>OZ021706.1:19969715-21366715 GCA_963978555.1 Galerucella nymphaeae
CACTTTAATCCATATAAATATGTATAAGACCTCTACATGATTTTTCTTCATTTCTCTTGAGTTTGCACTGAATTTTTTTAAAAAAAATTTCAAATTAATTAACGATATTGTAAAAAAGTCATGTGGACGTCTTTTGACATGATTTTATGTACCAAAATAATAAGAATTTAAAATGAAAAAAATACCAGATTACAGTTTCCAAAATACAAATACCTTCGATTAATAACAAATTTACCACAGAGTTCAATCTTTGACAGTAAAAGTTTGTTTCTTAGTGTATTCACTAAGAATATAAAAATTTAACCAGCTAATAAAAGAAGAAGAAGGAACATTTTACAGTATATGAGGCAATATTGCACCCAAAGGAAAATACTTTAGAAAATCTAACTAGCTGATTATGTTTTCTCCGGTATTTCAGGAACAAAAAATCAAAAAGACATTTTTTAAGGAATACAAAACTAAATAACTTTCTTGGAAACGTGTATCTAGTATCACAAAGCTTCATTTTAACAACTATACACATCATTTCACCAATTTTATCTACAAATAGAAACAAAAATCATCAAACCTTTACATAAAATGTATTTTCCTTCAATGTTTAATTAAACTTTTGATAAATAAATCAAGTCTCTCATTTCAATTAATGTATTTCCAAATATAACAGAAACAACTAAAATATTTCAACAAAATCACTCGAGATAATAGGAACAAGGTACAGTTTGTTTATGGAAAATCAACAAAAAGAATAATACACTACCAGGAGCTTACAGAAGATTATTTACAAGAATTTTCATAAAGCGATTTATGAAAAAATAATTAGTTTCTATTTGTAGTGTTCAGTGTCAAAATTTGGATATAATCGTTAATTAAAAAGAGGTCAAAGAGAACATAGCATGTCTATGTTTTTTAATAGCCTTACGTTAAACTATTCAATCTCAACAAATATTTAAAAACGGTGCACACAGTTCATATTATATCATATATCATCACCTACAAGATATTAGAAAATTGAAAAACTGTAACAGATATAAACAAATATGTCAGTGTTCCTTTCAACTAAACAGTAGCCAATTTGTTATTTATTTATAGTTCGTTTTAAAAAACTTGCGATCACTTGCACAGTTCGTCGCCCACAGAATGTTATTCTTCTTTATTTCATTTTTTTTTTAATCATATTTTATACACGGCCCTCTATCCCTTAACACCGGAACGACAGGCCGCCGAGAATTATTAACATTAGTCCAGACAAAATTCCACTACAGTTTATATATTACAAATTTAATTTATTTAGTTCCCGTGTCACTCTGTCACACAAACGAAAACACTGCACTATTTCTTCTTCATTTCTTTTTATCTTCGTTACCGATCCGAAGAGTGGACAATTATTGTACAACTACTCTGCTAGAATCCATATACCTTTTAGATTTGCTTTATAACCAATACATTTTTTTTTAAGTTTAAAGAGAACCCACACTTAGTAAATTCAATAATGGAAAAGGTGGCATCCTTACCGGCTCAGTTAAATACAAATTAGATACTACATTTTACATATTGCCAACATTAAAGATTATTTTTTATTATACAGGGTGTTTTTTAAATGACACTTACAACGTTTGCATGTAGATAACTCTCGTAAAATTGGACAAAATGATATAAGGACTGAGGGGTCCAGAAGTTATAAAAATTTAAATGTTTTCATTTGATAACTTTAAAATGGATGAATAAATTGATTTGACACTTGGCAGGTTGTATTTAAATGTAAAAAGGCATATTTTGATAAAAAAACATTTGTCAGTTTTCTCCTCCCATTTTTCAAGCCACTGGCATTTGTAGCTATTTTCAATTAATTTTGTATTCCTAACCTTAAACATATAAAAAAAATTTGTAGTTTTCAAGATATTTAATGTTTTCATGAAGTCTGCAACCTAATTTTTCAATAATAAAATGAAAAAATATTTTTTTTGTATTTTTTTTTAAATAATCTTCAAACTACTAATGGTTAAAATATGTATCAGAAACTAATTTGTGAAGCAGCAATGCATCTCAAACATTGGGAGAAGACTCTCAAAAATATTTGTCCAAACTTGTGCTTTTATTATTGAAAATAATGTTGCAAACTTCATGAAAACATTAAATATCTTGAAAACTAAAAATTTTTTTATATGTAAAGGTTATGTTTTTTTTACGTAAAAACATTAAGGAATACAAAATTAATGGAAAATTGCCACAAATGCCAGTGGCGTGAAAATTGGGAGAAGAAAAGTGACATTTTTCCAAATCTACACCACTGGATCAAAAATTGACAAATGTTTTTTTATCAAAATATGCCTTTTCACATTTAAAAACAACCTGTCAAATGTCAAATCAATTCATCCATTTTAAAGTTATCAAATAAAAACATTTATTTATAACTTCAACACCCCGTATTTCAAAAAGTAAATGAGCTGGACCCCCCAATCCTTATATCATTTTGTCCAATTTTGCGAGAGGTATCTACATGCAAACGTTGTGTCATTTGAAAACACCCATTGAATGAGAAAGTTGAAGAAGACATTTGAGAAATATGGAATGGAAAGCTGGAATGTTAGCAGCATGTAAAATATTCTTATTAAAAATGGAAAAGCAAAAGATTAAGCAACAACTAACAATCTTGCGTAATATTTCAACAAAATCATGATTTCTGCTTCTACCGATATTTCTAATAACATGCAATTGAAAATATAGTTTTTTTTTTGAAACTATAGAAATGTTTCTATAGGCCGCTTTCCAGAGATCATTTTATATAATATGGAAAAAATAATTAAAATTTAGATTAGGTAGTTGGTACAATTTTGGATTTGTTGAAGAGATTCTATATCTGTTGTAGTATAAAAGAATTCTGACAACCCCAAAAGAAGAAAAAATGGAAAATGAAAATATTTACAGTTAAAACCATAGAGTAATGAATAAAAGAGATTTTAAAACAGGAAGAAACTGGCACAAGTTTGTGCGCAATCAGTTGAGCATGGCGAATTACAGCGACTAGCTGAACTAACAAACCCCGCCTCTAACCACACGAAAATTGTCAATATGTCAATATTATTTTAATTTGAGGTTGGTCACGTGTAGTCACATCTGAACATATCTATATGATATCTATTTTTATTTAATTCTTATTGGCCATTCTCTATTTAAATTGATTATCTACATTGGCACCTATTATGGAAACAATATTTTCCATTTTTCGTTTTTTTTTGCAGACAATAAGGAAGATTTGCTAGAAGTTCTAGTTATGTGAAAAAGTGGCATTTCGAACATTGTTCGTGTGATATTGGTGTGTGCTTCAAGATGCCTCCAGGTAGATTGGTGTTAAGTGTGGATTATTTTATTGTTATTGACTGTTTTTGTGTTATTTTCGATAATTTATTGTATGAAAAATGTTGTTTCAATAGTAATTTCTCATTAGCAAAGTTTTTTCTTCTCCTACTCCTACTAATACAATATTACGCTTATGCTGAACACTTCCAAATTCAAAAAGCGCGCGTCTTGAATGCTAGTTCATACCAGTAGCCAAGGTAGGCACTAGTGGTAGCTTTGTGCCACAAAATGCTACACGTTCAACATCTCTCTTTTATTTATTACTCTATGGTTAAAACTTAAGTTGAATGTAGAAAATAAAATTGTTCAAATAAATCAATTGAAAAAAATAAAATAAATAAAATTTCAAGATTTATATTACGGGGGATCGTTAAAAAGATCCATTTTTACAAAAGTATATTTACAACAGTCTAAAGCACTAAAGGTGGATTTCCACAGATCCGATTATTAATCGAATCAGATTGTTTGTTTGAAAAATTGTACGTTTAAGTTTTGAAAAGTTGAACAAACTGTTCATTGCTTTCAATTGTCGTTTATTATTAATCATTATGAAATAATAACAAAAAAAAGACCCGATTACAGAAAAAAGTTTAACATTTTTCCCTTGTCAATTTTGAATTTTTCCACCAATAACATTCCTTCTCGAATCAAGTGGAAATCCACCTTAAATCACTTCAAATAGATGATAATGGCTTAGAAAAAAATGAAATTTATATCAAAAGATTTACGGGGACATTAAAAAAAGTTTAGTAAAAATTATTTACATCAAAAAAATACTTTTCGTGAGAAATTTTTATGGATACCTCATTTTTAATCGTGCAATATTAGATACTCTAGAAAGTGGCTACTAACTTTATGTCAATGGATTAATGTGTGTGTTGATTAAAATCGTTAAAAAGCCGATAATAGGAATAACACTATAGGACAACACAGCAGCCGTAAAAATCTATTAAGATGGATGTGTTTTATTCAATTTTTTATTTTTTTCGTCTTAATTACGACTTCCTCCGCGACCGCCGCGACCTCTGTTATTTTCACGATCCTGAAAAGAAAAATAAACATACAAGAAATTCGCAGGCGTAAGGTGAACCCCATGTCCCATATAAAACTTACCTTATGTCCTCTTTCCCCATGATGGTCATTATTCCTATGTCCTCCACCGGAACGATGTCCGCCTTCCCCTCCATCCCGATCCCTATCGTGATTCCTTCCACCCCTGTGATCACCTCTCTCCCTATGTTCCCTATTCTGTCCTCCTTCGTGATTACCCCCTCCACTTCCGGCACCACCCCCACCACTAACGGTATCTTTAATCACCGGTTGTTTGCGTATACCTTCTTCTTCTTGCCGTTTTTCGTAATGTATGAAATCATCGAAAATCGACGTCGAATGCCTATACGAATGCATGATACGCAGAACTTGCACTCCTTTCGAATGAGGCACTTCCTGAGTGTCTCTCGAATTCGTTACGGGTTTGTTGTCGTTATTCTCCAATCGGATGTGGCGTAATTGAACGTTGGGGACATCTTTGACGTAAATCCAGCGTACCTGGGAGATAATATTTTCGGGTCATTTGAACTACTCGTTAAAAAATTGGTAAAATTGATTTTAAAGTTACCTTGAATTGTCCTTTCCATTTATCTTGCGACCAAACTGAACTATTTGCATTATAATCCACAGGTGATACCATCTGCGCCATACCACAAAAATGTCCTGAACCGTTTACGGAAAAGAATAGGTAAATATTACCACGTTCCCTGAAAGCGTGATCCAAACGTTTGTTGCCGTGCTCTGTACTGCACCATATTTCATATTTGATACTCCTATTAAATAAAAAAATCTTCAACTCCAAGAGCTCATCCATATCTCAAATGTAGTTTATGAATTCCAAAAAAAGAGGTTCAATTAAAACCACAATAATTTAATTATGTCCAATTATTCAGCTACTAGTTTCGGTACAACTTCATATTGTGGTTTTAATTGAACCTCTTGTTTAAATGCAGAGGGAAATTATTAACAATTTTTATTTAGCCCACATCAAACTTGGTAATGTAAATGGTCATATTATCGAAAATTCCATCATCAAGTGTATGGAAAATTGTGAATAGTGAGGAAGAAAAGAAACTATATTGGCAGATAAACGTGACACAATTTCAAAACTTCTACCCTTATATATTCAATCATATAAAACATATTTGGCATCATCCGAAATCTGCCATACTTCAATAAAAGTATAAAAATATTCAAAATAAAAAGACATGTATTAAAAATGCTGCAAAAGGTACACATATACAAAAATTTCACTTAAATAAACACCAATTTAATTTTTTAAAACTTACCTGTGGATGTCATCTTCAGAATAAGATTTTATAACAAAGAACCTTGTGTTTGGAGCAGTCAAATCGAAATCGGTGGGATTATAATTATTTTTGCCCTTCAACTCGTCTAAAACTGGATGTGTGAGAGCTGCAGTAGTAGTAGGTGGAGTTTGAACCATCATAGCTGGCAAAGGAGGTGGCATCATCCCCTAAAACAATAATATAATCAACTTATCTGATCAAAGTTCCAAAATATAAAATATCTGACATACCTGTATGTGTCCCGGGGTCATACTGACCTGGGGTGGCAAATGTGGAGGCATCATACCTTGTGGCTGATAAGCAGGCATCGGATGCTGGGGGCGTGGAGCCACGGCGGGTACTTGCCTATTATTAGGGGGCCCTGACCAGCCAGGTCTTACGGCTACGGTAGATGCGACCACGTTTTTGGGAGGATTTGTAACAACTGGTGGTAGCTGAGGAGGGGTTTTGCTTGTATCCCAAGTACCTATATCCATATTGTGCTTTCCCGGGACGATTGGCCCAGGGGGCATACCTGGTCCTTTCTTTTTTAGCCCTTGGTTTTGAATAGACAGTTGAGGCTTAGCGGGCTGGCTAGCTATACTCGCCCACGTTGCTTTCTTTGGTTGACCCAGAGATTCTTTTGAATCCATAGATGCTTTCAAGTCTAAATTTTGCATGGCTTGTTCCACACTTTTGAGAGTAGAATCAGGCATAGCCTGTGTATACATATTCTGATGATCTCTATAATAATCATCGTATTTGCGTTGTCCTCCTAGTTGACTCCCCCATGTGCTGAAGTCTCCATTGCTGTGGAAATAATTGAATGAAGACGGTTGGCCAGCAAAAGCTGTTGGAGTTGAGAATGTTGTTGATGGTCCAAACATACCTAAACATAATCAGAAACGAAATTTTGTATAATATAGCATGATTCTAATAGAACAAATTTATTTTTTATATAAAACATACATACCATCCATGGAGTAAGAATCGTGGGGATAGCCACTTAGGAACGTCATTGGATCTGTTCCATTTGACCATGTTCCATCTCCTACACCATAAGCTTGATAAGGATAAGTGCCCCCACTTCCGTAGTAGCCTTTGGAAAAAACCATTTGCATAATAGTCTTAAATATTTACAATTGGAAAAAATATGCAAAGCTATTTATTTAGGAACACAATTAAATGACAGTTGTCTTAAGTAACTATTGTTAATATCAGCGGATATACTTTTCCTTGATGTCTTATATCATTGGACAATAATACAGATCTTAAAGGGGAAAACAGACATCCAGAGTAAAGGTTCAAACAACTGGAATTCTACAATCTGTATATATTAGTATATTACTTTGCAGTTTCACAATATTGATGAGCAAAGCTTATTTAAATTTTGTTAACCAAAGTAACCATTAAATATTTATCAATATTTCCAAACAATATGATAAGGCTGTAGCAATCAAAAGAATATTTAAAACTTAGAACTCTAATTGTTTAGATACAAAGATAAAAAGTAAAAGTACTGAGTCAACTGTGTATTAAAATGTGCAGGAGACATAGAACATAATTTACATTTTGATAAATATATTTTGAATGACTCAACTCAACAACCTTTAATTATAATCTTACCTGCTGTACTCATATTGTAAATATCTGTTGCACTTGAAATTGGAACAGAAGCACCATATGCAGTGTGAGCAGTTGTATTTTGTTGTTGACTCCTCCATGGTTCAAATTCTTCAGAGCTTGCTGCTCCTTCTCCCACACCTAGCTGTTCTTTAGGGCCATTGGACACTACAACATAATATTGATAATTAGTACTTATGCAGTCAAAAACATTTTAATAATCTAAATTTATAAATATACAATGAACCTTCCAGGTAAAGATTTATATTACTTTTTCATTAAAATCTAAAATGTGGATTAATATATAGAGCATACAATGTTAACAAACATACAATTATTAATGTGAAAGAATGCGGTCTTATATAAATAACAAGTAATAAAGAATGTTTTAGTTTGAATAATAAAAACAATGCAATAGGTGAAACTATTAAATTTGCTATAAACTTAACAAAGATTTAATTTTTAATGGCACATATCAAAATTAGTGCTGAAAATAGCTCCAATTTTGTTATGAATACCCAATCTTATTGTTTGAGGTATTAAGTATATCACTTAAATGATATACAAAGAATACAGTAGCAATAGGTGCACTAATATATAAATTTACATCAAAATATTTAAAATTTGAATTCATTTGACAAAAGTATAAAATATTATAGAAAATTAGTGGTTACAAAAACATACCTTGATTTCCCTGTCCTTTCATCCGCTAAAGGATCCATTTATGTAAGAGAAAACAGAAATATGTTAGAATTACTGATATATTTGATTATATCCGCTAAACTTTGTGTCAAATTATATTTTGATTTTTACCTGATCTGACACGCCTGCTGACATTGACTAATCTTTGTAATAATTTCAGTTCTTTAAAAACAGTCAGAGTCACGGCCACTATTGCACTAATAATTGCTATCCACTTACACTATCACTTCTTATTGTGTCCATTAATAAACAAAATTATTTTAACAAAATAAAGAACACTTTAGTCTAACAATGGCGTTTAGTTAACCTGTCTGTCTTTCTGAACCGCTAACTGCGATTACGTCTCTTGTCATTAGCTGACGTTTTCTTTTAGTCAATTTCAAGAGCTAACCGTCTTAAAAACGGTTTATTGCCGATGCGATTTTTCATTTGAAGTTAAATAAAGCCATAAAGCTCAATATACACCAAATGAGCCTTATTTATTGCAGCTTTTCATATTACCTTTAAATAATAAGACTCTTTTACAACTAAACCTTGGAGAAATCTTAAAATAGAAGAAGGCCGTCATGAATTATTTTTTTTCGATTTAACCAGACATATATAATCGAACATTTCTCAAAGATCGAGTACGATTTATTTACAGCTTCTTTTTAACTGTAAAAAATTGATAGCGACCCATCGTAATGTCATTTTAAATATTTTTTGACACGTTGGCCTGTTGGAGCCCCGTTCAGTTTGTAAAAAGTATCATGGGTCAAAAATTTCAATACGATGAAAGTGGAGGAACTTTTTTCTATTTTCTATTATCATTTTTAGCGCTTATTTTAATTCCAGCTACATTTTATTATTGGCCAAAAAAGAAAAAGCGAGGTTCGAAATATTAGTTTTACCTTAATTTTAAGTACTAAAATTTAATAGTTTTTGATGGACTATAAAACTATATAGAAGTTTTGTCATTATAATATAAGAAATGATATTTAAAATTGAAAACTTTTTACATTGAATAGTTGTTTTTTAGGTTAGTTTTTGATTAATAGGCTTTTTCCATTCTTGTAGATGTCAAAGAAGAAAACAAGGAATGCAAATGTACAGCATGTCTTTCAAAAAAAGAACACCTGAAAAAATTGGAACCATGGAGGGGCCCCAAAAATTTTTTAATAAAATTAGTGATTGTAGCTGGTTGGGTGATACTCTTCTTATTAGCTTACAAAGTATCACAATTTGATTATGAAATGTCGAATTTCGATCCACATGAAATACTAGGAATTCAACTTGGTGCTAATCAAGGCGAAATTAAAAAAGCTTACAGAAAATTATCGCTTATCCTCCATCCAGATAAGGATACTGGTAATGAAAAAGAATTTATGAAGTTGACCAAAGCATATCAAGTGAGTATTTGATGAATAGACAAATTTTTTATTGAGATAAAAATTTTATTTCTACAAAATATTTCTTTAGGCTTTGACAGATGAAGAAGCTAGGCGAAACTGGGAAAAATATGGTAATCCTGATGGGCCTGGAGCTATGAGTTTTGGAATTGCTCTACCATCATGGATAGTTGAAAAAGAAAATAGTGTTTGGGTTCTAGGACTTTATGCACTTGTTTTTATGGTAGCCATGCCTATCATAGTAAGTATTTGAAAGTTTTCTTTAAATTAGTCAGGTAATTAAAATAATCACTTTAGGTTGGTACATGGTGGTATAGAAGTATTAAATATACAGGAGATCAAGTTTTGTTAGATACAACACAACTATATTATTATTTTTTTAATAAAACCCCAAATATGGCACTGAAACGTGTTATAATGATATTGGCAGCCAGTTTAGAATTTGATAAAAAACACAATTCTGAAGTAACTGAAAGGCATTCTGATAACGAAGAAGTACCACAAGTAAGTTAATATTTTTTCCCCTTAATAAATGGTAATCTTATCTATTCTGTTTAATTTCAGCTTATAAAGAAACTTCCAAATTTGAGTGAAAAGAACAAAGAAAGACCTTTGTGTTTTTTGTACAGCATTAAAGCCCGTGCCATAATACATGCCCATTTGAGTAGGATTCCTTTGAATCCTCTTACTTTGGAACAGGATAGAAGATACATAATTGGAAAATGTCCATTTTTAGTTAATGAACAAGTTAATTGTGTAAATCAGCTCATTATCATGGCATACACCAGGAGAAGTAAGTATCATGCTCTCTTTTTCAGCTAATTACCAACTTATTAATTAATATTTCAGTTCCCAAGTTACCACCAATAGAAACAATAGAAAACTGCATGAAGCTATCACCAATGATAGTGCAAGGTCTTTGGGAATTCAAATCTCCTCTTCTACAACTCCCCTACATCAACGATGACAATTTGAAATATTTTATGTCTAAAAAGCGTCAAATCAAAACATTACAACAATTCGCTCAACTCAAAGGTGAAGAAAGAAGAAACCTACTGAGAAGTTTAAATGATGATGAGTACGAAAATGTCATGAAGGTGTTGGGAAGAATGCCTTATGTCGACTTCCAAATTCAAGTAGAGGGTGAGTACAGTATATTTTTCCAACATGATTTTATCTCAAACAATTTTTTTTTTTGTAGTTATGGATGATGACAATCCGAACGAAGTAACAGCTGGGGCAATAGTTACTGTAACTGTAACTCTACACAGGAAAGATATGAGTAGCCTTTTCGGTGATGAATCAGCCAAAGATACAACAGAAATAACAGAAAATGGTACAGACGAGGTGAGGGAAAATGCTGGTGATGAAAACGTCGTCAAAAGACCTGCTTGGTTAAAACAAAAAAAGAGTAAGTCCTGCGTTAGAGATATTGTTTTATACAAGTTTTAATAATTCTTTATTTTAGGTGGTAAGAAAACTAAGAAATCGAAACCAGTGAATAAATCGAACGCCGCTTCGAAACCAAAGACTGAAGAATCGCCCAACGCGGCAGCGACTCTGGTTAAAAAGAAAGTAAAAGAGAACAAAAAAGAACAAGACGATGAAGAAACCGATGAAACGGATGAGAGTGATATAGAAATTAACGAAAACGATAAATCTTCTGCAGAAGAAGAAGTAGAAACTAACAACAAAACAAACGATGATGACGATCAGGAATGGGAAAAATTCCAAAAGATCCACGACAGAGAGAAGTCGTTGGAAGGAAGATCGAAAACTTCACACGCTGTTCATTGTCCTTATTATCCTTATGATAAACAAGAATATTGGTGGACGTATATTTGCGACAGAAAGTCGAGGACACTGCTTACAGCGCCTTACCACATTACTGGTCTAGTTGATAAAGAGACTGTCCATTTAAAGGTAAAGATACAATCAAATATTTATGTTTGTAGAATTTATATAATTTTTTTTGTGTAGTTTACGGCACCACATTGGACTGGAGTATACACTTTCACTGTGTGCCTGCGTTCTGATTCCTACATAGGTTTCGATCAACAAAAAGACATCAAATTGGATGTGAAAGAGGCTCCGGCAGAGATAACGGAACATCCCCAATGGGAATTTGAAGATTCCGAAGAAGAGGATCCTGCTGAAACTAACGATAGAGAGTCGGAATATGCTACAGATGAAGATTTACCAGATGATTAGGGCAAGATTTATTTAATTTTTTAAATGTAGATGGTGATTAACGAGAGTTTTGAAAGATGTGATACTTTGCATTTTAATACAGTTACAATAGGAATAAAAAGCGATCTTTAGTTTTGGTTTTTTTTAATTAAATATACTGGGTGTCCCAAGACGAGTGAAAACTATCTATATATGGCAAAATACTTAACGGTAAGGTTTAGGTATAGGAAATTATACATGAACTTGCCTCATTTTTTTATTCTGAATGCATTAAAATAAAAAAACAGGGTGGTTCTATTTAAAAAAATTGAGAAATTTGATATTTATGAATTTGAACTCTTTTCATACACCCCCTATATAAAATGAAAAAAATTTCAACATAGATTCGAATACGTTTGACCTTGCTTAAGGCAACCGAACAGAAACCATTTTCGCATCTTCAAGGGTCTCCTCGTAAAAAAATAATTTATAAGGGTCTTCAATTTTCTACATAAAAATTAATAACTCAAAAAGTATGCATTTTTCGAAAAAAGTTTTTAGACAAAAGTATACTAAAATGTTACGTATATTTTAAAAATGTATTAATATACAGGGTGTTCCATTTAAAATAACAAAGTTACAGTCCATCTTTGAAAATATTTTACTTGAAAATATCGTATCCGAAAACCCAAACGTAGAAATTTTCATGATTTTACTATAAGTATTTTGCCATATACAGATAGTTTTCACTCGTCGTGGGGGGCACCCAGTATAGGGTGGGACATGAAATTTTTGTCAAATCTTTAAATTAAATAAATAAATTTTCGCTTTATGCAAGTTTTTGTATCGAATTTTTTTGATTATTCCCAAATTTTATTT
This sequence comes from Galerucella nymphaeae, assembly GCA_963978555.1. NCBI lineage: Eukaryota > Metazoa > Arthropoda > Insecta > Coleoptera > Chrysomelidae > Galerucella > Galerucella nymphaeae. The sequence continues at coordinate 19,982,173 of OZ021706.1, forward strand.
ATTTTATGTAGGGTGTTTATTAAATTTGGTTGTTAAAAATTAGTTAGATTCGAGGTAATTATTTGACATATGACATCTTTTAGAATAATTGTTATAATATGGTTGTAACAGTAAGTTAACAGAATTGAGTGAAACATTTTAATATAGGGTTTTGAAAAATAATTTGGTTCAATTTTTTCTATTGTAAAAAGTTTTTACAAGATTAAAATAATGGGAAGTATCGAAAAACATTCCTAAAATGTTATGGCAGTTCTTGATAATGACTTTCTGTAATAACGATCTAATTTTTTAGGGTTTTCCAAAGAAGAAAACGTTAGGGGGGCTATTTACATTAAAAAAAAAATATTTATAACTATTCACTTCACAATCTGCATATTATTGATTAAATTTTATACTAATATTTAAATTCTGTTGAAAAAAAAACAGTGAAAATGATTTAGTATAATTTTGAAAGTACATTTTACAATACTCATAAAATTTCGTCTTGTAGTGTATTCCGAAGCAAATAATAGGAAAAACTCTTAATTTAAGAAATTTAAAAAAATTAGCATACAGGGACTTTCACCCCTATAGAATTTTGGAATCATCAACAATTTTGATTAGTACTTACCAGACTTTATAGGAATTTTAGTGACCTCATATTTCTGAAAATATGCATAATATATTTGAATAATCAGAAAGTACAAATGAACTACTCAGAATTCAAAACCAACTATTACTTGAAAACGAGTGACTGTATCTTATAATTCCTTAATTCTGAGTCACTGGTAAACATTTTTTTGAATCAAGATGGAAGATATTTGCAAAATAATTGAATATTAAGCAGTTTGTAGCAAGTGGGTGATTGGAAATTACTGATTTTGATGTATATTTATATTTCTATTAAAAAAGTTTTCAAAACTTACCATTTTTTTTACCTTTTCACATTACAGGAAACACTTTGAAGGTTAAAACAATACTATAGACGTCGAAATGACATTTTTTTCAATGCTCAAATTTCAATAAATAATTTTATTTTTGAAATACTCAAATGAAAACAAAAACAAATCGAGACATTCTTATATAAAACTTGCCAGTTTGGCAAACGATCCGTGCTTCAGTAAGCATGACAATTTCTCTAACAATATATTTATCACATTTCAACAATTATAATTAAACATAGCTAAGTATAAAAACAACATCATGCTTACTTCACATTTCTTTTACAAATATATAATATATAAAAATAAAACTGCGTACTATGAGAGTTTAAGATCCGCAAAAATTTATTATTTGTAATCAAAACTACCATTTTCAGAGGAACCCTGTATTTATTTGCATTCTTTTTTTTGATATTTGCATACAGGGATCATCATCTCTACACAATCTTGTAAAATTATTATTTTGTGTTCAAAAGTCTTCGCATTTCACTAAAAAATATATTTTTTCTCAAATTTGTGCGAATCGCCATAAATACGCGAAGTTTTTCTTTTAAAATTCATTTCCAAAGTATTACAGTGAATTAATTTTGTTCATAGTGGAATGTAATACGTTGGTAAAAGGATTTTAAAACACTACATGTAAAAAGTATTATTCAATAGTGTAAAATTTTTACACTACTTCATTTAACGGTATTAGTGGCAATTATTACTATACAGGGTGTCCCAAAATTGTATCAAAATTTAGACCACTCCTGCATCTCTAAAAATTTACAGAAAACATTTAATACCTGGATAACGATAAGGTTTAGGTATAGGAAAGTATACATGAACTTGCCTTATTTTTTCCTCTAAATGCATTAAAATAGAAAAAACAGGGTGGTTCTATTCAAAAAAAATGAAGAAATTTTAACACTTTTTATACACACCCTGTATAAAATGAAAAAATTTTCAACATAGTTTCGAATACGTTTGACCTTGCTCAAGGCAACCGAACAGAACCATATTCATATCTTCAAGGGTATCCTCGTAAAAAAATAATTTATAAGGGTCTTCAATTTTCTACATAAAAATTAATAACTCAAAAAGTATGCATTTTTCGAAAAAGTTTTTAGACAAAAGACTACTAAAATGTTACGTATACTATAAGTATTTTGCCATATGCAGATAGTTTTCACTCGTCGTGGGACACCCTGTATAATTTAACAAATTTGCATACCAGAAATTGTGAATTTATTGGAAATGGACATTTTAGAAAACTGATATTACTTGCAGAAGTGAGAAATCATCATAAATATGTAAATAATAAATTTTATTTTTACTACATATTTAATTTTTATTTGGATGCTTCACTAGCAAGCGACTAATGCAAAGACAACTATTGAAATATTTGAAGGATGATGATGTCTGCCTGCAACCATTAAATAAAAACCCTACAGTAATAGTCTAGAAGATTTTGATATATAATAGGATGAATCGGATGAAAGTTTTTATCTTCTTGAAGGAAATTCTAAATTTTAAAAAAGCAATACTATTTTGTTCATCTGTGTTTTTACTTTTGGATATAAAACTACATTTTTATTCTTTTTCAATAAAATAATGTCCAATATTTATTTAAAAAAATCAAATTCACATAACATACACTGATTTTTTTTTGTAATATTCGTTTACTTGATTTTCACTTGGATAGTTTTTGAAAAACTAGTTTTTAGGAAAAGAAAAATCCTTAAAAAAATTCAAATTCTACTATTGCCACTAATACAATACAAATTAGTTTAAGTTTACTAAAAAATATAAGCCGTATTCACATATACAATGTTTCTATAAAATATTAACAAAAAATTATGTAAATTGTTTAAAAATGTATCCAGATTGCCTTAAAAAGTTTAAATATAAGCAAGAGAACCATTATTCCAGAGTTTGTATTTAAATTTTCATTCAAGACGCTCTAAATTGAGAATTTTGCATATGATAACGAGTAATTGATGAATCCAGTGTTGAAATTATTTATTTTTATTAATTATTATTCAACTTATTCTCCTGAATATAGATACACATTACAAGATAATTTAATAACACAAAATATTTCATTATATTCACTCTTTTTCCCCGTCTAGTTATACATGGCTTCACTAGGTTCTACCAGGAACTCGTAAAGCTACTACATTATTTTAAATCAACATTTGAGTGTTAACATATCAAAGCTAGTCTACTTCAGTTGCATTTCTTCACATTTCATTGGATAAGAACTAAGATCCTTGTTATTTTAATCATCTTTATAACCATGTATAATATACATTTTCTTTTGAACGTTCCCTATTTTATATCACTAGATTCACCATATTAATTAAATCACTTAGAAATGTACTATATTAAATACACTAACTTAACACTGTATATATTTATAAACTTTTATCACTAAAATTTTTACAGGAGACATAAAATAATAATATAAACAGAAAATCGAAAATGCAATTTTATAAATGATCAAAAATTAATTTTGTATACAAAAATAATAAAACTTGGTGTCTGGAACCAACTTGGATGGGTCTTGTTTTATCAAACAATTGTCATTAAAGTGTTCGTATTCCGATACTTGTAAGATAACTTTTAATATTAATCAGCCATTTCTATTTATTTATATTTCAATTTAAAGTATCGGCTCACAAACACTCCTTTCTTACATTCTTTCAACTCACCTTACAATATTTTTGTTAATCAAGTCCTCCTCTTGGCCTTAATCTGCGTTCTAGGTCTATTCGAAGTTGGTGGTCCTGCGCCAATACTAAATCCTCCAGCTGTCATCGGTGCTGCAGCTCCAAACGCTGGAGCTGCGGTCGGTGTTGTAGCTCCAAAAGCTGGAGCTGCCGTTGGTGCTGCAGCTCCAAAAACTGGAGGAGCGGCGGTATTACCACCGAAGGAAGCTCCAAATGCAGGAGGAGCTATACTACTAGTGTTGAAATCAAATTTTTTTGCGGCTTCACCACTCGGTGCTCCAAAATTAAACACTCCCGGCTTCTCGCCAGCCCCGCTGCCGAATGTGAAAACTGATCCTCGACTAGGGGTACTATTTTGTTGTTGATTGAAGCTGAATTGAGATGATCCAAAGTTACTTTGAGGAGGAGACTGAACTTTGTTGAAACTTGGACCTAAAAATTACATTTTTTTTTTAACAAAAACTCCCAAAAAATTAAAAATATTTACTCACTTGCAGTACCAAATGGTTGTGTTGGTGGAGCAGTACCAAACCCTTGGGTGACTGTAGTATTTACAAAACCACTTGCAACATTTCCAAATGTATTATTCTTATTAGGTGTTCCAAACCCTGCAGACTGAGCACCAAAACCAGTATTACTTTGTCCAAAAGTACTTCCGAACGATGGTGTTATCGTATTTTTAGAAGGAAAAGTACCACTGGTAGTATTTTTACCAGTAAAGGTGAAATGAGCGCCGGAAGCTGTTGTGGTAGCAGCTCCACTACCAAAAGGACTTGGAGTGGTACCAAATAATGAACTTGTAGTAGATGGACTGGTGAATGTTGCATTTGCTCCTCCAAAATTAAATGAAGATGTGGTAGTAGTAGGACCAAATGCTGGTGTACTGGTTACAGGAGCACCAAAAGGAGTTTCCGTAAAAGAAGATCCGGTACTATTATTACCAAAAGATGATGCAGTTGCACCTCCAAAATTAGGTACATTTGATTTTACAAATATCGAACCTGGATTAGCTCCAAATCCAGGAGCAGTCGTAGTACCAAATCCAGTAGTCACAGCAGTGGTAGCAGCTCCAAAGCCGCTGTTAGATGGTGTGGTGTTTCCACCAAAATTAAAAGCTGATGTTGTGGAAGTACCAAAGCCAGGTGAATTATTAGCTGTATTACCAAATACACCAGCACTAGCTGCAGTTCCAAATCCACTACTAACTGTTGTTGCAGTACCAAAAGTACTACCCAAGGTGACAGGAGCTGCAAAATTACCTCCTCCGAAATTTGTGCTAGTTGTTGAAGGACCGAAAATATTATTAGCAGATGTAACTGGAGCACCAAAAGCAGATGTTGTATTTGTACCAAATCCTTGAATAGAGGCATTACCAAAACCTGGAGTGGTAGTACCAAAGCCAGGATTAGTATTACCAAAGGTTGAAGATGTAGTTGTTCCAAAACTTGGAGTTGTAGTTCCAAAGCTGGGAGTTGATGTAGTAGAAGTAGTACCAAAATTTTGATTTGTAGCAGTTTCAAAACCAGAAGAAGCAGTAGGAGCGAACCCAGAAGTTGTAGTACCAAAACTAGGCGTTGAAGTGCTACCAAAGCTAGGAGTTGTTGTGGTGGGATTATTACCAAAGTTTGTGATTGCAGAAGAAACACCAAATCTTGTAGTGTTAGATGCTACTGGTGGTAAAGCAAAACCAGCAGAAGTGGTGGTTGTAGGAGGGATACCAAAACCAGCACTAGGGTCAGATTTAGGTTGAAAACTACTAAAAGCTGGTACTGTGGTAGCAGTACCAAAACTACCAGTTGTGGATGGGCTTGTAATCAAATCTTTATTAGCTACTGACATTATTGTACTAGTGCTAGATTTAGCAGTACTGACATCGTTAAAAGCATTGCCAGTAGATGAAGTAGTTCCGAATAGAGAAGTAAAACCAGGTGGCTTAGTGGTAGGAGAGGCTGATGAAGTTTTTCCAAAATTAAAAGGAGTGCTAGGAATATTACCAGCAGGAGGTCCAAATGTAAAAGATGGTTTCACACTTTCACTTGATTTCTCGGAAGCATTCAAAATTGTAGGGGTAGTAAATGATGAAGCAATGGATTGGGAAACACCACCAAATCCGGTATCTGCCTTATTGGGTGAAACTAATGTACTAGTAATTGGAGATGTAAGTACCGATACACTAGTGGTAACAGCAAATGGACTACTAGGAGTTGAAGAATTCAAGGAAAAGGTAGGCTTAGGACTGTTACTAGTTGAAACAGGTTTATCCAAATCAAATTTAAAACCTCCAATTTTTGGTGGAGAAGAAGCAGATGTTGTCTTAGTACTAGTACTAGTATTTGAAGGACTTTTATTTCCGCCAAAAACAAAGCTTGGAATTGTTTTAGGGGCTTCAGCTGTTAACGATTTTGGAGTGAAAGGCAAAGGAGAGGCAGTACTAATATTTTCTGAATCAGATGAAATCGGTTTATTAAGGGTACTGCCGTAAGAAAAAGTTGGCATAGCTGTTGTAACACCTTGTATCTCTGTTGATACTGGATTACATTCAGAAGTCTTTTCTTTATCGATATTGTCAGAAATTTGTGTAATACTGGGTGCTACGGAAGCAATACTGGTTGATATTGTGTCACTATTAGCAGCTGTTGTTTCTGGTATGTTGAACGTAACATGTTTGGCTGTCTTCTTTGGAGATTTTTGCGATAAAATTGAAACTAAAGGTTTATCTTTGTCAGCATTATCTTGTTCATCTCTTAATAAAGTTGGATATTCTGGTTTTGGTTCAAGAACTGGATCTTTTCCTACTAAGGTACCCATAAGAGCGGCTAATCTGTTTTTTCTTATTCTTTCTAATGGAGCATCATCAAATACTTTTAGTACAGATTTCACTTTCTTGGTTTTGTCTCCTTCTACACTTTCATTTTGTAAAGGTTTATCCTCAATTTTCTTTGGTTCTTCTTCAATTGTTTGCGTTTCAACATTGATTAATTTTACTTGCTTTGATTCCTTGGGATTTTCTGTTAAAGTACCTAAAATAAAAGAAAAATCAGAAATTTTCAAACAATTATTATATGGACTTACTTATACTTATAAATTTTCTTTTAGAGTCTGATCTCTTGATAACAAAGTCCATTGATGAACGAGATGCTGAGTATTCATCGTACATGCATATTTTTTTCGATGCAGGTTTTATTGGACTTGTTGAGGTTTCTAGGAGCGGAGAATCATCTCTTCCTCGTTTGTTAGAATCAGTACAATCTTCACTTTCAGTTCTTAACCTCTTACCTGTGTCTTCATGTAATTCTACCTCCTAAAATTAATTTTCATAAATATAATATGCTCCTTTGATAATGATAAAACTTACCTCACTTGCATGTATTCTTTTCCTAGATATTTCCTTCAAGGCATCCAGGACAGATCTTGTACTAGTTGAATTTTCAGAATGACTTAAATGTGAAATATTATGACTATCAATTGGCTTTACAAGCCCTTCAAGTAATTTTTTATTATATTCTGGAGTATGTTTAACAAAATCTACAAAAAATATATTATATCTACCAAATTTGATACAAAAATGTTGTAATAGTTACCTGGATTTGCAACTCTAACAGTAACACGCCTTGGTTTTTGTTCAAGCACTGGCAATTTGTCTTTAAAAAGATGCACAATGGGGAATAAGCCTACAGTGCCATATTTAGCTTGATGTGTAGCTGGACGTCTTTGTTCTTTTTGCCTTTCCACTTCATCATTATATTGGACTATACGATTAACAAGACCGGGACTCTTGGCATCTTCAAATGTACTAACATTTAAATTATATTTTGTCGAAGCTAATAATGGACCAGGAGGATAACGTGATTTCATTCCTAAAAGTTCTCTTCTATTACTTCTTGGTGGTGTAGCTACTTCAGATAAAGAATATCTAAAAAAGATGGAGTAAATTTTTGAATTCATATTTGCTTAGTGAAGAAATGCTTACCTTCGAGGTGTCATAATTTGGTTTTTGGGTGGTGTACCAAATACACTATGCAAAGGCGTAGAAGTAACTTTTGGAGACAAAAAGGTTCTATTTGGTTCATGAATCGTTTCATCGTAAGGATTCAATAAAGTAGTCTTCAGGAATTTTGAGGAATCGTTCAATTTGGAAGAGTTAAACATGGTTGAGGTTATGTTACAAAATGCTACTATTATATAGTACTATGGAAATAGTGAATTTACACTGTGAACTTCTTGTTTATTTAAATAGTTATTTCTTTAGTTTATAACACAATGATTTTTCGCCAAGTTTCGCCTTTTCAGTTGTTAATTTTAAAAAACTACAATCACGCCATTTCAAAATCACAACGAGCGAAATTTGTTATTTGACATTTGAATTGAATACAAACCACAGAAATGAGCAGCCACAGGGCTGGCAGCCATCGTGTCATTTTCATTTCTACACTTAGATATGCGGCTAACTTCAGCTAACACACACTAGTGTACTTCTTCTTTATCTTGGAGAAAATACAATTTTTACAAAATTTCTACTGGTTCGACCAATATACAAAATATTAACATGATATTAACCATCAGGTAGACATCAAATGTAACTTCTACAATTTTAACTAGAAATGATTATCTTAGAATTCTCATATTTTTTCAATGAATAGCAGAATTTATTAGAATCAGTTCCATTTATAAAAGTAGGGATACAAACAGTAAATTAAATAATTGTTATATAATTTAAGAAACCGTTTCAATGATGATGAATATTTTATTTAATACACTGTGTACAATGTTATGCCTATATTAGTCCAATATATGATTCTACCACATAGCTCTTTGAATCCCACAAAGTTTATTATAATCTGCTAACTGTCTAAAAATAATCCTACTAACTCTCCACCTATAAACAATTCCTCTAGGTCTGGAAGTTATTACACACCTCTTCTTTGTTCTAATAAGAGCAGAATCTCTGGGCAATGCAGCTATTTCAGCATCTGCTATTTCTCTCAACTCGGGAGGAAGCACATCGTTTTTCCTCATAGTATTTATACGGAGTCTCAAAGGAGCATATTCGGTAGTTAACTTTCTTCTCTTAACATCTCTTATCATCCAGCGGTTTACCCATTTTGTACGAATTTGTTGTAGCTACAATAGAAAAAATATATTCTTGGCTACTTTCTAAAATTACTACTTACATTTTGTGAATTATTTATCGTTAATAAACTCGATAATTGTTTAAAAATACTCATTTTAATTTTTCCTTTTTTATAACCTTATTTTTCTTTCTTCTTTTTTTTGGAAAAGATTCGGACAACATAACCCCATAGGACATAAGTCAGGGTTATTATTATATAATGCAGACAAAAATTTGAATTTGTCGTTTTGGTGGAAAATCTATATAATATGCTCTATCACAAGAATGATAGTTTTTCGTACGGCTATGGTCTTTACAAGCTCATGTGATTTTAGTTCTTATTTCAGTTAGCTGTACCCTTTAGTCAAGGCCACCTCTAACACAAGGTGGCCTTGATGTAGTACCTGTCAGTATGTTATCTATGTTGTGCTAGTTTAGTTATGTTTTGTGGTTTAGTTTTGGTTATCTAATATCTATGGTGTCACGGTGTGTTGTGATAATTTCATATTTTTTTGTAGTGTTATCCAGTGTTATCGTGTGACTAACATTTAAATTTACATCAAATTGCGTTTTAGAATTGCACTATCATATCATAATTATTTCGTGTGTTGTTTTAAAAGTAAATATGTGTCCACTTCTTCCAAATAATGATTTGTCGAATTTTCTCGCTGTGATTATGAACTTTGCTTCGAAAATGTGTGAAAACAGAACTATAACTAAAAATGCTTATCTGTGACCTCACTTTTAACAAATAAATGGCCAATTCATTAAAACGAACCCGTTCTCGTAGAAGGATAGCCGCTCTTTCTTTCCTTACCAACATAACCTTAGATGGAAGCTACCAGGATACAAAAGTACCTCTTGTAAGCAAAAATGGAATTTCAGCTAGAACTCCATTTTTATGTACAGAGGAAATTGTTCCTGAGGAAGAAGCAGATTTGATAAATGAAAATTCATGTTTGCTAACTTCCCAAGGAAGTTTTAATGAAAAGTTTACTCCTGTTCTTGAAAAACAGCAATTTAAAAAGTACAGACCCAATACAAGTGATTCGGAGTCTGAAAGTACAATTACGCCCATTAAAACCAATATTGAAGATGGTTCATCCAAAACTGCTAATAAAGAGAAGTAAGATGAAAATAATAAATATAATCTGGCATGTTACAGTTAAATGTATTTTAAATTGTAGGTTGGATACTTTGGATCGGGAAGTGAAACTAATACCAAAAATTTTGAAAAAGCTTCCACACCAAATATCTTCATGTAGTGAAGTTGAAAGAAAACAAGATAATGATAGCAGTTGTGAAAGTTTAGGCTCTGTAAAAATTAGAAACAAAGCAGGAGAAAAAAGTCAACATAAAATTACAATTTTGAAACCTACTAAGGACCACAAATTTTCTGGAGAAAGAATTGTTTTTGTAACTGCCAAACATTCCCCATTCATGGTTTGTTCATATATCCCATACAAGAGGTGTTTCAAGTAAGTACAACATTTCATACCAAAAAAATTATCTCCAACATTGTTATTTTCAGACCTAATATAAATAAAGAAGGACAAAGAAAAAGAACTGTTTCAGGTAATAGACCTTTGTCAACTAGTGGGGATGGTTTGGACCCATATGATTCTCTAGGAATTAAAAGAGCAAGGGATGGACAGGTAATTCGTTATTATCAAATTTCTACTCTCTAAATTCTGATTTAACTGTTTTTCTATAAATAGGAGGAATCTTATGGTTATTTATTGGAACCTTCAAAGTACAAAGATGTTATTCTAAAAAGAAATACTATTGACGACCCAACAGATCAACCTTATGATCCGTTGAAAAGAAATGCTCGGCATTTTGTTGCAAGGTAGAATGTTAAAATAATTAAAATTACAAAAAATGTGATTTTATACGAAATATTTTCCTTTAGGTGTCTCTCGTATGAAACTCCTGGTCAGAGACCTACTTCTCTTGGAGTTTTAAGCTCACTTCCTGCAGAAATTAAAGAAGAATCGTTAGTAAAAGGTTATATATACCACCCTGACTTATTGGATGATCCAGAACTTATTGTGGGTAAACACAGAACAGTTTTGACTTTTACATCTTATGTGACATCTGTTATTGACTATGTGAAACCTTCAGATCTGAAGAGAGATATTAATGAGAAATTTAAGAACAAGTTTCCACATTTAGATTTGACTTTAAGCAAATTAAGGAGGTAAGTTTAGTTTATTCTTTACATAGACATAGAAAAAATGCTGTTTTTTTAGTTTAAAACGAGAAATGCGCAAAATCGCCAAGCAAGAATGCAACATAGACCTGCTAACAGTGGCTCAGGCATACGTCTACTTTGAAAAATTGATCTTACGTGGACTGATCCACAAGCAAAACAGAAAATTATGTGCTGGTGCAAGTTTGATTTTGTCAGCCAAGCTGAACGACGTTAAAGGAGATACATTAAAATTATTGATTGAAAAAACAGAAACCACTTTCAGGTTGAACAGAAAGGAATTAATGGCTTCGGAATTTGCTGTTCTTGTTGCTCTTGAGTTCGGAATGCATTTACCAACCTATGAAGTTTATCCGCATTATCAGAGATTGTTGTATGAGTCTTGAGCTTTATTTTTGATGACCATCTTATTTTTTAAAAAACAATATTCATATTTATGCTACTGCCACTACCAATATCAGTCTTTAATTAAAGCGGTAGAGCAAACTAAAAATCCAAATGACTAACGTATAGTTTTTATTTATCGTAAGTGCTTCTATTTTCTTTCCATGACTGTTTTAAATGACAGCACTCATTTTATTACTTATTAAATTGTTTTTGAAAATTAATACAATTCTTGGAATGTTATATTATTGTGTAATAGTTTATTTAATTAACTTGCCATTTGAAAAATGTATAGACAAAAATCACAACACATTCAACTACAATTTTTAAGAACCATCCTGTATATCAAGAATGCTTATTTAGTTGAATGTATTGTGATTTAAAAATTAGATGACCTACTGCATTCTCACAACTTATACAAATAGAAACATTGACTAGTGAATTAAACACGATATTTGGAAACGCAAGTGGACAATTTTAGAATAAAAATGTTGAAATTAGAGTAAGATAACTGTAGTGGTAAATGCAATAGGGCTTTCTGGTGCTGGTTTTCATGACAAAATGAAAGAGGTTCACTTTATTGACAATGTATATATTAACTATGTACTTAGATTTTTATATTTTTTGTTTTGTAATTTTTGATGTGATAGTTAACAAATAATCCTAGTCAAATAAATGTTTATTTCATTGGGTCAGCTTTATGGGAATCGTTTATAAAATTTATGTTTTGTTTTCAAAATAAATTATAAAATAAAAATTATGTTTTAGTTATTTTTGTATAGTTTCAGATGTAATCCATAAACTTTGGCAAACTAACACTAGTACAATGCTTTTAAACTTAGTATAATTCCAGATATATCCAAAAGTTCACAAATAAATGCACATTAAAATTGTTCTATAAAACATCAGCCCCAAGCCTGTGTTTTGCAGTAATGAAGTACCAATTTACCTTCTGTACTATAACAATCATACAAGTTTTTAACTATTTGATCTGGAGATGGTGCAAATGTTTGATTGACATACAAAAATAACTTTTCATTGGATTCCAATTTTAAATACTTTCTAATAAATTCTATTATCCATCCAATTTTCTTATCGCTATCTACTGTCCATTTTTTCTTTTTCATTATAGGAGCGTTTCCTGTCGGTTTTAGTAAAATATCTACTTTCTGTTTTTCTGAAGATGAATCATGAGTAACGTTCATGGACTGTAGAGAATCACCCACTTCATTAATTTGGTCTACTGTTTCTTCACTCATTTTAGTTTAGTTTTAACTTTGTTTACCCGTCCAAAAAATCTGGAATGTATTATTTCACATATTTTATTGAAATTATTGATTGACTAATGACATCAATGACTATTGACTTGACTTGACTGATTTATATGTCAGTCATTGAATCGACCGGTAGGCCAGCCAACATAATATTTGACACTCGAAGAAGAAAATTATTTATAAAGCGCTTCAAAGATCAACTTTTGCATTTGCAAATGTGTAATAGATGTTCCAGAAAGTAATAAAGTAAAAGTGGACCCACTGTTCTCTGCAGAAAATACAATTTCTGGAGGATTAACTTATCAGTAGCTGCTTGCGTAAATTTGCCTAGGATAGATATTGTGACATCTGTTTTAAATAAATAGTTCAGATGTCAGTGACAGTGATTGTCAAAATAGAATAAAATGTTGTTTTGCTGCAAATCTTAATCATTTTGATTGTATATTATGCATTAAAATACAATTATTAACGTTAAGATTAAGCTAAGTTGTGACTTGAAAATTGTTTCTACCCTGTCTTTTAAGGGTGTAAAGGTAATTAGAATATTAAAGTTTTCCCAAATCGATTGTAAGTATTTTTTTAATCTATGGAAACTATTTTATTTTGTAGATAGACACTGTGTGGGGCTGGGCGTCCCCGCCCTTGCGCTTACAACTGGCAGGCCATATTAGAGGCCCCTGTAGAATGGGTGAAACTACGGGAGGTGAACGGCCCCCATCTCCAGCCCGTTTGTCCCATTCTTCAGAAAAACATCCAAAAAGTACTCTAACAGAGTTAAATTTACTACGTCGACATAGAGAACTCTGTGATGTAGTTTTAAATGTTGGTACCCGTAAAATTTTCGCTCATAGAGTAATATTAAGTGCTTGTAGTCCATATTTTAGAGCTATGTTTACTGGAGAGTTAGCAGAGTCCAGACAAACTGAAGTAACTATAAGAGATATAGATGAACTGGCAATGGATTTACTAATTGATTTTTGCTATACTTCTCATATTGTTGTGGAAGAATCAAATGTTCAGATGCTCCTACCAGCAGCATGTTTATTGCAGGTAATGTATTTTTAATGCACATTTCAATAGATGAATAAGGATTTCTATTTTTTTTAAAGCTAACAGAAATTCAGGATATTTGTTGCGAGTTTCTAAAAAGACAGCTAGACCCTTCAAATTGTTTAGGGATCAGAGCTTTTGCAGATACTCATTCATGTAGAGAATTACTTAGAATAGCTGATAAATTTACTCAACACAACTTCCAGGAAGTTATGGAATCAGAGGAGTTTCTGCTTCTGCCAGCTGGACAATTAGTAGATATAATTTCTAGTGATGAGTTAAATGTTCGTACCGAAGAACAGGTTAGTTATGTTTTAATGATTCAGTAATTTTTAATTATTATTCATTATTAATTTAGGTGTTCAATGCAGTTATGTTGTGGGTGAAGTACAATGTGTCCGAGAGAAGACAGCATCTTCCTCAGGTGTTACAACATGTTAGACTACCATTATTGACTCCTAAATTTTTAGTAGGCACTGTGGGATCTGACCTGTTGGTGAGATCTGATGAATCTTGCAGAGATCTAGTAGATGAAGCTAAAAATTATCTCTTGCTTCCTCAAGAGAGACCTCTGATGCAAGGGCCAAGGACTAGACCAAGAAAACCAACAAGAAGAGGTAAGTCAAAAAAATTCAGAGTTTTGCTTATTTATCTAATGAAATTAATTATATTTTCAGGTGAAGTATTATTTGCCGTTGGCGGTTGGTGTAGTGGTGATGCCATAGCTTCCGTAGAAAAATTTGATCCACAAACTATGGAATGGAAAATGGTAGCACCTATGAGCAAGAGAAGATGTGGTGTAGGTGTCGCTGTATTAAATGATTTACTTTATGCTGTTGGGGGACATGACGGACAAAGTTATTTAAACAGCATCGAAAGGTATGATCCACAAACTGATCAGTGGTCATGTGATGTTGCGCCTACAACTTCATGTAGAACTAGCGTTGGGGTAGCTGTATTGGACAATTTACTATATGCTGTTGGAGGACAGGATGGAGTGCAATGTTTAAATCATGTCGAAAGGTAACTTTTATCAATTTTGAAGCTTATTATTTGCAATGTTTTTAATATTTTTTATTGTAGGTTCGATCCAAAAGAAAACAAATGGACTAAAGTTGCTCCGATGACTACTCGACGTTTAGGAGTGGCAGTAGCGGTTCTTGGTGGTTATTTATATGCAATCGGGGGCTCAGATGGTCAATCACCCTTGAATACAGTAGAACGTTATGACCCACGACACAATAAATGGACGTTAGTGAGTCCTATGTCGACGAGGCGGAAACATTTAGGATGTGCTGTGTTTAATAACCTAATTTATGCTGTAGGAGGACGTGATGATTGTATGGAACTCAGTAGCGCCGAGAGGTACAATCCTCATACGAATTCTTGGAGTCCTATCGTTGCTATGACATCGAGAAGAAGTGGGGTGAGTCTAAGTATATTTTTAATACATTAGATTTTTTTTTAATATTGTTTTTCAGGTTGGACTGGCAGTAGTAAATGGACAACTTTACGCTGTGGGAGGTTTCGACGGAACCGCATATTTAAAAACGATCGAATTCTACGACACCGAACAAAATCAATGGAGATTATGCGGTTCTATGAACTACAGACGATTAGGCGGTGGGGTGGGTGTAATGAGAGCGCCGCAAACTGAAAATCGGATTTGGTAGTTGACAACTTATATGGATGTTTATATGGCAGCTTGTCCAATTTATTAAACAAAAGCTTACCTCAAAAAAGTGTTAAAAATCATAAAAAATGTAAATGTCATGCAAACATGTGATTTGGATTATTAGTTTATGGATCAATATTGTGTAGTTATAATAATTGAAGTATTGTTGACTGCTGTAATTTTATATAATAGTATAATTATTTTATAAAAGTGTTATCATGCTACTGTATATATATTTTTCTTGGTATGTTGTGAACTTTGCTTTAAATAAATAAATTGAAAATTTAATTAAAATCCATAAACTTTAAGATCTAAGTAGAATTTTATGAGTTTACGGTAGTTCATTTGTACCTTCTCTTTTACAACCCAAATTATCGAACTACATTTTATGAAAATAAGACGAAATTTATCATTATTTGCTTTAGATTTTGTAAATAATTTTAAGAGTATCGTCAATATCATATTTTAAGTATAGTTATTCCTATATATTTTTCGTTATT
This sequence comes from Galerucella nymphaeae, assembly GCA_963978555.1. Classification (NCBI taxonomy): domain Eukaryota; kingdom Metazoa; phylum Arthropoda; class Insecta; order Coleoptera; family Chrysomelidae; genus Galerucella; species Galerucella nymphaeae. The sequence goes on from OZ021706.1 coordinate 19,998,012, forward strand.
TTAATTTATTCGAACCATTCAAATATACGTTTTATTAAGAACATTTTTTGTTTCCTTTCAATCATTCCAACGCAAATAGGAAATGCCTTACAGGAGTGAATCAGTCCCTTAATTTCAACTGAAAGTGATTGAATTCGACCAAATCCAACTATATGAGCATTCTTCGTGGTCTCATAAGGCATTGTAAGCTCAAACATTATCAGTGAACCTGCTTTACCAACAGAATAGACCTAATTTCGTAGAGTAGGGAGGATGAGTTTATTCTCACAGCACTTAGGCCACATGTGACCCATTGTACATCCTCCCGATGAGTTGTCCTCCTAGCTAGGTCATCGCCCATCCTGTCCTTCTCAGAAAGGAGACATCTCGTGGCAAGAATATAACGAGCTACTTAATTAATTCATTCAGATATTGACATAAAAACAAAATGGTACTAAAATATTTTAATGTAAAAAAAAATAGAACATAACTTCAACTATGTAACTAAAATTTACATTTGAACAAAAAGAGTCCAATATAAACTTTTTCATACAAAACAATTTTCAAAATGAACAATCAAAAATAAATCTGTCCGAGTTGAGATCGAAAAGAAAAATTATGTTTTCTGTAATACAGGGTCTGTTGCAATCAGTGATAGAGATTACACGAAAGTAATCTGGTTGTTTCTTACAGGACTTATTATTTTCGACTGTACATTGAGCATAGTGAATTTTTGGTTAACAAATAAGTATACTCGTATTTTCTCCAACAGATATCCAAAGTATACATACAACTAAGTGTGGATTTATGCAGACACAATTATCAATTATAAGTTGAACTACTCATTTCACTATAACTCCATTTATGCACACAATTAACAATTGCGAAGTTGACCAACTTTTAACTTCTTAAATTAATTGTACCGAATTTTCATCTAGTGCGCAACTAGTACGCAGATCCTGAAATTTATCTCACAAAAAGTGGTTGATTTAGGGTTATCCGTATAGTCCGTATATATCTTAGATCACTTTGGTTAGTAATTTGACGGTCCGTATATATTAGATTTCTGAATAAACGATACAGGTTTCTAACCGCTAGTAACGACACTCACAATTTTCGGCGATATACGGACCATACGGGTTGTGTGTCAGCATCATTATTAAAAGCAAAAAAGTCTCATCTTTTTCAATTATACTATATACATCTTCAAAATTGTTCCAATAGACATGAAAATGTAGGGTTATTGTAAATGTAAATCGGGCTTGTGCGCGTGCTTTCTATTTTCTCCTAATTTTTAATTGTGTCTGCATAAACGATGGCAGTTTTACTAATTGTTAATTGTTCATTGCTAATTGATAATTGTGTCTGCATAAATCCACACTAAGCACTATTATTAATTAATTAAAAAAAAATTAATACTCAATTACCAAATTATTTATGCAGATGCATCTTTATCGGTACTAATTTGAAAAATCATACAAAATATAATGCTACAAATTGTATATTTGGGTACTTTGACAATGTTCCAACAGGTCTTTACTTAATTTCAACTCATTTTTACTGACATTTTAACCACACTAACAAAGAATGCTTAGTTTTTTTTCACAAGTCATTTGTCACAGTGGTACAAGTTAATTCATGTAAGTATTCGTGTAATTATTAACAAATCGTAAACTCCACTATATAACTAAACTTTGCGTTGAACATAAACAATTTTTATTCAATTAAAATCCTTGATAAGATATTTATATTAAAATTTCTTACCAACAAATAATTATTTAATATAATTTTTTCTTTATCACCAACGAATCCTTGAACGGAATTTCGTTTAGCAATGCTTACATTCTAATGGGGAAATATCCGTCGGTTGTTTGTCATAAATTGACAAAGTTCTTATTCTAAAAAAATCTTACATCCTAAAACCTTTTTATATATTTATATTTTTTTCGAATCCTTGAACGGAGATTCGTAAAATGCTTAAATTCTAATGGAGAATCTTCATCGGTTGTTTGCCGTAAATTGACAAAATTCTAATTCTAAAAAATCTTACACACTAATACCTTTTTTTATACAGGGTGTTTTCAAATGACCTTACAACGTTTGCATGTAGATACCTCTCGTAAAATTGGACAAAATGATTTAAGGATTGAGAGGACCAGCTCATTTACTTTTCGAAATACGGGGTGTTGAAGTTATAAAAATTTAAATGTTATTTGATAACTTTAAAATTGATGAATAAATTGATTTGATATTTGGCAGGTTGTTTTTAAATGTGAAAAGGCATATTTTGATAAGAAAACATTTGTCAATTCTTGATCCAGTGGTGTATATTTGGAAAAATATGTCACTTTTCTCCTCCCATTTTTCATGCCACTGTCATTCAAATCAATTTATTCATCCATTTCAAAGTTATCAAATAAAAACATTTAAATTTTTATAACTTCAACACCCCGTATTTCGAAAAGTAAATGAGCTGGACCCCCCAATCCTTTTCTTGTTCAATTTTACGAGTTGTAAGTGTCATTTGAAAACACCCTGTATAATTTTTATATAAATTTACTGTTTTATTGTATCAAAATCTGTGATTCGGAAATTTTTGTATGTACAATGTTTTCAGTTGTTTGTAGCACCATTTTTTTTTTCATCCAAATCAAGCCAAAATAAATGTAAAACTAGCATATTATTTTCAGTTTTTCATCGAGTTTTTTTTTAATGTATAAAAATTAAAATTATTTCAACCAGATAATCAACATTCATTCACCATACATACAACTATCGAATCCTTGAACGGAATTTCGTAAAATGCTTAAACTCTAATGGAGAATCTTCATCGGTTATTTGTCATAAATTGACAAAATTTTTATTTAAAAATACCTTAAATCCTAAATTGTAGCCAGAAAGTAAAAACCGTTAAATCAGTAACCCCAGCAAGAGGTGAGTAACTACCAGTGATTGTAACACCCACCTTTTTTCAAACTTGTTGTAAAGTTATTCCTATTAATTTTTTCACAGTTGAAAAAAGCATGATAAGCTTCCAACTAAGGGCATTTTTTCTTGACAAACCGTTTTAAAACTATTTCAAAACGAAAAATGTCAGTTGTCATAAAGTGCATGGAATTATAACTGATAGTTAGAAACAGTTTGTCAAGAAAAAATGCCTTGAATATCTTCTAGGGGATTACCTTTGATTCAATTGAACGGTTTGAAATAAGATGACTAAATTCTAATCTAAATAATTACTATTAAAAGAAACAACTACAAATCAATTATTCAATATTTTTATCATATTTTTGTCATACATTGACAAAATTCTAATTCTAAAAAACCTTATATCCTAATATAAAGAAAACTAATAATTACTGACTTAATAAAGAGGGTTTTTAAGGCGGTATTTTGCCTAAAAATATATTTCCAACTCTAATTGGAGTTGTTTATCATTCTTTGTCGATTAAGTCAAGTTCACACTTCATCAAAACCACTATTCATTAAATTGAGTTATTCAAATGTCAGTAACAATTGGTAGGGTCTTTTAAAATTAAGAAACGACCATTTTTGGAAACAATTAGTCTTCTCTTCTCAATAAAAGCATTGCTCTATCTTAATAGAACATAAAGAAATATTTTCCTTGAAACTATAACGGGTTCTCCACTTTATAGGAGTAGACCCTAGCTTGGTCCCATTGATACAACACCCCAATTAATTCGTACATCCATCTCCATTCATAAAGAATGTCATTGTCAAAATACGCCAAATATAACAAAGAACACAACGAATATTAAGTAAATACCAATAAAATAAACAAAAATGATGAACAAACAATAACTTCGTTCGTAGAGCTATCACAAACAGTTAGAAATTGAACAGGTTCCAACTTATCGAAAGAAATTATCAAATATGTCAGCTGTCAAAGTAATATTATTTGAATATCAACTTAAATTCAGTATTTAAATATAAACAGAACTTAAAACAAGGAAATATTCGAAGGAAACAATATTAGCTTACGAGATTAAGTTGTACTTTTGAAGAAAAGCATCTGTAACATAAATGTCAAGGTTCTTCTACATGTCACTTGTCAATCTTGTCATTTATTTTACAAATGATTTCTCCATATCAGTCAAGTTTAAGACTACATTAATAATAAAACATAAAAACATCCTTAAAAATAATTATCCATTCTAAATAATACGAATCGAAAACACTTAAAGATAAAACAATTTATCGGCTAGCTCGGCACTCGGCGCTTTTTTAATATGTTGTCCTACCAGCGCGGCCAATTTATGAGCATATTGGCAGGGTGCTGGTACTCGAATAGTACCGGACCAATTATAATACAAATGACACAGTTTGTAACATAATCGTTGCACATGGTCCGCCTTCAATTTACATGTATCATGTAAAACGATGTAATGAGTAGGATTTACTGTACCTTGTCTTACGTTTTGAGGTACCAAAAAGAAATCGCTTAGATAACGTCTGGTCACAGAGTGATCCAGGATCGTTCCAGGTGGGGGATTTTCATAGTTACCGTCTCTATCTAAAAATAAACGAAAATTAATCAAATAAAATAAAAATAGGTTTTATATAACTTACTAGCTGCGAATATTCTTGTATTTATCCTTTTCTGTACCACCACAAAACATATTTTTACGTCTAGTCCCAATTCTTGTAAAACACTTTCTAATTGTTGTACTTCATATCGTTTACAATGATCCAATTGTCCATCACCAACACCATCTCTGACAATTACTATTTTTTCTGGAAAATGACCATTCACCCTCCTCCAAGCATCCAACAATTTGGTAAACGCTACTTTCATGTGATCTCCCAGTTCTTTTTCTTGAAATATGGCAATACTAAACCACCTATAAAAAAAAAACAGTAAAAGATACCATTTAAAACAAATATTTAAATTTACCTTGAAATACTTTCGTTGAGACTAGCTACAAATCCACAAACTGAGTTTCCTTTTGGTCCACCGTGATACACGTCTATTCCACATATCATCCAACCTTTAAAAGGGAATCGTACAGTCCAAAGCGTTCCTCCTAACTTACAAGTCATCTGCAGTGCGATTTTTTGTACGATTGAACGAACTTTTGATGGGTTGGAAAGGGTTCTGGAGTTTATAACCTGAGACGCCACTGGTATTTGAGTACAACAAATTTTCTTGATTACAGAATAACGATCAGACCTCATTGTTGGACATATGAACACAACGATCTGTGTATCTTTATTGATATGGTCTTGACAAGCCTTCATGTAACTGTCTGTGCGATCGTCGGGTAATCTTACTGGTTTTGGTGGACTTATACGACATCCCATCACTTTTCCTAATCTACACATCAAGTCAGAAAAATCTTTTGCATATTTTTTATCTCGGTCAGTGAAGAAAACTATCCAATTGTACATATCAACGGGACCTGTTACCTAAAAAATAAAATTGAATAAAAACAGAACAAGTTATTTAATCTCGACTTACCTCATTTTCACCAGACGGTCTAGACCAATCAGCACTATTGTTTGTTTGATACTGATTGTTTCCAAAATAAATAATTTCATTGTCTAGTTGTCTTCCGGGAAAGGTTACAGAATCGTTAGCTAAATATAGTCCCCAACTGGATAGAACTTGTTTAGCTTCTGGTGTTTTTTCTACATTTTCTAGATATTTTCGCAAGGCTGCCACTCTTTGATTCGGTGTAACTCTTGTATATTGAGCTACGTCTTTCATGACCTGGAAAAAACCGTGTATTATGTTATGCAGATATGAACCAATTATTTATAGTATTACCTTAAAATCACTTCTCATTGTATCTGTAAGTCCTGTAAGATAACTAATTTCGGGAATTAAACACACCATTCTCTCCACTTTTTCAGACGATCCAGATACTCTTATATTTTTTCTATTAATCAACAAAGGCTGATTTACATCTTTGATAGTTATACTGTATTGTTGTTTATAGTAATCTATGAAAGAAATAGTACCACCATCTCTGGTAGGAAAAGTATCCTGAGGTGACATATCCCAGGCAATATCTTCCACTGTGTATGTTTTATTGTTATATTTGGTGAATACGCAAGCCCCTATTAAACTTGAAGTTGCAAGTTCCTTAAATCGTCTAGGATCTGTGACTCTATTAAAAAGAAAATGATAATAAACTCCAAGAAAATATTTTAAAAACCGTTACCTTAATTCATTTAAAAGTTCATATGCGTTTTGGGTTCTCATTACTTTATGTTGTGTATCAAGACACAGCATTAAACCATCCTCTAATTCATCAACTGTTACTACAAAACCTGGAAATAATTCTAATTTGTGTTGTGGAATAAGGTATTTGTGGTTAATATCAAAATAATTACGACCCATTGGAGTATATAATAGTGTATACATGATGCGTTTGAAGAGAACATTGTAGAGATGACGGCATTCACTGTCTGCTAAACTCTTCTGTTTCTTATAAATAATTTTCACTTCAACTGCTTGATCACCATCTGGGCCAGGTAAGTTAACTGAGAATGTTTTGTATGTATCAGTGATTTTTTGAGGAAGATAAAGAACATTACCTATGGAAGTTGAAAAAAATTAGATAATTATAGTCTGCCCAGCCCAGTTTATATTCATCACATTGCTGAAAAACTTACCTCCATCAAATACTTTAGGTAGACCAAGCTCTTTCATAACAATGCTAGTTGCTTTAATCCTTCTATTTTTGGCGTCAAGTTCTGGATTTAATTTGACTTCAAATTCAAATACACCTCTGTCTTTTTCAACATGTAGTTTAATATAATTTGCTGATAAAGGAATGGGTTTACCAGCTTCTCCTAAAACATGTTAACATTCCCTTTTTTATCTATTATTCAATCTAGCTTAATGACATACCTTTAAAATGTACTGGTTCTTTATCAACAAAAGAAATTTGTGACGTTCTCTCAATAAGATCTTCAGTTTGTTTATCTATTCCAGAAGTTGAAGGCTCTGGTCGAGGTGTAGTGGTCGGAGTAGAAGATTGTGGCAGAGCTGCAGGGTCTATTCCTGGCTTGGCAGTTTTTCTCTCATTCAATTTTAGAAGGAGGGCAGCTCTGCCTTTTGGTTTTGATGGCTGAGGAGTTTCTGGCTCGATTCCCACAGGTTTCTCGGTTTCCTCTTTTTGTAATTGATTGCGGCGAGCTAGAAGTAATGCTCCACGACCTTTTGGTGGCGGTTTATCCATTTTCGTTTCAAATATTCAAATTTTTTATTAAATGGAAATAGTTGTTAACAGCAAGGGGTATTTGTCAAACAGCATTAACTTTTTAAAATGTTATAGTTACCATGACTAACTATAAAAACGACTAATTTACAAGCATTTTTTAGTCTGAGTGAAAAACTAGTAGCAAATATACAACTTAAATAAAAGTCAAACCTAAATCTTGTACGTAAATTAACCCTCTACACGCATAGAGATCTACACCAAAAATCATACCAAACCAAACCAAAAATTAAATTGGTAAAGTCATAGTTAAGGTAAAGAAATAAGACAAAATGGAGGTGTCAGTGTTTCCAACTTTCCAGCCATAGATAAAAAAATACTTATAGGATAGGACCTCTCTCTTGACCAATGAAATATGTGACTTGTTACTGACACACCATAGATATTTTGTCCATTTTGTCTATATTGTGACACCCTTCGAGCTTCTCATTCGAACAAGAATGGCTCCGTGCAGTTCCGTGTAGAAAAATAAACAAGCAGATGCTGCTTCAGTGCTTGATGATATCTATTGGTTGAGTTTAAATGTAAAGTGTTTTAATTGGTTGAAAATTCTATACTCTATAACGTCAAAAAATAAAAGGGTAGTTTCCATAGATAAAAAAATACTTATAGATGGGAAACTGACCCGTGGCGCCCTCTATTCATACGGGTGGCGCTACCTTGAGAGTCCCGTCAGTACCTCTGGCAGAAATCAGGTTGTGAACTTCGCTAACAGCCGAAAAAAAAGATTCCTGTAATTTTACAGTTTTTTGCGGTATATTCAAAATTACTGTAATTTTACTTTTATTGCAAAATGACATTTACGATCCATTTTTTGATATTTCATTTAAAATTACTCAACATTAGATTGATATTACAATAATAACAATGAAAAGTCAAGTAAAATTAAATGAAATGTCAAAAAATGGATCATATAATGTCTGAATTGTGAAAAATAAAGCAATAATCATCAAGTTTATATTTTATTGATTAAAAGTATACAATAAATGAAACGTTTTTGTACATATTTAAATAACAAACATGAAAGAAAAATAAATGTTGGTAATTCAACAATGATGCTGGGAAGTTCAAAGTTGTATGGAAGAATAACTCATTCTTTTCTTAATTTCTACTACTTCTGCCACTTTCTATTAAATGGAACATGTTTTTTAATGAAGATAAAGCTTACCGTGGCACCTCACATTACAGTCTTTCACAAAACATATTCTTGAAATTGTCTCCTGAAGTAAAAGTCCCACTATGAACAATAAAAACCAAATACGAATACTCAACAAACACACAAATAAGCAGTTGTTAATGGTTGTCATGTTAGGATGTCAGCGCTAATGTATATGTGGAAGAATCTGCAACTACTACTAACAGCGTTACAGTTTTCATTAAATTACAAATTTTAGTACTGACGGGATTTTTTATGTGGCAGCACCCACGCGCCTTCAGAGATCCCCTACCCTGGTAGTTTCATTTTACGCCGTTTTAGGTGTTTGGCGTTTTGTGCAAAAGTAGCGTTATGATAAAATAATAAACAAAATGCCGATATTAAGTTCTCAAATTCTGGAAAAGTAAGCTTAAAACCTTATTTGAAGTTTTAAAAAACATTTTAAGCAGTTATATGCTATTATTTAATAATGGAGAGTGTCAAAACGGAAGATGAACTAACCTCAACAGTGGACAATGTCATGTCAACGTCCAATAAAGAGGAAAAAAGTGACTCTAGCGATGCTACCCCAACTTCTTCGACCGATGCAAATACCAATCCTACGGCTTCCCGATCAGGTAATTTCCAAACGTTTATTTGGATTAAAACAGGTATTTGTGTTTAAACGATTGTATCTTATTTTATAGTTCAGTCAAACTATTACCTTTTTTTTTACATTGTATTTCGTTATGTACTTAAATATTTGCACTCCAATGTTTGCTGTTTTTATTAGTAATTGAAATTTTTTTTTAATTATCTGATGGAAAAACAATTGTTTTGCTAATGAGACTCTGTGTTATATTATCTCTGAATGAGACCTGTAAATATTGGTGGTGATAATATATAATAAATTGGTTGTGCTAACCATTAAGTATATTATTTTGAGTGTTATGTATTTAATTTCCCTTTTTGATGCTGTGTCAACATTATTTCCTAGGGACAATTGAGGATTACAAATTAGTTTACCCAATGGTTTTATTGTCAGTGCATGTTCATTTTGAAAGCAATTGAATGATAAACTTGATTTGTAAGCAATTTGGACTATCTATTTTCTACAGTCTACTATAGTCATTATAGTTTTATCTAAGCTCCATTAAATTTGATAATCTTTCATTCCATGTGTCTATCACTTGAGAGTCTTGTGCAATTGGATTAGGTACATCTTGTTAATTACATTTGTATTGTATTACAGTTTCTGATGATCCCATCAGTAGCACCTCTTCAGACATATTTGAACAAAGAGTACCTACAATGAGTGGCCAAGCTGTTGATGAAACAGACAAGGCAAATCATCCAGATCAAGTTAATGAATTGTTAGGTATACTTGATACAAATGAAAAAGTCACAGAGGATGTTGAAGATCTTGTTCATGACTTAGAAAGTCTTTTAGGAGAAACTTCAGAACCTTTTAACTTACCAATCAAACCAACTGAAACAGTAGATAACAAATCACCAAGTAATGTTGAAAAAAGTAAGTTTACTTTGATTTTCTTATCTTAAAAAATAATTAAATAAACAAAAAAGTATTCAGTAGTGAACATAAAATTTTGTTGCAGGTGCTGATAATGATTTAGGTGAAACTGTAGAACCCAAACTAGATCCAACTGAGACTGAGACATCAGAGAATACATCAGGAGATAACCAAACTGAGGGAAACAATTTACCTGAAGACTCTGAACCAGAAAATAGTTCTACTGTTGACAATGAAGATATACCTAAAGCTACTGAAACATCTGTTGATGAGGAGGTGAATAATGTCGCCCAAGAAAATGAATCACTTGTATTGGAAAAAAAGTATGAAGAAGCAAAACCTGATAATTCAGAAAATACTGACCAAGACGATGGCAACAATGAAGTCACCAATCAACCAGCAGATGAAGACAGTACAGGTAGTTGGGAACTGATAGAACATCCCAACTTGTTTGAAAAAGAACCTTTAGTAAGTTCAACTCCTGACGATTCTTCTAACATAAAGATACAACATGATAATTCTTTAAATATTAGAGAAGATATAACTTCCAGTGGTGATAAACCTTCTACTTCAATGGAAAGGAAAGATAGTGAAGATAGTAGGGAAGCAGACAGTTTACATACACAAGTTATTGATGAAACTAGTGATGTAGTCGAAGAAAGTAAAGATTTTAATAATGTTACTGATAAAATTGAAGAACATTCTAGTGAAGCTGAAGCTGTGGCTTTAACAAGTGAAGGTGAGTTTTAACATATTATTTGTCATTTTTAGCACATTATTGGTATTAATTTTTTTTTATTTGAATTCCAGTAATAGAAAACCCCAAAGAAGAGCATATTAATGTTGAGGAATCTCAAAATATAGAATCACCAATGGAAATATCCTCCAGTGAAATTTGCAGCAAGTTTAAGAAATGTCAATCAGAATGTCTCAAAGAAGAATCTTCAAATCAAGAAGTTGCTGACTCTAGTGATTATCCTAACCAAACTCGACACGTGGAAAGGAATGAAAATGAAATAGAAGATAATCTACCGCTTCAGGAACCTTCAAAAGATAATGAAAGCGAACCCACGGAAACAGCTGATGCTAGTGTGGAAGAAGGCAGTTCTGTAGAATGTTCAGAATATATAAAAGCGAAAACTGAATTAAATCAAGAAGTGACAGAAACTAATAACACACCTGAATTGATGGATGCAAAGGAATTGCAATCTAATCAACAGAATGAGGTTTCTGAAAGAGTAAAAAAACCAGATGCAGATGTGCCATTAGGTGTGGAAGAACCATTGCCAGGTAGTTCTACAGAAAAAATTGAGGATGCATCTGAAGTAGATAAGCAACAAAATGAAGCTTCTTCTCAGTACAACATAGAAACTGATTTAAAATCAGAAAAAGAACATTTAAATACCGAACCAAGAATAATAGCTTGTTCAGATAACAATATAGTTGCAACTGAAACCACAACATCTGAAATCACTTTGGAAACTACGGAATCGGTCAAAGAAGAGACCAGTATTTCCCAGGAAGTTGAAGATGCACCAAAACTTGATGACCTTCCAGTTACAGAGAAAATAAATATGGACAATGGGACTCCACCTTTGATAACTACAGAAAATATTGAATCGGGACAGAAATTATCCACTGTTTCTTCTGAATCACATCTTATTTCTCAAATTGAAGATAGTCATCCAGAAGATTCAGTGTCAAAACCTGGTTCTTCCCAAGAGGTCGTAGAAATTAATGAAAATCCAAGTAAATTTGATGTTGAAATATCTGAAACTGCAATAGACAATATTAAAATTGACAAAACAGAAGTAAATGTATCTAATACAGATGAACTGACTGAATTACCACATGATCATCAAATAATGGAGACAGATAAAACAGAGGCAACTGAAAACGTTGCTGTAATGGATGAATCAGTTCCTTTGGTACTACCAGAATTGGAAAATAGTGAAATAAATGAAAATCTTAGTAAAAATGATCAAACTTTAGAAGTGGAGATGGTGACAGTTGAAACAGAATCTAAAGAAAATGTATGCCAAAATTCAGATGCTGCTGATAAGTTAAAATCAGTTGAATCACAACCTGATTTGCTTCAGGAAGTTGTCAAAACAGAATTGAAGCCCTCTGATTGTTCTAATAGTGCTACATACATAAAAACAGGAAAAGCTGATGAAGAAGTGTCTAAAGTTTTAGTAGAAAATGTGGTAATAGTTGAAGATAAGCCTATAACATCAAAACCTGATTCTTCAACAGAAAATAGTGTAACTGAAAACTCTAGTGAACTTGGCAAATTGGAGTTGCCTGAAAAAGCGCCCCAAAAAGAAGCAATTACAAGTGAGGAAGCTGAATCTGAAATTGGTACAAGTAAATCAGATCAAAAAGAATGTGAAGAAACTGTGGAGAATGAAAAAGTAGTTGAAACTTTATGTCCATCTAAGTCTGTTTCATTACCCAAAGCATCTTTTGAAAATAGTGGAACACATGAGAAATCAGTTGCAGTTACTGATACAAATGTACCAGATAAAGAGCAAATTGATAAGATGGAGACAGTTGCCGATACAAGTACTACAAACAAAATTGAATCTGAAATTATTGCTCGTAATATTGAATCTGTTGATTTAGAAGTGACAGAATCAGATATTAATAAAATACAACCAATTCTTGATGTTTCCAAAGAAAAAACTGTTGTTGAAATAGAATTTAATGAAGCCAAGCCTCAAAATGAAACATTTGAAGACTTGGGCTCTCATTCAATTTCTATTGTAGAAAATAGTGAAATGAATGAAGCTGCTACAACCACAATAGAAAAAGTGCTTCCTAAATGTAATGAATTGGTTCCATCTTCATCTATAGAAATTGTGTCTAGTACAGGTGAACATAAGAAAAGTCCCATTCCTGAAAAAATAATTGAGTTGGAACCTAGTGTAGCTGTAGGATTAACATCTAACATGGATGAATTGTGTACATTACAATCACATAAAAAAATACACTTTGCAATTTCAGTAGATGATGAGAAAGATGTTACAGATACAAAATTGGAAGCTATTGAGCCTCAACCTGGAATATCTAAAGAAAAAAAGGATTCAATTGAGGTTGAAATACATAAAGAAGAGGAATCGGAAAGTAAATATTTTGAAAAACAGGAGATTGAAGTCAAAGCTGTTGCCGAACAAAGTGAAATGTGTGTTGGAAATGTGGTTGCAGAAATTGCAACGTTTAGTGAAAAAGATGTAAAAATAGTTGAAGCAGTGTCTACTAAACATGAAGAAAAAATGGATGTTGAAGAATCACCATCAGTGCAATTTAAGGCAAAGAAAAATAAAGGTAATGTATTAGTTTCAATTTAAGTAATGATTTCAAACAGATGGATAAAGTGAGTACAAGCAAGGTATTGATAAATTTTGTTCAAATTTTTGTATTTGAATTTTTGTACTCAATTATCCATCTCTTTTGAGCTATCCTATATCAATTTCAATTCATTTTAACAGTATCCATATCATTATATCATAATTATTTGAAATTATATGATTCACTTTTATGGAATCCCACAGTGCATGAAAATTTAATTATTTCTAAAATTGGATCTATCTATTTTAAAATTAATTTCATATAATATCCATTGCAACACTGCTGAAATTAGATTTTATATTTTGCATGCGTTTTTCTTTCACACACACACATGAAGATGTTGCACACTTGTCTATTATTCTGTACTCTTTTTTTGGACGTATCAGTTGTCCTAATGAACATGTGCTTTTGCTTACAGAGCATAGTAAAGTTGCAGTTGAATCAGATTCAGCTGACATTATCTTACAACAAGACTTGACAAATAAACAACTACCTGAACAAATAGGATCGAATGTTAAATCACCGATTATTCCTTGTAATATTCAGGAACAAAATGAAATGGAGGTATTAGAACTAGTTAAAATAGACAATAAAGAAAAAAGTAGAGATACAAAGGATGTGGAAGTTGTTGAAAATATAATAACAGAAAAAATTGTCACAAAAGATAGTACATGTAAAACAGAAAATATTGTAAAGGAAGAAAAAGTACAACTGTCCAAGGACACAGCTGAAACTATTCAACCAAAAATGTCAGTTTTGGAATTTGCACCTCTACAATTATCTGAAGAAGATGATTCAGATGAAGAAACAGTACCTAGATTAGTACTCACACCAGAAGAAACTGTTATACCAGAAGAAAATGATGATCTATCAAAAGATCAATTAACACAAGCTGATGATATTTTAGAGGATAAACCTGTATTTATTCATAATCTACTTGAACCCACTGTAGACACTCCGGAAAATTTAGAAACTATTTTGGCAGTTGCTAGTTTACAAAATATAGACATTCCTAAACACCACAGAAACGATATAAGTGAAAAAGAAAGAAAAGAAATGGAAGCATTAGCTTTGGCAGTACAAAGTATTACTGATACTTCCAGTAGTTCATATGTAGAAGACTACATTGAATCTACTATTCATCCAGTAATGCTACAAGCAAATATTGAAACAGATAATTCTATAATGGATGATGTACAAAAACCCTTGGAAATAGAAACTGCTACTGAAATCATCTCTTCAGCTGTAACAAAACCTGAGGAAACTGAAACAGAAGCAGTACCTAGTGTAATTGAAGAATCAGTTGAACCAGTAAAAACAGAAGAAAAGGAAGTACCTCAACAACTTATGAATAAAGCTGAGTCTGTGGAAGAACAAGAGACATTAAAGCAAGTACCAAAAGTAGATGATGATAATTCTGAAGAAATCAAAGAAGATATTGTACAAGAATCATCAAAATCTATTCAAAAAGTTGAAATGCTGCAAGAACCTCGTGTGGAAACTTCATCTGTCAAAGAGACAGCGCCTTTAGTGTGTAACAATGAAGTATTACAAGTTCCTCTTATAGATAGTGGACCTAGTAAAGAAATTGTTCCTGATTTAGAAGAGCAGCAAGCTGCGGATTGTTCAAACATGTCTGAAGGTGAGTTGTATTCACCATAGACTTTTTTTTTTGAAAAGAAAAAGGGAAGAGTTTGAAGATTCTTTATGTTTTTAAAAATTGGGTACATTTTTTTAACTGAAAGTGAAAGAAAGGAAAAAAAATAATGGTTTAGTGGTGTTCAAGCTGAGTAGAAAAATATTTAAATCAATGACACTATATTAACTTTTAACGTTAACTGCCTGTAATTCTTTTCATGTACATAGGCAAGTTGATGGTATTACAGATTATCATTTATAACTAAATCTCTTCAAAATTATCATCCAGCTGAAGCATTTTTTGTTTAAACTCGTTTAAATAAAGTTTTATTTTATTTGTTTAGGAATTGCAAACGACAAAAAATCTCCAGTAACCAAAATTGAAGAAATTCACAAAAATAAATCGAAACTAAAAGATATTGAAAACAACTTGGAATTACCTACGCATTCGCAAATTATTTTATCCACTGATAGTTCTAGCGATGTTAAAATCGAAAAAGAAATCAAATTAAAATTTTCGGATAAACCTAAAAAACACAAAAAGTCCGATAAACTGGAAGAACTTACAATCAACGTAGACGTACCTGACAGAGAAAAAACGTACAGTCCGAAAATAACCATCAAACCCATCAAAGTACCCGACGAAGAAGTCAGCACCACGACCTTGATGACGGATTCGGAAATCAAAGGTGGTTTGAAGATGACTATAACGAAACAATCCGATAACATGCATTCGATTTTGAAGATAAGCGAACAGGAAAATTCTGAAGTTTCTTTGGAACCAGAGGAACCCATCCCTAAGTTGATAATTAAACCAAAAATGCAACAGGTACGTATTTTTTTGTAGTGAAAAACATAATTTACGGTTTTTTTTTCATTTTTTTTAGGTGGAACAACAACACAGTCCAAAAATGTCAACTAGGAGCTCGAAACATTCACCTACTACTTCAAACCAAAGATCCGGCAGTCCTAGAATCACCATAAAACCTGTCATCAAACAACAAGAACAGCCCCTTAGTCCTTTGAAGATCAAAATTAATACGAAAACGAACATCAAAACTCCAGCAAAAGAGGAAGACACCACGAGAAAGTTACTAATTAAACCAGTAGTAAAACCAGTGGAAGAACCTGAACTGATACAGAGTCCCAGAATTACCATAAAGCCAATACCCAAACCTGATTCTGAAAAAGAATCAAACCCGAGGTAATCACATTTTTCCATAATGATTATTTTACATAGATTTGACAAATTCACTGTATTTTTTTAGGCTAACAATAAAACCTTTAAAAAAACCAGAAGAAGACGTTGAAAACGAAGACAAAGAACGTTGTAATCCCAAAATAATAATCAAACCCATATTAAAACCACAAGAAAGCGAAATAACGCCTTTGCAACAAGAAGAAGAGGAAATTAAAGAACGGATAGTGTTGAAAATCAACAAAGGTAATTTACCTCAGAGCCCTGCGAGGGAATTGAAGAAGAGAGATCAGAATTTGGAGGAAGATAAATCAGAGAAATTGGCTAAAATAACGGTGAAATTTTCAAAAGAAGGCGGTCATCCCCATATAGTACAACAACAAGGGGAAGAATCACCCCCAAAACGACCGTACGAGGATAATTTAATCGAGAAGAATAAAAAACAGAAAGTTGACGTGGAATTGGTCGTAGCTACCAGATCTAGGCATAAGGATTATGAAGGTATTTTTCTTTCACTTTAATCTGGAATTTTTCTTTCAATATTATCTTTCAGTGGTTGAAAACAAATCGAATACAGGACCTGAGATGAGGACGAAGCACAAGGATTATAATATCGAATCTCCCGTGGAAACTAAGAGATCCAAAAAGGATAATTTTAGTGAAAAATTGAAATCCAAAGATGTGGATTCGTCGGACGATGTTCACGTTATCGAAGTTAAACTAGATTCGCCGATAACAATTAGCGAGGATTCAAGATCTCAAGTAAATTTGTTTATAAGTAATTTTTTTTTCCACATTCATGCAAAAAACAACACTTTTATTAGTCTCAACAAGTTACAATTATTGCAAAAATCTTTGATTGTTCAAAATTTAAATTGTCAAAACGAAAACCAGCTATTTTTAAGTACTGACAAGGTGGAGGCTATAAAGATACAAAAAAATAGGAACGGTTTGAGATTGAGCTCCTAACATTTATTATATTCTAATTTTCCAGTTTTTGCATAAAAATATTGTTTGCAACTCGTGCAAAACGTGTTTTTTGCACTTGTTGCATACATAACTATTCTATTCATGATTCCAGATCGTATTAATAACAAATATCATTCGATTTTTACATTTTCACGAATATTTTTGGCGTTCTATTACCTAGTAGTTCAAATGTACCTCCAGGTTAATTTCGTTTAAATTCTCCAGATCACAAATAATTATTAATGATTTCAACCTGTATATACTTTATTGTCACTTACAAATATTTATTTTTTTTAAACAAAAAAGAACTAATGAGATTTTAATAAAATAAATATTTTTAAATTTTTATTCTATCGAATATTATCAGTCTGTGTTGTGAGGTTTTTATTTTGAAAACATGTAAGTTTGTTTTGTTCTATAAAATTTCAAATAAAATCATTTCCTCTTGGAATAAATCAAGCAGCTTCCCAAACTAAATCAAGAACTCCCAAATTATTCAACAGTGCAAAAGGTTTACTCATTTTATAATAATATTTTCCAGGATAGCGGCAGCGTTATTTTGTTGGATGACATGAAAGAAGACTCAATGTCTTCCTTTGACACAGTTAGAACTCCCGACCTATCTAAACTCTCATCAAAAGATAATTCAGGCGGAGAATCAGCCACACCGTCCTCCATACCCAGAAAAAGAGGTAGACCGAAAAAGGTAAGATTTAGCTGAAGTTGTATATGAATTTACTATGGATATGGAATAGATTTGTGATTGATACTTTTGCTACATTTTCAGATTAGTTCATGTACAGATTTCGAGAGAGAATCGGCTACTCCGTCTCCGGTGCCTAGGAGGAAAGGACGGCCGAGAAGGGTATGAAATTTTGTTCAAAAATTGATTATTTTTCTATTGAACCCAAATATACCCAAATTTTTGATCTTCTACTAAATAGAGGAGTTAAGTCTGTCAGTGTGGCCAACAAAAAGTGTTTTTTCCTAACAAGAATGACTGTTAAGGTCTACTATTTAAAACATAAGATTTTTGCATGTTTTTTATCATTGCGAACATCCATATTGCTTCATTAAAATAATGAATACACCCCAGTTATATTTATTTTTGTTGATATTGGTTTAACAAAATCTTATGTTTTGAACAGTGGACCTTAACTGTCATTCTTGTCAGAAAAAAACACTTTTTGTTGGCCACACTGACCTTAAACTGAACTCTATTAGGATGACTAAACAAATAACCTTCGTACGGTCCTGCTGAATTTTAAATTTCAATTTCTGCTGATTAACAACTATAAAATCCTGTTTATCTCAGATGAATTAACCGTTATTACGTTGGCCGTAAAAAATGATGACAATCCAAACCGAGCAATTTGTTTACACAGTTTCGTTACTTATTTTTTTTTATCAAAACAGACACTAAGTCCACCGAGAGGAATGGAAATGAAGGAAACTTTTAGTTCAACGGAAAACGAAGCGGTTTCAGAAGTGGAATCCGCAGCAGCGTCTCCTGTACCGGCAACGCTTTCACCTGGACCTAAGAAAAAAGGTCGACCAAGAAAGGTAATTATATTTCAAAACTATCAGTATTTACTACAATTTTATTTTTTTTAACAGATAATAGTGGAAGTTGTTCACGAAGAGCAAAAAGATTTCAAAGAATCCGTTTCCAAAGTCGAGCTTCACGAATCCGGTAGACCTAAAAGAAGTTGTAGGGGACAATCTGTATGTGATACGCTAGGTATTAAACCTAGAAAATCTCGCGGTTCCAGTCGAGGTAGAGGGAGTTTGCGCGGTATTGGAAATAGATCCTTTGCTGATAGGGTGAGTTTTTAAATAATTTTTTCTATATAAATCTATACTTGAAAATGACAGTTAACCTGTCACAAATGTCACCTTCGATGATTGTTTTTCCTTTTTGAATTTCGAACACTGTTAGTTTAAAATGTTTACAAGTGAATTGATTAATTATATTTGAATAAAGGAGTTCAGTTTAAGGTCAGTGTGGCCAACAAAAAATGGTTTTTTCTCACAAGAATGACAGTTAAGGTCTACTGTTCAAAATATAAGATTTTTCATGTTTTTTATCATTGCGAACATCTATTTTGCTTTATTAGAATAATGAATATGGATCGTATATCTTGAAATTTAAAATGACTTTTTAGCTGAATACTCAACATATCGGTGACCAATAATTCTAGAAACTTTTGGCATGTCACCATTTCATTTCTGTTATTCAGTCACTAGTTCTGTTAAATGTCAGTGAAAAAAGTAATTAGAAGAATAGAGATACATCTAATTAGAAATGCTACAAAAATTTAATCGAAAATGGACGTACACAATTAAACGAATATCAACAAAAATAAATATAACTGACATTTGACATAACTAGTGACTGAATAACATAAATGAAATGGTGACATGCCGAGAGTTCCTAGAAGTATTGGACACTTATATGTTGAGTATTCAGCTAAAAAGTCATGTTAAATTTCAAGATATACGCTTCGGGGGTGTATTCTTTATTTCAATAAAGTAATGTAGATGTTCGCAATGATAAAAAACATGCAAAATCTTATATTTTGAATAGTAGACCTTAACTGTCATACTTGTCAGAAAAAAACACTTTTTGTTGGCAACACTGACGTTAGATTGAACTCCTCTATTGAAAGACTGCAGAACCGCAACTAAATGTTGCTTTTTCTTCTTTTTCAGTCGTCTGATTCTGAATAAATCCCCATGTACCTTCTTGTACATATAAAACAAAGCTTTACCCATAAGTCTGATTAGTAGAAAGAAAAATACGCTCTAGCTCGATGCGGTTCCATTTTATTTGAACAAAGTATAAATTCCTTGTCGGAATATAAAATTATTATTTTTAAAATATCTGTGTAAAGTAGTAATATTAAATTTTTCATATTTTATTTGTCTATATATAATATATAGTCAGATAATTTGGAACCAGCGTAATTTGTTGAATAGATGATAATATTTTTCAACGGGAAAGTGCTATAAAAAGAAAAGTGACAGTATTCGAAGCTCTCGAATAGTAATGAATTCCCTTCAGTCATCATAATTTCGATTTTTAGTTTTTATATACGGAGACATTTTGATTTTTATTAATTGATGTATCGAAATACATTAAAAATGAATTTAAGAGTCATTATAATATAATCTGTATGACAGATTGTGCATTTAGTCGTATGATTATTGTACTGTTTTTATTTTTAGTTTGTATGTTGGGAGAAATTTATCAATTTTATAAATTGTCACAGATTTGTATTTTATTTTTAATATATGTTAAACGTCGAAATTGATATTTTTATACTTTATCAAAAATTATATATATAATATCGACTATGAAAAATTAATATATATGTTTTCGATGTAATAGATTTTTTTTGGAATAATCTTTCCATATTTGCGTCTAACCGCACAGCAGAGAATGTGCCCACCTCTAGCTTATTCCTTAAAATATATACAGGGTGTTTTCAAATGACTCTTACAACGTTTGCATGTAGATACCTCTCGTAAAATTGGACAAAATGATATAAGGATTGGGGGGTCCAGCTCATTTACTTTTTGAAATTAATGTTTTCATGAAGTCTGCAACCTAATTTTCAATAATAAAAACACAAGTTTGGACAAATATTTTTGAGAGTCTTCTTACAATGTTCAAGATGCATTGCTGCTTCACAAATTAGTTTCTGATACATATTTTAACCATTAGTAGTTTGAAGGTTATTAAAAAAAATACAAAAAAAATATTTTTTCATTTTATTATTAAAAAATTATGCTGCAGACATGAAAACATTAAATATCTCGAAAACTACACATTTTTTGATATGTGATGTGTTTTTTACGTGAAAAATATTGAGGAATACCAAATTAATTAAAAATAGCTACAAATGCCAGTGGCGTGAAAAATGAAAGGAGAAAAGTGACATATTTTTCCAAATGTACATCCCTGAATCAAGAATTGACAAATGTTTTTTCTTCAAAATATGCCTTTTTACATTTAAAAACAACCTTCCAAATATAAAATCAATTTATTCATCCATTTTAAAGTAATCAAATAAAAACATTCAAATTTTTATAACTTCAACACCCCGTATTTCGAAAATCAAATGAGCTGGACCCCTCAATCCTTATATCATTTTGTTTAATTTTACGAGAGGTGTTTACATGCAAACACTGTGTCATTTGAAAACACCCTGTATATAAATACACATGTAATTAAGTACTTTAAACGATATTCAATATTTTGTTTCACCCTGTATAATAAAAAATTCGATTTTATACAAAGGAACTATTGGACACCACCCGGTATCAATAAATTTTTATCAATTGCTCGAAAACGTTCTATTCCACAGTCGACATGAATTAAATATAACAAACTGAGCGATATACTAAAAATAGCAGACAGGTCACCTGCCTAGAGTCTCGAACTACAATTTTGGTTTTATATTAACGTCGATCTTGTTGCGTTTAAGTTTAAGTACACTCCAAAAAAAAAATATCATATACAAGTGAGTCTGTGTGTCATGAAATTTTATTGCATAACATAAACATCTATTAAACCTACTTGCTATTTTATTGTTTATGTTCCGAGATACAAAATAATACACAATAAGGTATTAACGTGAGGTTATTGATACTTTTATTAAAGAAATGAAAAGTTTCACGCAGATAAGAAAAGTAGTTGATAACGAGAGTCGTGTAATCTTGACGAATTAGGTTATGTTTGATTTTGAGTAGGTTAAAAAATATATAATATTTTGGTTCGATTTGAATTGATATAGACTCATTATAATTATTGTAGGTACGCGGATTTATATGTTGTAAATCAATATGGGGATATTTCTAGTAATTAGTTTCCTTTTGGGAGTGGCTATTGATACGTGAACAGTGAAAATAATACATAGTACATTTTGAAATAATTTTAAATCTAAACAGTGCTTGTGGGTAAAATTGATGTTATAAAAAAGTTGGTCGCCTTTTGCAAGAATGAAAAAATCGACGGAGTACATTATAAAGTAATGTATAAAAATAAAATACAGAGTTTTTGTTCAATGAATTAAGAGTTCTACACAAATGTACTTCCGGGGGCTCGCAGTCGATGTTTACATTAGAAATGATGAAAAAAATAAGGGTCCCTTAAACTATATTTGTGTTTGTGCTCTTAATTAACTAATTTTCTTCTTTTCTTTTTAGGATTCATCGACAGAGATCAAAGATCAAGAAATCTATAAGGAAATTACCGAAAAAGAAGAATATAATAGGGATTTGCCTGTAGATGAAGTTGAGAAAAACAATCCTGATAAAAGGGAAGTTATTATTATAGAAGACGATAGTCCGGGAAGAAAAAGAAAACTCGAAAATAAATCTTTGAAGACTACCGAAACTATTATCATAGAAATTGATTCTGAAGATTCACAATTGTCTGAAAAAGATCATGACGATTTAGCAGAACCTTCTTTCGTTGGATTAAACGAACAATTAACATTTTCAAAACCTAGTGCAGAACCTGTCAAAAAAACGGTAGAAGAAAAAGAGAGTGCAGCTAAAAAGGAGGCGAAAGACAAAATTTCCGTGAAAACAGATGCGGAAATCAAAAAGTCGTTGATAGATGTCGAAAGGGCGATTCCTTTTTCGAATTTGGCGCCACCGACTACGCCAAAAGATTTTTCTCAATTGGGTATGTACAATTTTAAATTTTAAAATAATATAAAGATGTATGTATCTGTTGTAACATTCACCAAACCTAAAAGATTTATTGTGCCCCCTTACTTCTACTTAGTTTCTGAGGAAAGTCGCTGAAACTAGTAGCTCCTTTAATCCTATTTCCTGGAGGAATTTTAGGACATCTGCAGGCTACAACTTAGGTAATTGCTCCTCTTCTATCCAGCTATCCCAGGTACTGAGCTCTAGGATTCTGGAGTGCTTTGCAGTTGGAAAATATGTGGATGGAGGTTTCTTCTTCCATGCCACAAAATCTACATTCTTCTCCACTATTTTGAGCTTTTTTGGGTTCCCATTCAGGCCACAATGTCCTGTTATGAGCGCAGTTTTACTTTGTCTTCATTTGATCTCAACAAGTTGTAGTCACCCAGAAGAATCTTTGATTATCTTTCCAATAGTTGGATTTTCTCTTTCTTTCTGCTTCACCTATTTCTTCCAATCTTACATTGGAGCTGATTCCACAAAATGGATCAGGCCCCCAGAAAGGTATTTTAGTTCCCCTCTTTGCTAGTTCATCTGCTATTTCATTTCCTTCTATTCCAGTGTGTCCTGGAATCCATAGTATATTGTTCTCGCCTAGTTCATTGAGTTTTTCTAGACATTACCACACCATATTGGACTGATTACGCAAGAGCTCAGTGCTTTAATGGCTGCTTGACTATCTGTCATTATGATAATCTTTTGTCCTAATAATATAGAAATATTCCTCCTATCAAAATATAATTAAAATTTTTTTTAATTTTTTGTGAAAATCTTCAAAATTATTATAACAATACAGTCTTTTAATCGCATTATATTACCCACTTCCAATTTCTTAATATAAAAAAATCGCGAATTTTTCTCACTTTCTATACAGACGTTTAAATCATTTTCCGAGAAGATGAATTAAAAATAAATACGAACCGAACATACTTCTATGAAATTTTATTACTCAGCATTCCAGTTAGTATACAGATATAGTAAAAAACGATCTTGAATTATGTATACAGTGGTAATTTAGATTTAAGGTAAATAAATAAATATTTTTGATAGTAACCATAATAAAAAAATACCGATTCGAAGGTTGTGAGACTTTGTTTGAGTTTATCAGTGGTGATGTAAATATATAGGTGTATTGTAAATTGAGATAATGGAAATTGAATAAGTTATGTTTGATATGTTGTCAAGTATAATAATGTAAACGTAAAGGTTGTCGTGTGGAGTTGAATACGTCGAAAAACGATTATGGCAAGTAGTTTTTCTTTTTAAATAATTCCTTACGTTTTTTTATAAAAGGCTTGCATAATATTTTGCTAATAATCCACTGTGATTGAAAAAAAAACTTATATTCGTTCGTTTATGCTATCCATGTGTACCCAATTTAGATGATTTTAGTCCGTCCTGTATTTCCATCTCTCCAATCAGTAATAATTTGATTTTTCCATCTTATTTTCGGTCTGATCCTTAGTCTGTTGATCCCCAGTAGCTCACCCTTTTAATTACTGCAATCGGTTCTATTCTGTTCCCTTTCAGGCCTCTCAATATCTCCCTCGTTAGTATATTTTAATAGAAGAGTTCAGTCTAAAGTCAGTGTGGCCAACAAAAAGTGTTTTTTTTTCTGACAAGAATGACAGTTGAGGTCTACTATTCTAAACATAAGATTTTGCACGTTTTTTATCATTGCAAACATATACTTTGATTAATTGAATTGAAGAATACACCCCCGAAGCAGATACAGATACAGATGTCACCATTTCTTTTCTGTTATTCAGTCACTATCCCTGTCAAATGTCAGTGAAGAAAGTAATTAGAAGAATAGAGATACAGCTAATTAGAAATGCTACAAAAATCTAATCGAAAATGGACATACACAATTGAACGAATATCAACAAAAATAAATATAACTGACATTTGACATAACTAGTGACTGAATAACAGAAATGAAATGGTGACATGCCGAGAGTTCATAGAATTATTGGACACTTATATGTTGAGTATTCAGCTAAAAAGTCATGTTAAATTTCAAGATATACGCTTCGGGGGTGTATTCTTTATTTCAATAAAGTAATGTAGATGTTCGCAATGATAAAAAACATGCAAAATCTTATGTTTAGAATAGTAGACCTCAACTGTCATTCTTGTCAGAAAAAAAAACACTTTTTGTTGGCCACACTGACT
This sequence comes from Galerucella nymphaeae, assembly GCA_963978555.1. NCBI lineage: Eukaryota > Metazoa > Arthropoda > Insecta > Coleoptera > Chrysomelidae > Galerucella > Galerucella nymphaeae. The sequence continues at coordinate 20,022,956 of OZ021706.1, forward strand.
TTAGACTGAACTCCTCTATTCCCAATTCAATGGTGGAGTAAATTATTTGTCTTGAATCTTTTTATTGTCCAATATCTTTCTTAAATTTTCTCTTTGAAAAAACCTGTAGCTTTTCTTTGTTGGACACATCATTTTTTGAACTATTTGACTTAAAATATAAAGTTTTTTAGTTATTTTGATTACAAATTATGTTACAAATGCTGAATAAGAAATTTTTATGCTTTCTTATTATCTAAACCACAAAATAACCACTTTAAACCCTCTAAACATCATTCCCATTGAAAAAATTTCACTTCAACTCAAAAATATCAAAACTTTTCACACAACGCCCGTAAAAACAGGCCTCCATATTTGAATTTCTGGCACTGTTCTAATTTATTTGAAACTTCTTATATTATTACCTATGTTGGCTACAGCAACTCTATTATTGAGATAACTACACAGACAAAATCCAACAGGATAAGATCTGGTGATGTAGCTGGTCACTCAATAGTACCCCTTCATCCAATCTATTTATTGGGAAAGTTTGTGTCAATTCAAAACATAACTATAACCTATTTTAGGTACTTCAATGACCGCTTGTCGAAGTACTCCATCATCAAAACCATCCAACCCCGAAATAGCTTCAGTAAGCAGTACTACACTTCCATCAGAAGTAATGATTGTAGACGAAGACACTCGAATGAGCGCCGACACTAATAGTAGGGCGCAAACTCCGGCTAAACAGGTAGTTACAACGTCGGATATAGTAGAAGAATCCCAAAGTTCGGTACACAGCAACGGTACCACAGAAAGCGGTAAAACACCGTCGAGGCCGAGCAAAGCACCTCGCCTGGAAGTCCAAGAATCCGATTCCACTATAGTAACCGCGGATCTTTTATCCGAGTATTATTGGAACGGTAACGGACCGTTTATGTTACAAGAACAAGTAGCGCAATTTTTAGGAATTAAGTCCTTTAAAAGAAAATACCCTGGAATCATGAGAAGGATGTTGGATATGCAAGAAAGAGACTATATTAGAGAACAAGGTAAGATTTTTATCTTTTTAATTTATACAAAATCATCCGCTCGTTTCGTTTTAGGTTTGGCTTCGGAACATATGTGCGATTTGGGATTGACAGCTGTCAACGCGGTGGATATATTGGACATTATGTATTCGGATTTCCAAGATAAATACGAAGAATATTGTAAACATCAACGTGATAGACAAGCTAAGGAAATGATTAGTAAACAGAAAGCGTTAACTTTGGCTGCAACGCAGGAAAAATGTAAGGCTGACATTACGGAACAAGCCGTCCAATCGGCCGCCCAATGGAACGTTCGATTCAACAAGGTTTGATTAATTGATTTTTTTTTTGTTCATTTATTTATTTAATAAAAAAAGAGGTGATGATCGTTCCTTATCTCCTCGTTTGTTAACATTATGATTTTTCAGGAAAGAAAAGAACAAAGAAAATCGTGCATGGATCTACAAAACCTCACCGTACATTACCCAAAAGGAAAAATGGTACCAACAGTGCCAACTCCTCATCCAGGCGATTATCCAGTGGCGTTAGTACCGGGTCAATTTGGAGAATTTTACGAGGTATTCACAATATTTATTTCCATAAAAACGCACTTGACCATTCCTATTATTTTTTTCAGGAATTCACACCTACCGAATTAAACAATCTACCGATCAACACGATTTGCTACAACCCTATAAATTTCATCCCGCGCGAAGATACCGACGAATCCAATTCGGAAGCGTCCGATTCCGAATCGGATTCTTCGTGTTCGTCTAGTTCGAGTTCGGATTCGGATTCGTCTTCTGGTATCGATGATTGTAAATTATGCAAACATTCGCCGAAAAAAGTTACTCCTGCCACTTCTCCATCGATGGTGACTACTAGTCCAATCGCTACGGCTACGGCTAAGTGAAAATTAAGATAAATACAGGATGTTTACAATAGTTGGAACGGTTCGGTATCGTTTGAAGCAACTTTTGTGACATACTGTATGTAAATATGGAAGTTTTTAAAGAGTGAGCAAAGTTCGAAGCGCAAAGAACGTATTCTACTTTATAGCCGTACATTTATATTCTATTTTTTGACAACTTGTTGTCTAGTTGCGAAAGCCTTTATTGTACTTTTACAATGTATTAAATTTGGCACAGCTTTTTATATAAAAAAAGACATATTGTACACTATATAGTATTGCAAAAAAATTTATTAGGTTAAGGAGTAGGTAAAGTCCAAAAAAATGAGTTTTATAAATTATTTGAGTTTTGGTTGTACATAATTTTTTTATATTTTTTATTATGTTTACAAGAAGTTTAACTTGTACATGTTTTTTTTGTAATAAACAAATTGTAATGGAATGTTTTTTTATTTATTATATTTTATTTGAGTCCGCAAGTTTGCCCAACGGTGCGTGGACATTGCACTTGGGTTTAGCACCGTGGACATCAGTTTCTGTTACCATGACAGTTTTAGATCTGTTTCACTGTCTATAGTTTTTATTCAACTTAAATTGTGCTCACCATAGAGTAATAAATTGAAGAGAGGTTTTAAAACATGTGGAAGAAATTGGCACAAAGTTTGTGCGCAGCCAGTTGAGCATGGCGCATCACAGCGACTAAGTGAACTAACAAACCACGCCTCTAACCACACGAAAATTGTCATTATGTCAATAATATTATTTTAATTTGAGGTGTCACGTGTAGTTACTTCTGAACATATCTATATGATATCTAATTTTATTTAATTCTTATTGACTTTTATCTATTTGAATTAACTATCTTTAACATTGGCATCTTATTATCATAGGATTTATTATAGTTCATCATAGGTAAGTTAAAAAAGTAAAATAATGGAAGCATTTTTAATTTTATCACTTTTTCTGCAGACATTAAGGAAGATTTGCTAAAAGTTCTAGTTATGTGAAAAAGTGGTATTTTGAACGCGCGTCTTGAATGCTAGTTCATTCCAGTAGCCAAGGTAGGCGCTAGTAGTAACTTTGAGCCACAAAACGCTACACGTTCAACATCTCTCTTTTATTTATTACTCTATGGTGCTCACCCTTCTATTGCATGAATATTTGCTGAAGGATGCTGGGTGGGTTCTCCCTGTTCCTTGGACTCGCTGGTCTATTATTCTTTAGAGGTCAGTTCATACCTGAAAATATTTACTTGCAGCACCAAAGGAAGTGCATGTACACCTTTTATCTTCCCTATTTCTTTTCGGATGATACTTATATTGAAACAAAAACATTTTATGCTCCACCCGGTGTATTATTACTGCTTTTTCTGACCTAGAACTCATTGTGGTTTCACGTTAAAACCCAAAGAGAACAAAAATTTTAACTCCGATTTCTTTAACGCACTACTATTTATATACCAGCCCGTTTTACTTCACTAAAAATAGTTCTCGCTAGCTACTAAACATTACCAACTAAAAATAACCAATATACAACTGTCGCTCTACCTCACTAATCCGTATGTTAGTTTTATTAACATTTCAAAATGTCCGAAAACGCCGACAACGATTACAGAACTAGATGTAGTGAAAAAACTTTACAAACTAACACCAATGGATTTTTCATGGACTTCGTGGAAGCTGTTAGACAAAATGTCGGTCAAACATGGATACAAAACAAATTTGGCACATTAAATAGTGACAGTGAAAGGTTAAATACAGTATATACTGAAGAAAAGGTAATTTTCTTAATCAAATATTCATATACAGGGTGATATTTTAAATTGAATCCTAAAGACGTCCATTTTTAATCCATCTCAGATTTAATTATTTCACAGTGGTTAAAAAAGGAATTATTTTAGACAAGAGAAATTGTCCTCAATGTTCTTTCCAATGTAAAAGAGGTTTATAGAAAGAAGGATGCTACTGTATGTCAATTGAAAAGACTTGAAGCTGAAACCGCTTTTGAACAAGGTGATTTCAATAAAGCTTTAGGTTTTTACAGCCAAAGTGTTATAAGAGCACCTAAAACTGGTAAGATTATAGTGTTATATAAACTATTAGTTATTGTTAAAAATTACAGGACAGTGTAGCGCTTTCGACTCGGGATTGTCACTTTCTCTTGCTCTATGGGGACGTTGTAAAGTACTAATAGCGTTGAATGAATATTCCTTGGCTTTAAATGATGTTCAACAGGCTCTGAAAGAACGGTTGCCTAATGTATTTAAACCAGAAGCTTATTGGAACATGGGGATATGTTATAAAGCTTTACATGAGGATAAGAAATCTAAAGTGGCGTTTGATTTGGCGGAAAAATTGATGGATAGAAAAGACAAAATTGATCAGCTGAAAGAAAGTAGGAAAGAAAAAGTCCAATTAGCAAAAATTAATGTAGAAAAAGGTATTGAATTATGTCAGCATGTTGAATTTTTTTAATGTCCATTATTATTTAAGTTGTTCCAAAAATAGAAGGTAAAACTAACAAATTATTTCCATCCGCTTCCAACAAGCTATTAGTAAAAAGTACCGAAGAAATGGGTAGATTTGTAATTGCAAATGAAACAATAAAAACTGGTGAAACTCTAGTCGTAGAATCCCCTTATGTAGCATGTTTGCTGCCTAAAATGTTCGGTACACATTGTCACAACTGTTTCAGCAGGTAAAAACCGTTAAGCCTGACACACACCGGTGCGAGCCGCTGGAATAATCGTTCATGATATAGTTTCTGTGATCGCACCATGTGTAAAGCTTTAATAGTGATTGACATTATTTTATTCTGTTTGATTTTTTAGGTTGAAAGCGCCGGTAGCTTGTCCAGACTGTTCTAACGTGGCTTTTTGTAAGCCGGAGTGTAGAGATGTAGCTTTGTCGTCTTACCATAACTATGAATGTAAATATTTGGAACTGCTTATCGGGTCAGGTATGAGCGTGCTGTCACATACAGCGTTAAGAATAATAACCCAGCATGAGTTCAAAAAATGCTTGGAAATGTATAAAAATAGAGAGAATGAGAATATTTTTTCCATGTGCACGAATAGTACAAAAAGGGACGGTGAGGATTTTTTACAAAGGACTCTAATGGCGGCTTTTTTATTGAGATGTCTTCAAAAAAGTGGATATTTTGGTACCACAGGAAATAACGGTAAAAAAGACATTTTTTTTATATAAAAAAAAACAAAAATTTGCTTTTTTTCAGTTTTCCCTTCAGAAGAAGAATTTTTAATCGGCGAGTTTTTGTTGTTCAACTTGCAAATGTTACAATTTAACGCCCACGAAATATTCGAACAACTAACACCAGAAGATTTCACTTTAAAAACTTCAAAACTGTCATACATCGGTGTTGCTTTGTACCCTACAGTAGCTTTGTTCAATCACGGTTGTTATCCAGCAGTAACAAGGTAACAAAAAGAGTACAAGCCCAAAAGGTTCTTTCGAGTCTTCTAATAAGGTAAACACTGTTTTAGATATTTCGTTGGAAAGGATATAGTAATTAAAGCATTAAGACCTCTTACTCAAAATGAAGTGGTAGCAGAAAACTACGGTCCGATTTGCAGTAGAAAAGAATTAAAAGATAGACAAAAAATTTTGTCATCTAGATACTGGTTCGAGTGTAAATGTATCGCTTGTACGCAAGATTGGCCACAAATTAATAGGGGATTAGACGATTTAAGTAAACAAATCAGGTAAAATATGTTTATTTTATTTTCTAAAAATTTTTAACTATTTTTATTTCAACTTAAGATGTTCCACTGAAAACTGCTCCAATCTATTCACTCTACCGCTCAAAAGTAATCCTTCAAATTGTCCAAAGTGTAAGAAAATTGTTGATTTAGACGAAAAAATATGTTTGTTAAAATATTGCGAGGATCAGTACGACTTTGGCTTTGAACTGATGCAATCGCAGCAAATACCGAAAGCTGTTCAAGTATTTTATGAAGCCCTCGATACGTTTCACAGGTAAGTTAATTGTTAGTAGGTAGGTTTATACAAATTGATTAAAATTGTTTGCTTATAGAGTGTCTAGTCCTCCACATAAGGCTACACATTTAGCACAAGAAGCTCTGCAACTATGTTTGGCGTCGTTTGGGAATTCATCGAATACTTTAAAAATAAAGATGTAGTTATATAAGTGAAGGTGTGTTTTTTTTTGCCTCAAAATTCTTATAGGTGGAGTTAGTGGAAGCTGTGAACTACGTTATACAGTGTGCTGCATTAAAAACAAAGCAAAAATAGATTGATTTTTATTTCAAGTGTCCACTTGGCTCGTATTCTTAACCCTCCGATGTTTGCGACCTTGTACATTCATATTTTTTCCATTTTTTTGGATCGGCAACTAACCTAACCTAAAAAAAATGTTTTTTGGTTACTATACTATATGGGATAAATAAAACTCTTTCGATTGGTAAAGCTATATAATATTGTATTATTACCAAAAAATAAAACCAATAGTTACAAATGAAAATTTTGAATGTTCCGCACTCTGGGACGGTCTTTTCAATAGTTTTAAATCGATGGAATGCGAGACACGTTTTTAGTCAGCACCGATCGTCCGAAAGTGTCAAGAAAAAAACAGGATTCTTCATAATTATAAATATAACATTTTCTCTTATATATTATATGTGTTTGTTCTTAATATATTTTGTATAATTTAAGGCACTGGTTGTGTGTATATTATTATTATTTTTTTTTGTCAAAATGAACACTTGGTTGAAACATAAGTTTAAATACATTTTTTTGAAAAACAGATGTTTCAATTCTATATTTGTCCAGTCAGTCGCTTAATGTACGTGATTTTTTGATCTTTTCTCATTAAGTCTTTCTTTTTTCTTTCCACTTAGTATACGGCAGCTGTAAAAACAAAAAACAACATTAGAACAAGAATAGATATTAGTTATAAAAATTTTCGACGTTAATCTAACTAAGAATTCACTAATTTTTCAATTATTTAAATTAAATTGAGCGCTGAGGGATAATAAATATAAAATTACAATAAATAAAAGTTTAGAGTTTCACGGGAAGCATACTGTGGCGCAGTCTAGAAGTAAGGGTGAGAACTAAATGTAAATTTCTCCTACTTTCGACACTCACAGCTAGACTGCGCTACGATATGCTCTCGCAAAATGATCAAGGACCAAAAATTCATGTTCTGTTTGAATATTGGTAACCAAATGATACATATTTTAGCAAAACCAAACAGAATATTGGCTTTATTCAACTTTAAAATACAACGTGGTAATAAATATGAAATGACAATCTTTTGTGACAAACAATGTCAAACACTAGAAACATATAGTTGATACTACAATCTTCAATCAAGACGCAAGGAGACTATTATTACATTCGCCTCCTCTATGAAGAGATGTAGTATACTGGAGGCCTTCGGTCTCTGCACGAACGCCGTGGTTGACTGCTACCTACATCCGAATCAGCATCGGCAGGTGAGCCTTGGTTCGAAGAGATATCTTTCAGATGGTCATCATCAAAGTCACCATCTGACAGGTCTTCAACATTTCGTGGTACTGGGGCCAGTTTTCTGTTGGAAACTGTTGTCTCCCGCCCGTCGGGAAGTCTAACAAAGGAATATTCTGGGTTACTCTGCAACAATTGAACTTCGTCCACAGCGGGGTCATATTTTGAACTCCTTACATTCCTTTTCATGAACACAGGTCCAGGTGAATGGAGCCAAGTCGGCAAAGATTGTCCATTTTGTGAACGACGTGGATGATTAAACATGCGTTCATGGGGAGTTGTGTTAATGCTCGTACATAATAAAGACCTTATAGAGTGTAGTGCAGATGGTAAAGCCTTCTCCCAGTTAGCAGTATCTTCTTTGTTGGACTTGAGGTATAACTGGATCGTTCGCCACAGTGTACCATTAAGCCGCTCAACTTGTCCATTTCCTTGAGGATTGAAAGACGTAGTGCGGCTGCATGACGTACCAATGGAAAATAAAAATTGCTTCAGTTCATCTGATATAAAAGACGTTCCCCTGTCTGAATGGATGTACGCAGGAGAGCCGAATGTAGAGAACAAATCCTTAAGACAGCTAATAACTGTACCTGATGATATATCCTTACAAGCGTATGCAAAAGGGAAGCGACTGAATTCATCAATTATGGACAATATGTATCGATTCTGGGTGTTAGAGGGTATCGGCCCTTTAAAATCAATGTTAAGCCTTTCAAAAGGTGAGGTTGCTTTGATAAGATGTCCCTGATGTTTTATAAAGCGTGGTTTTATTTCTGCACATGTTGGGCATGCAACCGTTACTCGTTTTACGTCTTCTACAGAATACGGTAAGTTCTTTGATCTGATCCAATGTACCATACGCGTGATTCCTGGGTGGCAAAGGGATCTATGTAATTCTACTAGTTTTGAATTGAAAACTGAATTATCTATTTGCATACAAACTCGAGAAAATGCATCAGCGGCGACATTCTGTTTCCCAGGTCTATATACGATATCATATTTAAAACATGACAGTTCCAATCGCCATCTCTCAATCTTTTCGTTCTTGATTTTGTTAGAGTGAATCTGATTAAACATAAATGCAACGGATTGTTGATCAGTGACGAGTAAAAAATGTCTCCCTATCAAAAAATGTCTCCATTTACGTAAACTTTCAACAATAGCGCGTGCTTCCTTCTCGATTGATGGTTGTCTTTTCTCAGAATCGTTGAGAGAGCGCGAGAAAAACGCTACGGGGCGGCCTTTTTGTGATAGCGTCGCTGCAATAGCAAAGTCAGAAGCATCTGTCTCAACAGAAAACATTTCTTTGTCGTCGATTCCTGATAGTGCCGATTCTGATATGTCAGTTTTGAGGCTTTGAAAGGCATTAATAGCTTCTTGAGATAGAGGGAATGTAGCCTCGATTAAAGGTCTGATTTTTGAAGAAAAGTTGTTGATCCAATTTGAATAATGTGCGAAGAGTCCGAGTGCTCTTTTCAATGTAGCAGAATCAGTGGGTATTTGAAAATTCGTCAGTGGTTCCAATCTAGATTTGTCTGGTTTGATAATATTGTTTTCGATAGAGTAGCCAAGTAGGTTTATCGATTCTGATGCAAAAGTACATTTGTTTATGTTTAGAGTTAGGTTGTATTTTTGGGCGGCCTTCATAAACATTTCAAGGTTTTCGTCATGATCTGATTTATCTTTACCGCATACGGTTACGTCGTCAAGATATGCGAAGGTACCTTTGAGTTTTTCGGTATGAATTAAGTACTGCAGAGTTCTTTGGAAAGCCGCAACTCCATTCGTTACGCCAAATGGTATTCTCGTAAATTGGTATAGGTTTCCACAAGCTTCAAAAGCAGTATACACTTTTTCTTTCGGCAGAATAGGGACTTGGTGGTATGCGCTTTTTAAATCAATTTGACTGTAAAATTTGTATTTTGCTACTTTTGCTATGATAGAGTCAATGCTTGGGATGGGGTAAGCATCTAAATTTGTAAATCTGTTGATTGTCTGTGAGTAGTCGATGACAAGACGCTTACGGTGGTGACCATCTCCTGCAACGAGTACTTGTGCCCTCCATGGTGAAATGCTGGGTTCAATTACTTTGTCTTTTAGTAGGTTATTTATTTCGTTAGATATGAATTCTTGATCTTCTTGAGAATGTCGTCTGGAACGAATAGCTATAGGCTTTATATTCAATGAAAGATTGGTGAAAATCGATGCTGGCGGGACCGAAGCCTCTAAAACATTGCAAACTTTCAACGGTTGTTTTTCACCTCCAAATTGAAGTTCAAGTAACGAGTGCTTCCCAAGAACATCGTGTCCGATGATGACATCAGCGCACAGATTCCCGATGACAAACAGAGGCTGATTTTTATACATGTGTTCACCAATCTGGATTGTTGCCAAGCATATGCCGTCAGCAAAAGAGACATTATTGAGGGACGCTAGAGTTATTGCTTGGTTACAAGGTTTTTGTTTAAGATTAAGAGATCGAGCAAGATTTTTATCGATAAAGCTGATTGAACTACCAGTGTCGAGAAGAGCATCTGCACGATATTCATTGATTGTTATAGGAATAATTGCTTTTTTTAGACTTACTGGAGCAGCAGCGGAAATAGTTGACAAGTAAGGGTTAGTGGATTGAGAAATTTGTTTTTCATCTATGGCGATAGCATTAGCAGTACGATGGTTGGAGCCAGAGCTACGACAAACGTTCGCAAAGTGTCCTTTTTTGAAACAAAACTGGCATTCAGTGTTATAAGCGGGGCATCTATTTCGCTGATGAATATTACCACCACAAAAAAAACATCGTCGTCTGGTTTGGTGAGTGGAAGCATCTGGTCGGGATTTATTTGGAGTGTTCATAGCTGCTAAATTGGATATTGGCAAATGTTCTGAAGTTTCAGGAACAGCGTTGACATGAGCAGAAGTAGAAGGTGTCCCGGTGAGCAGTTGTGATGTCCTTTCAGCAGTTTCTAGGGATGAAGCTAGATTAAGAGTCTTTTCCAGGGAGTCAGTAGAATTTTCTAGTAGTCTTTCTTTTATTTTTTTGCGACAATATTCCAGCAATGAACGCTAAACGTACGATCTCATTTTGGTAATCAGCTGCAGTTACATCTGTGAATTTACAATCATGTGCGAGTATACTTAGAGCTCTCGAATATTCAGCTATAGATTCACCTGGTTGTTGTTTCCTTGATATAAGGGTATGTCGAGCCAGAGTGATGTTTTGTCGTTTTTCGTAAGCATCATTTAGCGTTTTAATAGCTTCGACGTACGTGATTTTCGATTGAATGAAGTTGTAGATTTGTGGAGAAATATGATTAACTAGGAGTTGGTACTTAAGAGCATCGTCCGCTGAGGCAGCTTCCCGTGCGATGAAATTCTCAAAGGAATATTTCCAATGGGCCCATTTAAGGTCCGATCCTTCCATTGAGGGCTCCACATCAAAACGTTCGGGGCGCAGATAACGGGACATAGATGTTTTTTCGTTAGGCATCGTATATTTGGCGACGTAAAAAATTAAAGTTGAATAAATTGATACATATTTTAGCAAAACCAAACAGAATATTGGCTTTATTCAACTTTAAAATACAACGTGGTAATAAATATGAAATGACAATCTTTTGTGACAAACAATGTCAAACACTAGAAACATAGTTGATACTACAATCTTCAATCAAGACGCAAGGAGACTATTATTACACCAAATGAACAGTAAAGAAAAATAATATACATAATAATGTTGATAATTGTTAAATTACAAACTATTCTAATCTATGTAAACATCAATAAAAATAGAAAAATTTTACCAAAATATACCGCCATCCTTTTCAAAAAAAAACTGGGAAAAAATCAGGATAATTATATACAATGTGATGTGTAAATAGGTATGTAGAAATTTTGTATAAAAAAAACGAATCCCACCAAAGTAATAAGTACTAAATTTTATAATAATAGTGATAGTATTTGGTTTAAATTTTGAGAAAAGGGTGAGAGAGTGTAAAAAACAAAAATAACAGCGTTAGAAATTAGAGCTTGGTTGTAAAATTGGTACAGAATATAAAAAATAGATAGATCGGCTTTCTTGAGGCTGTAAAAATTTTATTAAACAGTTCAGTAGTGGGATTTTATTAACATACCCATATTGAGTATTAATGTAACACACTATATACATACAATATCATTATAATAGATGAATGAATCTTAAAAGCTATCCAAATACATCGAATCAGTAGAGGACTCGATTAGAATAGATTGAAAAAAAATTTTAAAATAATTATATAAGACTTTTTGTATAAGCATAAACTTTAGGCAAGTTAGTATTTTTAATTTTCATCATGTGATTTGTATACTAGAAAAAAAAGTGGGTTTTCCCAACGAAAATTTCACAATCTAACAAATTTATAGTTAGTTTCAAAAAGAACATAGGATATACTGCATTCTAATGCTCTATGTACTTTTTGAAGCAAACTATAATATAGTTTAATGTCAGTTAGTTAGCTTTAGCGATATAAAATATGTATTTATAATGTTTTTAATTGATAAATAATATTAAAACAAACACTAAGAAAAATTATGTAGTTGATAAACAATTCAATAAGCTAATACCATTCCGAACTGATTCTGAATCGTTCTTATAGTTTATTGATAATTTTTTTTTCTTAGAGTATGTGAGTATTTGTCAACGGCTTTATAATAAAATGTATTTTTAAGATAAAGCCGTTAACAAACGTATTAAAGTATATTATTTTGATGGGATAATGATTTTTTTTATACAATTTCCTCCGGCCAAAAAAGAGAGGGAATTGCTTGGTTAGTATTGGGACTTACCGAACGGCCTGACGGGATGTTTGTCCCATAGGAACGTCCTCTTGACAGGGGATAGATATGAATCACGGAGGTAGAAAGGGGATTTTCCGAAAGGTGTATGTGCAGAGGCGGGTTTTAATGGAGAATCCCACCAAAAGGGATCGCGAGATACGGCGGAAACGGGAAGACTTGGTGAAGGGTTAAAAAGATCGTCGAAAAGACGCTTACTTGGATACAACCCTCCACGGCTGTAGATTGGTTGACCGGCATAGTTAAAAGCTACTTCAGATGGACGTGGGCCGAATTCACCAGCCTGAAATATAAAAAAAATTAACTAAATATCAATATTTTATTAAAAAAATTTTAATAGATAAGGCTTTTACTTCATGTAGATCAATACTGAGTTATGGAATAAAACAATTTTAATTTGTTAAATAACTACTATCCAAATTTAATTGTTTAATTTAATAGTTCAGTTCAGTCAGTCATAAATTAGCAGCTTTCAATAGTATGATACACTTTAAACAGTTCCATTGAATATTGACAATTACAATAAAGAACTAAATATAATAAAACAAATAGATGTTAATAATAATTACGATCCAAATTTGATTGACAATATCATAAATAAAAAGATACGAAAACATACTCTAGAACAAGTATTTCCTTCTGATAAAAACAAAAATAACCAATTTAGAAGCGTAACTTACTTTGGAATACCATCCTTAAAAATCAAATAATTTTTAGAAACTCTAGACTTGAATATTTGCTTCAAAACCGATAATAATTTATCCAAATTCATTAAAAACAACAAATCCAAATCTTCAAAACTAAATAAATCAGGAGTTTATAAATTAAAATGTGATAATGACAACTGTGATAAAATTTATATAGGTAGAACTTTTAGGAATTTTAAAACTAGAATTTCAGAACACAAACGTAGCTATGACAACCAAAAATCAGATTCCAACTACTCAAATCATTTATTAGCAAACCAACACTCTTTCGATTCAAAGTTTGAAATTTTGCATATAGAACCTAAATCCTTCAAATTAAATTTTTTAAAAGCCCTTGAGATAAATAAAAACAAATATTCAGATATAATCTTCTTAACGACCAAATAGATATCAACAATTCCCTCTTATTAAACCTTTTTACCTAGAAATGTTCCTGTAGTATTGTTGTGAATGAATTTCCAGGTAAACTTATTAAATACTTTAGTTAATCCCATATTTAGACACTTTATTTCCTTTTTTATTTTATTTCCATGTAAATAGATTATAATTTTATTGTTAAATATCCCTAAAATTTAGTAATAATAAGGCAATGTATAATAAGAATCTCAGCGCTCTCTTGAAGGTTGGCTGCCTTGTACAGACAAATACAGATACCTCCATTCGTTTAATAAAGCTACTGTGTTAGCGAAACACGTCACAATTTTAAGTTTAGATGTTATGTAGATTTTAACAAATTAAAATTGTTTTATTTCATAATTCAATAATTTTGTATACCCAGGAGATTGTTTTTAACGTATATTTGCTGCTTGAAATTATCTTTAACAAGATTTGAATAAAAATGCCATTAGTTTGAAATTCGCGCACAACCAAAAATGACTGATGACATAAGGAGTGCGTTCATAATATATCGAAAACTGACGGTGTACTTGTCAGTCAGACGACGGGGTAAACGCTTCTCGTGCTGCGTTTGTAAACACTGTGGTGTGGAATCTGAAAAATATATTAAATTTCATAAAAAAAAAACTTACTTTAATCGGAGTTGGCGATTTTCTACCAATTGAAGGCCACAAAGTAGGATACAATTTATCTAATTCAGCCAAACGGTCCAAATGATCCAACCAAGAACGGTGAGGATTGTATTTTTCAGCAGCCGGTGCTGGTCTTTTGCTGTAGACCAAATATAATGGATAACGAGAGAACGGGTAGGTAGTGTGGAAAATAGAGCTGGGCCATTGTGTGGGCTCACGACCTTTTACGCGATCTATATGGTTTCTCCATGCCTCATCGGCGTCAAAAGGTTTTGGCTTTGTTATGTGGAAAGCTGATTGGTACAGAAAGAAAAATTTAGGTGAATCGACAATTCGGTTGTTCAATGAAAAGAGTTTGTTAGTTAGAGCTCATATAGTATATTATTAAACGAGCAATTTATCATTATAGCCATTATTCGCGATGGGTGACGTTTGTGTCCCGAGACCAGGCGAGGGGCGCAAGTCACCCGATTGAATATTGGCCATAAATTGCGAGTAGAATACTATACTTTGTCCACAACCTTTAATTTCTTTATTAAATAAAAGTCAGTAACGATCATTTGGTATAACTAACCTCAAAATGTTGTGGTAGCTTCATAAAATAATTTGACATATTATTCAGAGATGGGCGATACTATGTAAAGTATCAATACAACGTACCGTTATAAATATATTGTTTTAAAATACTTAATATTAGAAAATATCGTTATGAAAAGTAGATATCAATACTAAAAATTACAATATTTTATCGATACGATATATTTCAGAAACAAACTTCCTGAACAAAATACACATATTTAATAGTTTGATTCATATTGTACCCCCATCTTTAGTCGGTGTATTATGAACCATAATTCAGTCTAGTAGATACATGGGTACCAATATACCTTTTGTAAGGAGGTAAAATATTGACTTATTATTAGGTGGTTGTGGACAAATAATTAAAAATAGCTGGAAATATTTTACAACTAAATAAACTAAATGAATATCACACAATCCTTGCCAAATATGAATCAATTATTTCATTTCAAAGCAAGCAAAGCAATTGCCAATTTAAATTTTGCGTTTGCACTTGATTGGCATGTTTGTACATCTGGATTCTATTAGTGTGATTAGTGTCTTTAAGTAATTTGTATATAATTTAATAACTTGTCTGTTATGAAAATAAATCTCAAAAATAATCTTTTTATATCAATTTCTGATTGAAATCCATTGTTATAGTAAACGTAAAAGCATAAAATGTTAGTAAAGCTGAATATAATGTATGTATATAAAAGCAAAGCAGTTTCTTACCTCCAAGGCGACCAATCAACTTCTGTATCCCTCAATAAAAAATAAATGTTTATACAAAATCAAACACTGTTATTTCCATAAAAGTATTGTTTATAAAGAGGGTGAAAAAATAAATAAATAAAAAAATTTGTGGTACGCCCTGGCAAACGCTGGAGAAACAATTGTTAAATAAGCCATGGATTTATGCTAACAAAAATTAAAAACAATTGACAGACAGCTGTTTCAAACATTTGTTTTTTGTTATTATTATTATCCAATAGAATGCGCGGCACTCCTTTTTTTAATTCAAAAAAAATATAACTTACTTGGACGCATTTTCGGTTCGAAATACCTCAACTCGAGTGGTTCGGTCGCGTATAAATACTGAAAATCAACGCGCGATATTTTTGGAAGACCTTCAAAAATTTCGTAATACGTTATGAAGTCACTATTTATATTTAGTCGGCCCAGAGACGCCTGATCAAATTATTTGTAAATTTAGGAAAGTTAAAAGTTTTTTTCTTTCGAAATGAGGACGTCACTTTTTCAAAATATGCACTGGAAAACACAATTTAATAAAAATGCGTTCTAAATTTAGTTTTCGCCCACAATATGAATTATTCTTTACCTAAAATCACTGTTCTACTTTTAACGTTCAAAGTTACAGATTTTGCGAGAAATTTTGTATAGAATAAGTTTCTTTTTAGCGGAAAAAGTGTGAAAAGTGTTGCTAGAAAACAGAACACACAGAATATTTGCAAGAAAATCAATAAAAAACATATTTTTCTGATACTAAACTGAAAATTCAGCGAAAAACCAAGTTTTTTATGCTTTTTTTACACGTAAATCAATTAACGAAACTAGTATATTATGCAACTATCATGTTATTAATACATAAGCATGAACCAGTAGCTTCGTATGGTTGATGCAAGTGTATTAATAACCATTACATGAGAGCTGCATACACTATTTTTTCTACAAACAAGAAATTTTATTTGAAATCAACAACATTGCTTTTTTAAAAATATCTTAACACTTTTTTTATTGCATCTGGTGAAAATTTAACGTAATAATGTCCCGAAACGGAACTTAAGATGACTAAAAAACTACATATTTTACTGAAAAGAACACAGAAAACTCTATAATTCAGAAAAATCCTAAAATTTACCCAAGAACGTAAATTTCTTCCATATTTCTCCCTCCGGTTGACCGTAGCGTGTATAATCGGCATTACTGATAGTTTTGGAAAGTTAAAAATACTAAATGATGTAAATGAGAATGCATTTTCCATTTTAGGAACTCCGCCCGAACTGACAGAGGCATACACTCGTCCAATTTAAAATGTTAAGTATCCAAAGCCACTTTTAATTTTGAAAAGGTACACCCTCAATAGGAGAAAAAAGAACTATATTTAGTTCAAATTTTGGCGGATGCGCAAAAGTCATTTCAAATTTTGGTGGATGCGAAAAAGCGCCCACCGCGAGAATAAAAAGAATCATAACCGTCCACGATTGAATCACGAAACTTTATGGTAAATTTATCACCGATTCTGACAAAATTATTTGTTAAATTAGTAAGAATATTACATCGTTAACTTTTTCAACAAATGATTGATTAGATATGTGTCAATTGTATGTTATAGAGGAGCTCAAGCATTTGCGGGGGGCGCGCGCATACAAACCAATGGTTTTTAATAATTTTATTATACATTAATGATGTACAACACGTAAAGAATATTATCAAATATCAACACAAAAATTACAAGAAAAAAAAATTACAGATAAATTGAATATTGCACGAGATAAATTGAGATAGCGCGTATAGGTATATTGTGGTATGCTACAAGGACTCGTGCTTGGACTCAAAAGCTAGTAAACTGTCCATATATATGCAGTTGAAGTGGCAGAGAACATAAAATACTGAGTGAACGACTTTCTAATGCTTGTATTCGAACCTACCGGGCCGGTATCTATCTAATGAACCATAGTTGTGTGGAAAGATTGGCCTTGGAGAATAACCGTAAGTGTCTCTGTGAAGTGGATCGTATCTGTAGCCAGGAACGTGGATACGTTCAGATGCTGCGCTTGGATCGTCGTAGATGGATTTGGAGAAAGGCCATGAGGAAGATACATCTGGGATGTCGCTTATTGGACGGAAGATGCCCCTGCGGGAATGGACTGAATCGGTTGCCCTTAAATCATCCGATCCTGTAAAAAATAAGTTTTGTTCTTAACAGATCTTAACTGTCTCAAAGACCCGAAGAAATTTGAGGTTATTGAAGAAGAACTTACCTTTTAAGGACCTGACGAAGGACTGCCAAAATTTGGCTTTCTTAGTTGGGCTCTCGTTGAGACTGATCATTTCTAAATGTTCTTTGAAAGACATTGTGCTAGTTTCTTGTTATACTGTCTCGATTCGGTCTTTTTCGGTCGTTCGTCCCTGTAATGATTAAAAATATTTCAACTAAATTACTTAGAAGCCGTAAAGTTAGTGAAAATACGATTTAAAAAGAAGACTGCAACAAAAATGCACGTATTAGTGGACACCTGTAGATGTATGTAGATGACAGATGTCAGTTGTATTAAAAGAGAGCTGTGTGAAACGGGCGGCAATTCGACCAATCACTAGGCTGCAGAAATGCCAACAGAAGTGTAGTTGTAGTGTTAAAGTGTTTACCAAAACTTTTAAAAGATGTTTATAATACGGAATGTTTTTGAATGGAATTAAATTATTGTAGATAATATTATAGATGGAATTATAAACGAATTAAAAATACTCATGTACTAGAACTGTACATTATCGTGTGTAAAGCACGTCAATATAAAACAAGTCTGTTTTGTATAACCTGTTAATCAAAATTAAATTTAGATACTTAGGCATTTAGAAAAATGCACACTGCATCAAGTTTGACGTCATACAGAGTTTATTTTAGTTTTTATTTGCAGAAAATGAGTTTGAGTATTTTGATAATAGTTTAGTGGTGAATTATGTATTAAAAATAATTTAGATCTGCGCAGATCGAATAAAATTCCGACTAGCAGTGAAAAGCTAAAGAGCGTGAAGACTAGATTCTCAATTTTACAATTAGCAGTAGTTTTATTCTTCTTATTCTGATTATTGGCCTCTTCTTTTGCAGCATCCGGTCAAAAGTAGTTATATCACAGAATACACCAGTTTGGTTGGTGTATTCTGTGGTTATATTTTATCGATGAATATTTCTTCTTTTTTACATTTTGGCACAGCCTCTTTTCGTGTCTGTAAGCTATTATTTAAGCTACCAAAACCATTCTTTTTATTAAAAACAAAGCTTTATAAACTTGGCAAAATTCCGCAATGGTGATTTTTAAATATAAATATAGTTGCCAAGTTTACATTTAACCAAAAGATATTTATGAATTTTTTTTAAATAGTTTCGGTATCTTACACGTTAGATATTTCTGGAAATTCTAATTATTTAAACGTGTTATTGTTATTTTTAGCGTTAACATCGACATTTTATAAACAAAAATCTTGCCTTTTTTTTCTTTCAATTAGCTATAATAGCTAAATAAATACCTACTAAAACAATACCCAATAAATAAACTAGGTATGCCGATATTTCTGATACTTGTATCATGGCGATAACATCAACAGATTCTATTCGTACTAATTTGGCTCGGTAAAAATTTTCAACTGGTCCTGCTCTATTTTCGAATCATTACGATTCCCTCTCTCGTGACGTCGCTCGTCTTTGTGGCCCACTCGCTAGTGAATTACCACCCACAAAGTGGCACTTAAAAGTTATTTTTAGGGGGAAATTTACTACACGTTGGATCAAGGTAAAGTTTTGAATCATTTGCTCCAAATTTACAGTACGAGTTCATTGAAGAAACATTATCTCGTTTGACATTATGTTTACTTCATAAAAAGAAGGCTTCCTCTGCATCACATTGAATAATTGTTCAGTTCTTATGATTATTTAATTTTTTTTGAGGTCATAGAAAAAGTATAGTGTTGTAAATGACCTATTATATATTTTGCCTTGGAACTCCTACATCTACTAGTTCCAAAACATCCAGATCTTACTCAAAATGTTCCATTTTAAATAAAAAACCAACCACAAGAAAAATTTTTCAGTCTTTGGGGTTTTAACAATGTGCCCTCCAGAAGAACATGACCAACCTCTCTTACGACAGTTTGAAATGGTTATGGTCAAGTGTAGTTAAAATATGACAAATATTTCTTTGACAGTAGCTTATATCTGAATAAATAGTCATGACACGCCAACTCAACTGTCAGAAATCAAAATCGATCTTTTTTATTCCATATTCTTTTAAGAATTTCAATTATTCAATATGGCGCTGGTTTTAACAAGTTCCGAATACGACTGCAACTTCAAGTGAGTTCTTCTTACGTGCGAAATTACAATATTTTATGGGGAAGAGTCCATGCTGTAGAGCTGTCAATCGGCTCTGCTCATGGTCAGTTGGATAGGCATATGATTTTTTTATAAATGATTATATTCAAATGAAATCTTAAAGTCGACAAATACCTACGGAGTATTATCACTTTATGCCTAGAGGGGCTGTGGGAAAAATGTTTTTATTCTGTAGTGTGTTGTTGTAAAAAATATCGCGATAACACAAACCAATGTAGGGCATGGTATGCCAAACACCGAAAAATGATTTAAAAATAGATCTTCAAAATTAGATCAGACGACCTGCAACACACTTGTATGTTATTCAGCCGATCTTCAAATAGAAATTTATAAATCATAATAGAGAATTTATATAAAACAGACGGTTTTAAGTGAAGTAGATATTAAATATAGTTTCTAGTACTAAACTGGGCAAAAAAAACTATAGAAAGTGTTGTGGTTTTTATTGAAGGTCACAGTTGAACTAAATTTGGGTTATTGTTATTATTAGTTTTGTTGTTAACGGAATATATGAAAATATATGATCACCATCTTTCCTGATACCTATTTTTACCTTTTTACAGGGTTGTTGAACTGAGACTTCACAATCAGGATCTAATGTAAAACCTTTGATGGTCAGTGTATTGTCCAAAATAAAATTAGTCACGAGCTTTAACTCAAGTTCGTTTTTGTTGTACCCCAAGACGTCATTACCTTCTACATGAAAGGGTCACTTTCAAGTAACGTTTTAAAAATAATTTTAACCTTGATTGCGTAATCAAAATTATTTGTTTCAAGCATTGTTATTTATAAACCGAATTATTATTGTTTTAACTTTATTATCATTTTTTCCAATTATTTAGCGGTATTTAGATTATTATTTATATTGACATAGTTTGGCAAAACGCATATTATAATTTCAAGATCAAATATAGTATATTCATTGTTTTAATTTTTTTTTAAACAACGGATAAACAAAATAATGATAAAAAACCCCATTTTATTATAGTAATTTGGATTTAATGTGCCTAGCGACATCTATATGATACAAATCAAGATTCAACAAAATAGTTATAAAATTTCCTACATACTTTTTTATACTTTTTTCACTCTATACCGCTAAAATTTAAAATAAAATAAACATCTTGACAATCCTATGAACATAATGAAGCAGTTTTAAAAATTATTTAACGGGATTATAGAGAAATAGATTAATAATTTTATTGCTTTTTAATCTTTGTAGATATTAACTAAGGTCATTAACCCCGCTTCTTCTCTATTTAAAAGACTGTCATCCCCTCAAGTGCACATAAGTATTTATCTCAGGATAAATAGAACAAAAATGAGTGAAATTTGAATGAATGAATTTTAAGAGGAAAAAATTTTAAACTATCAGTACTATTAAAGAGGATTTAATAGATTTATCTAAATTGTTTGTTATTTATAAGACTTGTGGTTGTAAAAATTTGATTTGACATGAAAAATATTCTCGGTAGCACTGTATATTTTTTTTGTTTTAAATATAGGAAATCGCGGATTTGAAAAGTCCCAGAAACAAAAAAAGCTAACCCGATATCCCTCCCGAACCGTATCTGGAGAACGGTTCGTTATAAAAATAGACAACTCATATAATACTCGGTGGTTATATAAAACTAATACATCACATCCAAAAAAGAAATATCTTCTTTTAAAAAACGTTTCCATCACTTTACTTTTCACGCATACTTACAAGTAATTTTGTTACGTTAAAAAAACTACACTGCTCAAGCACTTTTTTAATAATCAAAATTGTCTGGTACTAACCTAAGTGAGTCGAAATCTGCGACTGAGGATGTTCGGCACTGACTGCGTCTCAGAGAGCGTCGTTAGGAGTCCAAGGCTACTCCCACGTTAACGACGTGATATGGGGACGCCCTGCTCAAACCCTGTACATTTCCATACCCATGCCTTTCATGGCAGATTTTCGAATTTTGGAATATATTTTTTTTCAAATTATAGCAAATTGCTAATACAGGGGGTGGAGGAAAAGAAGCTTATATGCAAAATAAAAGTTTTGGAAGAAGAGTGAAGGTATTTTTAATAATTATATCCATAGTTGTAGGTCATAGAGAAAAGTGGATAAGTTTACTGTTATACTATCTGCTTTTTTAGCTTAATCCAATATTTGCACCTTTTCAAGTGCACCTGTATTTACAGAGATACATTTAAATTTTTGGCACAGGTGAAACTACAATTATTGTATGACAAAACCGTTGAAATTGAATGGTGTTTGTTTTTCGACTTGGATCATCCCAGAATGTCTCAAAAATAGACGCCTTGTCCCAATTTTGTGGAAGGCCGCATAAAAACATTTCGGTAATTAGATGCTTTCAAAGTTAAAAGTTGTCCTGGATGATGCGAAGTATTAAATATCCTTTTCAAATGTATTAAAATAGTAAAATACTTACCCAGCTATAAACTATTTTTCTTCTTATTTATCGATTAAAAGATATTGACAGAATTACACTCTTAATTCACTCGCGTTGTTTAGATACATCTGTTGTCGTTTGCGATTTATTTTAAAAATAAAGTTTATTTAAATATATTGCGTATATACGAGCGAACTAGAGCGCCATCTGCTATTTTATGTTATTGACGTTTTTTATGAGACCATCTAAAGATAAATACATAATTCAAAATTGAAATATTTGGCACGCGATTCTCTTGTATCGTCTATTTTTAAAAATTTCTAACAGTAAATTCAAGATTTACGTCATTCCGATATCCGTTTTGAGAAAGAAAATTCCGATATAAATGTTTTTCAGTGAAAACAACAAACTCCTACACCTACATGTCGTTTTTTTTTTGGAATTCCAACATTTCTACGACCATTTGAACTACTATAATATTCCTATGAGGTAATAGGACATGTCCACCAACTGACAAGTTGACACTAATGACAGTCGTCCTGAGGGTATGTTGTTTTGTATGATTCTTTTTATTTTAAACCTTCCTAGAATAGAGGAGTTCAGTCTGTTTTTTATCACTACGAACATCTATATTGCTTTATTAAAATAATGAATATACACCCGAAATGTATATCTTGAAATTTAAAATGACTTTTTAGCTGAATACTCAACATATCAGTGGCCAGTAATTCTAGGAACTCTTGGAATGTCGCACCATTTCATTTCTGTTATTCAGTCACTAGCTCTGTCAAATGTCAGCTAACTAAAAATGCTACAAAAATCTAATCGAAAATGGACATACACAATTAATCGAATATCAACAAAAATAAATATAACTGACATTTGACATAACTAGTGACTGAATAACAAAAATTAAATGATGACATGCCAAGAGTTTCTAGAATTATTGGCCACTGATATGTTGAGTATTCAGCTAAAAAGTCATTTTAATTTTCAAGATATACTCATTCATTATTTTAATAAAGCAATATAGATGTTCGCAATATTAAAAAAACATGAAAAATCTTGTTTTGAACGATAGACCTTTACTGTCATTCTTGTCAGAAAAAACCACTTATTGTTGGCCATACTGACCATGGAGACTCCATGAGACTGAACTCCTCCAGACCTCCAAAGAGCGCTTGTTTATCATCAGATTCATTAGGGCAACTGTCACATGACGTCAAGTTGTCCTATTAACGTTTTATCCAAAATCACGCTTTCGCCAATACGTCAAACACTTGACAGCTTGCAGGTCAAGTTTATTTTGATACATAATTTGTTTATGACGAGAAATTATCACATAAACAGCAATTTCAAACGATATACAAATTGCCAAAGTCAAAATGTCGAATGATTTTTACAAAAGCGTGACATCACGCGTAACTGCGTCGGTGTTGGGAACTAAAAGATACGGATTGTTCGTTTACATCGCTTACTAGATACGGTACACACTGTATACATTATTTATGTAAACACAACCTTTAATCCATCATAGATACAACAAGCATAAACGATTTAAAAAGTTTATTTTTTATTTTTATACAAAGATTTGTTGGCTGTGAACATAGACTCGTGCAAAAACATAACTTGACAGCTGCTAAAATTATATATATATTTATTATATAAAAATAAAATAATTTGTCTTTGTACTAGCTAATTTGTTTCACGAGCTATTTGACTTGACACTTTATTGAACGCAAAAGATCCGCTATTTTTTTTTTGATACTTTTGTATCACTAGTATATAAAAACCAAAGTTTGCAGTATCTGAGAATGAGAAATTTTCAAATGAGCTTATTTCTTGAAATACTACAAAATGAATACATACTAAAGAATCATGGCATCCATTCTAATACAAATATTTTTAGGAAAAGCCTTTCCATGATGCAAATTTATTCATGGTGATATTTTACAGCCCATATTTAAGTAATATTGTTATTATATGATAATTAAAATGTTTAATTAAAAAGTCTGCCTACATTTTTGTGGATGACGAGGTAAATAAAAACTTCCTACACAATATTACACGTGGCGTAGATGAATAGGATGTTTTCGAACTGAATATAACAATAAATGGTTCTAAAAATAACGTATTTTCGATAAAAACTGCATTTTTGAATAGAAAATATTATAGAAGTAACTGCGCCCAACTTAATAAGTACTTGAGACACATTTAAATAAACATTACTTGTACCTATATTTTCTTTATTATGCGAAATATAATACAAATTTCTTTAGTTCGACCCTGTAGCACACTTGCATCTTTTACTAGATGATTTTCTACCCAAATATATGCCAACTTGGAACTTACTATACCTCAACTAGATATAGACTCCTTAGTTCTAGAGCATCCATAGAGTATTCTGAAAGAAGGACCTTCTGAAAAGACTGATAAGCCTAGATAATAACTATTGATATCTTTACATGAACTGCACATCCCCCATGAGTTGATTTCTTTATAAAAAGATCCTATCGACTGCGCCAGATACATAAACATGTAAAATATATAAGTACTGATAAACAAAAGCTCTTCCGATAGCCTAACATTTATTACACCTCGTATCACATCAGTGTAAACTCATTCCAAAACTCTCTAATTGACTTTTTTGATAGATTATTTTTTCGGAAAATAAATGGTTTACTTGACGCGCCTCGCTAATTAATGTAATGAAAATTTGTATACATTGGCTGACCTTCAAAAAAAACTATTTCGGTAACTTGTATAACTTTTTTCCTATACTTAATTGCTTGTATGATTATATTCAGATTACCGCTAAGTCAATTTCAAAGCTCTACGTTACAATTTTATTATCTTTTTTATTAGAAGAGTTTGTATGAGAAACCTACAAAAATGCATAACTAGAAAAGTATTGCTGGTTGTATAAGATATACTATCCCCGTTTAACTTTTAAGGTTAGGTTAGGGGGAATGTATGTATTTATTTTTTTTTGGGTTAACATTCACTGAGACCTAAAATATCTCTGAAACTATAGTCCATTTAATAACCAGGAGGAGTAATTTGAAAAGCCTTACTCACACCACTAAAAGTTACCAAATTAGTTACTAAAGGGTGTCTTGTCAATAGTCGTCATCCAAAGATGAGTACGATAATTACGCACTTTTCTAACTTTTCAACCCGAAGCGTCTTTTAATTCAGAACTTCCTACACTTTTCTAAATTAAAAGGCGCTTCGGGTTGAAAAGTTAGAAAAGTGCGTAATTATCGTACTCATCTTATATCTATTAAATATGCCTTGATTGATCAAGAAATCAGCCACGCATAGCCATAAGTCGATTTCTTGTCTGTTTAGTGAATTGTTTAGATGTTTATTGTAGAGATAAGATGAATGTATTTGATTTTTGACGGTCCTTAATGATCTTACATTGTTTTACTGGACTAAGCGAAGACCTGGTACTCGAAGTAGAAGGAGTGTTGTGTGAAACTGACCAATCAGAGCTCTACAGAATTGCCAACTTAAATTCAAATTACTCCTCCTGGTTTTTAAATGAAGTATAGTAGCTCCTTTAGTCCTATTTCCCAGAGCAATTTTAGCATATCTGCAGGCTACTTAGGTAAATGTTCCTCTTCTATACAGTAACCTCCCAGGTACTGTGCTCTAGGATTCTGGAGTGCTTTGCAGTTGGAAAGTATGTGGATGGAGGTTTCTTCTTCCATGCCACAATATCTGAAGAAGAATTCCTCCACTATTTTGAGCTTTTTCAGGTTCCCATTCAGGCGATAATGTGTCCCGTTAGGATCCCTGTTGAAACTCTTAGCGCAGTTCTACTTTGACTTATCCATTCATTTGTCTCAACAGAAGAATATTTTTGATTGTCTAAGCCCTACTAGATCTTCTCTTACTTTCGGCTTCACTTATTTCTTCCAATATTACATTGGTGCTGATTCCGCAAAAGGGTTCAGTACCCCAGAAGGATATTTCAGTCCCCCTATTTGCTAGTTTATCTGCGGAAATTTGAATGACCCTTTAATCAAACACCTGGTACATATATAAAAACATACTTTATGCATTATATACAGTGTGGACAATTGAAAGAATAGTATGTTTTTTTCGATTAGATATTAGAGATGGTGAATAAAAAGAAACGAATGAGTTTTATTATATTTACAAAAGAAAAAAAACAAAAAGAATACAATTATTTTAAGTTCCGGTGCGATATAAAATCAATAACAAACTTTTTTTTTAAATAACAAAAAGTCATCCACTACCTACCACCGGTGCTTCCTGTTCACATCGATCTGCCACTAACGGAAAGAATAAAGTTTATCACGAACGAATGTATGTAATTTAATAAGTAAGTTTCGGGTAATTAAAAAAATTTTTATTTAGGTAATACTATAGTCCTTTAATAACCAAGAGAAGTAATTTGAAAAGCCTTACTCACACCACTAAAAGTTACCAGATTAGGTACTAAAGGGTGTGTTCCGAAAAAGTAGCCGTGTTCCAAATCTATTAAATATGCCTTGATTTATGAATAAATCAGCCACCCATAGCCATAATTTCATTTCTTGTCTGTTCAGTAGATTATTTAGATGTTTATAGTAGATATAAGATTAATGTATTTGATTTTTGACGGTCCAAAATAAACTTACATTGTTTTACCGGTCAAGAGCTGGTACTCGAAGAAGAAGGATTCATAATTGCAGATATTCAATACAATTTTGCTTACTGAAGTTTTTAAATGAACAGTTTCAAAGAAACTAAGTGAAATTAATAAAATAACAAGAGTGGAAGGGATGACAAAATTAATTATATTTATCTGTCAGAACTATCAAAAATGGAAATTATCATCTGATGTCAATACTAGAGAGTGTTGTGTGAAACTGGACGGAATCTGACCAATCAGAGCTCTACAGAATTGCCAACCTAAATTCAAATTACTCCTCCTGGTTTTTAAATGAGGTATAGCCTTTTTACAGCAACTTATTGGCAATTAAAACCAAGACACTTGAGCCTATTTGTTGCAAATTTACAAGATTTCTTTTACAATTGACAAACAAATAAGCTTAAAAGTAATATTGGTTATTAATTCTTAATTTTACATGTAATTTGCTGCAATAAAAGTTGAGTGTAAGATTAGTATTAAAAAAAATAAAACTGATTTTTTGTCTATTTGAATACAACTAAAAGTGACATGAGAGAAAAAACAGAAAAACTGTTGAAGAAAATGATGTCAGTTTTTAACAACTTTGTGGTGAAGTTCGTTCATTTCGAATGGAGAAAATTTTCGCCCAACAAAAAAATTTTTACTTAAAAATTACTCATTCAAATGTCAACCTGTCACTATCAGTCCACGTATGGAATCGTTCAAGTATATATCACACTAATCACTTCGTTGATTAAACCTTCCTCCTCTGCTGCTTCCTCCTAGATTCCTACCTCCTCTCTGTCCTCTAGGAGCTCTCTTCCTACCCCCTCTTGGTCCTCTATTTAACCCTCCTCCTCCTCTCCTGATGTTTCCTCTGTTTTTACCAACACCTCTACCTAACCGACCGTCGTCTCTGCGCCCTCCTCTTCTGTTAAAACCGGGAGTTCCTTGCCAACTATCTTCATCTTGTTCGTTCCATCTGTCTCCGTCTCCATCATTCCAGCTTTCATCGCGATCATCCCAATTGTCATCGCTACGATTGTCCCAATTATCATCGTTTCTATCGTCGAATGAATCGTCGTCTTTCCAATCGGGGCCGTTGTTCGAACCGAAATTTCTGGGACCGTCATTTGCACCATAATTTCTGTGAGCGTCGTTTGCACCGAAACTTCGATTACCATCATTCGAACCGAAGTTTCTTGGGCCGTCTTTCGGACCGAAATTCCGGGGGCCGTCGTTTGTACCGAAATTTCGAAATTCGTTATTTCTGAAGTTGGAATTTCTATGACCACCTAGAGGTGATCTGGACCGAGATCCTCCTATGGGAGATCTAGTCCGAGGACCACCTTGTCTATTATAATCTCTACCGAAATTACCGTTTCTTTGCCAAGTTCCTGTAATTCAAATAAAATTGAGAATAAATCGAAGAAATCGAAGCAAGTTCTTACCTGTATTCGAAGGACCGTCATCGAAGAAGTTATCTTCTCTTCCGAAAGGCCCGTTTTTGAAATCGTTATCGTTGTTTCTAAATCTGAAATTTTCATCTGATCGATTATTTCTTCCATCAAAATCTCTTCTACCAGAAGTACTTCTAAAGTCCAGCTCGTTTCTGAAATCGACGTCGCCAACATTACCACCGCGCATGTCACTATCTTTAACCGGAGTGTTGGAATCTTCTTCTTTTTTCGTATCTTCATCGAAATCGTCGTTAAGGTAAGCCTCGTCGATCATTGGCATGACATCTTGGAGTTCTTCGATTTCGCCGGAATCTATGTATTTCTGTAAAGCGTCAGGTCCTTCGGATATGGCTTGTTCTAGCTTGGAACCGGCTAAAAATGAAAATTACAAAATTATCCGTGGAAAATGTTTTTTTTTATCAACTTACGTTCCACTGGGATTAATTTTCCGTAAACTATTATTGCGTTAGGAGCTATTTGCTGCAAAGGCACCACGCCGGGGGTGTTTTCGACGAGTTGGCTTATAACTTCGCTTAGAGCACCAGTGGGGTCATCTGAAAGTAAAAATATTTTCATTGCAGCTTACAAGGAATCCTTGAGCGTTTCAAGTGTCAAATATTGATGCTCAAGGATGTGCACCTTTAGTTGTTTATACACTTCACGAACGCACAGTATTAACCAGCGGTACCAAAACAAAGCGCATTGTTAATTTTTCTTGGTATTGCAAAACCAGTAGCCCTAACAGGGAAGAAAGGAGAAAGGATCATACAAGGCGCAGTTTTGGGTCTCATTCTCCATTCTCCTGGTGAAGAATATGGCTCCAAAGTTTATAAAAACAGGATACCAAAGCCATAGAGTTTCTCTATCACGTGAAATTTAAATCATGAA
The DNA here is from genome assembly GCA_963978555.1 of Galerucella nymphaeae. NCBI lineage: Eukaryota > Metazoa > Arthropoda > Insecta > Coleoptera > Chrysomelidae > Galerucella > Galerucella nymphaeae. Next base: position 20,052,014 of record OZ021706.1, read on the forward strand.
ACAGTAAAAATGCCTACATTTCTGGAATTAGTTCTCCTTGAGTCACAGCAGGAGCTACAATAAAGGGAACGTTTTGGGGCCGTTATCTCGGAAACTAACGGGTTTTCGAAAAAAATCATTAGAGCCATTTTTGTAGACAATGAATTGATCTACAATTTCATCCGATCAAAAATTCTCTAACTTTCATATTTTGACAGATATCACTATGAAACCGTGACCAGTGGGGTCATCTGCAGCTTACAAGAATTCCTTATCCATTTTTACTCGAGTAAAAAAGCCTACATTTCTGGAATTGGCTCTTCTCGAGTCACAGCAAGAGCTACAATAAAGGGAACGTATTGGGGTCGTTATCTCGGAAACTAACGAGTTTTCGAAAAAAGTCATTAGAACTATTTTTGTGGACAATGAATTGATCTACATTTTCATCCGAACAGAAACTCTCTAACTGTCATATTTTGACAGATATCACCATGAAACCGTGACCAGTGGGGTCATCTGAAAGTAAAAATATTTTCATTGCAGCTTACAAGGAAACCTTATCCATTTTTGCTCGAGTAAAAATGCCTACACTTCTGGAATTAGCTCTCCTTGAGTCACAGCAGGAGCTACAATAAAGGGAACGTATTGGGGCCGTTATCTCGGAAACTAACGAGTTTTCGAAAAAAGTCATTAGAACTATTTTTGTGGACAATGAATTGATCTACATTTTCATCCGAACAGAAACTCTCTAACTGTCATATTTTGGCAGATATCGCCATGAAACCGTGCCTGAAGATAATTGACTACAACTTTATTTACAATACTATCATTGCAAAGGCAGAAAGTAGGAATTGTGTATGTTGGTTAGTGAATAAATTATCAGAAAATAATGAGAAATGGTAGTGAGTACCGGTAGTTTCGTTCCATTGCGCTTGGAAGTTTCTTGGAATAGGTTTGCTGAAAGGAACCTTCTTCGGCTTGGGTTTATCCTCGTTTGTAACACCATCCAAATCCAAACCAGGAATTGCTAGGTTATCATCTATCAAGATCGTAGTGATATCAACTTTATCTTCAGGACCCATACCGGGAATTATAGAAGTCGGTTCATCTGAAAAATAAAAAAACAATTAAATACTTTTGTAACTAAAAGCGTTAAAAAAAATTACTTACCTCCCATATCAATGTCTTCTAATCCCGCTATACCAGCTGGAAGTGTGTTCAAATTATACTTGTCCCGCATCTGATCCCCGGGTCTATTTCTTGTCCAAAATTTACTGGTGTGATCGTTGGATCCGGAGCATAGAATATGTCCTAGCGGATGCCACGCTAACGTCCAAACTATACTATCGTGCGCTTGTTCGATAGCACCAACTTCTTTATCGGCCCTGAAATAAAAAAAAATAATCAAAATCAATTTATTTGTTGGAAAACTATGAAATTATCCATTACCCGACGTTCCAGAACATGATGGCGCCGTCGGATCCTCCGCTGCTGAATAAACCTTCGTGTATCGGATGCCAAGCGACGCTCGAAGCTTCTTTTTTGTGTCCTCTGAACGTTTGCACTTCTTGGCTGAGATTTCGCAAGTCGAATAATTTCAATAAGTGGTCTCTGGATGCTGTTATCAACCAATTACCGTTCTCGTTCCATTTCAAGTCCATTACGGTTGATTTGTGGGCGTGTCTGGAAAATATATAATATAAAATGTACATAAAAATTATTCCCAAAGCTCATAACCTCAAAAAAGGGATAATAGGACATGTCCACGTGACGTCACAAACTATTTTGACAACAAGTGGGTGGTAAAACAATAAACAAATCGTTCAGAACACGTGGTACTTAATAGTGAGGTTATGCTGATGTTTTTTTAAAGTTATTTTAAATCTTGAGCTTGCATAATTTAACAATAATGATAAATATTGTGTTTATGTTTATTGTTTTACCACCAGATTACTGTCAAATGTCAACTGTCGTGGACATGCGCCTATAGACCGACTCACTACGAACATAACCTACAAATTAGGTATTTATTTTTTCAAAAATTGTACTTACAATGTTGCTAAAGATTGACCGGTTTTTGGATCCCATAACTTTATAGGTTGTTGATTGTCTTTACTTCCAGATATGATGAGACCTTTCTGTGGATGCCAGTGGACACATTTAACATCCGCTCCGTGACCTAGAAAATATATTGTTCGTTTTATAAACAAATATAACAGAATGTCACAAAAAGAGCTAACCACAACAAAATAAAAATACAAATTTTCCTGATGACTGATCTGTGTCTCGAAACCTACAACTGAGAAAAGCATACTATATATGACGTCAGTTGGATTTTAAATAGCGCGGTACTTCCTCGATGTAACAAAAATCCAGATTTGGGTTGAAGCAGCTACGAATAATAAGAAAAACGTCAAAAATTATTGAATAATGTGAAAGAAATAACAGAAAAGTGTAATATTTTGCACTTACCTCTTAGTACTCTTTCTTCTTGATACCGGAAAAAGTCCCATATACGCAAAGTACCATCGTCTGAACACGTAACGAACTTGTTGTCGGATGGGCTGAAGCTAAATATAAGATTCACGTAATACTGATATTTTTAATAACACTCCAAATTTTTGTGAATAATAGAGATATTAAAATGTAATTTAACACGTTCAAAAAGTGATTTTTTTGTGGGAATATCTTTTTTTTCAATCCTAATTCTACTTTTGAGGAAGATCTACAATAACAAAACGACTTATTTGAAAAAAAATAGAAACTACATTTTTTTATTAATAATCTCCACACTATTAAATCACCCTGTATGTATATGTTTTATTTTAATACCTCCATCATCAATATTCCAATTTTATACAATGAGCTTTTGTAATAACATAGCTGGCTGAACTCCAAAACCGCATTTACTATTAAAAAAAATTTATATATTATAATTTTTGTTTTACTAGAAAAATAAGACACTTTTCCAACAAATGTCCCTTATTGGTTATCTAATATTTTTATTATATACTTGTACACATTCGATTTAATTATTTTGCAGAATACATGCAGCTAAATGATCAGAATTGTATATTTAACCTTTAAATTTGAAAAATTTGTTTATCAAATTTAAAAAAAAAAAAACAAGAAATCTTAATTAGCGAAATCTGGGGGGTATAGTGATTGCTTTATATAATAGAAAATAATATTGGAGCAAATATCAACACTGAATAAATTGTTATTATTCCAAAAAATGAAAAGTCAGTATGTTTACTATTATATTAAATCCATAATTTGTTTAAACAGTAAATAAAACATTGAGAGATATTTGTAATTTTATTCACATACACAAATATTTTCATATTGGATTTTACTTGGTCTTTTCACCAACGCTGTTTTAAAGAAAAGACAGAAATATTTCCAACATAGATTCTCCAAATCAGATGTTGTCAACACCTCAATATCCAAATTCTTCATAACTATTCTTTTTCATTTAAAATTAAAGCCAACAACAATTATGAAATCATTTAATATCTGAAATACATTTGACAAATAAAAATCGTCGTTTCCAATTTGATAATGACTTAATTCATGTCAAAATTTTAAATGACCTTTTTTGGCAAAATGTACTTGCTACAAAAAATATCTTTTGTAATTGAGAAATAGACAAAACAATGGGGGAAGAACAGAAGTGGGGTATTTGTGATAAAAAAATTGAATGGCGTTCATGTTTTTTACAAAAAACTTTCAAATTAACCCTTACCTGTAAACAGTTACCAATTTTAGCTAAAAACAATTTAATTATCAACATTTACTGTATGAAATTTATGAGACAGAATAAAAAATAATGGCTGGAAATGATCACTCAGTTTTGAGTGATCTAGTATGGGCATTGTTGAAATAATATGTGGCAGATTTCACCTTTTAAAGAGTTAAAAGCTTGTTAAAGAAATTTGTCTCTACATTTACAATAGAAAAATGAAATAAATGATTGGAACATGCCAAGGGCTTTAAAAATTTGTACACAAACATTAAATCAAATGATTAATGATAAAAAAATAATTGGTATCAATGATTTTGATAATTTTAGCCAAGGTAGTAGTAACTTTTAGGATATTGGGCCACTTTAATACCAAAAGCTCTGAATATACATTTCAAATCTCTCTTCCTTTCTTGTATGCTGCCAGTCACATTTTCATGTCCCTTCCTACGTGTTTGACAAGCTTGGATTTCCATCACCAATTATAGAAATAAAATCTTTATGAACGAGTTTAAAAAATTACTCAGCAGGCAATACCCTGTATGATTTTGAAATACAGCTAGTTATGTTACAGTACAGAGCTCTTATGTATCAGTAAAAATTCATTAGTGCAAGAAAAAAATACTTTTGCTAAATATACTATGTTGTATCTTATGCATATGTTACAGGTGCAAAAAAATTTCTAAGGAAAATGATATTGAATTTTGAAGAGAAACCATTATTTGTCAAAACTCAAGTTGAAAGGATTAACAAATTAATAACTAAAAAAAAGTAGAACAGTTAAGTATAGTGGGAATGAGAATATTTTGAAAAATTGTTCAAGGTCTAAATATATAATAAAAAATCCTGCAAAAGTTTGATATTTTTACTACAACTGTAACCTATAGAACAAGATACAACAACGGTGTATATATACCTATGAATATATTTCAAATATTGAAAACTTACAAAAATTATAACCAAATTGTTGACTTGTAAAAAGACATTACCACAATCCTTTTCTCCACTGTAGATGAAATAAAACAAGACAATTTTCATAAAACTATTTTATTTATCAAAATGTCCCGAATGAAAAGAGGTTGAAAAATAAAAAAGCAATTCTAAAAATCTCTTCAAATTGCACTAGAAAGAGTTCAATTTAAAGAAATTCCTGGAATCGACTCGGTTAATATTTTTTTAAAACGAATTTATTGAAACCGTTAAAAAAATTACATCACGATCAATCACAGAAAAGTCAAAGTTATCACAAAAATTTTATTAGTATTTTTTTTCCTATTTTAAATTGTTTTCATCTCATTTTATTTATTTTCAGATATTTGCACTAATGTAAGGAGAAGGAGGGATTATTTTATTGATAAGCCAAGTATTATAAAAATGTGTACAAGTCTTAGAATAACGAAGAGAAGTTGTAGATACCTTATTCCTCGTAGTGCTTCTTTGTGTGCTTGGAACATCTTAACGTTGTTCATATTCGACTGCCAATACTTGACGTACCCCGCATGATCACCTGTTATCATCCAACTGTCGTTGTGGCTCCACACCATCGTCCTAACAGGGCTATCGTGTGCCTGAAAAATAATGAAGACACACATTTTACTATCCTCCATTATACGCCCAGCGACCATTTTCAATTAATTAGAATTGCAAAAAAACTGAACAAGAACAAGAGTTCACAATTTCAAGTTTTAATCTCAAACAGTAAACAAAATTTGTTTATATTGACTTCAAAATAATAAACAAGTGTCTTACCTGAAGAATAGTTTCAAAATTAAATGTTAATCCATTCCACAAAGTAAATTCCCCTGAGCTGGCGCCAGTAACAAGTCTTCTGCCTTCTGGTGTCCAAGCCATACAAAAAATTGGACATCGCATTTTATTAGTAGCAGTCTTTACAAATCTAGTAGTAACACAGTTAATAGGGTTATCAGGATAACTGGGAGGTGGCATTAAATCAGGATAATACATAGGATCAGGTTGCAGGGCTCTCCTATCTCTACTATCACGCTGCCATACACGATTCTGAAAAGAGAAAAATTGGTAGCGTTTTGATAAAAAAAATCGTATTATGACTTACTTCCAACTCTTTAATAATAGCTGAATTATAATCTACAGTTTTTCTCATGACAGATTTTCTTAAACGTTTACCATCAAAATCTTCCAAGGTCATGTTACCTAAAGGTCCTGGTAATGGTTTATGTAAATTCATGAAAGGGCGGAATTGTGGTCGGTTATTGTTGTATCCACCTGTAAAAATGAGATGTAAAATTTATCGTTTCAATAATTATCTCGGTTTTTTCAAACGTACCTTGCATACCCATCATTGGAGGTATAGCTAAATTAGGAGGAGGCATTGCCAGGTTCGGGGGAGGTTGTGCGAACTCCATATTGAATGGATTTTATTTAAATAGAAATTAAATGTAATCCTCTAAAGGACGAACCGTCACACCGAAATATGTACACACTGAGAAACAATATTGTCCGACATTGTGATTAATAAAATCACAGGATACAAAAAGCAATATTCAAACGATTCATTATATTATATATTATAAAAAGGATTGTTTTAAAATGGATTCTTTTATTATCAAATTTATAAACAATTCCAGTTTTCTTTAAATTCTAACGAAAACAAAATTCACGTTTTGCATCAATAATTATCACAAAATGGACGCTAATCTCACAAAACTGAACTGACAAGACAACTGACAGAAAGAGAAAAAAACGCCAAAAAAGATAAAAAAATATATTCTATCTCTATGGTAACCACAGATAATCCCACTTATGATAGCTCAAATAAAAACTCAACCGTGAGTGAAAATTCGGAAAATTGATATTTTTTGAGCCTTTCTTTGATATGACAAAGGCAAACAATGTAAGCATGCTTGTAAGGAGAATTACAATGTAAGTAGAAAGTGGTTCATTGTAACACTTATAAAAGTAATTTCAGTTAATAAAGAAGAAGTAAAATATATGACTATTTGTCAACAACTTCAGACCATTAGTTATCTGTCAATCTCACGGGATTGACCAATTTTAATAAGAAATTAAAATTGCCAATAATCTTTGTCATCCCTTAATTGTTTATTAAATAAATTCATTTAAAATGAGTTCCTTTCCCGGAAGTATCGCTTTTGATGAGTATGGAAGACCATTTATAATTCTTAGAGATCAAGACAAGCAAAAAAGATTAACCGGAATAGATGCACTAAAGGTTGGTTATGTTTTGATTTATGACAACTGTTTTGCTTTTCGTAATTTTTGTACAAATTACTTGAAGTTTTGATTTAATATAGCTTTGCAATGAAACATATACAAGTAAATTATTTTTTAGTCACATATTTTGGCATCCAGGCAGATCGCACATACAATTAGTACTTCTTTGGGACCCAAAGGATTAGACAAAATGATGGTATCACCTGACGGTAAATGACGAGCATATTACCCATTGTTTTATATAATATTTACCATTTTAATTTGTAGGAGATGTAACAGTAACTAATGATGGTGCCACTATTTTAAAAATGATGGATGTAGAACATGAAGTAGCAAAACTATTGGTACAGTTGTCTCAATCTCAAGATGATGAAATTGGTACAGTATTTGGATTTCTTTAAGGTTTGTTGTATATAACTTTTAATTTTCTTAGGGGATGGTACTACTGGAGTAGTGGTTTTGGCAGGAGCTCTTTTAGAACAAGCAGGATCTCTTCTTGATAAAGGAATTCATCCTATTAGAATTGCTGATGGCTTTGAAATGGCTTGTCAAACAGCTGTAGCTCATTTGGAAAAAATAGCTGAGCTATTTCCAGTATCAGCTGAAAATACAGAACCTCTAGTGAAAGTGGCAATGACTACTTTGGGATCTAAAATCATCAACAAATGTCACAGGCAGATGGCAGAAATAGCGGTCAATGCTGTCTTAGCTGTTGCTGATTTAGAACAAAAAGATGTTAACTTTGAACTAATTAAAGTTGAAGGAAAGGTAAGTAAAACTATATTCGTTTATTTTACAAAATATAAATATGTCTATATTTTAGGTGGGTGGAAAGTTGGAAGACACAACATTAGTCAAAGGTGTTGTCATAGATAAAACTATGTCACATCCACAAATGCCTAAAGAATTGAAGGATGTGAAACTAGCTATCCTCACCTGTCCCTTTGAACCCCCAAAACCAAAGACCAAACATAAGTTGGATGTAAGCAGTGTAGATGATTACAAAGAATTGAGGCAATATGAACAGGACAAATTCAAGGAAATTGTATGTAGGAATCAAAAAATTACTCAACTTCATTTGGTTTGAATTATATGTTTTTTTTAGGTTAGTTTAGTTAAAAATGCAGGAGCTACTTTGGCAATATGTCAATGGGGATTTGATGACGAAGCTAACCATTTGTTGTTACAACAAGAATTACCAGCTGTAAGATGGGTAAGTTATTTATTAAAAAATGTATGAATTTTCTAATTTTTCTCCAAACTAAGTGGCTAGTACAATATTATCTTAATATTTCTTGTAGGTTGGAGGCCCTGAAATAGAACTGATAGCTATAGCAACTGGTGGTAGGATTGTACCTCGCTTTGAGGAACTTAGTCCAGAAAAACTTGGTCATGCTGGATTAGTACGAGAAATCTCCTTTGGCACGACCAAAGACAGAATGTTGGTAATTGAAGAATGCTCGAATTCACGTGCTGTCACAATTTTAGTTAGAGGTGGCAACCAAATGCTAGTAGCTGAAGCTAAAAGAAGTCTTCATGACGCTCTGTGCATTGTACGAAGCTTAGTTCAGGTAATTGAATAATTTATTTTCAATCTTGCAAATGAATGTTTCATTTAAAACTGTTTTCAGGAACCAAGAGTAGTATATGGTGGAGGTGCTGCCGAAATTTCTTGCAGTTTAGCAGTATCAGCTCAGGCTGATCAATTGGCATCTTTGGAACAATATGCTTACCGTTCTTTTGCTGAAGCTTTGGAAAGTATTCCATTGGCGTTGGCTGAAAACAGCGGGTTGTCTGCTATTCATACACTGGGAGAAGTAAAGGTAAGAAAAGATCAATTATGTTTAACGTTTATTTATGAAATGTTTGATAAAAAATCTTTTATTTTACTTTGTTAATTTTTGCTGTAAAATTGAGTCACTGAGTCCTATTTTTATTTAATAAGAGTTGGTACATTTGAACTACTTACACATTTATTTGTTCCTTATTGCTGAAAGCTTCTGGGTCCTATTTTATTGAATAACGTTTGGTACATTTGAACTACTCTACTTGTTTTAACGTTAACAATCTGTACGAATCAGTTTTTTATAATTACACCAGATATTACTTTTTATGCACAACCACTATGAAAATATAAATAAAAATTATTATTCCCAAATCTCCAATTTTTTTTAGGCTAAGCAAGCTTCAGCAAATGATCCTGCCCTCGGTATCGACTGCATGGCTACTGGTAACCTAAACATGAGGGAACAACATGTTATCGAATCACTAAGATCTAAAAGGCAACAATTTTTATTGGCTACACAGCTGGTTAAAATGATATTGAAGATCGACGACGTACGTCAACCTGCTTCTGGTTAAATATTAGCTTTATACAATTTTTATTAACTCTCACTAATGTTTAACTTTTTACAAATGTTGATTTGTACTGTATGCTTTTTGTTCTGTAATTTGCGATCACTGATAGTATTAATAAAACTATTTATAAAAAAAAAATACGTTTTATTTACCCCTTTAAAATTGTTTTATACGCTGCTGTCGATTGGACGGACTTACCAGAAAAGCTCTCACAATTTATTGGATCCAGTGTTCAACAGTGTTTATTTTGTAGCAACAAACACAACCACACAAAATAAGAAATAAAAAACACAAATACAATAATGTGAGGTAATAAATCCAAACTCAATATGAAATAGAAAACGCAAACAGAATTATAAACAGCAAACGCGCAAAACTGGTGATAAAGATTGGAATATTTTTATGTAAATAAACACAAAAAGCCTTGTCAGTTCTATTGGAAGAGCTGTGTGAAACGGGCGGCTATCTGCATCTGACCAATGATTAGCCTGCAGGAATGCCAACTTATAGTCAAATCGTTCCTCTTAGTTTAAAAACAAGGTATAGTATAGAGGAACAAAGTTCTGAATAGTTCTGTGATGTGTTGATTGACGTCCTTGTGCTGTGATAACACAAATGTCAAAACTGACTTATAGCGTTGTCAGTTCTATCAAAAGAGTTGTGTGAAACGGGCGGCTATCTGAATCTGAACTATGCCAACTTACTCAAATCGCTGCTCTTAGTTTAAAAACAAGGTATAGGTAAAACTAAACACAACAGTGTACTTTTTTTCATATTTTCCTTGTCATACATTGCATGGTTCGATAAGCTTTTTCGCAATCTGTATACATAGTTGAATTTATTATTGGAAATATTTCAACAGTAAATTCCTGCGTTCCAAAAATGAATATTAACCATGAGCGTGTTTTGAAAGGCGTTAATTAATTTTGCAGAAATATCCATCTACCATGAGCGTACGATCAAATTTTGGAGGAAGGTTGATATATTTTTAAAAATTTGCATATTAAACGCACATTTTATCTAAAAATACTTTATTACAAGATACTTTTAAAGACTCTTAGGATATCATCTCTTTATAGATACATTTTTAAAAATTCATCAAACGCGTCTGATTTTTTTATGGATCAATCCGAATATACATCACTTTGCGCGATAAATAAATTTAATATTTTTATTATAAAAACATCAATTGTCGACTATATAATATATAAAAAAATACATTGAAACGTAATATGTATATAAAAAAACAATTAAAAGAAAAATATTACACTTCGGAAATTTTCTTCCAAAAACTATTTGTCCTTCAGGATTTTTCCCTTTTTTTAAAATTACGCTTGCTGGCACATCTGTTGATAATATCCGTCACGTGTACTTTGTGATCGAATATTTTCATTATGGAACTCTTTGCTTCAACCATTCCATCGTTTATTATTTTTATTCTCTGCAAATTACCCTACAAAAAAAAATTATACATAAATACACTAACCAACAAAAAAAAATTACTGAAACTAACTTTAATCAGTTCGTTAATCCTATTAATTTCTTTGTTAAACTGTTTGCACCCTTCTTCAGATTCTGTACACTTCAACAATTCAGTAAGTTGATTGTAGACGGTTTGTTCTTGATCCGCCTGAAATCAAAACAACAATCATTAATTCAATTAGTTTTCGTTAATTTCACTATTGGGCTGAGTAGAATTCAATGAGACCTCTGGAGGAAAAAATTTTAATTGTCGCAACAAGTAAAACAATGCGTTTTGCATTGTTTTTGTATAATATGCAAGTCAACGTAATTACCGTAAATTCGTATTTGTATTTGTTTAATTTTGTGTCAGTGACAAGCTTAAAACTGTGTTTTTCTATTCAACTCAACTGTCATTATTTCTGAGGTTTTATTCTTATATAATCAGAGATATTATGGAAGAGGTTATGTTATTCTATTTTTTGTTTTCATTGTACTTTTATGAAAGTGTCACTTATTTCCTCTATAGGTACCATGCAAAAATATATGGCCAGCATTTAAAACTGCCTGTCCCTTATTTATGCACCTAGAAGAAGGCTCAGCATTTACAAATTCAAATAAACTTTGTATAGTCAGTGTATACCTAATCCATAGTTACAAAAACAAAGAGAAAATAAGTCGGTATTAAAGATTTAAAATATTACTCAATACAACCTGTAACTTTTGTAGATATGACTATATCAAAAATAAAATAAAAACACGAAATCAGACCTAAACTTGTTTTATTTTTGACAAATATCAACCATACCTATTACTCCAAAAATAAAAATATTAGGAGTCAAAATTTAGTTTAACAACACAAAATACTAAAGCACAATCAAAGAAAAAGTAAAATTTTCACAAAACACACTCTGAAAATAACTAAAACAGCAAAATAAACCCACTTAAATATCAAAGGGCTTATACGACAGCTGATTTGTTTTACTCGTTGCTAAGATGACATTTTGGAGCGCCATCTAACGAATTCTACTCACCAAATCTTCCATCTGCGTCGACAAATGATGTATCTTCCACCCGTTAACTTTATCCTGCACCCTATATTGGTTAGCCAAATCCATAATCGTAGGTCTTCTTTCGTCCTTGGGCTTTACGTCGGTGTGTCGCAAATAATGATTGTGAGTCGCCTTCCAATTTTGTCTGTAACTGTTTAAAAGACTAGCAGACGCCGGTTTTCTGACGGTTGTTACTTGTCCAGCTTCCGGAGCGCCATCTTTCGGTTCGTCCGATTGATTCATATCGGAATCTTCGTCCTTTTTTATCGGATGATCGGATATAAATTGCATGTCATCTTTATTTTCATCCAAATCGTTGCCAGTACTTAAATACAAATAAAAAGTTAAAGCAATAATAATAAATATTAATATATACGTACAGTTGTTGTTTTCTTGGTTTTTTTCTAGGACTCATCTCCATAGGAGGCTTCGTTTCTTCCTCTTCTTTATTATTTATAATCGCATGATTACTATCTTCATTTACCTCGGCTAAGCCTGGACTGGAAGTAGCCGATATTGTAGTACTACCACCTGTTGCATAAACAAAAAGTTACCAAAATATTTCTTTTTTTTCTAATTAAAACTTTCTACCTGAACTATGTACGTTCCCTCTTGAATCTGGCCTCGAAGGTGGAGACGCAGGAGGTAAGGACTGCGCTTGAGCTGCAACTTGTGGATGTTGAGACAAAATCGGTACCAAATTCTTAGCCGCTTTCAAGGGTGATCCTTCGTGGTCTCTTTTTCTTAGGATGCTCGGTCTGGGGGAAGACGAAATTTTCGTAGTGGCTGCTGGATACATTTGTTGTTGAATTTGTTCTGTGATTTGTTGTGAATGTTCGGATTGTTGGATTTGGGGACTGCTGCGGTTTTGTTCAAGCACCATCACAGAATTGAATCGCATCTGTTGATTGGACACTATACCTGTGTAAATCGACTTATTTAATATCGAACAGAGTCCAATTTCAACATGAAGTGGTAAAACACAGAATATATTATCGATACCAACAATATTTTACCATAAAAGTATCCTATCAACCAGTATGAAAGTAATCTTTAAGATCTAATACCCCTGGAGTATAGAGGACTAAACAACAGGAATTGTTAAACTCGAAAACCCAAAATTTCTTAATAAATCAAGAATCTATTGATGAGTACTCACCGTGAACTTGTGTATTCATGGCTGGCCTAATGTGAGGCTGCGTATTTTGATTTAAAGACGAAAATGTCGTTTGTTGTTGTTGAGTGAAATTTCTATTTTGTACCGAATAAGCGTTGGGAGCGTTATCGTAAAAATAAGTACCACTCGCTATTGAGTACGTCGCAACTGTCGTCGTCGGTATGGCACTGCTGGTTTGTGTAATGCAATTATTCGGATTTGGACCTAAAAGAAAAAAACCGACGCTATGCTAATAACTGTCAAATTGACAAGACGTGAAATTATTTTTTCGAATAGTAGTCGTTGGTATTTTTTTTTTAAATCTGTGGTTTTGTCAGTGGTGGAGGATATTTGTATGTTCAGAAAAAAAATATACAGGTTGAATCATTTGTTTGGAATTGCATATACAAGATGTTTTCAAAGGAGACTTACAACGTTTGTATGTAGATACCTCTCGTGAAATTGGAGAAAATTATATAGGGATTGAGGGGTCTAGCTTATTTACTTTTCGAAATACGGGGTGTTGAAGTTATTAAAATTTGTTTTTATTTGATAACTTTAAAATGGATGAATAAATTGATTTGATATTTGGCAGGTTGTTTTTATATGTAAAAAGGCATATTTTGATAAAAAAAAACATTTGTCAATTCTTGATCCAGTGGTGTACATTTGGAGAAATATGTCACTTTTCTCCTCCCATTTTTCACGCCACTGGCATTTGTGGCTATTTTCAATTAATTTTGTATTCCTTCATGTTTTTTACGTAAAAAACACAAAACCTTTACATATAAAAAATTTTGTAGTTTTCAAGATATTTAATGTTTTCATGAAGTTTGCAACATCATTTTCAATAATAAAAGCACAAGTTTGGACAAATATTTTTGAGAGTCTTCTCCCAATGTTTAAGATGGTTTGTTGCTTCACAAATTAGTTCCTGATACATATTTTAACCATTAGTAGTTTAAAGATTTTAAAAACAATACAAAAAAAATATTTTTTTCATTTTATTATTAAAAAATTAGATTGCAGACTTCATGAAAACATTAAATATCTTGAAAATTACACATTTTTTGATATGTAAAGGTTATGAGTATTTTACGTGAAAAACATTGAGGAATACAAAATTAATTAAAAATAGCTACAAATGCCAGTGGCGTGAAAAATGGAAGGAGAGAAGTGACATATTTTTCCAAATGTACACCACTGGATCAAGAGTTGACGAATGTTGTTTTTATAAAAATATCCCTTTTTACATTTAAAAACAGCCTGCCAAATATCAAATAAATTTATTCATCCATTGTAAAGTTATCAAATAAAAACATTAAAATTTTTATAACTTCAACACTCTGTATTTCAAAAAGTGAATAAGCTGGACCCCTCAATCCCTATATAATTTTGTCCAATTCTACATGCAAACATTGAGTCTTTTGAAAACACCCTGTATTAATTTATAATATAACTATATCAATTAATCGTAGATGTTTGTGTTATATCGAGGTCCAAATGGTCACAAGCAAAGTAAAATTGCAATAAAAATAGTGTAAAACTAACATTTTTTTTGTACAATTTAGGTTATGTTTTAGTTACCATCTGGTACATCTTAAAAATGAATGTGCTTCAACCATATACTTTGTTGTTTTTCTAAAAAAACATTACTGCTTTCACAAAATTATCAAAACTTATGAAGTGATAAAGAAATTATCATATTTTTTCGTTTGCTTATCATTACAAGAGAATTAAAGAACTAAAATTTACTTACTAGGTGAAGAATGTCTAGTAGATTGCACGGGTGTGTGAATAAACACATTAGTAGGAGCACCGACTGCAACAGGATTTTCATTTTGTGGAAAAACTTTAGCTATCGAAATGGCTTGAGAAGGCACCAACGTCGCCTGTCTTTGTTGAGTAACAATAGCTGCTGGAACATTTACTAAAAAAAATATGGATATGAGAAAAATTGCCTTAACTGAAATGCACTAAAAATCCTGAGAAATTAACTGAGACATACTTCTGGAACTAAGTGGATAAATAAATCAGTGAATGTTCACCTCAATATCAAATAAATACTTATTTAATTAAAAATGTTATACATACTTGTTCTTGTACCTGTCGAAACAATACTATTAGTGGTTTTAATTTGTGTCGATAAAGTTCCTGTTAACTGAATTGTACCTACAACACAAGAAGAAGATTCCAATTAAACATTATAAACAAACAAACAAAAATACTACCTTGAGCTGGTTGAGTAATAACCTTAGGACCTTGCGTCGAAATGGTCGACCTTGCTTGTGGAGTGTTAGCATTCGCAACAGCAACTATAGAATGCAAGTTTAACGTCGATATTTTAGCCTGTCCTAAAAAGTTAGCATTGGTAACGGCTGTAGGAGTGGCAGTAGCCACAGATAAGCGTCCAATTGATAGATTCGGCTGTGTAGTGACTATTCTAGCTGTGGTAGATGGTTGAGTAGTTGTAACTGCAGATATTCTAGTACCGGAAGTAAGTACGGTGGCTTGAGGAGTAGTTAATCTAGTACCAGTTTGGGATACATTTACTGGGACTGTTAAACGAGCTGTAGTAACTTGACTCTGAAAATTTTTCAAAAATAATCACAATAGATTATAATTATCGGTTATAACTTACAAGTGTCCTAGGCTGAGCCAGTCTGGGAGTTGAAGTAGTTGTAGCTACTGTTATTCTAGCTGGAGTAAACTGTGCATTGGAATTAGCACTGTAAACTACAGCTTGAGTGCGTGATGGTAGTACTTGAGCAATGGTGACAGTATTTCCCAATGCTTGAATGCCTGTTGTTCCAGCTTTAAAAGAATGTATCTAAAACATTTAGAAGATGTTTATATATTATACAATTTGAAAACACAAAGTCTTACCTGTCCAGTTTGTCCGATAGAAATTGCATTTTGTAAAATGGTACCTGGGCGAATGGTAGATACACCAAGTGGCTGTGTTCTGCTGATTACAGCAGGTTTTCCTGTTACAGTAGCTCCTCTAACTGGCGAGCTTAATACAGTTGGAGCACCTTTAATTTGTGAACCAGTTGAGCTGTTTGTAAGCCATGCAGTTCCTGAAGCTGGACTTGGAGTACGAGGTGGACGTACAAAAGTATGAGGCTATAAACAGTTTAGAAATTTATTGAATTAATATTTTAAAATAGTAAGTAGCTTACCTGACCGCCTTGTGCAGCAACAACCATAGGAGTTCTGACTGTAGTAACATTACTTCTGGGAGCAGCTAAATTGGCAACCACAGCTGGTCCTCTTGGGACATGATAAGAAGTTCCGATGGTTTGAGAAGAAGCTGAAAGTGTTATTTGTGTAGGTCTTGATAAATTACTAGTAACTTGAGGTTGGGAAGTATTGTTTGTAATTATACCAGCTATTTGATGTCTATTGGAATCTAGAACAAGCAATAAATATAAGTCTGAATCTTTGGGCACTCCTTTATTTATAATTATTTATAATAATATTAATAACAAAAGAAATTGAAAGATTATATTGATAAATGCTTCAAAAAGCATATTTTTTACCTGGTTTAAGAACTGCTTGTGATACCAAATTTGTGGTAATAATGGTAGGACCGCCAAGTGACGATGGATTTGAGCCAAGTACGCTCTGAGTTAAAACTCTCATACCTCTTAAAGATTGATTGGTCATTACTAAAGGAGTTTTACCTTCCACAGTCCTAACACTTGAAATATTTCGAGCTAAATCCAATGGAACAGCCTTTGGAGAGTCTTTTTCATCCTCCGTATTTGTACTCATAATTACAATAAATAAATATTCAGAATATACACAACATTACTAAATAGTAACACATAATTTTAATTTAAGCATCTGTTTTTTTTATAATTAACTTGCACTTTTAAAATCTTTATATTAGGAGTTAATTAAAATGTCCTTAGGACATTATTACAATTTAAAAACGAGTATCTCATCTTATTCACCAATATAAATGCCATAACTTCTTTAATTTAAGGATTTTTTCACTGTACTCAATTCAACTTTAAAATTACCAGTAATGGCGGATGTGATATATGAAGGTTATCATATCTGGCAACACTGTGCGCATAACTATTGTTGACAAGAACTCAAAAGCCTAAAGCTATGTCTACAGCATTATTGTAGAATTGACTGTAGAGCTAGCTTAATAACCAAAATGTAGGATGGATCTTTACAAAAGAAAAGAAAAGAAATAAAGAGAATATCGGAAGCTGAATGCCCACAGAGGAGAGAATACAATCAGATCCCATCCAGATCCTTACTGTTGGCCTTGTGCTGCATGTATACCAGTCATGGCATTGATCTTTTAAAATTTAACTCATGTCCCAGAGTAAATGCACTCCTCACTGCTTATTTATTGTCTATATTATGCTCTGTTCTTAGTATATGAGCTCACCTTTACTGGAATAAATTAAATCACTTTTAAAATGAAAATATTGAAAAAGTCTGTCATTGTTAAGATTTTCTATGGTTGCTATTGTTGAAAAAGAAGTAGACAGTAGACCTAAGAAATGAAGTTTCTTTTGTGTGGTGTGCAAAAGTGCAAATGGCGGCAAGTGTATTCTTGTGAATAATAAAGTACATAGTTTTACAAACCACTGTGATTAGTTTTTCACTTTATTTATTGGTATTGGAGATAAAGTGAAATATGGAGTTGGAATTCTCTGATATATCTGCTGAAATCAAAGGAAGTATGACCGCCGGGAAACTCAAACTTACCGAACAAAATATAATTTTCAAAAATAGCAGAAGCGGTAAAGTTCAACAAATTTCAGGTTCAGATTTCGATGTGGTTAATTTTCAAAACTTTTCCGGAACTTGGGGTATAAGACTGTTTCTTAAAAATGGAACTTTACACCGATTCGTTGGTTTCAAGGATTCTGATAAAGAGAAAATTGCAAAATTTTTCAGCAAATCGTATAAGATAGAAATGTTGGAAAAAGAACTAAGTACCAAAGGTTGGAATTGGGGAACGGCTAAGTTCAATGGTTCTATTCTAAGCTTTGATATAGGTTCAAATACCTCTTTTGAAATACCATTAAATCATGTATCTCAGTGTACAGGCGGTAAAAATGAAATAACAATGGAATTTCACCAAAATGATGATGCCCCTGTAAGTCTGATGGAAATGCGATTTTTTATACCAGCTACGGAAATGGCTGGAGATGTAGATCCAGTTGAAGCATTCCAACAACAAGTAATGAATAAAGCCAGTGTTATCAACATATCTGGTGATGCTATTGCCATCTTTAGAGAAATCCATTGCCTTACACCAAGAGGTCGTTATGACATCAAGATCTTCCAAACATTCTTCCAACTTCATGGAAAAACTTTTGATTATAAAATTCCTATGACAACTGTATTGAGACTATTCCTTTTACCACACAAGGATAGTAGGCAAATGTTTTTCGTTGTTAGTTTGGATCCACCAATAAAACAAGGACAAACAAGATATCACTTTTTGGTATTCCTGTTCAATCAAGATGAAACTTCTGTTGAATTACCTTTCACAGATGAAGAGCTGAAAGAAAAATTTGATGGAAAATTACAAAAGGAACTAAGTGGACCAACCTTTGAAGTTATGAGTAATATCATGAAAAATATTATTAATACAAAATTAACTGGACCTGGAGCATTTATTGGTAAGTAGTGAAAAGGTAAAAATTTCTATTAAGATTCTAACTAAATTTTATTTCTTTTAGGGCATTCAGGAACTCCTGCTATCAGTTGTTCATTTAAAGCTGCAGCAGGTCTACTTTACCCACTTGAAAGAGGCTTTATCTATGTCCATAAGCCTCCAATCCATATTAGATTTGAAGAAATAGTTTCAGTCAATTTCGCCAGAGGTGGTGGGAATACGAGAACTTTTGATTTTGAGATTGAGCTGAAATCAGGCACAAATCATACCTTTAGCAGTATTGAAAAAGAAGAATATGGCAAACTCTTTGATTTTATCACCAAAAAGAAACTCAACATTAAAAATAGAGGCAAAACTGATAAAGCTTCCTACAAAGATGACTTTGGTGATTCTGATGAAGAAGCTGCTCCAGATGCTTATCTGGCCAGAGTGAAAGCAGAAGGACAAGAAAGAGAAGTTGATGACGATGACGACGATGATGAAAGCACAGATGAAGACTTTAAACCAGGTCAAGATGAAAGTGATGTGGCAGAAGAATATGATAGTAACCACAGCAGCTCTTCAGATGATGATGAGGAAGGTGGAGGAGGTGGAGATACTGAGAAGAAAGAGAAAAAGAAAGAAAAGAAAAAGACAAAGACTGTTTCAGAAGCACCAAGAAAGAAGCGCGAGAAGAAGGATAAAGATGGCAACAAGCCCAAGAGAGCTGTTAGTGCATTTATGCTATGGTTGAATGCAAATAGAGAGAAAATAAAGGAGGAAAACAAAGGAATCTCATTTACAGAAATAGCTAAAAAAGGTGGAGAGTTATGGAGGGAACTAAAAGATAAATCAGAATGGGAAGAGAAATTCAAAAAAGACAAAGAAAGGTATGAAGCTGAAATGAAAGAATTCAAAGCTACAGGTGGTGTAGTATCAGAAAACAAGAAATCTGAGAAGAAATCTTCATCTAAGAAGGAAAAAAAATCACCTGCCAAATCAGCTAGTTCTCCAAAACCAGATGAAGCGAGGATTAAAAGCAAAGAATTTATTGAAGATGATTCAGATTCCAGTGATGACGAGAAAGAAAAGAAATCTTCCAATAAGAAAAAAGATACTAACGTTAAAAAAAATGATGCTGAGAAGAAAAAGAAAAGTGGCAGTAGTGATGAAGATAAAAGCAAAAATGATGATAGCGGCGATGATGATAAAGAAAAATCGGATGACAGCAGCGAAGATGACAAAGAATCGGAAAGTGAAGAAGAAAGAGGAAAAAAGCGGAAGAAGGAGAGTGAAGAAGATAGTGATTAGATTTTTTTGTATTTATATAAACCAGGATAATTTAAGTTCTTACCATTCTAGAATACAAATTTGAAGTTATTCTTGAATTTTTTTATTAAATTTTTGACCCTTTTCAATTTTCTTTGTGTTTTCATCAACATTGTTTTAATCCCTTAAGTAGGTAGTTTTAAAGCTTTATCTGATTGTTGATAGTAAATAACGATCGTTAAATTATACAAAATATCCAAGTAACTAATTCATTGTATTTAATTGTTTAAAATTATTGTCAATTTAGCTGTTGGTCACAGGGATGAGTGCAAAATTGGTTACATGAACTACTTTAGAAAACTGACTAAAAAAAGAAGACTTTGGCTAACCTAAAAAAAATTGGTAAATACACATCATACATCATACTATTATTTTTGTTTTCTTACACTTAAACCCAAGCCTTCGTAAATCATTTAATTTCTCTACATAATGAATTACAACAAGTAACCTAAATAATGACCGAAGAAAAATTAGTAACTGAAGTCCCCAGTAGTCTCAAACAATTAGCTAGATTAGTAGTAAGAGGATTTTATTCAATAGAAGATGCTTTGATTATCGACATGTTAGTAAGAAATCCTTGCATGAAAGAAGATGATATCTGCGAACTTCTCAAATTTGAAAGAAAGATGTTAAGAGCAAGAATAGCTACATTGAAAAATGATAAGTTTATCCAAGTTAGATTAAGAATGGAAACTGGTTTAGATGGCAAAGCTCAGAAAGTTAATTATTATTTCATTAACTACAAAACTTTTGTAAATGTTGTCAAATATAAATTAGATTTAATGAGGAAAAGGCTGGAGACTGAAGAAAGAGATGCAACCAGTAGAGCTAGCTTTAAGTGTCCAAAGTGTCTTAAAACATTTACAGGTAACTTGATGGAATAAAACAATTCAAATGTTCAATTTTAAATGGTGATATGTTTTGCTAACACGGTAGCTCATAAATGTGGAAATAATCAGAAAAAGATTATAAGAGGTCGCTAGTAAATACTGATTCTCGTGAGGAAATGTATTTGAAATTACTTCATTTATTTTTAGACTTGGAAGCAGATCAACTGTTTGATTTTACAACAGGTGAATTCCATTGTACCTACTGTAGAGAAGTTGTTGAGGAAGACTCTTCGGCTTTACCAAAAAAAGATTCCAGGCTACTTTTAGCCAAGTTTAATGAACAACTTGAACCGCTTTATATTCTATTACGTGAAGTAGAAGGTATCAAACTAGCACCTGAAATACTTGAACCAGAACCTGTTGATATTAGCACCATTAGAGGATTGGATAAGAAATCCAATGCATCCATACCTGGACAAGAATGGTCAGGAGAAGCTACCAGAAGAGGTGGGTTTGCAGTCGAGGAAACTAGGGTTGATATTACTATTGGCGAAGAAAGTAATGTCAGTGCTAATCGTAAAGAGCAGCCTATATGGATGACTGAATCTACTGTCATTTCTAATATGGATCCACAGGAGTCTAGTCTAACTGAGGGATTGAATGAAATTGCAGAAAGTGCTGGTAGGTTACTTTACAATTTTAACGATAGATTATTTTGGTTAAAATTAGTTTGGCCACAATTCACCTTCTTGATTGGATTATATATG
This sequence comes from Galerucella nymphaeae, assembly GCA_963978555.1. Lineage (NCBI taxonomy): Eukaryota > Metazoa > Arthropoda > Insecta > Coleoptera > Chrysomelidae > Galerucella > Galerucella nymphaeae. Next base: position 20,073,533 of record OZ021706.1, read on the forward strand.
TATTCCTTTTTTTAGCAAGTGCCACGAATAATAAAAATGATGATATCATGTCAGTTCTTCTTGCTCATGAAAAACGGCACACAACTACTACGACAAATGCTGTTAAAGGTTTAAATAATGACTCTGAATCAAGTTCGGATGAGCTGAATGATGTTAATGAGGATCCGCAAGATGTAGAAACAATGGAATCTGAAGATGATGATAACGATGATGTTCCTAGCGTTACAGTTGGCAGCAAAAGATACTTTATTACAGATATCAATGATACTATTATTGCTGAGATGACTCAGGCGGAAAAAGAAATTTATGTGCAAGTTTTTCAAGACTTTTACTCTCATATGAATATTTAAGAATATTTCTTTTGTATTTTATTTTTTATATTAAAAAAAAAACAAAGGATTCAAGTATATAATTTATATTATATTTGTTATATTATGCATTGTCATAGAATCAACTTAAAAAATTCCATTTATCTTCCTAAATTATAAACATGTAACAATTTCACTCCCCTTCATCGAATTTTATATGCTTAGCCATCAATTTTTCAGCTTTCTTCAACAACTTGTCTCTTCCTCGCTGTTTCTTGACATTTTTGGAAAACTTGGTTGTTCTGTCATTTTTTATTTTTTCCCAGTAAGTTTGCTCTTCGTCTCCTTCTAATATAGTTTTTTCACCAGAAAATTCTTTGGTACAAAATTCTTTTGCACTTTTACTATCAGGAAATCGTAAAAATATTTCCATGCTGCCAGATGGTAGAGGAACATCAACATATTTGATGTCTGGTGATAATATTTTTATTTCATTCTAAAATTGAAATAAAATTTGCCTAATAATATATAATATTCGTAAATTATCCAACTAACCTTAATTTTTTTTGGATCTATGATTGGTTCTGGCAATTTAACTTTAACTATAGCACCCTCTACAAATTCCAACTTTGTAGTTTCTTCTGCCTTTATAGCTTCTTGTGAGTTTTGAGGATTGTCTGCAACACTTCTCTTAGTCCTGTCGAAATTTTTTTGATGGTATTTCTGTTTTTGCAGATATTGTTTAAACTCTTTCATTTGCTTTTTTTGTAAGTCTAAGTAGCGATTTCGCATTTTCTTCCATTCTGGTCTAAGGCAATTACATATTAGTAAAATTATCTAATTTTATCAATACATTATAGAAAAATTAATACTTACTTCAATAACACTTGCAGTCCTAACTCTTTGATTATATTCTTCTTTTTATCTTTTTTATGTTTTTTCTTTTTGTCAGTATCATCAGTCTCCATATTTTCGACACTAGTATTTTTTGTACTAGTAGCATCATTTTCCAATTTCAATTTTTTACTTGTGCTTTCTAGGCCTTCTTCTAAACATCTTTTCTTTGAGTCTTCCTGATCTTCATTACTCTTCAATTCTGATACTTCAGCATCAATTTTTTCCATATTTTCACCTTTTGATGATAGGTTTTCATTTTCATTGCCTTTTTCTTCAAATGTCTGGATGCTTTTTAAATTTTCAGGGCTTGTTTCAGATGGCATTTTACACCCAATACTTTCAAAATAATCGAGAGCATTTTTAGCTGCTTGTTCATCTTCAAATTCCACAAATGCAAAACCTTTATTTGTTTTATTATGTTTATATTTTGGTATAGATACATAAACAACATTTCCAAAATCTGAAAAAATATGTGAGATCCATTCATGGTTACCATCTGCAGGAATATTTTCAACATATACGGTGCATTGGTCTACATTTTCCTTAACTTTAATTGGTAACTTTCGTTTTATTTTTTCATTATCTTCAGAAAGTTCTATTAGATCCGATTTACTGATTGCTTTGCGAATATCATCTAGAGTGCAATTTAATTTTTTAATTTTATTAAATTTCAAGAAGATATTCAAATCAACAACTGGAATATATAATAAAATAATGTTACACACAAATAATAGTATACAAGTAAAAATCATTAATACTTACAGGAGTCTTCATTAATTAATTGAGACAAAAATCTGTCTTTAGCTAGGTTAGAATCACTAAAATAAAATTCCATCAACTGCAAAATTGAATTATAAAGTAATTTTTTTCGATGTCGACCTTTTTTGGACACTTTGGTATGTTCATATTCACCTTCCCCCATCGTTAATTTGAGTTAATGAAAATTTAAAAATGTAATTTTTCACCCTCAAAATAATCATAGATCATAAGTTTCAACGGCAATCGCCACAGAAATATAATAAATAAAGTACGTTGTGGACATAGGTTTTTTATTTTGTCTATGGTTGTGGCCTTGAGTGGAGATTGGATTTCCATCGATGGCTAATGACATATATCTGTCATTCTCTATGACAGACATGTGTTCTCTATGCTCTTTTGTTGTTTCGTTTTTTGATTGTAAAAACTAGATAGGGAACGTTGTAAATTTATAAATAAAAAGTAAAACAAGTAGTGGAACAAAAAGTGACTGTTTGGTTATCATTAACAAAAATAAAATGGAACGTTTGCTGGATGACGCTTCAAACATTCAGAGTGTTTTACCTTGGATTGAATCCCAAGAAGAGATCCTGTTTTTTCTAAGAAATATACCTTTAGATCAATTTCATTTAAGAATACAGTTAGCCTTGAGCCATTTCTTAAAAAATAGGGATCAAAGTGAAGAAAATTCTGAGCAAAATATAGAAGATGATGCCAGGGAAATAGTTATACTTCTACCTGATACGCCATATAATCTCATTAAAAATCTTCTAAGAGAGTTGGGTAAGTTGATAATTTAAACTTGAATTTATCGGTATCAAAAGCTTGATAATAAAATTCTCTTTATAAATACCTATTATTGAGAAAAGTAAAAAATATCTGATTAAGCTACATGTTCATAATTCCTGAAACTGATAATAGGTTTGTTCCAACCGCAGTCAGAAACCGTCAGAAGCGATCAGAGAATAGTCGACCATTGCAATCAGTGATAGGAATTACGCGGAAATAACTCGTTGTTTGCTATGACCAGTTATTCTCTGATCGTTTCTGACGGTTTCTGACTGCGGTTGGAACAAACCTATTGTTATGTGTTTTTAGTTATATCAACATCCTTTCTAAATATGACTTGGTACCGAATTTGTAAAATACTTTTACAATATTTCATTTCAAACACAGATTACAATATCTTCTGTATGTTCCTTGTGGTATATTATTCATTCTTTTCTTTTTAATTACTTGGGAAATTGAATCATAATGTTTTTAAATTATTTATTTCAACGTTTCGGTAGCGTTCCAGCCATAGATAAATAAATACTTAGTTCCAGCTACCGTTGTCAAGATAAATTGAGTAGAAATTTTTTTATCCCTATCTGACACAACGAAAAAAATTTGACAACTAGAAAATATTTTGTAATCAGTGCTTTAAATATTGAGATCATTTTATATATTATCAGTTAGAATCTGTAATTGAAATGTTAGGTATTGTGATTATTGCAAGCCTAAATAAATGAATCTTTTTCAGGAAATATCCACAATCGTAAAGAAATTGTTGTGAAAAAATTAATAAATGATCGCCCTGAATTAAGAAAGATATTGGCAGAATTAGAGCCTATGAATTTAATAAATACTTCTAATGAAGAACTTGAGCCAAACAATTTAAGAAAACGAGCCAATCAAGAAAGTCAGAATGTTGATGATTTAAATGACAACAAAGAGACTAACATTAAGATCAAAATTAGGAAAGTAGAGGGATCTTTAGAGGTAGTTTCATGTATTAAACAAGATTTTCCAGCTCCCAAGATCAGGTAATTGAATATTTGATGTGATGGAATACATTGCAAAATAATTTATTTTCTTTCAGAACACTTCCAGTCGAAGAAACTGTAACTTCCCATAGCTCTACTGTTTCAACTGCACATCAAGAAAGGAAAACAATGGCTGGCTGCATAAACAACTGTACACAAAAAAGTCCAGTTGTTTCTGTAATAATAAATAACACCAATACAGTGCCTCAAACCTACAACCTCATAGAATATATAAGAGAGCTGACTCAAGCTACTGAAGATACTATTAAAAAAATATGTGGAGAGATGAATTTACCATTGAATAAAAAACCCGATGTGTTGGTGTTAAATGAATTGTTAAACAGAATATACGATTACAGCGTTATAGAAGTAGATGATAATGACAGTGATGCAACAGAAGGAAGCAACAATAGTTACCAAGAAAAGGATGAAGATTCTCAAACTGCACCCAAAGATTATTCCACCAAAGATGAACATAAATCCATAATTAAACCAGCTACGTTTGTATGTTTTTTCTTCTTCCAGCAATTGTTTATATATTTTTATTATATCTCTTATTTTAGGTATTTGATAGTAAAAATAAATCTGCACCCTCAACAACTACTTCTAATACAAATTCATTTATTTATGAGAATAGTAAACCTGGAGCACAAACTAATTTTACTTCAAATAGAATTACCATGCCAGCTATGCCACAAATGTATTTAGATAGGATTGCACCAACAAATAAAGGTATTTTTTTATTTGCTCTATTGAAATATAAGTGAAATTTTTTTAATTTTTCAGTTGATACAATAAGCAAACCACCTGAAGAGACTATTGTAGATTTTTCAACTGATACTAGTAAAGTAGGAGATGTAGATTCGTTTGCAGAGCCATTCGTAATAGATGAAAGATTAGATTCAATGATAACAGATCCCGGTTCAGTTGTAGCTAACTCGTCTAAAGCAATTGAAGTAAACCAATTACCAAAAGTTAAAAATTACGATGAACAATTGTTTCTACGATTAATAGAAATGTTTCCAGAAGCTTGTCCTGATTATATAAGAAACTTATGCCAGGGAAAAAAATGGAAACATTTAGATCATTTGGTAACAGTAATTTTGTCTGAAGAGTACCCCAGAAGACCTTTACGAGCTCCTAGTCCGCCTGTAGAAGTGAATATGGATGAACAATTGGAAATAGTAAAAGCATTGCTACCAGATGCAGATCCTACTTTCTTACGATGGAAATGTGAAACTATAGGAAACAATACAGAACAATTGAATGATTTTATTAATGAAGCTCGGGAAAAAAAAGATTATCCAACGATGAAAGAATATTTGAGGAAGCAAAAATTCACAGCTCAATCCAAACAGTATACGACGGAATTTAAAGTTGAAAATTTCGTTGAGCTCTTCCCCGATCCCGAGAAAACTTTCAGAGATCTCAAAAGAACTGTAATCGTTGATAATTATACTGCTTTGTATATTTGTAATTTTTTCCAAATACGCTACGATAGATTACCGATAAGAACGATTCGTTCGATTCTTACCACTTGTAAATACAAGATCCTACAATCGGACGACGAGATGCGAAAAGTGCTCGGCAAAGGTCCGCTTTTGAAAAGCCGTCGAAAACCGAACTGCCTGGATGTTCCTCCGCAAAATATCACCGTCTTACAAGAACTAGCTTATCTGTCGCACAAAGCGGACATCGAAAATTACTTTAAACAAAAGAAACTAATCGAAGAGGAAGAGAGAAGGTTCGCCAAAGAAAACAGATTGATGGAGAATTGTCAGTGTTGTTACGACGATGAGGTTATGCCGAAGAATTGTTACAGTTGTCCGGCGGGGTGTGTTTTTTGTAAGGATTGCATACGGAGGAGCTGCGAAGTGGCCGTGGGAGATGGAAAGACTGATTTTAAGTGTTTGAACGATTGTCCGGAGGAATTTTCTTTGCAGGTTTTACAAAAAGTTCTACCGCCTAAGATGTTTTCCAAGTTAGCGCAAAAGAAAGCGTTGGCCGAAGTTAAAGCCGCAGGTAATTTTTATTTTGAAATAAGTGAATTTTTTATGCTTATAGGGCATGTCCACGTGGTTAAACACTAAACATAAACACCATGAACACGATCAATAATAGAGGAGTTCAGTCTAAGGTCAGTAGGGCCAACAAAAAGTGGTTTTTTCTGACAAGAATGACAGTTAAGGTTTACTGTTTAAAACATAAGATTTTGCATGTTTTTTATCATTGCGAACATATATTTTGCTTTATTAAAATAATAAATACACCTCTGGAGCGGATATCTTGAAATTTAAAATTACTTTTTAGCTGAATACTCAACATATAAGTGGCTAATAATTCTAGGAACTCTTGACATGTCACCATTACATTTCTATTATTCAGTCACTAGTTATGTCAAATGTCAGTAATATTTATTTTTCTTAATATTCGTTTAATTGTGTATGTCCATTTTCGATTAGATTCTTGTACCAGTTCCAATTAGCTGTATCTCTATTCTTCTAATTACTTTTTCCACTGACATTTGACATAACTAGTGACTGAATAACATAAATTAAATGGTGACATGCCAAGAGTTTCTAGAATTATTGGCCACTGATATATTGAGTATTCAGCTAAAAAGTCAAATTAAATTTCAAGATATATGCCATAGATTAATATAATATGAGTTGTCAACCCTGCAGTAACAGTTGGCATCATGTTGATCGAAGCGCACCCCGGAGGGATGTTGGAACTAATTTTTGAAGGCGGGATATTTAAATTGGTTAGTTTGGATTGTAGGTGTGTAAATTTTGTTTGTCTAAAAATTGTTTATTATATATAATTATTTCATTTCAAAAAATAAAATTATATTTCACTTTTTCTAATGAAATGATTATAATTGATGAACGATTTCAGAACAAATTATTTAGATGAATGAGAAATCAACACAAATTTAAATTTTTTATTAAACTGCACATAATAACATGACAAATAATCTACATCTATTTTATCAATTTATGAAACTTTTATATATTATTAATCTCAAAAGAACATACTTTTACTACTTACATTATATTTGGGAAAGTTAATCCAATATCACATCAAATTGCACATTATTTCAAAATTATTCACAAAAACTGCAAATATTTCAATAAAAAGTTAGAGTTAGAAAGTTGATTCTCCAGACAGGAACAGGTCTGAAACAAAATAAATAAAATGCAGTACCATAAGTTACAAATAAAAAAAATTATTTTTGTTTACTAGTTCTCTTGCAAAGGTTAAACAAATCTAATAAGTATTTTGCATAATGAACCTGTAAATGCATTATTATCAAAATGATCTTTCCTTTGATCCTTGGATTTAGAAGGAAAAATAAAAATTATGAACCACTGTTTACTTTCATCAATATCAGATGGAAGTTTGGAAAAGTGTTTTATTTTTACTACGAAGTGGCCGTGATGATATTTTGAAGGTTCACTTACTTTTATTTCCTTTATTAGAACTAAAATCCTAAATAAATCTATAAGTAAAATAATCCTACTCACCATTTTGTTGACACTTTCACTTTGACAAGCAGAAGCTAGATTCACACCAGCCAATTTTGTATATTTTCATTTTTAATCACTTAAAAGTTGATATACTCGCATATTTCATAATATTTATCCTCATTGAAGGATAAATATTGCAGTTCAATGTAATTTATAATATTTTAAACTATTTTATTCCATTTCCCTTATGTAAAAAGTCTTGTAGTTCTCGCGACCGCAGCGACTCGATGCGCGGGTGGTTGCGCAGAAACGTTATGCCGTATACCACCTATACTTCAATCCGTCTCTTTTTTATTTTGTCTATGATATACGCTTCGGGGTGAATTCATTATTGTAATAAAGCAATATAGATTTTCGCAATGATAAAAAACATGCAAAATCTTATGTTTTGAATAATAGACCTTAACTGTCATTCTTGTCAGAAAAAACCACTTTTTGTTGGCCATACTGTCCTTAAACTGAACTCTATTAATTTTTTCACCGCATCCGCTCTTGTTATTTTATTATTTTCACTCAGTTTTGTTGAAACTGTTCCTTTAAAAACTTGTGTGTCTATCAACGTTGTATTCATTTGAACTTAATTTGTGTTTTAAGGTATCGAAGAATTAGAAAGTTGCCCGTTTTGCGATTTCGCCAGCATTCCAATAGCAGACGATAAAATTTTCCGTTGCCTTAATCCGGATTGCATGAAAGAATCCTGTAGATTGTGCAAAGAAGAAAACCACGTGCCATATAGATGTGATGAAGTTGAAAAAGATGAGGATGTCAAGGCTCGCGTTTTCGTCGAAAATCAAATGACCGAAGCTTTACTATGTAAATGTTACAAATGCGGCACCAGTTTCTTTAAAGAAGAAGGCAAGTTGCTTAGTAGGAATATTTATTTTTCATCGATAAAATTTATCATTTGTTTTAGGTTGTAATAAAATGACTTGCACGTGCGGCGCTAAAATGTGTTACATTTGCAAACAACCAGTTAAAGATTACACTCACTTTAACGGTATCGGCGGTGATAAGTTTCATTTGTGTCCTCTCTACAGCGATACCAATGAAATTAACAAAAGGAACGTTAGTCTAGCTGCCGAACAAGCTAAATCTGTTGTCGATCCTGCCAAATTGAAGGTAAGTCACTGAAAGTGGAATATAAAAAGTAATTAAATCTCATCTGTTTTTTTTTTCAAGGTTGATCCTACTTTGGACGTCCAACAACATTATGAAAATAGAAAGAAAGCTCTACCAGTTGAGCCTCACATGCAACTGATTAACATGGATAGACTCAATGTACAAAGAGCTAGATTACAAGTACTCATGAACCAACAGAACGCTATCGAACGGATACTACACCAACACCGTCACCATCAATAGTTTTCCTTAATTCTATTTTTCGTGCCTATACAAAATGTTTTATATGTGAATATACATTTTACAAACAGAGGTGGGGGACTATTTTATTTTACGCTGAAAATTGTTTGTCCAACCATGTTTATAAAGTTGCACAATTTGTAATAATATTTATCTATAAATTTATTTTAAAAGAAAATCTACAACACTGGTTTCTTTTATTCTTTATCCGCCTTTTGTTTCGACAGTCATGTATGTTCTATTTGATTATAAACGTTATTTTTTTTACGGAAGTTTTCTCGTGGTTTTGTTGCCAAAAATCGTATGAATGGGAGAAAACAAAATTTTTTTTCATTGTATATTTGCTTATGAAATATCCTGTATAGTTGAGAGCGCTATTGGAATTTAACTGATTTTTAAATCTAATTTTTTCCTTATTATCGTTGTTATTTTGTTACAATTATAGTATATAGTTTTGTTTAAATTTAAGCTTCTTATAATATAAATTTGAATTTCTCAAACTTATTTGTATTCCACCAACGTTTTTCAAGAAAAATATTTTCTCTTATTTTATTTTTATGTAAATATAAATATTTTAAATACAATACAAATTTTTAATTTGCTTCCTACACCCATATATTATTTCCTTGTCCATCCTGTATACTAAAACTACAACATTCAGTTAAGTTATATTTCCTGAACAGAAACGCAAGTATAATGGAGCTTCTGATTGGCCGAAAGTTTGTAGGCAACCCAAGGCCACCTCTAACACAAGGCCGGAAACCTAGATGTGGCAACGTGGCGCGACTTTCAAAAAGAGGGCCGATGAAAACGATTGTAGGCCTGAGAAATATGAAATAAATCAGGCTAAGAAACATTTTAAACGAATAAAAATCGAAATATATATGGGTAGACCAAAGAAAATAATACTGCAAAAGGTATTTTATTGATAAGAATATAAAATATGAATAAAATCAGCCTCTACAGCTGACAAGACATCACCTTAAAATAAATATAAATCAACTAAATACTGAATAAATTATGCTCAATTCTTACCTAGATTATCATTTATTCATTCAAATAGTTTTATACTACACCTGACATATGGTTCATCATTGTCAAATCCAATCAAATATAAATTATTGACACAGCCACTTCTCTAAATGAGCACTCAATTTAGATTTAATCTTCACAAAAATTCACTATCACATCACTATTTAACCATTCTTCTTGTTGTACCTGTCCTTATTCTTCCCATTCCAGGATTACTTCTTGCAGCTGGATTCTTCTCCACTGGAAGATATTTCGAGAGACGGGGAAATATTTGTGGTATTACATTTTCCTTTAACACAGGTCTTTTCCTTGTAAATGTCTTCAGATCACCATACTTATCCTTGTACACATCAGTTAATGAAATTTGATCTTTGGGGAAATATTTAATACTGAGTTTTATACACACTGAAGTTTGACTTAGTCCCCAATTTGTATGTAGGATCCTTTCTTCAGCTTATCACTGGGTGGAAACTACTGTAATATATCCTTCACTATTGAAATCATAATTACTAGTACAACTTTAGTACTGAACATTTTGCAGACATCTACAACAAAATAAAATATATAATAGAAGTGTTACTTATTAGTCGAGTTATTAGTTTATGAGTAAATAACTTTATTGGCTTAATTTATATAATTCATGTATGTTTAATGTGGCTTGATGGCTTAACAAGAATCAGAAATTGTATAATAATATGAAAATTAGGCTTGGTTCAAGTCACTTTTAAATAATTTCAATCAGTTTAAGAAAATTCTTAAACATCCTTTATTTGATACAATTACCATGTTATGCTTTAATTGCATTATATATTATATGAGTCCACATACTAGAGAGTATGTTTACAAATTATACTGATGCTAAAATCTTTTTATTTATATATATTATTAAATATCTTACCTCAAAAACAAACGGATGCAAACAGAAGTCTTATGTTGAAGTTGTCAGTCTGTTAACTGCGAATAACAAGCACCAAGTTCATAAAATCTATTTAAAAAGATTGTACACACTATTACAATCCTCTGATCATCTATTAAATATCACGAATTATAAATACAGAAGCACTATAAACGTAAATAAATATTATTTCACGGTCTCGCCATGATAGAAGTCTGACATGATAAGCCCTCTCTACAAAGTTGCCAAATTTCAGCATTCCGGCCTAGTGTTGTAGGAGGCCTTGGGCAACCTGTACTTCAGCGACCTTGCTTGACCTTAGGATGTCGCGAAAAATCACCAGTAACTGTATGAAGGTCTACCTTTAATCTGTCAAGTCCAGTTGTAATTGTCATTTGTCATAACAAGGCTGTTCACAATTAACTGTCAAAATAGTTGTCTTTTAACGAAAAATAGTAAATATTGTATATTATCTATTTTTAAATTAAGTCTGTTTGACAAGATGGATATATGTTAAATTTCTAGCATTAGTCAATAAAATGGAAAAATTACCGGTGGAAGTTATCGAAAACATCTTAACATTTAACAAAATAACCGTTCAAGATGTTGTTAATTTCTCTTTAACTTGTCATTACTTTTATAACGTTGTGACGAAGAATAATAAAATCTGGAAAACCAAACTATTTCAAAGGTACGTTTATTTCAAATGAATTGATACGCTCTGAATATACTTTATACTTTCCAGATGGCCACAACTGAAGAATCTATTGGAGATTAAGCATATTATTTTTCAACATGAAGTCCGGTATATTTATGAACTTAAAAAGAGAACCCGTGATCTACTTGAAAAGATGCCAGCCAAATTTTACAAAAGGTACAGTACATCAACAAATAATTTTTTGTTATATAGTAATATTGTAGGTATGAGATATCAGACTCGGATCTATATGAGTGGAATAATATATTGCACGAACGAGAAGAAGTATATAACTATCTTGTACTAGATTTAATGGAAATAGTGAACATTGATGATCAAATTAAAAGTATAGAAGTAGTACCTTTAACGTAAGTAGAAATCAAATCTTCTATTCTTTGAAATTATAAAACAATTTTTTACAGTACACCTGGAAATAAGACTTTTCAATACTATGCCAATAAAGTTCTCAGGTATATAAGGCAGCTTCATTTATCTAAAGTCTGGAAAGATTACATATCATTACCACAATCAAGACAAATTCTTGAAGTTGGAGCTGTTTTTGTAGCTCAGTGGTGCCAGCCAAACCTCGAGGTGACTGTAGAAAATATTAGTCACAGACTAGATCTTATAGCTGAAGAAGTAAAATCTGCTCTACACACTGTTTATCCTGATCATCCTCTATTCAAAGTAAGTTAATTGGTATTAATTCTTATTTTATTTCAAACTTAACTTGTTTCCTAAGGCAACTAAAGAACAACTTGATCTCTGGCGAATTGAAAATAAAGAACAAAATGAATGGAAAGTTAATGAATGCCGCCAACTTATAACTGTAATGCGAGAAGTACTTTTCCAACAAATGAGATTTAGTGGTAACAATCATGCTTACTACATGCCCCAAAATTCTTTCATTAATGAAGTCTTGGATAAGAGACAAGGTTTACCTATAACTTTAGCTATTGTATTTGAAGGAGTGGCGAGAAGGTTAGGTTTACGGTGTGAACCTATAAGTTTTCCTGCTCATTTCTTACTCAGGTAAATAAATAATTCAATGATTAAATTGAAATTTAATATAACATTTTTGAAGATTTTGTGAGAGTACGGATCCTGAGTCAGACTGGTACTACATAGATGTGTTTAATGGTGGACAGATTGTTAGAAAAGGAGCTTGTCCACATAGTAGATTTTCAGGTAGTAGAGATTTATTCCCAGTTGCCACAGCCGTACAAGTTATAGAACGCATGGCAAACAATTTAGAAGTTTCTGCTAGACAACATGCACATCCTAATGGAAAAATAACCAGATTAAGGTACTTTGATTCAATAAATGTTTCTAAACGGTTATAAAAGATTATTATTTTTCAGGTCTAGCTTAGAACTGCTTAAGCTAGTGAGTCCTAGAGATATATCGGCATTAGTTAGCTTGGCTAGATTGTATATGTTACATAACATGGATACAAAACCACTCGAGAATTTCTTGCTTTCACAAGAATTTGAATTTATAGAACAAGCTCAAAGGTATTTATTGTGGGACATTTTCTCTTAATAAATCCCATGGTACAGTAGGCTTATTTGATTTCAGAGTAGTTCATATGCTTCGCGACTACGAAGCGCACCACGCTCGTAACGATCTCGGTTTATTTAGTCAAGTGGAAGCTGCGCAACGAAGCCCGAATCTTCACTACGCAGTGGGAATGGTTATGAAACATTTAACGCTTAATTATAAATGCGTCATATACGATTGGGATCCTGTTTGTTTGGCTGCAACCGAATGGCAGGCTCAAAATAACGTCGACAAATTACAGCTCAAAGACGAACAACCATTTTATAACGTTCTAGTGGAAGATGGGTCTCATCGATACGTCGCACAGGGTATGAGATTGGATTTTACTTTGGGTTATTCTAATACAGTTTTTTTTTTACAGAAAATCTAATACCGACTTCTGATAGGGAAGAAATTTATCTTAACGAAGATGTGGGTAGGCATTTTTCTCATTATTTCGAAACGCACTACGTTCCGAATGCTGAAAAGGAAAAAGAATATCCGGCCGATAAGAAGATACGTCATTGGTTCCATCATCAAAAAAAGCTGGAAAGTTTTGATCTGTAAACGTTTTTTTTTTGGTTTGATATTGATGGGTTTAGATCCAAAATCGATTTTTAAAGTCCCAAAGAAAAATGAGGGTAGAGTACGATTATTTTGAATAAATAAAAAACGATTTTATTGTCTTCAAGTGATATATTTTACTCTACTGTTTTATTTTTTTTAATTAACGCAGCTTAAGTTGAAAATGTCTTAATCCCAGTTCTTAAAATCCCTCCGTACTTATCTTACGATTTACGTGCTTCGGTGGTAACCGAAATAAAAAACCATTGCTGCCAACGTGTGTCATGTATTACGTACTACGTTTCAATGTCAATAATTGGGTAATGTCATGGTAATAACTGTACTGACTTAGAACCGTTTTACACTTCATAGAATTATTGTCAAAATTATCGGAGTAAAAATATATATTTTTATGACAATAAACTAGAAAGTGCGCGAGAATCGACGCAGAAGTCAAAAATAGGATAAAAACAATAATGGCGTCATGTGTCAATATTTGTTATCGTTTTCAACCATTAATGAATTATTTATTTAGGAAAGCAAAAGGCATAACTGCAAATATCAATTAATAGAATAAATAATAAATCAAATAAACAGTTCGAATACAGCTGATTATTTAGAAATGTCAATATGTAAATCGTAACCATGTCAACGTACCCCAAAAACAATCTCACTGCGCAGGCGTATGGCATGAATTCTTGTGACATTTATAGTGGTATGTCAAACAGTAGAGCAGTGAAATGTTTTCAAAATTCATATCAATTTTATTTTCAGATTAAATTTCGCAATAATTCTCGTACGTGTAAAACGGTTCTTTGGCAGAATAAAGTAAATTCGATTGGTTTGCATACAGTGTCAGGTTATTGTATTCCTAAATCTATCGAAACCTAATTTATTCTTCTTAAATAATCTCTAACAAACAAATTTAAATTTTTTAATCAGTTAGATTTCTGTTACATAACATTTTCATAAAGGGTAGTGCAATTCTAGGTATATTTTGTCTACATAAGTTTTATGCAAAGTGTACCAAGTCATTCATTCATTTACACATTTGGGTTGTGCTCAACATCCCAGGCATTTATTCATTAAACTCTTCGTGTGGAAGTGTCCCAGTGTCAGCCTTCTTTATAACTACAAATTATGTATGTATGTTGCAGCTCAGCTTTTATTACCAAGACAGGAAGGAAATTATTAGACTTACTTTCACGGACAATATAGATTTTTATTGGTGTTTTCTGTGTTTTTGTTTCGTGAAGTTGTTTTTGTATATTATTTACGTTTCAAATATTTTGGATCTAAACTTTTAATTGTTGATTGTTTGTAAAGTTATTTTATTTTCAAATCGGCTTATAAATACGAAATTTATATTATTTACTGTATGTACTGTCATTATGCCCTTTTTTTGAGGAGTACTAATTAGAAGAAGTCAAAAAAAAAATTCTTAAAATTTTGTTTATATTTTATAATTTTAAAATTATTTAATAGACCAAGCAATAGGTACGTTTTTATGACCAATATTCTAGTTGACTGTGCCTGATCATAACCACGGAATACTATAACAATCGAAAGGGTCTCTTGCCATAGAACAATAAGTATGCGCAGCTTTTGTGCGCAGTGACAGTCTATCGAAAATAGGATCACATTTCGACGTTGCCTAGATTGTTGTTTCTTTTCATCTCGTTGGGAAGTGTAGGATACTGTCTATATGAAAGCTGTTGCCAGTTCTAACTTTAGGATCACATCTTTCAAGTGTCATTTAAATTCTGTCTGACATAGATCAAAGGAGCCGACGGTGACAGACCCTTCCGATTGTTATAACGTTGTATGAACCTGATATATTTGCGACTGGCAAATGTTCACGAAATTGTTATAAACATTTCAAACGGAAATAAGTTTTGCGTCAATAACAAGAAAGTTTTTTAAATAATCATGGAAGCGTTATCGATAGTCCGGTAATGGATTTGAAAACTCACTATTATGATGCTCTGTATTGCTTGGCCTATACCTAATATTATCTTTATTTCCTTTTAATTTTATTTAGGACTTAGTGCATATATGTGATAGCAGTTTAGTTTAGAATCTAGTCGATAAGGATTGGATTGAGTACTTTTTTTTTCATGAAAGGGCATTTTGATAATATATGTGACGTTTGAATCCATTATAATGTACATTTTAATGTCTAATAAATAATTTTGTTTTATTTTTATTTCTAAAACGTGTTTTTTTTTCAATTTCCCAATGTCCCCTTGTCAAAGACGGAAGACTATACGATATAGTGATAATAATATATAGGGTGTTTCATTTATATCGCAACGTTTAATAGTATATATTATTCAAAGAGCGTGTAATGATGGCTATTACTCATGAGAATAAAGTTTCAGGCGAACGTCGTATTCATTCGAGTGAGTAATAGCCATTATACGAAAGTAGAATACTATACTTTTTCTATGACTGAGTGTTTACTATTCAATGCAAACGAACGAGATTTTTAGAGAATATTTTATTGAAGAAACTTAATGGTTTATGTCAAACAATTCCATTTCGAAAGCTACAATGGAAACTCATTTATTGTTTACAATATTGATGGTGATGCGCAATTAGAAATATTTATACGAGGAGTAGAGGAAGATTTCAGATTTAAGTTATTATTATTTAAAGTAGGTGGTGTAGGTATCATTTTCGATGCTTTCAGACCTCGGATTTGAAGATCAACATCCAATTGAGTGCAGTTGAATTAGTTAGGTATACTGTCAAAGTCAAAATATGACATTTAATCATGGCGAGTCTGATTCAATCATTGCACTGAACATAGTCGTGTGTAATGGCATTCTTTGACGATGATTGGCCATATAGTATGTAATGGATTATTACACACAGGGCGTGGCTTGTTTTGTGTAATGCATCCAGTTACTCAACAAAAAAGGGTTACATAAAAAGGGTTAATTTTTCAGCAGTCATAGAAAAACTTCTTAAACGAACAGGTTAATTCGAAATTTCGCAGTCGTCAAGGACTGATGGTGATACAATAGTAGTAGTATATAGGGTGTTCCATTATTATTGTGATGTAATATCGTGGGGGTAATGTATATCAAATGTTATAATTTCTTACTAGCTCCATTTCGAAATGCAGTACGGTATAAATATAGTGCAAAGCACCTCTCGGTTTTACCACAATGATATTAATTTTCTGGGTAATCATTTTATTCTTAAATTAAGAATTATTTTTTATCTTTTTATTTCGATTATATTGTTTTTCAGTTTATTTTGTAGCGTACAACGTGAAAACATTGTAATATTTTTTTAAATAACAAAGATAACAACTTAAATACGCAAAAAAAAAGTTCAGATTTGATGGAATGTATTACAGATGATGTCAGTTGACATTATACCGCTGATGCAATGTACAGGATGATACAAAAGTTGTGTAAACCCATTTTTTTACAGTTACGTGTATTTTATATCTTTCAAAGTCTTTCGAATTCGATATAATGATAGAAATCAATTTTTGTGAAATAAACTACGCAATATTACGTAACTTCTAATAGCCTGCTGTAATATTATTTATTGTTGTTGCAAAACTTCATTAAGAGGAATATTATTTAAAAAAAAATCTTCAACGACTATAATTATTTAATACATTATTAATTACCTAATACATTACTTTCTTTATCTGGATTTTCCCACGCTAACTTTGTGCGTATTTTTGTTTCTCTAAAAGTTGCAAACCCCCCCTTAAATTGGTATAGATACCTACTTCTTATATACATTTTATTTGAATATTTTCAATCAGTGTTGTACTATAAATAAATAATGTAGAAATATATCTTTGATATTTGAAATTTAATCGGATGTTAATAAAAAGATACAGGTTAAGTGTTTCTTCCCCATAAATAGTGTCAACTCTGAGTAGTCACTAATGACAGTAGCCTTTGTTTATCTTAAGATTCATAAGGGCGACTGTTATTTTATAAAAGTCGTACAATCTTGATCTCATAGATGTCGTTACAAGACACTTTGTTCAGCTTGTACATAAAACTCAAGTTGATGAGTTATTTATGAGTTTTTATTTATTTTTCAAAATTTTAAACGGCTTATATAACTGCTTTTTGATACTTTTGAGAATTGAAGATGACTAAGATTAAAAATGACTCACATGGTTAGGTACTTTCTAAGAGTCTTTAAGTGGCATTGAGTTATCACCTATTATTTTTTACCGATTATTTTTTTCACTTGTCAAAATCTGACATTTTGGTGGTTTTAACCAATAGCAATACATTATTCTAGCCAATCATTCGGTATTATACTGATAATTATGCTTCCTCATCGATAAAACCTTGTTTACATCGAAACGTCAAAATTTTACTTTGAATTTGTCATTATTGACAACTAAAAGCGCTTTCAAAAATCCTTTTAAATTGTTGAAAAAAATAATCTTCCCAAATACAACTCGCTCTTCAAATTTTATCACATAATTTTTTATTTTCATCACTCAAACTTGTTTATTTGAGGCAAAAACATTCAAACAAACCGAATTTAGATAAAATCACTCCTCCTAACGGAGTCGTGATTTTATCAAATCGGTTTGTTTTCATATTTTTGCCAAATAAACAAGTTTTCGTGGAAAAGAAAAAATTATCGATAAAATTTGAAGCACTCGTGGTATTACCTTTGATTATTTTTTTCACTTGTCAAAATCTGACATTTTGGTGGTTTTAACCAATAGCAATACATTATTCTAGCCAATCATTCGGTATTATACTGATAATTATGCTTCCTCATCGATAAAACCTTGTTTACATCGAAACGTCAAAATTTTACTTTGAATTTGTCATTATTGACGACTAAAAGCGCTTTCAAAAATCCTTTTAAATTGTTGAAAAAAATAATCTTCCCAAATACAACTCGCTCTTCAAATTTTATCACATAATTTTTTATTTTCATCACTCAAACTTGTTTATTTGAGGCAAAAACATTCAAACAAACCGAATTTAGATAAAATCACTCCTCCTAACGGAGTCGTGATTTTATCAAATCGGTTTGTTTTCATATTTTTGCCAAATAAACAAGTTTTCGTGGAAAAGAAAAAATTATCGATAAAATTTGAAGCACTCGTGGTATTACCTTTGATAAATCGAAACCACTTGTAGACATAGACGTCCCTAAGATAAAATTAAATAAATTTTAGTTGATAAAAAAATACAGTCAAAACAGTAGGAACATTGTGATTTTTTTTGGAAAATTGTCTTGCATTAGCTGTCTTTTTTGTGATATTTCAATGTCCATAAAGGGACTTTGGTACAAGTTCCAACCCAAAAGAAATTTGTCATGCTGCTTATAAATATATAAAAGCCGAACTTTCGCTATTTAAAATAAGCAACTCCATCCAAATATCGATATTTGTAAAGATGATGTCCGAATGGTTGACATTTATGTTGGTGCTCCTGATTTTACGTCAAAAATATCTACCAATCGTCGTCGTCTTTGACATGGGTCTTTGAATAATAGACCGAATCAGAAATAGAAAAATAAGAAACTTTTTAGGTTGGCAATAACTTTGTATTAGAACCGTTTATTTTTTTTAGCGGGATTCTTTTACTTCTTTTGAAATTCGACTAAATAAATTCTCCAATGTGCCACCTATGGTTTTGATATGCAATAGGTATTTAGCTAACTGGTTTTAAAGATCTCAGCAACAGTCTTTCGGTACAGATTTTCGAGAGTGTAAAGAATTTAAAAATAACTAGTAAGCGAATTTTACAAAATATGTTGATAAAAGTATTTTTGGTGTTGATTATTTTTAATATAATGGTAGAATGTCAAAGTGACGATAGCTCAAAAATATACAATCCAGACGAATTTGAAAGATTGTTGGGTAAGTTGCAAAAATGTTGTAGGTATTAAAAGAGAAAGATTTTAATATTGAAAGAGTATAATATATAAGTAGTTTGTTGAGTATTTAAATTCTTCAAGGACGACAAGTAGGAATATTCCGATCCTATGTTCAGAATTTAAGTTTACTTTTACAATACAATATTTTCTTGAAACGGGTTACTTGATTTTTATGAATTTTTGTGAGGGTTTTGCAATGCGACTGATCTTATTTACATTGTTGTCAGCTCTTCCGTATTTCTGGAAATGCTTTTTATTCTTATTACACGTCTTTGAATACTTTTATGAATAATTCTATCGTGTATAATTTTTAGAAAAAATCCAACGTTTGAAATCAAGAAACTCTCGACCAAAATCATCACCTCAACCAAAAATCGAAGTAAATATGAGGAATATTGTTCAAGTACGTTGTTTTGATGGTTACGTCTACGTACATGGAAAATGTAGACTTATTATTGACAGCTAGCTTATTATCAAAACCCGATCTATCGGCATGAAATGTAAATGCAGCTTAAGAAGCAAAAATGAGCAGTACATTTTTAAAAATTACCGCTAAAATTGATGTCCTATAATTATATTTAATTTATTTATGTAACAATATTTATTTCTAAACAAATGTTATGAAATTATACGCTTAAGACAGTGATAAAAATAAAGTTATTTTAAAATTGTTGTTTAATTGTGAATACCTAAATTTCATTTCCCTATGCTTCTTATGGAATTGTAAATATGAAAAAGAAATATGCAAATAAATATTGGAGCAAGGAACCATCTTCTTTTGAAAAGTTAAGTAATTAAGGTAACTCACCCCTTGAAGATGGAAGATTTTCCCCCATAGCTGGAAGATGACCCCAACCAGTAGAAAATATAATCAATCGGTGAAAAAATTTACAGCCGACGGAAAATATTCCCCACCGGCTTACAGGATTTTTTCTACCGGATGCACCCTGCCAGAAGTTTGTCTGTACTAGCAAAGTGCAGTAATGAAAATATACAAATAGGAACAAATAAATTCAATGTTTACAATGTCAAATATCAACAAAAAATCAACATCTACCTATATTAATTACAATATTTTAACTAAAATATTAAACACGATTACACAGCATTATACGTATTTTGAAATAAACATATTGGTACTCCAATATATCACCACTACTCTACCAGCCCCTACCACACCCAAGTTTAAGCATGCAAATATTAAACCCATGCAGTTAATAAAATAAACATGCAAAGAATAATATAAAGATTTGGAGATACGCCTACTAGCAAGTTTGGATAAATCCTGGAACAAAAAATTGAACAAAATTAAACCATTCATTAAAAATTCGATGTAATCTATGGAACCTGTAAGAGAGTGCTAGTGTTCTGGAAAGGAAGCGCTGAAAAATTGTTAGTCCATATCTGCCAAGTATGACCATTTTGCATGTAACCACTTTGGTATCTACGATATTTTGATAGCCCATACTGGGCAACTATTTCCCCTACTTGTCAGCCCATACCCATTCGACAAACGGAAAACACTTAAGCGCACTCGCCCCATCGGGATGACTGCTCGTTTTGCAAGCGAGGCTTACCGACAACCTAAGAACGAGCACTTTCCCACAGTGTGGTAATACGTGCATCCGTGCAGGAAATAGTCAATCGTATGTTACAAAGTTTATATACATGTGGCGTACTTAGCAGGTAAAATAAAAAGCTTACCAATGTCTGTTGAAGAGAGAACCAAATTATTAAAGAAAGGGAGGACAATAATTGAAAAGCTCACCTATATCTTTTGAAAAAATAGCCACCTTTCCGATAAAGGGGAGGATAATAATCAAAATAATGAAGGAGGACATAGCTTACCTATGTCTTTTATAGAAAAGCCAACCTGTAAAAGAAATGGAGGACAATATTCTTAAAATAAGAAACGACAAAGCTTACCTATGTCTTTTGAAAAAAATAGCAAACTTGTGAAAGAAGGGGAGGATGATATTTAAAATAATGTGGAAGGACATAGCTTACCTATGTCAATAAGCCCATACCCTTCAACAAACTGAAAACACTTAGGCGCACTCGCCCCATCGGGATGACTGCTCGTTTTGTAGGCGAGGCTTACCGACAACCTAGGAGCAAGTACTTTGCCACAGTGTGATAATAGGTGCTTTCATGAAGAAAGTCAATATAGCAAGCAAGCTTAACAGGTAAAACTGAAAAGATTACCAATGTTTGTTGAAGGAAGAATGAACTTGTGAAAGAAAGCAAGACAATATTTGAAAAAATGGGGAACGACATAGCTTATCTATGTCATTAAAAAACTAGCATCTAGTAAAAGAGGCAGTGGATGATATTTAGAATAATGAGGAAGGACTTCGAACCCATAGCCTTCTACAAACGACAACCTAGGAGCAAGTACTTTGCCACAGTGTGATTATAGGTGCTTCCATGAAGAAAGTCAATATAGCAAGCAAGCTTAACAGGTAAAACTGAAAAGATTACCAATGTTTGTTGAAGGAAGAATGAACTTGTGAAAGAAAGCAAGACAATATTTGAAAAAATGGGGAACGACATAGCTTATCTATGTCATTAAAAAACTAGCATCTAGTAAAAGAGGGAGTGGATGATATTTAGAATAATGAGGAAGGACTTCGAACCCATAGCCTTCTACAAACGACAACCTAGGAGCAAGTACTTTGCCACACAGTGTGATAATAGGTGCTTCCATGAAGAAAGTCAATATAGCAAGCAAGCTTAACAGGTAAAACTGAAAAGATTACCAATGTTTGTTGAAGGAAGAATGAACTTGTGAAAGAAAGCAAGACAATATTTGAAAAAATGGGGAACGACATAGCTTATCTATGTCATTAAAAAACTAGCATCTAGTAAAAGAGGGAGTGGATGATATTTAGAATAATGAGGAAGGACTTCGAACCCATAGCCTTCTACAAACGACAACCTAGGAGCAAGTACTTTGCCACACAGTGTGATAATAGGTGCTTCCATGAAGAAAGTCAATATAGCAAGCAAGCTTAACAGGTAAAACTGAAAAGATTACCAATGTTTGTTGAAGGAAGAATGAACTTGTGAAAGAAAGCAAGACAATATTTGAAAAAATGGGGAACGACATAGCTTATCTATGTCATTAAAAAACTAGCATCTAGTAAAAGAGGGAGTGGATGATATTTAGAATAATGAGGAAGGACTTCGAACACATAGCCTTCTACAAACGACAACCTAGGAGCAAGTACTTTGCCACAGTGTGATAATAGGTGCTTCCATGAAGAAAGTCAATATAGCAAGCAAGCTTAACAGGTAAAACTGAAAAGATTACCAATGTTTGTTGAAGGAAGAATGAACTTGTGAAAGAAAGCAAGACAATATTTGAAAAAATGGGGAACGACATAGCTTATCTATGTCATTAAAAAACTAGCATCTAGTAAAAGAGGGAGTGGATGATATTTAGAATAATGAGGAAGGACTTCGAACACATAGCCTTCTACAAACGACAACCTAGGAGCAAGTACTTTGCCACAGTGTGATAATAGGTGCTTCCATGAAGAAAGTCAATATAGCAAGCAAGCTTAACAGGTAAAACTGAAAAGATTACCAATGTTTGTTGAAGGAAGAATGAACTTGTGAAAGAAAGCAAGACAATATTTGAAAAAATGGGGAACGACATAGCTTATCTATGTCATTAAAAAACTAGCATCTAGTAAAAGAGGGAGTGGATGATATTTAGAATAATGAGGAAGGACTTCGAACCCATAGCCTTCTACAAACGACAACCTAGGAGCAAGTACTTTTCCACAGTGTGATAATAGGTGCTTCCATGAGGAAAGTCAATATAGCAAGCAAGCTTAACAGGTAAAACTGAAAAGATTACCAATGTTTGTTGAAGGAAGAATGAACTTGTGAAAGAAAGCAAGACAATATTTGAAAAAATGGGGAACGACATAGCTTATCTATGTCATTAAAAAACTAGCATCTAGTAAAAGAGGGAGTGGATGATATTTAGAATAATGAGGAAGGACTTCGAACCCATAGCCTTCTACAAACGACAACCTAGGAGCAAGTACTTTGCCACACAGTGTGATAATAGGTGCTTCCATGAAGAAAGTCAATATAGCAAGCAAGCTTAACAGGTCAAACAGAGAAGATTACCAATGTTTGTTGAAGGAAGAATGAACTTGTGAAAGAAAGCAAGACAATATTTGAAAAAATGGGGAACGACATAGCTTATCTATGTCATTAAAAAACTAGCATCTAGTAAAAGAGGCAGTGGATGATATTTAGAATAATGAGGAAGGACTGCGAACCCATAGCCTTCTACAAACAACAACCTAGGAGCAAGTACTTTGCCACAGTGTGATAATAGGTGCTTCCATGAAGAAAGTCAATATAGCAAGCAAGCTTAACAGGTAAAACTGAAAAGATTACCAATGTTTGTTGAAGAAAGAATGAACTTTTGAAAGAAAGCAAGACAATATTTGAAAAAATGGGGAACGACATAGCTTATCTATGTCATTAAAAAACTAGCATCTAGTAAAAGAGGGAGTGGAGCCCATAGCCTTCTACAAACGAAAAACACTTAGGTGTACTCGCCCCATCGGGATGACTGCTCGTTTTGTAAGCGAGGCTTACCGACAACCTAGAAGCAAGTACTTTGCCACAGTGTGGTAGTGTGGTGATAGGTGCTACCGTGAAGGAAGTCAATATAGCAAGCAGGATGGTACATATTAGGGTGAAGTAGAAAATATTACCAATTATTGTTGAAGAAAGAATGAACTTGTGAAAGAAAGGCAGGACAATATTTGGAATAATGGGGATCAACATAGCTCACCTATATCTTTTGAAAAACTAACCAGCTCGTGTTCGAGAGGTGGACACAATATTTAGAATAATGAAAAAGGTCATAGCTTATCTATGTCTTCTAAAAAATAGTAAGCCAGTGAAAGAAATGGGGAACAATATTAAAGAAATTGGAAACGATATAGTTCACCTATGTCTTTTGAAAAACAAACCAACTCGCAAAAGAGAGGAGCACTTGGAGAAATTAGGAACCAATTTCTCTTAAATGGTTAAGTAAGGAATCTCACCACTTGAAGATGGAAGATTGTCCCCCATAGCTGGAAGATGACCCCAGCCAGTAGAAAATATAATCAATCGGTGAAAAAATTCACAGCCGACGGAAAATATTCCCCACCGGCTTACAGGATGTTTGTTTCTACTAGCAAAGTGCAGTAATGAAAATATACAAATAAATTCAATGTTTACAATGTCAAATATTAACAAAATATTAACATCTACCTATATTGATTACAATATTTTAACTAAAATATTAAACACGAATTACACAGCATATACATATTTTAAAATTATCATATCAGTACTACAATATATCACCACTACTCTACCAGCCCCTACCACACCCAAGTTTAAGCATGCAAATATTAAAGCCATGCAGCTAAGAAAATAAACATGCAAAGAATACTTGACCAAATAATATAAAGGTTTGTAGCATAGGCGTACGCAGACTTTTTTTTATTTTGGGGGGGGGCAAATATCAAATCTGAAGCTTTTGATGAAAAAACAGAGCCGTGCCCTCCGCACAATGGTTTTACATATTGCCGCCCTTCAATTTCTAACAATTCATTTTAAGAATAAAAAACTGTTCCCTCGTATTATTGAAAAACGTTAAAATATGAAAATTATGGAATGCTTTCAATAGATTGATATTTTGAGGAATTGGGGGGACCGTTAGGGTGGGCCATTAACCCCCCTTTTCTCCCTGTAGGCACGCCTATGCATATACAGTGCGTTCAAGAATTAACGCATAGAATTATATTATTGAATAAAGTTTTTTGTAAAAATAGAATCGTATTTACAACCTATTTGATAATAACAATGTTGGTAAAAAAAAATACCATTCGTGTAAAAACTAGATTAATTGAAAAGTGTTTCTATTTAATTAAATTTCTTGGTAATTAAAGCCTCGTGGTCTAATAAACATAAATCGATTTGTGAACGTCGGATTCCCATTCGACCCACTAATGAATCCGTTTTTAACTAATAAGAACAATATTTATATTTTTGTTTAATTCGATGAGACCACAATATTATGATAAAATGTATCGGTTTTGAGAGTAAAGTATCACCACGAATGGTTGGGTTACTTTGTCAGCTTCGCTAACTTTTAGATGTAGTAGCGTGTGAACACCGGGTACCTACTCTCTTGTGTGTGTGTGTTGATATCATGCTTTTGTTTATAAGGATTTTAATGTTCCTAACAGTATTTTTAATATGTTGGAGTTATCCGCAAAAGAATTTTTATAATCCCGATGAATTTGAGGATATGCAGAAACAATCTACGATGCAAGGTAAGTTTTATTTTGTTTATGAAGAACCTGTTTGGTGTGTTGATTTGAATTTATTAATTTTTGTACTGTTGAAATAGAGATAAAAATGTATATAAATTTGGATTTTTTTTAATAAAATCTGCTTAAAATTGTAGGAGGAATTATTAGTTAGATTAGGTTCATTTATTAGAAATCTTTTTTGTTATATTTGTTTTATGTTACACTAAAAATTGGGGTTACTGCAATATTAATTATACAAAAATATAGGTTGAGGTAAAATATGAACTTCCTTTCCCGATGAATCTTAGAAAATTGTAAATTCTGATGATTTAAAACTTGCAAAATCAGCGCTAGATTCCGCATTTTCAACATTGAAACTTGAAAGGATCGGTTCAGACGATATTTCATCTTTCTTTGTTAAACTTTATGTTGTTTTGTTTAAATTTGTCAATGCCTTTGCCTATGTTTCAATGCTTCGCAGTTGTCAAGTACCAAAATTAGAAATTGTGAATCAATTTTGAAATAAGCGACATAAATTACAGAAGAATATACACATTTTTAGTAACTCCATTTTTGATTTGACAGCTGTCAAGTATCGAGAGTAAATATTTGACATTCATTGGTCATTTGTTAGCTAGTTGACAGAAAGTGTCTCGTCTGAAAGCGCTCTAATAGTCTACTTTTGAAAGTGAGCTAAGAGCTTAAACCTAGATGGCACTAATCGCTCTATTGAGAAATGTAGGTATCCTAAAAGGGAGCATACTTTCAAGAGCAGAAATTAAGACTTTTGTTGAGCTCTTTTCAGTAGAACCAATCTACAAAATGGGGGAAATTCTTTAATATTTTTTTCACATTGTTTAAAAATATCATACACTGTTTTGATTTCGTTGTTTTTCTCAATCTAGCTTTATTAAAAAGTTTGTAATATGATAGGGGGCCAGTTCGTAATTGAAATTGGAAATTATTATAACATATTATCTCGCATATTATGATTACAAAACCTTACAGGGTGTAGCAATGGTCGTGTAATTTTTTAATTCTGTTTTCAGCAACAAATAGAATGGGATCGACAAATGAAACTAAAAATGTTACCATTATTTTGAACGATAGATTTTTAGTTGATGTTCCATGCAATCCTCCTTTTAAAATGATTAGAGGAGTTTGTAGAGAAACTTTTAATAGCTGATAACGATACATTGAAAAGGAATAGTTTAAATATTTGTAAGTATTTTTCAATGTTATAGGCTGGTCAAAAGGGTATTAAGGAATTAAGTTCCAATAAGCTGGAATAGTATATTCTTCAACGAGTGCAGAATGATGGCTATTATTCACGCGGTTGAAGTTTGGTATCATCCAAGTGAATATTAGCCATTCTACACAAGTAAAAGACTATACTTTCTCCACGACTAAAAAAAGAAAGCTTCCAGTGAGGATCGAACCCCAATCGTCCGCGCCAGAGTCAACTATTTCTACCACTAGGCTATAGAGCATGTTTATTTTCAAAAAGGGATACGTAACATACAGTTTTAGTCGAAACCCTTACATTTATAAATGATAATTGGGAGTTATAACGAAATATAACTACTGTTGTCCATTTTTTCTCTAAATAATACGTAAAATTATGATTCTATCATTATTTTGACGTTTCAAACGACGCGCTGTCATAATCGATTTGCATTAGGTATTTGGTATTTGACGTTTTAAAAGAGACGATTCGATTTATTCATTTTAATTCATTTAAGCGTGAATTCTGATAATAATAGAATGTGATTGGTTAACGAGAGTGAATTCTTTTTCATTATACACTGGTGTGAAGAATATATTATATCATTATGTCGCTAAATATGTAAAAATAATTTGTGCCTTATTATTTAGTCGTGGAGAAATTATTTTAATACCTTCAGCTTGTTTATAAAAGCACTTTTCGAATTAATTCCTCAATAAACTCTAATTTGACTGGCCTATAAGGAATATATTACGTTTTTTTTTAGGTATCTAGGACACTGTAAGAATGGACGGGATCACTGAAGAAATTTCAAATGTTTTCCTTGTTGTCTTTTAGTGCATTATTTATTGTAAAAGTAGAAAATGATCAGTTAATAAAACAAAACTAAATATTACTTTACAAAAAAATATTTTGTATCAGATGTAATGTACAAAACATGTAGAAAATAATGTATTAAAATAGCTAGCCATTTATTTTGAAACCTACTATAATTTGTGTTCAACCTATATTCACCAACGACATTTTGTTTTAACATAAATTGGGGCAGACTCGAAAAAATGTTGATAACATTAGATTTATATGTTTAAATTACGCTGCAAATTATCGAAATACCTCCAAAAGCAATACTAAATTGAATCAAATACGAAGAAACGTTTTATCAATATCATAACAATTTTTATGGGGTCAACAAAGTCGTCATAACAACTTCAGTAACTTTACTATATCCGATGAAAAGTAGTCAGTGTATTAAGGTTAAGATGGAAGCTTACAAATTCATATATTTGTTCTCAATTTTGAGTAGTGTGTCGGTTAATTCACAATATCAATTTCAACAATTTCCAAACCTATACAATTCACCACAGCAGCAAGTTTGGCCTCAACAACAACAAGCTTGGCCTCAACAACAACAAGCTTGGCCTCAACAACAACAAGCTTGGCCTCAACAACAACAAATTTGGCCTCAACAACAAGATCCTTATTTTAATCAACAGCAATTGTATTATCCTGTGAATCAACCTATTTATCAACCAGCAAATGAACAACCAGTTTATTATCCTTATCCGTACCAATATGGAGGTTAGTATAATTATCATACAGGGTTTATCAAAGTTTATAAACAGTTTTGTGGTAAAAACTTTTTTTGTCGCGATTAAAGATTCATGGGCTGGTTACGTCGGTGACAACGAGTAACCTTCACGGTGTCATCGATATGCTATTTGTAAAAATGTCTTACCATAGGCGTCCCATAAAGTTTTTAAAAGCGGTAAATTTATTTGCAATTACAATAAGCGTTCGATAACATTTTTATAAAGGATTAATTCATTTATAAAAACTTTCTATTTAGCACGGGCGTACGATAATATTTTTATAGAGGAATTATTTATTTTTAGAAATTTCTATATAGTTTTTTAATTAATTTTAGGTGGTTACCAGGCGCAGCCGCAACGAAGTGTACCGAAAAATGAAACTCAAAATCAAACTGTAACGCCGGACCCTTACGCTGGCGTTGAAACCGAATACATAGACGTACAGCCCGAAGCTTTTAGAAGGATAATTCAGCAGCTTCGAGTTGAACCAACGATAATTTCATACGAAAATCGAGTCGTCAAAAATGGGGCTCACAAACCCAAATATTCCTACTCAATAACGTCAGAACAAAAAAACAATACGAACGCTCCAGCTCCTATTAAAAAATACGAATCGAGTTCGAAGATTTATACGTTTAACAAAACGTACGTTTTACATCCTGGAGATAATACGAATTCGGTGGTGAATTTGAATTTTGTTAATGGGGTACAAGTTACGGATAAGCCGGATGATACTGAAGATGAAATAACGGTAAGATCAGAAACTGTGGAAACCACCACCGTAACCACAACTACTACGACTGAAAGCGACGAGCCTGAGCCTGTGAACAATTGGTTTTCAAAATAATTCGTTTTATTGGGGGGTTCCTGAATAATATTTAAATTTAATTTTAGTGGATTTTGAAATTTATCATTTAAAAACTATCATAAACAGATCTGGTCACTTTTTTATCGACTATAGCGAAATAACATTCCCACCTCTATCTTTTTGATAACGAATACACTCAAATTGGATTATTGGACCAGTGTTGCCACTGCTTGCTTTATTGTGTAGGATCTAGCTCCTTTCTTTTATAATTCATTCTAATAAGATAAGAGAACAGATTACACAATTCACAGCCTGTTTTGTGATCTATATCAACTTTTTTCTGATTTTTGAATGGATTACGTAAAATATTTTGGTCTTTATTGTTTTTAAAAAGTTGCTTCTTTGTGAATTGGTAAACTTCGACAACTTTTACAGGAAACTCTAATTAAGTAATTTTTTTTTGGATGGATGTAGTTCATCATTAGTTAGCTATTATTAAGTTTTCTTTTGAATTTTTGGTTTATTCCAAAAATTAAACTAAAGGAGTGATGGATATCCAACGGAAGTTCATTAGAAAAATATATTTGAATGCTCCATATATTTTTTTGTAACAATAATTTTACTATATTATTACATTTATTGTATTATTTATTATTATATTTCTTAAAAATTGTTGAATAATAAATTTTAAAACCGAAAACAAATTGGTTGTCCATTCTCCTTTTTCATATCCCGATCCATTTTTCAATTTTCACAATAATTTGAAAATGACAGATGGCATTTTATTAGTTAAAATTCTCAATTTTGTGATAACAAAAGATAACGTTTGACATTCGACATAACCTTCACGATAACAGTGACTGTACAGTAATAAATATTTCTTATTCTACAAAATGCGATTGTTTTTAATAATTTTAACAATATCAATTTTTTGTCAGCAGAACGGTACTGCTTCTCGTCCCGATAAAAATGGTAAAAGGTTCATAGACGTACCAGTGGGGTGTGAAGATGGGTTCAAGTATTCGGCTACTGGGGGATGTTTTTCGCCTTTTAGTTTGACCATATCTAATGATACTGAGAACAGGTACGTATATTATTTTTGTTAAATAGTGTTCTTTATTTTATTCATGGAAAAATAGTAAAAGCAAAAAAGGTAAATAACAGTGAGGATTATAAAGTTAAAAACAAACTAAGAAGAGTGAAATCACTACACACATCGATCAACGATAAGAAATATCAATTATTATTTAAAAAAATGTGCAACACTGTAAGAAAATTTATAATTTATATTATAATAATCAGATAAATCTTATCTTTAATTAATATACCTATATTCCATTCGATAGATAATATGATAAGAGGTAAGAGGATTTAATTAGATCATTCATTGTCCAAAATATGGCGAAAGTAGGTATTTTTTTGCTCATCCTATTTTTATTCGGTACACTTTTTGTAAAAGCAGCAACGGGAAATACCGAAACTACTGTTAATCCAATGAATTCAGGTCTGGTGAAGAAGGGGAGAAGTTTTATTGGACCTAAGAATTGTAAACGTGGCTTTGTTTACAAATCTGGAAGGTGTTTACAGCTTTTCGATGAATATTAACAGTAAGTCTTATTTTATTTAGAAATTTAGGTATAAAGCCAGATATTTTTTCAATTTTTGTTGAAATTAAAAAAAAACATCATGATTTTTCGATAAGGATACGATTAACATTTTTTTTGGAAAGTTCGGTTTAAATATTTCGTAACAGATAAGTAGATAGGAAGTACTGTCGCCACAGCAACTTGACTGTCTCCATATTTTGCGTTTTTGAGTAATCATCCAGGTGCGTACTCATACATTTTTCAATGTAGAGACCATTTAAAGATATTTTCAAGTTTATGAGTACTAGGGGAGCACGTTTTGTGTAAAAAAATAAAAATATACGACAAAGGCAAGTCTCAAGTTCGTTTTCTATTCTTATTAAGTCCATCGGAAAGAGGCGGTTGAAGTTATAAAATCTACATATTACCAAAAAGACATCCCTTTTGATTTTTTCTTTCAGAATTATTTAGGGTGAATAGTTTTAATTGAAATGTTGGGTCAGTGTTTAACACATAGTTTTTCTTTACTATAGTGCCATAAAGAAACAAAATGTTGTTATTTACTGAAAGTGATTTTTTACGGGATGAGTAGGCAGCTTGTGAGTTCGGTAAAATCACTTTCGGTTAGCGTTACGTACAATATTTTTTCTGCAGCTGTTTATTAGACAAAATAGCTACTTTCGGGACGTGAACAGAAAAAACATGATTCTGAATACACATCTGTAAAATCAGGCTGCGGGAAAGTTACAAAAAAAGATTAAATATTGATCCAGAGTTATCTGACAATAAAAATAGATAAAAATTATCGACGTTTGACGTTTTGCTACACACATCGAAAGTATTTTATAGTGTTTGGTTAACAATGAAAAGAATGAAAGAATTCGCTATACTTATTTTAATAATAAATTTGAGTTGTATTATGGGAGGAGAGTGGTTGACATACGAAGAATTTTTCTTAATTAAAAAAGCTTTGTTATCGAACGCGACTACTGCAAATCTTGGAAATATTGTTCGAATACATGAAAATTGTGCTGTGAATTACGTACAGATCGCACCCGGGTTTTGCAGGAAGATATTTGGTACCTAATCTAATTAGGAAGGTATCCATACTTTCCGAATTGATAAAAGGTGAGTCATCTTTTTGAGGATTAATCAAACAAAATCCTTCTAGTAATAGATAATTATTTTAGCGCGATTTTAAAATGAACGAAAACATGTGAGATACACTGATTTACAGGGGTATCGCAATTAATTACCTCCATAGCTTCTTGACTTAAAGATTGAGTGTTTTGTACGGGGGCTGATGAAAATGTTGCTGCTCTGCTATGTACTTCATTGGCAACGTAAAATGTACCTATATCAAGATACATACATAAATAAGGGAAATAAGTTAACAAGGGGTGAAATAGGACCACAAATCTCTTGTCTTCTTGCAGAGAAAAACTAACTAAACGATAGAACTGCGTTGCATTTTCTTGCATCTTATAATATTGCTGGAATATACCTAATTATTCACTATTTATGTAAATGAATCACTTTCTGTGAGAGAGGAAGTGTATTATTTGTATGACGGGATATATGAACCTTGATAACTTGTTTTTTATGATGTTAACCACAAACAGTAAAAATTTTGTATTCAACGACTTTAAACGCAGTATTTGTCGTAAAAAGATGTATTTTTCATGGTTTTTGTTTGTTTTTTTATTAATAATTGGATTGTGTTCAGGGGAATGGATGACTTATGAACAGTTTTTTGAATTGGAAAAATTGAAGATATAAGACGATGTGGTTTGTACTTATATTTGGTTTTAATAATTTTTTTTTGATTGAGAATAAACTACCACACAAAAGTTAAAAAATTTCAGGGATTCAGAGATTTTGGTCACCAAATATTGTTTTCTTTCATGTAATCATTTGCTTGCCGTTTTTCGCGATACGTTTTTAATTTTTAACAACAAAAGCAGCAATTTGAGGTTATATTTCTTCTGTGAATGGAAAAGAGGAAGCTCTAAAATAACAGTGAGACAGTATACAGATTGCGAAAAAGCTTATCGAACCCTGCAATTTACACAAGTACGACAAGGAAAATATGGAAAAAATAGCTTGAAAGAGAGAGAAAGAATAATTAGGCGTGGTCAGCGAGGGTGTTTACTTATTTCCCGAGGCTGGCCGTGGCTTTTATAGAGGGGAAGTCTGCTGTTCTCTCTTGGACAATTTAAGTTGAAGTCCTCATTGTTACTCCTATATGAGAATCTATATATTTCATAGCAATTTCAGTTTTTATATGCATAAATTTTTTTGTTTCAGTAACTCAGGAAAATTAACAAAAACACGAGGCAATGATACTGATACAAGCAACTAGCAAAAGCAGTGAAGACATACAAAAATTTTAATCTAAATATTTCATATTCGGTCAAAGATCCACCATTCGTTTACTATTACCTAATAAAATGTTTTTTTCTTCGGTGATATTAGTATAAGTATGCTTGAAAATTTTTATTTTTGAAATTAAAAGTAACTGTAGTGTGTTTTTTTAGTTTAACCTCCCTGATATCCTCCCAATTTTTTAAATGAAACACCCTATACATTATTGTATTAATCGAGAGAATGAAAACACATAATCTTATAACATTTTATTTCAAACTTTTATCTGTATATCATTGGCGTAGGGTATTTTAATTACCTCGAAGGCTGTGACAGGAGAAAATTAAATACCCCAGAATTAAACTTTGAGGCATTTGAAACAAAACATCCATATTTAAGTTGCTTAAAAGTAAATAATTATAAAATCCCAAATTAAAAAATATAAAATAACATTTGTCCTGTAATAATTCCCTCCCTATGCGCCGCTAATGTGTAGAATAAAGGTCACGATCAGTACAGACTGCTGTAACAATTTTCAAATTCATTGATACACAATGTTTATCACAATGAGTCCAAATTACGTCTTGATATTATTGTTACTGTTATTTTTAAATAACAGTTATTCCGACGTTACATCTTATTCAGCATTTTTCAAAAATATGACCAAACATTCACCGCAAAACGTGGATAAGGCCTATATAATCAGAGTTAACTGCAGACAGGGGTACAAAATGATTTACGGAAAGTGTCGACAAATATTCTAGGTTAGTTTATATATTTTATTAATTTATATATTTTTTTCTCCAGTAGAAACGTATTTTTCTCATAGATGTCGCTGAGTAAACGTTTTTTCACAACCAAGTTTCAATTTTATTCAACCAATAAGGTTATTTTTAGTGATAATTATCTTTTTTATTCACATGTCTGCCAACTGATAAGTTGACACTAATGACAGAGTTGGCTTGGGGATAAAAAGTTATTTAAATTTGTAATTTGGTTTTATTGTAACTAATACTGCGCTTGTTTATTTATAATATTCTCGAGTAGGTTTTTAATTAACTGAAAAATTGTTGGGTTACATGATTTATATTTATTTTAGGTTATGGAATATACACGAATAAAAATGGAGGCAATTTCAATATTTTTTATTTATAGTTTAAAATCAAATTTAGAATATTCTATAATGTAACATTGCATATACTTATATTGTTACATTTAGTGTGGATATAAATGTTAATTCAAGACTTTTCTCCTTCTTTAACTCTTCAGCCAGCTGAATTCTAGTTGGATTTGTTGGAATTGGTGGATATTTAATAATAAAATACTACATCCCCTTGTATGTATTGAAAAACAAAATGTTTGATTGTAATAAGACAAAAATGAATGAGTCAGTTATATTCATCAACTTATTTTGATATCTGATTTTGTTAATTGACGACCGTGAACCTGAATATATATCAATCTATAAATCAATCAATATTCGGGATTTTCCATGCCAAACTTTTCCTCTATTAAAAAATATTGATTGGAAGTGTGGGTACCAATTTACTTATGATAGTCGCTTCCTCCATTCGTGCTTCAGGAAACCCGTGACAAAACAAATAATTAAAACTAAGATGTAGACTATTGAAGTAAAAAAATATTTCAAATAACACGAAAAAATCTTATACAGAATGGAGGCATGAATCGTCATATTATATAGGATGGATTCATAAAAGTTTTTGTCGAAGATATGGGATACATAAAGAGGTTTGTTTATTTATTATTATTAAATATGTTAATTAAAATAAATATGGTAAATAATTAATATCCTTTTATTAACAATATATATATATTTTTTTTGCTAGTAATGCTGATAATAATAACAAAAGTATTTTTAAAAATTTACTTACTAACCTAAGTACAGAG
This sequence comes from Galerucella nymphaeae, assembly GCA_963978555.1. Lineage (NCBI taxonomy): Eukaryota > Metazoa > Arthropoda > Insecta > Coleoptera > Chrysomelidae > Galerucella > Galerucella nymphaeae. Next base: position 20,108,622 of record OZ021706.1, read on the forward strand.
AATCTTAAATTTATTTTATAAGTAAGTATTGGGTTGTTTTTTAATATGTAATTCGTATGTAAAATGATTTAAATGAAGAGAAAATTAAGCACTGTTTGATTGCACTATAAATTTAAGCGAAATAATGATAAAAGTACAAATAAATAATAATTTTTTTGATGGGCGGGCGTAGCAGACTATAGAAAAACAAACCTACTTAGAGGTAACAACAAAAATAGCCTAAAACCAACATTTCCTACTACATTTAAACTTGCTTTAGAACAAAATAATGGATTAAAATGTTGGTTTAAAAAAAAATATAATCTGTATTTCAAAAATTGTGTGTTTCTAGCCTGGTTTATGATCGAATATTCAACCTTCAACATGAAATTACTGACTTAAGTACCAATTTTTATGCAAGCAGGTAAATCATGTATTAATTTCTCAAATTAAACTGGTAAAAATATGTACTATCTTGAAATAGGAACATAAACATTGTTTCTCGACTATTTCGGAGCTTTCCCTTTTTTCTGCGGAAGCCATCTTTTAAATAAGTCATCATATAATATGTCATACGATCACATGTATTTAAACTTTTGCTAAGTCTTTACAGACCCAAATTAACAGATGCAAGTTTTTTTGTTGTTGTTGTAGCCGTATTGTAGAATGAAAATAAATATTTACAAGTTTCTTATTTATCTAAAATATACAAAGTGGTTATAAAAGTTCTGAAAGGATTTAAATTATCGGTGGTACCTCGTGCATTTGATTTAAGGACTATTATTATACAGTTAAATATTTAGTATAGATTTTTTGATTTATTATATACAATATTTAAAAGTTTGGCACACACTGTATGTGGCTTAGTAACATTTATATGTGGTAGAACATTAAAACTGAATATGGTTTTATTTTAACAAAATGCTGGAATAGGAGAACAATTTTTTTTAAGTTTATACTTTAAAGGAACTTAAAATCTTTATATGTATTCAAATTATTTAACAATATTTTTTGATCTTTTTTGTTAAATAAAATACACATAAATTCTTTAAATTGCAAATTCATCCGATAATATAAAAAGTAGGGTTATATTTGACTACTCCAGAACATATGACTTTTGAAAGGTCGACCATATTGTTGTTATTATAGATTGTCTTATTGTTAACTAACAATAATTTATACACCATAATGAACATGCAAAAGATATTTATACAAAGTCTGTCCGGCAACCAACTGATTCCACCACAAGCTAGATTTTGTTAAAATACTTTACAGCATATGTTTCACAAGGTTAAATTCCAATATATCGATTCGCTTGCCCCCCAGCACAGTATGGTCGACTTAAAGACACGTGTTTTAGAATGGTCAATTATTACACAGTATAAGTAGCGATTAGAATAATAAACAAAAATTTTGGGGTTTTAATGTTAGTAGGAACTGGAAACACATTTTTTTGAAACATCTTCCTTTTCCTATGGTATTTGAGCATTCTTGACACTTTGTTGTTGTTGTTTTTCACTTTTATTTTCAGTCCACTTTATATCTGAGAGTTTAAGGTAAATAAATAATAAATACTAAAAAAATCACAATGTGAACTTCTTATCCTCAATGGAATATCAGGTATTTCCTGTAAAAAATAATAGGAATTAAATTTATGGTACACTCGGTATAGTAATGAAATTTAAAACGATTTGTTCTTTATCATGTACCAGGAGAAAGTTTTGATTTTCATATGGTTTCATCAAGATAGTTACCCTGTACAAAATTGCAGTCCTGTCCAGTCCAGTCCAGTCAAGAATTTGAATAATATTTCTCCTGACAGTTTAATAAATGGTAGAGAAGCTATATTATGACCAGCAGGACATCATTTGACATCCTTTAGTATTTATAACTAAATATGTGCTTTTTAACCCTAAAGATTAAGTGGGAAATGGGAAACAATACCAACGTGGTTCAAACAGAACTGGCTGGTATCTCAATTGACACAAAACAACTAACCACAGAGGGAATTTCTGGCAAAACATAAAAATCTCCACTGAAAGTAGACAAGCCCTATTAGCCTTGAACAGACAACGTGTTGTATAGGAGCTAGTACTAGAGTGCTACCAAGATTTAGCAAACGCCTCGGCAGATAACAATATTATCCTGAGGTTCGTTAAGGACACGACATGGGTAAAGGTAATTGCCGATTCTCTAGCCAGGGATGCGGCTGGACTAAAAATTTTAGGACCCAGTGACACCTATTATAGCCTAACGACTTCGACAAGCCAAAGGTTACACCCATGCTCAATCCCTTAAGAGATGGGATGGGATCAAAGGATGCAGTCATGCTAGGATCACCCTGGGCGACCCTGGGAAGCTGGCGCCGAAGAAATGTTTGCGTATGACCAGGAAAAACCTACGTTTAACAGTAGGATTTTTGACTGGCCACTGCCAACTAAGAAAACACCTTCATACTATATGAGGCTAGTGGACACACCTTTATGCAGGATGTGAGACCTGCCGATATAAATGAGATGTCTCCTAGTAACCTGCCCACCTTCTTGGGAAGGACAGGATGGACGGAGACCTAGGAGGACAACTCCTACATTCACCTTCTCTACTCTACAGATGCAGGGCTGGTTTCTGTTCAATTTGGTGAATGAAAACACAAGTAGAATCTAAAGATATTAATGATATTAACTCATATACAACTGAATAGTTTTATAAGCAAGTTTGATTATGTACTTGTACATTATTTGAATCAGATCTTTCGCTTAGACAATGTTAATACCAAAGTATTTACTGTCTTATTTCCTAATAAATCTTCGAATTGTTATTGTTATTCATTCTGCGATTGATCATTATTTGTTTTTCTATCTAATTATACCAGAGAAATAAATTAATTATTTGGTAGTAGCAAATTTTATTCGAATTTGTCAGTGTAGTGGCGAACGACAAGTTTGTTAAGTCTTAACCCCATGTTGGTGCGTATGGTGGAAAAAGATAATCTACATTCGATATAAAGAGTACGTGATTAGATTATTTGTCAAACTGGGTCACAATCTAAGTATTGACGCGTTTAACCGCGATAACAAATGTCAAAGATCAAAGAAGTTAAACGACAAATTATAAACTACCTAGAATTTATCGTAAAAATGTTGTAATTCTTTATATTATATACATTTTTCTATATAATATTATCTCCCTAAGTGAGTTTGGTTTGTGATATCAGTTATAAAATAAATGTCTACGAGGCGCTTTCAGTAGAATGAATCTTCAGTTATGATAAAATTGGACAAAAAAAAGTGTTGAAGTGTAGGTAGTTGAGGTATTCTTGAGAATACAAAACTTCTCAGCTAGTTCGTTAACATAAAACATTACAATATACAGGAAGTTACTATAAAGAATTCCTGTAGGGGTAGATGAAGTTAAAACGATGCTTAATTTGAACTTTCACAGCTTAAAAATATTAAAACTAAACTATTCTGTTTGTAAATAAGCCCCTAATAAATAAATTACGAAAATATCGCTTCTTAGAATTAAAATAATGTTATTTTGAGGATGGTTCTAATCTGCCTCTGGTGTAGTAAGAAAGAAAACAATAGATTAGGATCCTACAGAAGAGAACTTACCCCGTTTTTAATAAATCTCCTTGCATACCCCATTCACAAATTCAAATCCATACAAACACACATTGTCTTTATTTTCTACTTGTGCTGCAGTCGTAGTAGAAGTTTTCGTCGTCGATGTTGCTAATTTTTCTTTACATTCCCCATTCACTAACTCGAAACCTTGAGAACAATTGTTGTTGACAGTCTTTTCCGGAGTTTTAGCCACTGCTTGGCATGTGCCGTTTATTTTGGTACCGTTTGGGCACGTATTTGCACCAGTTTGAGCAGAATTTGTTGATGGAGCGTTTACCACTGTACCATTTTGTTTCACAGGAAGTGCCAATAGGTAACCAACTACCAGCATCAGCACTAATACGGATATCCTCATGATTTTAATCATTTTCGCACTTTTTTTTGGTTTTGGAAACGTTTACGATACAATATATCACTTTTGACGTGATGATATATGATGATGGACCAATCTGGACTAAATTGACAAAAAGAGTGATACGTTTCGATACAGATTATACCAATTAACATGGTATGAATGTATCGGAGGTTGTTAAGGTCACTACCAGTGGCGGATGTTTGGTTTGGTCGGGATTAAATAAAAATTAACATCAACATATTTACTAAGGGTAATGAAAATTCAGTTTTTGGAAAAGTTGCGTCTATTTTTTGTTTTGTAATCTACGAAAAAGAACTATTTTTGTTTTCAGGCTCAGAAGAAGACTAAGAAGAAGAAGGGAAGTTGAATTTTCATATATATTGTCTCAAATGCCTTAGAAAACTATATATATTATTTTAAAATTATAAAAAAAGATATTTATGATCCTTCTAAGCCATCCTTTACATCTGATTTGACACAGTATAGTTTACAAATATGTTCAAGACATTTATTTGTCGCCCAATATTACCCAAACTGTCGAAAAGCTTGACTTTTGGCATTGGATAAGTTTTTAGAATTTTTAATATAACATTCTTGTACGCCACTGGATGAACTGGTGGCACTCTGACTGGTACGAATGTGGCGATAAGAGTTATCAATATTTTTTGTTTGGAAATCCGTGTGTTCTTTCATTAAAAATTTGTGTCCGTAATATTTCTGGATATCTTTTTTTTCCGATGTACTGAAACTATCGATTAAAAATGGGGATTAACAAGAAAAAAATGGTAATGAGGATTGAGGACACGTTATCGATCAACGACGTAGGTTTGTTAATATATAAAAACCGGTTTTCATTTCATTGTAAATTGTTATTTTCGAAGAAAAACTGCGTCGTTGTTAATTCCTACGTGAATAAACATAATGTTATGCGATTGCAAGATCTTCTATATACATAAACTGTCTTTTCCACACTCTTTTCAATCAAAGCTTCGTTTGTAGAGTTTCATTCTGTTGGTTTCCTCAAAACAACTGTCTGCCTGTCATTATTTTAAGTAAACACCCAAAACATTGTGAGACATGAGCTATGGTTCATACAACAGCCTTTTTGGTGTGCGTCATCGTTAGTGACGTATATTCGGGTTTTGGGTATGTCGTTTATTTTATTTGCCATTTTGACACATATCTAACCCTAAATTTGATAAATAAAATCATCAGGATCGCATTCAGCAAAATTCGACAAGGCTATGAAATTAATAGTTACCAGCTTCTTTTTCTAAACTGAAAATACTTGAGAACTTTCAAAATGCTGATGTTTTTCCATGTATCTAGGCATATTTTTGTATTATTCGAATAAATATAACAATAATATTCATATTAACTTTTCATAAATAATAATTGACCGTGAACAACAAAGTACAGGCCTGACATGAGCTGTCAGTGGGACAGTAGAAAAAGATGTCAGACACATTGACAATACGAAAGGTATATCTGCATGCCTATTTTAAATAAAGGAATTTCTCCCGATTGATAGGTCGCGTTTACGGTTAATCTGAACATCATCCAATCAAATTTTGGTAAGTCAATGATTAGGATTGACGTTTGTGATAAATTTGAACGGTTCATTATTGCGATATTTTGATTGGGATTAATCAAAGACCTGACTTTTTTTGCATTTCTTTCCACGTAATGTGTTAGAAAGACATTAACAAACGATGACGCACACCAAAAAGGCTGTTGTATGAACCATAAAAACTGCCAACACAACTCTCAACAGAATTATAGTTCATACAACAGCCTTTTTGGTGTGCGTCATCGTTTGTTAATGTCTTTCTAACACATTACGTGGAAAGAAATGCAAAAAAAGTCAGGTCTTTGATTAATCCCAATCAAAATATCGCAATAATGATCCGTTTGAATTTATTACAAACGTCAATCCTAATCATTGACTTACCAAAATTTGATTGGTTGATGTTCAGATCAAGCGCAAGCGCGACCTATCAATCGTGAGAAATTTCTTTATTTAAAATAGGCATGCAGATATACCTTTCGTATTGTCAATGTGTCTGACATCTTTTTCTACTGTCCCACTGACAGTTCTTGTCAGGTCTGTACTTTGTTGTTCACGGTCAATTATTATTTATGAAAAGTTAATATGAATATTATTGTTATATTTATTCGAATAATACAAAAATATGCCTAGATACACGGAAAAACATTAGCATTTTGAAAGTTCTCAAGTATTTTCAGTTAGAAAAAGAAGCTGGTAACTATTAATTCCGTAACCTTGTCGAATTTTGCTGAATGCGATCCTGATGATTTTATTTATCAAATTTAGGGTTAGATATGTGTCAAAATAGCAAATAAGATAAACGACATACCCAAAACCCGAATATACGTCACAAACGATGACGCACACCAAAAAGGCTGTTGTATGAACTCATAGTTGATTCCAGTTGCGCGATATCAAATTGTTTTATGTACATATACATTAGCAGTCTCCCAGGTATTGTAGCCTGGTACTTGGTAGTCTATATGGTTAAGTGCACCACTAGCAAAGCAAACAAAGCAAAAATTGAATACCAATAAATATTTATGTTCAATATAGTACATTGTTTACCGGGTAGGAAAAGCTTAACATTCCTGGACGACTGTAAAGATTGCTAAGTCGAGGCGCAAGCCGAGACTTAGCAACACAGAGTCCAGGAATGTGGCTTTTCCTACGAGGTAAACATACTATTTTTCCGCAAATCGTTTAAAATTCGACAGATATTGATTGATTAAAAAAAACGCGATAATTTTATTCCCAAATAAATGGTGCTTTGAAATTCCTAATAAAATTACTTGGGTTACTATGGAAACGTATTGAGGTTGAATTCTATGGTTGAATTGTCAAACTTGACGCTTATAAATTTAATTGCTGGTGTTCTCGAAAGTAAAATGATAAGTGATGATGAAATTTCCATTCCTGGGACTCCTCCAGAGCTGGTTGAGGCAGTGAATACTGCTTCATTAGAATTATTGCCAAAGAAATCAAGAGAAAAGTACGAAAATGCATACAGACGTTTTATGGATTATGTAGAACACTAACAACTGTACGGAAATATCATTTCCTTACAGTAAGGAAATGGCATTTCCTTACAGTGAGGAAGTCCTGACTTTTTCTTCAAGAAATTTTGACAGGAATGTCAAAATTTCCTAGCGATTTGCGGAAAAATATTTTGTTTAAATGAATACCCTGTATTATAAAGTAAAAGGTGTACTTTCACTTACTCACATTTCTAGATAAAGTTGTGTCATTGTTGATATTGTGATAGTGATATCCTGGTGATATCTATCTTGCAATAACTTAATAAAAGATATTCAATCTATTTGTTAAAACAGTTTATTAATAACCTACCTTTGACTTAGTCGATAAAAATTCCTAAAATGATCAAAGTATTTTTTTTATTGCTGGTGATAGTGGCACTCATTTGTATAATTAATTGTTTTTACATACCCAACCACACTCCTAAAATTGGAAGCATAATCAACGTACCCTGTGCAGATGGTTACATAGAAGTCGGTAATAAGTGCCTTGAAGTTTTTGACAAAAAATAATCACTTTCTAAATGTAAGTTAAACAGCGCTCTAACTAGATCGTTTTTTACCTGCTCTTTTTTTTAGGTGAATACTGCGCAACAAACCTAATCGAACAGCCTACGCAAAATGTTTTCGTTATTATTTACTTTAGAACAATTATCATAACCTTTGTAATTATAATAATCGACATTCATTAACTCATAACATAGTTTTTTTTCTCAATGTAACAATGTGAAACGCATTCTACAACAAAATATATATTTCATATTATCTTATCTGTTTTGGTAACTTTCCTATTACATTCGTTGGAAATTATACGAAGGATGTCGATGAATTAGCCTAAAGGAATTATAAAATTGATTAAATAAACAACTAACTATGATCCCATATTTTTATATGTCATTATATTCTATGATATGTCATATATTAGAGTCCATGGTCCAGATAGATAGTTAGGGCGTCGGCCCAGAGCTGTGGAACGCTTCTGATGCGATAATTATAGTGAAGCCGAGTTGAGAGAGTTTACTACTTGGATGGGTGACCAATGGAAACACCGTCGAAGAGCCCTACATCCTGCAGCGGTATATCACAACTCTCAGTCATTATACCAATTAGATTTGCAGATGTAAGAACGAACTATGCTTTTAAAATCACGTCTTAGCTTAAGAATCAAAGCATAAAGGGAGATAAAAAAAATGAAAGAGCTCGCTGTGCGAGTTGTTATGGTCCAGCTATATAAAATACAATACACAAAGAGTTAACTACATAAGGTAGACAAAGAACTGTCAACCTAGGTATTGAAACTGGGTAGGAGACATGTGAAAATTGTTATCCACCTGGTGACACTGCACCTCTAAGAAGCATCTTCAAAAAAAGAACAAAGTTAGTGAGCAGAAAATTTGAACTCCATGATGAAACAGCTTAAAATTGTAAAAATATTCAGTTCTAGGGTCAGTTCTATTGAGCACAATGAATGATAATTTCACGTAATTATTTTTTCCAAATGAATTGAAACACCTGTTCTAATAATTTCACAACTAGGACTGAGTTCGAGGTTTTTTCTCTTTATAAATTTTTCACAAGCATAGTTCAGTTGAATGTTTACCCTTGTGATTTGTGTTAAGTTGTTACTAGCCCGTGAAGGATATATTTAAACTAAAAAACGAGTACTTAATTGGAAAAATGTATGGTGAATTTATAATATTTATCTATATTGCACGACTATATACATAGGAGACTAATAGGTTTAGTCGTTCTATTCAAGTTGGTAAAAGATGTCTGGAAAATTGTTGGTGATATTCTTATTTTTTGTAACATTAATGGAATTGTTTTTTATTGGTGTTGCATCGTATTCTCTACATCAGAATAAAAATAACGATAAATATAGACCACCCTGTGAAGATGGATTTATAGAGATAAATGATAAGTGTTACGAATATAAAAAATAATTGTGAGTAAAAACGATTGTTTATTGGTAATTTTCATGCATTTTTTGGTTTTTTTTGAAAGTGATATCTATAGAGAATTATTGATTTGTATTGTCAACCCAAGTAACAATTTCTGACTCATTTTCGACGCTGTGTCGACACATTGATTTCAATAATTTTTGTTTTCTGTTCCCAACTTTAGTAATAGTATATTCTTCAACGAGAATGATGGCTATTATTCACGCTGAAGAAGTTTCCAAAACGAGCGAGCGCAGCGAGTGAGTTTTGGAATCATCCAAGTGAATATTAGCCATTCTATACAAGTAAAAGACTATACTTTTTCCACGACTAAAAAAAGAAAGCTTCCAGTGAGGATCGAACCCCAATCGTCCGCGCCAGAGTCAACTATTTCTACCACTAAGCTAATAGAGCATGTTTATTTTCAAAAAAGGATATGTAACATACAGTTTTAATCGAAACCCTTACATTTATAAATGATAATTGGGAGCTATAACGAAATATAACTACTGTTGTCCATTTTTTCTCTAAATAATACGTAAAATTATGATTCTATCATTATTTTGACGTTTCAAACGACGCGCTATCAGTATCGATTTGCATTATTTGGTATTTGACGTTTTAAAAGAGACGATTTGATTTATTCATTTTAATTCATTTAAGCGTGAATTCTGATAATAATAGAATGCGATTGGCTAACGAGAGTGAATTATTTTTCATTATTCACTGGTGTGAAGAATATATATCATTATGTAGCTAAATATGTAAAAATAATTTGTGCGTTATTATTTAGTTGTGTAGAAATTAATTTATAATTATTATTCAGTCGTTTATGAAAGTAATTGTGAATATTTTATAAAATTAACACAACCCTCGTAGAACGGTGAATAATTAACAAATATTCCAAAGAGAAATTTTCAATTAACCAGAAGACCACGTGCTAAAAACAATTTACAAGAATTTTTTCCGATAACATTTTGTTGAATGTGATAAAATATATACGTTGATGATCTCATATATTTATCAGTTGGTAGTAACACAATATTATCAATCATTTTCCCATGTTTCGAAAGATCCGGCGAAAAGAGACAAAGAGGCACCCGATGGATATTTAATACATAGAAAATGTAAAGGTCAGTTTGTAGTAGCAAAATGTTGAAATAACATAAACAAGATAGTTTAATAACAAATTATGTTTTGTTTATTGTGATCAATAAATTGATTTAGATGTAAACTAAAGAAATTTTACTGTTCAAGGTTTTGAAACAAATTTTTTTACATTTAGGCATCCATAAATTACATCCAAAGATTTTTAAGGTTCTGGACCCCTATTAATTTGTGAAAATTCCATACTGCCCTGCATCAATGTTTTTAATTCGACATAAAACACTCCTTTTTGAACTTCTTAAATGAGTTGTATGTATTTTTTGAGACCTGAGAGATCTATTGTGCCCCCTTACTTCTACTTAGTTTCTGAGGAGAGTCTCTGAAACTAGTAGCTCCTTTAGTCCTATTTCCTGGAGGAATTTCAGGATATCTGCAGGCTTCAACTTAGGTAAATGTTCCTCTTCTATCCAGTAATCTCCCAGGTACTGTGCTCTAGGATTCTGGAGTGCTGTGCAGTTGGAAAGTATATTGATGGAGGTTTCTCCTTCCATGCCACAGTATATGCATTATTCTTCCTCCAGTATTTTGAGTTTTGTCAGGTGCCCATTCAGGCGACAATGTCCCGTTAGAATCCCTGTTAAAACTCTTAGCGCAGTTTTACTTTGACTTATGCATTCATTTGATCTCAACAGGTTGTAGTCACCCAAAAGAATCTTTGATTGTCTAAGCCCTACTACATCTTTCCAATGGTCGGATCTTCTCTTTCTTTCGGCTTCACCAATTTCTTCCAATATTACATTGGGGCTGATTCCGCAAAAAGGTACAGGCCCCCAGAAAGGTATTTTAGTTCCTCTTTTTGCTAGTTCATCTGCTATTTCATTCCCTTCTATTCCAGTGTGTCCTGGAATCCATAGTAAGGTAACTATATTGTTCTCGCCTAGTTAATTGAGCTTGTCTAGGTATTCCCACACCATTTGAGAACTGATTACACAAGAGCTCAGTGCCTTAATGGCTGCTTGACTATCTGTCATTATGACAATCCTTTGTCCTCTGTATCCTTAATCAATATTGAACTGGGCGCACTTTCTTATGGCGTGGATTTCCGCTTGAAAGATACTTGGGTTTTTCCCAAGCTTTCGGTGTGTTTGGTTCCTGGCCCGAACACTCTTATATGCCAGTTCCTCATATTGCTTTTTAGCCTTCTAATGAGTTAATGACATATTAATAAATATTTGTTTTTTAGTGAAATAAACTAGTTAAAAAAGTATATTTTTATTGATTCTTTTTTTGAAGTAATCACTATTTTTTGTTTATTCCCCTTGAACGTCCTGCTCGTAAACAAAATGAAAAATATACACGTTTATTAAAAACGTTTTCAACCATATTTCTTTCCATAACAATTGTTTGAGGTCTGCAAAATATATTTGTATATATTTATAGGTATCAATAACGCAAATTTTCTCATTAATGTTTTTCTTTCTACTGGTCCTCATAACTTTCCTTTTTTTTATTAATCTTAGACATTTTTGTTGCCCCCGGTATTGTATAATAATATATATGTCGTAACTAATTCGTTCTTGAATTTTTTTGTACATTTTTTTGTCAATTTGAACCCACATCTGTCTGATAACCCTTGATAAATTCAAATGCGACAATGTAAACTCGCTTAAAGTAAACAAAAAATATTGTTAAGTGATAAGAGTAAGAAAACTATGTAGATTTTGAAAAATATTTTGGGAAGATATTTATTAACCAATTTTGTTCCGCATGGGCGCAACTAGCATAAGAGATTTGGTGAGCTGAAGCCCCAACTAGAGGGGTGCAGGTGCACCGCTGAAGGTGCAAGATAACAAGAAAACTTTTGGCTGCCTTTAAGGTTGTTTGGCACCCCCCAGCCCCTTCCCAGTTGCGCCTATGCTTGACAGTCTGAAATCGGAATTTCTCCTGTTTCTATTGATTCTGGTTTGACTTTACTTTATTGGTATGTTCTGGATTATTTAAAAGTTTGTTCAAAATATATTTAACAAGTTCATGGCCGTAGTCACAATTATTATATAAATCAATTGGTATTATTGTGTTTAGTTATAATAAATTTATCGCGATGGAAAAACTTTATGTTTTCGATGTGAAATTTCGCCTGCTTAATGAGATCATTGCTATTATCCTTAATCGCAAAAAGAGTTCATTGATTGGCTGCTATCTACCGACTTTAAAACAAAAATAATGAGGATTTTTTTAAATCTTTTTTAATACACAGATGTACACATCGTAATTAGTCGCAAATGAAAAATATCTCAGTAGATCTAGACCATTCATAAGAATTATAAAAAATAATCATTTAAAAGCTAATAAGTTATCATACGGGGGTTGTACGATATTAAATGAAAATAATTTTCTATTTTGAAATGGAAAAAATTGATACTGCAAATACGAAAGTATGTATTATAGAAGTGATGATAAACAATGGCTTTTGTTATCTATCCTGAGCTACCGATAAAAATTCGATGATTTATAATGTTAATCATCGAGAAAATAATATATTGGCATAAATAATGACAAATTTCCCTTCTGGCTAACCGCTTCCTTTTACAATTGCGTCTTTATTGTAACTATTATTGAAAGTATAAATAAATAGTTTGGATTTAAATGAAAATTTCCATTAGAAGATTTATGGTAGCATTAAAGAAAAGCAGTTAGTAGAAGCGAACAAGATGTTTTCTATCAGATTATTTGCTCTTTTGTTACTTGTTGTGATTTTGATGGTGTTTGTGCAAGTATCTACTTCTAAACTTTTTATACCTATCAAGAGATGCGACTTGGGTCAAAAATTTATCAGAGGAAAATGCAGAGAAATCTATTCCTAGGGTAAGCTATTATTTATGAAAAATTATACAAGGGGAATGGAAGATTTTTCTAAAATAGTATAGACAATGATAGTACTCTCCTTTCTTAGATCAAATAACATTTGTATAGATTAAAAAGAAAGTAACTAGATTCATTTGTGGATTTGTTAATAATTCTAAGTACCAGTTGATGCCCATATATTAAATCAATAATAATAACTCAGCTAACATAATTTTTGAAAACTCATAGACAAACATGTATTTGAATGATAAAAATTGCAGATTTCTTTTCAAGTTGATGCTAGCTATACCCCTTTGCACGTCATTTTCTATCCAATACGTTCTCTTTTTATACTACGCCATCTAACCGCAAAGTTTTTCATTATGCAATGGTTCAATATAAAGGAGTTGTCTTTTCTTTTAATGTATCAAATAGATCGACAGATGGCGGCAGTCATTTTAAATGCGATCATCATTTTTTAATACCGCATTGTTTTTAAATGTATTTCTTTGTTAGTTATCAGGTTTAATGGTGAATTTTAACTCGTATACTTATTAAAAACTATTCTTTTTCCCCTACTAGCTGTGAAGTTGATAATTGTTGCGTCTTTCTAGCCAACTGAGTGGTTAATAATTAAGTATAGTTCAACAAAAACTTGTGCAACATAATTGTGTATATCCAGGAGTTTGTCTTTTGCTGCTTGTTTATTCCCTATCAAGATAAAATTATTTGGATAAAAATGCCATTAGTTTAAAATTCGCGCTCAACCAGAAATGACTGATGACATAAGGAGTGCGTTCATGATATATCGAAAACTGACAGTGTGCTTGTCAGACAGTCATTCAAACCCACTCGCGAAATAATTTTGGTACTTGCTTAATAACACCTTGGTGTATAATATTACTATTTCCTCATTCATATTGCTAATTAATTTGTATATTGATAACGTATTATCTGAAAAATGCGGTTAGGCGTAGAACAAGAGTTTTTGTTACAACCTTGGAATGTTTATCACTATTCAAAATTTTAATTTAAAAAATTTCCTTTTAAGTTTTTAATAGACCACTAGTTACTATTACAAACACTTTTAGTTACGTAGAAGATTAAAAATCGATTAAATAATTTTTGAAAGAGGAGCAAAACGAATCTGAAAAGTAGTCTGTAGAATTAAGCTTTTCTGTAGCATAACGCAATTATTTTTTTCCTTCGAATACTCTATTTTTCTTTCTTATACATCCACATTTTCACGTATTTTCTTATTTTTGACAAAACGTATATTCTAATAAAGATTAAAATAGTTACAAGCAATAGTTACCCTTTAAAAAACATTAAATCGCCGCCTTTGTAATATTGAAAACTTCCAAATTAATTTGCAGGACTTTCCGTTGTCTTAATCTGTTTCCTTTCAACTGCTACTTTTCCAGATAAAACTTATTAAGTTTATTAAAAGATTTTCTTCAATAAAAATAGCGAATTTATACTATTCGTAGATTTGTTAAATATTAATAATGATGTTTTTTATAAGAGTTTTCTACTTTTTGCTATTTATTTTGCTCGCTATTGTGATAACTACTTGGGCAAAAGTATTTTCATTTAATGAAGAATGTTCTGATGAACAAATTTGGTACAGAGGGCAGTGCGTCGATGCTTATTTTTAATGTAAGTCTTTTCTCTTTAAATATACGTGTATAATTAACATTTTCATGTTTTACTGAAAAATTAGTAGATTTTTGAAAATTTGCACTTATACTAGCAGCTGTGAAGTTGACTATTATTGCTTCTTGTTGAATGTTTTCTATTATTAATAGCAGTTCAACTAAATCTTGAGCAACATAATTTGGTATTGAATGTGTCTAGGTTAGGTTAGGTTTAATTGGCAGTATCATAAATAAAAAGATACGAAAACGTACTCCAGAACAAGTATTTCCTTCTGATAGAAACAAAAATAACCAATTTAGAAGCTTAACATAGTTTGGAATACCGTCCTTAAAAATCAAATCATTTTTAGAAACTTTAAACTTGAATATTTGCTTCAAAACTGATAACAATTTATCCAAATTCATTAAAAACAACAAATCCAAATCTTTAAAACTAAATTAATCAGGAGTTTGTAAATTAAAATGTGGTAATGACAACTGTAACAAAATTTATATAGGTAGAACTTTTAGGAATTTTAAAACTAGAATTTCAGAACACAAACGTAGCTGCTATGACAACCAAAAATCAGATTTCAACTACTCAAATCATTTATTAGCAAACCAATACTTCTTCGATTCAAATTTTGAAATTTTGCATATAGAACCTAAATCCTTCAAATTAAATCTTTTAAAAGCCCTTGAGATAAATAAAAACAAATATTCAGATAATCTTTTTAACGACCAAATACCTAGATATCAATAATTCTCCCTCATTAAACCTTTTTACCTAGAAAGGTTCCTGTAGGATTGATGTGAATGAATTTCCAACTTGTTAAGTACTTTAGTTAATCCCATATTTAGATAGATACACATTTTTTTCCTTTTTTATTTTATTTCCAAGTAAATAGATCATAATTTTATTGTATATATCCTTAAAATTTAGTACTGTATAAATTAAAAATTTCTCATTATATCTCCATTCGTTTGATAAAGCTACTGTGTTAGCGAAACGCGTCACAATTTTAAGTTTTTAAATTGTTTTATTTCATTATTCAATAATTGTGTATACTCAACATTTTTATTATTTTTTTGTTACAGATGATGCCTATATCAAGACTACAAAGCATAAAACCTTGTCCGGATCAACTGCTATTATCTTAAATATCAATTACCAAATTATTTACAACAAAATTATTATTTATACAAAGTTTTTTGTCTTCTAAAACCTAAAATAAAATGAAAATAAGTATAACAATCATTTTCCAAATGTATTTTCAAAACATTTATATTTTATATCATTAAAAATCATCATGAATTATTTTTTGATTTTATACCAACTTTAAATAAGCTATTTTCCGAAATTTGTACGTATTATTTACAAAAACTCACGAATCTATTCCGTATATTGATTAGAAAATTTCCAGCACAATCCTTGGAACATTACATGATTATCAGGACACCTCTTGAGAACAGTGTGATCATAGGTGAAATTTCTAGCTCTTGGAACATACCCCATGACACAATAACAATAAAAAATCATCAAAATCAGTCCCAGATATAATATTAATAATTGCATCTTCGTCTTGAATGTTCAGTTATATTTATTTGTTGTACATTTAATGTTTAATAATAGGAACTCGTTTATCACTATTACTCAAATTCGATTTCGTCATCTCTAGAATTGCGTTCTAGTTTTGAGGAATTTTTCAAATTTTCGCAGGATCGTACTGGGTATTTCTTTTGTAGCTAAAAATTGATCTAGATGAAGAAAGAATAAAAACAATGCTTAGGAAGGTGTTTAGGGGGGATATTGCTAACTAAAATTTTATAAAACCAATTTGTAAATTTGTCGAATTACGGCTCCACATTGAGACAGATCTAAATTTTTTTCCATCACTCTTTACCATTTGTAATAAAGTCCTGTCACCTTTTTTAACAATTCAACCTCATAGTGTATTTCTTATTGGTGTACAATTTTTAAATTTGAACCAATAGTAAGTAAGCTATTTATTTCATTATTGATTTTTCCGTTGACCGTGTATTAACATATGATATTAACGTTCTAAAAACTAGACAAAATTATACATTAATGACCCCCATTAATGCATGATTTACCTATATTAATCAACGATTTTCTGCAGGCAACCCAACGCACATCTTATACATATATTGACGTTTTGTAGGCAACCAAAAATACAATAGCTTATGTTTCTTTATGTTAACTTTTGGGTTTCTTTTCGCATGCTAGTAGAATAAATAGTGTACCTAACATATGCGTAAAGTAGTGACTTTTTCGTACTACCGTTAGGTAAACTACTATTTTTGAAAAGACTAGATACATTTTTAAATCAAGTTTATTGTGATTTTAATTAAGCCGTTTTTTAAAATTACCAGTTCACGTGAAAATACTAAATTTATTTTTTCGCGTGACAGACCCCTCAGAATAATCCCATAGCCAGCTTTAGACCGGCGTGTAGGTAAAACAAAATGACAAAATAAACAAGAAAAAAAAAACACCAACAAAAGCCGGAGAAGGAAGTCTGGATGAAACATATCCGTACGGAAGCAATGGCTGACACTAAGCATGAATTATGACGTCATGAATCTAAGACGGTCGGCTTAGGAGGTTTAGTTGGTTTATTATAACAAGTGAGATGTGTTGCCAAGGACACGAATATAAACAATACGTAACCGCTGAGGATTAAGGAGGTTGTAAGGTTAAAACGCAAGGGATAAGGAAAATAAGTTCAAATTGAATTTTGTTTTTGTTTTGTATAGGTGTGGGAAATATATTATTCACCTAAAACAGGATGGGTAAGGGACAATGATAATCATATGAAAAAACATATAAATCGATTATTTCATTTTATAACAAGGATAGCAACAGCAGGTTCTATGCAACACCCAATGACAATGCAAAGTTTCACACTTCTTGAAAAACAATAACAATTGCGTTTTCAAACCAAGAAAACATTAAATTGTTAGCCATCCTCCATTTAGTCCAAACCTAAGTCCTAGCGACTTTTTTACTTTTCAAAAACTGCGTGGTCAAAGGTTCCAGTTCCCAGAAGATGCAGGCAACGATTTCAAAAACTCCACAAGCCTTTTTTTCAAACTTTGTATGCAAAATAATCCTCGGAAATCGATATCCAAAGTAGGCTCGTATTTGACAACGCAAACGTCATCTTTTTCGATGAATGTCACTTTGTCACTTATAAGCGACTAAATAAAAAAAACGCTGTCTCTCCCAATTATAAACTATAAATCAAATGTGCATTGTTCAGAAAATCCAATGTCAACATAAATGGAATTGTAAAAACTGTTCTTTTAATTTTCATTCCTCTAATTAAATAAATTTTTGTAAATATGTGAATTCTCGATTGTACAAAAAATTTTGTGTGTAATTCGAGCGCAAATTCATTCATTCAATATATCATTTTGCGACCTTAATACACAAATAGCTATGTCTTAAAAGAACATAGACATTTACAAAAATTCATTTCCATTTTTACACTCTTAAAATCTAATAGATATTGATAGGCATAAATATTGGAAGATCTCTAGAAAATTTTTATCAATATCAGGGACAAGCTGTACCAACAGTTCCCTAAGCTATTTCCAATACACCATATATTTTAACAGAAAATTTATTTTTATATTCCAAATATAAATTTATAACCATCCAAAATAATAATAGTTTTCTACGGCACTGGATATAAATGCGAAGTACTCGATTTAATTTAACTACCACGTGATAAAAAAAATTGAGCAAAAAATAATGTAAAAAGAAGGTATGTATATACCGGTATTAGAAGTAAATCAAACGAGCCATGATAATATTCCTTTCTTTGTTCGAACTTGTCATTTGTAACAAAATTTTCGGAGTGCGGTGGGTGTGGTGATAGTGACGAAATTGTTTAATATAATATAGACAATAGAAAATTTATTAATTATGGATAATAGGTGAGTTTTTAATAAGATTATATTTGATATTTATTATTATTAATGTACATATAGGTATGCATACTTTTAATAAGAAAACCATGTTCACGAAATTAATATTAACCAACTAGACTAGTGTGATAAAAAGGGCCAGGTATTAACAATCAATATATTGAGAGTGTTTTCACACAAAATTTACTGGGTGTATGCATTTTTCTCTATATTTAATAAGAATTTTTATGTAGTAAAATTATAAAAATTTGATAAGGTGGGTATTGAAATGTCATTTGCTGCGTTCGTTAGTTTCATTCGATCCATCTTTAAAGTTCAATCGTTTATTATTTATAGAGGTAGAGAGGTGAATCAGAACTGTTCGGTAATTCCGCTCAGAATAGTTCGATGAGATCTGTTTGCTAGGAGTATTTTGACAGACGAAAAATGTTAATCTGTGATGTTTTGGGGTTAGGTTGTAGTAAAGTTGTAGAAGTTTGTTTATATCTATGGTTGAATGAGCAAAGTTTCGTAACCTCTGTGGTGCATATATGCAATATATTCATTATGAGGAAGGGCTCCAAGGTGGGAAACATTTTTAGGACTCTTTCATGTCTTTTAATAAGGATCTTTTTTGTTTATTACTTGAATTTTCAAACTTTTCCAAATATTATTTCAACTATAATATTAAATTAATATCGTTTCATTTTTTTACAGATTTTTTCGGTCTCGTTTCAGCTCAAGAAATGCGATATGCCTAAAGGTAGGAGAATGTTGCGATGAATAACAAAAATAAAAATAAATATGAAAATCTTTATATTTTAGAAAATTTTCACTTTTAAGTATTATTCTTCAAATTTTATTAATTTGTTTTTTATTTTTGTTATTTGGAAAGTGTGCCTGAAATATTTTTGCTATTTACAATCTTCAGTTTCAATAATTTTATACAATACTGGAAACACCCCAGCAAGAGGATATTTTATGTGGATTTTGTTTGTGTTTCTTCTTTTTCAGATGAAGTTTTTTCAGGACTGCAGCCTTCTGTGTCTAATATTTTTTATTTTAATTAAAAAGTTATCAAAACAAGAATAATGAAAAAATATTTACGGAATAGTAGAAAAAAATAAATTTAAAATTTAATTTTTCTCTTTAATTTGAAATTTGAATAATATAAAATGAAAAATCGTCCCAAAAATTAATTTATATATTTTTTTGAGTCATCTTCCCCTATATAAAACATTTATTTCGACTAGCATATTTTGAGATGTAAAAATTCAAATTTTTTTTTCCAAAATTTGGCTCTAACTAAATCATAAATAATTTTGAAAATTTTACTAAATTTAGCATCTTTCCTAGAGATTTCGTTGGAAAATTATTATTTTTTAAATAAGACACTCACAAAAGGCACTTATAGGTACAACAAGATCTTCCAGACAACTTAGAAGAAACATTTTCCGGGTGTTTCCAATTTTCTACATTTTTAACTTTTTATCAGCTGAGAAATTTTTTTGTGGTTACACAAATTTCCAAATCGTGGTATGCATGTATTTAAAGTAAAATATGTGATCACATAAATTTCCCTGAGTTTTTCAAAATATTTTTTAACGTAATAACTGAACTTATTTTTATATTTTCAAAAACTCACCAGTACCTACTAAGTAATTTGTATATTTTTAATCTCTTTTAACTTTTAATATTTCACTAAAGACAGTTTTTGTGCCCAGATTACTTGGACTGCTCGCTAACTTTGATTAACAACTTTTTTTTCAAAATTAGATTTACTCAACTCAAACACAGGTACTGGCTCGAGTTTGCTCTAACGTAGAATCAGGGAAACTATGTGATGTGTGTCTTTGACTAAGAGATAAATGTGGTGGCAATCGCCGGTCGGTAAATGGAAATGGTCGATTTCGGTTTTTAGTGATGGTTTATGGTAAAAATGGAGCAGTCCAGATGGTATTGAGATGGAGATTGCTCTGTGGATGGTTCCAAATGTAAGTATAATTTAAAGTTTTTTTTTATAAGCAATAATAAACCTTGTATGTATATATTTTTGGGGTAACATTCACTGATACCTGAAAGATCTATTGTGCCCCCTTACTTCTACTTAGTTTCTGAGGAAAGTCTCTGATACTAGTAGCTCCTTTAGTCCTATTTCCCGGAAGAATTTTAGGACATCTGCAGGCTTCAACTTAGGTAACTGTTCCTCTTCTATCCAGTGATCTCCCAGGTACTGTGCTCTAGGATTCTGGAGTGCTGTGCAGCTGGAAAGTATGTGGATGTAGTTTTTTTCTTCCATGCCACCATATAATATCTGCATGCTTCTTCCTCAACTATTTTGAACTTTTTCAGGTGCCCATTCAGGCGACAATACCCCATTAGGATACCTGTTGAAACTCTTGGCACAGTTTTACTTTGACTCATGCATTCATTTGATCTCAACAGGTTGTAGTCACCCAGAAGAATCTTTGATTGTCTAAGCCCTACTAAATCTTTCCAATAGTCAGATCTTCTCTTTCTTTTGGCTTCACCTATTTTATCTAATATTACATTGAAGCTGATCCCGCAAAAGGATTCAGGCCCACAGAAAGGTATTTTAGTCCCCCCCTTTGCCAGTTCTATTCCAGTGTGTCCTGGAATCCATAGTAAGGTAACTATATTGTTCTCGCCTAGTTCATTGAGTTTGTCAAGGCATATTCCAACACCATTTTGGAACTGATTACACAGAGTTTTAATCGCTGCTTCACTATCTGTCATTATGATAATCCTTTGTCCTCTGTATCCTTTATCAATATTGAGCTGGGCGCACTTTCTTATGGCTTGGATTTCCGCTTGAAAGATACTTGGGGTTTTTCCCAAGCATTCGGAGTGCTTGGTTCCTTGATAAACCTTAATCTGTTGCTTAATATACAGTATGTCCAAATGAAAGGAATAAATTCATCATTTCCTAAACCCGAGAGCAGCAAATTCTTCCTGAGTTATTTTTGCAATCTTAATGCGTATCCATTTGAGTTCTCTAGTAGTTTGTGATCTGTTAATGTACACTTTTAAAGAGATGTTCGCAATGATAAAAAACATGCAAAATCTTATGTTTTCAACAGTAGACCTTAATTGTCATTCTTGTCAGAAAAATCCACTTTTTGTTGGCCACACTGACCTTAGACTGAAGTCTTCTATTGAAGATCTTCGGAATTAATGTGATGAAAACGTTTTAGCCCAACGAACCGCTTTAACAGTTAATGAAACTTGGTATTTGTTCCAAATC
Organism: Galerucella nymphaeae; assembly: GCA_963978555.1. Taxonomy (NCBI): domain Eukaryota; kingdom Metazoa; phylum Arthropoda; class Insecta; order Coleoptera; family Chrysomelidae; genus Galerucella; species Galerucella nymphaeae. Next base: position 20,130,392 of record OZ021706.1, read on the forward strand.
GGAATTACAGTTGTGACAATACATAATGAATCTATTCAGAAACTAAATTAGAAATAATAGTAAATTCTAGGTTTGGCTAAAATTGAACCCAGTAAATATCGACAACAAGCCATTTAACTTCATGTCTTTTGGATTATTGAACGAGGCACTCGAACAAAATCAATTCAACTTTTAATGAGCGGAACGCTATCTACGAGAGAAGTTTCCAAATTGGTTTTTGGTTTTTGGGGGAAACATATAAACGTTCCGTTTAGTACTTACTCATTTAATAGAAATAGTCAGGAGTGGATTTAGAATAATACAAACAAACTTGCCTTTATAAAATGTTGATATTAAGAGAGATACAGGGTGTTAAACATGATGTTTTATTTTAGTTTTTTTCTTACAATAACTTTGACGCTTTTTGACGTATATGCACAAAAATTTGAGGTTGGGGGTTTTTGGATGTGAGAAATCATAATTTTTTACTTATTTCGATGTATTTTGTAGAGGGCGCCTCTTAGGCAACGTATGCGGCTTAAATGTACGCAAAACTTTTTTGCCTTACCGCATACGTGGCCTATGTAGCGCCCTCTATAAAATACATCGAAATAGGTACAAAATTATGATTTCTCATATCCAAAAACCTCCAACCTCAAATTTTTGTGCATATTCGTCAAAAAGCGTCAAAGTTATTGTAAAAAAAAACTAAATTTAAAATCTCGTTCAACTTCTCTTAATATCAACATTTTATTAAGACTAGTTGGTTTGAATCGAAATATTTTCAAGTGAAGATTGTACTGCACTTCTATGTACAATTACTTAAGGACCACCCTGTATAATAGTCCAGGAAAAAACAATTTTGAAAGCTCTTGGCTTAGTTTTTGTAATAAAATCCCAATAGTTGTATCCTTTACATTTGAATTGAATAGGAGCTCTAATATTTTCTTCAGCTTATTTCCCAGAATGTCATCAGTAAAGCAGGGAACTTGCGTTTTTTAATAATTTTTCCAAAAAGAAATTCCTTTATTGCCAAAACAACTGACAGCAACCAGCAACTGACAAGGTGGAGGCCATAAAGAAGAATGGTTTAAGTTTGAGTTCCTCAACATACCTATTATATTCTAATTTTCCAGTTTTTGCATGAATGTAGAAAAAATATTGTATGCAACTCCTGCAAAACGTGTTTTTTGCACTTGTTGCATAAATAACTATATTTTAAACAATCTACAACTTATAAAACGTGATTTTTTTCAACTATAAATTCATCTTCATAATATTCGCTTGTAATTTCGTCAACTACGTTCAATAACTTTCAAATTACCTACTCTGAACAATTTGTTTGATTTATTTATCTTTTTTTAAAAAAATATCACTACAAATACCGTCGGATGGTCTCTCGGAAATGACTAGTGTAGTGTGCGAATTCAATTTAAGGTCGATGTCACATCCGGTCATGTATTGGATGTATAACAGGATCACAAAACAGGAAATTAAAATGTACGTTGAAACATGGCAGCAACACCGCACCAAAACCAATATTAATGATTTATTTGTAAATCTGGATATAAACGGCAATGCCGGCATTGTTCAGCATAAAGGAAATGATAATTATTGAATTATATCCGTCTCAAATTAGATCATCGACAAATTAATGGGATGATTGGCGATTCTTTTCAGACACAAGTAGCCGGCCACAAAGTGCCTGGAAAAAATAGCGTGGCTAAAAATACATTAATATAAATAGACACGAGATAAGGTAAACTGGTGCCTGATGTATTTTTAGGAGCAGAATATTTTTAGACACTATAAGCCGTCCACAAAAGCGCTGTTATTTTCGATTTTTAAATTGGGTATATTTTTTTTCAACAATTTTTAACTTTTTCTGTATTTCGGCTCCATTTAACTTTACGGTATGCTTTTAATAATCAGAATAACTTTATTATCGAGACCATAACTTTTCCACATTGTTGGAAATTGTAATTTTGAGAGTTTAAGTGTGAATTTTGATATCGAATACGTGATTTGTATAACCAAACATTGATATAAGATGGAAAACTTGGAAGATTTATTATGAATTTTGTAACATTGAAGGATTTGAAATATAAATGTGAACATATTAGTTCTTCTTCGCCTTCAAGTTAGTGTTCTTTACGCACATTTACCTACCCTGACCAAAATTCGAATCATTTTTAATCTAACAACATCTAACTCATCAATGAAAATTATGAGACCGATTTCCATCTTCTGATGATTATAATACAACTATAGTAATTGTGTGTATTTCCATAGGGTAACATTTAACAACCTCTGCAATTACTAAACTACCCTTTTTTACGAAAAAAAAATCCCCAAACGACTATAAAACAACAACATAAGCACCAACTACACTTTGAATTATACAATCTCTTCAACAATCTCCTAGAGCCAATTTTTTCATCTTTTCAATGGGTCTCTGGGGTTCACACACATTCTTTCTCAGATCACTGAACTCGAATGAATTTTCGAAAATGTTTGTCCACTCATTTTGACGATAGAAAGGAAGCTCCATTTCTCCTAGTTTCTAGAACCATTTCTTGTTAATTCAAGAAAAATATAGTCTTGATGGAGTATATCTCTGACAAACTGTGTTTTCCTTAAGATACAAAGCGATTTTTGAAGAGCTGAAAGATCAGGGAATAGATGAGATCAGCAGAAACTTTGGAAGAAGAGACAAAGTGAAAAATAAATTAAGAAAACTGATTGATAAGTCTGGGAAGTGGAAATACCACTATGGATTATTTATATGATTTGTCTAATACGAATAGTATATTCTTCAACGAGTGCAGAATGATGGCTATTATTCACGCGGATGAAGTGGAATCATCCAAGTGAATATTAGCCATTCTACTCAAGTGAAAGACTATACTTTCTCCACGACTAAAAAAAGAAAACTTCCAGTGAGGATTGAACCCCAATCGTCCGCGCCAGAGTCAACTATTTCTACCACTAGGCTAATAGAGCATGTTTATTTTCAAAAAGGGATAAGTAATATACAGTTTTAATCGAAACACTTACATTTATAAATGATAATTGGGAGTTATAACTAAATATGAATACTGTTGTCCATTTTTTCTCTAAAAAATACGTAAAATTATGATTCTATCATTATTTTGACGTTTCAAACGACGCGCTGTCAGAATCGATTTGCATTATTTGGTATTTGACATTTTGAAAGAGACGATTTGATTTATTCATTTCAATTCATTAAAGCGTGAATTCTGATAATAATAGAATGTGATTGGCTAACGAGAGTGAATTCTTTTTCATTATTCACTGGTGTGAAGAATTTATATCATTATGTAGCTAAATATGTAAAAATAACTTACTTTTCATTCCACCAATATACATTTTTTCTATAAACTATTGTCTGACATAAAAATAGGGAAAATATCATTTAAAAAAATTGAGGACACGCAATATTTATTAGTTTGATTGTTTTTGAAAATTGTTCAAAGTGAATTTTTTTAATTTGCAGGTCTGGTCTTTCCGGGGATTCCACTTGTCAGGAAAAATAGGAAGTAAGTACACACATATTTTTTCTTGAACTATATCTTGGTAACAAAACGACCCTTAAGGAGCATATATCCTTTATTTCTTTCATAACTCAGGATTACAGTCATTTTAACCTTATTTATTACAAGGAAAAATTTAACGTCACACAGCTGTTTTTGGCGAACAAAAGAATATTTATCATGTTAACCTCTCTGTGAAAGAAAAAATTTCAATCGAGAGATGTAGGGCGCTGGAAAATTCATGTCAGTGAAAAAATAATAAACCTAAGACTTGTAAACTTTGAATAAAGTGAGGTACTGCCATGGTAAATGGAAATTTTCACACAAAATTGAACCGCATTTCAAAAATTTTTTGACGGAAGGTTATTTTGTACAAATAAATTGACCCCCTTTGAAAATTTTGATTGTACGCTCATGGTAAAACGTTTTTTCCACTCTCACACAAATTTTATTTTACGTCCATGGTTGATAGAAATTTCAGCAAATAAATGCAAATAGACGCTTCATTGTTAAATATGTTGCATAACTAGATGTATTGTGTGACAAAAAAAAGCGTGAAGAATAACCAAAAGTATGTTGCATGAAACGATGACGATGACGACAAATCCATGATTTTTCTTCTCCCAAAAAAGTGCTCAGCGCGTCTAAAGAAATTCATGAGGCTTCACCTCTGGGTGAAAATGTTTGGTACATAACCTTATTTATAAAAAAAAAATCGATTTCAGTTTGATATTATACAAGGTGTCCACTAATTATCATGTAAAACAAAAATTTCAGATACTAGATGTAACCTAATTAACCTTTATCCAAAAGTACCTCCTAAATGAGCTAGCGCTCTTTGGAGATGATGTTGTCAAGTCAGTTATTTAAGTATATCTTATACAGGGATTCCCAGAATGTTATACAAGGTGTTAATTTTAAATTCGTACCTCCATCCCCCGAGAAGATATAAAATAAAAGGTGTACTTCTTCTACATCTTTGAACAGCCTATCTCACAAACTAAGAAGGTTAGAGAAAAGTTGCATTTGGTATATATTTACGGGACACCCAGTATAGAGTACTATAATTATTTTTGTACACGATCATCTAATAATAGGTTTGTTCCAACCGCAGTCAGAAACCGTCAGAAGCGATCAGAGAATTGTCGACCATTGCAATCATTGATAGGAATTACGCGGAAATAACTCGTTGTTTGCCTTGACCAGTTATTCTCTGATCGTTTCTGACGGTTTCTGACTGCGGTTGGAACAAACCTATTAAGTCAATATTTTACCTCCTTTTCAAAAGGTACCTACATGTTACCCATATATCTACTAGAGTGAATTATGGTTTATATAATTCACTGGAGTGTATTATGGTTCGTTATTCACGACTAGAGATGGGGGTACAATATGAAATAAACTATAAATCTGTGGATTTTGTTCAGGAAATTTGTAATACCAAATCATTATTGAATTATATTTAATAAAAGAAATTAAGGGTCGTGGACAAAGTATAGTATTTTACTCGCAATTTATGGTCAATATTCCCTCGGGTCACTTGCGCCCCTCGCCTGCAGCTCGGTACGCAAACGTCACCCGTCGTGAATAATGGCTATAATAAATTGCTCGTTTAATAATATACTATTATTGTCTTTATCATCTTCGAGGTGTTTGGTACGTAGTCCTGAAACACCCTTTATTAATATTATTTAAAATTTATAGACCGACTAGCGAATAAAATTTGAAAGAACTTCGTTGGTAATAAAAGTTGATATAAATAACTCAAGTTTTGCTATTTGATTCCGTCTAAAAACCCGTTTCAGTAAATATTTTCCACTAAGGATATTTACCAATATAAATTCGACACACAATTATTTTCCGCAACGGAGAAAAACGTATTTCTTCGGTAACGCGGGAATAATGTGATAAAGGAAATAGCGACAATGGGAACCCCATCAATGACTTCGGCCGGCAACAGACTGAAAATGATTTAGAAATGAAAATTGCATTCACTTCGTGAAATATGATGACGTGATGTCACCACCTCGATTCCATTCAATGCATTGAATTCTACTGAATACATCAATTTATGTATCTGACTTTTCGCAAGATTTATTTTTGTTTGTAAATTATTACCACCAGCATGGAATCGTAGGAATTGGCCAAGATATTTTTTTTTACCTACCGGTGGTTGCTTTCACGACAATTTGTAGTTTTATTTGTTTTTTTTTTAATTAAACTTCGCTAAAAATAAATTAAGTGGTTCACTAGATTCCCCGAAATGAGCCCAACTGATTTGTTTGGTGGAATTGGTGGACGCTCACCAAGAAGGCTTGAGGGTGCTATATAAATTTTTTGTAAATTTTCTTATTCTTTTTTCCAATTAAAATTGACGTGCGTTCATAAATTAAGGCCTAAATTAGTTTTTAGCTAAATTAGATTCAAAGTTACTATTTTTCCAAATATTATAATCTAATATACAGAGTAAACCTTCAACCTTTAATTAAAAAAAAATACAGTTTCTAACAAATAATCTATTTAAAATCAAAATATTCAATTAATACATTTGATACCATTGTAGACGTTATTTCCCGGTAGATTAATCCCCTTTTCCAAAGAAACCCCTTTACTTTTTAATTCCCTATCGATATCTCCTAGAACGCGGCATCCGAAAGAATTTATCGACAACTTCACCGTAGAAAGGGCCCGCAAATCTTCCAAAAGGTCTTGCGTATTCAACCTGCTTAAATAATTCGATTTCAGATTTAATTCCTTGAGATTATAAAGGCCTTTAAAAGCTTTATTTGCCACTTCAGTGATCGCGTTGTCGGCCAAATTCAGCACCAAGAGATTGTTCAGATTCTTGAAAGAATTACTCGGGATTTTTTTTAAGTTGTTATTGTTGAGATTAAGAATTTTTAATGATTTAATCGTGTTCACGGCTTCTGGCAGAACTGTTAAGAGATTGAAACTCAAATTGATTTCTTCTAAATTATTTAAACCTACAAAAGCTTCTTTGTGTATATTTGTTAATTTATTTGAACCCAAATTTATAATTTTTATATTCCTCAAGTCCTTAAATGTGACAGAATCGATTGATGGTAGTAAATTGTTGTATAAAGAAAGTTTTTCTAAATTATAAAGTCCATCGAAACATCCTGATTCTAAGTTCACCAATTTATTATTACTTATTAATAATATTTTTAATTCTGGTAATAATTTAAAAGTACCAGAAGGTATAGTGCTTAATTGTCCTTGAGGAAATTCTAAAAGGTTCTGATAGTTTTCTATTTGCAACGGATGGTTCCTTCGAAGAAGCTCTCCACGACAAGTTGTTACTCCTGGTTGGGAGTTACACAGTCCGTAGCCGTGATCTGCTAATATGATTATTAGAAAAAATATCAAAAACTCCATTTTTGTTTTCTGAAAAAATTAAAAATACTGACATTAGTAGAAGCAGTAGTAGTTTATATGTAATTTAGGCGGGTGAAAAATGAAGTGTGAGGTTAGGAAAGAGAAATGGAACATTTTTTGCACAAGAATTCCTGTTTTTGTTTTACTTTCAACAATAAACACCCTGTCTTTTGTTAATTTTTAACAATTTCAATATTTCTATTTCTTATTTTGAGTTTTTGTCATCGGTAATGTTTACTATTTAACTACTTTCATATATAAAAAGTGAGGTTATTGTTGATACAACAAACAAACTACTTCGACGATTTCAAGGACAGCACCCATTTCAATATAAAACCCAAACATCTCATAATAATTTGACTTATCTGACTTATGACGTTAATTAGTATTAGCAAAGGTCATATTAACACTGTCCTGTCATCTTTGACAGGTGTAATTCAGTGAAACAAAAAAATTAAGAGTTAGGGCCAGTTCAAGGTTAGTTGATATCTGCTGTAACTTACAGGGTGTTAACATGGATAAGAAATCATCTTAAAATGTTCATAAACAGTACCAAATTTAATTTTAAACCTGCTTATGCATTGAAAAGAAAAATTACTGCTTACTTACTGCTTAGTACCGTCAGAAATGGAAACATAAATGTACTGTCGATATGAAAATGAATATAAATGTTACATCAGTGAAGTTCAGAGGTTATCTAGATACTTAGTAGTAACGATTCAATTTTCTACATGGTGTGAGCAAAAAATTTCTCGAAACCTGACTCCATTAATCTTTCAAATGATCAAATGATTGACAAAATGACATTAAACTGTCAAAATTATTCGTGAAATTATGAACAAATTCCTATTTATATTTCTGATTCTTATAATAACAGTATTCAAAGATGGTCAAACATCCCATCTAGCTGTGAAAATTTTTGAAGACTTTTTAAGTAGCACTGTTTTGTCGATATTTTTTAACACTATTTTAGGTCTAATATGTCCCAAACTGAGTTCCAGAAGATACATAAGATATTTAAATAGATACAACATTTAAATGTTTCAATAAAACTGCTTAACATTGAGTAATGTCCATTGAGGCTCACATAGAAACTTTCCAGTACCAGGTATCAAAAAAAATTGTACTTTATCTATTATGGCTGATGACATATTGGCTTCTCAACCCAATCTCAACCTCTGCAGATTGCACTTGCACTCCAGCATGTTTCATGTTATTGAGTTTTTTCAATTTGGGGTACTATCTTGAATGTAGATTGTTATGGGGCGCATATCTGTAAATCTGCAGTTCTTTAAATAAGTCCATAAAAAAAATATGCGACCTCCATGCTACAAAGCTAAACCATGTGTCGGATTCTTGACTGATGGAGTAGAGCATCCTCAGGTGCGAATTAAAAAAAGAAAATAGCCAGTTTTTCTCTTGGGAAACTTTACTCCCGCAGTCAAGTACCCCAGAATTATTGACAAAAGTTTCTAGAATGTTACCAAGTCAATCTCAATTCTTAGCAACATTTCGGTTCTATGCATTTGATAATAATTATTGCTGATGTCTGGTGTTTGTTGTTCTCTCTTTATTTGACGCTCGCAGAAGCTATCAAACTGCCAAATCTGAAAACTCACTAGATTTTCCCAGTGTTGCCATGTATTCAAAGCGTTAAGGGGTTCTCTATAAAGTAAAGTTAAATTCTGAATGGTTCAAATGGTCGTTAAAAATACACATTTTAATTAAACAAATATCAGCTTTATTTACAACGTGGCATATTATAAACAAAATTTTCAACATACATTTTTCCAAAAAACTCGCAGGCTATTTATTTCTATATAATAATATATTATTTATAATATTTATACATCACTTTCACTAAAATATCATTTAGTATTTTTTGTTCATTGTTAACTCATTAGGCCAAAAGAAACTATCAAATATAATATTGTCGAGCGCTAATTAAAGATAAAAATAAATAATGGTAGTATTAAAAATACAAAAAAGATATTAAAATTGGAATCTTTGAGGTATTTGATGTGCTTTGGGCTACATTATTATACTATTACACAGTCTATCACGTTTCTACTATTCACAGACCATAATTGCACCTCCCGGGCCATAATTGCACCTCTCAGGCAATAGATGTCGAGTGGTAGGCTGCATATGTTTGCAGGTCGACAAGAAACATTCATACTTCACAGAATGTCGCTTAAACGCGTCAAGTGTTTCTTGTGTTGAAAAAGACGAAAGAGCATAGGGTCTCTACCAAGATCTTGGACACCTACTAGCTACAGCTAGGCATCTCTAGCAATAAAGAAGAGTTATGGACTTGGCCAACGATCAATTTTGTAACAAAACTGTGTTTTGTAGTGAATATAAAAACTGCTATCAAAAGACAAGCTGTTCTTGGTATTACTGGTGCAATGAGGATGGTATCAATGGAAGCTCTTTTTGGTCTTCCTCATTTGGAGCTTTTTGTAAGGGTAGAGGCGCCATATTTCAAATGAGTTTGGATGGTTTGACTCTGAAATTCAATAGTAAGCACCTTAAAATCACCCCAGTCAAATGGTACAAAGATTTAGTTCAAGTATTGAACACAATCCAAACTGAAAGCTTATTTATTTATGTGTATACAAAACAAATAATTCATTATTTATTTTTATCTTTATAACGTCGACAAATTGGTGAGTAGGAAGTCAGCTTCATTTTGTTTGGTGTTTCATGTTCCAGTTTTTAAGTTGGGAATTTTAGAATCGTTGGCGATACTCGACAATGGTAATGTCTTGTAGTTACAATATTTAATTCAACTTAATATAAGTTAAACTTTTTACGTGGTTAATATTTGAAGGTAGTTCAGTCTTTCGTGCAAAGTAGACATATTTATTTAGTGGCAAAAGAAGAGTTCCTTCCAGTTGAGGAATGTACTATATTTTTTAAAGCAAAAACTGACTCACTATCACAATAATAAAATAAAAACAATATTTTCTATACTATATTAAAGCATATATTGGAAAACGAATTCAGTCACTTGGCGGCCCATTAATCAAGACAACAATGTTATTTTCGAGTTTCTAGGATGACCTTGAATAAAAAAAAGTGAGGTTTCAAACCTATCCAATTGAAGCGCTAGTTGTAATTGAAACGTACGTGGCAGATAATGCACGTAAAGATAAGAAATTTTTATAATTCTACTTGTTCATATCTGCTTTTGTTGATATATTAATCGTTATTTATGTAATTTGCTGTTATTTGTTTATTAAGTTGCATTAAATGAAAAGAATTATTGCGCAGGTCTCAAAACGATTCCTTCCATTATTTCAAAGCATTAATTTATTGATAAATTACCAGCAATGAGTCGCCCTGTATGTAACAAAACGTATTTATATATTTTTTGCAAAATATGATATGTTTAATTTTGTATTGTTAATAGCACTAATATAGTTTGGTCACTTCACTGAATTTTATGTAGCATTTTCTTATATTAAATTTATACACTTCATTTATAATAACTTTTTTTTTAAAATTTGATATTTTCCGTGATATGATTTGTTTCACTGATAGTTCAATTTGAAGTTTATGTATTTATTATGGCACTGTTTTCGCTCATCTAATGTTGTCTCCAACTATTCGCCTTGTAGTATACGTCTTTGTACATACTGGGACATTGTTTACCAATCTGCAACAAAAAGAAAACCATAGGTGATCGAGCATCAAAATAAGGTACCTCGCATGACTTCATGAAAACATTAAATATCTTGAAAACTATGCAATTTTTTATATGTGAAGGCTTTGTGTTTTTTACGTGAAAGACATTGGGGAATACAAAATTAATTAAAAATAGCTACAAATGCCAGTGACTTGAAAAATGGGAGGAGAAAAGTGACATATTTTTCCAAATGTACACTACCGGATCAGGAATTGACAAATTTTTATCAAAATATGCCTTTTTACATTTCAAAACAACCTGCCAAATGTCAAATCCATTTTAAAGTTATCAAATAAAAACATTTAAATTTTTATAACTTCAACACCCCGTATTTCGAAAAGTAAATGAGCTGCACCCCCCATTACTTATATCATTTTGTCCAATTTAACGAGAGGTATCTACATGCAAAGTGTCATTTGAAAACACCCAGTATAAACATTTTTGTACTCCATATCTATTAATAATGTTTTAGTGAATTATACTAAATACGACCCTGTCACGGCTAATACTTTTATGGCTTTATTGCTTGTCAGTATCCCATATCAGATCAGGTCAGTTTTCTACATCCTGAAAACTACCTATCACCAAAAGCTCCAAACCCCTCTCTGATATTTATCCGCCACTGACTATTATATGCCATCAACGTAACTTACTAGGAACAGTGCATCCACTTGCACGCGTGGGTAATGGGCTGTTTGTTGAGACAGCTGGCTTAAGATGATTTATGGTAATCTTATTGTTAGATAACAACACAGATTATGTAGAGGTTGATATTAACAAGGTATGTTTAATCTATATAAGTACATTGTTGCCTGGTTATCACTATCTCTCTCTCCATCTCACTGCGCCGTTTGATATTTCTAGAGAGAATTTGATTTTAGGTATGACAGTTACTGTCCGTTAAATGGGTCATAGTTGGGGTATCGCTCTTGTTACTGATTCCAGTGAATCAAGTGGAAAGTTTGGGAAACTTTGTGATTATGTTAAGTTGATATATTTTCTAAAATGATGGCTGGTGTTGTTTACATATTCGGACAGAATTTGCGAGCGATACGTTTGAATAGAGGAGGTCAGTGTGGCCAACGAAAAGTGGTTTTTTTCTGACAAGAATGACAGTTAAGGTCTACTATTCAAAACATAAGATTTTGCATGTTTGTTATCATTGCTAACATCTATTTTGCTTTATTAAAATAATGAATACATCCCCGAAGCATATATCTTGAAATTTAAAATGACTTTTTAGCTGAATACTCAACATATCAGTGGCCAATAACTCTAGAAGCTCTGTCAAATGTCAGTGAAGAAAGTAATTCGCGCAAACGAGCAGAATTGGAATGGGGAAAACAAACCAAATCGCCAGTTCAGTAATTGTATTGAAACAAATGGAGATTAGCACAATGTTATATCTGGGTTAGCATTGTTTTCCCCATTCCACAGACATCTTTGACATATACTGCTGCGCCCACTATCGGAAAAGTTTTCGCGAATTAGAAGAATAGAGATACAGCTAATTAGAAATGCTACAAAAATCTAATTGAAAAAGGACATACACAATTGAACGAATATCAACAAAAATACCTAAATATAGCTGACATTTGACAGTGACAGTTGTTCAAGTTCAGTTTAAAATCGTAGTAGCCGGATTTTTTTTCGCTCGACCAATGTAGCAAATCATGACTGGATGTCAAAAAACATATTCACCGAATTTTAACATCTTCATTTTTTTCATTTGCTTTCGGCGTACCAAAATTAGACATTTTAATTGAATCACCTCGTATATTTTCATTTTCTTTAGCTGATATTCTGGTATTGATATTTATTTAACCTCCTGTTATCATCAAATGAATTCTGTTTCCCAAACAGAATTATCAGATATTACAAATTCGGATCAAATTGTGATTGTGTGCTTATGTAGATATTTTCAACCGCTAATCCTAATGTGTCAATAATTGACAAGCCATATTGAATTAACGACCGCAGCAAATAACGTCGCTAGCGGCGTCAAACAAGAACTAGCATTATGAATTTCAAATTTAACCTGAAGGGGATATAGACCAGTGCCGAAACCTTAAAAAATGGTATAAAGTGGAAAGAAATAATAGTAGGATGAAACCCATTAGACAAGGTGAGGAATATAATAAAATCGAAAATAAAAATAACTTACGGGCGATTCGAGTTCGGGAAGTGGAAGGGGGTGAGTTTTTAAGGGTAAAAAATGGTTTATCTCTATTTCCGGCAAAACTACAAGTCATGTGGAAAAAAGTTAAAGGGCAAAGTTTTGAGTAATGAAAAGCTCTACAACTTTTGTTTTCACAATTTTTACACATAACCTCAAAATTTATGTGAAATTTCAAATAACGAAGTTTTTGGTTTTTTATTTTTATGTTTTTCACACACAACAACAACGATAAGAGATTCAATAATTAAATGTATATGATTTTCTGGCTTAAAAAGTCGTAAAAAAGGAAATATCTTTCAATTTTTCCTTTGTTCTTTAAACGTCCAGGCTTCCACAAAAAAAAATCACCCCAAATAGCGACAAAGATTCCCATTAAAAGGCTTATTACTGTTTGCAGAGAGTGTAAATACTTACATCACTTCGATGTTTAACATTGAAGTCAATATTTGTCCTCACTGGTCGATGATGCAACGGTTGCGGAGGTCTGAAATTGTTTCCTAAGGGCGCTTTGGGGTGTTTGGCGTCCCCCTGCATTAGTCTTCGGAGACCGAGCATCTGCAATAAAGAAAATTTCAATTGAATTCGATGGATTTTTAGGAATTTATCACCCTTTTGAAGAGCCCGATCCGGTTAGGCGGTTAAAACTTTTTTTTTCTACCAAAAAACAAGCATTAAATATAGACAGTAACAACTCTCGTAGCTCATTACTTCAAAGCGAAGCAGAGTAAATCAAAGTAAAGTAAAAGGTTTGTGTGACCGTGTGAGGGAAACTTTGCAATTTGCATCGCCCGAAATGTAATTCAAAGTAGGACACAGTTTCCGTTTCCCGTTGTGAGACTGAATTTATGTTGCGGCGAACTCTTCTAATCTGGATTATTTGGTTCGGTGGCCGCCTCCACAAGACGACAGCCTCCGCTGTGTGGGGCGGTCTATATAGAGAACCAAAAATCTCGCGAGCATCACTCTCCACTTATTTTTGATGAGAATTGTTCGAAAATTGTGAATTAACTGAAGAAACTTTAGGAACTGATATATATATTTATACATTTATTCCATCTTACATCCATATTAGTAGGGTTGTCTTTTACATTTGGCCCTGTATAGGGTAGAAATAGATTATTTTCATCTAGAGACAGTTGAGAATAAAATGTACGAAATAACAATTCTGTCAAAAATAAATAATGACATTGAAATGTCACAGAGATGGTCACTGGTTCAAATGTCACTGTTTTCGTTTTTATTAAATTCTTTTTTGGATGTCTTAGCACAAATACTTATTATAATTTTGTAAAATAATAAAATAAAACGATAGGTAAGACAAAAACTAAAAGTATTCTATACTAGGATTAGTTTTTTGAAGACGCTTTAAGATGTGCGTAGGGTTGCCTGCAGAGCCAAGCAAACATCAAGCTACAAATTAGCGCCCAACGTGGGCACTAATGGTGGGTTCCTATAGTCGTTAGGAATTAGGTTGGAGCCGTATGGAGCTGTATGAGAACTTCATATTTTCGCCGCTAGGGAAAATATTTGTGATAATTTTGTTCTACTCTTCTAGGTATTATCCAACAATGTAGTTGATTTAAAGAATTATGGTGCTTATCAATTCAAATGAATTTAATTTATTTGCTTACGTGTGTTTTATCATTAATTTTATGCATTTGGGTTACAAAGAAAATGAACGTGAAGATAATAGTGTGTTAAATAGTGTGACAGAAAGGTAACCTTCTTAGTTTATTGTTGATTTATTATCAACTTTGGAAAGGTTAAGGGTTAACGAGTTGTTAGGAGAGGTTTCGTGATAATAGCTAAAAGAAATTTGAAAAAAAAAGGAAAGTGATGGGTAGCTAGTGTTATATTATAATAATAAACTGCTCTACAAATGTTAAAAAATGAAAAAAAATTTGAATATATATGGAAGTATGCCGAGTTATACAAGTACGACAGAAAAACAGCTGAAAGAGAGAGAAAGAATAATTATGCGCGTTCATTAAGGCGTGTACTTTGTTTTAGCTAAGGGGTGTATACTTATTTCCCGAGACTGTCCGAATGCTCATTGCCCGCCTATTTTAACCGCTGTTGCTAGAAGCGCAGATTAATTTGTACAAATGATATTTTTCTCTGGTTTTCGTTGACTTTTTTTCGAAGTCATACACAATAGGTGAAATGAAACACTTTCATCCGGCAACATTGTCCTTTACAAAGAGAATTCACTAGTTGGTGGGTTAGGCAATGAAAATTCCGCTAGCCTCAGTGTACACCCCTATATGATGACCGCGCACAATTATTCTTTCTCTCTCTTTCATATATCCTTCTCGTACTTGTGTAATCAGAGGCGAGGTTCCGATGTAATTTTCGCAATCTGTATGTTGAAAATTCTTGAATTATCACTTTAGATAATATCATCATTAACTTCTTCGGAAATAATATAACAGCATACTTTGAATTCTTCTGGTGCTTCGATTTTAATTGTAAATTACGTTCAAAACTACTTTTGAGAAGAGTTCCATTAACAGAAATTCGAATGTATGCTCGAATGGAGATCAGCATTGTTCACTGATTATTCTAATAGTTAGCGTGATTATAATATGAGTAGATTCCACAAAGTAAGGGTTAGGCAACTGGGAACAGTGTAACACTAGAGCTGGTCAAAGGTCATAAAGAAATCGCTGGCAATAAAAAAGCTGACGAAGTTGCAATAGCAGTATTGTTAACGTTGATATACGGACCTAAACCAGCTGTGGGCATTCCCAGATGCTTCACTAGGTCGTGGTTGAAAGAGTGGGTAAAAAATAAACATTGGAAGAATACGCTCAGGGAAACACATGGGAAGAAATCCATGAAGGAACCATCAGAAAAAGTAACGAAAGAACTGCTCTCCATGAGACCTTACAAACAGAATATGCAAAAATAAAACCGAAACAGATCTGCATGTATGATGCAACTGTGGGACGACCACAGAAGACAGAAACTGTATGGTAGACCCCAAATGACTCCAAAAGACTTCTACAACTAACCAGCAATGAATCTATTTGAGCTAATTCAGGGAACGAATGTACAGGAGGATCCACAATAAGCCCAGGAGGATGAGGTGGTGCCGACGAAGAGACGGCTACTTAAAAAAAGTGTCCACCTATTTCTAGATAATCATCAGTTTCAAAAATGGTCGACAAGTATTGAAAAGACGCCCCTAGTACATAAATAACCTATCAGATATCAAACTTCGTGCAAATTAGAACGTGATTAAACTATTAATTCCGATTGGGGTATCAAAGTAGCAACGAATGAAGGATGATGAGATAATTTTGTCGATTCGGGCTATACATATACACCAGAGATTATCTATACACAGAACGCCTTCAGCATTTACCCAGGAAAACTTTTTTCTTTCTTATATTATGTTATTTTCAAGTTCTACATGGGAAATTTAACAGAGCTCACGTAGAAACGGAAAATGCACCTGTTGGCACATTTCCGTAACTCGGGTAGTGACAAAATTATTGTTAATTATTATTTCAAAACATTATCAGACTTGTCTTTCTCTCCTACACTATGCCATTAAATTGGATACGAGGATAAAAGATAAAAGAGGAACTGGAGGTAAAATCGTAATTTTCGATTGTTATTATCCTCAAAGCAAAGCTCCAATTAATTTCAGAGGATTATATAAAGGAAAACTAATATTTAGATATTAATTACGTGAGGTCTTAATGTAACAGTACGCTGTTGCGACTTAGGCATTAAGTTGAAGATTGCGTTAAAAGATACGTTCGACGTACTCTGAAGGATGAGAAGATTTTCGTGGTGAATGGGACAGTTTGCATGGAAATTTCGTGGGAAATTGTTTTATATCTTCTTTCCAGTGTGGAGATTCCTGAAACTTTCTGGATTTAATTTGGTTGAAACGTTCAAAGAGGGAATGAAATCCGTCTGCCACCAAAAAGTGAAAATATATTTTGCTCTTATCAATTTTCTAGTTTTAGCGATACCATTGAAACTTTCAGAGAATTTTCAGAATTTTTCCATGAAGTAGTAAATGAATTCTTCATAGTTATGACTCGTTATTTTATTAACGTGCAATATTCAAATAAAAAATAGTATAATTATGCGTGAAATGTACCTTAACGGATGATTTTAACGTATAAATATCAAATATCAGTTAATTTGTATCAATCAAATTAAGAATGTCAACAGTAGGGGGCGCGGGCGTAACTGTTACATAATATAATGTGCCGGGGTAATTTGTTAAGTGGTAGTTTAGACGAAAGGATCGTGAGATATGCATCAAGGTTTCTAACTATGGTTATTAATAATGTAATCAATCTTTCGTAACGGCTTTTTTACGCACGTAAATTGAATATTTAATTTACACCATCAGATGGTAGAAAGCGTTCATTGACTATTTATTTATCTGAGCTCCGTCAGCGAACAATATGATTGCTGAAGTCGTAGTATACCTCCTCATTGCCCTTGTTATCTAAAAACTGTCTGTCTCCAACTCTTGTATTTCAATTGTGCTTTCCTTGAATAGTTGCATCTCCTGATCTGTGACATACTGCTGCAGGTTCTACCTGGAATGTCGTCAAGCTTTTATCTAAGCACATTGGGATTTCTGTGCCTAGTGGTCTTTCCTATCATGCTTTCCAACCTTCCCGTTTTGAAATAACCAAAGTTATGAAGCATTTCGATTTTTATATAGCCTGTTACACATCGCACGTGAAGACCTCAAGACTTTTGAGTTGCACAGGATATAAATAAACGAAAAAGTAGGAAATGAAATGCAAGTATTGGTAATTTTTAATTTAGGAATCAAAGGAGTACATCAAAAATTTCATTTCTATCTCTAAGAAGTACAGGAAATCTCCAATGTATTAAATTGAAGTTCTCTTGAATGTTTTGCAGTGATATATTGGGGAGTTGAAAATATATTTGAGATAGACGAAGATATCTTATGAATTCCCTCTTTATCATCGTTCATTAAATTATACAAATTAATAAGTTAATTCATTAATCATCCAGTATCAGTCAAGCAGCTATTAAAGCAGTAATCAGTACCAAAAGGGTGTGGAAATGCCTAGACAAACTCAATGAACTAGGCTAGCACTTACTATGGATTCCAGGACACACTGAAATAGATGAATTAGCAAAGAGAATGACTGAAATACCTTTCTGGGGGCCTGAAATCTTTTGCGGAATCAGCCCCAATGTGATATTGGAAGAAATGGGTGAAGCCGAAAGAAAGAGAAGATCTGACCATTGGAAAGATCTAGTAGGGCTTAGGCAATCATAGATTCTTCTGGGTGACTACAGCCTGTTGAGATCAAATGAATGCATAAGTCAAAGTAAATCTGCGCTAAGAGTTTTAACAGGGATCCTAACGGGACATTGTCGCCTGAATGGGCACCTGAAGAAGCTCAAAATAGTGGAGGAAGAAGAATGCAGATATTGTGGCATAGAAGCAACCTCCATTCACAGAATCCAAAAGCACAGCACCTAGGAGATTACTGGATCGAAGAGCAACATTCACCTGAGTTGAAGCCTACAGATAACCTTAAATTTCTCCGGGAAATAGGACTAAAGGAGCTACTAGTTGTCTCAGTGAATGTCACCCCGAAAATACATACATACACAAATAGGGGCTTCTTTGCTTTTCTATTGTGTGTGTCCTGATCACAAATCACTAATTTCTGGATATCCCAAGCATGTTAGTTGTAGGACACTTGGGAGTATCTATTTCTTCCTCCACGAAAAAGGTAGACTTCAGCATGGAGTATCCACACCCTAAGCTGTCTTTGTTTGGCACATGTCTTGAAGTATTTATTGGTATTTATGCGCTTGCTTTCGTTTTTAATAATAAACTGTCAGCTTGCCGTTGTTGATATAAAAGCAGCAACTACTCTGCAGGCTGTATGCCACGAAAGATATTGAATTACACTTTAAAGTTAAACCTTTGATAGCAAGCTTTGAAAATGACTTTTTTTGCAGGAAACTGTGTATAAAGTGGATAACTTTTTCAATTTTTTGTCGTTGTAGCGCCACTGTGAGCTAGTGGTTGGCAATTCATAACAAAAGTTGCTTCCCGAGCGTTGATCGTTCGGCTATTTTCGAAGGCGATTAACATGTACAATGTAGACACATTTATCGGGACTTTTTATCTCCCGACGGGTTTTTCGCCGTTGCAGGAAATCGTGATTGAGTTATTGAGGACGTTCGCCGTTGTTGGGTTGCTTAGGTCTTTATTATGACGAACGAAATTCCTGCTGTTACGGAACTTGTGGAATCTATCATTTTTCTGGAATATGTATGTGTTTTCAGTGGCGTAGCAAGTATTCAAATATCGAAACATGCATTTATAATGCACCGGATTTAATTGGAAATGGGAAAAAATAGAAAAAAAAAATTCTACGTCTAGGAAAATAAATTATCTTACACCGTAACAATCAAGCACGCACCCTCTATGCGGGATTTTCCAATAAAAGACTCATTTGCACAACAATAGCCTTCAAATTATTCGACTCTATTGCTACATTGTTCCATGACGACGATTGATTCGAAATTTTGCATGTGCTACAAAAGTGGTGTAGTATAAAACATTTATTTTATATTCCGTGAGTGCTGGTGCTTTCAAAGGATGCAACGTTCGCAAAATTCTTCAAGGTTTTGATATATTTTGATAGCTTTAAATTGGAATTGAAATATTTATGTTTTTAGTAAAATAAAAACGATGTAAATGATTACATTGGAAGTCTTGGTGAGTATAAGAAGGTTCAAGCCTTTGTTGTACATGGGATACTAAAAAAAGATCCTCCGTTTTTAAACACCACAGCATACACAAACGCACTACGAGAAGCGTTTACCTCGTCGTCTGACTGACAAGTACACTGTCAGTTTTCGCTCCATAGATCAAGAACGTACTTCATATGTCATCAGTCACTTTTGGTTGAGCGCGAATTTTAAACTAATGTCAGTTTTATTCAAATAATTGTTTCTTTATAAGACATTTCAAGCAGTAAATATGTCAAAGGTTTTACAAGATTATGTTTAATAATTTTTTTTTGAACTACTATCACTAGAATCTGAAAATATTTGAATCAAAAACTAACCCTGTACTATTATTATATGTTCACATTACACCTCGTATTTTTAACAATACGACCCCATTAAATGAGACGCCATTATAGTAGAATCCTCTATGGTCGGTAATAAATTTCTGTCTATTACATTCATAATAGTAAATGATTTCAAATGGACGGAGATATGCATACTATATAGTCGATAATGACTCGCTCGCCATTTTCTCGTTAATAATGATTATTATTCTACATTACATTCGATATACTTTTCCATTAATTAGAAAATCGATATATGCTAGCAAATGTAATGTTATCACTAATTATTAACAAAATATACTTTTTCCACTACTAGCTGTAAAATTGACAATTATTGCTTCTTCTAGCCAACTAAAAAGTTTAATTTCTCTATTAGTGGTTGACAATTTTCCCATGATTGATCTAGGTCAATAACTAATACTCAGGAGATTGTCTTCAACATATTTGCTGCTTGAAACTACCTATCAAGATAAAATTATTTGAATTTAAATGCCATTAGTTTAAAATTCGCGCTCAACCAAAATGACTGATGACATTACTTGTACTTGTCAGACGACAGGGCGAACGCTTCTCGTGGCGCGTTTGTGAGTTATTTTGTAAGTTTTGTCCTGTGCTCAGTCAAAAATAATTGGTAAAAGTAGAATTCGACAGATGGCACTCTGAAATGTCAATGACATGCTAGCAACGAGTAAAATAAATCAACTGCCGTATAAGCCCTTTGATATTTAAGTGGATTTATTTTGCCGGTTCCATAATTCGATAGTTAAAGTGCCTTTAGTAAAAGTAGACTTTATCTTAAAGTATCCTTTAAGACGACTTTAAAATAATTAAGTTTCATAATGAAAGTAGCACCTTCTTTTGATAAAAGTAGCATTTAGCTAAGTTGGCAGCCCTGAAATCTGTTTTTCGATACCTTTGACACTATTTAATTCAGTTATCTAACCTAAAACTATTGTTTTGAAATGGCTTTGACGATCAAAAACGTCAGCATCATCATAAATTTCAAAGTGACACTTTCTCTTTGAATAATTTTTCATTTTTTTCAAATAAATTACTTCGTCATCGGATGATGAGCTAGATCTGGAAGAACTATCAAGCATGTTCATCATTTTTTCGTGAAGTATTCTGCCTGGTTGTCAAAAAATATGGAGAAAACTAGGTTATGTTTGCTTTAAAGCCACTTTATCTTCTGTGAAGTTTAGAAATTCGCACTTTAAGTTAAAGGAAACTTTAGGCACTACTTTATCTTAAAGTACGATTATGGGACCACTTTTTCCACTTTAAGCCAACTTTAATATTTAAAGGCACTTTAAGTTGATTATGAAACTGGCCCTTAGCTATTTTCAGTGTGTGTTTTGTAAAACTTTTGCTTTTTCTTTGATTGTGCTTTAGTATTTTGTGTTGTTAAACTAATTTTTTTTATTTTTGACCTAATAGGTATGGTTGTTATTTGTCAAAAATAAAACAGGTTTAATTAGGTCTGATTTTGTGTTTTTATTTTATTTTTGATATAGTCATATCTACAAAAGTTACAGGGAAGGTACGTTTGTATTGAGTAATATTTTAAATCTTTAATACCGACTTATTTTCTCTTTGTTTTTGTAACTATGGATTAGGTATACACTGACTATTCAAAGTTTATTTGAATTTGTAAATGCCGAGCCTTCTTCTAGGTGCATAAATGAGGGACAGGCAGTTTTAAATGCTGGTCATATATTTTTGCATGGTACCTTACAGAGGAAATAAGTGACACTTTCACAAAAGTGCAATGAAAACAAAAAATAGAATAACATAACCTCTTCCATAATATCTCTTATTATAAAAGAATATAACCTCAGAAATGATGATAGTTGAGTTGAATAGAAAAACACAGTTTCAAGCTTGCCACTGACACAAAATTGGACAAATAAATTACGAATTTACGGTAATTACGTTGACTTGCTTATAATAGAAAAACAATGCAAAACGAATTATTTTACTCGTTGCGACAATTGAATTCTATTCCGCCCAATAGTTTTCACCACCTTGGAAAGAAACTCTTTTAAAAGTTCTATTTTGCTTCCAATTAAACTTAAAATATAACCAAACATTCGTATCTCCACTAACGAACTGTACAGAAATGGATTTCTTTCGTCTGCAATTTTTGTTTATTTAAACTTTGGAAGTAACATCATTGTTTCTTGTTTGCAGCAGCCTGCCATAAATTCGAGTCTAAACGAAATCGTGATGGTCATAATTCATACAAATGAAAAATGGCAGATGTAGCGGTGAATTATTATTAGCTAAGTTCGAAAGAATTAATCATATAGATAATTTACTTTTAATTAATAATGTTTTTATACGTGGAAATGTACAGGGTGGTTCATTAAGTGAGGTAATTAGTAATTAGTATCGGAAAGTAGAAGATTTAGGATGCCTTTCTCTATATACAGAAGACAGAAAAACCTTTGATTGCCTGTCTCTTACTCTCTCTTAGAGGTACATTCCCACTTATCTACACAACGCCCTATGACTTGTTGCCTTTCTTCTCTATCTGTAATATATCTATGAATAGTTATCCACAATAGAGGAGTTCAGTCTAAGGTCAATATGGTCAACAAAAAGTGTTTTTTTCTGACAAGAATGACAGTTGAAGTCTACTGTTCAAAACATTAGATTTTGCATGTTTTTTATCATTGCGAACATCTATATTGCTTCATTTAAATAATGAATACACCCCCGAAGCGTATATCTTGAAATTTAAAATGACTTTTTAGCTGAATACGCAACATATCAGTAACCAATAATTCTAGGAACTCGTGGCATGTCAACCTTTCACTTCTGTTATTCAGTCAGTCAGTGAAAAAACTAATTAGAAGAATAGAGATACAGCTAATTAGAAATGCTACAAAAATCTAATCGAAAATGGACGTACACAATTAAACGAATATCAACAAAAATAAATATAACTGACATTTGACATAACTAGTGACTGAATAACAGAAATGAAATGGTAACATTTCGAGAGTTCCTAGAATTATTGGCCACTTATATGTTGAGTATTCAGCTAAAAAAGTCATTTTAAATTTCAAGATATACGCTTCGGGGGTGAATTCATTATTTTAAATAGATTATCGCAATGATAAAAACCATGCAAAATATTGTGTTTTGAATAGTAGACCTCAATTGTCATTCTTGTCAGAAAAAAACACTTTTTGTTGGCTATACTGACCTTAGACTGAACTCTTCTATTTGTAGATCATGCCAGCCGAATCTCATGATACAATTTTTATTTTTAATCGATCTCAATATCATAACATAACTTATATAAGGAATCACCCTATAATAAAATCGACGTGTCTCATTTCTAAAATGTAATACGTACCTGTTGCTTGGTGATGTAGATGGGTTTGTTGAGAATCATCCATGTGACTGTCTCGTGGCATGCCGGCATAGTTGTGGATCCGTCGTACGTCATGTAGTAGTCAGTTTCGGGAAGTAAACCGCGAACTGACAGTCGTTTCACCTCGATTTCATCCCCTGAGATACGCGTTTCAGCGAGAGCGTGCAAAAACAAATGAATGGTAGTTAGTTTTGGAGATTGAAGGGTGAATGTATGAATTTTTTATACTAAATAAGTGCTGAAGTATATATATATGACTTTCGTAAAATATGACGTTTGAAAATTTTAATAAATGTGTCGTTATAGAAATAAAAAGGTGTTTTGTTAATTACCTCCTTACAAAAGGTACTTAATAAATAATAATAGATTTTTTTCCAAATATACTCACCCCCGTATCTGATTTTATCAAGTTGATCTGTTAAAATCCTTAATTCCGGATTCGATAAATCTCCCAGCTGAAAAAAATATGATAATGACAATTTATTGTTCGTTAATCTTTGCTAACCTAACACTACGACTACAATATATGCTAAAACAAGAAGACGAAGAATGTCTACATTGTAAGTCAGGCATTAGTTAGGCACTGACGAAGACTTGCACCATAGAGTAATAAATAAAAGAGAGGTTTTAAAATATATGGAAGAAACTGGCACAAAGTTTGTGCGCAGCCAGTTGAGTCACAGCGACTAACTGAACTAACAAACCCCGCCTCTAACCACATGAAAATTGTCAATATTATTTTAATTTGAGGTTAGTCACTTGTAGTCACTTCTGAACTTATCTATATGATATCTATTTTTATTTAATTCTTATTGTCCTTTTTCTATTTGAATTAATTATCTTTAACATTGGCACCTATTATTATCATAGGATTTATTATAACTCATCATAGGTAAGTTAAAAAAGTAAAATAATGGAAACAATATTGTTCATTTCATCGTTTTTTTTTGCAGACAATAAGAAAGATTTGCTAAAAGTTCTAGTTATGTGAAAAAGTGGTATTTCGAACATTGTTCGTGTGATATTGGTGAGTGCTTCAAGATGTCTCCAGGTAGATTGGTGTATAAGTGTGGATTATTTGTTTGTCTGTTCTTATTCAATTTTTATTGGTTGTTTTTGTGTTATTTTCGATACTTTTTTGTAAAAAAAATGTTATTTTAATAGTAATTTCTCAGAGTTTAGCAGAGTTTTTTTCTCCTACTCCTACTAATATAATATTACGCTTATATTGAAAACTTCCAAATTCAAAAAGCGCGCGTCTTGAATGCTAGTTCTTACCAGTAGCCAAGGTAGGCGCTAGTGGTAACTTTGTGCCACAAAACGCTACACGTTCAACATCTCTCTTTTATTTATTACTCTTTGACTTGCACTCGTTCTCACCTAACTTTATTACTTGGTTTTTTCCAAATCCGGATAAACTCTGGTTAGATTTGGCATGGCATGGCAAGGCTTCACCAAATGGCATATGACAACAAAAGTTTACATAATTTTTGGCAATTTCCTTTGACAAAGTGTGGACGCAGTTTAATATGAATTGGAAATTTCACTCATAGAAAGATGCAATTAGAGATTTTCAGGAGTCATTGCTCACTTTTAGAATATTACTCAGGATATTTCTATTGGTATTTTTAAGAGGTGTTTTTCTGAATCGCACTACAATAATTACCTTTCTTTTTGTGAATTTAAAAAAAAGTAGGATGCATGCTATTGAATAATAATAGTGTATTTTATGACGTATAACCACGACAACCAGCGCTCGATACGCGCGGTATAAACTAGAGTGTACTCTGGTCTGTGAGAGATTTCACACAAAAGTGACGAAATCGTAGAAAGGCTGAACACTTCGACGACAAACAAATGAAATGCGGGTACCTACTTTTCAAATAAACGTGTATTTGTTGAACAACTCGCGAATACTTATGTAGTAAACGTTGGAAGACTTCTAGCAAAATGACCTTGGAATTGCTTTTAAATTTTATTCGGAGATGGATTGATGTGAAGATTTTTTTATAAGTTTGTAACAATTTTTTTTTCAATTTTTAGTATCCCTAATTTGTGACACTAAAAATTTGGTCAGGGAACATCCTGCCTTATATATTCTTTGACAGACACATTCTTAAAGGAGTACATACAATGAACTAAGTCGCCAGTTGTCAGTCGTCAGTCGGAATATCTATCTACTCTAACAAAAGTAGACGTAAGTCGAGGTTGACAGATTTGTCGTAAGTTTACGCCATGCGCCGCGTACCGTACCGTACCTTTAGAGGTTACCCACACTGACGTATGGCTATTGGTATGGTCAGAAAGAACTCGATAGATCGTATTCCATATCAAATTACCATTCCGTCATCTGACTGTGTCTACCCGTTATAAAAGACTTCTGATTTTTGGTGTTTTGGTTTCAATTGAAACAATGTGTCGAGGTTAAGTTACGTTTACGAAGACTTTAGAGAAGATTTACATCAACACAAATTCATAAACATGCTCGATTTGCATGTGTTAATAATTGGGATGCTGAATGAAGAAGTTCATCTGCTCAAAGGTGCTGTTTGATTTGTTTTAAGGAGTGTGCAGAATTTTTAGTGCTTGATAGGAACATACAATAAACTATAAACAATGTTAAACAATGGTTCCATGCTGCTTTTGAACCAATTTTAATCTTCCTAGACGATCGTCGAATAGTAGTGAGAAGTTTGGAGCCTTCATGGTATATCTCATTTAACACTGCCCCCTCGATCATCCGACTTTGTCCATGCTCAGACACTTCAAGAACTCAGACAGCTTAACTTTGAAGACAAATTGAAAGCAGCTGCTTTAACGATCTCATTGAAAGTATCCAGTTGCGTTGTTTGGCAGTTTTATGAAGTTAAACTGTACTATCGGCTATAATTGTTGTGATGGAAATGAAACTGATCTGCTGAAAGTTAGAATAGTTGGATATTTAAGATTTATTAGGTGTTTTATGTCGTATAATATGCTTCCCAGTTCTCGTTATAATTAAAATACGAAACGCTGTACAATTCTCCTACTATACCTAGAATGTTTTATGGCGTGGCCTATAGAGGCGCATTTAATTGCCTCGGTGTCCCCAGAGTAAAGAGCAGACGGTAAACAAGGCTCAAAAATCGATATTCATTCAGAAATTGTTGATTTACTGCCGTGAATTATGGAAACATGCGGTTGTATGCGAAACAAAAAAAGTGAAAAATTGTTTGACAACGCAACAGAATAGATAATTTTTTCAAGTAGGTACTTTAAAGTCCAAATTTTTTTAGTTTTTAATTTGTTCTTTAAAATTAAAATTTTAGGACACGGGTTTGGGTTTGGTAATCACAAAGATACACTTTTGATGTACTTTCACTCGGTTTTATTCATAATATAAGCATAAATCTTATCCTAACCTTCAACCACATGTCTCACTAGTTCACTCCACATTCTAGAGTGTTCTGTTCTTTCTGTCCACTGTCACTTGTCCTGTCAGTTACGACACAGTCATAGAACACATAGACCACAGACAAAATATGCTCTGTGGTATGGCAATACCAACTTAATTTGAAAATAAGGTAGAATAAAACTATAAAATGATTAATTTTTTGTTTTTCAACAAAAATAGCCACAAAGTCATGCTAGATAAACCAGTGGCAACTCGTGGAGTTAGGTAGTAGGTGGGCATGCAAAATTGAAGACAAGAAATTTCTAATTACCTTTAAATTTAATAAATGAAATCATCAGGATCGTATTCAGCCAACTCAACTAACCACAAACAGAAATTCATATTGACAAAAAATCTCGGTTTTGAGGTTATTTGCTCATTTACAGTTTCATGTAAAAATTTTGTGTCCATTGCAAAATAATATTACATTATTCTTCTACTTTTATAATAATCCGCTCGAGTACATTATTTACAACAGACATCTACCCAAAGTTAGCCAATTTCAACAAAACCCTACGTAAAGCGATTAAAAATTGAGAGTTTATAATTAATACACTTCTTTTGATTCTAAATTCACTCTTTTTAAAGGTTACCGAAGTTAACCTTATACGTGTCTACAAAATAAGTAGTTGATAGACTTGACACTGAAAGTTAGGTCTTATTATTAAATACTTATTTAAAAAAATAAATAGTCCAGGAAAGTACCTACCAAATATCATATTTCCGATAAGGAATATTCTTTTCCTGATAGACCACTAATTATTTTCCTGGATTCTCGAATAAATTCCGCATCATCTTGTGGCGCAATGATTATTTTAAGAAAACTTTTCATTTATCACAAAAAGCGTGGGGTGGTGTGTGGAGGCTTGCAAAATGTTTGTGTAAACAGCGCTACCCTGGAGGAGAAAAAGTGATGCCCGGTAGAGTGGCAGCTGAGCCTCCCTTAATGAAAAATGCAATTATAGTAAAGGCAGGTACACGGTAAAATTTGCATGATTACCCACCAGCTTAAGGGGTTTTTAAAAGTTGTACTACAATACAATTTGCATAACAAGGAGGGTGGTGGTCTGAGCGTTTTCCTCTCCTTTATGTCTCTCTAGCCAGTTCAGATGACGCAGCCAAGATATGGCAAATTGTATAGTAATTTTATGGTTTGTTTCTGCCCGAATTAAATTCTTCGTTTTGCATTGCTGTTTTGTTTGAGGCTCGTTTAAATAAAACATGATTTTCAAGCGAGAAAACGTTACAATTTCTTTCTCCTCGCACTGAAAATTATTTAGGAAGAAAAGTACATTAATGTGGTTGTTTTTAAAGTCAAACCGAGAAGCGCTAACAAATTTTACGCAGAAAATTTATCAAAAATTACTAAGTAAGGAATTGAATTCATTTTTATTGTCTAAAAAGTAATGGCTTCCTAAAGCTTCTTATAGTCTGACAACCCTCTGGCATACAGTGCTATCCCAGCATGTAATCGTATGTATTCTTGTTGACTGGCTACTAATTCGAGCCAAGCAAACATCAAGCTACAAAATAGCGCCCAACGTGGGCACCTAAAGGTTGTTAAAGTCTGTCAGTCCTTTGGCATATCTGGCGAATACAAGCATGGAGTCCAAGACCACCAAGAAATGATTTATTGTGAACAATTCAATGAAAAATTTACTTTCTACAGGGTAATTAATAGTTATTTATGCAACAAGTGCAAAAACACGTTTTGCAAGAGTTGCATACAATATTTTTTCTAAATTCATGCAAAAACTGGAAAATTAGAACATAAATATGTCAAGAAGCTAATCTAACCTAATAAAACTAAACTCGTTCTTCTTTTTTGTATCTTTATGGCCTCCACCTTGTCAGTACTCAATCATAGCTGGTTTTCGCCTTGACCATTTAAATTTTAAATAATTAAAGATTTTTGAAATAATTGTAACTCGTTGAGACTAAGTAGTAAGATATACATATATTATTGTTGTATTAAAGCAGGATTAGGTACTTGCTATGGATTTTTATTTAATTTAAATGTTTATGTTTGTCATTAATCATCACAAAACTGACACAAGAATGACAGATGAGTGCAATAATAGTATTTTATGCAACGAACATGTAATGATAGCCATTAAGACACGAGCATATTGTAGGATACGAAACGAGCCGCAGGCGAGTTTCGTATATAATATGCGAGTGTATTAATGGCCATTACATGAAAGTAGCATACAATATTTTTTCTACTCTGGTTAATAAAAATTATTTAATCAATAATTTAGTTAAATCAATTTTAAATATAGTTATTTTGAAAATCAAAATTATTTGACAGCTATCAAATTAAGTGTCACTTAATATGTCTGTTCGCCTGCAATAAAAGTGTAGCAATGAGCTATATAATTTTGAAGAATTCAGGTCTTTCTGTGACAAAATACGTATAAAATTACTAAATTTGGGAATATCTATGTATATTGCATTTGTAAACTGCAAGAAGCATTAAAACATAATTAAAATAAATAAAATCGTATAGCTCAGTGCTACACTTTTATTGCAGGCCACAGACCTGATATAATTAATTTCAGAAATGTCAACCAGGTATCCATGGCTATATACTAAATATTGTGCGAATGTCGCATTCCTATTGGCTTAAAAATCTGTATCATAATGAAAATCTGTATCATAATGAATTTCATTATGATACAGATTTTAGTCTTTTAATAAGTATATTATAAAACAGGAGTAGAAAAAATATTTTATTGCACTAGTGCAATAAAGTACCACTTTTTCCATTAAATGTGGTGCACAAAAGTGTTGTTTTTTGCATGAATGTAGAAAAAAAAATTAAAGCACTTTTTAAGTAGGATAATCAAATCTATTTTGTGTTTTACTCAGATCGGGACAACTTGTATATATTTCTAGAAGATCTGCGATATAAATTATGATAGCGACGGAATCAAAGGATTTAATTACGAGTTGGGTGTGTGGAGACACGGTGAAGGTGTAGCGGTGACGGTTGTTAACACACAAGAGAAACTAAGCTTAAGTGTTGCCTGTTTATAATCAACTTTACTTCTAGATTATTTCTGAGATACTAATTAAATTTGTGTGATTAATTCTCTTGTGCAAGTTTTTTGAAAAGAAAATAATTGGTAATTACATCAACAATATAATAAATTGCGTAGGACGAGAAAATCCGGATTAAAATCCGAAACTACCAACGTACTGGAATAATTACAGTGCAAATTATTTAAAACCAACATTGATACCAAAATATAAGAATAAAAGAATCATCTAGATTCTGAAAAATGTTCTAGATTCTAGAACATTTTTCATTCACTATTATAGAAAAGTTCTAAGTCCTTCAGATCCCAATTGTTTGTGATCGCTCTACGAACGATACAATTGTCAAATTCTTGTACAGTCTTTTCTTGTCTCAGTTTGGTATTCGTAGGTTATAAGCTGCACTCTTTTTGACTGAGATCTCAGTTGATCACAGCTCACATCGGTGACACAGCCTAATGCTGTGTCGGTGATGTGCGCGTTCTCTTTTTTTTATTTACTCACTTCGAAGTAAGCCCATAGAGTAATAAATAAAAGAGAGATGTTGAACGTGTAGCGTTTTGTGGCACAATGTTACCACTTGCGCCTACCTTGGCTACTGGTATCATGGATGACAAATGAATATAAGTATAATTCGTGAGATTTGAAAAAAAAAATCGTGATATTTCGGAAAAAATCGGGAGATTTCGGAATAATCGGAAACGGGGTGTCGTCAAATCTTCTTTTTTTGTTTGATAATGGTTGTTGTATAAATTATACGAGGTAGGCAGAACAAAAAATTCAAATTAAAAAAATTACTCTGTGTAATGAAATATAATACAAATTAAAAATGTAACAAAATCATATTGAAATGAAATAATATAAAACAAATAAAAATGTAATGATAGACAACAAATGAAAATAAACTGAAAGAATATACCTAATTTAGGAAATATATAAAAGAATTTAATCTGAATCTGAATCAGATTTTACATTTCGGTAATAGCCGGAACTGTTTATTTTTTTTTAAAGATCAGAGTCAATTTTAAAATTATGGCATTGGCCAAGGTTGGAAACCAAACTTTTTGTGTGTAATACACCTTCTAATGTATCCGTCCTAAGACGATTTCTTAAAGGTGTTTTATTTAAATTGACCAACGAAAAGATACGCTCTACGTTAGCACTGGAGTGTGGCAAAGATAATAAATTGAAGACTAAACAACATAAATTTTTGAATTTTGGGTTCTAAAAAATCGTGAGAATATGTAGTGAGATCGTTAGATCGTGAGATCTTCATTCAAATCGTGAGGTTTGGCATCCCTGACTGGTATAAACTAGCATCCAACCTTTTTGAATTTGGAAGTTTTCAGCATACGCGTAATATTGTATTAGTAGGAGTAGGAGAACAAAAAACTCTGCTAGTGAGAAATTACTATTAAAACAACATTTTTCATATAATAAAATATCGAAAATGACACAAAAACAGTCAATAAAAATGAAGTAAGAACAGACAAACAAATAATCCACACTTATACACCAATCTACCTGGAGACATCTTGAAGCACGCACTAATATCACACGAACAATGTTCGAAATACCACTTTTTCACATATCTAGAACTTTTAGCAAAACTTCCTTATTGTCTGTAAAAAAAACGATAGAATGAAAAATATAGTTTCCATTATTTTACTTTTTTAACTTACCTATGATGAGTTATAATAATAGGTGCCAATGTTAAAGATATCATATAGAAATGTTCAAAATTGACTAGCCTCAAATTGAAATAATATTGACGTATTGTCGTGTGGTTAGAGGCGGGATTTGTTAGTTCAGTTAGTCGCTGTGATGCGCCATACTCAACTGGATGCGCACAAACTTTGTGCCAGTTTCTTCCATATGTTTTAAAACCTCTCCAATTCTAATCTAATCTAAGCTGAGATTTTTCCTGTTCGCGATGCTATTAAAGACTATTAATTATAATTTAATGTAATTATATCTTCCAGATTAATTTTTTCCTAATACTAACTTTTAAAATCCTACTAATTTCACACCAACATTATATTTAACACACTCACATTCTTCTCCTCCCTCTTCACTAGCTCATAGAAACTTTATCATCCTGCTTAACTTCCAAATTTGAATAAAACTCAAAGTGTACAAACTTCATTATCAAGAACTAATTAAGATCCCGCAACCACCCTCGCTCTCATAATATTTCTTATATCGAAAAGTTTCTTAACGTTAAAAGTCAATGACGGAAAAAAAAGAAGAAAGAAAACAACAACAGTCCCCCCTTCAAAGAAGGATAAAGTTCAATTACAATTCGTAAAGTTGCTTCCGTTGCTCGAGAGAGAGAAAAAACAAGACCTTAAATACACACTCACCTGCAAAAGAAGAGAAATAACTACGATCCCCTGGGCTTTGTGCAATGCCTCTGAAAAGTTGGAGTAAAGCTGTGAGTTGAAGCCGAAAATCTGGATCTGAAACAAAAAGATGAGATTCCAAGTATTGTTAATACACTGAGAAACAAAATACTGTTTATAGAAACAATTTTTCTGTCGCCTGTATTTTTTTATTATGATTGTTTTTAAACAATATTGTATTTAAAGTATTTTTAATGAAAAGAAATGCTGTTTCTTAACAGTTGGAACCAATCCTGGAAGCAGTTATTCCTTTTGCTTGCTGGTACAGACTATATGAAAGTGTTAACTGCATTTTCTATATTTTTTATCTGTTTGACCATTTAAATCAAATCATTTCTAGTGTTGAGTCCACCAAACATAATCTCTAGTACCACTATACATTTTAAACAATCAACACGCTTTAGATTAGATTAGAATTGGAGTAGTTCTGCGACCTTTGCAGAGCTATTGTGGTTCTCCATTTCTTTAGAGCTCGATATCTAGCTCTATTCTTTTTATCAGACTTATTAGCCTGGATACTGCCTCCTTTGCGTAGCTCTCTGCCCTCGATTTTTCTTCTCTGCAAACGTGAAACCGCACTCCGCACTCACAAATGATATCCGTCTTTTTCCTGGCAGAACCTACAGAGGCTGTCATCTGCTACGCCAATTGTGTGCATATGTTTCCTTAGCCTACAATGTTCGATCAGCATTCCCACCATCATCCTTGTTCCACGACGAAATAATGCCTTTGTCCTGGGGCTTCAACACCTGGTTGTTTATACATTCGTGGATGCTCTCCTTAGTTAAGCATTTAGCAATTCCACAGGAAGGTGCTGACCCTATCATGACCTACGCTGCTCTCTGCTTGGCTAATTCATCGGTCTTTTTATTGCCTTTTTTTCCTCAGTGACCTAGTACCTAGGATAGGGTCACTCTACTATCTATAAACGTCTTTTCTAACTTATTTTCCACTAACAATATATATTTTATTTAAAACTCTTCATGTCGCATTTAGTTGTTGAACATTGTTTCTCGATCTA
Organism: Galerucella nymphaeae; assembly: GCA_963978555.1. Lineage (NCBI taxonomy): Eukaryota > Metazoa > Arthropoda > Insecta > Coleoptera > Chrysomelidae > Galerucella > Galerucella nymphaeae. The sequence goes on from OZ021706.1 coordinate 20,163,574, forward strand.
CATTTACAACGGAAAATCTGGCGTTGAAACAATAAAGGATATGTGTACTATGCCAAAGTTTCCAGCCTCTCTCGCAGATCTTTCCAATCATCACTTTATTGCTTTGGCGTTTATCGAATTTTCCACCCTTGTGTTTTCCTCTAGCAGGCGATTTTCTCTCTTTTATTATTTTTTCCTCAAATATTGATACTCAGTTGAGGATTACAGTAGGCCACCAGGGAAAGAGGGAAAGGTGAGATTTCTGATATTAGATTTTCATACGGAAATATATATGACTCTAGTAAAAATTTGATGTCGTAAGATATATTATATGTGTTACGTAAATGTTGTAAAAATGAGATCCATAAGTTTTTATTTGTCAAAAAAAAAATTAGAAAATCTAATTTGGACTGACGAATCTAAGAATATATAAAGAATTTCTTCAACACTTTTGGAGCGAGTGACATTTGACTCTAGAGTGGAAAGCTTCAGGGTATTATCTTACTTGATTGAGAATATTCGACCGCAGAAGAGAGTATTTGATCTGCTTATTTCACTGGAAAATAGCAGCAATGGTTTGCCAAAACCGCATCATGTAAAGCATCCAACAACGAAATTTGAAATTTGTTTTCTCCCATCTAACTTCGCACTTTGTGTTTGTTGTGTTTCACGAAATTCATACATTATAAACCCGTAAAAGTTTCCTTATTCAATCAGAATCGAATAATTTTCAATTGATTACACACACATCAATAAAATATACTTACATGGGTACAATATTGAGCATTTGATTGAAAATTTAAATTGAAAATATCATGACATAACAAAAACATTCTAAAGACTCTTTCCCACCACACTTAAACACACACTATTTTCTTATTAACTTATTAAAAAATTGACCTAAAAAAACTCTGGGCTCAAATTGACATCTATGACTACTTCAACAATTCTTTAATGTAACACTGTTTTTTTTTATAAATTTGTCATATTTTATTTCTTGAAAATGTGTATACTGCTAGCACCAAACGCGAGGGCAAGAGCTCGCGCAGGTATAGACTCTCCCAACTAAATTACTATTGGATTACCATAAGCCACTTGCCGATCAGTGTCGTGTCTAAATTATTCAGACAATTACCTACACCAACAGAATTGGAGGACAACCAATGATACGCCTCTGTACAAAGTATTGCAAGAGCAGTAGTGGGAGATAAGATTGAAAATGAGTTTGTACGCATGGGGGCGGGGCCGTCATCACGTTCAGCGCTAGCTGTATGTTCATTCATATATTTATTATGAATAATCGATTTATTTTATTTTTCAGGTTCCTGTACGCTCAGAGGGTAAGTTTCTTTTTATTTCAATCAACTTCTAAGTTTGCATTTAATTGTAACCCGTATAAAATTTATCTTGCTTAACCAGACTAAACTATAAAACTTTTTGTAGTAAGATTAGGGTTGTGTACACAGAAAACAAATGGATTTGGTATAATATTTGACCTTTAGATCGATAGTATCTTTTGAATGTTTGAGTAGGGATTACAGCCAGGTCGAGTCAGCAAAGAGAAATAATTATTGTCTTTGATATTAAAGACATCTTCACATTAGTAAAATCCACTCTGGTTTGTACGTTATATTTATTTTGTTACATTTTGCAACTTTAATTGTATTTCCAACACTTTAATTACAATTAGTTTGGACGTCCAAAGCTTTTGGAAAATAATAAGACTTACTTTTTATTCACTATAATTATAATTTTACGAAAAGCCCACAACTTACTCAAGTATTTACAACATTGCATTGTACTGTAATTTACTATTCGAATTAGTTTGCAAATTGTAGTTTGTGGAGAGTACTTACAGGTTAGAAAATACGGGGTTGGTTTGATAGTTTTCTCGCTCAAATCAGAGACCAAGCAACAATCAAGGATGTTAGATTGGTCTTGATGGCTATTTTCATATGTATCGCGGTAACTTGTCTACTACTCTGTCCTGGTCAGATATATCTACAGCTTATATGTTTCTGTGTCACCTTCTTTACTGTGGTCATATTTATTGTCTTAAAAGGATTCTAGTTCAATCAATATCATTGAAGTGCCTTGTCTGACCATTTCACCAGTGGCACAGGCTACCGTGACCTTGTAAAAGTCTTTGACTGTGTTTAATGTACTTACTAACCAAGATTCGAGTATATTTAGTGCAACCAAACGTTTTGTTCTTCATTGTTTTTACATCTGCTTGGAAAATTGTGACGTCGTTAAATATACTTATCTTTGTTTCATTTCGACAAATCCAGCTTCCACACCTACCTCTGTTGTTGTTGTTGTAGTTGTCTTAGGTTGCCACAGCTTGTTTGAGTTCATCTTTCTCCCAGACTTTCGCTTACTTCGTCTTGTATGAAGAGTCATGGTAGTATTATTTTGAGATACTTGAGGTGTCATACATTCGGTGGAAAAATGCTGTTTCATCAAGACAATGTATGGGCGACGCAGAGACACAGATAAGGAATACGTGATGTCATTTAAGCCGCTCGATTCTTTTCAGAAACTACATAGTACTCTCCCACAAAGTGTCTCGTCTGAAAGACCTCTTAGCCACCATAGCAAAATTTTATTGGAATTGGAATACGAACTGCTACCCCATCGAGAGTATTCTTCAGATTTAGATCCCAATGACCATTTCCTGCCCCCAAAAAATGGGAGGATGGGGATTTGGATCACACACAAACTAAATAACGCGGTTAGCTTGAAAATTGACAGTGTAGATTGTAGTTGACAGTTGACAGACCAAAATTGATGAATCAGTTAAGTTGAAAATGGGTACAGGGTAACATAAAAACGGATATACAGCGTGAATTTTGGATAAACAGTTTCCTTTTTGGGGTAATTCAAGAAAAGTATATCAAACTACCGAAAATTCATATTGCACCTTGTTTTCTAATTCAATTTATGCTAAAAAAACTTACAAATTCTCATTGTTGAACTCAATTCGTATCATCCACGTTTTATATTCATTTGAGTTTTATTTGCCATCGTTCAGTATTCCAACCACAATAGATAATATCTGGTTGGAAACACAACAATGGTAATTGTGAAGAGCCACTCCGTACAAGCATACAATGAAAATGTTAAAAAGACGATACCATTAACCCCTCGACAAAAACAAGTACAATTTTATTAGATACGATTCCGAGTAGTTTTCGAGTCGATGGCCAGTTCTAGTAGTTGTAAGAGGTAGGATGAGATTTTCAAAAGGATCAGATTTTACGTTAGGCTGCTTCAAAGTTTTCACAAAGTTGAATTGTGTATTTTTATTTTTTTCTATTCCTGTAAAATTCGCAATTTGAGTAGTTTGCTACATAATATTGTAAAATGTTGGATGAAATTAGTTTTTTTTATATTAACAGATTTATTTATGTACAGAGGGAGTTTTAAGTATGCCACCTTGGTGTATAATATGCTATTAATAAAAATGCTATTACTTTGAAACTCGCGCTAACCAAAAATGACTGATGACATAAGGAGTACGTTCGTAATATATGGAGCAAAAACAGCCAGTGTACTTTTAAACGCTTCTCGTGTTGCGTTTGTGATGGCCGTTTGCACCAATAGAAGCATAAGCTTAGAATAGCTATGGCGAGTTTAAAGTTTAAGGGTCGCTTAGTTAAAGTTCAGTTGCACCAATGTTTTTGCTCTGGTTCTTAGCTAAGTGTTTAATATATTTGTCAACCTCGCTATTTAAGTTGAGTTAAGTTAATTTCTCTATGGTTTCTGGTGACTTTTCGTTTTTGTGGTTTGAAGTAATGTATTATAAACCCGGAAAGAGGAAAAACATTGACATATCAATCAAAACACAATAATGTTAGGTTAGAAATCTCCACTTTGAGGATAAGTGGAGAATAAGCGAGCGATTTTCCAAGCTTAGCTAGGTGCAGCTTAAAATGACAAGTTGTTCATGATGCAAAACAAAACTTCCTTAAAGCGCCACTTAACTTTAAGTCGACTTAAATATCAATTGGTGCAAACGGCCATGAGTGCTTTAGTTTATATGTACATGCAATATTTATGGTAGATCTGAAAAAAATTGAGTCACAAAGTACTCTTCAATTTTTTATATAATTACAATCCGATGTTTATTATACACCGTGTTCATTTTAAAACTTACCACCCATGTAACTCAAAAACAAAATTTGACCTGTCCCGGCGAATATTGCAATATATTGGGGTTTTTGAGTTACAGGGGTGGTAAGTTTTAAAATTAACACAGTTTATAGCAAACAAGTTATATCCAAAGTGTACAAATTCTCCACCTAATTTCTCTCAGTCATCCGGTGAATTTAAATAGATACAAATGCATTAAGTTTGTTTAACAGTTGGTGTTTGTAAATTGAGGCCGCTGAGAGCCATTAGTACACCATGCTTCTGGCTCCGTCCGCTATCTGGTTATCTAAGACCTAGGAGATTACAGTTAAACGCAATTTTCAGCTTTGACTATCGCAGTAGATAGATTGGAATTCCATTATTGAATTGTACCTCACTGAAAACACGGATAATTTATTGAAACTATAAAGACGTTCGAAATTCTACAAAGTTAACTCGATCAACCAAAAATAAAATCAAGTTTGAACACGAAACCTATCGGAAAGTTTGTTGCATGCTTAGAACACAAGAACCGACTGAATTTTGACTTTTTTTTGTCGTTGTATTGTCAAAAGCTTTTATAAAGCCGGTAATTGCCTGTTAAACTATAAAAAAAGTTCTCTTCGTCTAGCTTTAAGCCCGCTTGAAATTCAAGAAGGAATTAAACTTGTTTTGTTGTTAGTGTGATTTTTCATTAAAAGACATGCTAAAAACCTCGTTTTCATTTTTTTTCGGGGTATTCCAATTATTTTTTAATCAAACTGAAATACCTATATACAGGGAGAGTGAGTTGAAATCGAATGAAATTATTAGAAAATTTGACAGGGTGGAGGAGGTAGGCTCAGGATGTGGAGTTTACTCAAGAAAAACTTTGCCTAAGGCTTAAGTGGGGAATGGGGAACAATACCAGCGTGGTTCAAATAGAACTGGGTGGTATGGTTTATTCAGTAGAAAAATATGTAAAACACATTGCCAATACGAAAGGTATGTTTGCATCCTATTTTAAATAAAGAAATTTCTCCCGATAGATAGGTCGCGCTTGCGCTTAATCTAAACATCAACCAATCAAATTTCGGTAAGTCAATGACGTTTGTAATACATTTGAACGGCTCATTATTGTTATATTTTGATTATGATTAATCACAGACCTGCCCTTTTTTCCATTTCTTCCAGCGTAATGTCTTGAAAAGACTTAAAAATCGGTAAGAACTCTAGGAGATTGTTTTCTAGCTAGCCCTCCAGACAGACTACCCTTTGCTTCCAAATATATATATAATTTTCTACCATTTCTCGTAACTTTTGAGCTGAAATCTGTAGCGTGAAATCCAGTTTCTTGATAGAATAGAATAACCCAGTTCAAGACAAAACCCATTATCGTCCAAAACGTCATATATATTCGAGAATATTCTAACAGAAACTTATCTCTTGAAAACAAACGTTACCCAAAACAAAAGCCAGTCAAAATAGTCGCACCGATACATATATAAATGCCGTTTTCACCAACAAAGAATTTTCACGTCAGTAATTCAGTAAAGAGACGGCCAATGCAGCCAACAGAACCGTACATAATTCAACAGAACTCTCTACAATTCTAATACTGCAATTCACATGGAGTGCATTCTCAACAAGCATTAATTAAACGCGGCTATCTGCAAGATTCCAATTGCGGCCGTAAGGCCACAAATATCAATTAAGGATGCTCTGCAGGTCTTCTCATAACTCACATTACACCGTTTGACTTTTGGATAGATTACCAACGTTTTATTTGTTGATTTTTTTCGGTTCGCGATGTTTAATTGCCTGTACAAAAAGTACTTTGCAATTTTATAAAGTAAATATCTGTCCAAACCTTTTTTCCAGGCTGAGAAATGTAGAGCGGCTATAAAAATATGTGACTTTTTTGCTTTTTCAAAAAAATTCACTCCATTTTATGTAAAGAAAAAATTTCTAGTGCCGTTTTCAGGGATATTCTCCAAATAAGTCCGTGAAAAATGAATTTTTTATGAACAAAATGTTATATTGGCGCGTACTACTAGCATTAACTTTGGCTCTTTAACTGTTTATTTCTTCTTTCTTTTCATATTCAGTAGCCTTATTTGAATAAAATTGTAACAAAATATTCGATTCAAAAGGAAAAATTACTTCAAATCAATCATCCTTTCCCATATTTTTCAGTTAAAAATTTGGCTTTAAACTTTCTTTCATCATGTATGCTATTTTATTTCATGTAAAAAGTTTTACCTCTACAAAATCATGAGCGTTTCGTTGACTTTCAGTATTTCGAAGTAGCAAATATTGTGATTACTTTTGCTCGACTCAATACTCAACATTTCGCGTAGATAAAACTTTCTTCCAATGCCGTCGCCTTTGGATGCGTTTTATCTAGCTTATTTCCAGGTTGGGCTGAGTTAAAATAATATAAATCTCTGCGGTAAGCAGCAGTTGATTGGAGAGAACAGGATTCGACTGCTTTGATCTCTTATATCTGGTTCACAAATTTTTTTTTTGTGATTCGATCGAATGGAACATTTTTCAAAAGCTGGAAGCTGGGAATAACAATTATGCAAATACGACACTTAAAGACAGTATAACTGAGCAACAACATGAATAACAATAAAGGTTATGTTATATTTGTGTTTGTTGATATTCGTTTAATTGTGTATGTGCATTTTCAATTAGACTTTTGTAGCATTTCTAGTTAGCTGTATCTCTATTCTTCTAATTACTTTTTTCACTGACATTTGACAGAACTAGTGTCTGAATAACAGAAATTAAATGGTGACATGCTAAGAGTTTCTAGAATTATTGGCCTCCGATATTTTGAGTATTCAGCTGAAAAGTAATTTTAAATTTCATGATATACGCTTCGGGGGTATAATAATTATAATTTTAATAATGTTTCAACTTAAAAAAAAACCTTTTTACAAACTTTTAGTATATTCTGTATAATATATTTGGTAACAAAACCTATCAGAAGCAAAATTGTTATGTCAATTTGGAACATTATAGTTAAATGTAACTTCAATGTTGAACATACCAAAGCAATAATACAGACATTCATGTATATACCTATACGTCAATTTTCGTTTATTTTGAATAGAATTAAATGCTTTTCATTTGACATATGTTGATGTAAATTTAAAAGCTTTCAGCCCATTTTCCAGCTCTGAGTCCGACTTATAAGTTTATTGGATTTTCTCAGAGGTTACATCCGATTTGTTCGGTGGCTGAAATGACAGGGGATTTCACGTGAGGATTGAGACGGTCGACATCGTTTAAAAACAAATTCAAATTCCGGAATTATAAGTAGGTGATATCGGTTGTTTTTTATATACAGAAAGAACAAACCAAGTTAGTGTATGTCAAAGCTGTTAAGAGTCAATTTTTTGAAAACCAACGGATTTTATTCTTGTTTTTTAAATAAGAAAATTGTTTATAATGGAAAACACAGTGAAAATTGAGAAAATTTGATCGGCAAATTATACAGTTCAGGAAAAAGAACTGCTAATATTTTTATCCCATTCTTCATAATAATTTTTACGGTTGTACCGTCTTCTTGGAAATCCATTTTCGAGAATATCCAATACTTCCAAATCATCCTCCATAAACAACCAAAAGTTGAAAGAAACACACATGAAATTGGAAGACATAAAACGAAAACCCGAAAAGGGGGAAAACATTGACATATATCAATCGAAACACAAGAATGTTAGGTTAGAAATCTCCACTTTGAGGATAAGTGGAGAATTAGAGAGCGATTTTCTTAGCTTAGCTAGGTGCAGTTTAAAATGACAAGCTGCAAAACAAAACTTTCTTAAATCGCCACTTAACTTGAAGTCGACTTAAATATCAATTGGTGCAAACGGCCATCAAACTAAATATTTGACGGTAATTTTCGAGGAAATATATAGTAATAATACAAAAAAACCTTCTAGTTGAAAATTCATAAAACCACGCCGTATTGCAAATGAAAAGTTGAAAGCTAAACGAGATATAAATTCGAAAATTAAAACATTAAAGCTTATTAAAAACATAAATCACATTAGTGGATGAAGTAATTGCTTCCATTGATATCTTTTAAGAATTTAGGAAATCCGGAGCTCGCTACAATTAGAAATTCTGCGGCGTCCCGCTTTCTATTTTCATCTTCTTCTTGTTATTAAGAGCATTTCTCGGGGTATGATATAAAAATTTTTGTCTGTTCGAGATGAGTAATACTGACGTAATTTATGAATAAGAATAATACCTACTAATAAGAATTATCCGTACATTTTTTTCTCTTCTACTAAATTTATCATTTTTACGAATTGGCTCAGAAATTTTAATAAAATTTTAACATATACCCAGTCTTGGGAGAAAATAAGTAGATTTAAATTAATTTCGGGACTTTTTATAAAATTGTCAGTGAAAAACAAATATACCAATCTACAATACTTTGCTCACACTAGTTATATGACTGACGCTCTATAAAAAAAGAAGAAGATAGCAAGAAGAAGATTCACGAAGCAGGTGAGATGATCAAGTAGAGGAAAATACGCAGACATTGAAAATCAAAAAATGGAAAACAAAATGCAGACAGAAGAAAATGGGAAGCTGTAACAACAAGAAGACAAAACAGATAACATATTATAGTCGCAATGATATAAAAAGAGTAATACCGTTGGATGAAGCAGGATAAAACAAAGCTCTATTGTGTAAGCTATAATCCCTCTCGGAATTGATAGCCATGATGATTATGTAATTTTATTAAAATATTTCCAAACTAGCCTGTACGGTCCCAAGGAGACCTGCATGTAAACAAAGACCACGCGTTATCTATTTTATGTGTATTGCTGTAATAAATAAAAGAGAGATGTTGAACTTGTAGTGTTTTGTGGCAAAAAGTTACCACTAGCGCCTACCTTGTCTACTGGTATGAACTAGCATTCAAGACGCGCGCTTTTTGAATTTTGAAGTTTTCAGCATACGCGTAATATTGTATTAGTAGGAGTGGGAGAAAAAAAACACTGCTAGTGAGAAATTACTATTAAAACAACATTTTTCATACTATAAAATATCTAAAAAAAACCCAAAACCAGTCAATAAAAATAAAATAAGAACAGACAAACAAAGAATCCACACTTATACACCAATCTACACCTGGAGACATCTTGAAGCACACACCAATATCACACGAACAATGTTCGAAATACCACTTTTTCACATAACTAGAACTTTTAGCAAATCAACTTTATTGCTTGCAAAAAAAAACGATAAAATGAAAAATATGGTTTCCATTATTTTACTTTTTTAACTTACCTATGATGAATTATAATAAATCATATGATAATAAGTGCCAATGTTGAAGATAATTAATTTAAATAGAAAAAGGCCAATAAGAATTAATTAAAAATAGATATCATATAGATATGACTAACCCCAAATTAAAATAATATGATCATTTTCGAGTGGTTAGAGGCGGGGTTTGTTACTTCAGTTAGTCGCTGTGATGCGCCATACTCAACTGGCTGCGCACAAACTTTGTGCCAGTTTCTTCCATATTTTTTAAAACCTTTTATTCCCAGTAATTCCTTCATAAAACTAGTAATTCCTATAAGTTCTTTTTACTCTCAATTATAATTTTTCTCGTGAAAATTCTGTTTCAAAATATACACTTTATACAATTACTTAACCATAAACTCGTGAAACCAACTGGATTTTTCGATTTTCCGAGTGAGCCATTTAATCCAATAAAGAAATGATCGAGTCTTTTATATCCGCCATTTTTATAGCCCTCGCCTTTTGAATATTTGACAATCAGAAACAATTTTAGCCGTGTCTGCCGGCGGAAGGGGTCTTTAATATTTGAACCATCTGCTCACATCGTACTGACACGTTTTCAGCTAAAACAGGACGAGTCGGAAATATTCATAGAATCAAACGACATTGGATGATTTTTCCAACGGAAAGAATAATGCCTAGGGAGACTTATTTGGCCGAAAGAACAACTTTTTAGCGTTTTGAATTATACATCACGAGAAAACCCATACAGTGTAAGTTCACCGAAAAAAAAACATAAATTTTTTATGTCACTTTGGCAAACGCTAACTTTCTTTTATTATCAGTATTATAAATGTTAAATCATATATTGATTAGTATCTCACAGGTACCATTCACCATCGCAAGCTCCTTCCTTGAGTTTTAAACAAACCAAACAGTAGAACCTCCTTGTTTTACGTGTGGACAGAAGCCATGTTGAGGAAACATCTTAAGATCTTTCTACTGCTTTTATTGACAGACTTCCATTCGCCTTGTCTCTTTTTGGACGTCAGATCACCAAATCTATTTGGCTGAGCCTAATTCCTCTCAGTCATGGAATGTATTCTGGACTGAAAATTTCATGACCCAGTAACACCTAAAATTGCCTAACGACTTCGACAAGCCAAAGGTTACACCCATGCTCAATCCCTTAAGAGATGGGTTGGAATCAAAGGATGCAGTCTTGCTAGGATCACTCTGGGCGACCCAGGGCAGCTGGCGCCGAAGAACTATTTGGCGATGATCATTAAAAACCTACGTTTAGCAGTAGGATTTCTGACTGGCCACTGTCAACTGAACAAGCACATCCATACTATGGGGCTAGTGGACACACCGCTATGCAGAATGTCTGAACAGGAAGATGAAACTGTCAGGCGTGTCTTATGCGAGTGTCCGGAGTTGTCGTCAATAAGACAGTATGTGTACGGTGAGTTTTAGCCTACACCTGCCGATATAAAGGAGATGTCTCCCAGTGACCTGACCACATTCCTGGGAAGGTCAGGATGGACGATGACCTAGGAGGACAACTCATCGTACATGTGGCCTAAGTGCTGTAAGCCCACACTCCCTACTATACAGATACAGAGAAGTGGAGAGGAAAAGAACGGAGAAAAACGACTGGTGATTGCCTTCTGTCAATCTCACTAATCGCAAACTTTAGAAAATGCTATTTATCCAATGATGTTATCCAAGTATATCGAGGTACATTCGACAGCTTGATTTTCCTAGTTTAATATCAGCTAACATCTCTTCCTAATCAATTATTTTGTCTTGTAACCTAAAAATAAGATTCTTTTGACATCTCTTGTCGTTAACGTTAGTAAAATTTAAAATTTACACACTGTATATAGAAAATTAGATAGTGAAATTTTTTTAAACATTTTCCCAGTCTCTCTTGGATGTTAATTGTACAAAAAACAAGTTCTAAAACCGATTAAATTTGAGAAATAAAAGTTTTTTGTCGTCCAATTTCAGTACGCGCGTTAACGAAATCAAATACAACTCGCTCCCTTAACCACTAGAGCACATGGTGTAGTAAACCAATTAAATGGAAAATGCGAACTGACAGCTCACGTCTACATACTTTTATATCATCGTTGGATTGAATTAGTCGTTAGTTCAATGTGCGCCAGGTAAAATAAACTTATCGGTTACGGCACGTCAAAATTTAACGGAATTATAATGATGCCACTCCAGAGACAACAACTATTACACAAAACCAGTTGTATGATCCTGTCTACACACTAGGAATTGTCAAAGAGAGGATTGCACACAAATATTGTACATTTTGTATGAAAAATATTATTGTACATTGTAATAATTGTAATTTATGCAACAAGCTGTATTATTTTCAATCAATGTTAGGCAAATGGCTTTTCATTACTTGCCTAGCCGGTTCAAATTAGTTTTACTCACGCCAAACTCTCCAAACTGTCAATATGACGTTAGGAAATAAAAAAATGAGTATTAATATGGTTCCTTTACCAACGTTGCCAAAATTTATAAAGAAGGACAAGAAAAATGATTAGCAGATTTTTTTTTTCTCCTATAATACAATATTACGCGTAGGTGGTGACTTTGTGCCACAAAACGCTACACGTTCAACATCTTTATTTATTACTCTATGGTGTGTACTCTCGTAGGATCTCTCACTGTTAGTTAATAAACACCCAGAACAAAATTTTGTCTGGATTTCCATGACTCGATAAAGTTCCATTTCTTCGTTTCCCTCTTAAATTAGGTTTCCGTCTCTCTTTTTCTCTGTAATTTAGTTGTGACACCGCGGGGAGTCGTCTCGTTGAAATTATTCCCATCTCGTCCTTTTTTAACTCGACTCACAGGCAGTATCATTAAATACTCTGTTGTTTTACCTCTTTTATTCCAATCTCAGGAATGCTAGCCTCAAGCACTACATCGTTTAGGGCTCGCCAACTTTGCCAGAAATAGTGGTTGAGGGTGAACGCTAGAGCTGTTCATTTCGTTGTTGAAAACCACTACGTTTTGTGGATTATAACTTTCGACTTTGTTTTCAAAAAACTTCATAGTTTTCAAGCAGCTGTTTTATATCACAATTTTTATATTAGAATATAACTGATGACCAAGTAAGTTTGAGAATTTGTAGTATTTTTATAAATAAATTAAGAAAAATTCATTTCTCTTCAATTTGTTTTACTTTTTTTATGGCAAATCAAATATTTTTTCAGGTTTTTCGTAAATTTTTGTTTCCTGGAACATTCTTTTGATGTCTGCAATAAGTAAGTAGTCACTAAGAACTGGAACTGGTGAGTACAATGGTACGGTCGATTAGTGAACAATTTGAATATGTTTGTTCCCTTTTGGTAAACTCAGCCGACCATATCTTTTTGTCTCAGGTGCTTGTAAGTGGTTCTGTGTTTCATTCTGTACAGTTTTTTCCTCTAAGCGTTTTGCAGAATTCACTGCGAGCTGTGATTTGCTACTCCCTGCTGTAGGCGGTGTTTCCCAGTCGTCACCCATCTAAGTTCTAGCCGCGCTCGATTCTACTTCACGTTCGTTCCAGTGGTGTTCCACTGCAATGAACGTTTCGTGATGGTAAAGATAGTTCTCCTATTTCAAACTACTCCAATGTATCTATATAAGGTTGTGAGTAAATAATGTGCAATATCCATTGAAAACAAACCATATAATGAATAACTTCATTGAAAACAAACTATATAATGAATAACACAAAAAAACGTACAGAAGAAACTAAATTCTACTAAAAAAATCCATATATAAACCTCGTGTAATAAACACAAAATAGTTCAATTCCTTTGACAAGCTTCGTAGACATTTTTTCCACTTACCTCGGCAGGAAAGGCATATCCATTTATGGAATGTTCAGACCCGAATTGATCGTGCAGACCGTAGTGAATGTGAATCTCTTGGAATTGATATTTGTAAGAGAGTGGACCGCCAGTTACATTTATATGTTGCCTGGTGTCATTTTCCACTGTGAAAATCACACTGTGGCCGGTGTTCATCATGGATCCACTTACCTGCAACAAGAATATAACATCATTATAATGATGACCATTTGTATTCAAAGCGGTTTAGAAAATGGAAAATATAAAAACCTTTATTGATATATAAACACATTTTTAAATTGTGGGGTGGTTAGTTATTATTGAAAGGCTCTGTATAAACAAAAGTATCGACAAAGTATTATTGTCTTGTGTATCTGCTCTGATGTTAATTTCTTGTGGTGCAGAGGAAGCTAATTGAGGATAAGAATGTATGGGAGAAACGGAAAATGAATTTGGATGAAATATATCGAATAGACTAGTCTATTTTATTTTTCAAATTATTCCGTTTGATATAAAAAGTGTTCACGAAAAGCCATACGAATAAAAATTGTTCGGTTTTACCTATAACAAGATTATAAGTGTGATAACGGTCGATTTGTATTCTGCGGAGTTGACGGAATGGGAAAAGATGGTAAATTGCAGTTTTTGTGAAGAATATTCGATAAGGTTTGAATGTAAACCCGAGGTAATGGAATATGTTACTATTATATGGAAACGTGCGAATGTTTTTATATTATCGAATATATTTTTGATTTTTATTCCCATATATCACTTTCAATAGAACACATTTAATTTAAAAAAAGGGGGAGCACGATTTATAAAATTGAAAATTCACCTTTTTTTATTTTTACTTTTAATCTTCGAGTTCTTAATACATTAACCTTTGTGCTTTTCGTGTTCTTGTTTATACAGTTTATGAAAAGAGACCAGTAGTCATTATCAGACTCAACAGTCCTTTCACTAAATCGTTGTTGAAATCATACCTTTTGAGCGCTCTAATAAAGGAAGTCTACATCTCCAATGAGAGAGCTTAACATCCTTAATTTGTGTCCTCTGAGTGTCAAAGTAACAGCGGAAACATCTTTTTATATGGAAATCACCTTATTTTCATGGACTTTTTATTCTCAATACATCAGCCATTAAAGCACTGAGCTCTTGTGTAATCAGTTCCAAAATGGATGCCTAGACAAACTCAATGAACTAGATGAGAACAATATATCTTACTATAGATTCCAGGATACACTGGAATAGAAAGAAATGAAATATAGCAGATGAACTAGCTTAGAGGGGGACCGAAATACTTTTCTGGGGGCCTGAACCCTTTTGCGGAATCAGCCTCAATATAATATTGGATGAAAGAGTAGGGGTCTCAGTGAATGTTCACCCAAATAGCCTATCCTAGCCCAGAATTTTTTAAGCAAATTTAAACATTTAACATCAATAAATGAAAAGTGTATTGAGCTTCATTTATTATTAAACATTTGTCTGAGATTAGCATACATTTATATAATTGACATACCCTTAAAATGATCCCGTACCCTCTTTAGACCTCAAAGCCCTTTTCGAGTATTTAGATTCTAGTTGGAAACGTGGAGATACACGTAAGGATATAATATTAAGCTCATCTATCCGCATCACGCAAAAGCGCCATCTATAATAAGGCGTCGTTGAAATGACAGACACATTCATACGGTAGTTCCGTAATCCCGGCAATCGTCACTACGACCCGGAGTTTAGTACATGACAGGATGGAATAATATTGTTGAGGCTTTTACACGACATTTTCTGGAAAAAGGCTTGCTCGATATTATTACGGTAAAGGATGTGTTTGATTAAAGGATGAATAGGGTACATATTAATATACTGGGGCATTAAATTGTTCTTAACAGAAAATTTGTTCAATAAATAATATAACGATGGATTATCTACAGAATTTTTTTGGGTACAACTATTATGACCATAACTTATAACAGAACAAGGTAGCTCATTCCAATACAATTCAGAACTGTTCAGAACTTTGTTCCTCTAGTTTATCTGCCGCTATCATAGAGCGCTTTCAGACACTTTGTGGTTGGCTAACAGTGTCTGAAAAGCCGCGCGATTCTTTTCAGACACTCGTAAAGTAAAGGGTCTCCTCTGAAAGCGCTCATAATTTTAAAAATATTCAATTCTTAGTATAAGTTCAATAATAATATCTGTTGAGGGAGAAATGTATGGTTTATGATCCTTCTTACTTACTCTATGTTTATCTATGTGAAGTGGACGAAGATTGGGGTCGAAAAGCAGCTTATTTGGCTCTAAATTAACTGGCGACTGTCGTCTACCCTTGTTGCATAACGACCATTCGGGATTTATAAGACCCCAAAAGGCGGGACCTGAAAAAGAAGGATGTGTTGTTAATATGTATTTTCGACACTTGTTTTCAAATTTAAATTGGACAACATATAAAAATTTTCCAGGAATTTCAAATACAAATTTTTTGAAAAAAAAAACAATTTTGTTTGTATCGATCAAAATTGTTCCTTTATTACGTTATCCTTTATCATTTCTATCAAATTACAGCTTGAAAATTAAGATCCTGTCTTGTTTTAACTATAGATATTGCTTTTACCTTATAATTTGATTTATTGAATTTAGTTCCACTTAAGTGAATAATTCAATTTATCTGGTGTAATTGTCAGTTAAAAGGATGATTTTACTTAAAGGACCCAAAAAGAGAACAGCGGAAAATTGACCTCAGATATTTCTAGCAAAATAAATATAATAGTACATACAATATTTTCTGTCAACTGTTTTGGTTATTCTTTAGCGATGTCAGAGACAAACGACGACATTAGTGTATCCTGGAGTGGTTCAAATATGACAACACACTATCATAAGATATCGTTACTATCTTGATTAAGAGCAAAAACGGGGGAAGCACTGTAGTAGAACGCTTCCGATACGATACTACAACTACTAAATGTGCAGGCGAGCCTTGTCCTGGACAAACTCAAGCCAAGGTTCCGGCACTGAGGCACTGGTGTGCCCATTGTGCCATTCCTGCTACCTAGACATCCATGGAGCCAAGCCCTTCAATAAAGACCCCAACCTTTTTCAATGGATGCCTGCTTGTGTCTCCAGGTGCCATAACAGGGACTCCAAAGATTCGTCTGCGTTGTACAGCCCAGTGTGGACACTCTAAGAGAACATGGACTGACGTTTCGTCAGGCATGCCGCAACCCCTACATAGGTAACTTTCCTCTACTCCTAAGTTGTGGAGGCTGACCGATACGATAAGTACGGTGAAGCAGAGTCAAGCGCGGTTAGTACTTGGATGGGGTGGCCACTGGGTGAGTGATACGCCGCAAAGAAAATTAGAAAACCAAAAATATTATTGTTAATAATACACAACGTTACCAACTCTTGAACAAAAAAATCCTTAAGGGCCCTTACTAAAAGAAGCGATTGAGAAAACACTGCTATCTATATTTTTCAGAATGATTGCACAATCTTTCTTGGCGTCAGACTCGTGGCGATATAGATCGGTGATGTTCAGACTTTATATTGCCCACTCATTCACTTTGGATTTGATTTGATTGCAAATCTTTTAGATATTTGAATCTCTTCATATTCGCAAACTGAATATATTTCATCTTAAAAATAAAAGAATTTGATTTTCATAATTAAATTTTTCGTATCAGCAAGAACAAACACGTAAATATGATCCCAAGGTACACAGATGGCTCAAAAGCAATAGGAGGAACTGAAAAAGGAGTGTTCAGGCCAGGAACCAAACACTCCGAAAGCTTGGGAAAAACTCCAAGTATCTTTCAATCCACGCCATAAGAAAGTGCGCACAGTTCAATATTGATAAAGGATACAGAGGACAAAGGATTGTCATAATAACAGATAGTCAAGCGGCCATTAAAGCACTGAGCTCTTGTGTAATCAATTCCAAAATGGTGTGGGAATACCTGGACAAACTCAATGAACTAGGCGAGAACAATGTTGTTACTTTACTATGGATTCCAGGACACACTGGAATAGAAGGAAATGAAATAGCAGATGAACTAGCAAAGAGGGGGTCTGAAATACCTTTCTGGGGGCCTGAGCCCTTCTTCGGAATCGGCTCCAATGTAATATTGGAAGAAATAGGTGAAGCTGGAAGAAAGAGAAGATCTGACCATTGGAAAGATCTAGTAGGGCTTAGACAATCAAAGATTCTTCTGGGTGATAGAACCTGTTGAGATCATATGAATGCATAAGTCAAAGAAAAACTGCGCTAAGAGTTTTAAAAGGGACCCTAACGGGACATTGTCACCTGAATGGGCACTTGAGAAAGCTCAAAATAGAGGAGGAAGAAGAAAGCAGATATTGTGACATGGAAGAAGAAACCTCAATCCACCTACTTTCCAACTGCTCAGCAGAATCCAGAATCCTAGAGCTCAGTGTCTGGGAGATTACTGGATGGAAGCGGAACATTTACCTAAGTTGAAGCCTGCAGATATCCTGAAATTCCTCCGGGAAATAGTACTAAAGGAGTTTCTTTACTAGTTTCAGAGACTCTCCTCAGAAACTAAGTAGAAGTAAGGGGGCATAATAGATCGTTCAGGTCTCAGTGACCCCAAAAAATACATACATATATCATTTTCGCGTCTAAAATATTTTTATTGGCTAATTTGTAGCTTCGATTGGGGTTAAAGCGTAACTCAATTAAAAGAGAAAGGTTTTTGTTACCCCCAAGCATTCAATATCACACACCTATACTTATTGACATTAAAATCGAAGCTTCTATTGTTTTCAATTTTAGCCCGATATTATTCTTGTTAATTTACAAATTAATATTAGGTTCAATCCGGTTCTTTTGTGAAAAAAAGAGTTCAATGTGGATGTCAGGATATTTGGAAGGATAAAAGGGAATGTCATTCGCTCAGCTATTGTTTTCTACTCTGCAGAGCAAAATAAAAAAAAAAACAAATTAAAACACCACATTCTACGCATCGGATTGGAATTTTGTTTTGTTTTTATTTACTTTTAACTTATAAACCAGATTTCGGTAGTTATTCATTCGCGAGTAGCTTTTCTTAATAAATTCTCCTTGTGTTATCCAATTTTCCGAAACATCTGTGTCAAGCTCTTATCGTACGAAATCAGGAAGTGTTTGCCATTAATCATTCTTGGCTACTTTATTTTCACACCATACAGAGTATATCAGCCAGAGATATAAAATGAACACCTCTATAGTCATAGCCGTACTGGTTATATTCTATAAAAAAAACTATCTAGTTTTTATGATATTTATTTCTCCACGACTAAAAAATAACGCACAAATTATTTTTACATATTTAGCTACATAATGATATATATTCTTCACAGCAGTGAATAATGAAAAATAATTTACTCTCGTTAGCCAATCAAATTCAATTATTATCAGAATTCACGCTTAAATTAATTAAAATGAATAATCGTCCCTTTTAAAACGTCAAATACCAAATAATGCAAATCGATTTTGACAGCGCTTCGTTTGAAACGTCAAAATAACGATAGAATCATAATTTCAAGTATTATTTAGAGAAAAAATGGACAACAATAGTTATATTTAGTTATAAATCCCAATTATCATTTATAAATGTAGGGGTTTTGATTAAAACTGTATGTTACGTATCCCTTTTTGAAAATAAACATGCTCTATAGCCTAGTGGTAGAAATAGTTCACTCTGGCGCGGATGATTATGGTTCGATCCTCACTGGAAGCTTTCTTTTTTCAGTCGTGGAGAAAGTATAGTCTTTTACTTGTGTAGAACGGCTAATATTCACTTGGAAACTTCATCCGCGTGAATAATAGCCATCATTTTGCACTCGTTGAAGAATATATTATTACACCACAAATGCTGACAAAGTTCAGTGGTTCCAAATGATTGTTGCATACTCTTTGCTATCAATTTCCACCATCAACTTACTTTTGAATTTTGATTAATAATCAAATAACCAATAAATAATTGATGTCGAGTGACCAGATGACTTTCGAATGAATAATTGAAATGAATTTATATGTAGATACTAATGGCTTGCAATAATCTGGAAAAGGTTTTCCATCCCAAATAACCTCAAACTGTATTTAGAATGTCACAAAATATTCACAATTATATATTATCCAGTTATAGTTGCATTGAAAAAAGTTTCTATCAAAATTGCATCTTTTAGCGAAATTATTTTATATCAAAATGGTGCTATAAATTTATTTAAATTGTTGATCTGACTATTTAGGTCGGTGTATAATTTCAGTTAGACATGCAACAGTTATGTAAATTGATTCTATCAAGTATGCATGAAGAAATTTCCTGTTTTCACTTTAAACTCATTCCTTGCAATCGAAATTTCAAAGAAAAAAGAAAGAAGCACAAGCACGGCAATAGAGAAATAATCTTTTTGAATTTTGAGGTTATCTCATTAGCAGTATAGAGTAATAAATGAAAGAGAGGTTTTAAAACATATGGAAGAAAATGGCACAAAGTTTGTGCGCAGCCAGTTGAGTATGGCGCATCACAGCGACTAACTAACCTACAAATAATGCAATGCTAGGACAACCAGATGAAATTTTTACTTCTGCGCAAAGATGTCTTTATAAATCCACTTACAGACTGATCCTAAATAAACTCAAACAACAACAAAAAAATGAGAAGATTCCTTCGAAATTAAATAAAATTATCTGGTTGGTTTTTCCGGATACGCGATATCAAAATTACCAAAAATGAGAATAGGAGGAAAGAAGATTATTTAATTAAAAGGGTGAGTTTTGATGAAAGTTAATTGTAGTTGAGATGAGTAAGAGCCATGCTGATTGGGAATAATTATCAAAATTCGTTGGCGGAGCAAATAATGTATTTACAAGGATTTAATGATTGAATTTCTTTGCGGAAAGTTGATTAATGAAAAACATTTAAAATAAACAGCAAACAGAAGTGAAGACACGAACAAATGAACGAATTTACCCCTCCTGAAAATTTTATTGGTCGCACATAACATAAATTTGCCAAAGAAGTCACCACAACAAATACAAAGCAGCTCAAATTGGGTTACAAAAGGCTGTCGAAGAATCCTGGCAGAATTTTTGACTGTCACTACTTGGACTTTTTAATTCTTTCTTGGTACAGCAGATTCTCAAAATGTTGCTTGTTCACT
Organism: Galerucella nymphaeae; assembly: GCA_963978555.1. Classification (NCBI taxonomy): domain Eukaryota; kingdom Metazoa; phylum Arthropoda; class Insecta; order Coleoptera; family Chrysomelidae; genus Galerucella; species Galerucella nymphaeae. Next base: position 20,183,973 of record OZ021706.1, read on the forward strand.
TCAATACCAGTCTTGTAATTTTTAAAACTTTGCTATACTTTTTTTAACATCACAGACTGCTCAATTCTTCCCTTCTCGCTGAATCATATCTTTTAATTCCTGAATATTGTCAGGTCCAAAAACTGAAACATTTTTTTCCCGAGTTTCGTTTCTGCCGCAGACTTCTAGTGAAGAGTTATTAAATTTTGTTTTCCAAATAATTTAAAAACTTATGCACCTTTTTTAAATTGTTGGAGTAACACAGCCAGTTGTTGCATGTGGTAAAAAATATGGTTTTGACATTCAGGATATGCAGATAAACTTTTCGCAGAATATAATCGTTGCTGAGTGTTCTGGGTAGTAAAAACAATCCAGATTTTATTGAATTTTCTATAGAAAATAGTATATTCTATTATATTTACCATTATAGGCGATAATTATTTGTGTTTATTTCGAAAATATGTTGCACTACGGCCAGGAACGTCGTTTATTTTTTAAAGTATGCAAAGAATGGTTGTTGGTATTCACAAAATTAGTGCCGTGCCGCAAGAAATTGTAATATTATCAACAAAGAGAATACTACCAGAAAAATATTGCAGCCTGACAATGAAGGTACAGGTACCTGTACAGATATTTACTCGAATGTTCCATCAACAGTTACGGAGAATATTTTGAGTTGTTCTTACGTTAATGAAAATCTTTTAAATTGTTAGTGATAATTTCAGTGGTGCTTTGAATTTTGGCAATAATTCTTCCAATTGTACATTCAATTGATGGCTTTTGCACCTGAAAATAGTACAAAAATGTCAACATTTTTCAATGATTGGAGAAAAAATTGTTATTTATACTATAACAATCAAAAGGAAGCTGCAAATAAAATCTTATTCAATATATTGAAGCCAGAAGTCTTTTGAAGCACTTCAAAATTAACAGAAATCTTGGTTAAAAGATGGAGAAATGATGGAGACAAAATATTTTATACAAATCGAGTAAAAATGAGAAAAAACCCATCGAAATTTTGTAATAAATTTGTAATAATTGTATATTTAGTTTAATATTCATAAAAATCAATAGGATATACGTTTTAAATGACAGAAAATATTACCACTGAAGAGATTATGTCAAGGGTAATAGTAAATTCCTAAATTATCTTATCTTTAGATCAACATCTAATATAAACTTCTCTAATAATAATTTTACACTATTCAGTCCTATACAAAGTTATCTAAATCCCCAACTCAACTATTAAGATGAATTTGACGTGAACGTAAATATTGGAAGAGCAAACAATGTTTGACTCGATAGTTCATATACCTTTGCTTATCTGTTATTCGGTAGTAAAACAAAGTTCAAACACTATTAATTGCTTTAAGAGCTGCTTCAAACTGATCGTTTAACGACTTGGAAGTTTTGAGCTGAGTTTGATTTTTCGATCGCTACTGCTGACATTCAACTGCATAAATTCAAACGGGCTGTAGCGAAGTTTAGGGTCGATGGAATATGCTTTTCAAATGTATAAGGTTCGATTAATCGAAAAACGTAAACGTTTATTGTTGTTTGTTGTGGCTTTTTGTACATTTTGTTACATAAAGTTTTCAACAACGTGCTGTTCCAACTAATTACATGGTTTCAACACAAAATCGTGTTCATTTCAACACGGTTAATTTTGAAATATTTTATTCTATGGTCATCTAAGTCTATTTGAATACTGTGATCCCCAACTTTGGCTATTTCATCGTCTTCTAAGCCTCGCTAAGCTCTGAGTAGCCCTGCTTCGTCCATCCTATTGTAAACCAAACAAATAACATTAAATCGACTAGTATGATATGTTACCTTTGATAAATATTAAATGTCTTGACTGTACAATAACTTTTTGCAATGTATCTATGCTGCACTTTTTTTATATTGCAATTAATAAAAAACCTTCTCAAGCATCGCGACTTGCTAATTAAAAATTCCTCACAAACTGATTTTTCAAACCGTAATTTGCCCTTTTATCGACAAAATTGTAATTTCTTTCATATCAGCTTTAACGGAGACGAACTTTAATTGAATACAAACACATTTCGTATCAAATTTTTTGTAAAATATTAACCAGCTATCGAGTGCTCAAATGAATACCGAATGATAACACAGGTCGAAAACGGCCTGTGGTAATATCAGTTAATTAGTCGACTGTTTACATGTCATTAGAGTCGCTTTTAACCGCAAATTATGTATCCATGGCGGTAAAAATATATGTGGGAAGCTATACTGCGCCACTTTGTTTAATCCATCAAGAAACATTTACATCAAAGTGTATAAAAGAAAAAACGATAATGATTAGCAAATAATTACACCTAATCCATAATTTTTAGATTTTATCAATACAAAAACGAGTACAGCAAGTGCCAAACGTGTTGGCGAGCGATAGACTCTCCCAACTAAATTACTATTGGATTATGAAAAACCCCTTTCCGATCAGTGTCGTACTTATAATTCAGATAATGTCAAACGCCAACCGAATTTGAGGACACTAATGCTACTCCTCTGTATAGAGCATTTATATGTCTTGCAAGACAGTAACATTGAAAATGAGTTTGTGCGCATGGGGGCGGGTTTGCCATAACGTTTGGCGCTTGCAGTACAATATTGTTTGTGAAATAATGCTCTTAGACGAGACTGAACAGCGCAAGAGTTATTTTTTTACCAAACTGGTCCATGAAGGATATTTTAAAGTCTTGCTTTATCTAGTCTCTTCACTGTTTAAAAATGAGATGTTTGTAATTTTTTTTTGGTTTAAAATTCACCTGAAAGATCTATTGTGCCCCCTCGCCACAACTTAGTTTTTGAGAAGTCTCAGAAACTAGTAGGTCCTTCAGTCCTATTGCCCAGAGGAATTTTAGGATATCTGCAGGCTTCAGCTTAGGCAAATGTTCCTTCTCTATCCAGTAATCTTCCAGGTACTGTGCTCTAGCATTCTGGAGTGTTGTGCAGTTGGAAAGTATGTGGATTGAGGTTTCTTCTTTCTCTCAGCTTCACCTAATTTTTCCAACTTTACATAGGGGCTGATTCCGCAGAATGGTTCAGGCCCCTAGAATGGTATTCCAGTTCCCCTTTTTGCTATTTTATTTTCTTCTATTCCAGTGTGTCCTGGAATCCATAGTGAGGTAATTGTCCTCGCTTAGTTCATTGAGTTTTCTAGGCCATATTGGAACTGATTACACTTTAATTGCTGCTTGACTAAAATGAAATTCAATATTTAAGAATTGTTTCTGATCTTTCGTTTTGGTAAACGGCCTCCATTAAATTTTCTTTTTATAATAAGGAGAAACCATCTACCACGATAACGGCCCCGTGGTCGTATAATATAAAATTCAGATTGCCGCGCTATCGTTCCTATTTGTTTTTCATGAATAGCACGTGTGGGGAAATTCAAATCGCCGTTTTGACTCTAATAAAACTCCTCAATGAAATATGGCAAATTACGGATCGTGCTTTAATATGTTTTGGCGATTGGAAATAAAGGGATGTAGAATCAAAATTTTATTATAAATTATGTTGTGGTAATAAAATTACCTTTTTAGTTTAGATTATTCCAAATTTTGTTATGAAACAACAACCAAACTAAGACATTCAGTAAGACGGCAAAATCAGTTGAAATCATAGATTTGCTTATGAGTAATCTACGCAAGATGTCGGTTAGTTGTGTCAAAAAAACAGTTTTAACAGGGATCCTAACGGGACATTGTCGCCTGAATGGGCACCTGAAAAAGCTCAAACTAGTGGAGGAAGAAGAATGCAGATACTGTGGCATGGAAGAAGAGACCTCCATCCACATACTTTCCAACTGCACAGCACTCCAGAATCCTAGAGCACAGTACCTGGGAGATTACTGGATATATTTGCCTAAGCTGAAGCCAGCAGATGTCCTAAAATTTCTCCGAGGAATAGGACTATAAAGGAAGCTACTAGTTTCAGAGACTCTTCTCAGAAACTAAGTAGAAGTAAGAGGGCACAATTGATCTTTTAGGTCTCAGTTAATACATACATACATATGTGGATATATTGAAATTCCCAAGCAAAAAAAGTTATATCTTTTCCCTCGTATAAGCTGATAGATGTTTTAATTCACCAAAAATTCAATCAATATTCGATATCGTCGAGTGCCCCCCAACCACCCACAACCAATTCTGATAAAAGTAAAATATCAACCTCGCTGTTCTTCCCAATAACGAGAACAATAGCCTTCTGAGCATCAACATTTTTGTAATCGCAGGAAATTAAAAAAAAAACCGTAGTTATAGTGCTTATTTTCGAGGAGACCATCCAAGGAACAAAAACGTGCCGAAAACAAAAGAACTCGTTTCGTACGAAACAAAAGATAAATTATCTACTGGTCTAATAGAAAAGGCCACACGTGGGAATTGGGTTTTTTTTTTTCGCTTCTTCTTGTTTGCCGCTCTAAGGAAACAGCGGATTGGAATTATGGGTGACGGTTTTCTTACGGTAATTACAGAGAAAAATCAAAAGTTTGTCAAGGTAGAAAGGATACATTTTAAAGAATCTTTTTGATGAAGATTAAAGAAGGGAGGAACGTTTTTTTCTTTTCTTGATAAGGTATCGAATAAAGGTAATTGAAACAGTAATTAACGACCCGATACCGAAATACCTTTATTGATTACTGGAATGAGGGATGTTTCAATTAATACAAAAATACCAAAAGGATCTATATTTCTAGACATATCTTGCTATTTATAATTCAACGTTTTTAGCTGCTACTTGTGCGATTAATCTTTTAAACTGCTGGTGAAACTCAGCGAATATTTTCAAATTGCTTGGTTTGCATCAAGTGAAAGTTCATCAGAATTAGTGCGAAAGTTTTCGCTGAGGCTGGAGTCGCGTGAATTCCACAATAAAAAACGTTGATGTACCATGGTGAAATGAATGTAAGTAGGTACTTATTTTCTCCACGACTAAATAACAACGCACAAATTATTTTTACATATTTAGCTACATATTGATATATATATTCTTCACACCATGAATACTGAAAAAGAATTCACTCTCGTTAGCCAATCACATTCTATTATTATCAGAATTCACGCTAGAATCATAATTTTACGTATTATTTAGAGAAAAAATGGACAACAGTAGTTATATTTAGTTTAAACATCACAGGAGCCATGAGAACAACACCAACCGCAGCAATGGAGCTTATTACTGGTCTGACCCCTCTGGACCTGTATGTCAAGGAGGTTGCGTTGATGGCCATGGTACGATTGCGCACGGCTGGTGTAAACCCCGAAGTAGGAGTGGGCCAATTGCGGTTAAGCCTATGGCAGGAAGCGCTTACTGCGCTACCCCTGCTGCAGGCAGCCAATGATGCAATTAAACCCAGGTTTTTGTTTAATAAACCCTACAAAATACAAATAAAACACAACACAGAGCCAGATGCGGCAGATGCAATACGCATTTATACAGATGGTTCAAAAATGAATGAAGGCTCAGGATGTGGAGTTTACTCGAGAGCACTAAGCCTAAGGATCAAGTGGGGAATGGGAAACAATACCAGCGTAGTTCAAACAGAACTGGCTGGTATCTCAATTGCCACAAAAGAACTAACCAGAAAAGGAATTTCTGACAAAAACATAATAATCTGCACTGATAGTAGACAAGCCCTATTAGCCTTGAACAGACAACGTGTTATATCAAGACTAGTACTAGAGTGCCACCAAGATTTAGCTAACGCCTCGGCAGATAACAATATTATCCTGAGGTGGGTTAAAGGGCACGACAGGAGTAAAGGAAATCGCATTGCTGATTCTTTAGCCAGGGAAGCCGCTGGACTGAAAATTCTTGGACCCAGTGACACCTACGGCCTGACGACTTCGACAATTGCGGAACTAGCCAAACGCTACACCCATGCTCAATCCCTTGAGAGATGGGAGGCAATCAAAGGATGCAGTTTTGCCAGGATCACCCTGGGCGACCCTGGGAAGATGGCGCCGAAAAAATACTTGGCGATGACCAGAAGAAATCTACGTATAACAGTGGGATTCCTGACTGGCCACTGTCAACTAAGGAAACACCTCCATACTATGGGGCTAGTGGACACACCTATATGCAGGATGTGTGAACAGGAAGATGAGACTGTCAGGCATGTCCTATGCGAGTGTCCGGAGTTATCGTCGATAAGAGAGTGTGTGTTCGGTGAGTCTTGGCCTACACCTGCCGATATAAAGGAGATGTCTCCTGGTGACCTGTTCACCTTCCTGAGAAGGACAGGATGGACGATGACCTAGGAGGACAACTCCTCGGGAGGATGTACAATGGGTCATATGTGGCCTAAGTGCTGTGAGCCTACACTCACCCTCCCTACTCTACAGATACAGATACAGAGTTATATTTAGTTATAACTCTCAATTATCATTTATAAATGTGAGGGTTTCGATCAAATCTGTATGTTACGTATCCCTTTTTGAAAATAAACATGCTCTATAGCCTAGTGGTAGAAATAGTTGACTCTGGCGCGGACGATTGGGGTTCGTACCTCACTGGCAGCTTTCTTTTTTTAGTCGTGGAGAAAGTATAGTCTTTTACTTGTGTAGAATGGCTAATATACTTGGATGATTCCAAAACTCACTCGCTACGCTCGCTTGTTTTGGAAACTTCATCCGCGTGAATAATAGCCATCATTCTGCACTCGTTGAAGAATATACCATTTTTTATCTTCGATTTAGAACCAAAATTTAACAAGATTTTGTTAAAAATGTCACCTGAAATTTTGTTACGACAATTGGTAAACAAAAGCAATTGGAAAATATAAATTAAACGTAATTAGAGTCTCCTAAAAATGAATTTTCCCTATAGACGAAACAATATCAAATAAGCCTTCAATAAAATCCCGCAGTACAAACAAAGACACTTAACTTTTTTTTGTGTTCCGCAAAAAAAATGTTGAAAGAATGAAACACAACCATATTCAGCTGTTTGTTGTTAATTTATTGATTACTTTCCATTGTTCACATGCTTTTCGAGTTACGTTCGAAGTTACATTGTTACTACAAGATTTTAATAAAAAAAGATTTTGTTTCCAGTAACTGTATCTTTGTGAGAGGGTAACATTTGGTTGAAGGAAAGCAGTGACGTAGTTCAGTACAAGTTATTATATTTATTGTTAAACATAAGAGTATTTTAATAATAAAAAAATAATTTTGAAAACAATATTGCACTAACGCCCTCTATAAAAGTTTATCTTTTATATTCATTACAATCTTTATGCTTCCAGAATTGTTTTTTCCAAATGATCAATGTGTATGTGTGTGTGTGAGTAATAGAGGAGTTCAATCTAAGGTCAGTGTAGCCAAGAAAAAAGGTTTTTTTTCTGACAAGAATGACAGTTAAGGTCTACAGTTCAAAACATAAGATTTTGCATGTTTTTTATCATTGCGAACATCTATATTGCTTTATTAAAATAATGAATACACCACCGAAGCGTATATCTAAATTTAAAATGACTTTTAGCTGTATAGTCAACACATCAGTGGCCAATAATTACAGGCAAGTCAGCATTTCATTTCTGTTATTCAGTCACTAGCTATGTCAAATGTCAGTGGAAAAAGTAATTAGAAGAATAGAGATACAGGTAACTAAAAATGATACCAAAATCTAATTACAATTACAATTAAACGAATATCAACAAAAATAAATATAACTGACATTTGACATAACTAGTGGCTGAATAACAGAAATGAAATGGTTACATGCCAAGAGTTTCTAGAATCATTGGCCACTGATATGTTGAGTATTCAGCTGAAAAGTAATTTTAAATTTCAAGATATACTCTTTGGGGGTGTATTCATTCAAAATCTTATTTTTTGAACAGTAGACCTTAACTGTCATTCTTGTCAGAAAAAACCACTTATTGTTGGCCATACCGACCTTAAACTGAACTCCTCTATTGGTTAAGATTTACAATTAGTTTCGGTAGGTGGCTCTGCAATCAGGTTCATGCTGAGCGAGCTTCTAAGCAATTGGTCCATTTTGGTTGACATTTTGCATAGTTTTTTAGTAAGGTCTTCAGAAAATGAGTTAAATTTATAAAACAAAATTTATTTGCCCGATAAATTGGAATAAAACTCAGTATTTTAGTAGATTTAAACTGGTTGAAATGAAAAAAAACTGACTACACAATTGTATTTTCTCCTCTAACCTACATTTTATTTACACATCCGCCTCTTTGTACCACCACTGCTGCCTGACACAAAAGTCGAAACATTAAGAAGGAAAACTTGAGCTGTTTTAGTAATGGTGTTTCTTCTTTCTAACCAGTTGGGTTGTGCAAATGTGAAAACATTGAGATAGTCGAGACGATATGAAAAAGCAGCTATGAATTTCTCTTTTGCGCTAGACAAATGTATTTTTGAATTACTGTATTTTTGGTATTTATCGAATATTTTCAAAAACTATTGTTCAAACTAAATTAATAAAGGAAGAAAGTTGGTGTAAGCAATTTTAATGGCTGAGGCAGAAACTGTGGCCCAATTAAATAGTTCGCAACAATTCCAATCCAAACATTAATTGTAAATGCATCTATTTATATTAATGTAGCCGCGCGATTCTTTTCAGACACCGGTAGCCGGCCACAAAGTGTCTGAAAGCGCTCTTAACCTCACATTAAACAAGTCCTTGTAATCGGGCTATAATTTCCGCGCATATGAAAAAGCGATTGGAATTGGAGATACATTTCTTGTACTTTTTGAATTAAAAATTATTGGCAAAGTATTTTGTATAACGTACAACAACGAAGCAAAAAATACGAATGCTGCGAATAATTCATATTTGGAACGAATTCGTTAGAATCCGATAAATTGACGAATCTTTCGCCAATACTCGAAACAGTGTGTTATCGGTAATTTCCGTTGCTTAATGGAGTATAAGCAAAATTCAATCGTCGAAAAAAATGGGAATGAAGGGAAAAGGTGCACATGTTGAAGCAGAAAGGGCGCTGGGTTTTCACTTGTTTCTGAAGAAACATTTGTTAGCTGTAGAACGTGCCAATTTGTTCTAGTCAACGAACTGGAAAATACTTATTGAACAAATAGGCCAGACTTTGGCTTTACGATGTAATGCAATTTTTTTTGTATTAATTTTCCAGCAGTATGCGTAGGTGGAAAAAAAAATTGATAAAAATTCATGTGAATGAATCATCAATGTTGAACAGGTTTATCTTCCTGATTGTATACCAGGATTATACAATAATAGATTATACTTTCTGCAAATTTGAATAAAAAAGGTGCTAAAAGTAAATATTGCGCAAAAAAATGTCTTCTTGATGATATTTTTCTTGTGGTATCAGTTTTAAGGATGAGAAAATCAAAACTTTGAACTTTTTTATCATTATACTGTCATTTTATATTGATTGTTGTGAATTTCTGGAAATTTTTGTTGAAATGTCACTTAATAAAGTTTTTCGCAAAATTATGAAATGAAACAATTTTAAGTTGTTAAAATCTACATAATATTGTGACGCGTTTCGCTAACACAGTAGCTTTATCAAATGAATAGAGGTATAATGAGAAATTTTCAATTTATACAGTGCCTTAATACTCAATTTTATGGATATTAACAATAAAATTATGATCAATTTACATGGAAATAAAAGAAAAAGAAAAAAGGATGTCTAAATATGGGATTAACTTCAATATTTAACAAGTTTACCTGGAAACTCATTCACAACAATCCTACAGGAACCTTTCTAGGTAAAAAAGTTTAATAAGGGAGAATTGTAGATATCTATTCGGTCGTTAAAAAGATTACCTGATTATTTGTTTTTATTTATCTCAAGGGATTCTAAGAAATTTCATTTGAAGGATTTAAGTTCTATATGCAAAATTTCAAAATTTGAATTTGATTTTTAAGGATGGTATTCCGAAGTATGTTAAGCTTCTAAATTGGTTATTTTTCTTTTTATCAGAAGGAAATACTTGTTCTAGAGTATGTTTTCGTATCTTTTTATTTATGATGTCTATTAAATTTGGATCGTAATTATTATTAACAGCTATTTGTTTTATTATATTTAGTTCTTTGTTGTAATTGTCAATATTTAATGGAAATGTTAAAAGTCTATGTATCATACTATTGAAAGCTGCTAATTTATGACTGACTGGGTGGACTGAACTATTATGAATTGTAATGTCTGTATGTGATGGTTTGTGAAATATAGAAAAATCATGTCTATTATTTATATTTGAAATTGTAAGGTCTTTTCCACAAACACGCTTTTAAGAATTTTAGTCCTTAGATAAAAATTACAAACCACAATTGCTTAAAATACTTAAAAATAAGCTACTTGTATACATGGTGACCAAATAATAGAACCTACACCTTTTTATTCAAATGTCTTCAAATAAATTTATAGAGAAATTATTTTGTGATTTTCAAAAACTGTTGAGACCACTAAAATAAACCGTCGTATGCAAACAAAAATTGGAGTTGTCGAAACTAACTTGGAAAGAAAGAAAAAAAAGGAGACGTTATAAAAAGTTTTGTGTAATAAAACGTTTGATCTGTTGCTCGCTACTCGGGATATATTGAAACTATTTCGAGGCTCTAGAAAGTTGGAAAATGTAATCGACGGTAAACTAACTCCAAGGCAGATTTATGAACTGTCCTAATGTAAGAAGCTGCCCTAGTTCAGTTAAATACGTGCTCAAGAAAATTATAATGACAGGTAATCTGGATGTTCAGCATTTGCAGATGTAAACTGAAACGTCTTTCAAAACTTTCAGGAGGAAAATTAACGGTTCCTGAACTCGAGAGGCAGAGCCCCTTAATTGCAAAAGTCTTTTCCAGTTTGTTAACTTTCACAAATTGACACGTTCCGCAATGAACTAATGCTACTCCAGCAAACGAGAGAACTTTGACTCTGATGTTTGTTGGTTTTTTCTCCAATTTTATCATCTACCAGGATTTAGCTTCGCTCATACGGGAAGGAAATTTAAGCTGAACGTGTCTTCAGATTTTGATAGGCCACTCTGGACAACTCTTGTATCTTTTCATTGGCTAATACCTTTCGAAAACCTCCAATTAACAAGTTCATCCCTCCTAAAACTGCCGACAGAAGATGTACTTTATTCCGACTCAACTTGTCAAGTTGGTATGAGCTAGATAAATTATCTCCAGCCCCAGGTATAGGTGTATCACCCAATAAGGCAAAAAGAAAAACCCGACCCGGTTAAACGATGACAAATGACAGGTGACATTCACATTGTGACAAGTGTGATAAACTACCAACCCATGAATAGGGAATTTTTGTTTCATGTCACAATGTGAATTTTTGAAAAATAACTGTCTGATTGGATAGTGTGAAATTTTCATCCATACTAAATGTGCAGGCGAGTCTTGTCCTGGACAAACTCAAGAAAAGGTTCCGGCACTGAGGCCATTGGCGGGCCCATTGTGCCATTCCTGCTACTTGGACATCCATGAAGCCGAGCCCTTCAATAAAGGCCACAACCTTTTTTAATGGATGCCTGCTTGTGTCTCCAGGGGCCATAACAGGGACTCCGAAGATTCGCCTGCGTAGTACAGCCCAGTGTGGATACTCTAAGAGAAAATGCCGCAACCCCTACATAGGGAAGTTTTCTCCACTCTTAAGTTCTGGAAGTATTTCCTTATACAGCAGTGCCCTGCTATCTTCCTTAGCCTACTCCTTGGTAGTTCAGTAGCTGCCCTAGCGTGTCCATCAGTCCATCCCTTTAAAAGTTTGGATTATCTAGAACCCTGCAGGACATTCCAATGATCAAGGTGCAATTTTCCAAACTAGTCTTGTATCAACTGGATAATTTGTCTAGCGCTCGTAGTATTAAGCGTGATAGTATTTGTTGGAAAAATTTAATAACTTCCTCTTTATCAGACGAACATTCCATTGAAACTCCAGACAAGTACTTAATAATTTAAAACTAATGCCTGAATAAAGGGTAGAATTTCATTATATCATCACGAAAATACCATTCGATATAATCTCTTAATTAAATGAAAAATCCAATTATTAATTAGCGGTATTATATTTGTCTAATTGCCTCTTCCAGTTTCTGATGAAGAGACGAGTCTTTTGATCTTACCGCTTTAATCGTGTTCAATTTTGGGGAAGTTTGGAAATTATCTGGGAGACTTTTGTTGACGATAGAGACTTCTTATATTCATATAAACATCAATTTTCCTATCAATTTGAAAATGGAATTTCTAAACACAACAATGTTAACGCCTTCAAGTCAAGATCCATAATTTTCCGAGCAGAAAATTATCTTTTCCTTTGTTTCCTTACTATTACCATTATCGAAAGTAGCCGGTGCGCGAAACTAATATTTATGGTTCGAAAAACTTTTTTATTATAAAAAAGTGTTCCAAACTCCATTTAGACCCAACATTAACTGTCCATTTGGCTGTTTTAAGAGGGATAAACTTGTTAATTGGAGTTTTTCGAAAGGTATTAGCTAGGAAAATTTTTCCATGGGCGTATTAAATATTAATTATCCAAGTCGATTTGAAATTTATTATTATAACATACTACATACAGTGTAGAACAGACAAATGTATACATTTGGTAACGAATAAACGAGTGGGTGTTGGGAAAAACGCGCAGTTGGAGGCCATAGACTGTCACGTAAAAGGATAGTTGACCTAGGGCAGATGTAGATATGCTAGTGAAGTAAATAAATATGTTAATTCACATCAATAGTTTCACATTAATAAATTCACGGTCAATGTAGTTTCCATACGACTATTTAAGCAGTTCCCAAAGGACCCGTAAATCCACCAATTAATGGTGATCCTAACATACAACACAAGGGCGTCTCAAGTGACAATATTTTAAATACAACTCCCTGTATATTATTTATATCCTTTAACTCGATGTCCAGAGATTATTACCAACCGGCCAACCAGTCCACATTTACAAAGAAAGCATCAGTATATTTATTCATGGTCCTTCGAGCCGGATAATTCCTATGGTATCCATGAATGAAAGGGTAAAGTCCTAGAAATTAATTACTAGTTATGGGTTTCATGCGATGAGGGTCAGTTTTATTGTGACTTGTAGGAATATGCAGCATTCTGTTGCGCCAAATTGAGAAAAAATGCGCGATAAAATGACGCATTTCCATTCTAAGAGAAGTTTTAGTGGTTTTAATTCGACCTAAATAATCGTTGGTAGTATGGTATGTTTATAACAACAGTTTTCATGTTTTCCAGCCTAAAGGACTGGCAATTTATTTGGATTAATTTTTAATTTACACTCTTTGTGTTTGTCGCTGCTAGAATTCTTTGCTTTTCCTTCTTATTTATTAATTATTCAACTCAAAAACAGACTACGTCATTAAATATATACTGTTTTTTTATATAAACAATGATAATTAGAAAACAAAAAAGCAACGTGAAGTGGTTGAAAACGAAATCGTAGTAGTAACACAGCAACCGAGGAAATTGTTTTCAAAACTACGACACGAGAATTAGCCGGTAAGTTTTCATGACCCACATTCGCAACAATTCTTTGTAGATTTGATCTAATATAAGAATCAAAGGTAAGGGATCAAGTAAACAACGACAAAACAAAATTCCAACCAAGAAATCTTACCCCTTGGAAAATTTTATGTAATTACATTTAGAGGGCTGCGTGTAGAAAAGCAATTTGAAACGTTACCCTTGGAATGGAACTTGATGTTGATGACGAAATAATAAAGGCCTTTCAACAATTGTCTGCTTACAGGGACGAGTTTGAACTGTTGCACCAACTTGATACAATATATTTCATACAATAACTTTTCTCTTTCTTTTCTATTAACGGATTTTTTTTTCGCATGCACATTTGTACTGGGGTAACTTGGGTTGGATCGAGTTATTTTCAGCCCCAGAATATGTGGTATGATTTATGACCTGCCTTTTTGTTACACCCTGTAGATTCACTGAAATCATTGTTGATTATAGATATCGTAAAGTTTGTGATATTTTTAAGGGATTTACGCGAGCAAACGAGTAGCTCTGTTCGCTTAAATGCTTTTGCGTATATATACCTCAAACCATAACAAAAATAATCAAAATTTGAGGTTTTCTTGAGTTCTTCTAAATATTTGAGGACTTATATGCAAACACTGATAATTTCATGATTTATTTGATATGAGATTTAGTTCAGAATACAAAAAAAGCGTTTTCCTGTTTTGGAAAAGTGTTCGGCTCAATTTTCGACTAACTTAAAATTCACTCTAGTTACAGCATTAACTGATGTGGTCTGGTACTTTGGTGTCAAATTGAGTAAACATGACAGTTGATTTTAACATTTTCTATTGCTAGACTCAACACTTAAAATAAAACTCTCGTATTACATAGAAATATGCAGTACATACTTTAAAATAAACAATTTTAAAACCTGAGTAAAATTATGATTATTTATTCCAACAGTTATACCTATCTCATTTTTGTCCTGAAATTAAATTTGATTTAACCTCTACCCAGAGGATAAAAATGTTATCCATTACAAAAGGAAAAACTGCTTTTCCGGGAGTAAAGCTTCAAGCAGTGGCGCTACCCAAAGTGATTAAAACACAATGTTAGGGTAAAAAATCAGAAAATATATCTGAGAAAATAGAAAGTTTATATAGGTATTTGGAAAGAAGATTTAAACTATGATAAAAGATGTTACCAGATGTACATATAGTAATGATGTACAAAGAGATAAGTTACTATGGAGTGTGGAGCTATCAAATTGACAGAATCGAGTATCTTCTAAGGTTTAGAGAATGTACTAATTATTGAAATTAAACTAGTAAAAAGTTTGAGAATATAAAACATAATAAATATTCCTATAAAAAAAAGTATGTGACGCCAATGCACCGAATCGTTCAATATGTGATATTTCCTATTTCCTATGCATTGGGATCTGTGGGAAGAATCCAGCTGCGGATAAAAAGTGGCCCCCAGGTCAATCTATCCCACGTAGAAGGTCTACCAGCATTCCTTAACTTCACCTGCTGCCCGCAAAAACCTCTAATGGGTTTTTGGATCGTGCTAAAGTGCTTCCAGAAACTGATAGCTCTGTGTATTTTCGGACATATTTACAGCTTTGTCTGTTACGCCTCCTTTAAGTGCTTTTTTAAGGAAAACTCGTGCAAGACTCTATTATTTATACTGTTTTAAGTGTTAGGTACAGTACAAAAGATAATTTTTTACTTGTTTTGTTAAATTAGCGTTCTCGTATGTGAACTTTGAAAGGTTTTCGTTTGCTTTCAAGCGGGTTTTTGTGTTATTTTTCAAATTTTAAATATTCAACGGGTTATATTAGACCCACGTGTTTCATCAAAGAACTTATGAATTATTTCGATTGTTTCTTTGTACAAACTTTTCTACTAATGATGTTTTTTTTATTTGTGAAACTTAAATCGGTGTATTTGAAAATTCCGAAGGGAAGCTTCATGTATGTGAACAGTTAATTTCACCTACGGCGACTTGAACTACGCTATCCGCATTTGCACTTTCGGCCATTAGAAGTTTCTACTTTAAAAAGCTTAACGAGTAATGAGAAAATTATTGATTGTTACATTTTAAAACATTTTTAAAAGGAGAACTGAATATTACCAGAGAGTAATAAATAAAAGAGAGATGTTGAACGTGTAGCGTTTTGTGGTAAAAAGTTACAACTAGCGCCTACTTAGGCTACAAGACGCGCGCTTTTTGAATTTGAAGTTTTCAGCATACGCGTAAGTATTAGTAGGAGTAGGAGAAAAAAAAGTCTGCTAATGGGAAATTACTATTAAAACAACATCTTTCATACAATAAAATATCGAAAATAACACAAAAACACCCAATCAAAATAAAATAAGAACAGACAAACGAATAATCCACACTTATACACCAATCTAGCTGAAGACATCTTGAAGCACACATAAATATCACACGAACAATGTTCGAAATACCACTTTTTCAAATAACTAGAACTTTTAGCAGATCTTCCTTATTGTCTGCAAAAAAAAACGGTAAAATGAAAAATATTGTTTCCATTATTTTACTTCTTTAACTTACCTATGATGGGTTATAATAAATAGTATGATAATAATAGGTGCCAATGTTAAAGATAATTAATTTAAATAGAGAAAGTCCAAGAATTAAATAAAAATAGATATCGTATAGATATGTTCAGAAGTGACTAACCTCAAATTAAAATAATATTGACAATTCAACTCATGTATAAAAAATCGCATATGCCTCAGTGTAATTGTCACTTTGACACCGGCAAAAGTTAGCTTTAACTTTTTCAGCGATTATTTTTTTCACTTGTCAAAATCTGACATTTTGGTGGTTTTAACCAATAGCAATACATTATTCTAGCCAATCATTCGGTATTATACTGATAATTATGCTTCCTCATCGATAAAACCTTGTTTACATCGAAACGTCAAAATTTTACTTTGAATTTGTCATTATTGACAACTAAAAGCGCTTTCAAAAATCCTTTTAAATTGTTGAAAAAAATAATCTTCCCAAATACAACTCGCTCTTCAAATTTTATCACATAATTTTTTATTTTCATCACTCAAACTTGTTTATTTGAGGCAAAAACATTCAAACAAACCGAATTTAGATAAAATCACTCCTCCTAACGGAGTCGTGATTTTATCAAATCGGTTTGTTTTCATATTTTTGCCAAATAAACAAGTTTTCGTGGAAAAGAAAAAATTATCGATAAAATTTGAAGCACTCGTGGTATTACCTTTGATTATTTTTTTCACTTGTCAAAATCTGACATTTTGGTGGTTTTAACCAATAGCAATACATTATTCTAGCCAATCATTCGGTATTATACTGATAATTATGCTTCCTCATCGATAAAACCTTGTTTACATCGAAACGTCAAAATTTTACTTTGAATTTGTCATTATTGACAACTAAAAGCGCTTTCAAAAATCCTTTTAAATTGTTGAAAAAAATAATCTTCCCAAATACAACTCGCTCTTCAAATTTTATCACATAATTTTTTATTTTCATCACTCAAACTTGTTTATTTGAGGCAAAAACATTCAAACAAACCGAATTTAGATAAAATCACTCCTCCTAACGGAGTCGTGATTTTATCAAATCGGTTTGTTTTCATATTTTTGCCAAATAAACAAGTTTTCGTGGAAAAGAAAAAATTATCGATAAAATTTGAAGCACTCGTGGTATTACCTTTGATAAATGCACTTGTGGTTTTTTCACTTATGCATTTGTTACCATGATAAATAATTTGACATGTTTGTCAAAAACTTATTGATTCTCTAAACACTAACAATGAGCCGATTCATTGAATTGTCCTGCCGAATTACACTCGATGTTTGTATTGATATCGGGTAAATTTGTGTTGTTCAACTTCTAAACTGTTTCCTTTAGCAATTAGACTCGAAAAACTGTCAACCTAAAAACGCTCCACCTTCGGTGTCGCGTTTTTAATAGTTGACAGTTTTTCTCGTCTAATTGCTGGGCAACAGTTTCTCATTAAACAATCCAAATTTACCCGATAAAATACAAACCTCTTGTGCAATTATAAGTGACAATTTTCGTGTGATTAGAGGCGGGGTTTGTTAGTTCAGTTAGTCGCTGTGATGCGCCATGCTCAACTGGCTGCGCACAAACTTCCAGCCAGTTCCTTCCATATGTTTAAAACCTTTCTTTTATTTATTACTCTATGAATATTACTTATCAACATAATGAGCATACAAGAAAAAAAGGTCCACACAACAAAAACTATATACAGGGTCAGGAGGAACTGTACGTACACCTACCTCGTGTGACCTTTTCTACTTTTTTTAAAACCATTGAAAAACCGTCGTTTCTGTATAAATAGTTATTTATGCAGCAAGATCAAAAAGTGCACGCGACGTGAAAACACGTTGATCGCAATAAGCACTTTTTCAAGAGTTGCATACAATATTTTCTCTACGTTAATGCAAAAACCAAAAACTGACCTATTAAGCTGCTATAAATTGATTAAAAATGGCTTAGATTTGATTGTTTATGTTTGTCATGTTGACAAAAGGTTGTAGTGCAAGGAGGGACGTTTTTTCCTAAATGAGCTTCAATAAGGTTTTGTTTTTGCATGTACGTAGAAAAATGAGGTAGCAGAAGGAAGGAATTGTGTTGGATGAAAAGTTTGTGACCTTCTTGTATAAATTTTGTTGAAATGGCTAATGTTTAATATTCAAGAATTGATATGAGTCCACCCGCCTTGATATTAAAATCAGAACTACCGATACATCTACTTGACAGAAAACGTAATTTGTTTCGCATAGTCTTTCGCACGCCCATTCTTCACGGTTTGTCATGTTAGGCACGTGCATAAACAGGCCGAATTCATCAGTCGTATCGACTATAATTTAAAAGTTTAGCAACGGAGGTGTGGTTGGAGCACGTTATGCGAGTTTCGCGTGTTAATATGTTAGAAGAAGTTTACGAATAAATGGAAAATTCTAAACGGTTGATCGAAAAAATTATTTTGTGTTTTTACTTCAGTTTCTATAAATCAAATTAACTTGAATAATAATTATATTTCTCCATGACTAAATTAGTAACGCACAAATTATTTTTACACATCTAGCTACATAATGATATATATTCTTCACGCCAGTGAATAATGAAAAAGAATTCACTCTCGTTAGCAAATCACATTCTATTATTATCAGAATTCACGCTTAAATTGATTAAAATTAATAAATTAAATCGTCTCTTTTAAAACGTCAAATACCAAATAATGCAAATCGATTCTGACAGCGCGTCGCTTGAAACGTCAAAATAATGATAGAATCATAATTTAACGTATTATTTAGAGAAAAAATGGACAACAGTATTTATATTTAGTTATAACTCCCAATTAAAATTTATAAATGTAAGGGTTTTGATTAAAACTGTATGTTACGTATCCCTTTTTGAAAATAAACGTGCTCTATAGCCTAGTGGTAGAAATAGTTCACTCTGGCGCGGACGATTAGGGTTCGATCCTCACTGGAAGCTTTCTTTTTTTAGTCGTGGAGAAAGTATAGTCTTTTACTTGTGTAGAATGGCTAATATTCACTTAGATGATTCCAAAACTCACTCGCTGCGCTCGCTCGTTTTGGAAACTTCTTCCGCGTGAATAATACCCATCATTCTGCATTCGTTGAAGAATATACTATTTTCTACGGCCACTTTGGAAAGTCGTCTTTTGCGCAAATAAAAGCAACTGCAAAGTTGATGTTTTCCGCGAGTTGTCATAATTTCACATTATTGGCACTCTTAAGCGGAAGGTAACTATTTATATATAAAAGAGCAAAATAATGGGCAAACAATTCAGTCACCTCATCATCAGATGAAGAAATTATGTCATTATAGTTCCAAAACCTTTCAAGATTCAACGTGGCCTTATTAAGTTTTGAGTCTACCAAAATTTTCCGTTGTTATCCTATAAAAAGCAATATAATAAAAATAAAAGCGAAGATATATATCGAATTAGTACAAAAAAATCTCTTTATTTCCTTCCGGAAGATCTCCTTCTATTTTTAGAAATATATCATTTCGTGAACTGGTGGGTTAAAAATATTAATGGCAGCCACGGTATAAGGAGCAAGGAGTGAGTCAAAAGGGGCACAGCACACGCAGTTCAGAACAACATGCGGCGAAAGTGATTTATCATTTTCGGCAAATTGCTGAATTTGAGGGTTTTGCGGTGAAGTTTTATATACTACCACCGAGCCAGCCATGAGCTTTTACATCGATAAATAATGCACTTATTTAGAGAATTAATTTAAAAACAATTAATTCTTGCTGTTTTAATGAAAGAAAAATATTTAGTTATTCGAGAATCAAAACTATTTCCCTCTAACAATTGTCCTAGCGTCATCCTCCACTCATTAACTCGATTGGCTTTTGCTCAACAGTCCTCGAACTGAAACTTCGTACCATTTGCCATTTCAGAAGCTTCGTTTCTTCGTGTCTTTTCAGTAGTTGTTACTTCCGTCTAAGTCCTTGTTAGTTCTCACATACGTAGAGTGTGCATGATGTTTTCTTAGGGTACAGTGTCCAGGTAGGTTACTACCTCCAAGTGTCTCTTACCCTATTTTAATGGCCTACTTGAGAGTTTCTTGTCTATCTTTTCCTGTGAACTTGTATGGAGATGACCTTTCGTTAAACTACATGATCCTCCATCCAATTCTTGTTGTAAAATGTGGCTTACAACGTATTAGAATGTGAAAAGCCTCTACTTTTGATAGTGGTGTAGAGAACACTATATTAGTTTCAATAAATCACTTATTTGGCAAAGAAGAGGAAAATAATAAAAATTTCAGTCTAACTTCACACCTTTATGTGGTATTCTTCATGGAAGCCTCAATTCGCGGTGGTAGTAGTATGTATAATTCTTTATAACTCTCCCTGTAAATTAGAAACGTGAAATTCTCATATGTAAGCATTCCTTAAATTTACCTGGCTTGGTATATGAAGTAGTAAATGCTCCTACCGGAATCCATATCGTAATAATTAGTATGTTCATCATTCTCCTGCAATTCTCAAAGCTTCTTAATCACACCCTTCAGCCCTACATTTCTAATTGAGACTGACAAATGCGATAATTAGCAGTGAGAAATTCTCACGAGGCAGAAGAGAAAGAGGTGATTTAATTTGGCAAGGAATCATTTCGACCGAAGAAATTGTTAGATGAAATAGATTTTGTTGTATTAGGAACAATTTTGGTCAACAATAGTTTTTTCAAATCTTAGATGCACCATATTAGTAGATAGTTTCTGGTTGACATTAAAAATCAATTGATTTTATATTAATTTAAATAATCCAATTTCAAATTTTCCTAAAATATTTCAAATATAAACTTACTGTATTAGATCGTAATTCATTTCCTTTTTCGTAAAATCTAATTGAATTTTCTTTGGCAGAAATTCGTGAACGTTTTTCATAAATCCTCAAATGAATTGGATTAATTAAAGAGTAAGCTTTAAAAATTGAAATAACTTACTACCAACTAACTTAAAATCCAAATTTTCTGAATAATTTGTTATCGATTCGGAGAACTTCGACAAACTATCCGTTCAAATTTAATACAACGAAGAACTCAAGAAGTCAGATTGTTTCTAACAATAGATTAATTTGAAATATTAGTTTTGTTCCATCTGGAATTCGACATAATTATCTTACTTTTACCAAGTTCTAAAGTAGAACAGATCAGATGAAATCAATGTAGTAACACCAAAAACACCGAAAGACTGGCAACACTTCCAATCTAGACAATGTATTCTGACCTTAGCTAAGGTTTGTGGGAAGTCTGCGTCTTACAAAGTTCTATTGTGCTATGTATGACCCAACACCAAGAGCACACTGTCCAACAGACCATTATAAGAGTACATTCACCACACAGAAAGCTAGATTACTCGCGGCAGACGCAGAAAATGGCTAAAATTGGATTCTCCACCCAAAAATACTCCATGACTTTACATGAGGGTTGTTGGACTGCTCAGAAGTGTGGTGGACAAAGACATAGCGAATGGGAGTAAGGCAGCATATAGCATTTTGTTAACCCATGTATCACGTACACAAAAGCACTCCCTCAACTTCAAACACTCAAACCAAACACTCAATGCTACCGAATTTAATGACGTATGCTTATTAATGAAATTTTTATATTAAAAGATTCGTTTCGGTTTTTTTTTCTTGTAAATTGCCAGCATTTCGCAGAATAGTCTCCGTCTCCTGGAAAGGAGGTCTTAATAAGGACTGTTCAATTTAGGATTATCCCCAATAAGGGGTTTATTTAATTAACAGCTTCTTATTGCAACAAAGAGAGATGGAGTTCGGAATGGGGATAATTTTAGGTCAAGCAAAATGGTCGTCGATTACTGAATATCTTGTACCTTGTTTGCATTATATTAGAAATTAAGCGGTTGGATACACATAACTTATGAACTCTAACTATTATTGAGATAATTCCCAGAAATACATCCTGGATTGTTGGAAATTTAAGGAGAATTGCATTACAATGACTCACCTATAAAGGCTGCTACATGAATATTAAGCACTCCTGAATCATATATATAACAAATTAATTTAAATAAAAGTGTGTTTGTTACCTTTCACACGGGACACTAGTACACGTCTGGACACTAGAGTGGCTGGACACGTATTCCTTATATGTATCTCGAGTGAATTCGTCTATTTATATTGATGTATTTTTAGCCGCGCGATTCTTTTCAGACACAAATAGTAGTGTCTCGTCTGAAAGTGCTCTTGATGTTTACCGACATATGTCAACAAATACTATCTGGCCGGCGGCCAAACTGTGTTAGACCCACTGGCTTTTGCAGCTGAGAATTTTAAGACTTTAACATCTATCCATTGTACATTTGTGATTTTTTTTATTTCGGACCCAGTAGATAGCGAGAAAAAAAATATCCCAAGAATATTAAGGTTCTATTTCTATTGAGAGCAAACCAAAAATTGTACATTTGTGATTCTTAACTCGAGTAATTCCTAACATTAAATATATATACTTGTAATTATTTTTAAACAATAGAATTTATTATTTCATTTACTGTTATCCACTTATGAATTTCGTTGAATATCTCATTATAAATAATGACGTTTTGTTATGGTTAGCCAACTGTCAGTATTTCAATATAGGATTATAGCCCTTTATAACGAACAGTTGTTCATTATTGTAATTTATTATAACATTATTCAGCCAATGCCACTAAATCCCAAACGCGGATTACGAGGGAATTTACAACTTTGAAAATAAGTAGAAATGAGCACAAACAATTTTAGACGGAAAAGTAAAAATTATGTACACACCCCGTATCAAACATTCGCGAATCATTCTAGCTATACAAGTTTACGATAACTTTAAGTAGTGTATTAATTTCAAAATCGAAATAACAGCTCTGCCAAGTTTGGTTTTCAATTTTCTACAATCCAAGTAAGTGTTTGAAACATTATAAATGCGTCCATGAGCGTGTTTTCTTTGTTTTCGGCTGTGCAGTTGGAAAGTATGTGGATGGAGGTTTTTTATTCCATGCCACAATATCTGCATTCTTCTTCCTCCAATATTTTGAGCTTTTTCAGGTGCCCATTCAGGCGACAATCTCCCGTTAGGATCCCTGTTAAAACTCTTAGCGCAGTTTTACTTTGACTTTCTTTCCAATGGTCAGATCTTCTCTTTCTTTCGGCATCACCTATTTCTTCCAATATAACATTGCGGCTGATTCCGCAAAAGGGATCAGGCCCCCAGAAAGGTATTTTAGTCCCCCTCTTTGCTAGTTCATCTACTATTTCATTTCCTTCTATTCCAGTGTGTCCTGGAATCAAGTCCTCGTCTAAGTGGGATAGACTGTTTGTGATCTGTGAAGGATATGGAAATTCAATTTCAATTTTTGCTCCAATTTAAAAAAAATACTTTTTTCGTGTGAAATAATTGTTGCTACGCCCATGTCTGGATTGTAAGTATTCCAATGTATATCGGCGTTGGGATTTGAAACAATCGAAACTTGCTTATAAACTTTACTCATTATATTTGTTAAAAGTTAACACTGGAAAATAATTTAAACGCGAGTTGAAATTAGAGTGTCGTTATTGTTTCGAAACCAGTTTTAGTTTGGATGATAGTTTTTTCCGTTTTTTTCATTCAAATTAATTTATTTTTGTACCACCATAAAACTATCCGTCGAATAACATAAGTGCATCACTTTTATTGATAAAAACGGCATATTTAAATCAATTATAGGAGTAGGTATATACAACTAAAATCTAATCATAATAGTAAAATCCAATTACGATGTTTTTTTCGAATAAATCATTTTAATCAATTGAAAACTCAATACTCAAACTGACAGTGCAATATAATTACGCTATGAAAACATATAAATATGGAATGGCTGGTCAAAAATAAAATTACCCTCGTCGAATACGCAGACAGAAAATGAAAATCTATTAGCGTGGATGAAATAAACATTTCTTTTACGCATTTGTAGTGTAATTTGAAATTCCAAACAAACAACAATCGTACAGTGTCCAGTTTTCAGTAAACTCTTTGTATATAGGTGACCTTGAGTCAACCTCCATTAAAATTGGTACTCCCTATCTATCTATTCCCCTCTCATACAAACCTCAGTGATTTCAAAAACCGTTCCAGACCTAAAAAGTCATCTTTCTTTAGCTTAATCTGCAATCCCCTCATGTGCCGTCTCTGTGTTGTATCTGGTCAGTCTATTGAGGGATTCTTTACAGTCGTTCACCAGTTTGGACCTAGATTGTATTGCTAGGAGAGAAATATTTGTTATTCTCTATATATAGGATACTTAATAAGAAGTAGTCGTATGTACAATTCCTTATGACTTACCCTGTACATAAATAGAAAATTTCTGCATCGTGAACAGATACGTTTATTGAGGTATTTTTAAAATTGATTTGAAAAGATGCTTTCGTCCGTTATTGTTGGAGAATCAGGAGCATCTACTCCATCCGATTTGAAATTTTTATTTTATAAATTGGAATTGTTTGGATAGTTTCCGATCTACTTGTGTGAAATTAAATTTTCTGCTCCCTTTTCCAAGGACCGGATATATCTCGAGTAATCCAGGTCTCTAGATTTATATTTGTTTCTATATCGGATAATGTTTTGATATATGAAACTACTCGAAATTATCTCTCGAAGGATTTATTACCGATAAAAAATAAGATTTAGTTATAATTCCTTCAAATAAAAGCTGAAGCTTTGCCCTAAGGCAGAAGAAAGACATGAAATTGCTTCATGAAATAAATGGAAAACTACTTATCTATTTTATTATGGAGGAATAAGAAAAAATGTCGTTTTGCGGTAAAATATTATCAAACAGTAGCTAGACTATAAATTTGCACTCGCACTATCTCACCCTATATGGCTGGGTAAACTACCACATTTTTGTAAACTTTTATAAACCTTGTGGTACCCCATAACCTACTTTAAACTATTTTAAAATTTATGGAAGACTTGCTTCATATCTATTACTAAGTGCTCTTTCAGACGAGACACTTTGTGGCTTACTAGTGTCTGAAAAGAATCGCGTGGCTAAAAATACATTAAGAACTCTTTCAGGCGAGACACTTTGTGTCTTACTAGTGTCTGAAAAGAATCACGAGGCTAAAAATACATTAAGAGCTCTTTCAGACGAGACACTTTGTGGCTCACTAGTGTCTAAAAAGGATCGCGTGACTAAAAATACAATAAGAGTGCTTTCAGACGAGATACTTTGTGGCTTACTAGTGTCTGAAAAGAATCGCGTGGCTAAAAATACATTAAGAGCTTTTTCAGGCGAGACACTTTGTGTCTTACTAGTGTCTGAAAAGAATCACGAGGCTAAAAATACATTAATATAAATAGACGCATTCACACGAGACACAAATAAGGAATACGTGGTGTTTAATGTATTTTTAGCGCGATTCTTTTCAGACACTAGTAGCCGGCCACAAAGCGTCTCGTCTGAAAGCGTTCTAGGACTTCGCTGTTCGTCTGTCACCAGGCGGTATCTTATCAACCGTTCTAGTTAGACAGTTGAGATTTCTACAGATGATATATTTCTGTTGCCTGTAATGTGATTGATGTTTTTACGTTTCTAATGGTAACACGAGCACTTTTGCTAGTACTATAGATGATACAAATAATTAATTGAACGTATACAATTTATTGAAACACTCGTAGATAATAATGATTTAATTAAATCAATTAATCACACGTTAATAGATTGGCATTTGCTGCCATCATGTTTAGCTAAATCAAGCTAATTCTGTTTACAATCAAATAAATTTGTTGATATTCCATGCAGGTAAATAAAGACCCGAAGTTCCATATTTATGCTTCTCCAAAACATTGTTAGTAATATTTATCAAGAGTTATTTTTGTGTTTTATGTACACAGATTGCGAAAATTCTATTCGCGACATACGATTTACACTAGTACGACAAGGAAAAAAAGAGAAAATCTACTTGAAAGAGAGAGAAAAATAATTGTGAGTGTAGGCTCACAACACTTAGGCCACATGTGACCCATTGTACATCCTCCTAGGTCATCGTCCATCCTGTCCTTCTCAGGAAGGTGGACAGGTCACTAGGAGACATCTCCTTTATATCGGCAGGTGTAGGCCAAGACTCGCCGAACACACATAATAGTTTGCGAAATTATCCACGTCATTAGCCATTAGTCATTGAATTGTGCGTATTCTATAGCATGGTTCTCTATTACATTTGGTAAATCCTCCAGCAACCGATCAATATCCTGAAAAAAAAGGATAGTAGGATCGCAAATATCCACTTTTAATATGCTTTCAACTGAGGACATTGGCCAGGATATCTGTATCTGTAGAGTAGGGTCAGGGCACTTAGGCCTTTCTAGGAAAATGGACAGGTTTCTTGGAGACATCTACTTTATATTGGCAGATGTAGACCAAGACTCACCGAACACACACTCTCTTATTGACGATAACTCCGGACACTTGCATAAGACGTGCCTGACAGTTCCATCTTTCTGTTGACATCCTGCATAGGTGTGTCCACTAGCACCATAGTATGGAGGTGTTTCCCTAGTTGACAGTGGCCAGTCAAAAATCCTACTGCTGAACGTAGGTTTTTCCTGGTCATCGCCAGATATTTCTTTATTGCCAGCTTCCCAGGGTCTCCCAGGTAATCCTGGCAAGACTGCATCTCCTTTGATTCCATCACATCTCTTAAGGGATTGAGCATGGGTGTAACAGCTCCGCAAATGTCGAAGTCGTGAGGCTGTAGGTGTTACTGGGTATCTGTATACAGTGTACGTACAACAACTCTCTAAACATCAGTTTTTTTTCTTACTAGTAAGACAATGGTTATTATTTTTATAGACATAATATTTATTATTTCCTTTTGTCGTTTGTAAGAATATGCATTCACTTCGCCGAAAATACATTTTAAACAAGATTGGAAAGCAGCGAAACGTAAAAATTGCAATTTCTTTGCAAGCCAATCATGATGTTGGCAATAAATTTTAAGATGTATTTGTGTATCAGATCAAGTGTCTCAAATGCAGATGGTGAATGCCGAGACAATGCTCTCGCTATTCTGAAATTCGAGCGAATAATCCAATATTTGAATGTTCCGAACCAGTTATAACAGGCCGGTCCTTGAGCGATCGTTTTTACCCTTAAATTTTCGATTAAGATAAAAATAATATTCTTCACCCATCGCGATTTATTTAGTCGATATTTTTTTTGTTCAAATCGTGGCCTAAAATATTTTGAATCTGATTGTGATTGTGTATTTGTTCCAAAATAGTTCTCGAGCTTGTTCATGACAACCAAATACATTTATTTTTTGTTTATGTCACGTACTCGTATGGACTTTTGTTTAATCTAAAATTGAAGGATATTTTGTCTGTGGATATGTGTGCGGTTTTTTCTCTACTCTCGTCGATTCGAATTGAAATTGTTAGAGGGTACCAATCAACGGATTAATTGAGTTTTGGTTCTATATAAAGAGAAATTTAGTGGATGTATAAACAAGAGACAATGTCAGTTTGAAATTGATGGGGAATATCGTTTATCTAAATGGAACAGAAATGATAATCAGAAACCGAGACGAATGTGTGTGTAAAACGTTTTTGTTGGTGTTGTTTTACGAGTGTTTTTTAACTTTGTTAAACTTGTAGGAGTACCGCGAAGTTTAAATTTTTACTAAAAGGTGTCAATTTCTTTTTGAAATTATATTAAATAATTATAAGTATAATAATTCCTGACACTATCTAAGAGTGATAACTGCAATAAAAGGGGTTAATCAATTGTAATGGCTTTTGCATTTCGCACAAGTTCGGTTCTAATCGTCACTACTTCGTGGATACTTGTGAGGGTGTTGCCCGACTGCCCGTTTGGCGCGTTATATTAGTCAGTTGGAGACCGAGCCATGCAGAGTGGACAGTGTGCATGTGTGTAAGGTTTTATTTTGTTGTTTTAGTTATTTTCAGTGTGTGTTTTGTGAAACTTTTGCTTTTTCTTTGATTGTGCTTTAGTATTTTGTGTTGTTAAACTAAATTTTGACTCCCAATATTTTTATTTTTGGAGTAATAGGTATGGTTGATATTTGTCAAAAATAAAACAAGTTTAGGTCTAATTGCGAGTTTTTCTTTTCTTTTTGATATAGTAATATCTACAAAAGTTACAGGGAAGGTACGTTTGTATTGAGTAATATTTTAAATCTTTAATACCGACTTATTTTCTCTTTGCTTTTGTAACTATGGATTAGGTATACACTGACTATTTAAAGTTAATTTGAATTTGTAAATGCTGAGTCTTCTTCTAGGTGCAAAAATGAGGGACAGGCAGTTTTAAATGGCCATATATTTTTGCATGGTACCTATAGAGGAAATAAGTGACACTTTCATAAAAGTGCAATGAAAACAAAAAATAGAATAACATAACCTCTTCCATAATATCTCTGATTATATAAGAAGAAAACCTCAGAAATGATGACAGTTGAGTTGAATAGAAAAACACAGTTTTAAGCTTGTCACTGACACAAAATTAAACAAATAAAGCACGAATTTACGGTAATTACGTTGACTTGCATAATATAATACAAAAACAATGCAAAACGAATTGTTTTACTCGTTGCGACAATTACAATTTTTTCCGCCAGAGGTCTCATTGAATTCTATTCTTCCCAATAACCTACATGGAGTATGGATGGCAGTAAAATAGAACATTTTATAGTTCTTTGATAGTTTTCATTTGTAATAGTTTTTGTGATATTTAAAACAAAAGTTTGGAGATTACTGAAATCTTGGATATTGCATTTTCCTTTTATTTCCTCTGGCAGAATTTTGTTATAGGATAAAATGAAACGTCTAGCCAAATTCCTCCTTTATGCAGCAAAATGCGATATCACTACAATAAAATTGAAAAACTTCTACCCACACTATCGAAACAGTTTGTACAAGCATCTAATGGGAAATAAAGCCAAATGATTCGGGTACATAACTTAAAATCAATGTAACCAGCCGGTGGTTTTAATAGATTCAGTGCATTATTCAATGTCCACTAGCATTCGTGGACAAATACCGGTTGATCCAAAATTATTACACGTGGTTCGTGTCGAAAACGGTCATTATGGTGTATAACATGCCACTAAATACCTCTCTTCGACGGCTGGCAGAATGAAATTATCTAGTCTAGTGCCCTTGTACTTTGTACGATCATATATCTCACCTAGACGACATTCAGTTATACGACCGGTGAGGGTTATACTATAGACAAGCTTCTGAAACTTTTCAAAATATTTTCATTTTGTAATGATAAGTATGGAAACATATGAGTGTAGAATAGTTATGTGTAATAAATTCCACATCTACAAAAACAGGACACTGCCGTTTGAATGGGTACCTACCTTAAGAAGTAAAGACTAGTGAATTGGAAGACGAGACCTCCATTAGCAACTTGCAGAGTACATAGCACTACAGAATGTCAAATCACCTGGGAAACTGCTGGATAAAAGAGAAATACTTATCAAAACTGTAGCTCGCGGATATCCTGTGAATCTTTTAAAGCAGAACAACTTGTAACTCTCAGGAACAGTATTCCACCTTTACAGCATAAATACTTCTAGTAAAAGCCTAATCTAACACTGACTATTGAAAATTACCATTGAAATTTGCACTGAGAGTAGGCAAAAACTGAATTTTTCATTAGCTGAAAAGTAGAGGATGATAAAATGGACTGGTTAAATACGTTTCCGTTGGTTCTTTGGCAAAAATATTTTTATAAAGACACTCCACAGACGTTAGAGAAACCAAATAGGTTGAAAGGGCTGCTTTTTGAGACGGCTATTACAAAAAGACTCACAAATTATGTTTTAGTTCAATAAAATATTGAAAGATATATTATTCCAAAGCATTATTACAGTTTCCTGTAAAATTGCATTATTTAGTAATGTGTATTAACAATAGATATCGAATAATGGTTTGAAGAATATTTTTCAAAAAGAGTGATCAGTCAACTTAAAAGAAACTATTGGCACAGAGAGACATTTAATCTACAAGATTGAACCAGACATTATTAGGTGGATCCCATTCCTTAAATCTTCGACATATTTGCGCCCCTTCAGTTACAAAGTATAAATAATTATCTCCGAATTTGAATTAAATTTATGTTAAATGAAGTTTTTCTTTTGCTTGAGTATCAATCAGGGTTTCCTGAGGTTTATCCAAGTCGATCTGTAATATGCACTATTTGACTAGATGATGTACTAATAATAATTATTAATCACTTTTGGCATGATTAAATAAGCGGATGAGTAATGCGGGTGAATCAATTGAGAGCGAGAGAGACGAAGCAGGTGGCGCTGACAGTTCCTGCATTTCAGGTATGGCTGATGGTTGCTATAATGGCCTCAGTTATCTATCGGACAGCTGACTGTGAAACAGCACTGAAGTTTGCTAATGGCATTGATCTTGATATTGGAATTTCGAATAATCGGAGCTCATCTACTGGAAGAACATTATATACCTGAAGGATTAATGTTTAACTAAATCGTTATCCATTACTAACGTCTGTTGAATGTAAAATGAAAGTAATCAAAGCTCTTGTTGGTGTTTTGAATGTCGCTAGGGACAAATTTCAACAAGCTGTTAAATTTGTTGCTTCCACCGAGAGAATCCAGTTGAAAAAATTTGTTTTTTGTAAAAACTGAAGTGAAAATTAGATAGTTCAAGGTACCTATACGAAAAATCTGCAATATGTGCAATGTGCATGTATACGAAAAATCGTTTTGAATCTAATGATAAAAAATTCAAAGTGTTATACCCAGTAGCTATTCCATCCGAGATTCTGTACTGAAATTTATTCGCTCGACTAAAAGAAAAATGAGGTATAATCTCAAAAGGCACTGGTGATCAGAGAGAAATGTATTCCAGCAAAACATTTTCAATGCAGGTCAAGAGTGTCTAGCTACAAATATTTCAATAACAGTATTTTGAAATGGTTAACAGAAAAAATCAGAGGCGGGTATGAAAAATTCAAACATATTTCTAAATCCCAGTGACTAATTTCGTTGAATCGTAGGGTAGGATTCGTAGAAAAACAGCGTTACTTGAGGTCTCGAAAATTGGGTATTCACTTTAGCACGTCATCTAACAACATTCAATAAAATATACAGCAACAATTGATGGTTAAGAGATGTAGCCATATTGAACACTCGTCACCCATTCATTATCTACTCATTTTTTAAATTGAACACCTTCATCGGTTCGGCGGAAAAGCTAAACTTCTTCAATTTTGAAAATATTGAACGTTTTCGTGATACTCCAGCTCTGCTGTATGTTTTTTTTTAAATCCAAAGCTCAATTGATTAAATTTAAGACTGCTTAAAAATTAATATTTATTATCCATATGATGACTGAATATGAAAATAGTTTATGGAATACGAAATAATCACGCCATATCATTTAAATTTCCAGTCTCAGTTTTAACAAAATCTCTAATTTTACCCACAACTATTTTTGTGTCTTTTTTCCACCAAATAACCTACAAATAAATGACTAGTTTTTACTTCCATCTTTTATTTCTTTATCTCCGCTCATATCGGCTGTACCCTTTTTCATTTATACAAAAAAAAAGAGAAGAAAAAACCTCAATAACCAATTCGAATTCCAACAACGAACGACACGCTCTACCGACCGTGAAAAAATCAAAGGAAAAACAACACTTAATTAGAAAATCTCCCTTACAGCTTTTCATAAAAGGAAATCGCTTACCGGATACAAATCCAATTCCAGGAAATTCGGAAATCATTCTACTTTGAATTCAAATACCGCGCTTTTGATACCCGTTTTGTTGGCTCGGATCAGTCTGGACGAAATAATTATCTGGAACTTTAAAACTAACCGGTACGTTGAACTATCTGGAAATAATGCGTTTTAGGAAAATAACTCCACGAAGTGAAATTAGGTTGGTAATAAAAAAAATTAAACACTAATAGGTAAATTCAGCTTCTCATTTGGCTTGGAGAAGCAATAATTGTCAACTTCACAACTAGCAGTTTAATAACTACCTCCACACTATCACTATATCCATTATCGATTATAAACTCTTTGGCCTTCTTCAATATTTTACTTTAAATGGAGTTTAACATAACTGTCACTCACACTGTTAACGTGAAACTTACTTTTCACAAGATATTTTAAACTGATATTGGCTTCGGTTGCAACATCAATCCATACGAATAAGTGACGTTGCATTACCGTTCCTAGATCGGCTGATGTACGATAATGTAATGTAGATATTTACGAGGTGTTTTAAAAAAATTCTTGTTTACTTTTTGTTTTATTTTTGGTTCTCAAGAAAAAAGAGAAAATTAGATCCAATCATGTTAAGTTGGAGGACAAACCACCTGACCTGATGATTCTAGTAGTAACGACAGGTCTGGACAAGCATAATGAAGACACATAATCTGCTAAGGTCGTAATAAAGATGCTCCTATAGGTTCACGTGAGGCTCATATTAATCTGAATTTTATTGAGATGTGAAACTAGAAAATTGCAAGTAATCAATTTCTAAATGATGAAATAAAACAAATTAGTTGAAATCTATATAATACTTAAACTTTAAAATTGTGACGCGTTTTGCTAACACAGTAGATTTATAAAACGAATGGAGATATAATGAGAAATTTTTAATTTATACTTAATACTAAATTCTACGGATATTAACAATAAAATTATGTTCTATTAACAAGGGAATGGAAAAAAATTGGTTTGTAATTATTTAATAGACAATATCATAAATAAAAAGATA
Organism: Galerucella nymphaeae; assembly: GCA_963978555.1. Lineage (NCBI taxonomy): Eukaryota > Metazoa > Arthropoda > Insecta > Coleoptera > Chrysomelidae > Galerucella > Galerucella nymphaeae. The sequence continues at coordinate 20,216,780 of OZ021706.1, forward strand.
CGAAAACATACTCTAGAACAAGTATTTCCTTCTGATAAAAACAAAAATAACCAATTTAGAAGCTTAACATACTATGAAATACTATCCTTAAAAATCAAATCATTTTTACAAACTTTAGACTTGAATATTTGCTTCAACACCGATAACAATTTATCCAAATTCATCAAAAACAACAAATCCAAATCTGCAAAAATAAATAAATCATGAGTTTATAAATTAAAATGTGGTCATGACTGTAACAAAATTTATATAGGTAGAACTTTAAAACTAGAATTTCAGAACACAAACGTAGCTATGACAACCAAAAATCAGATTCCAACTACTCAAATCATTTATTAGCGAACCAACACTCTTTTGATTCAAATTTTGGAATTTCGCATATAGAACCTAAATCCTTCAAATTAAATCTTTTAGAAACCCTTGAGATAAATAAAAACAAATATTCAGATAATCTTCTTAACGACCAAATAGATATCAACAATTCTCCCTTATTAAACCTTTTTACCTAGAAATGTTCCTGTAGGATTGTTGGGAATGAATTTTCAGGTAAACTTGTTAAATACTTCAGTTAATACCATATTATTTAGATACATTTTTTTTTCCCTTTTTTATTTCATTTCCATGTAAATAGATCATAAAGACTTTAAATATTATCTGGACTTTAACAAATTAAATTGTTTCATTTCATAATTAACTATGGATCTACATCAAGTAAAAGCCTCATCTATTAAATTTCTTATAGCTTATAGCTACATTATATGATCCAATTTTGATAAATTGGAATGTCACAATGACGTATCACACCTTTTATTATATAAAATTTCCATAACAACCCTCTAAAATGATTTTATTTTTGATTTTTCGCAGTGTACAAAAACGAATTGTTCATTTGACAATAAAATTGAGTGCACTTCCATTTGGAGATGTTTTCCGATACCGTTTTACTCCAGATTGTGATCCGATTTGCTAACGTGTATATCTCCGAATGCTAACTAAATCGATCTGTGCGATTGAAAGTGAAATTACTCACCTCAGGTAAACAAAACGTTATCTGTCGAATGTCTTCACTTATTTCAACGATTTGATGACATTCTACTCCTCACAATTACCCGTCTACTATGAGAAACAATCTACTGAAACAGAAAGGAGTTATAGGAGGATTCTATATATCCATTTCTCCGTTTCACCGAAGCATTATCGCATTTGCAATAGTTAGGGCGCTGTGGAAAAGACAATCTTCGATTCTTAATGTTTTTTTCAAGTCGACAAACTTATGAATGTTAAGAGGACGAAACAGATGCGGACACTGTAGAGTAGGGAGGGTGGGTGTAGGCTTACAGCACTTAGGCCACCTCCCGAGGAGTTGTCCTCCTAAGTAGTCATCGTCCCCTTCCCAGGAAGGTGGACAGAGGTCACTAGGAGACATCTCTTTTTACCAGCAGGTGTAGACCGAACACACACTCTCTTATTGACGATAACTCCGGACACTCGTACAAGACATACCTAAGAGTTCCATCTTCCTGTTCACACATCCTTCATAGAGGTGTGTCCACTAGCCTTATAGTATGGAGATGTTTCTTCAGTTGATAGTGTCCAGTTAGAAATCCTACTCTTAAATATAGATTTTTCCTGGTCATCGCCAAATATTTCTTCGGCACCAGCTTCCCAGGGTGATCCTAGCATGACTGCATCCTTTAATTAAGTCCTGACTGCTCAAAGACATGCGGACACCGACTGCAGCCAAATTTATTCACGGTCATTTCCACCGAATGTCATAGTTAAGACTAGAGAAGCATAATTATAATATAATTAATATAGTTAGTTTTGCTTTGGTCGTCTCATTTAAAAGTTCTACCGTTGAGAAATGTTTATTTTGCTTGGTGAGCGAGATATTTTAAAATGTAAACCCCTCGACTATAATATTAGTGTTGAATTTTCATTGGGGGGTAAAGGAGTGTGCTCACGTAAAACGGAGCTTGGGGCTGTCTTTTGTGCGCGGCATAGAGAGGAGAAAAGTAAATGTGGGCATAAACTGACAAACAATTTTAAGTGAAATCGAGTTAAGTTCAATCACAAAGAGTATAAACGAACTTGTGCCAACATCAAAAAGCCTGAGATCGCATTGTTCCAAAATGGGACGGGAGAAACTCCAAGTTGTTCAGATAGAGATAGAAAGATAGAAAGAAGGGAGGAGGGAAGAAATCTGTGTGCACAGACAGCATTTATAGATAAGAGATGATGTCTTCAAAGGAATGGGAACATGAAGGCATTCACGGAAATCATGGAGAGTTTTATACACAGTAATGAGCTGAATTCGGTAAAGCGATTAGGTAAATTGAGTCGAGAGGAACTCTTTGCTTTGTGGTATGTGTGTGCTGTTCTTATCCTCTAGGCATCGAACAAATAATTATAAAGACTCTGAAGAAGTCAGCGATCTGTTTTTTTTATTATTAAAATCTTTTGAATAAAAATTCTACTGACAAATGCGTTTAACTTAAAAAAGCTATTTTTTTATAAGTGAAATCACATATTAGAAGGATTTGGTAAGTCGAAAAGGACAAAAACGGATAAACAGATTACAAATAGGACTAACCATGAAACTTCTAATCCACTTTTATTTCAAAAAATTAGGAAACAGTATTTATGGAAAATTCGAGATAAAGCAGCTGAAACTTTTTGGGTTATTTATTTTATAGAGGGTTTCTGAAAATGTAGGGACAATTTCGGGAATTATTTTTAAAAACTTGTGATTATTGAATTTTGTAAAAAAATATAAAGAAAAACTTCTCTTGGCAAATTGCCCTTTCCCTTTCAAACAAAAGGTCACTAGTAGTTCGTTTAACTGAAACTGTTGGCGCTAACATCCCCAACAGAATCTTAACTCAGTAAGGATGGTGTTAGTCAAAACTCATCGAACATAGACTTACGAATAGATGATAGAGAGGAGCAATCAAAGCGGATATGCCCAACAGTTCACAACTTCGACATAAGTTTTTGTCGGATTCTAAATAGATCTAAGTCTGCTACTGACTTTGAGTCACGCGTTCGCACAGACAGGCTATTCTTGGAGAAAGTCTCCCTTCGATACTCTAGACCTAGGAGTCTATACCTCCAATGCTTCACATTCAAAGAGTGTTTCTTCCTCTTCCATTATAGGAGGGCGTACTTCCTTATGGTAGTAATCTCGTCACTTTCCTTATCTGGTTTAATATACGCTAATACTACGCGTTTCGATAATCTTGTCCTCAATCTTATTAATTCTAACTTCAAAGATGATCATTTGTATTTGCTGGATCGCCGTAAATTACATAATAGGTAATATAGAATCTCGACAACTCCTTCAAATCTCCTTTGTTCACTTCAAAGCATCTATAATATATATTACAAGTTCTTATCCTGGAGAAATTCCATAAAGTGAGAGTCCTCTACAAATACTTACTTCTCTTCGAAATATTTTTATTATTTCAATAAAATCTAATCGATAAAAGTTTAGACCTTTCTTTTACTAGATAATGATTTATTTTTATTTATTGTTGGAAGAGACACAACATATCAAACCCGACTAGACAGCCAAGAATCAACTAGTGTGATTGAATTTGTGTAATCCATTAGACCGAGAGAGTGAAAGAGAGACAGAAATTCCACCCTACGAATATTCGCGTGGTAGAGAAAAATTTAATGAGGAAATAACACGCGATTAAGGCGTTTAAAACTCTGTTGTTTTCTCTTCCGAAGCACCACCCAGTTATTATTTATGAAAACACAGTCTATTAAAATAGGAAGATTTCCAGAGAAAGTTTCTTTTGTTTGTCTAGACATAAGAAAAAAGTGACACTTCTTTTTCACTAAGAAATAATTATCCCAATTAAATCTATCGATAATTGAAGGCACAGACACAGAACAAAAGATTATGACAGTAGTGCTAGACCGTCGTAAAAAGAATCCGACTTAATATTTTACTCAGAGAACATGAACTTCCTTTTACGTTTAGTGATATTTTATTTGAAGCGCCAAAGTTCGAGGTTCACGTTAGATAGAAAAGAGCGTCTCAGAGAAAAATCTATGACGATTTTCAAACGACGTGAAAAAGTTGGAAAAAGTTTGAGGTCTGTACCAGTATTTCAAAACTATAATTGAAAAATATAGACGACGACGACGACGTCAAAGTTGTAGCTAGTGAGTGAGTTTACGAATAAAGGTATTAATGTTTTCAATTTTTGATATAATATACATGGAAACTAAACAAAATGCGAAGCCGGGGCGGGCTGCTAGTTTTCTATATACATTCCTCCTTCCACCAATCTATTTACTGTTTGTTTTCAAGACGTCCCGTACATAGATCTGCACATCGCGAACCATGTTTTTTGTATGACTAAAAATTTTGTAAAACTAGACTAAGCCTTGCCAAAATAAGGTTATTTTTAGACAAAAATGTAGTATTTTTCCCCGGTATAAATCTAACGAAACTCTCCACCACTCCCCAAGCAATTTTCTTGAAAAAAAAAATGAAACGTTCAACGTCCGTCTCTCGAGTTGTGAAGTCTCCAACGCCAACAACTTCGATTGTCTCCTTTTTCATCGCAACGTTAATGACTCCCTGGAGAATCTGCAGAAATTTGTTGATTTTTCTACACAAACTCGGCAGCGACCGAGCACGTACGTCCAATTTTCTAGGGACAATGGTCAAACTGGTCGAGAGTATGCCTTGACGTGTTTTGTTTAGAATCGAGTAAAGAGCGTAGAGGCCAAATCTACCAGAATTCAAGCTTAGAGAAATACAAAGATCAATTCGATTAATAGGCATGATGACTGTCACTAAGAATCACCGAAATATTGATTTGATATAATTATTTAAGATGCAGAGATTCTACAGAAATCACTTATTTTTCATTTTCATGTGTGATTACATTTATTTTAGTAAAAATATAAGCACAAAATTTAACCATCCGCCATCTTATCTCAAACGCCAATCAGAAGAGAGTGACGTCATGCTTTCGCAGATATCCATTATCCGACCCAAACCAAATCCGAACATCTGTTTTGTTGTCTTTATATTATCTATGGTTTTGTATTTCCTTTGTTGCTGTTGGCTTTTCTTGGTTCATGTGATATTTTCTCGTTATATACTATCAAGTATCTCTGTTTTTATTACCACAAAAAACCGTTTTTGAAATTATGTTTATGTATCAAAATAAACTTTTAACCTGCAAGCTGTCAAGTGTTTGAAGTCTGTCTTTGACGATATTACTACATGACACAGATCATAGATAACCTATCGACAGTTGACACTGTTAAGAATTGATGACGTCATAGAAGGACGCCATTACTATTATAGCGTTTTGGCGCATAATTTAAAATGTGTTTTTAAAAGTTGAATTTTTCCTTTAAAAACATCTTTTTTTACAGAAATAACATTTATTGTAGATAAAGTATATACGTGAAAACATCGTGGAGCAGTTTTTCAAAATCAGTCATCATGCCTATTGAAAAAATATATACTTGCTGTAGGTTATACCGAAAGTGAACGAAAACTTAATAATTACTAAATTGGGAGTCGTGTTCAGACTTTTTAAACTAATTGACAATTACGTGACGTACATATTGTACTGCTCAAAGTTGTCGTAGCCAATGAAGGATGGAAGGCAGGTGAAACCTGGACATGCTAATGTGCTAGGAACCAGAAACCAGAAAGGAAGCGGCTACTCCTTTTGAAGGCATCGAAGCATACTGTGGGATTGGCCTGAAACAGAGCATTTATCTGGAAAAGTCCTCCATGACTGAATCAGTTTAAAATGCCTTGCGGGAATCAAAGATACTGTTAGGTGAAAGCAGAAACCAACTGAGAATCCCCAGTAATTTTTCTTATAGGGCATTATTTTTCCTTTCACGATCTAAGAACTTGACATGACTTATGAAACGGATTTACCGTACAGTGTCGCACTATACCTGATTAAAATATATTATTTATCAAAAGAAAAACCCAATCCGACCCTGTCAAGACTATTACGTTTATGACTTATGACATTATACCATCTCAGGTCAAGTCAGATTCATAGATAGTGAAAAGAACTTATTATTCTGATCTTTACAGTACTGATACGACTTTTCTGGACGATTCTCCCCAATCTCCGTCCCGCAAACACCTAAACAACATTCCACTAAATCGTTGGGACCGCAACGTTACGTATCACTATCTCGAAAAGTCTGGAACACACTACCTCTGGAGAAATGAGAACCGCAACATGGTTAGTTTTACATAAACATCCACGTTCAGTTCTTAGTCCAGTAAAATTCGCTTAATCTCTTCTCAATTAAAGATTATTCGCGATTTTCTATTAATGATTAAGTCACAATCGAAAGGTAACGACAAAATTTCTTCAACAACTATGATATTCGACCTCTTTATTAAAACCAACACTGATCTATATCGTTACTAAATTTTTTTTAAACCTCCCAAGACTAATAATTTACCTGTACTAACGGTTATTCCTACCTCTACCTACATTCTCAATTTTATAGTGTGCCCTTCGCAGCACCCACTTGGGAATGCTACTGTGTGCATTTGTTTCATGCCGGAAACCCGACGCATTGGTTTAGAGGAAGAAGTTTTATTTTCCAACTTTTGTATAATTATGGGATTAAAACAACCATTCGGGTCTGGATACAAAGCAGTAACTTTCTCTTGGATAAAATAATACTGGCCATAATAATTATTAACTCTGAATTGGATTTATAAAGGCGACAAATTACTGAACAAAGGGAATGAGATGCTTTTTTTTTTAGAGAAACTTTTTTTATTATAACTTTGTTAAAACACTAGCTATTCCAGAAGATACCAATTTTGTTTACTCAACGAGACAAGTGGTCTTTTGGGTATTTGGTTCCTCTATCTGGCGCCAGGGTTTTGTTAAAACTCTGCTCGTCCCGAAGTTCAGAGTTCTCTTAACACAGCAGGACAAGGGATGCCTGTATCTGTAGAGTAGGGAGGGTGAGTGTAGGCTCACAGCACTCAGGCCACATGTGACAAATTGTACATCCTCCCGAGGAGTTGTCCTCCTAGGTCATCGTCTATCCTGTCCTTCTCAGGAAGGTAGACAAATCACTAGGAGACATCACTTTTATATCGGCAGGTGTAGGCCAAGACTCCCCGAACACACACTCTCTTATTGACGATAACTCCGGACACTCGTATAGGATATGCCCGACAGTTTCATCTTCCTGTTCACACATCCTGCATAGAGGTGTGTCCACTAGCCCCAGAGTATGGAGGTTTTTCCTTAGTTGACAGTGGCCAGTCAAAAATCCCACTGTTATACGTAGGTTTTTCCTGGTCATCGCCAAATATTTCTTCGGCGCCATCTTCCCAGGGTCGCCCAGGAGATCCTGGCAAAACTGCATCCTTTAATTCCCTCCCATCTCTCAAGGGATTGAGCATGGATGTAACGTTTGGCTAGTTCCGCAATTGTCGAAGTCGTCAAGCCGTAGGTGTCACTGGGTCCAAGAATTTTTAGTCCAGCGGCTTCCCTGGCTAAAGAATCGGCAATGCGGTTTCCTTTACTCCTGTCGTGCCCTTTAACCCACCTCAGGATAATATTGTTATCTGCCAAGGCGTTAGCTAAATCTTGATGGCACTCTAGTACTAGCCCCGATGTAACACGTTGTCTATTCAAGGATAATAGGGCTTGTCTACTACCAGTGCAGATTATTATGTTTTTGTCAGAAATTACCTTTCTGGTTAGTTCTTTTGTGGCAATTGAGATACCAGCCAGTTCTGTTTGAACCACGATGGTATTGTTTCCCAATCCCCACTTAATCCTTAGGCTTAGTGCTCTCGAGTAAACTCCACATCCTGAGCCTTCATTCATTTTTGAACCATCTGTATAAATGCGTATTGCATCTGCAGCATCTGGCCTGTGTTTTGTTTTATTTGTATTTTGTAGGGTTTATTAAACAAAAACCTGGGTTTAATTGCATCATTGGCTGCCTGCAGCAGAGGTAGCGCAGTAAGCGCTTCTTGCCATAGGCTTAACCGCAATTGGCCCACTCCTACTTCGGGGTTTACACCAGCCGTGCGTAATCGGACCTATCATGGGACCTATCTGGCATTGTTTTTCATATTTGGAAAACATTCCGAGATTGAGAAGATTGTCGCCTTTCAGTGAAGATCAAGAAACTTTGGCGCAAGTCGAAGGTTTGTTAAAACCCTTACAAATAACTCTAGTAAGTTGTGTTCCTCAAAGTATTCCTCGAAATTCGGGACCACCGTCTCAAGGGAGGACTAGGAGAAAAGCAGCGCAATATCGGGAGGCCTGGAGAATGTTAGTGATTAATTTAGATTCTCTTGAAGACACTTAGATACAAAAAAGCTTTGATTAGATGTCAATATAATTTTTAATGAGTGTCAGTTTTGTAATCTTGAATAAAGATAATTGCCTCTCAAGTGTTTTCGACAAAACATAACGGACCCATCTTAATTTACCTACTTGAGTTGCCTAGCATCAGCAAGTAGCATGCTCACAGAAGGTATGAGGGTATCGAACTTTTGGCAGTAATACGAGAAACTCCAAAGTTGTGTGACAATGTAAAGGCCACGTTGCCTCAGTGTATATTAAACCATTTAATAGCATAGAAAAGACTCGAGATAGTCATTCTTCAGTTCCAGGTGCTCACTAGGAGTCCATTCTGTATGAATTGCGCCTAAGAAGTATCTTAGAAGGCTGTGAAAGATCACGGTTACTCTAACCGATAGGAGGAAACTTATTCTAGAGCGACTGTGCAGCTTCTTGTACCAGGTATCAAGAAGCCTCGAGTTTGCTTACATACCTTTTCTTCTTCAAGGTGGTTGGAAAATGATATTTTCTAATGATTTTATTAGCTTTCATTGTTTCGACGCCACTGGAGAGCTATCTCTAGCAAAACAGAAAGTGGTACTCGCACTATTTTCTGTATTTTTTTGTCGCAGTTATACTAGTGGATAATTTAAAGTTGTTGTTTTATTTAGGAGAGAAAAAGAACCGAGAAAAGAGTATAATGTTCGCTTTGCGTGATTCTGTCTCTGTTTATAAAATGTTTCTGTTTTCGTCTGACCAAACGACGACGCTCAATGATGCATGGTAAAGTGATTATCCATTAATAGAACACAACTTTGTTAATTTACTTTTTGATACTGTATCCACATATAAGTGTGTATAATAACATGGAAAAAAAGGTTTCAACCAATATCCAGAATGATTGCCATCGAAATAAAAAAGAACCCCAAATCCGGTAACTACGATTGATAGGAATGTATATCATTTTGAAATAATCACTCGAGCTTTTCCGGATCTCGTAACCATCGCCTGCAACAGGTTTTCTGAAATCTGTCAAATTTTTTCCAATTTATTCTTACCCTCTTGTGATATTACTACAATACAATCCTATACATATTACAAAATAACTGTTTTTATAAACTAATGTTGGTAAAATGTATTTATTACAAAAAATGATCAATTTATCGGATCAGGTACTGTTTAAACTTTCATTTCACCCGATTTATTGTTACGCCACTGTAGAGAACCCGAAGGGTTTGTATTACACATTCATTTAATACCGCGTAGGGGACCATCACACTCAAACAACAATAATAATATAATAAAGTCGTTGAAACAAAGCTACCGTACCGTGAGTACAAAAGGACTATTCAACAATTAAGAAAATCAGATGTGAAAAGGGCGACCTTTTCCCTTACGGGTAGTGGCAGTAAACCATCAAACAAGAGGGGTTAAAATAGCGCCTTTAACAAGCAATAAATAGGTTTGTTCCTGGATAATAATACTGTACATTGGCGTAAATTATCTAAGTTTATTGTTTATTAATTTTATTGCTTATAATACATTTGTATCCAAGCAGAACCAAGTCAGGATTTAATAGATGTTTTGTATGTTTCAGGACCTATGGAGGACAGTAACTATTAAGATGCCACCCAAGAAAAAACACAGCCAAGCTAGCAGCAGGACGAGTAGGACAGTTGAAACAACATCGGACTCGGATAGCGAGCGCATGGTACCAAGAGTCATAAGAAATGCAGATGAAGCGTTGCGAGATAGCAAAAGGAAGTCGCGAGGAGGAGGTGATGGATATCACGGAAGTACAAAAAATAGAAGCCGCTGCCCGAAAGAAAGCCAACGAGGAAGCGATGGACGAGGCCATCCGCGAAAACAAAAAGACGACGACGATGCACCGACCACCACCCATCATTCTGCGGAGCATCCATCACTGGAGCTCCGTAAGAAAAGAGGTAGAACGACGGAACATGAAGCCGATTACCTGTGAAGGACCCGAGGATTACATGAACCTAACAAGGTACCTGCGAGAAGAAAGAAAAGAAGTGGAGTGGTATACGTACATGCCACGTGGAGACAGGATGGCAAGGATCCGTCATCCGAGGCCTAACACACTGCGAGGACACCAAGAAAGTTGAGGAAGAAATAGAGAGATATAAGGGGTAAGTATAAGACGACTAACACAATTACATTCCAGATTCGGAGAGATAAGACCGCTTAACCCAATTACATTCCAGATTCGGAGAGATAAGACCGCTTAACCCAATTACATTCCAGATTCGGAGAGAGAAGACCGCTATCTAGTGCAGCTGGAGCCTGAAGAGAAGGAAAAAATCCAGAATGTGAGGTTCCGTGAAATGCGGAGGACCACATCGATCCAACGACTGCCCATGTCCGAAGACCAAGCCGGCCACATGCGCAAACTGCCAGGGAGAACACCCGGCAAACTACAAATGGTGCCCAAAGACATCTCAATCACTGTGGTGATTTATTAAATTCCCTTTGTCCATTTAATTCTTGAATTTCTTATGAATAAAACTAATTTGAAAAACTCCTCTGTGTTATTCATTATTTATTTATAAGTGACAGTAAAATAGCGTCACTCATGTAAAACCTTTTCAAAAAAAATTAAAAATTGAAATAGTTCGGTGCCATCTATCGGCCAGTAGAAAAACTAAAAAGGTTGTTCGAGGGTTTGCCGATAGATGGCGCTAGCTGTTTTCAGTGTTGCCAGAAATGTCCGATAGGGGGCGCTGATCAATGTAATAAAATTAGTGCCATCTGGTGGTGAACCCTCCAAGTAGTGATAGAAATTAGCGCCATCTATCGGCCAGTAGAAAAACTAAAAAGGTAGTTCGAGGGTTTGCCGATAGATGGCGCTAGCTGTTTTCAGTGTTGCCAGAAATGTCCGATAGGGGGCGCTGATCAATGTAGTAAAATTAGCGCCATCTGGTGGTGACCCCTCCAAGTAGTGATAACAGGTGGCGCTATCTATCGGCCAGTAGCTGAACTAGAAAGTAGTTCAAGGGTTTGCCGATAGATGGCGCTAACAGTTATCACTACTTGGAGGGGTCACCACCAGATGGCGCTAATTTTACTACATTGATCAGCGCCCCCTATCGGACATTTCTGGCAACACTGAAAACAGCTAGCGCCATCTATCGGCAAACCCTCGAACTACCTTTTTAGTTTTTCTACTGGCCGATAGATGGCGCTAATTTCTATCACTAACTTTGTACGTCGGAAAATTTTTTTGGTAGTACGGTAAAGTTGAAGAAAAAGACAATGTACAGTACGGTGAAGTTGAAGAAAAGAAAACACAATTTTCATAATGGTACAATCTCTTTAATTTCAAATATTCCTAGCTACATAGACATACAAAACACAAAAATATATACAAAAAATATACGTAAATATAAAACTTCTTGATACGGCGGAGCATAAACTGGTAGCGCTGCTATCACCCTCCGTCGTCATTTTTCATTGCCTATGGCTCCGATCAGCACATGAAAAACAGAAAAAAATTGTTGTTGGGACAAGTAGAACACTGAAAGTAAGAAATTATGTAATTTTCTTGCGATTATGTCGAGAGTATCGCAACATTGCAAATACATTTTGGATTAATACGTTCTTGAAGGTGACATATATGATGTCATGAATTCGTTTTGATTAACATAGAACTCGTTAGTTACTTGCTTAGTACACAATATACATAGCTTTTTCGTAACTATCGCCCTCTATGAGAATAAAAACAAATTCTTCTTAGTTATATCACGGAATACTATAACAATCGGAAGGATCTCTTGCCATAGAACAGTAAGTACGCGCTGGCTTTGTGCGCAGTGACAGTCTATTGAAAATAGGATCACATTCCGACGTTGCCTAGACCACGCCTAGATTGTTGTTTCTTTTCATCTCGTCAGGAAGTGTTAGGAAGCTGTTGCCAGCTCTAATTTTAGGATCAAAATTTTCAAGTGTCATTTAAATTCTGTCTGGCATAGATCAAAGGAGCCGTTGGAGAGAGACCCTTCCGATTGTTATAGTATATCAAGATCAACACAACAGAATTGAGAAAATATCACTCAAAAAATCGCTGCCTGCTACATTTTTTTAGAATGAACGCAACCGCTTTGATACTGAAAGGTTTAAAAATAATTGTTGTTTTTCTAATAAACTACCTTCATTTACAGTAATAATATTTGTAACGATAAGACAACATTTTCATCGCTATTGTTTTTACGGTACATTAAAAGTGATTTAATGTAACCCTTCTAAATATACATAGGTATAAAGCGCCTTTAACATACCCTTAACCATAGAGAACGCAAACAAGAAAGACGGCCCATGTTATTTCAGTTCAGTTTCAGTTACAGTAATCGCTTCTAATAATAATACAAATTTCACCTGATGTGCTCCGTTCCCTTCTGAATATGCGGAGCGGCTTACAGCTTACGGCTTACAACTCTCACGGTTTTGCGGAACGATACGTATAATAGATGTTTGGAAGTATGTAGAGTTCGGAGCAATATCGCTAACTAGAAACAACAAAGAGGAAAGAATGAAATTACGGGGTTTGTACCTCTACTTCTTCTGGTTGCTTTCGTTTATTTTCACGATTATACTATTCAATACGGTACGTTCGTGTCTCCGTATAAAAGAGATGCGTTTTGTATTTGAATAGTTTCGTGTCTTTTTATTTATCAAGTAAAATAATAAATCTTTGGACAGCTGCGTATATAGAGTGCGAATATTCTTATGGAACCCTTGCCTCGGATTACACAAGTACGATAAGGATATATAAACGAGAGAGAAAGAATAATTGTGCGCGGTGATCACTTTGCTTCACCTAGGGGTGTGTACTTGCTGGCTGGCGGAATTTTCAGACAATTTTGCCGGATGAAAATGACCGCGCATAATTATTCTTTCTCTCTCTTTCAGCTGTTTTTCTGTCGCACTTGTATAACCCGGCATAATTCCATAAACATTTTCGCAATAAACTAAATAATCTTAGCCAATATTGCGCCAAGATAAATTTCTACTAGGGCAAGCTGACCGATGAAAATAGAAAACCCAATTTACAAGTTTGATCGATAAAAAAAGCGACAGAGTTAAGCTTGTTTCCTTCTAATCTGGCAACAAGCGTAGATTAAAAGATTATAACTAATGAAAATTTGATTGAAGACCGAATAAAAAGTTTTTCGAAGAAGTTAAACTCCTTAAAGTACCTAATTAATCATCTCTGTGAGCTTTCCAATATGGTCGGTCAAATGATTCATCCCCGATAATTTGTTTACTTTTCATAAAGTTTGCCGGGAGGTGTTTGAGCAAAAATATAATGTTCGAAAAGTCGAAGGTTACAGAGATCGTTATCGTCACCTTGTGGCAAATGCTCGAGCAAAAGATTTATGCTACAACTTTTCAAGTATATTTCAAATATAGAAGTACTGAAATCTGGAATTACTTCTGAAACTTTCGAAACCGGTCGAGATTAGCTCATTTCAGTTTAAAAACTCTAATTAATTTCTTAACGAGAAGTTTTGTCAGTGAAAAAGATACAATTTTACAAAAGGATTTTTTTTTCAAATATACCAACTAACCTAAATACAAAACAAATTTCGTTAGATCTGTGACAGCTTCCAGATTTGGTCATGTGTCTTACTATATACGCGAAGAGACGAAATAGTGGCCGAGGAATCACCTCGCTCATAAGAATGCTCTGCAGGGTCCTAGACAATCCAAACTTCTACTAAAGAGATGGACTGATGGACACGCTAGGGCAGCTACTGAGGAGTAGGAGTACCAAGGAGTAGGCTAAGGAAGATAGCAGGACTCCTAACCGGGCACTGCTGTAAGAGGAAACACCTACACAACTTAGGAGTAGAGGAAAGTTCCCTATGTAGGGGTTGCGGCATGACTGATGAAACGTCAGTCAATGTTCTCTTAGAGTGTCCACACTGGACTGTACTACACAGGCGAATCTTTGGACTTCCTGTTATGGCCCCTGGAGACACAAGCAGGCATCCATTGAAAAAGGTTGTGGCCTTTATTGAAGGGCTCGGCTTCATGGATGTCTAGGTAGCAGGAATGGCACAATGGGCCCGCCAGTGGCATCACTGCCGGAACCTTGGCTTGAGTTTGTCCAAGACAAGCTTCGCCTGCACATTTAGTAGTAGTAGTAGTTCCTCTATACAAAAATCTTGAAATAACTTTTTCTACAGTTACTTTATAAAGAAGGATCTTTTGCTTATCTCTGGCAACGAAAACTTGGCGTTTACTGAGAGAGCCCCGTTTATAAATCTGCCCATAACGTGTAGGCTTTCCTCAACGTCCAAGTAGCTATGGTTTATCCAGCAGTGTTTTCCACAATGCCAAAAAATGGTTCAGGTCCGATAAATAAAGTCTCTGATCCCTTTTTTGCCAGAGTGTCGGCCTCCTTAATGTCCTCAATTCCTCGATGCGCCGGCACCCAGGTCAAAATGACTATGTTTTCCTTGCCTAGTATTTCAAGGGATTGTAGATAGTTATATACCATCTTGGATTTTATACTATTCGAGCTCAGTGCTATGAGAGCAACCTGGTTATCTGACAGGATATGTAATTCTTTTTTTAGAACAGTTTGATTCATCAGATCTCTTGAGGCGTATACTTTAGTCTGAAAAACGGTAGCGTATCTACCTGGCTGTGATTTCCACTTTCTGGGACTACTTCCCTTGTATTATGCAAGACTATTATGAAGTAAACGAACCTGTATGACAATGGTAGGTGTTTTGAATAATAATAAATATAAAGGAGTTATTTTGATTTACAAGTGTTTTGAAATTAACGACACCGCATATTATATTCACCACCGAATCTAACTCTTCCCCCTTCCTGGAGGACACACAAAGTAGGAAGATCGTTTCGGTTTGTTATGGCCCTTTCTGAATTGTTTTCCCAACACCGGAAAGTTACAAACGAAACAAAAATAAAACGCTGGTGAAAAGTATAGCGGGAAAGCTTTTGTTGTGGGGAAAACCAGATAGAAAATCTGCCGGAATCCTATTATGGACTTTAGACTTTTCAAAATGTGATGACACATCTTATT
Organism: Galerucella nymphaeae; assembly: GCA_963978555.1. Classification (NCBI taxonomy): domain Eukaryota; kingdom Metazoa; phylum Arthropoda; class Insecta; order Coleoptera; family Chrysomelidae; genus Galerucella; species Galerucella nymphaeae. The sequence goes on from OZ021706.1 coordinate 20,232,185, forward strand.
GTTTCGTACCGAACGTTGAAAATATCGCCTCGAGATTTTTTCTGTCAGCTGCGAATATTTTTTTGTCAGTTATAAAAATGGAAATTTCGTGTGATGTGAATACAATTGTGGTTGGAATTCATTATATTTTTGTTTCATTCGTGTTTATTGTATTAAGTCGGGTGATTGCACAATTTTCTCGTAAAAAAGATGACCTAAACCGTCGGAAATGGAGTTTATAGCGTAGCGTCGGTCTCCGTCTTCATCTCAAAACATTAATTTGGTCTGAATATCTCGTAGCTTAAGGATATAAACGTAAAAATCCGGAAGACAGGAAACGAGAAAGCAATGGATGGCTGAAGGAATACAAAAAAAAAAGACTGAGTCGCCTGCTCTACTCGCTTAACAAGAGCTTGCCACCCAAGAGTAACATTATGCAAAATAGGTTTCCGAAGTGCACAGGCCACTAGATTGTTCTTGCACTGGAGCGCCATTATACAGCGCTCTTAGACCTCCGGCAGTGGTGGAGAAAATCAAATTTTTATTTAAATGGTTGAATTTACAGTGTTGATATTTTATCTGGTTATAAAATGAAAATATATGGATGGACATTCTAATGATGAAAATTCCTTAGTTTATGATATTATTTGTTTTGATTTAAAAGTATAGTATGTGTTGCAGGATTCAATACATGACAATTCAGATTTTCTTCTGAGAATGTATTCGAAATTTATTTTCCAGTTTTCTTCCAAACTCTTGAAAAAATATTCGCTTAAAAACGTTCGCTGTTTGTTATTTTTTTATTCTTTCCCTATAAGATACCGTCAGCGGAGAATTGAGTAGAAAAACAGGAAAATTTTCATATTTTCTTTTCATTACGAATTTCACAGAAAAAACATATAATGAGATTATTATTCTTCCTTCAACTGAAAAAATTGTTTCCTGTATACTTTCTAAGCTGCAGTATTTAAGAGTTCAATACCAACTGTATATCTTACAAAAAAACCAAATACCCGTATTTCACTTTTCTTGTTAATGCTATCCGCTTTTAGCTGATTTATTTGGTTATTCGTGAAAATTTTCTTTATTTACTAACAATAAACACCACATCGATATAATGAATAAACAATAAATTACAAATTCTATAAATAATCCACAAATAAAGGATGAAATGAACTGTTTAACTGAAAACACGACCAACGACTTATCTATATTTCAAACGTCCCACCCTTTTTATCGCAAATGTCACTGGCATCGTACATCGTTTGTTCCCCCAGAATGCATAACCCTCTTGTTTTATTTAAAGCAAGTTAAAATATTTTTAGTTGAGGGTGTTATGCATGTGCAATGTCTGGGGAATTTTAAATGTGGAAAGCAAGCGGTTTTCATAATATAGGTACTATATAAAGGGAGGGACAATCTTTCTTAGTGCCGTGAGGGAATTGCGTTTAAGAGTTATAGTTGTTGCGTCACACAAGGAGGTGAGTTATGGAGTAATTTACAGGGCGAGTTTCAAAAATTCCGCAGTAAACAAAAATACATATACAGTATTGTCAGATGTCATGTTATGTCCTTCATTTCTCGTATCTCACATCTTATTTGGTCCGCCTTCTATGTGCGAGTCTCCCGTGCAATTCCCCAGCGATGGGCATGTGTTCAGTTCCCCCTATTTCAACCGCTGTTGCCAAATGTACTTATCTGTGAAAGTTATTTCCAATTTTTGTCGGCAACAATGTTCAATACTGATAATTGTAGAATCGAAATTATATTTTATTTTATGCAGATTGTAATTTGTCCATATTATTCTTATTTGTGTTATTTTTCAAATGTTAATAATGTTACCAATCTCAATGTTCTCCCACTAAATACGGCCTTATCCAGTGTTAAAAGTCAAATGCGAAATAAATTATTTATTCCTTATTCCTATACATTCTAAACTGGCAACGGTGCTTTCATATCAGATTGGTAGCTGGAACTGAACCCACGCCCAACGATGACTGCGCACAATTATTCTTCTCTTTCTTTCAAGAAGTTTTTCTAATATTTTCCTTGTCGTACTTGTGGAAATTGTATGTCTCTAATATATTTTTCGCAATCTGTATAACCATAATGTAATCTCGCAGCCGCTGTTTGTGAATGTGGCGGTTCAGCAGAGAGACATTAATTACATCCGTAGTCATATCACGTAAATAAATAAAACTGTTTCCTCCGTCTCATTATCATTCTTGGTGACGGTAGATATTGAGTTCAAAAACTCCAATCAACATCCTCCAATAAAATATTATCGCCGAAAAAACTAGTTTTTTTTTAAGACGCACGTACCATTTCCTTTTCTATTGACTCGAGGATATAAGATGACTTCTCCAAGATTAATTTCCCATTGTCAAAATATGAAGTTGTCCTGTGGGATTCTTTTGAGTGAAGGCTCATTTTCTGTACAGTTAGACGACCCGTTTTGTTGGCAATATCGCTTTTATATTGCAAGGCGATATATATACGTTATCTTTTATTTATATAAAAGATCCTTTATTGTATCATAGCTGACGAGGATTAATTTGGACTCGAGTAGCGAAAGTCGGAGGCGGGTTCGAAAGTAAATTATTATTTCATTCATTGCGAGAATGAAGTGATCAACAAATATTTGTATTCGTCTTTAAATACAAAAAATACAAATGTGTATCACGGTAAAACTGCGGAGAGTTTCAGAAAAATTAATACTTATTGTTTAGCAACTTAAAAGGTGTACCAAACAAGAGCGACCGCTAGGTTTTCTTCGGTGAGCGCTTAAAGACGAGATACTTTGTGGCCGGCCTCTAATGTCTGAAAAGAATCGCACTAAACCCGAGACACTAGACCCAGTCTATTTATATTAATGTATTTTTAGCCGTGCGATTCTTTTCAGACGATAGTGGGTGGCCACAAAGTGTCCCGTCTGAAAGCGCTTCTAGACATTGGAAATGAATACACAGATGCCAAGTGTTCAGAATAGATGAAAAAAGGAAAAGTAGACTGTATAACTAGACTGGGCGGGGCGGAATACCTTCCTAGAGAAATAATAATTAAAAACTGAACTCTAGATAGTATAAATAAGTTGAAGAATCCTTGCAAATGTCAAAATGTTTTTTTCAAAGAGAGGATTGTTGACAAATAGACCTTATCTACCGATGGTTTTAGAAAATGGTTTGATTGAAATATTATAAGTCATTATAAGAAAATAGAAAAGAAAACTGGAAAGGATTCATTTGAACAAAGATAAAACCAAAAAACTACCTTTGTACATTCCAGGTTTCTTGGCATCTCGTCATAGCAATCCATTGCATTGCGTCAACTCTACTTCTCTACATTACAATAACTAATCATATATTATCACAAAGACAGAGACCCATGTGTTGAGCACTATTAGATCATGTTGAGTACATTAAATCTTTCATTAAATGATTCCTTCATCAAAATATAAAAAAAACGGAATTCTAGATATTAATAACTACATTATAAACTAAAACAACATATTGTAGTTTTCTATAATAATAAAATATCTCGTAAATTTCTAGAGCAGTAAAACTTCACTTTTCATCCTTCGTCCTAATCTTATAGCCTTAATAAAAAAACCTATAAAAGAAAAGGATGAGTCATGCATATTACGATTCAACTACCTACAAAATATAAGGACCTTGGGACGTATGATCGGAAAAAAGGATTCGTTGATATATAATATATAAATTTGTTATTCTTTTCACTGGGATATTCTTAATGGCAGTGGAATTTTTCGTCGATCAAAAGTGTGGATAACATTTCTTTCTGTCTTTGACATGAGGCATTACCTCAAGGATATCTTCCACTGTTCAACCGAAATCAAGAAAGTCTTATAGTTGTTATTTAACTCATGTAAATATTTAAAACTATTTTGTTCTGTGTCAATGAGCAGAGCTGTAGAGAGTGTTTCTATTTTTTTGTTCTGCAAGTAATAAAATTTGTGGCGCCCGTAAATTTCATTTGCTTATTTCATTTTCGTTATCTTTATCTTTAGTAATAAAACACTGTTAACTGGTTTTGCTACTTGAAATTATTCAGGTCAACAAGGGCCTACAAATAGTTAACTAACTTCTTCATATTTATTACTTTATTTTGTGAATAATATATTGAGCAAAGTGCGAGTAAAAGTCCCTACTAAACTACTGCCGAAACAGTGACCACGTGAGAATTTGAAGATAGATATTGATAGTCAGGCGATTGCCATGTTTATCAAATGACAAGAAGAAAATTTCTTAACCCACGTGAATGTTCAGCTCCACCACACCGGCCTGATATTAGGTGACTTAGTAACAACAGAAATAAAATCCTATTTGATACTTCCCAATAGAGGAGTTCAATCAAAGGTTATTGTGGCCAACAAAAAGTGGTTTTTTTTTATGACAAGAATGACAGTTAAGGTCTACCATTCAAAACATAAGATTTGCATGTTTTTTATCATTGCGAACATCTATATTGCTTAATTAAAATAATGAATACTAGTGACTGAATAACAGAAATAAAATGGTGATATGCTAAGGGTTCATAAATTTATTGGTCACTGATATGTTGAGTATTCAGCTAAAAAGTCATTTTAAATTTTTAAGATTTACGTCTACCACCTTACCACTTTTTGTTGGCCAAATTGACCTTGGACTAAGCTTCTCTATTGAATTCAAACTCTGTTGTCATCAATAATGTCTTAAAATATTCCGTCGACCATACAAATTCCGCTATTCTCTCTTTCTACCTTTCTCGTAATATTTATCAAATCTCTGTAGAACACACCTCGGCACAAAATCGACAAATTCCACTTCCAATAAACCTTATTAATATAGGTAATAATTAACATTATTTATTATCGACGCCATGTGATTTTGTTATCTGGCCGAGCACATGCCTAACCAAACTTCATGTACATACAAAATATATGGCTTGCTACTCTTGAGAAATGGGGCGAATTTAATTTCGAAGATACTGTCACTTATATGAGGTGATTCATCAAAAAATGTAAACTTTATGTTGAATATCCCGAACCAATCTTCATAGAGTTAATTTTAAATTACAAGTTGAGGTCTAGATGTATACAAAGGCAAAATTAAATATGTACACTGCAACTGCTTTATTTACTTTTCTAGAATGAATTGTTTGTGATAAACAGTGACGTAACAATAAGGGGGACAGAGCGGGCAAAATGCCACTGGCATCTGGTATGAGAGGGCCCGTGACCCGAGAAGACGAATATAATAGAGTGGTTGCACATGACACATGTAGGCTAAAACAAGGCTATTGCCCAAGAGCCAAACTTGCCAATCGACGGCATAGAGAACATTTAAATTTTTGACAAACATGATTTAAGTTTTTGTACTACCATATTGTCAAATTTTAACCCTCGTTAGACAATAAAAACTTCACAAATAACACATGGCGCAGTCAGTAAACTGTCTCTGATTGAATTAGGTTAGGTTAGGTTAGTTATATTAATTAAAATGTCAGATGAGAGCAAAATAGCAATCAACAGGGGAGCTATGTGATTCCAACGAAATTCAAGAGCAACAGATACAGGTGATCAGAGATATCGATTAAATAGTCACCTAGCTAGGTTAATGGCCGTTTGCACCAATTGATATTTAAGTAGACTTGAAGTTAAGTGGCGCTTTAAGAAAGTTTTGTTTTGCAACATGAACAGCTTGTCATTTTAATGTGCACCTAGCTAAGCTTAGAAAATCGCTCGCTTATTCTACACTTATCCTAAAAGTGGAAATTTCTAACCTAACATTCTTGTGTTTTGATTGATATATGTCAATATTTTTGCTCTTTTCGGGTTTTTGTTTCCCATCTTCCAGTTTCAGGTGTGTTTCTTTTAATTTTTGAAGAAGGATGTTTATGGAGGATGATTTGGAAGTATTGGATATTCTCTAAAATGGATTTCCAAGAAGACGGTACAACCGTAAACACTATTATGAAGAATTAGATGAAAATATTAGCAATTCTTTTTCCTGAACTGTATAATTTGCTGTTCCGATTTCCTCATTTTTTACTGTTTGTACTGTTTGTACAAGTTCTTAGCTGGATAACACTTTCGATGAACAAAACTTCACCCACGCTTTCTCAATTGAAATTCAATAAATAGTGTTGGAAAAAGACATCTATTACCATCCTATAAAATTGTCACAGGCCTTAGTTTGTGTAGTTATGCATTTGTGATAACCAAGAGATGAGAAGATGGAATTTCGAAAAACTTTTGTTATTTATTATTTTTTTTTAATATTCAAGAAAGTAAGATTGAAGGCTATTTTTAATCACAGTTAGTCTGGAGAGAACATATTGATTTAAACGTCACTCTGGTTTTCGTATTAGATTAACGATAATATTTATATCTTCAGATATGTCTCGAGTTTGCTAGACCATAAATCAAAAACTCTTTTGTAAAGTTTGAGGCACAATAGCAGCAGCTCTTGTCGATAAAGTCCTTTTTTTCGAGGTTGTTATTGAAACATTTTAATAAACTGAATCCACAAAAAAATCCCGGCTGGCTTCTTAATGATCCATTGGAGTTATCGAACTTCGATGTATAATTTTAAGTGAAAAATAAAGTGAAGCGAAAACAAAAAACGAGAAAAATATAGACGCAGGCACTTTTTAAATGTTTTTCATTTTTATTTTGACGGGAAAAAACGAACTGTGTACCGGAGTTTTTCCTTTTAAATTAAGTATAACTCAACATATTATCCAAACGGTACGTTTTGCAAGTGTCGGTATCAAATTTAACTCCACGCATATCAATCATTTTGTGAAAGATAGGAAATGAACAAACCTACTTGTACACATTTTCACAATGGCATTTAAAAGTTTCTGATTCGTTCGGATCAATGAATATCACGCAAGAATTGGTAAGAAAGTCCTAGGACAGAACCCTCACACACAAAAATCGTATAAGGTCGCTAATAATTGCACAGTATTGATATTTTTGGGATAGCGCTTTAAGACCAGACACTTTGTGGTCGTCTACTAGTGTCTGAAAATAATCATGTGGCTAAAAATACATTAATATAAATAGACTCATTCACACGAGGAGACACAGATAAGGAATACGTGGTGTTTGAGAGCGCTTTCAGACGATACACTTTGTGGCCGGCTACATACTAGTGTCTGAAAAGAATCGCGCGGCTAAAAATACATTAATATAAATAGACGCATTCACACGAGGAGACACAGATAAGGAATACGTGGTGTTTGAGAGCGTTTTCAGACGATACACTTTGTGGCCGGCTACATACTAGTGTGTGAAAAAAATAGTGCGGCTAAAAATACATTAATATAAATAGAATCTTTCACATGAAACCTACAGATAAGGAATCTATTCCTGTTAATGTATTTTTAGCCGCGCGATTTTTTACAGACCCTGTGTCTTGTCTGAAAGCGCTCTTAATGTAAAACCAAGTTACCATGTGGTACTTTCTTTAAGATTTTTACTTGTAACTTTTGGAAATTCAGGAAATTCAATTTGAACGAAGTATGATTAGAATAGAGAAAACTGGGAAAGTAACTTGAATTGATTATTGTGTATAACGCTTTCCCGATCGTCACCAAGTGAGAGTTTCCCAAATAAATCATCATCATAACAATAGAGCTCGTTAACAAAAATTTAACTAGATATTTAAAAAAAAAAATATCCAAAAAAAATGGATCGAAAGGACCATAATGAATCAAGGAAGGTCGTTTGAAAGCCAAGAATGATGCGAAAAAGAAAATACGGCCTCAATTTACGTCAAAAGGAAATGAAAGAATATTTTTCCCGTCATCGGCAATGAAGTTATTTCATAAATGAAGACGTAATAAATTAAAGAGTTTTCAATAACGTGACATTTTCCGCAGAGTTGTTGATAGCTCATATCGGTTATATTAGGAAGGGTGCGTCACTCTGACAGTATATATACAAACCAAAGGTTGCGAGACTAAAATTTTTCCAGTGTAGTACGCAGAAATATTTAGTTATAGATAATATTTTGTTTAATAGATATCTAATTATGTTCAGAATTTATTTGGGTATCTCCCTGAATCATAAAAAAACTTGCAAGAATTAAATATGTATTCTTTTACTAAAATATTCTTGTATACTTAAAACAAAAAGGATCTTATATACAGGGTGCAACAAAAAGGCAGGTCATAAATCATACCACATATTATTGGGCTAAAAATAACTCGATCCAACCCAAGTTACCCCAGTACAAATGTGCATGCGAAAAAAGTTACAGCCTGGCTGCACTTAGATGTCGACAGAAGCCATTGTTTTTCCAGAATATTCGGTTTTCGTTAGCAAAACGGTGCCGACTGTGTATTCAAAAAAATGGAGGCCATTTCGAACATCTAATAAAAACTACACATTTGTAAATAAATAAGATTCAATCAAAAATTTGGGACCCTCGAAAAACTTGGAAATTTATTGACTTTAATTTTTGTTACTCGAAATTTCTGAAGCATATTTAAAAATAGGCCGTAACTCGATATAAACTGATAATTGTAAAAAGTACTAGGGGGCAAAAAAGTTTCAAAAATAATGGTGCCACAATAAGCATTAAATTGTAACGTACATCAAAATGGGGGGGAGGGTTTATGGGATCTCAACTCCCAAAAATTTTTAGCAATGGGTGCAATGATTCCTCAATTTTTTTCTTAAAATGCTCATATCATAAGAAAGCCACTTCTCAACTTTCATTATAATATGTCGAACAACTGTCGAAATATTTGAAAAAATCAATTTTCATTTGGGAACTTCGAAGGGTTGTAACTTTTTTCGCATTCATATTTGTAGTAGGGTAACTTATGTTGGATAGAGTTATTTTCAGCCCCAGAATATGAGGTATGATTTATGACCTTCCTTTTTGTTACACCCTGTAGATATTTTGTGCAATATACAAACCGTAGTTTATTTCTCATGTTGGATTTTTTGTATAAAACATCATTCTTTAGGATTATGAATGGATTTACTTTCACAATTTTTCTGTGAAGAAAAATGAGAAGCGTTTGAATTTATCAATATTTTGATATCGAAGATTACGTCCGATTTGGGATTTTTACATAATAGTATAGGATGAACAAAATTCTACTTTTCCTTTCTCCGGAACCGCCAAGAGGATTTTATGTTTTTGAAAGCCCGAATGGTGAAAAACAAATTTCAAGTTTTTTTTGGGAATTGAACGAAAATAAACTTGGTTAAATAGGCTTATACGAGTTTTTTCATTTATCTGGAAATTTCTCACTTACCATTCAAAAAATCCGATCACGATAGCGTTTATATACAGTGCGATCAAGAAATAATGTCAAAATAAATATGAGATTTATCAATTACTTCAAAAAAAAACTGGATTTTTGCGGCTCTTCGAATATTTTGAAAAAAACTACAGATTCTAGAGGAGGAAGAATTGGAAAATTCTGGAAAATTTGTTTGGCATACGTTTATCACTCAAAAGAAAAAAAATTACCAAGCTATATAAGCAAAACGAGAAAGATATTCTCATATACGGTAATGTCTTCCTTGAAGAAGGAGTTTGTCTTTGTATGTAGAAAATGACATTTTTATTGGATTATTTCAGGAAACATTCAGCTTTATAGTAAGTTCGCATGTCAAAGCAATTTGTTTAAAACCTCAAGTTTAACATTCTGAGCGGAGAGATTACGGATATTTTTATTTTGATTGCCGAGGAACAGCATTCAAATTGGGTTGTTTCCCAAATTTATTTCGGCGAAAGTCAACTCAACGTGTACAAGAAATATTAAGAAAGTTTTGTCTTTCTTTCCGCAGATTAGAAAAAAACTATTCTTTCGGAGATAGATAGACGAAGCTGCACCTAGAGGTTCATATAAATGGATTTTTCTTTATTGAAACTCAAAAAATATTCTTCGTAATATTGAGAGAGTAAGCAGAAATCATTCCTCCATTCGTTTTTGATATGAAATAAAAAAATACAGAAAAAAACTCTAAGCATTAGCAACTTATCTGCCTGTACAACAGTAGTGAACATTTTCAGTGCTATTGTCAGTAATAATATAACAAGAGAGTGAGAATAAATTGAAAATAATTTGACAGATTTTTAGGACTACTAGAATTGGTAGAAACACAAATTAACCACTTTCAAAAATTTCATCTTATGCTTATGGTTGGTTGTCAGATAGTCAAGCAGCCATGAAGGCATTGAGTTCTTATGTAATCAGTTCCAAAATGGTGTGGGAATGCCTAGATAAACTCAAAGAACTAGGCGAAAACAATAGAGTTACCTTACTATGGATTCCAGGACACATCGGAATAGAAGGAAATGGAATGTAGCAGATAAACTAGCTCAGAGGGGAAATAGGTGAAGTCGAAAGAAAGAGAAGATCTGACCATTGCAAAGATCTAGTAGGGCTCATACAATCATAAAATCTTCTGGGTGACTACAACCTGCTTAAAGCAAGAATGCATAAGTCAAAGTAAAACTGCGCTAAGAGTCAAGTTCAAGTAAAGGTTTGTATTATTTTTCAAATATAATGTAAACTGAGCCGCGTTTTTTCAAAATTCTTCAAGAGCCATCATGACTCCGTTTACGGATATTTATAAATAAAACGAACTTTCACATGACAAATGCAATTTTCTCTCTCCGATGGTAGAAAAAGAATACTTTTTTTGGGTTGGCAGTTTGGACCGAAGTCCGTCATTGAAAATTCAATAGAACTAATCAAACAATTGATCACATCCAACTGTAACAATTTCCCTTTCACCATAGGAGTACGGGATAAAATTCTTGAAAGGGGTTGTTTTATTTGTGTGTTCTCTAACTCTGTCCTTTTTTTCAATAAAACTCATCAGTAGACATTTCCATTACATCATGATTGAGTGTATTTCTAATTAGTTTAATTATAGTAATACTTTTAACACCAGAAAAAATAACAATGCCGAGAATTTACGACTTAAAAATAGATCGCATGTATCAAGTCGGGTTACCAACAATTAATTTAGAAAATTAAGTTTCGTTAACGAATTAAAACTGGAAGGTTGATTACCGTAATAACGATGGAATATCGCATGACTCCCTCAAAATAAACTGCTATAAAATCCACTGTAATACAACGAATTTAACTCGTCAAAGTCGATTTTTTGATGCATGTTTATTGCTTTGAAAATACTTATTTCACTAACTACACTTTCAAATCCGAATACGGCATTTTACGAGGAAACTTTCAAAAATACGGATCACAAAATATATAGAACTCGAAAAGATGAAGATTGTTAGAAAATATTTGCAGTTTTAATCTTTTTTGTCTTCAAATGCACTTTTAATTTTCTTAAATTCGTTCTTGTTTAATAAAAAAATGGATAGTTATGTTTAAAACCGTCGAACTCCATTTTCATTTCACTTTCGATTACTTTCAACCGCGTAGGAGATAGCCAGTCGGTCAGAAGCACGGGAAATTTGAATTTTTTTGAAATTGAACCGCGAAACTTGAGGTTTAACTCTTAAATTTTCTGTGCACCTACTCGTGTAGCAATTTCCCATACGGTTATGTGGTATGAAAATAGAGTTTGACTTTTTTCAAACATAACTATTCATTTTTTCATTACACCAGAAAATTAAAAGTGCATTTGAACTAATGTTTCAAAGACACATCCAGCTCTATTATTATTTTTTATGAACGCTTTTTGGTTAAAAGATTTTTCATATCAGTTTAAAGTTGAATAAAGATTGCTTTTTAATTATATTGAATGGATGAGGCTTTTACTTGATGTAGATCCATACTAAATTATGAAATAAAACAATTTGAACTAGTTAAAATCTACATTATATTCAACTTAAAGTTGTGACGCGTTTCGCTAACACAGTAGCTTTGTCAAACCATTGTCTAATTAGACAATGGTCAAACGAATGGAGGTATAATGAGAAATTTTCAATTTATACAGTGCCTTAATACTAAATTATAGATATTAACAAAAAAATTATAATCTATTTACATGGAAATAAAATAAAAAGGAAAAAAATGTGACTGGATATGGGATTAACTAGAGTATTTAAAGAGTTTACCTGTAAGCATATAGGGTTCATTATAAACATAAAAAAAATATCTAGAGTCTAGAGCTTATTAATGTTAATCGACTTCAGAAATTTTAGGGTTTTATCTAATTTTTCCGTAACAGCTGTCTTTATATTATCCGAAATACCACACAAATTACTGGCACCGATCACACAGAGGAATGTCTTCTTTGGAGATCAGGTATTGGTGGGTTATTCTGGTGTGTCCAACCCTAATAGTCTTCACCTGATCGGATCTATTGTTTGGTAAGGAAGGAGCTTTAGATACATCGGGTATTATTTGAAAAAGTTTATTGCGGGGGTTCAAATTCCATCTTAGCTGCCATTCGTTGATTATGTATTTTTTTATGGATTTTTCATGGTCTTGGCTAGGAACTATATTTATCAATGCTACCGCAGGGTTGTTAGAAAAGTTTTTGGCAGATTGGTCAGCTTCCTCGTTTCCTTTAATACCTGTGTGAGATGGCACCCAGAGAAATTTTGTAGTTTGGCCTTTGGATTGGAGTTGGGAAAGTGTTGTTTTGATTTTCTGCATCACTACGTTTTTTGTATAAATGGATTGGAGACTTTCTATAACACTGAGTGAGTCAGTGATTATCAACGTATCCTTATTCATGGTTAGGGATATCTCTAATGATTGGAGAACAGCTAGAGTTTCTCCTGTAAAAGAACTACAGACTGCTGGTAGACGCAGTCCGTGCTTTTCCCTGTTAAAGATCAGTTGTGTTTTTAAATATGGGATTAACTGAAGTATTTAACAAGTTTACCTGGAACCTCATTCACAACAATCCTACAGGAACATTTCTAGGTAAAAAGGTTAAATAAGGGAGAATTGTTGATATCTATTTGGTCGTTAAGATTATCTGAATATTTGTTTTTATTTATCTCCAGGGCTTCTAAAAGATTTAATTTGAAGGATTTAGGTTCTATATGCAAAATTTCAAAATTTGAATCGAAAGAGTGTTGGATTGCTAATAAATGATTTGAGTAGTTGGAATCTGATTTTCGATTGTCATAGCTACGTTTGTGTTTTGAAAATCTAGTTTTAAAATTCCTAAAAGTTCTACCTATATAAATTTTGTTACAGTTGTCATTACCACATTTTAATTTATAAACTCCTGATTTATTTAGTTTTGAAGATTTGGATTTGTTGTTTTAAATTAATTTGTATAAATTGTTATCGGTTTTGAAGCAAATATTCAAGTCTAAAGTTTCTAAGAATAATTTGATTTTTAAGGATCGTATTCCAAAGTATGTTAAGCTTCTAAATTAGTAATTTTTGTTTTTATCAGAAGTAAATACTTGTTCTAGAGTATGTTTTCGAATCTTTTTATTTATGATATTGTCAATTGAATTTGGATCGTAATTATTATTAACAGTCATTTGTTTTATTATATTTAGTTCTTTGTTGTAATTGTCAATATTCAATGAAACTGCTAAGCTAAAAGCTGCTAATTTATGACTGACTGGGTGGACAAAACAACTGTGTTAGCGAACGCGTCACAACTTTAAGTTTAAAATAATGAAGATTTTAACAAAATTGTTTCATTCCATAATTTTAATTATATCATCACATCAATGTTTTGTAGCACCCCCTAGTGTCCCATTATAACAGATTTCTCGTTTGAGATTTGTTATTTTTCTTTTTTAAAACGAACATTTCCAGCTTTATGGCGATCGAGCGTCGACTTGCCGTCAAAGTACCGTTGATGGTTCGTTGCCTCTTATACGATTAATTATTATCTGAGACGGAAAGAGAGGCGAGAGCGATTTTGAGTGGAAAATTAACTTACCTGATATGCCGTCATAGGTCCACCATTCTTCCCAACTCACAGCGGACGACACTGAAAAGGAAAAAAAAGGACGATCATTAGCGAGAAAAAAGTTATAAGGGTTCTTATATCGTTTAGGATCCGAGTGAAATAAATGGCCTATGCTACTTGTTGTTAGCTAAATCGAGAAAGTGGCTTTTAAATATTTCATTTGTTGACGAATATTAAGAACATTTGATTCATTTGTGGATTAGGGAATAATTGAGAGTTTCGGGAAAATTCAATACCAAATTATTTGATCAAATTTGGAAGAGATTTTCTTGTACTATTTAAAAAAAATTTGCTTTTACAGTTTGTAAAAAGAAAGATGTCAACGTAGACTTGAACCAAATTTTTGACAATTTTCGAGATAATAAACAAAGCTTGTTCACAAGTTAAAGAAATTGAAGAATAGTGGAAAAAATGAAGGAGACTTAAGTAAACAGAGGGGCAAAATTAAAAAGATGAATATAAATACGGGAGAAAGCTGAGAAATCAATGGTAGATGGAAAGGAAAATTGAGTGATGATGGTAAACATTGAAATAAGTGGGGATAAAGGAAAAGGAGAGATAGAAGAGGAAGAAGAGTTTTGAAAAGGGAAAAAATTGGAAAAGGGGAGAAAGGAACAAATGAAAAACGACGTTAAAGACTGAGAAATAAGGTGTGAAGAGAGAAAAAATGGAAAGAAAGAAAGAAGAGGATTGGAAGTGGGGAAAAATTAAAAAAAGACACAAAGTATCAGATATGGGAGAATTAAAACTGGATGAAAATGGGAAGAGGCATTAAGCTAAAAGTAGCAAAACAAGGGAACGGAAATCATAGTGGAAAGAAATTGGAATCACGAGGAAAGAAAGTTGAAAAAAGAATAAAGTGGAAAAAAAGATGTGTATTATTCACATCATTTCAATACATTGACAAAAGATGAATTTCCCTACTCTCAGTGGATTTTGATTGATATAATCCAACATATATCTCGAGAATGTAACTTTTTCAAACATAACGACCCTTGTTTATCGTGTACATCCTCGCTTCGAATTTATTAACAACGTATAAACACAATTAAGAGCATTGTTTGCCACAATTTCGCCCGGGATGCTTCATTTCAATACCATATTTTCATGTAATCTACTCCATTATGTTCTAGTTACGATTAACATGTTATATTTTGCTTCTTCTCTTCGTATTACTCGTATAGTGTGAGCATAAATATTCCACTTTACATTATAGTTTTTCGTTGTACCTGTTTTTATTGATTTTTTTTACCTTAAGCTGTTTAAAATTGTCGCTTTCCTTCCTTTTGAATGGAATATTAAATACTGAATATGGTTGTTACTTAAAAGAAAGACATGCATTGTTCTTGGTACTTGGGAAGTTTTAAGAGTATAACAAACAGAAGTAAGCGTTGAACAAATGAAGTTGAATACAGGAAATGTTCTTATCAATAATAAATTAGTTATTTTTTTGTTGAAATTTGAAATACTACTAGAAAAACCAATAGTTGTCAAATTCTCAGCTAGTAGGAGAAGAAAGTTATTAGCATTATTACAGCCCATTATGAAAATTGACCTAATAACTGCTTTAAAAAAAATCTCCGACCTTTTAAAAAGATTAATAAATTTTGTATCCAACGAAAAGAACTTGAGGACAATGTATAAGACGACGTTGCTTAAGAGCAAATCGTCGATTATTCACAATCAAACGCCAAAAAGCGAAAAAAGTCAAGAAAAAGACCGAGTAACTCCTTTTCTCTTTCTTTTCATTAACTATTGGAATTAAATCGAAAAACTTTTTAAACATAAATCTGCTGTTTAGAGAGAGGAAGAGATTCGTATCTTTCGAATCATTCTTATTCTTTTCAGATGTTACCTGATTCGATTACTTTAATTGCTTTCGTTTCTTTGTCAGCCAACGCTGAGCTTTTATTATTGTTGACAGTTCACGGTATATTCTTCAGTTGACGGATAAATACAATAAGATGAAGGTCAATCGAAAAAAAAAAGCTGGTAATGATTTTTCCCGAAAATTGCCATCTACTGGATAATGCTCTTTCTGGGTTAGGTCGTCGAGGGTAAAGAATTAAAGCAGCATGTTTAAATACCAATCAAAATATGTACCAATTGCCAACATACAAAAATTATATATGTATATGTATACAGCACATTTTATAAAATCATACTGCAAGCGCCAAACGTGACGGCGAGACCGCCCCTATGCGCACAAACTCATTTTCAATCTCATCTCCCACTACTGCTCTTGCATGACATATAAATAGATGCTTTGAAACGAAAACTCTCGAACACATATTGCTAGTCTGTCCAATGTATAAGAGTCGAGACTTAGCAGCACAGAGTCCATGAAAATGGCTTTTCCTACATGGTAAACACACTTGTTTTTCGTTTAAAATTTGACAAGTATCAATTAATTGTGAGAAAATCGCGTATCATTTTATACTACCAGCCAGTGAGAATAATTACATTTTAAAAACCAAATCAGATAAAACGGAACGGATGGTTTCTTTGCTCAAAAATCACCTAGGAAGTGATACAAAAATAGTTGGAGTTAAAATGGCATTCCAAAATCCAAAGTTGTCCCAACGTATCAATCAAACAACCATTAGTATCTCCTAGAAGTAAATAAGGAATAGTGCTTTTTCGTTAAATCCCGCGGGCCTCACACAAGATTGCAAAATGCTCGCGTTACAAATTAGGAGGCTCACAGGCGCTGAATCCCGAGGATTTGCCAAGCTCCAGAAAAATTAACCCATTTATTATTAACAGACGAAAAGAAACAAGTTTTCGCAACGGGGAATTGTTTTAGTGCCCCCGGTTTTCTTACTTTTCTTTTGTTGAAAGTTATATTTTATGTTGTTGGAAAACAAAGAAATTTTGTGTGATTGTTCATGTTCTCTTGTAATATTCAAACAAGACATTTCTTGTTCAAAATGCGTACACTACGTATTGTTTTGTTGACCTTACACTCCAGAAATTTATAACAGCTTAAAAAAGATTAACTGAGAAAAAAATGATACAATTCTAAGAAGTGTTGTGTGGAAAACTGTGCGCAATCTGATCAAAATTGCCAATTTAATTTAAATCATACCTTCTGGTTATAATAGGGATACATATTTCTAGTTGATTCTAAGTTTTTAGATCCTTTTCAACGTTGCTGGTTGGTAATGAAATGACCTGAAATTAAGTTCTCTAATACCTGACTGGAATGAGCAAAACCATTTCCAACTTTATCTATTCGAACTATATCCAGACTTGGACTAGCATGAAAATATCATAAAATACTATTTACTTTCCACTGTTCCTATAATCTAGAGTATTGTGTTCATGTAACACTGATGGTCTTGGGTGTGAAGATCCTCGTCCTATATCAAACGAAGGAGAAGGAGAAGGAGAAGGAGGAGAGGACACACAAGAGGCTGAGATGTACTTGGCGAAAGTATAATTAAAAAAAACTATAAGATTATAATGTACTGTAATAATAATTTCATATACTAAATAAAATTTGATATTAAGTTCATGAAATTATAATATTTATTAGAAATTCAAAGTATTTTTTATAATTCCTATAATTTGATTTCTCAGTCCAGCACTGTTACTCCACGATAACCTCCGAAAAGTCCGTTTAAAGAGTTTTCCTCTACCACAGAACTAATTTTCTTTAAATGGTCCACTGATGACGTTGAATTTCAGAGGTCTTAGTGATGTATAAAGGGATTTAAAGGAAAATAGGGAATACGACGAGAGCTGGTAATTTCAATAATTCGTTGGAAAGTTGAAAAAACTTCCATGATCATTCCAAAATAATTTTATTCCAATAAAAAAATATCGTATAATAATAATAGAAGCATTTTAAGTAGAGACAAAATAAGGTGGTCGATATTAATAAATCCGCAAGGTGTCGCTGCTCTACACACGTTAGGCATATAGGTTGGAAGGAACTGGCACGAAAGAACTATCACCCACAGACCAATTCAATATCCAGCTGAACTAGAATGGGATGAAAGCATACAGACAGGATGAAGCGTTGAATTATTGTGGTACACTGACAGATCGAAATTACACAGGCAGCACAAACAAATAACTATGACTAACATAATCATGGCAAACCAAAACTGGGTGGGACCAGAACAAGGGTATTGAAGGAAATGGAACGGCAGATATTTTAACAAAGAAAGGATGAAAAACTCCATTCACAGGCTAAGAACAAAGCAAAAAGCATATGTAGGAATGAGTCTACTTGTCTGTTGTGTGTGGTAAGTAGCCTAACGATTGCAAAGCTCTTCCTTGGTAATATTCAGGGGCAAACTACGAGTCGAGTCGCAGAGTTTGCAGATGCGAGTGATAGTAAATAAAGTGTGATTAGCAATATTGAAAGTAAATCGAAATAAACTTAAGTATAACTTGTCATTTGACAGAATAATTGCTGTTTTACAGTGGAGCACATTAACAACATTAATTGTTTAAGCTCCACATGAACAAGCTGCCAGGTTCAGTTATGATTATTTTAAAAGTCACGAAGTAACCATACGATCGGAGTGAAATTGATGAACGCTGACCGCATAACAATTATTGAGGAATTCCTTCCATTGAAGGTGATATCACAAAAGCATTATGATGAAATTTCAGAAATATGCAAAAATTTGCATACAGCTTTTGAACGGTTGAAAGGCACTATTGAACGTGTTCGGACTCTTGAGAAGTTGAGCGTATATAAAACAAGTGCACTCCGATAAAATGGAGTTTTATGTAATGTTTTGTCCGACAAGGGATAAGTTGAGCATAAAAAAAATTCAATTAAACTGATAAAATATCTCGATGGATGCGTAAACTCATATTTTACCGGTTCTGTTCGGCTTAGACACAACCACAGACGAACGTCACTTAGTGAGTGCGATTCCTATGCACATTTGTCATTTTTAATCCAGATTATCTCGCAGCTTGTCTTTTTTTCTCGTATTTGTCGTTCGTTTGCGCTTCGAAGATAAATTAATTTTCTTCTTCTTCTTACGAGCGTCTTTAATAGGGTTCATGAGTAACGCAGTCGTTTGTTTTTTTTTGTTTTTTTCGTCAGAGATATCGGTCTTGAAATTTGTCAGGATCAAAAGGAATGTAAGTGGAGTTCCCAAAGGAACGAGGAATATCAAAATACACATAAAATAAGCTTTAATCACTCAGATCTTAGTTTCCGCACACTGACCAGAGTACAGTGTCCAGTGAGCAATTCGGCACATGTATCTTTACTTAGCCCCAATATCCTGATGATTGAGTGTCTCTTGTTTATCTTGTCTTTGTATAAAGATGATCTTCTGTCAACCTCCATTTGAATTGGTATTATTTGTCCAGTTACCACCGAAATTTTTTCTTTCAGAACGGTCTTGGACTACTTAGAGCATTCTTCAGCTAAATAATTAGCCACTGTGGGCACAGTGTTGTCTCTTGTCTAACTATTGAAATATTCCCTACAGTTTTTCACTATACTTAGTATAGAATTAGTGGTAGGGTTGCTGATGGCTTTAAGCAGAGCCTAGGTATATTTTAATTTTGTTTGGTATATCATCTCCTGAGGTATTCATGAATACAGGTTATGACATGCCATGGATTATTTTAGAACCATCCAAGAACCAGATCCAGGTTATTCTGGACTAATTCTAGCAGTTGGAATGTCTACTTTAGAATTGTTTTCATAAATTAAACATCACCTTCTTTCCAAAGTTTTCATGTAACTCCGGAAGTTGAAAATCTTCTACCAATAACATTATTGCTATTAGCGGGCTACTAAAAATTACCCGTCAGCAAGACAGGGGATTAATAATAGTACAAAATTGGAAGTGCATCTCATAAACTATTTTAGGAAGTTTTTGACTTAAGAAATTTGATTTTTTAATCGATAATTGAAGATAGCTTTTGGTTAATCAAAAAGAAAAATAATTTCAATCATATCCAGATCACTTAACCGAATATTAATTTACATGACAAAAGTCTCTGTAGAGAACCAAACCACCATACTACAAGTTTAACTTTTAAATTATCCCCTGCACTACCAAGTCAACCATCACATAATCGATAAAGATCATCCAATAGTGGTATGATAATGAAGTTCGAATTTTTGAAACATAAACATCCCATTTTTTTATTGAACCAGAACGAATTTGAGAAAATTAAAAGTGCATTTGGACTTATTTTTCAACGACCTTTCCAAAACTGTCATTATTTTTGGCAGTTTTGTACAGAAATCCCCATATTAAAATAACACAGTGTATATTTTTGACTAGCAGATGTTGTTCACGAAATTTTTATAAACATTTAACGAAAGAATAATCGTAATAGTGTCACAAGTTGATCAAAAATCCAAAATACACTTTTGTTGCTCTACTCACCAGTCCGTTATCCAAGTCCTACTATCCAAACACGGGAAAACCATGGAAAACTCTAATTTTCTCCATTCCTCGTAAGATTCCTATCTGAATACTAATTTTTTTTTAAATTGACTTTCGTATCGCCTGTTTTGAATTGTGCTAAATCGAGTAGATTATGTCACAGTCTTCTTCGACACGCAAAAACATCGATAACGAAATAAAAAATAATAGACGTTAATATATATAAAAGTTTGTACCGATGGCCCACTCTAGTCACGAAATGGGAACATCCCTGACATCCGAAGGGCGTCTAATTTACGAGTTGAATGGAAGTAGGAGGTGCGTGTGCCCTGCTATGATTAGATATCATCAAGGGAAACACTGAAACAGACACAGTACTCCTAAGAGATGTGCAAATTAGTTGTTTACTGCATAAATACCAGCAGACAAAGCCACGGAAGATAATTTATGAAGTACGGGGCATATTGGTTGATACAATCTTTCGAAAATTTATACAGTTTTTGGTTAAATCGATATCGGGAGTGTATTGGAAATTGATTTAAGCGTTTGTTAATGGTTTTATTTGGAAAAATAATGTCGATTTAATGAATTATCACTGACAGAATTTTGTAATCAGCAATTTAGCATTTTGCGGTAGTGGAGTAATTGGAAATGGAATCGCAGTTTTATCCAAAATAGCTGTCGAACAAAATTTGATCGAGGAATTTATTATTTTCGGCTTTCGAAATGGTTTTTTTTTTGTTTTCGTGATGTTATTTCCAATTTGCGTCATTTGATTGTATAATAAAAACTGCTTTCGTAATACATTAATTTGATTTGTACCGGGTGTAGAGTTTTAGTTTGCCTTTTAGAATATGAGGTAGAGAAGAATTGAAGCCATTATGGAACTGCTACCAGCTGGTAACTACGTCAAAATTGACACTTTAACCAACTATAAAGGAGCGTCTTTAAAATTAAAACCTTTCGACGAAGTCCAAAGAAGTGTCAATGTTTAGTTACAGATTATGATTATTATGAATAATATAAATTATAACCTAACATTATTTTTTATGTAGATAAGATCGGAAAAATATTTCTCAAGTGTCGAAAAGGATCCACGGTATTATATAGGAGAAAACCCTATACTGACATTTCAATAAATGTAAATCGAAACAACTAGATTCAGTGCGAGAATATGTTCCCATTTTCCAGAATCCACTTCCGGTTTCCGAAGGAGCATAACGCCCGACAATAAAACTCAGTTTCCTCCTTTTCTTAACAGATTACCCCGAAACCATTCTATAAGCAATAATTTTTCATGAAAGAAGGAAACAAAGCCTCGCACGAACACAACACCGTTCGCGCAACATAACAAAAATGAAATTTGACAAAAAACCTTTTGGCGTGTCGCCTTGTGGGACGCGGAGGTTCCAACTTTCTACAAGAAGTTATGTAACATTTTGTGATACCCTAGGGAAGGATATAATAAAGACGTGACACAAAATATCTTACCACTACCGTTTATGGGAAAAAATGACCACGAAACACAATCTACAAGTCTATAGTGAGAAGCGATATTTTATCAATATTACCTTAGAGTGTGATTTTAATAATAAAGTTGGAACAAATGTCTAATGCATTCTTAGTTGACTATTGAAAATGTTTTTGTAATATGTATGGGAGATCTTGTGAGAGCTATCGAACACTCTATCGAAATGAGGGATAGAAAGGATAACGACTATCAAGGATTCTCTTGAGAATCGAACAGAGGCGGGTGAAGCTTTCAAATGCTAGAGGTAATCACAAAAAATAAAAATATTTGTACCTATTGAGGCAGTTCTTGGTAGGAAAAAGTCAGAATTTTTTTTGTAGAAGTACAATTTGAGCGGTAATTTCAAATAGACTGGGAGGATTTTCCTTTCAGCGATTTTTTTATTCAAAAATTGAATAGATGAGGCTTTTACTTGATGTAGATCCATACAGAATTATGAAATAAAACATTTTTTTTTGTATGTATGTATGTAGAAGACATTTTAGCTTGCTCCACTGGTACTACGAGAAAATTAGATAACTTTATTACTTACATTAACTTAATACATAAAAATATCAAATTTATAGTAGAAATTGAACAAAATAAGTCTATAAACTTTCTCGATCTCACAATTTCATATATAAATACTAGACATGATTTTTCTATATTTCAAAAACCATTACAATCCATAATAATTCAGTCCACCCAGTCAGTCATAAATTAGCAGCTTTCAATAGTATGATACATAGATTTTTAACAGTTCCATTAAATATTGACAATTACAACAAAGAACTAAATATAAGAAAACAAATAGCTGTTAATAATAATTACGATCCAAATTTAATTGACAATGTCATAAATAGAAAGATACGAAAACTCTAGAACAAGTATTTCCTTCTGATAAGAACAAAAATAACCAATTTAGAAGCTTAACATACTTTGGAATACCATCGTTGAAAATCAAATCATTTTTAGAAACTTTAGACTCGAATACTTGCTTCAGAACCGATAACAATCTATCCAAATTCATTAAAAACAACAAATCAAAATCTTCAAAACTAAATTAATCAGGAGTTTATAAATTAAAATGTGGTAATGACAACTGTGATAAAATTTATATAGGTAGAACTTTTAGGAATTTTAAAACTAGAATTTCAGAACACAAACGTAGCTATGACAACCAAAAATTAGATTCCAACCACTCATATCATTTATTAGCGAACCAACACTCTTTCGATTCAAATTTTGAAATTTTGCATATAGAACCTAAATCCTTCAAATTAAATCTTTTAGAAGACCTTGATATAAATAAAAACAAATATTCAGATAATCTTCTTAACGACCAAATAGATATCAACAATAAAATTCTTCCTTATTAAGCCTTTTTACCTAGAAATGTTCCTGTAGGATTGATGTGAATGAGTTTCCAGGTAAACTTGTTAAATACTTTAGTTAATCCCATATTTAAAAACATTTTTCTTTCTCATTCTATTTCCATGTAAATAGATCATAATTTTATTGTTAATATCCCTATAATTTATTACTAAGGCACTGTAAAAATAAAATATGTCTCATTATAGCTCCATTCGTTTGATAAAGCTTCTGTGTTAGCGAAACGCGTCACAATTTTAAGTTTAAATATTATGTAGATTTTAACAAATTAAAATTGTTTTATTTCATAATTTTTTTTTATAATTTTTTTTCTTTGCATGTTTCCATCATAAATTTTCATAAAACCGTTCCGCCAATGTCCTGTTGTCGCTTAAGGCCCTCCCATTTCAGTATGTGGTCAATTTCGCGTGAGAGGAAAAATGTTTGGTTGAAATTTATGAGCCCGGGCTGGCACTTGAAATAATTTTCAGGTTTTGTATAATTGAATTGGGTACTTTCATCCCCAGAAAGAAGATGGATATCAACAGCCGTTCGAGCCATCAAATCTAAGAGTAATGGAGGTTGAATTAATTTTCATCGAGACTTATAAGAGTTTCTTTATACAGTGTGGCTCTATTCAATGAATTTTTTAATGAAGAAAATGAAAACCGCGTTAAGGTACTTTTTCACTAGCTAGGTGGAATCAATAAGGTTGTCCTGAGAAATAAGAAGTAGATCAACTTATCAGGAAAGATTGGTCCGAGTTTTTAGATCAGGGAAGACGACTGGGAAAAATTTGGCGAAAATTCAGTCCCGGAAAGACGAAATGGAAGAAAAAAGTATTGCTGGACAAAAACAATAAATTTCTCCGGACACTAGAGATCCAACTAACATCTAGGGATAAAAGGGAAGGTCAAAACACTGATGTTTGCCTAGGAGTTGATTCGACAGGAAACATTTTTTGCTGCTGAGTGTCTGGTGAACGAATAAAGCTACAAAGTTTTTATAAAAAAAGAAGATGGGCTTTTTCGTGTATTATTATACACAACAAACATTTTTCAATAAAATAACTCGTTTGAAGACTTTTTTTTCATCTAAAAAGGTCACTCATTATTTCACTTCTATAAAAAAAAATATATATATATATAAATGTGTATCTTGGAAAGCAGTCAAGATTCTATTTACACAGTTCTCAGTCAACAAACGATATACTTTTGCTCTAAGTGTATACTTACCTTTCTCGTTATATATAATGACATTTATTTGTTGACATCATTGAATGGATGTCGAAGATTTTTTTTCGTCCCTTTTGTGGTATTTTCGATACGCTTCTCTGGATAATTGAAGCTTTGCCACACAAGATGTAGTACTTATTAGAAAAGAAGCAATTACTTTAAGTTCTTCTTTCGAGTTGATGATTTTGACCAGTGAACAAATAGTTGTATCAAGAAAAAGTGACTGTAGATGTAGTTGTAGCAGTAAATATATTGATTTTAGTAAATTAAGACATCCTGAGAGAGACAAAATAAGAATAACTCCCTATATTAAAAAGGATCGTGACAAAAATTTCTCTTTAACACTCTCAACCTTTGACAAAAACCTCCAAAGCCACAATTTCAAAAACCAAGCTTCCGCAAGTAATGGGACTAGTCTTCGACAATTTCAAACTTCAAAGCTTTACGCATCAACTTGAAAATGTCATTATTCAAGTGTACCCCTACGGTTTTGTATCTCTTTCTGCACTTCGTGCTTACGTACCCTCTATTGGCTCAATATAATTAAAACTATAAACATGGAGTTGGGTTATCTAAAACCTGTCTCACAATAACTTTACACGTTATACAACTTTAATTTTTTAGTGGGAAGAAGTAGAGCAAAATATCAGATATAGAAATCACATATTATTTGGACAAGTATTAAAGCGCTTTCAGACGAGATACTTTGTGGCCTGCTACAAGTGTCTGAAAAGAATCGCTTCTAAAAATAAACCAATATAAATGGATTCCTTATCTGTGTCTCGTGTGAATGAGTCTATACTTATTAATGTATTTTTAGCCGCGCGATTATTTTTATACACTTTGTGGCCGACTACTAGTGTCTGAAAAGAATCGCGCGACTGAAAATACAATCATATAAATAGATTCCTCATATGTGTCTCGTGTGAATAAGTCTATTCTTATTAATGTGTTTGTAGCTGCGTGATTCTTTTCAGACACTTTGTGGCCGGCTACTAGTGTCTGAAAAGAATCGCGCGGCTGAAAATACATTAATATAAATAGATTCCTTATCTGTGTCTCGTGTGAATGCGTTTATTTTTAACCACGCAATTCTTCTCAAACACTAGTAGCCAGCCCCAAAGTGTCTCGTCTGAAAGCTCTCTTAGCGAAACAGTGAGAGCTTGCGAAACTGAACACATTGCTGTGAATATAGAGTGGACCATACACTTTATGTGTATATATATTTTCATGTTCAACTGATTCTTAAAACAACTGAGTTGTTAGGGTTTGTTTCAGTTACACCGTTGCTTTCGATTAATGTTTAATGTAATTGTAACATACCCTACTCCACCCT
This sequence comes from Galerucella nymphaeae, assembly GCA_963978555.1. Classification (NCBI taxonomy): domain Eukaryota; kingdom Metazoa; phylum Arthropoda; class Insecta; order Coleoptera; family Chrysomelidae; genus Galerucella; species Galerucella nymphaeae. The sequence goes on from OZ021706.1 coordinate 20,257,890, forward strand.
AGAAAACATCTCAGTTAGGTCTAACTGACTCCTAGGCTATAGAGCAAGTTTCTACCGAACATTCACGCGATACATTTTAATGAAGGGGGATTAAGCCATGTAGTACGAAACCAGACGCCTTAACTGTGTCAGAGTTAACGTGGATTTACAGTTATTTTTACCACCTTGTTAGATTTTCGGGATAGAGGAATTGGTTAACCGCCTGTTGGTTGTCGTTATATCGTCATTCTATGGATATTAGATCTGTTTTAAAGTGAACAGAAAATAGAATGTGATTTTTTTCAATCGAAATTATGTGAACTTGCTTTCATGGAGGATTAGGGTAGAAAAAGTGCAGGGAAAATTCTTTTTATCAGTTTCATATTTTTTATAAGGGAGTTTGCATTTGAGTGTGTTTTTTTTGAAGCAAGATCACTCAAAGATACTGACAAGTACCCCAAAGATGATAAAAGTTACTCTATAGCTTCTTCAGTTGCAAAAAAGTAAGGAAATGCCTACGAAAACTCAATGAATTATGCAATAAAACCCTCATCTTATGGAACAGCCTGCACATTATTATCTATAGTTTAGCAGCGCAATTCTTTTCAGACACTAGTAGCCGGCCACAAAGTGTCTGAAAAGAATCGAGCAGCTAAAAGTACATTAATGAAAATAGACGCATTTACACGAGACACAGATAAGGAATCTATTTATATCAATGTATTTTCAGCCACGCGATTCTTTTCAGACACTAGTAGTCGGCCAAAAAGTGTCTGAAAATAATCGCGCGGGTAAAAATACGTTTATAAAAATAGATTCCTCTTCTGTGTCTCGTATGAATGTGTCTATTCATATTAATGTATTTTTAGCAGCGCAATTCTTTTCAGACACTAGTAGTAGGCCACAAAGTGTCACGTCTGAAAGCGCTCTTATTTGTTTTCCTATACTATTGGAATAAATATGAAGTTGTCTGCAAAAGTGGATGGTGGTATGACATTGTTGTGTTTTGAAACAACAGAACTGGGGTGTTGTTGTTAAGAAAACATCACAAAACGAGAGAAGTTTTAATTTTCACAAGGAACGAGCTGAAATGAAAACACTTCTTCCCAATGTAAGCATTCATATAACTGAGAAAGTTTGTATGGTTAAGCTATACTTATTCAAAGTGAAAACGAGGGCTAAGCCTATAGTTGTAGGGCCACTGGTTGAATAACAAAAAACAACATTGGAGAAAATAAAGTATAAAAGTGTAGAGGTGACCTTATGAAAATTAGTTGAAAAAAAATTTAAATAACTCTCCAGTTCACGAAAACCTCCCTTTGTAGACCTTTTCCTTTATTCTTGTTATTATAAGGGAGCCATAAAACCGCCTCAAAAATTAATAAATTTCGTAGGTAGTGGGTAATTGCCGAAAATTGCAATTTAAGTAGGTAACGGCAGGTGTCGTACACAGAATTAGCTCAACTAATTTCTAATATACTCTCGTTCCACCTATTAGGCATTACGTTAAACGAAAAGTGAGATAGGGTTGGTGTAGATATCCAAGCTGTAAGCGGTAAAACGCATGTTTCAAAGAGTCCCATTAAACTTTTTTCATTAACTTTGATAGACTTTTTACTTACTTCTTACTAATTTAGTACTTAATGCAAAGGGTTTCCTCCAACAATGGAAAAAGCAGAGGAAATTCAGCAGCGTGCAGATGTGTGGGGAGAATTTTTTATTTTATATAGTCTGCTATGGAAGCTGATTTATTTTTTACGATTGTAGAAATATCAATCAAAACGGTTGACAGTTAATTTCCGGAGACAGATAAATGTAATCACAGCGCACTACGAGAATACAGGTTGTCCAAAAATACTCCCAATCAAATTAATACTTTCCATATTGAATCACAAAGAAATGTTTTTCTTTCTCATAGCGATTTTTGTTTGTGTGATTCAAACTTCCAGAATTGTAACTTACAAGCCAGAATGACATTATATAGCCCTACTCTTCAATTTTTATCCATCTTTTTCTATGCATAATTTCTGGAGGGCTCAAACAAAGTCACGATCATGTATCATACACAGTCAAAGTAAAACTGCGCTAAGAGTTTTAACAGGGATCCTAACGGGACATTGTCGCCTGAATGGGCTCCTAAAAAAGCTTAAAAAAGTGGGGGGAAAAGAATGCAGATATTGTCGCATGGAAGAAGAAACCTACATTCACGTACCTTCCAACTGCACACCACTCCAGAATCCTAGAGCACAGTACCTGGGAGATTACTAGATAGAAGAGGAACATTTACCTAAGTTGAAGCCTGCAGATATCCTAAGATTCCTCCAGGAAATAGGACTAAGGGAGCTCTCCTCAGATACTGAGTGGGGGCATAATAGATATTTTATATTTCTTATAAAATAAAAAATTCAAAACTTCCACTCAAAATGATGATTTAATGGACTGATTAGGTTCAAAGCTTCATCAGATCCCTCGATGTTCTAGACCTGACCCCATGTAATATGCAAATCTATAAGCATTAGCTCATTTACACCCTGTATGAATATAAATAATCATTCACGTAAATTAAAATTAAAAAAATCTCACGGTATATTTTAACGTTCTTCATGTATAAAAATGTTACTGAAATTTCAATATTTGGCCAGGGCTCGACGGCAGAAAGGAAAAAAAACTCTTTTACGGGCTGTTAAGCTGGTGCCGTTTTTACGCCATCACCTCTCGCCTTTCACCTCCCATTCCGGAACACTTTTATATTTCTTTTTCTCTTTTTCCTTTACGGTACGATACTATAACACCTAAGGGAATTATCGGCCTTTTGAACACCCTTTGGCTACTAAACAATTTTGTTTGTTAATTTCGACGAGTTTTATTAGGACGTTACAAATTTCTCTCCCGAATTCAACTCGATTGAAAGTGGAAAATGGGTTTTTCGTGGGCGATGGATCACTCGAGGTATTTTAATGTTTCACATTCAGTTAGAGATTGAAAGAAATGCATTTTGTATGTTTTTATAATCACTATAAAGCTTCGGCGGATATTCTATTAAAAAATTAATGAAAAATCTATTTATATGTCATATTTAATTTTCTACGTTAAAACATTTTCTGTTTACACGAATTTTCCCATCTATTTTAATTGAAACTGTCGAAAATCTCGTTTCAGTTATATTTCAATTCGTGATTGGAATAAATGAAATCAATTAGAAAATTTATATATATATAGGGCCTTCAGGGACCTCCAGAGTTGCATCGGGACCTCCTGGGTCACAATTCCTGGTCTAATAGAGTTCCTGAGTGAGGAAAACGCCCGAGGAAAAAAAATATCTTGTATGAACTGTTCCTGAGAACCAGCTCTCTACAAAAATTGTTTGGTCATACCTGGGAGACTGCTATGAGGACTGATGAGTCTCTCCTTCAGTACCTTTCACCCTTACTCCTTCCCCAATCCTTCTGCTTTACGTGTGGAGTCTACTATACCCTCCATGGTAGCTTTTTTCTGCACACCATTCTTGTCAGTTGTCACCCAGCTAAGAATTTACTGAACATGTTCGAGATAAATTTTATGAGTAAGGTTTTCCTCGTATGATGTTAATCAAGATTCACCTGGCTACTCCCCTGACTATACGTGTACTACAAATATATTCAAAGACTGGAAAGAGCCAAAAACCACATTTGCTTGAGTAGCACTATTTTAGGAATAATTAAATAAATATCATTATTTAAACAAAGGATTTCCAAAACTCTTTATAATTTTTCTAAATTCAACACTGGTAATTTGTATAATTATGATAATTATACTTAATTAATTTAATTCGTTTATGAATAATTGTATAATTGTCCTACCTCCATCCTTGATAGTTACAACAATGTTCTTACAATTGGGAATAACTGCTATGTTTGCATTATATATAACTTTGTAATGCAAGGACTACATAGAACTTACATTATCACATAAAGTTTATCATAACTCAGCTAAATGATTGTTTGAATTTCAGTTTAGGGTTTGAAGCTGTAGAATTTAAACAACACGCTTGATACTTTCACATATTTGTCTAAACTCACTTTAAACGCACCCCTAACAATATCGTTAGTGGATCGAATTATTCCTTGTGAATAACACAACAAAAAGTAGTATTTTTAACCTAGATTAAGCTATTTGTTATTTTGTATACAGATAAAAAGTTCTGATAGTTTTGTATCCATGTAATGAACATTGTTATAAGAATAATGATAATATAGGTTATACTGATGTATAAAAAAAAACTACAAATGATATCCTTAAATGTGGGAAACAACTAGTAGGGAAAACGGTTAAAATTCATGGAATCTACAAGTAAGTAGTGGTGTTAGGACCAGAAGAGGCTAAGTTTGTGTCATAGCAAGTTCTCCACTCGACCATGGACTACGGATATCCCTAAAAGAAACCCAGGTATGGTTTGAAACATATCGTTTCCATTTCCAATGGGAAAGATCTATGTTTGACGGATATTACCAAACCGTGGTTCATTTTCCTCAATTTACTGAGCACCTTACAGATGTGTTGCTTTTGAAGTAGGTCGCATTTCAGATGGGCACCATCCTAAAGCCAGTCAACCAGGAAACTATCTCCAGATCTACACAGGGGATCAGGACACCAGGTCACAAGAGCAATGAAGAAGCAGACTCACTATCCCGTGGAAGAGCACCCAGTGCTCTCATTGGCCCAAAGCATTTATGTGGCATAGCGAAAAACAAACAGCACTCTCGAGAGTCTCGAGTTTAGTGGAACAGGGAATTAAGAATGAGACAGCCCAGAAAGTTAGTTCATCAAGGATCACTCGCCAAAATTCACGTAGTATATACTGATCTAGAATGGGAGAACAATCAGGATCCTGGTTGGGCCAGCTGCCTTTTGTCTTTTAGCTATGATCTGGGGTCCTGAGGGTATATTATACATCCATTTACGTTTGGAATTTAACCTCTTCAGATTTATAATTAATGAGATTGTATTTCAAGGAAATTCCCATATTTTATCATTTCCACTTTTTCTAAATCTAAGCCAAAACGAAAAATTTATTTATAGATATAAATTTTCACTCGAGATTCTTGTTTATAAGAAAAATCTATAAATAATGTATAACCCTGAAGTCTATAATTTCTGATAAATACATTTATCAAGAAATATTGTTCAGTCGTGAGGATATGGGAAGACTATATATCTATATATATAACGACGTAGTGTTGGAGATGGTGGTGTGGTGTGCCTGTTATTGAGTGTTATTTGTTTTTCTAAAGAACTACCCCATTTATAAAATAACTATTAGTATTACAGACAAAGAATGCCCTCAATCTGCTATTCTAGAGGATATAAATGTGTTTGTATCGTTTTATAAAGAGTTTTTTTTGTCTAAAATCGATATCACGGATTTAAATAAACCCAAATGCAAATAATGCTTGTCTTAAGGTTAATGAAGCGGATTGAGAGTATTTTTCATGAGATTCTTGAGTTATTAAAAGTTATCGGGAAAAGTTAGATCCGGTAAGCGAGTAAGTCCCAAATTTTCGTTCTTATTATAAGAGAAAATAGATTTTAGATATGTCTGCTTAGAAAAAAATCATGCAGAGGTGGATGGATTGTGAATATTTGGGAGTTATAGTGTGGAACATGCGATTGGGCAGCCTGTGAGGACAAAAACAAAATAAAAAAGTACAAAACCACCACGAAAGAACGGTCGTGAGCGAGATAATAAATCGATAAGCATCAGGAATTCAATTCTCTTCTAAAAGAACGGCACGAAGTTCTTCTTTCGACAGAGTTTGGCCCCTGTATAGTACAGATTGTGTTTATTTATTATTTCTAGCAGCGCACACGTGTAAAATATCCCTCATCCCCATATATTTTATAACCTCCGAGTTATAAATGAACCTTTCGTTAATTAAAGAATCTCACGCGACCACTCCATCAACTCATGTATTGTGTTTCTTCTGCCTTCATCAATAATTGAAACTTGTTCATAAATTCCAGGAGAATCTTGTTCGTTATTAGTGGATATATAAACGCAACTTTCGGATTTTATAAGAAAAAGAGTCCATTATCAACGATTTTTGATAATTTCAAGAACTAGGGGTCAATTCTTGGATTTGAAACGAAGTACATGTTCAAGATGCAGAGGAAACAGTGTTGCTGGCCCAAACTTAAACTTTATAATTGCCAGCCTTCGCTATCGCTTGAGCGACGAGATAAAAAGTCTAGTTTTTGTTAATAATAATAAGTTTTGGATAAATAAATCTGTTATTCAAATTATACTTGTGGAATAATAAAAAAATACTATACACATATATAATTTATAAAATTGTTGGTGAATATCATTGACAGAGAAAGGAGATTAACAAACAAAAAGCGCATTATTTACGTATAACTTTCGTTTTGCTAGTATCGATGTATTTTCAGTGTTTCGTGTAAAAGCTATAAAACGCTTTCAAATAAACATCAATTCGACATGAAAAAACAAATTCTGTTAAAACCTCTCAATATCATATTCGATTTACATCGCACATGACAATTACTTTTGTTCGTTGACAGTTCCGCAAATATTTTCATTCTATCAATATTCATATTTCATACATATATAGGCTACGGCGTACGTATTTCGGATGAATTGGATCGGTTTTTTTCTCATTTATTTGTATGCGGATTAATCTTTTATTGGAAAAATTTATCGGTATACGCGATTTAAATAATACATGTTTGATTTGTTTACGGTAACATCCATTCCTATTTAAAAAAATCTACAGATAAAAAAAGAAATCTACATTCATGGAAGCTAGGGGATTAAGGGGCTCTAGATATTGTGTTAAACGCAATTTCCTTCAAATAAAGAAGTCTCAGAGTCTGAAACTACCATGCTTCTTCAACGTACTGCAGTTTTGTCTAAGCCAGGAGGTCCAGTATCTGGATATTATTCTTCATGCAAAACCAACATGGAAGTCAAATCTGTTGAGTGGAACAAATAAATGAAAAAGTCCTCAATGCTCTTGAACAGACACTGGCTGTACACCACTGCGATGAAATCCATGGTTACTTATGAGACCATGGACTTATGAATCAGATCAAGAGAAATCTGGACCAGAGCTATAAAGCCTTCAGAGACCTGCTTGTCGATGTGTAGCATCTCTGGGATAGTTTATATCCGTATTTCAGGCAGAAATGTTGTGCGAAAGAACATTGGAACATCTCTGACAGTCAGGCAGCACTAAAATCGTTAGTATGCCTCCAGGTCAGATCCAGAGTAATCTGGGACTGTCTACAAAATTCCTGCAGCCTGGCAAACTATGATGGAGTGAAAATTGAGGGGTTCCCCTGGAGCACAGAGATGGAAGCACAACAAACTCCCAGTCAAGAAACCCTCGGAACAGGTGACTAACAAATAATTGAACCTCAGCTGAAGCCAAATGAGGAGATAGGGTATATTTCTCACCACTGGTCGTGGTAGTCCAAAGAAGCACATGTATACAATTCCCATATTCATAAATGTGCTTGAAAGAAGGGAGAAAAGCTTACTTAATGTCGGTGACGCGAACCCATCCGCTCATATATCGTTTAACGCACCATTACTACTTTTCATTTTCCAATAATATGATTATATTCTTTGTTCAAGTTAAAAATTGAAAAGCCATTAGATAATTTATATAAAATTGGCCTTAATGATCGTTCTAAAACCTATAAAATAGAATACTGCTCGTATAGAATCTATTAGGAACGTGGAAAAAGCTCTCCTATAACTAACTTTTCGAGAGAACATACTTTCACATTGGGGCTGTACATTTTGCAGTTTTATCTACACAACTTATTGGTGGGCGATAAAACAAAAAATCGATACTACGAATGGGACATAGTTTTATTTTCAAATTGTTTTTTATTTATTTTGGTAGTTCGATAAGCAGTAGAACTGAAATTCGAAAGATAGAAATAGCATTCAACCACTGCACCCTATCAGATCCTTCCAATAACGTTACCTCTTTTTTGTAAGAGATCCTCGACTATTTATGGTGTAAATTTCCGCTTAAAGTATGCTTTGGTGTTCCAAAAAATTTCAAAATGTTCAGTTACAGTACAATGATGTACTCAGATGTAAACTACCTGTATGGAATAGCAAAAATACTTCAACAGAAACACAGTTCCATAATGTACTTAGATGTAAACAGCCTGTATGGAATAGCAAAAATACTCTAACAGAAACAAAAGTTCCATGATGTACTTGGATGTAAACTATCTGTATGGAAAAGCAAAAATATCTCAACAGAAACGGCTACACCTGGTTGAATACTGAACGTTGGAAGCATAAACTTTAATTTCCTCCTGTACCCTTTCCTCTTCACCAAATATCTTATTTATAAATACAAAACGAATTTTAGATGCTTCTTAAGTGCGGTCGGAAGTTTTCTAACAACTTTATCCTTTGAAGGTTGTATTTTTACTATATACGGAATTTCACTTCAAGTACCAACAGCCCACATGTTCGGTAGAGTTTGTGTATCTTATTCATGTGACCATGAATAAATTCTTTAGTATAACAGGAAAACGAGTGGCTGAAAGGGTATTGTCATTATCAAGTATCATAGTCCAGTCCTTATTTGGGTAAAAAGTTTAAAATTCGCGCTCATACAAAAATGACTGATGACATAAGTATTGGACAATAATAATAATAGTCTTCACCACATTGGTGTATACTATAATACTATATTTGTCCAATAATAATATTTGTTAAATAATGAATTGCCACCTCGACAAATCACAAAAAGAAAACTACTCCTATAAAAATTTCAACAGCGTGATTAAATTTTAAGAATGTAATTAAGAAAATTCCCGTTATATCCTATAAAAGTTGTAATAAGTATTCCAGAGGCATCTCGCGATTAAAGATGTAAATACGGCTTGTAAAACATTTAAGCAAAATGTCACATCTCGATGTCGGGAGTTTTTACGAGGTGAGGGTGATGGTTCGATGCAAATTAGATTTGCGGGTTTACTAGGAAAACAACAGATGCGGATTCCAAAAAAAAATACAGATTAACTTTATCATTATTATTATTACGTGTATTTAATATTTTCTTGTTATTTTTTTATAATTATTAAATATGGTTGAGGAGAAAAATTGTTATTGCTCTTCTGCCTGCTTTCCAAAACTCCTTGGTAGAAGTTTTGAGTCCTTTATGCTTCGCTCTCAGCTCCACAATTCTTACCATTAAGTATTACTTTTATTATAATTGTTATAAGCAAAGTCAGACCAATATCAAGATTCAGAAAGTCTAGCATTGCTTGTTCAGTCTTGTCATTAGATTAGATTAGATTAGAATTGGAATGGCTTTATTCTTTTCATTAGACTTAATAGCCTGGAGACCACCTCCATCACGTAGCTCTTTGTCCTCGGTTTTTCTTCTTCTAATAAGTGAAACCGCACTCCGCACTCACAGAGTATGTGCTCCTCGGCTCCGTCTTCTTCCTGGCAGAACCTGCATAGGCTCTGTGATCTGCTAGTCCAATTGTGTGCAATGTATCCTCACTCTACAATGTCCGGTCAGCAATCCCACCATCATCATCCTCGTTGTTTCTAGACTTTGACAGGACAGTAGGCTGTGTGACTGATTGGCGGGCTTTTCAGGAATAATTTAGCTTGCCTTTGTCCTGGTTGTTGATCCATTTGTTGGGGCTTTCTTTACTTAGGCATTTAGCAATTCCACAGGAAGGTTCTGGCCCTATCCTGACTTCAGCTGCATCCTGTTTGGCTAATCTATTGGTCTTTTCATTGCCATTGATCTGTTTTGCTTACTTGGTTTCGTGATGTTTTTTGTTTAACGAACTGTTTTTGGTCTGGATCCTTAGACGAGCTGGTAAGGATCAAAACGAGAAGGAAAAGGAAGACTACTTCACAAGGTATTGGAATTATACTCTTTAAGATTTCAAGTATTATACAAGTTGGTTAAAGGCATAAAAATAGGTGACTGGTTTGGTAGATGATGAAATAGCAGAGCACTTTACACTTTGAGCCTACCCATCCGCTACCCTTATCAGGATCCTGATGTTTCTCTCGTCCTTGGACCTGGAATATCATCTACCAAATAAATCAATTGTATTTTTCCACAAGTTGCAATTGTTTCATGAATCACAAAACTGAATTGAAACTTTTCTTTGTATTTTATCCCCACGCTAGGTGTAGTTAATACCTTTTCAATTATTCCAAAAATTATATGGGGCGAATTACGGTCCTGCGACGATTTCTCTCATGGTAGTTGGTAGGATTTTATCGTTTAGCTCCATTTCCCTGAGGAGGTCCTACTAAACAGTCTACTCATAAAATGCTGAACAATGTACCTACCCAGGGGTGTGCAAATCACCCCTCAGCCAAAGGCCATCTATTAATATTCATGTCACAGCAAGTACGAAACAAAGTAGCAAATGTTGGTTTTTGCCAGATTATAATTGTTGTCGATTATTGATTCGAAATGTTGACTTTGAAGTATAAACCCCGCAAAAATGAATCTGTATTGACGAATATTTCTCCAAATTTCAATAATTGCACTGTCCGGTTTATCATTAGCCAATATTATCATACATTTCAAGATTTTTAGGGTGTTGCCAAATTTTTTTGTGGCTTAAAAAAGCCTCATAAAGTTACATGATAATATAATTTAAGCCGAGCCTTACATTTCAGCCTAGCTTAACTAATTGTAGCTAAAACTTGAAACGGAGAATATGGCCATTAGTAGTACTAGTACTTTACATTTTCAAAATTGTCCAAAACACAAGTAAATTTGACAAAACACCACAACGAAATCAAAACAAAATATCTTTACCGAATAAAGTGAGGTTATGTAATAGACCTTAACCTCCAGATATGGACCTATCCGCCAGTTGAAACTGACAGATAAATATTTGACATTTTATCTGCCGTATAAAGGTATCCTGTTGTTGATAAGCCAACCTTTCCAAAATAACTGGTAGTTCACATTTTCTGCACATAGTTTCACAAACTTTGCCCATCCTGTGCAGATGCTTTCTTAGGGTACAGTGTCCAGTCACCTGTCTTCAAAATTCTCTCACCCATTTTCAACAAAACAAAAATATTGTTCATAAAACATCAAAATAATATTATTCAACCAAAACGACACCCCCTTTTTCCGGTTATAACGTAAAATTCCTTTCTTTCAATCATAAAATTCTATTTATATCGCAAGGCGAGTTATTTCCTTATTACTTTTTATAATCTAGTTTTCCGACTTTTCGACAATGAATAGCACAAAACACGAGAAGTGAAAAGTCAATCTTCATTAAATCATTACTCATATAATACTGTATCTGGCCATATACCAGAGAGTTTAGTGCGCACTTTACACGGTCCGTTATTGTTCTACTCAACTGATAAGCTCGTTAAAATTGCAACTGGAGGGTTAATGAAAAAGTTTATGAACGAAATAGTGGATAATGTACAGTGGAAATTGCCTGTAAAATTATTTATTGATATAATAGAAAACTGGGGCATTATTTGATAGTAACTCTTCAAAACGAAGATTACGAGTAAACCCACAAATATTTGTGGCACAATTTTATACATCTCTACTTTGTTGATGTCTCGGAAAAAATAATATCTACTTCGTTCTAATTATTCGTTAATACGGAAAAGTCAGGCTGGGTTTTATCTGGGAGTTAATTCGTGACATATTAAAAAAAATGCTGTTGGTTGGAAGGAAAAATAGCGAGAAACTCTAATGAATTATTAATTTGAATCCAGCGGGACTTGCCAAGATTCTGGAAATAAAACACAATGAAACTGCATCTTTGTTAACTTTTCTCATTCTTTGAGAGTCCATATTCTTCCTAGTATTCTCACAGAAATGTAATATAATTTTTTTGCGTGAGTAGAACACGGAATTTGTATAATTTTTAATTAATATCTATGCTTTTCGCTATATTAACTAATATACATAATTACTGTTTTTATAACTGGTCACAAAATTAACGTGTTTATATAAAAGACTGTTTGTGATAGATCCTTTTAACAAAAGATATTTTGTGGTTGCGGCGCTCGTTGTCCATCTATAGGTTTATATAGAAACTGATGAAACCTAACTGTAATTTTAAAAGGAAACTGTAACTTAAAGCTTGTGCAACTGGACAAGATGTGTTCCATTAAAAGGGACTGTTCAGCTGTCAAAAAAAATTATTATTACTGATACTCTTTTTAGCTTATTATAATTATTTTTATTATTATTTATTATCATTCATTTTTACTTATACAAAGGAACCAAAAACTCCGAGAGAGAGAAGTATCTTTCAAGCGGAAATCTACGCCATAATAAAGTGCGCCTAGTTCTATATTGATAAAGGATACAGAAGACAAAGGATTATCATAATGTCGGATAGTCAAGCAGCTATTAAAGCACTGAGCTCTTGTGTAATCAGCTCCAAAATGGTGTGGGAATGCCTAGACAAACTCAATGAACTTGGCGAGAATAATATAGTCACCTTACTATGGATTCCAGGACACACTGGAATAGAAGGAAATGAAATAGCAGATGAATTAGCAAAGAGGGGAACTGAAATACCTTTCTGGGGTTCTGAACTCTATTGCGGAATCAGTTCCAGTGTAATATTGGAAGAAATAGGTGAAGTCAAAAGAAAGAGAAGATCCGACCATTGAAAAGATCTAGTAGGGCTTATACAATCAAAGATTCTTCTGGGTGACTACAGCCTGTTGAGATCAAATGAATGTATACGTCAAAATAAAACTGCGCTAAGAATTTTAACAGGGATCCTAACGGGACATTGTCGCCTGAATAGGCACCTGAAAAAGCTCAAAATAGTGGAGGAAGAAGAATGTAGATTTTGTGGCATGAAAGAAGAAACCTCCATCTTTAGAATGCTAGAGCATAGTACCTGGGAGATTACTCGGGATAGAAGAGGAACATTTACCCAAGTTGAAGCCTGCAAATATCTTCAAATTCCTCCGGGCAATAGGTCTAAAAGAGCTACTAGTTTCTGATATTATCCTCAGAAACTGAGTAAAAGTAAGGGGGCAAAATAGATCTCTTAGATCCCAGTGAATGTTACCTCAAATATACATACAAACAGCTTATACAAAATTTCAACTTTCATAGACTCTCCCAGCAAATTTCCATCTCTTAGAAATCCTTGGAACATGATAAATTTTTAAATACTTTTCCTACGACGTTGATGAGTATGAGATGAAGTATATAAAAATCTAATTATAACTATGACAATGTTGTTAACTCCAAGAAATTCTTGTTATAACTTTTAGAACAGTAAAACTTTTAAAAACTTAGTTAAAAAGATAATATAGCAGCATTGTATGATAGAATTATCAAAAGATTCTTTTGACATCTACCAATTCCAATTCCCTCAAAAGACTGTATAATTATTCATTCCACAATCCTGAAAAAAAATGTGATTTATTCTAATCAACTCTCGACTTTTCCCAAAAAAGACATTTTTTCCTTTTGGTAAGTTCATCTCACTTCTGATTAATTGGTTCACATAAAAAGATATCAACGTACGCCATTTCAGGTAAAAAAAACGAGGATAAGGCGCCGGCATCGGAAACGGGACTTTACACTGCTACTAAAAACGTCTTTTAGAATTGATAGGTGTAAATCACCGGTTAGAACCTTGCGGCCGTCATTACGTTACAAATGATAGCCATCCGTCTGAATCCTTCTTGCTGCTTTTCTCTAGTTGTTAGCTGGCTATTTTTGGGAGATACATCCCATTTCAACACATATTTTTTGTGCTACAACGTCCAACCAATCAACTCTCTATTTTTCCTGGCCCGGGGAAGTGGAGTTGAACCCAGCAATAAATGTAAATCAAATATAGTTTTCCACTTGTTAGTTGTAGAAATATTTTTTCTCCACGACTAGATAATAACGCACAAATTATTTTCACATATTTAGCTACATAATGATATATATTCTTCACACCAGAGAATAATGAAAAAGAATTCACTCTTGTTAGCCAATCACATTCTATTATTATCAGAATTCACGCTTACGGCTTAAATGAATAAATCAAATCGTCTCTTTTAAAACGTCAAATACCAAATATAATGCAAATCGATTCTGACAGCGCGTCGTTTGAAACGTCAAAATAATGATAGAGTCATAATTTTACGTATTATATAAAGAAAATATGGACAACAGTAGTTATATTTAGTTATAACTTCCAATTATCAATTAGAAATGTAAGGATTTCGATTAAAACTGTATGTTACGTATCCCTTTTTGAAAATAAACATGCTCTATAGCCTAGTGGTAGAAATAGTTGACTCTGGCGCGGACGATTGGGTTTCGATCCCCACTTGAAGCTTTCTTTTTTTAGTCGTGGAGAAAGTATAGTCTTTTACTTTTGTAGAGTGGCTAATATTCACTCGGATGACTCCAAAACTCACTCGCTGCGCTCCTTCGTTTTGGAAACTTCATCCGCGTGAATAATAGCCATCATTCTGCACTCGTTGAAGAATATTCTATTTTCGGTATTGACAACCCAAACTTGTTATTAATAAATGTTATGAAATCATATTTTTAAAAGTTTCCAGGTTGAATGTCATAAAAATATCGGAAATCGTGCTTTTTAATATTTATTATTAACTGTACTTTTGAGAGTTTCTCACATAGTATTGACATATTTCCGATAATATTTCCATAATGCAAAGTGGACGCGCAAATATTTACGATCAGAGATGGCACGGAGGCCGGCACTCGTCAAGCAATAGCAAATCGTAAATGTTGGATGCCCTGATTGTGATTTGAGCAAACATTTCCTAATCACAATCACCAAAACTGCCGCGCAAAATCTATGGTTCAATCAGTCGATGTTTGATTGGAATAATCCGAGTTATGTGGGTAGAGAACAACTCCACAAGAATAAAAATGAACTTCGTGTTAACAAACAACTAAAAATTCAGTAAACATCCACTCAGAAACGATAAGGAGGGGGTTTTCGATGAAAAATTTCTTTTTAATAAAATATTCTTAGTATAAATGTCGTTGTAAGTTTTATTAAAAGAGATGTCAGAAGTGCCAGTTTATTTGGTTTAAATCAAAATATTTTAAAAATGAAGATTGTACTATACTTTTATGTACAATTATTTAGGGACCACCCTGTATAATTTGTTAGTTTTCCAATATTCCCTGTAGCGAGCAATTCATCCACGTCCATTATTAAAATGTGCATACATGACTTATGATACGTCAGAAGCATTTTGCATTTTCATGATTTATGTTGTTTGGAATTGGATTTTGCAAATTCGATCTTTTGATTTGTTTTCAAGCATCAGTAAGTGCTATCGCTATGTATGTGGATACTGGTTGATTCACCTTTTTTTTCATTTCATTCCAATCATGATATGTGTATTTTTTTGATGGTAATGATTTAGAAAAATGGTTTAAATCGAAGCCACTGATAGTAATTACACTGCCTTAGAACTCTGGCAAAAAATGCAACCATGGAAGTGGATTTTCATAATTTGTTATAATGCAAATGAACCAAAAATTATCTCACAATATCTTCGACGAGGGAAAAAACGGATACGACAAGTAGGTATAAAGACAAAATCAGAAAATTGCCCACTGAAAGAACTTTCAAGACCTTCAAAACACAAAAAAGATTAGGACATTAAAAAGGATTAGGTTCACACAAAAATTCAGTTTAAGTACAGCCTTAAGCTTAGGACCTGAAACTTTATGCGTGAAATAAACTAAATATGACAGTTGAATTTGACAAACTCCAAATATGTTGTTATGTCGCTTCTTGCTTCTCAATAATAGCAGTGAGAAGCTGGAGCAATATAGATGGATCCAGTTTTTAAGTCTTGGGTTCTTACTTGAGTGGTTTTTACAATAAATTCATGACAGGAAAAAAATTTCTTTCAACTACTCACCAGGTATGACTAGTATTAACTGAAGAATTGCACCGGCAACTCCATGGACCAACATCTTCGAAATAACCGTCACCAAATTTTTCTAATTTCAAACAGCACACTCGAGTCTTTTCATCTGAAAAATTGTAATCAATTAACTATCTTTAGATTTATTTATTCATAAAAATATTTGTCTAGTTAACAATTTTTTTTCCATATTTGTCAGAAGCGTATGCGAAACTAAATTAAAAAATTAAAAATGCATATTGCATTTCACATTTTCGCAATAACTCACAGCACACATTCCATAAATAATACACTATCTAGTTTCTTGATTTCCATTTCAATGTTTAAACTTGGGAAATTTATATTAGAATATGAATAATTTTCTCATATATACTGAAATATTTATCAGTTCTGTTCACGTACTTAAGACTCAATTCCAGCTGCTACTATCATTGAATAAAATATTAAAAAACTATCAGTGGTAATATTCCTTGCCGGAAATAAGTACATGAATTGTTAAAGAAAGTTCATGTAGAAGAGTGCAACGTATTGCTACAGAAGCATTTAGTGATATAATACTGGAAGGAACTGGGAGGAATATATGGGCAGTAGGAGAAAAAACTGAACAGAATTGACGGAGAAAAATTGGTCAAGCAGATGGAGAAGAGACTCATGACGCCGACATTATTAATATAAATTAGACAACAAATAATAAATGAAACGATATATTGAATGAAACTAACATTTGGAATCAACCAGGTGAACGGAAATTAAGATACGGATAACAAAGATGGAAGAGGAATAAATATGTAAGAAGAATCAGGAGGTACAATCCACACTGAACTTAAAAGACGACAGCTTTCTTGGTGGGAAGAAAAATACAAGGAAAGGAACAGGTCAAGAGAAATGTAAAACTAAAAATAGTAGAAATAGCACATGAAAGAGACAAGAACTAGAAAGGAGCATTAATATTGACAGAAAATGGGAGAGAATCGCACATAAATAACCACACCTTACAAAGTAATTTGAAAAGGTTAATAAATATAAGTGGATATATTTTATGTTTGTAGTTATATATACATTTTTGAGAATTATGGAACAAATTTAAAGAATTTTTGAATAATCTAAAGGTTATGAAATAAAAATTATACATTTTTCAGCAGATAATTTTATTTCGGGTTGTCCTATATTTGTCAGAATTAAAATTTCGAGAATATTCATCTTAATTACTCCCCTCAAATTAATTTTCCGGCTAACAGCTATCATTTATTATAATGACTGTAATTTGAAAAAAATTAATTAACATTTTTTTAAAGAAATATTCAAAATATTACAACTGGAATGATGTCAACTTTTTATTATTATTTTAAGAACTGTGATCTTCGAATTGTCCGAATTTTGAGTTTTGGAAAACTATTTTGGAGAATATACGTTTCATGGAAAAGTGTCAAGAAAAGCTGGGGATATAGAAATGTAGAATTATTAAAAAAAAATGGGTGAACCAAAAAATAAATTTTTCTTTGAAAAGTTTCTGATCGAGCTGTTGGTTACTGGTCCTATCAGCATCTATTTTTATTTTAATTATTGACGCTCATACGACAGAGTCTAAAAAGCATTTTCGAAAAATTTTAATTCTTTAAGAATCTCTAACACTATCGTAAGAGCTCTCCTTTATTCTCACGATTTCAGTGACTCTTTATATTGATTGGAATTAATGTAGAAAAAATACAAAACATTGAATGGAATCTTATTTTTAATTTTTCAAGTTGATAAATAATTATTTTTTATGAAATAAAACTATTTTAATTTGTTAAAATCTACATTATATTCAACTTAAAGCTGTGACACGCGTTTCGCTAACACAGTAGCTTTGTCAAACGAATGGAGGTATAATTTTTACAGTGCCTTTAATACTAAATTATACGGATATTAATAAAGTTATGATATATTTACATGAAAATAAAATAAAAAAGAAGAAAAATGTATCTAAATATGGAATTAACTGAAGTATTTAACAAGTTTACCTGGAAACTCATTCACAATCCTACAGGAACCTCTCTAGGTAAAAAGGTTTAATAAGGGAAAATTGTTGATATTTATTTGGTCGTTATGAAGATTATCTGAATATTTGTTTTTATTTATCTCAAGGGCTTCTAAAAGGTTTAATTTGAAGGATTTAGGTTCTATATGCAAAATTTCAAAAGTTGAATCGAAAGTGTGTTGGTTTGCTAATAAATGATTTGAGTAGTGGGAATCTGATTTTTGGTTGTCATAGCTACGTTTGTGTTCTGTAATTCTAGTTTTAAAATTCCTAAAAGTTCTACCTATATAAATTTTATCGCAGTTGTCATTACCACATTTCAATTTATAAACTCCTGATTAATTTAGTTTTGAAGATTTTGATTTGTTGTTTTTAATGAATTTGGATAGATTGTTGGCGGTTCTGAAGCAGATATTCAAGTCTAAAGTTTCTAAAAATGATTTAATTTTTAAGGATGGTATTCCAAAGTATGTTAAGCTCCTAAATTGGTTATTTTTGTTTCTATCAGAAGGAAATACTTGTTCTAGAGTATGTTTTCGTATCTTTTTATTCATGACATTGTCAATTAAATTTGGATCGTAATTATTATTAACAGCTATTTGTTTTATTATATTTAGTTCTTTGTTGTAATTATCAATATTTAATGGAACTGTTAAAAGTCTATGTATCATACCATTGAAAGATACTAATTTATGACTAACTTTTTTAATAATACTTACATCATAACTGACTTAAAAATATTCATAATTATAATAAAAACTTTTGCGATTATTTTCCACGTTTTTTAACAGCTCTGACAAATATTTAAAATAATAATTTTTTATTATTCCAGACAAAAAATAAACCAATTTTGAAAATCGAACTTAAACTATACTACTTCCAACGCTTTTATATTATTTATAAATCCACTTACCATTAAAAACATTTCATCAAACTTTGAAAATATTAACACGACATAAAAGCAAACTTTTCGTAAACTTCACGTGCACCGCAACGAATTCGAAACATCTGCACGCGTCCAAAGCCGCGAACCATGTGCCGACGCCAAAAATCTCGCGACGTTATAGACGTCCGCATCCAATAGCGACTGTTCGCCAAAGCAGCGTTGTCAGAGGCGAATAGTACAAGGATATCAGGATGAAACATTCATTTTAACAATCGGCGGTGAACTATTAGGATTCAATAACCTTTACCGAGACACTAGCCATTAAAACTTGCTTCACAATCATCATTTAACTAATGGTCAGATAACTTATGGAATTATTTGAAGAAACACCAACTTACTCTTCAATCTGAGACATGCCACAAGACGGTATGATGGAAAAGTTTAACGTTTCAAAGAAATTCGTTGCAGAATTAAGCAACAAGAAGGAATGGGATCCAAATACCATTACCAGACTTGGAAAGAATGGTACACAGATCGCTCAAAAGCAATAGGAGGAACTGGGATAGGAGTGTTCGGGCCAGAACCAAACACTCCGAAAGCTTGGGGATAAACCCCAAGTATCTGTCAATACACGCCATAAGAAAGTGTGCCCGATTCAATATTGATAAAGCATGCAGAGGACAAAGGATCATCATAATGACAGATAGTCAAGCAGCCATTAAAGCACTGAGCTCTCGCGTAATCAGTTCCAAAAAGGTGTAGGAATGCCTAGACAAACTAAATGCACTAGTAGAGAACAATATTAGTTATCTTACTATGGATTCCAGGATAGAAGAAAATGAAATAGCAGATAAACTAGCAAAGAGGGGGTCTGAAATATCTTTCTGGGGGCCTGAACCTTTTTGCGGAATCAGCCCCAATGTAATATTGGAAGAAATAGGTGAAGCCGGAAGAAAGAGAAGATCTGACCATTGGAAAGATCTAGTAGGGCTTAGACAATCAAAGATTCTTCATTCTTCTGGGCGACTATAACCTGTTGAGATCAAATGAATGCATAAGTCACAGTAAAACTGCGCTAAGAGTTTTAACATGGATCCTAACGGAACATTTTTGCCTGAATGGGCACCTGAAAAAGCTCAAAATAGTGGAGGAAGAAGAATGCAGATATTGTGGCATGGAAGAAGAAAACTCCATCCCCATACTGTCCAACTGCACAGCACTCCAGAATCCTTGAGCACAGTACCTGGGAGATTACTGGATAGAAGAGGAACATTTACCTAAGTTAGGGCCTGCAGATGTCCTAAAATTCCTCCGGGAAATAGGACTAAGGGAGCTACTAGTTTCAGAGACTTTCCTCAGAAAGTAAGTGGAAGTGAGGGGGCACAATAGATCTTTTAGGTCTCAGTGAATGTTACCCCAAAAATACATACATACTTACAACTTATGAAATTAACCATCGATAATATGGTGTTTCATGTCAAATGAAAGGTAAGAGAAGATTTTTTGAGGTTATGTTCCCTAGTTTTTATACTGAAACTACCCTACGCCTCGCTTTGAATGTAGGATTGGAAAAAACCTTCTCAATATCTTCCAACATACTTTTTACTGGCTACTTGGACAAACGGAATCTGAATTGAAAAATCGTCGAATTCTTTGAAATAATTACTACTTGTACGAATAACTTTTGGTCGCCTGACTTCATCGTCACTACTATAGGCATTAACATCGTAATATGATCGTGATCTTCCATATTTTTAGTAACATTGAGTAACATAGTTGCTCCCGGTGAGTAGTTTGAGCCATATTACTTTCCGCTTTAATTAAACAAAGGATTTTTTCCTACAACCGGTGTTATTTCCATAGTTACCAGCAAAAAAAAAACTAACTAGAAACTGTCCGTTAATCTCAATTGTAATTTTCATTTATAATAATATTTTCAAAGTTAATTCCGTTCCGTTACCATACTTTCTAATAACTTCCCAAACTTCGTAATGTCTTCATAAAATTTTCGTTTATCCCGGCAAGTAAGAAGGTTATATAAAAATTATAAAATTTCCCTCAGTGGCATATCACGGTTGAAACTGTAATCTGGTTTTACTGTCAAGGCAAAATGTGCTGAGCAATTTCCTTAAGTGCTCAAAATAAGTGCATGCAAAACATAAGAATTTTATTAACTTTATATAGGTATATAATATATATATATATTTCTGCTTGAAGAATTGTTTTAGAGAGTAAACTGTAACGACGGAATTCCCACTGGACTTACAGAAATGTAATAAAGTAGGAAGCAGAATTTTATTTTATTTAAAATTTAATGTTTGAGCTGCTTTTAATCCATTTGTTTTTTATGGTCATTAAAATAATGGAAAATCAAAAAAAGGAGGTCCCCGAAGACATCAAACGTGAAATCGGGTGTTGACCAGCAAAAAGAGTTTCAACTTGCTGAACTGAAGTTTTCTTTTAACATTGATAAGGTGTTATAGATTGCGTAGTTGGAAGAAGAAATGTTTCAGAAAGTATTCACTTAAAAAAGAGCGCAGAATAAGCAATATTGAAAATGTATAAATAGAAAGCAATGTCAAGAAAAACAACAAATATTCAAAAGAATATGAGCGGGAAAAAGATATATGGATCATAAGACAGAATCAGGAGCTCAGAGATTTAAAGGAAAGTTCTCCGCTATCGATGAATATACTAGCAAATAGCAGAGAGGAACTGAATGTGAAAGAAGTAGAGGTAGACGGAAAAAGAAGTGGATAGAAAGCAGTACAAAATAAGTAACGCTTCAAATTTAGAAGAAACGTGCCAGTTTCAGCATAGTAACATTGTCAGACTATATAAAGCACAGCATTAATCCTAATTTTTTTGAACTATTGTGATCCAAATATGGACATGGAACTTTAATATAAAGAATATGCCACTAAAAACTTTTGTATTTTGAATAATTCATTCAGCTTTTTCTTTTTTTGTTATATCTCACTATTTTATTCGATCTTTTGCAATCCTATTCCCATCCTCTATTCCATTTTCCTTGTTTCAAGTCTAATTTTTTCATAGCATTCATCCATTCCTTCAATAGATCTTTCAGGTCTCAGTGAATGTTACCCCAAAAATATCCTCCACCACTCTGGAAGCATTTTTCAAACACACTCTGTCATCCATCCATCCTATCCACAGGACCCAACCATAGAAGCCGCTGTATTTCATTTGCACCTTATACATGTCCTGGATTTCTTTGCTCTTCTCCACTTTCTGCATCTTCAATTCCACCGTGATTTTCTTAGAATATTTCGTTCCCACCTCTTTAGTTTACTTAATTCTTTCAATTTAATATCGTATAACAGGGTAAGTAGTAGGTATGATTGTTTTATATAGTCTGATCTTTGTTGTTCTTGCTCAAGAACATTTTTGTCGCCATGCAGCTGTATTACAAACCGAGAGTAACTCTTACTGAGTCACCCGGTACAGCAATAAAGATTTTTACTACCAAATATTTTCAATATAATGATAAATAAGACTCATCCATAAAACTGTCTCTTTTTTTAGGTGTAATTTCCTTACTCCGCTATACTTCATACGCCAGTTGCCCATCAAACGCAATATCTCCAAAAGAACTTCGGCGAAGAATTGAACCGGGCATAGCAAATGCCTACTTACTGATTATTTACGACACAGGTAGGTTATTTTTTTCTCGTCTCCAGTATGTCCAATATCTCACATACATTGCATTCATTGACGTCAGGCATCAGTCGCAGGTGGCTATGATGGGCTTATACGAAAACGGTCCGTTTAAATTCATATCTGCTTGTCAGAAGTGGGATAGCAGAAGAACTCTACGACGTTAAGGAAACAAATACAGGGTTTGTACAATATATTTTAACTCGAAATTTAGTTCGATTGTATCTACGTAAAAATGATAATGAAAATAAAACGATATGGAAAATATTATTCATTGTGAACCAATCTTTTATTTGGCATTGTTTTCTTATTGATGCGAAAAATATTATTTGGATTGTGTCAGACGGTCCTGTTATATAAAAGGGAGAAGTGGGATAGATATAATTCCGGATCGTAAAATGGGATAAATGCCATATTGGGCTGATCGCTTCAAATAGGATATTTCATAAAGTGATGTTTATAGAAACAACCCCAATCTGTTTTTTGTGTAGGAATAACTTTTTACGTGTATATACCTTCATTACTATTCAAAGAAAATTGTTGTGCTGTATGAATATTTTTTCTAGTTTCACTAAATGAACTTATAGAAACTTTAGATTATAATAATGGATAATTATTGGACGACCTTTTCTTTTTTTAACGCCAGCTGTCCGAGTTGCCGTAATAGAGGAGTTTTAAGGTCAGTGTGGCCAACAAAAAGTGGTTTTTTCTGACAATAATGACAGTTGAGGTCTACTGTTTAAAACATAAGAATTTGTATATTTGTTTTCATTGGGAACATCTATATTGCTGTATTAAAATAATGAAAACATCCCCGTAGCATATATCTTGAAATTTAAAATGACTCTTTAGCTGAATACTCAACATATCGGTGGCCAATAATCCTTAGAACTTCTGGCAAGTCACCGTTTCATTTCTGTTATTCAGTCACTAGTTATGTCAAATGTCAGTTATATTCATTTTTGTTGATATTCGTTTAATTGTGTACGTCCATTTTCGATTGAATTTTGTAGCATTTCTAATTAGCTGTATCTCTATTCTTCTAATTACTTTTTTTCACTGACATTTGACAAAACTAGTGACTGAATAACAGAAATGAGATGGTGACATGCCAAGAGTTCCTAGAATTATTGGCCACTGATATGTTGAGTATTCAGCTAAAAAGTCATTTTAAATTTCAAGATATACACTTAGAGGGTGTATTAATTATTTTAATTAAATCTCATGTTTTGAACTGTAGACCTTAACTGTCATTCTTGTCAGAAAAAACCACTTTCAGTTGGCTACACTGACCTTAAACTAAACTCCTCTATTGAAAAGATCCCCACTGAAAATTTGATCGTATTTGAATAAAAAAACTTCCCCCTTTTGAAAAAAATTTGTACGTCTATAGCAATGGAATTTTTTTTTTGTCCACGACCACCTAATAATAAGCCGATATTTTACCTCCTAACAAAAGGTATATGGTACCCATATATCAACTGTCGTGAATTATGAACCATAATACGCTACAGTGTATTATGAACTAGAGATGGGGGTACCTACAATATGAAATAAACTATTAAATCTGTGTATTTTGTTCAGGAAATTTGTTTCTGACATATATCGTATCGATAAAATATTGTAATTTTTAGTATTGATACTTTTCATAGCGATATTTTCTAATATTAAGTATTTTAAAACAATATATTTATAACAGTACGTTGTATTGATACTTTCTACAGTATCGCCCATCTCTATATATGTCAAATTATATTTTTATGTAGCAGTCAGAACATTTTGAGGTTAGTATAATACCAAATCGTTACTGACTTTTATTTAATAAAGAAATCAAGTGTTGTGGACAAAGTATAGTATTCTACTCGAAATTTATGGCCATAATTCACTTGGGTGACTTGCGGCTCGTGACGCAAACGTCACCCATCGTGAGTTATGGCTATCATAAATTGCTCGTTTAATAATATACTATAATAAATTGGGTAGTTTACGTAAAAATTAGGTAAATCACTATTGGCAACAGTATTTTGTCCTTAAGCTATAATTCTAATCCTACTAAAGAATTTACAACCAAATTAAGGCAGTCTGTACTCATATAATTACCCTGATATGGTGGTTTAATGTTTAACATGCAACTTCATGGTAATACACATATTTTCAAAACATGAAAGAACTTGCAGTTGCCGTTAATAAATGAATGTGACGTTAGTAGTATTTTAAATGCTATAAATACCCTTTATATGCTTCTAAGCAAGGCAATATTTGTTGGTGGAATGATTGGGGAATGAAATAGTGTCAGATTGGGTGAATTTGAGCCTGTTACTCCGTTTTAAATGAATGGTAATTCTGGACACAGATTTGTTTTATGTTTTTGGGGTAGCTGGATCAAAATTTTCGATACCCCCCAATCTTCCCAAACTTTCCAAAAAAAATAAGACATCAGACGGTGTGTCGACCCCAATTTTGGCAAGGAAATGTTCAATATAGTACGAAAATTTATATGATGATAGTCCTTGAGATTGGTATGAAGAGGATGTTGTTTGATGTTCAATTGAAGTTGTAGTTTGCAAAATATTTTTTTCTATTTCCATAACTGGCTTTTCAAATTTAATTTAAAATAAATAAAGTTTTGGTAACCAAGAGTGTCTTTTCAATGGAGGAAAAAAACTTGCAGCCGACTACCTACACAAAGAAAAATTTCCAGTTGAATCAATCGTTTTTTTCAAATTAGAGCCCTGACTTTCAAAGGAATACTAACTGCCCTTATTTCTCCCGTTTGTGGTTTTCAACCTCACAAAGTAAAGGATCATTCTTCCTATTTTTACATCAACTTTTTTTTGAGTACGTCTCAAGAATGGATAATTAACTCACCACTGTGCCGACTTCAAACAATCTAATTTCATGAGACGAGGTTTATTTAGCGGAGGAAACTACCAGGGAAAATAATGATCTAGAATCCATTGCCGCACAAGTCGAGGATATATACGGATATTATAAAAATGTGATGCACTTTAGGACCCAATATTTTTATACAAAGTGGGGTGCAAGTAGAAATGAATTTACTATCAATAAACGTCTAACAAGATTATAAGGGAATATTGGGAATTATAGACTCGAAATACACTGGACTTTGTGAAATTTTCCGTTGGATCGATTGCCGGAGACTAGAATGCTCTAGCTATCATATTAGTCGAGTTATGAGCACATGATGTTTTGAAAACTGGTTCGGAAATTTCATGACTCCATTTGGAGGCGAAATTATGATTTTATACAAAAACCTGTGCCAGTCGATTTTTCACATCAAAAAACTCTTACAGACAAATTTTGAGCAATTTTTATGACAAAAACGTATTTTTTCTCGAAAATTTTGAAGCATGGGGTAGGTATGGAAATATTTAATGTAAACTGCTTTGTGCTAACTTCTTTCCTGTTCGGAATTATGAACTCATAATACACTGGAATACGTAAAATTTTCCGCTGAATCTATTGCCGAAGACTAGAATGTTCTATCTATGATATTTTCCGAATTATGGGCATCTTTAGTTTTGAAAAGTGGATTTTCGGAAATTTCATGACTTCATTTGGAGGGGAAAAAATGATTTTATACGAAAACGGACTGTTCCAGTCGATTTTTCGCACAAAAAAACCCCTTCAGGCAAATTTTGAGCAATTTTTATGACAAAAACGTATTTTTTCTCGAAAATTTTGGAGCAAGGGGTAGGTATGGAAATATTTAATGTAAACTGCTTTGTGCTAACTCCTTTCCAAGTCGGAATTATGGACTCAAAATACACTGGGATACGTAAAATTTTCCGCTGAATCGATTGCCGAAGACTAGAATGTTCTATCTATGATATTTTCCGAGTTATGGGCATCTTTAGTTTTGAAAAGTGGATTTTCGAAAATTTCATGACTTCATTTGGAGGAGAAAAAATGATTTTATACAAAAACAGACTCTTCCAGTCGATTTTTCGCCCAAAAAAACCCCTTCAGGCGAATTTTGAGCAATTTTTATGTCAAAAACGTATTTTTTGCCGAAAATTTTGGAGCAAGGGGTAGGTATGGAAATATTTAATGTAAACTGCTTTGTGCTAACTTCTTTCCTGGTCGGAATTATGGACTCAAAATACACTGGGATACGTAAAATTTTCCGCTGAATCGATTGCCGAAGACTAGAACGTTATATCTATGATATTTTCCGAGTTATGGGCATCTTTAGTTTTGAAAAGTGGATTTTCGAAAATTTCATGACTTCATTTGGAGGAGAAAAAATGATTTTATACGAAAACGGACTGTTTCAGTCGATTTTTCGCACAAAAAAATCCCTTCAGGCAAATTTTGAGCAATTTTTATGTCAAAAACGTATTTTTTGCCGAAAATTTTGGAGCAAAGGGTAGGTATGGAAATATTTAATGTAAACTGCTTTGTGCTAACTTCTTTCCTGGTCGGAATTATGGACTCAAAATACACTGGGATACGTAAAATTTTCCGCTGAATCGATTGCCGAAGACTAGAATGTTCTATCTATGATATTTTTTGAGTTATGGGCATCTTTAGTTTTGAAAAGTGTATTTTCGAAAATTTCATGACTTCATTTGGAGGAGAAAAAATGATTTTATACAAAAACAGACTCTTCCAGTCGATTTTTCGCCCAAAAAAACCCCTTCGGGCAAATTTTGAGCAATTTTTATGACAAAAACGTATTTTTTCTCGAAAATTTTGAAGCAAGGGGTAGGTATGGAAATATTTAATGTAAACTGCTTTGTGCTAACTCCTTTCCAAGTCGGAATTATGGACTCAAAATACACTGGGATACGTAAAATTTTCCGCTGAATCGATTGCCGAAGACTAGAATGTTCTATCTATGATATTTTCCGAGTTATGGGCATCTTTAGTTTTGAAAAGTGGATTTTCGAAAATTTCATGACTTCATTTGGAGGAGAAAAAATGATTTTATACAAAAACAGACTCTTCCAGTCGATTTTTCGCCCAAAAAAACCCCTTCGGACAAATTTTGAGCAATTTTTATGACAAAAACGTATTTTTTCTCGAAAATTTTGAAGCATGGGGTAGGTATGGAAATATTTAATGTAAACTGCTTTGTGCTAACTTCTTTCCTGTTCGGAATTATGAACTCATAATACACTGGAATACGTAAAATTTTCCGCTGAATCTATTGCCGAAGACTAGAATGTTCTATCTATGATATTTTCCGAATTATGGGCATCTTTAGTTTTGAAAAGTGTATTTTAGAAAATTTCATGACTTCATTTGGAGAAGAAAAAATGATTTTATACAAAAACAGACTCTTCCAGTCGATTTTTCGCCCAAAAAAACCCCTTCAGGCGAATTTTGAGCAATTTTTATGTCAAAAACGTATTTTTTGCCGAAAATTTTGGAGCAAGGGGTAGGTATGGAAATATTTAATGTAAACTGCTTTGTGCTAACTTCTTTCCTGGTCGGAATTATGGACTCAAAATACACTGGGATACGTAAAATTTTCCGCTGAATCGATTGCCGAAGACTAGAACGTTATATCTATGATATTTTCCGAGTTATGGGCATCTTTAGTTTTGAAAAGTGGATTTTCGAAAATTTCATGACTTCATTTGGAGGAGAAAAAATGATTTTATACGAAAACGGACTGTTTCAGTCGATTTTTCGCACAAAAAAATCCCTTCAGGCAAATTTTGAGCAATTTTTATGTCAAAAACGTATTTTTTGCCGAAAATTTTGGAGCAAAGGGTAGGTATGGAAATATTTAATGTAAACTGCTTTGTGCTAACTTCTTTCCTGGTCGGAATTATGGACTCATAATACACTGGAATACGTAAAATTTTCCGCTGAATCGATTGCCGAAGACTAGATGGTTCTATCTATGATATTTTCCGAGTTATGGGCATCTTTAGTTTTGAAAAGTGTATTTTAGAAAATTTCATGACTTCATTTGGAGGGGAAAAAATGATTTTATACAAAAACAGACTCTTCCAGTCGATTTTTTCCCAAAAAAACCCCTTCAGACAAATTTTGAGCAATTTTTATGTCAAAAACGTATTTTTTGCCGAAAATTTTGGAGCAAGGGGTAGGTATGGAAATATTCAATGTAAACTGCTTTGTACTAACTTCTTTCCTGGTCGGAATTATGGACTCAAAATACACTGGGATACGTAAAATTTTCCGTTGAATCGATTGCCGAAGACTAGATGGTTCTATCTATGATATTTTCCGAGTTATGGGCATCTTTAGTTTTGAAAAGTGTATTTTAGAAAATTTCATGACTTCATTTGGAGGAGAAAAAATGATTTTATACAAAAACAGACTCTTCCAGTCAATTTTTCGCCCAAAAAAACCCCTTCAGGCAAATTTTGAGCAATTTTTATGTCAAAAACGTATTTTTTGCCGAAAATTTTGGAGCAAGGGGTAGGTATGGAAATATTTAATGTAAACTGCTTTGTGCTAACTTCTTTCCTGGTCGGAATTATGGACTCAAAATACACTGGGATACGTAAAATTTTCCGCTGAATCGATTGCCGAAGACTAGTACGTTATATCTATGATATTTTCCGAGTTATGGGCATCTTTAGTTTTGAAAAGTGGATTTTCGAAAATTTCATGACTTCATTTGGAAGAGAAAAAATGATTTTATACGAAAACGGACTGTTTCAGTCGATTTTTCGCACAAAAAAATCCCTTCAGGCAAATTTTGAGCAATTTTTATGTCAAAAACGTATTTTTTGCCGAAAATTTTGGAGCAAAGGGTAGGTATGGAAATATTTAATGTAAACTGCTTTGTGCTAACTTCTTTCCTGGTCGGAATTATGGACTCAAAATACACTGGGATACGTAAAATTTTCCGCTGAATCGATTGCCGAAGACTAGAATGTTCTATCTATGATATTTTCTGAGTTATGGGCATCTTTAGTTTTGAAAAGTGGATTTTCGAAAATTTCATGACTTCATTTGGAGGAGAAAAAATGATTTTATACAAAAACAGACTCTTCCAGTCGATTTTTCGCCCAAAAAAACCCCTTCGGGCAAATTTTGAGCAATTTTTATGACAAAAACGTATTTTTTCTCGAAAATTTTGAAGCAAGGGGTAGGTATGGAAATATTTAATGTAAACTGCTTTGTGCTAACTTCTTTCCTGGTCGGAATTATGGACTCATAATACACTGGAATACGTAAAATTTTCCGCTGAATCGATTGCCGAAGACTAGAATGTTCTATCTATGATATTTTCCGAATTATGGGCATCTTTAGTTTTGAAAAGTGTATTTTAGGAAATTTCATGACTTCATTTGGAGGGGAAAAAATGATTTTATACAAAAACAGACTCTTCCAGTCGATTTTTCGCCCAAAAAAACCCCTTCAGGCAAATTTTGAGCAATTTGTATGACAAAAACGTATTTCTTCTCGAAAATTTTGGAGCAAGGGGTAGGTATGGAAATATTTAATGTAAACTGCTTTGTACTAACTTCTTTCCTGGTCGGAATTATGGACTCAAAATACACTGGTATACGTAAAATTTTCCGCTGAATCGATTGCCGAAGACTAGATGGTTCTATCTATGATATTTTCCGAGTTATGGGCATCTTTAGTTTTGAAAAGTGTATTTTAGGAAATTTCATGACTTCATTTGGAGGGGAAAAAATGATTTTATACAAAAACAGACTCTTCCAGTCGATTTTTCGCCCAAAAAACCCCTTCAGGCAAATTTTGAGCAATTTTTATGACAAAAACGTATTTTTTCTCGAAAATTTTGGAGCAAGGGGTAGGTATGGAAATATTCAATGTAAACTGCTTTGTGCTAACTCCTTTCCAAGTCGGAATTATGGACTCAAAATACACTGGGATACGTAAAATTTTCCGCTGAATCGATTGCCGAAGACTAGAATGTTCTATCTATGATATTTTCCGAGTTATGGACATCTTTAGTTTTGAAAAGTGAATTTTCGGAAATTTCATGACTTCATTTGGAGGAGAAAAAATGATTTTATACGAAAACGGACTGTTTCAGTCGATTTTCCGCCCAAAAAAACCCCTTCAGGCAAATTTTGAGCAATTTTTATGACAAAAACGTATTTTTTCTCGAAAATTTTGGAGCAAGGGGTAGGTATGGAAATATTTAATGTAAACTGCTTTGTGCTAACTTCTTTCCTGGTCGGAATTATGGACTCAAAATGCACTGGAATACGTAAAATTTTCCGCTGAATCGATTGCCGAAGACTAGATGGTTCTGTCTATGATATTTTCCGAGTTATGGGCATCTTTAGTTTTGAAAAGTGTATTTTAGAAAATTTCATGACTTCATTTGGAGGAGAAAAAAAGATTTTATACAAAAACGGACTGTTTCAGTCGATTTTTCGCACAAAAAAACCCCTTCAGGCAAATTTTGAGCAATTTTCAAGTGAAAAACGTAATTTTGGAGCAAGGGGTAGGTATGGAAATATTTAATGTAAACTGCTTTATGCCAACTTCTTTCCTGGTCAGAATTATGGACTCAAAATACACTGGGATACGTTAAATTTTCTGCTGGAACGATTGCCGAAGACTAGAATGTTCTATCTATGATATTTTCCGAGTTATGGGCATCTTTAGTTTTGAAAAGTGGATTTTCGAAAATTTCATGACTTCATTTGGAGGAGAAAAAATGATTTTATACAAAAACAGACTCTTCCAGTCGATTTTTCGCCCAAAAAAACCCCTTCAGGCAAATTTTGAGCAATTTTTATGATTATTTTTTTCACTTGTCAAAATCTGACATTTTGGTGGTTTTAACCAATAGCAATACATTATTCTAGCCAATCATTCGGTATTATACTGATAATTATGCTTCCTCATCGATAAAACCTTGTTTACATCGAAACGTCAAAATTTTACTTTGAATTTGTCATTATTGACAACTAAAAGCGCTTTCAAAAATCCTTTTAAATTGTTGAAAAAAATAATCTTCCCAAATACAACTCGCTCTTCAAATTTTATCACATAATTTTTTATTTTCATCACTCAAACTTGTTTATTTGAGGCAAAAACATTCAAACAAACCGAATTTAGATAAAATCACTCCTCCTAACGGAGTCGTGATTTTATCAAATCGGTTTGTTTTCATATTTTTGCCAAATAAACAAGTTTTCGTGGAAAAGAAAAAATTATCGATAAAATTTGAAGCACTCGTGGTATTACCTTTGACAAAAACGTATTTTTTCTCGAAAATTTTGAAGCAAGGGGTAGGTATGGAAATATTTAATGTAAACTGCTTTGTGCTAACTTCTTTCCTGGTCGAAATTATGGACTCATAATACACTGGAATAAGTAAAATTTTCCGCTGAATCGATTGCCGAAGACTAGAATGTTCTATCTATGATATTTTCCGAGTTATGGGCATCTTTAGTTTTGAAAAGTGGATTTTCGGAAATTTCATGACTTCATTTGGAGGAGAAAA
The DNA here is from genome assembly GCA_963978555.1 of Galerucella nymphaeae. Taxonomy (NCBI): domain Eukaryota; kingdom Metazoa; phylum Arthropoda; class Insecta; order Coleoptera; family Chrysomelidae; genus Galerucella; species Galerucella nymphaeae. Next base: position 20,289,826 of record OZ021706.1, read on the forward strand.
AATGATTTTATACAAAAACAGACTCTCCCAGTCGATTTTTCGCCCAAAAAAACTCCTTCAGGCAAATTTTGAGCAATTTTTCTGTCAAAAACGTATTTTTTGCCGAAAATTTTGGAGCAAGGGGTAGGTATGGAAATATTTAATGTAAACTGCTTTGTGCTAACTTCTTTCCTGGTCGGAATTATGGACTCAAAATACACTGGAATACGTAAAATTTTCCGCTGAATCGGTTGCCGAAGACTAGAATGTTCTATCTATAATATTTTCCGAGTTATGGGCATCTTTAGTTTTGAAAAGTGGATTTTCAAAAATTTCATGACTTCATTTGGAGGAGAAAAAATGATTTTATACAAAAACGGACTGTTTCAGTCGATTTTTCGCACAAAAAAACCCCTCCAGACGAATTGCGAGCAATTTTTATGTCAAAAACTTATTTTTTGCCGAAAATTTTGGAGCAAGGGGTAGGTATGGAAATATTTAATGTAAACTGCTTTGTGCTAACTTCTTTCCTGGTCAGAATTATGGACTCAAAATACACTGGAATACGTAAAATTTTCCGCTGATTCGGTTGCCGAAGACTAGAATGTTCTATCTATAATATTTTCCGAGTTATGGGCATCTTTAGTTTTGAAAAGTGGATTTTCAAAAATTTCATGACTTCATTTGGAGTAGAAAAAATGATTTTATACAAAAACAGACTATTCCAGTCGATTTTTCGCACAAAAAAACCCCTTCAGGCAAATTTTGAGCAATTTTTAAGTCAAAAACGTATTTTTTGCCGAAAATTTCGGAGCAAGGGGTAGGTATGGAAATATTTAATGTAAACTGCTTTGTGCTAACTTCTTTCCTGGTAGGAATAATGTACTCAAAATACACTGGAATACGTGAAATTTTCCGCTGAATCGGTTGCCGAAGCTTAGAATGTTCTATCTATAATATTTTCCGAGTTATGGGCATCTTTAGTTTTGGAAAGTGGATTTTCGAAAATTTCATGACTTCATTCGGAGGAGAAAAAATGATTTTATACAAAAACAGACTCTTCCCGTCGATTTTTCGCCCAAAAAAACCCCTTCTGGCAAATTTTGAGCAATTTTTATGTTAAAAACGTATTTTCTGCCGAAAATTTTGGAGCAAGGGGTAGGTATGGAAATATTTAATGTAAACTGCTTTGTGCTAACTTCTTTCCTGGTCGGAATTATGGACTTAAAATACACTGGAATACGTAAAATTTTCCGCTGAATCGATTGCCGAAGACTAGAATGTTCTATCTATGATATTTTCCGAGTTATGGGCATCTTTAGTTTTGGAAAGTGGATTTTCGAAAATTTCATGACTTCATTCGGAGGAGAAAAAATGATTTCATACAAAAACAGACTGTGCCAGTCGATTTTTCGCACAAAAAAACCCCTCCAGACGAATTGCGAGCAATTTTTATGTCAAAAACGTATTTTTTGCCGAAAATTTTGGAGCAAGGGGTGGGTATGGAAATATTTAATGTAAACTGCTTTGTGCTAACTTCTTTCCTGGTAAGAATAATGTACTCAAAATACACTGGAATACGTAAAATTTTCCGCTGAATCGATTGCCGAAGACTAGAATGTTCTTTCTATGATATTTTCCGAGTTATGGGCATCTTTAGTTTTGAAAAGTGGATTTTCGAAAATTTCATGACTTCATTCGGAGGAGAAAAAATGATTTTATACAAAAACAGACTGTTCCAGTCGATTTTTCGCACAAAAAAACCCCTCCAGACGAATTGCGAGCAATTTTTATGTCAAAAACGTATCTTTTGCCGAAAATTTTGGAGCAGGAGGTATGGAAACATAATGTAAACTGCTTTGTGCTAACTTCTTTCCTGGTCGGAATTATGGACTCAAAATACACTGGAATACGTAAAATTTTCCGCTGAATCGATTGCCGAAGACTAGAACGGTCTATCTATCATATTATCCGAGTTATGAGCACATTAAGTTTTAAAAACTATTTTATGTACCTAACTATTTTATGTACCTCTCCAGACGAATTTTGAACCACTAAGCATTTGCTTCCATACACTTTATTAAAACTGTAAGAATCATGCGGTACTATTGCACTTGTGAAATTCGATATCTAGCAAATTGATTCGGAGTATGACACCTTCTTTTAATTACAAAACTAGGATATAGTGTAGTTAAATACGTTATGTAGATATAACGTCGAAATTCTCAGTTCCATCTTCCCAATTATACTCTCGAGACACTCTATTTCAACATTAATCCTTGAAATAATCGAGTATTATCAATATAATCATTGTTTCTAAGATAGTATAACCATATTAAACTCTTATCACAATTTGTGTTGTATATTCAAACTGAAAATATTCTAATCACAATCATTTGTGTATAACAATGAAACCAAAAATTTATTCTTATTCATTGTTCCTCTATTCCTTCTATACAATGCATACGGAAACAGATAGACAATACCCACTAAGAATATCCACATTTTTGTGGAAAATTAAAAATCTTTTCGATCGTATAATCTGTGCCTCCGAAGGCTACAGATAATAATCAAGGGTTAAGATATGTACATTGTACAAGGAGATGTTTCATTGCTCCAAAATATCCGTTCTCACTCAATGTATCACCAAACGTCCCAAGACGTCAATAGAGAACCTGGTGAGGTAGAATATCTAACACTATTACCATCCCAGACGAATTTTGAGCATTTTTTAGGTCAAAAATATTTTTTTGTCAAAAATTTTGGAGCAAGAGTTAGGTATGGAAATATTTAATGCAAACTGCTTCATGCTAACTTTCTTAATAATTGGAATTATGGACACATGTTGATGTAAAATTGTCCGCTGAATCGATTGCCGATGACTAGAACGTTCTATCTATCATATTAATCAATTTATGAGCATTTTTAATTTTGAAAAGTGGATTCTTGAAAATTTCATGACTCCATTTGGAGGGAAAAAATGATTTTATACAAAAACACACCATGTCAGTCGGCTTTTCGACCTAAAAAACCTCTCCAGACAAATTTTGAGCATTTTTTATGTAGAAAACACTTTTTTAGTGAAAAATTTTGAAGAGTCGGCTATTTAAATTCGGTCTATATCTGTGACTGAGGCTAGAAGCACTCTACCTCTAACCAGAAATTTTGAGCCCAACATTCATGGACTTGGGAGATCGATTTCACTTTTCCTCAGAAAGACGGCATATCTGAGAGTTGTGATATGCTTAGGGCGGAGCTTTCACAGTGGTCACCCATCCAAGTACAAACCGCGCTCGACACTGCTTCACTATAATTATCGCATCAGAGGTGTTCCACTTAGTACTGGGTCGACTGTCTTTGAATTGGTTCTGCTCATGACTATATAAAATTATCGGGCTCCACTCTCGCTTCACTCTGTATACATATGTATTCTATGAGGGCATAATTATTCAACTGAAAGCCCATTCTTTGTTCAGGAACAACGTTTTTACAAAACTCGCGGAAGAAATATTTCTCCCAAACGGACGTAAGGTAACATTTTATTTTTCTTCTTTCCTTTGCGCGTACGGCATAAAATTAGTTACTTTCACAGAATGGAAGCGTGAAAATGCTACTAGAACGGAGGAGGTATCAGTGCTTTACAGAAAAAAAAACTCCTTCGAGGAACTAACTGTTTTTGGAACTTTGAGGCTTGTTATTTATGCATGCAACAAGAAGTTTTTATATTTCAAATCAGCAAATTAAATTATTTCTTCTTTTTTATCGTTTTTTCCACCATGAATAAGTACTTAGTTGGAATATTCTGGATTACCGAGTGCTTGCAAAATACCAACACCCCACTAAAGGGTATAAAAACATGTTAATGTCCCGAGGGCGACGTCTTACGAACCCGAGGGCCTCTGGCCCGAGAGTTGTAAGTCGCACGAGTACCTATACACATCTGTTTATGCCCTTGTTATATACAAACTTTCATGTCATGGTAGTTCTTTATTGCAATCCAATCTTAATACAAGTCAGTATTTAAAAAAATCCGGATTGAATTAATAATATTGCCATTTTATGATAGTAAGTAGACACTATCGATGCTAAATGAATGTTGATAAACGTAAATGTCATAAAATCACAATAATTTTCAAAAGTCAAAATGAACGAAAATTTTGGAATTCCTGAGGAAATTATCCAAACTGGAAATCTGTTGCCAAAAAAGTCTAAACAAGCTCACGAGATGGGATACGAAAAATTGAATTCAAGAAAACTACGTAGAAGATGTTGATGAAAAATTATTTCACTTTATGCCCGCACGGGTATAAAGTATGACATGAGATAGTGGGTATACTTTGACCATTTTCAGTTTAAGGACCATAAAATAAAGCAATGTTGTCAGATATATTTTCTGAAATTGTTGTGCTCATTTTACATATGTTTCCCATTACTTCAATATACTGTTAGCTCATGATTTTCTTAGAAAACTAGTTTGGAAATATTTAATAAAAAATACATAATATAAATTTATTTGTAAGAATTAAAAAAAGTCGCTCGAAACTGTTATAAGAAGAGAAATTAATTAGAACAACTTCATGTATGCCCGAAAATATGGCACCGCAGGTGCACCTGCAGGATATCGCCAGTTACCGAGTGAAATATTGCTCATAATATCGAAAAATTCGGGTAGCTACTAAGGTGGTCCACTATAACATGAAAAATTTTATGGGATTAGGGTGCAAGCCACTTGTTTACTTTCATAAGTCTCATAGGCGTGTGCAATTCTGTTTGTATATTTATATGTAGACCTATTTAAAATAATATAGTAGTATCTATTTCTTGGTTGAGTGAGTTTAATGAAATAATAATACCTATATTGAGTGAATTGATAGCAATATAATATTTATTTGTTCGTAGACGTTAGGGTAAATTTTGTAATTAATTAGAATAGCATTTTGGAGACCATTTGAAACGACAGTCCAAGATGATGCGCGGGAATCTAATAATTTGGCGCCACAAGCAAATGACTTAGCAATAATTTGATGATAGGGCCGAATTTAAAAACAAAGATTCACATGTCCAGTGTCAACGCGTTGTTTTAAATATATACGCGTGTATCCATTATTTCACAATATTCGAATTTATAAAAAAAATTCATGCACGTCATTGGGCGGCTTCTTTCTTCAATGGGATTAAAAATATGGGTCATCAAATTAACATTGGTTATACTTTAACTGAGCAATAAAAACACAATAATGAACTAGTATGACATAAATACATTAATATAAATAGACTCATTCTCGTGAGACACAGATTTTTTGGATATTTTAACTGAATGTGAGGCATGAATTTGATTGGTTTACATAGAAAATGTGAAGTTTTCATTGATAATAAATTGATAAAAATTCCCATTCCATTCGTTCGCTTTTAAAAAATAAATCCACCCCACTTCTCCGTCCCTGTTTAACGATGTCATTTAAACTCCGAAAGGATACGACTAAGGTGTCTTTACCTACTTTTATCATTACGCAAAAGTTCCTCAGAAGTTTTTATTGCGGAAATATGTGGTTGAAATTTTGTATGCTCGATATGAATAATGCATGTGTAAGGAGTGTCTTAAGTTCAGGTACAATTTTAAACTTTATACACATCGATGTCAAAACACCAACAAACTTGCGTCGTATTTTATGTTTATTTTAATTTTTACTTATTTTATTAATAATCAAATGTCGGTACATTTGAAACGTCGTAGGAAAAATATAGTGTTTTACGTTGAATCACGACCAGCGAGGCTAGCCGACATCTAACTTAAAAGCAGATTTCTCGAACAGTATTTTGTTTTCATCTGAAGCATTTCAAATTTTCTGTTGCCTTAACTTTATTTCTTGTGCTTCATCTGCTGGTTATTAGTAGGGGAGCGAGGGGCTTGTTGTAACAGGGGTAAGTAGTAACAGGCCCTTTTCACTAGGATCTTAAACGCTATTATAGTATTTCTTTGACTCGATTTAACCTATAAATCGCGCCGCATCATGTTGCCATAGCCAATGTCCCGCCGGCCGGTGCATTAAGGGGAAGTGTGCACGTGCTTCATTTCTGCCAGGTAATATAAAATTGTACTGTCGTGATATTTCGGTTTGCGTATTTAATATTGACTAATTTCAAATTTTCTATATCTTATTTCCATTCAAATTTATCTATCTCTGATAATGTGTAACAGTTTTTATGATTGCTAAATTGTTTAAATAGTTATCTTGATAAATGTTGAAAATCATACCAAAGGGTTAGTTGTAACAAAATCCCGGGGTTTGTTGTAACGTGTTACTACATGCCACCAAATGTTGATTCTTACATAAGTATAATACTTTGTTAGATAGCTATTAAGATGATATAATTACGAGCATACCTTGAATTATTTAATTACTTACTGTGATTTAAAAGTGCCATGATGATTATAAGTAGTGTTTAACTAAATAAAACTGTTAATTACTTAATTTTAATTGTTGATTACTAAAAAAATGTATTTGAGTTGATTTTTGATAAGAATTACGTAATACTTACTTTAGAAAGGTGTCAATTTAAAAAAAAACAAAGAATAAATAATTAGAGGTATTATTGTCGTTTTTTTTGTCGTTACTACTTGCCCCGGTAGATGTTACAGCTTGCCCCAAGCACGAGGTAAGTTGTAACACCGCACTTCTTCTAGAAAATAATTGATTGTAAAATAATGACCAATAGTTATGGTATTATTTTTACTTAATTTGGTAGAGGAAGAGTTACAGTATTCATCCATCCTTATTTAGTAGAAATTTAATCAATAGATTTCAAGATATATTAGTTTTGATGAAAACTGTTACAACAAGCCCCTCGCTCCCCTACTCCTGGATGATCACATTTGTTTACTTTATGAAAAATGTAATTGTTTTCACTACCAAATTTTTTCACTGATATCTTCAATGTCAAGATCATATAATTTGTTTTTTCTTGATTGATTTTCAGTCCTAAAATTTTTGCTTGCTTTCTACCAGATTTTTTGTAATTCCCTTAAGCTCTATCTTTAATTTTGTCAGAACTGCTTAATCATACTTAATAATTGATAATTTATTATTACCACATAATTATCATTGAAAATAAAAAGAATATCTATGAAAAATGAGCAGATAGATATTCTCCATTATCCATTGGTGAGGTATATTTTAGATAAATAAGTACTTAAAGTATCTGATATCTCAAGTTATGAAATTGTGAAGCAATTCCATGTATAGATATATTACATTTTTTGTTTATTTTAGTTAATATTATTGGAGTTTATGAATATTATAGAATTCAAAATAAGGTGCAGACGTATCAAATAATACAAAAGTACCCACGTATTTTCAGTTAGAAAAAGAAACTGGTTAATTTCATAGCTTCTTCTAATTTGGCGTCTAGAAATTACTCCAATAGTTATAAATTTTAAAGGTGAATAGTGTGGCACAGATTTAAAAAACGAGAATTTGACTCTGCTTAGTTCATATTCTGTCAACTTAACGTCAGTTTTGTCTTTTTTTGTTAAATGTATTTTATTTCTGGTGTTTTTATTATTTTTAATATATTCATTTTTCCATTGAATAACTAAAATATTCTAGATCTTCATTCAAATTTCGAAATTAATGGATCTCACTAATGAGGTCGAGTTTTTTAACTCATTTTTTTCATATTCCGAATAATTTTAAATCGAGAAGAAAATATTAAGATGATTTTAATGAGTTTCTTTTTTCTTTTCCTCTCGTCAACCAAATTTAAATACAATTCCCCACGAATACACGAACTGATTGCACACTTCAAACTCCCCATATCTCTTGATTAAAACCGATAAACATAATCAATTGATTCAAACGGTTTCGATCCTTAAAAATATTTTTTCCATCCCAGTTCGTTTTCAACAATGAAATTTGTTGTGTTCGTTTGTTTTTCTGTGATTTCTTCGGTATTTGGAGAATTAACTAAATTTGATTTGGTAAGTTTGAATCAATTTTTCTTAGGGTTCTATATTTAATGTCAGTGTTTAAAATATAAAATGGAGTTAACAAATAGTATAACTTTTTTCGATTTAAGGAAAAATTCGTAGATAGTCTCGGCTACGAATTGAAAGCACACAATGTCAAGACTAAAGATGGATACCTATTAGAAATTCACAGAGTGTCATCTGGTAAATATGCAAGTGATGAGGATAACAAACCGTCAGTTTTATTATGGCATGGTAAGTGAAGATTTTCTTTAATACTCTTTTACTTAGGATGATAACATACATAGGCATTCATTGTCCGTTGGCATGGATAACAGCAAGGAAGACCCAATCCATGAACTCACAGTCCTTTAGAAAAGCTAAAAGGGTACCAAAGATGTACTAGAGTGCTCCAGGCATACCTTAGGGACATCAGAGACATATCTCAGACAGCTAAGAAGTAGAGGGAGGTCAGACACTCTCAACTGCATCTCTGAGGTATCTAGTACGGCTGTGGTAACACTCTGATGTTTCTGTGATGCAGCCACAACTAATGAGAAGCTGATAAAACCGGATGTCTGGTTGTCAGCACCAACCGCCTCTATATCCACTTCATTATTATCTTTTAGGTTTTTTGGGTAGTTCTGCCGAATTTTTTCACTTGGGCACCGGAAAAGCATTACCTCTGAGACTTGTCGATGAAGGATATGACGTTTGGGTTGGAAACAACAGAGGAAATACCTGGGGAAGAAGCCATTCCAAACTTAATCCAGATAAAGACAGCGATTTTTGGGATTTCAGGTATTGAATTAAATTTTGTATTCATAACGTTTGGAAAGTAATGTAAATGCCTAAAAATCAGTTTATGGAATGAGCTAATTATGTATTTGTAAAAGAGCATGAGCAGCAAGAGTTATAGAAACTGACTTGAAGGTGTCGGATTAATAACGAGATAAAGTAGATCATTTTTATCACTTAAACAGTCCATTACGCTGGCAATTGTTGACCAAGCCTTTGCTTTATTTGTTTTTTGTGATCTTTCGATATTTTTTGTCAAAAATATTGACGTATTAAGTCAATGTTGAATGGTACATCATTAATTTGGAACATTATCAAACAATGACAGCTAAGAATAACTTCTTAATGGAATAGTGTAATTGCATTAAAAATCAATGATGTGTGTTATTGTAATTAAGGTTGCATAATTTTGTTGATTTTCCAGTTTGAATGAGCTCGCATTAGACGACATTCCGTCAACGATAGACTACATTCTAGACACCACCAAAAATACTCAACTTTCTTTCATCGGACATTCCACCGGAGCATCTCAATTCTTCATCCTAGCGTCTAGTAAACCAGAATACAACGAGAAAGTGAACGTTATGGCGGCTTTAGCTCCAGTTGTGTACATGAACAATACAAACAGTTTCCTTTTGAAGCTTCTTAATAAAGGTTACTATCCGGTTATATTGGTAAGTTTTTAAAAAAGTTTTCCATTCCATGTGACTAATATGAAATATGTTTTAGGATGTAGAGGAAAAACTTAATGTGACTGAAGTTTTGCCACATTTAAAGCAGATACACGATGCTTTAACTTTTTTATGCAACTTTGAGAAAACTAGGGATTTATGTTCGGAAGTTTTGTTTTTTCTCACAGGCAATGACAAGTCGGAAATCACTTTGGTACAATATTACTTATCAATTATATCTATATAAAGGGTGTGTCATGTGACAGTGACCAGTACGAACTTTAATATTTTTAAAAGCAGCCTTTTCCAAATTATAAATTAAAATTGAGAAAAACGAAAAAATATTTATCCAAATTTTGTAAATAATTTAATAAGACGTTTTATATGGCATACAAGTTGACTAACAGCCCATCATCAAGGGCAAATTATACCTTTTTTGGTCATTGACGAGACATAATGAACAAAAAAATAATTATTAATAAGGTTAGTCGCATAAGGAAGTGGTTTTTTTGGTTTTTCTTATATCTTTTGAGTTCCTTTCCCGCCCATGTTGTACCCGAAAAGTTTGGAGGTCGTATTAGTTTGCATCTAACATTAGACAAAAAACTAATGCCACCTGCTTAGTTGGTGTTTCTGCTACTTATATAGGATATTAATTTTTATTCCGCCTTTATCTGTGATTTGTAAGATTCTGATCTTATTTTATTATTGCAAATAGTATAATAATAGAGAAGAAACAAATAAGTGATGACAGCTGTCATTAGTTTTTCGTCAACTGTAAGATGTAGAATATCCCAAATAAATAGATCTGCAAAATTTTCGGGTACAACTCCAAACTTTTCGGGTACAGCAAAGGAAATCAAAACAAAAAAAAACTAAAAATTTGTTCGGTTTAACAACTTTCCCTGTATAGAAGTCGTACACTGTTTCTTACACCCTTCAAAACAGTTTCAAAATGCGTTGTTCTCAATATACAGAGAATTAAGAATTAATATTAATAGTTAATACAGTACAATGTCTGTCTAAATTTGATAACTTTTTTTATTATTTTAGGAAAATATAAGAAAATATTTCAAATCTTTTCCAGCGGGTACATCCGTCAAGGAACTCAATCACTTTTTACAATTTAAAATTACAGGTAAAATTTCCATATATTTATAAATATAAAATATTACTTCCAGTATAATAACTGTGTATTTTTAATGAATTTAGGTAACTTCGCACCCTACGACTATGGAAAAATTGAAAATCTAGATATTTACAACAGTACCACCCCTCCGCCGTATAATCTTTCCGCTATATCAGTACCCGTAGGATTATACTATGGAAAAAATGATCTGATAGTGTCAATAACTGTAAGTACTTTCTTTTATTCCTTCTAGACCGTCTATTGAAGCAGAATATATTACTTGGAAACTTCACTTTGAGTAGAAAATTTAGTGAGTTAAGTTGTCTGAGCAAAAACTTTTTGAAAACATCATCACAATTACTTTCCATTAGATTTTTCACTGGGTTTTCATTGTTAAAGATATTAGAGGAGAAGGAAATAATCATTATTCATAACCTTAAAAAAATCGTATAGGCTGAAAAGATCGTGATGAAGTATTTTCAGCACGCCTTTATGTCCTCTATATCATTTTCTTCCGGTTAGCCAATTATCCATTGACTATGCTTCTTTATCGCATAATCCTGTAATATATCTCAGCTGATTCTTGGTAAGTGTGAACATTTCAGGATTAGTTTCCCCAAGCATTTGTGTTAGGGTATACATCTACTAATTTTTTGCCGCTTCCAAATCCAATTCAAAAGATACTCAAATGTACTAAGGTTTTTGGTTTATCTCTGACCCTATTTTTCATTCTATTTGATACCCTGGCTAATGTATCTCAATTGCCACAAAAGAGCTAACCAGGAAAGGAAAACCATGCTCAATCCCTTAGGAGATGGGATGGAATCAAGATGCACTCTTACTAGGATCGCCCTGGGTGACCCTGGGAAGCTGTCACCGAAGAAATATTTGGATAAGACCAAGAACATTTCTGACTAGCCACTGTCAACTGAGGAAACACCTCCATACTATGGGGCTAGTGCAGGATGTGTGAACAGGAAGATGAAACTGTCAGGCATGTCTTATGCGAGTGTCCGGTGATATTGTCAATAAGAAAGTGTGTGTTAGGTGAGTCTTGGCCTACACCTGCCGATATAAAGATGTGCCTTAGTAACCTGTCCATCTTCCTAGAAAGACCTAAGTGCTCTGACCCTACTTTACAGATACAGATACAATGGAAAATTAAAAGTGAATATTTTTGATCTAACTATCCTTTTTTTTCAGGATATTGATCGGTTGGTGAACGATTTACCAAATGTAGTAGAGAACCATGCTATAGAATACGCACAATTCAATCACATAGATTTCTTACTGGCTAATGACGTGGATAATTTCGCAAACATTTTTATAATCAACACTCTTAACAGTTATAATAACAAAGATAGCATCAAGTCCACAACGACATCAACTTCAACTTCTTCACCAACTACCCATAGAACATCCACCACCACCACCACTAAAGCAGGAGCTAGGGGAGTTGGATCTTTCGGATTTTCAACCGTGATTTCAATAGTTGCCGCTACCTTATATTGTCAAAAATATATGTAATATTGTAATATTATTACGAGAGATCCCAATCTTCATATTAATTATTACTTACTTTAACAAAAATACATGAACAACCTGAAATTACCTGTTTTTTTTTTAATTTTTGATCTTCATTGCTTGAAAAAAAATGTCAAGAGCATGAAGCTAACGCCTACGCGGAAAACAAAGTAGCAATTCATCAAGAAATATGAATTCAAACACAAATGGAGCCATTAAAGTACATACTTTGATGTGAAATTCCCCGGTTAAAAAAATGCAAGAAAAAATAGCAACAAATCAAAAGACAAATGCATTTTTTTCATTTCAATTTTGATAAATAAAATCTACATAATGCATTTATTCACTTAACGGGTTGTTAAGTAGAAAGCAGGAAGAAATGAAGACGATTAATTATGAGGCTTTGAAGAAATTGACGAAAACAAGACACTTATTTTCATTTTCCATTGAGTGTTAGCCATAAATCAGCGTCACAAGATTCCTATTTCGGAACAGGCTTCAATTTAAAACGATAGTGGAAAAATTAACAAACTCGTTTGAAAAAATTTGTTAAACTTGACATGAGCGAAGTTGGAATTGCAGTAAGTAAACGTAGATTTATGGTTAGAGGGTCTATTAGACCCTAAACTAAGACTCACAAGAGTCTGTTGTGTTTTTTGTTGAATGTCATATTATTTACAAAGTTAAAAAAATCCTGCTCGCGTGTTCTCACTCCACATATTTATTGTTTCCTATTTCCCACGCACGTTCCGTAATCATTCCTCAATAAAAAACACAATCCTTATATTTTAAATACATATCTTGATCCTTGATTTAGTTCATTTTTCTATCAAAAGTGTTCACGTATGTTCACGGAGGTGGAAACTTAGACACGACCAAACAACGAAATTGTAGGAAGTATTTTTGAATGTATAGTATATACACACAACCGAATATTGACTTTTTTTTTCTGGGATGAAGAGTCATGATGTTGTACGGCTTGCTCTAGTCTCTGATGAATATTTGATGGTTTTCTGAGTACGTTATATTTTTACTGGCCATGTGTCTTTATTAAATTTCCACAATACAATATGAAAAAACTCGCATATTATACTAATATCAGCCAACATTATAAAGTTTATTCATATTTTAAAATCTAATATTGGAAGAGCGTTTTAAAAAATTGGTTTTGAAGCATTTAAGAATGTATTACAATCATCGGGGTCGATCTAAAACCGAAAACCTGGCAGTTTGGTTATCTCTAGCTCAAATTTTTTAATGTTCTTTAGTCGTTTGACTCGAAAAGCTGTCAACCTTTAAACGAAACACCAAAGATGGACAGTAGAATAGAAATTTCTCATGCAAAAGTTATAAGATCACTTCCGGACTTGCCCAAGGTCGTAATAAAATCAAATTAATCGGTCGATAAATTTTAAACTTTTTTTATTTCTCAAACGGAATATAATTTTGCCTTGCTTATCAAAAGAACAAAAAAAGGTATTTTTGCTACCAGTTTATTTCGTTACAGCAAGTCGTAGATTACTGTATGACACTGGCGTAGATTGCAAGACTCAAAAAGGGAGAACAGTAGAACATTTTTTTAATTAGAATGGAAAAAATGTGATCGATACTTCCAAAATTATTTAAGAACAATATTTTTTTTAATAATGAGCCTCAATCAAGAATTTTGAAGACATTCAAATCAATAACGATTGTCTTAACCAAAATTTCTATTTTTCTAACGAATCACTACTCTCACTTATATCTCATTTATACGATTAATCTTTTTATAGAAACGTTTTCCATTCAACAAATTTGCATATGATTGGACCTTTTATTCATACTACCGTTCCGGCAATGTAAAAACATTTTTATTCACAAATTCACCATAAAGCTGTCTAGTGGAATTGCATGGAATGTCGCGAGGTTTGTGTTTTATGATTGGGCCACGACCTCAGGCCGTCTAAAAACTTGCGTGTGATGTACGACAAAAAGATGCACAGCCTTAAAGCTGTGAGGTTTCTCGTTTAGTTCATTCTTTCGTTTTTATAGATATAAAGTTGATCCTTTGGAAGAAGTCGATTATGTACTTGTCTAAATAAAAAGATGGCATTTATTTTCACGACATTTCAAAATCATTGCTTTATACAGGGTGTTTTATTGGTTGACTGCAAGTAGAGGTGGTTCCAAATAGACTGTTTCATTCATTTAATCCAATGTTTTTGAAGGATATAACTTTAGAACCACCCTATATATTTCTTTCTTTTTCGGTGAGGATATATTGCATTGATAACACAATAAGATGTTTCAATAAAAATAATGATAATCCAGGTCTGGTTTAGGAAAAATTTGCAAAATTCGATAATCTCAAAAACAACACCTTGTATTTTGGAATTTTTAAAATCCAATAGAATATTAGAAGAGAACAGAGAAAATAGAGCGGTACCAAACTATTTTTCGGAGTATACATCCCGTTTTACTCAACTTTTAATGTCAAAGTTATAAATATAATTGACATTTTCGTACGTAATAACTTTAGAAATTAGAACCACCCTGTAGAACTCTTTCATTTTTGGAAGGTGTGAGTTACAGTTATTCACAAGTTCAAGTTACAGAAAATGTTATCCTTGATCTAAACTGATTTACAATATACGTCCATCATAAAGAAGATACACAGAATTGAAAAATGCAAAGTGTGTTTTTCAAAATTTGGCGAGAGCGACGGGATATTGACTTTTTGTTTGTTTTACCTAAAATAGACTTATATCGTAAGATGGAGTATCAATGTTTAATCGGGTACAACATTCCAAGTCTTCTTGATATGTCAAACTGGACTGAACACTATTTGTCTGGAATATAAGGCAGAAAATTACAAAAAATGAGTATCCCGTCGCTCTCGCCAAATTTTCAAAAAATCTCGCAATAGCAGTTAAATTTTTTATAATCTTCCGGTTACCTCTCGAGTATGAATTATCGATCTTTAGCAGCTATCAAGGAAAATATGTATATTTTTAGTTAATTAAAGCTACACAACATAGAAAGTAAGGTTAGGATCAACGTTGTTAGTGAACAGACAATAAAAAAGCTGGTTTACTATTTGATTACTTGTGCTCTTTTGTATTTGTTCTATTGATATACCAGCGTATTCTGCATATATGCATTTTCGATATTAAAAATCATACGAGGTACCAACCATAATCAAATAAGCAGAAGGATTAACCATCTCTGGAATACCTAATAATTTCGAATCTGTCCTCGTACATACAATTCGAGTTGAAGTCCATATTGCTTTTTTTTCAAAGCGAACAGGTTTTCAATTTGTGTTTATGGTGTAGTTTACAAAGTTTTGAAGTAGAAAATGATACTCCAGTGCTATTATTCGGTCTAGTTCAACTCCAATCACGAAAGTAATTACAAATTTATCTTATCTTTTATCGGAAAAGTCGATTTGCAAACCAATTAATTTTACCTCCATGTGGCCCGGGGCATAAAACTTCAAACCGTTGCTACTGGATATACAGTGTGAAACAACCAAATGGAATACATCGATTTGTATTTTTAAAAAAGTGAGAAAAATATGTATATATTTTTTTATATAGGGTGTGTCATGTGACTGCAGCCAATATCAACTATATTATTTTGAACGCAACTCCTTGTATATTATTTAGGTTCAGAAAATTCTATACAGGGACGTCCTTAAGTAATTAAGTAAAGTACAATGTTTCCTTAAAAATATAGAGATTAAAATCAACTATGTACAGTGGACAGATCGAGACGTGAACGGTCAAAAGCACCGCCCACGAAATGCGCACGAAATTCAATTGTGCTAGACCTCAGTTCGCATCATCTAAGTCCACATCATCGTATGTTTGCCTTTCTGTTTTCCGAATACTTTCTCTGTTCAACACTGACTGTGGCTTCGCGCATCTCGAAGTTCTCCCACCGTTCACGTCTCGATCTGTCCACTGTACAATCACTTAAGGACCACCCTGTACATGTGCAATATCTTATTCCTTTCTTCACCTTTTTCGAATTTATTGGAAACATTAAAAATAAAAATGTATTTTCCTACAAATATGGTATTTCTATATAAATATTATCCAAGCTTTAACAAAATTCGTGAAAAATTTTATTTTTCGATACTAAAAGAAATCTGGAACTTTAAAACATGTAAGTGCAACATATTTGTCAATCTATCAATAAAAATATTCTGTATACTACGATTTACTTGACAGTGACAACTTTTTATTGAATAAAAAAACTTTAAAAAGTTATTTAACTAATATA
The DNA here is from genome assembly GCA_963978555.1 of Galerucella nymphaeae. Taxonomy (NCBI): domain Eukaryota; kingdom Metazoa; phylum Arthropoda; class Insecta; order Coleoptera; family Chrysomelidae; genus Galerucella; species Galerucella nymphaeae. The sequence goes on from OZ021706.1 coordinate 20,306,159, forward strand.
AATTTAAAGGGAAACTTTTCCAATAAAAAGTGTTAAAAGTGAAATACGCGAGAATTGAAAAGTGAAACAAGAAGCGTACATCTAAAAAGTCAAAAAGTTTATATTGGAGAAAAGTTATTGAACTCGGTAACTTCGAATCAAGAAAATCAGAAAAGCAAAAAGTTTCCTTCAGTAACCTTCACGGATAACACGATTTTCCTATAACGTCAAGTAGTAAGTTGTTATAACCAGCAATCTTATTGTTGTTTTCTGTCGAAAAATGTATACTGTGTGGATAGAGGAGTTCAGTGTGGCCTACAAAAAGCGTTTTCTTCTGATAAGAATGACTGTTAAGGTCTACTATTTAAAAAATAAGATTCTGCATGTTTTTTATTATTGCGAACATCTACATTGCTTCATTAAAATAATGAATACACCACGAAGCGTATATCTTGGAATTTAAAATCACTTTTTAGCTGAATACTCACCATTCCAGTGACCAATAATCCTAGGAACTTCTGGCAAGTCACCATTTCATTTCTGTTATTCAGTCACTAGTTATGTCAAATGTCAGTGAAAAAAGTAATAAGAAGAATAGAGATACAGCTAATTAGAAATGCTACAAAAATCTAATCAAAAATGGACCTACACAATTAAGCGAATATCAACAAAATTGAATATAACTGACATTTGACGGAACTAGTGATTGAATAACAGAAATGAAATGGTGACATACCAAGAGTTTCTAGAATTATTGGTCACCGATATGTTGAGTATTCAGCTAGAAAGTAATTTTAAATTTCTTCAGGGGTGTATTCATTATTTTAATGAAGCAATATAGATGTTCGCAATGATAAAAAACATGCAAAATCTTATATTTTAAACAGTAAACCTTAACTGTCCTCCTCGTCAGTAAAAACCACTTTTTGTTGGCCACACTGACCTTAAACTGAATTCCTCTATTCATTTTTACCCTTCAGTTAATAATATTTGAAGAAAGGGAGGGTGCCATATGCTGGTTAATCGAAATATAACTTGCAATTGGCGTCTCATTAAATTTTGCCAAAGTATTTATTTGACATTCGACAGATATCAAATAAACTAATAGGCTTGTGTAATACATTTAGCTTCGGGGTATTAGGGCTGAGACCGACATATGTGATTAACAAGTACACTAAACTATACTTCATACGAGGAACGAATAGATCTACCTACAACACATATTTGAGATGTTCAGAGTAGATGTACAATATCACTTCTGGTACAACGAGTTCAGAACGATCGGAGTTCTCCAAAAAGTATTACGACATATTCAAACATTTTTGGAATCTCTTTGAAAAATCGAAGTCATTTGAAATATTCATAGGGTAAAGTTAAGTAGAATAAACGTTTAGGATAAGATGGACTACGAGTATAAAGATTGAATATTGACTATATTTTGTTTGGAATACCTCAGAAACTGTAAAATGTGTAGCGTGTCAAGTGAAAAAATTACCAGATCTTGATAATAAAGGAAACGCCATCGACTACCAGATAGTTCGAGTCGATAAAGCAGGTATTTTCTCGCGGAATCAAATCATTCGGTCCACGGACATCAACTTGCATAAAATATATCAAAGGCGCTTCTCAAGCACACGTCATTAACCTAATGAGCTTACTTCGACTTCGACCCTCTTACTGGAAAATTTCTACTTTAGTAACTCCCGTTTCATTCGTTGTGGCTACACTGACGACAACGTCAATATTAACTACAACTATAATAATAATAAATACTTACCAGCATCATAGCGATCGAATCTGTAAAAGAGAAGAATCTTATTAAAACATGAGAATAAATAAGAACATTTGAATAAACATATAAATGTTGTCACAGTTGTCACTAATGCGTTAAGGTAGTTTCCTTTAAAAGTTAAACATATTCTTGCAGATTATTCCTATTCTGAACGACGTCAAAAGTCGAATAAAAACAAATACATACATAAATATAACGCGTATGCTAAAAACTTCCAAAATCAAAAAGCGCGCGTCGTGAATGCTAGTTCATACCAGTAGCCAAGGTAGGCGCTTGTGCCACAAAACGCTACACGTTCAGCATCCCTCTCTTATTTATTACTTTATGCCTAAAGCATTGAAACAACATTTTTCGTACAGAACTGTTGATCTGATGATTTACTTTGACGTTTGCTGTAAAAGCAGCATTGGATAAATTTTGGTGAAAAATTTCATCTTACTTACATTTCCGATGGAAGAAATATAAAATTTGTATAATTTACATAAGCTAAGTATAAGATATTCATAAAAAGCTACGAAGTTTTCAGCGTACTACTTTTAAAATAGAAAATCTGAACTAATTTATGTTTCTGTGTGTACAACACAAACCGGGAGGTTTACCAAGTGTATCCATAATTAAATCTCCAACTTTTTGCAATGCTAATCTGGTGTTTTACATTAAAAAATTAGCTCGTAACCTTTTTTTTTTCTGCTATGGTAGCCATGATTGAAGATATATAGAGCTTCCAGACTAAGCGGAGAGTTTGTATAAAATACCCACCTTAGGCCATTTTACCGTTGGAGGTTCTGAATTATTATCTTGGGAGGGAATTCTTCTTGATAAATGGAAAGTGTTTAAAAAACACTATGGTCAGCAAAAACATATCATGTATTACATGTATATGGCCATTTATATATCCAGGATAGATTTGAAATATCCTGTTGTTAATCAAAGTAGTCTATACAGCATGGAATAAATTCTGTACCATGACCGGAATTTATTAGAATTCTTGAAAAAACTATTAGAAAACGACGAAAGATACATAGCCGTTACAAAAGGTACGTCTGCATCATATTGTGAGTTATGTAATTTCTCCAGCTAATCAAGTTTTTTAAGTCAAAGATTAGGGTTAACGTTTGTAATACATTTAAAAGGTTCATTATAGTGATATTTTGAGTAGGATATATCACAGACCTGTCTTTTTTTTCATTTCTTCCAACGTAATGTGCTAGAAGGACATGCACAATTGATGATGGTTATTATATTAACTCTATAAGTGATATTGTCCTTCAGAATTGCAAACAAAAAATGGTTTTATCTTGCAGATATATACCAAACCCGTTTAACTTTGAAGTGTGATTCAATGTCCTTCGTAGCATATAGCCAGGGAAGTAGTTGTTGCTCCTCAGTGAGTGAACTGTGCTTCGAAATTGACAAACTGTATACGTATTTTAAAAGGGGCATAATAATGATAAGGAAAATAATTTTATATACCCTGGAACTATTTGGGAATCGTATATGTGAAATATTTGATATGTTTTTTATAATATTTCTCCGTTTCTCGCTAGAATCTAATCACAAAAAGCTTTCAAGCAATTACAAATTTCTGAAAACTTGGTATAGAGCCACTCTTTGAGCACAAAAATGAAATGAAAATGTCTGGAGGGTTGAAATCGTTTTACGAATATAAAAATTTATTTCGTCGGTTTTTACAGAACTGATGAAGCCTACTTTTAATCAAAGTAAACAAGCGATTTCGATGAAATGTACGTTCTTAGCCAGTCATAGAATGAATTTTTGTGAAAAAGCAAAATACTTGATGTGCTCACATCAAAAGGTCCGTTCTTTAACGAAAGACATAATGCCTGCGAACTGTAATGCTGCCCGCTGTACTCTATACGATTGTTTCCCCTGCTATGGTCACCTATCCAAGTACTAACCACATTCGACACTGTAATTATCGCACCAAAAACGTTCCATTGCAGTGTTGGGCCGTTGCTATCGACGAAACTTTGGAAGAAGATTTAAATGAGAAGCTTGTGAAGCAAATACAATCTATTTTTTTTTAAATGCGTCATTTAACTCCCAACCCACTTTCATTTGATACAATTTATATTATTACAACAAATAAATTTGAAATTTGTTATTCAAATACCAATTATATATCTCGTACGGTCACTCTATCTGTTATTATGAACCATATTTTGTTTAATACTTCGGCGACCGCTCAACGGTTATTGACAAAAGAGCTTTTAATATTGAAATTATTAGCGAATTAATTTCAAAATAATTCTATACGCAAAATACAGAGATGGATCTTACACAATTTCAAAAACGTTTTAAACGATAGGTCATGCAAAATAGGTGAAATAAAACACTTTCATCCGGCAACATTGTCCTTTAGAGAGAATTCACTAGTTGGTGGGTAGGGGGGCAAGAAACATTCCGCCAGCCTCGGGAAATAAGTATACACCCCTAACTGATGACCGCGCACAATAATTTTTTCTCTCTCTTCCTTATATCCTTGTCGTACTTGTGTAATCTGAGGTGAAGGTTCCGATGTAATTTTCGCAATCTGTATTTCAACCTATCGCGGAAGAACAGTAGGTTCACAAGCGCACAAGCATTACATTATTTATCTATCACGCATATAGTGGGCTTTAACAAGCTACTATTTAAGTAGATAGGCTAGGAGAGTTCTGTGATATGTATAGGGAAAACAAGTAGATAGGCTAGAAGAGTTCTGTGATATGAATAGGGAAAACAATATCTTAGGAAGAAAGATTGTGTTGGGTGCGAATTAGAGAGAGAGAGGGAAAGCCTCTGCCAAATTTGTAATTGTTGGTCTCCAAATTTTGACAATTGGACTACCTCCAGTTGTAACGTCATCGTAGTCGACTCATTTTTAATTGAAAAAAATTTCCAAATTGCCAACCGTCGAACTATGCGTCTATAGTATGGCACTAAACGAATCCTGACATTAGCTCTCTCTCTCTCTAGCACATTGTTTTCCCTATATATATATCGCTGAACTCTCCTAGCCTATCTACTTGCTTAATTAACAACTAAACTTAAGTTCAACCATAACTAGGTGAATATCAGGAGAGCGTATGGTACAATTACATAACATAGAATGTCCGCTTTACTCTAAGGTGCGCTTTTAGATTGAAAATTGAAAATAGGATATTGTTTAGAAAAATGAATACATTTTATGGGAGTCCGTTCATGTGTAGCAATTGGATTCGTTTTAGGATAATTGCAGAATAGTTAGGAATAACAAATTTTGTTGACTGGAGTAAAAGCAAATAATAATAATATATTTTTATAATTAATTGCTTTGATCATTTAAATAAATATTTGTCGACAAATCAATTAATTTGGTTCTGATTGACATATATGCGACTAAATTATTCAATAAATGCCTATATTTAACAAATTAGAAGGGAAATCGGGTTTCATTTTGTTATTTCCATCCTCCAGCGTCGTAGTGAAGTAAGTGAGGTTAGATCTGGCTTCTATTTTTTCCTTCATTGATTAATATACCTACCGGGGATAATTTGCCATGCTTAAACTGGACAAATAGTCTAGCTCTGCTTTCAATATAGCCACAGATATAGCTCCTATTAATCCGTATATAGTATATCGAGAGTACAAAACAAATAAATATAAATATATCAAGAAATATGGTAAGTACAACGAACTATGCGGTTTTTTCTAGATACATTGAAAAAATAAGATTTACTTATGATAGTTTCACTTGCGTTGAGTTGCCTAAAATAAAATTCAAAGCATAAATCGCATTCCAAGACGATACAATATATTATAATGAGTGAAACTTTCGGAGTAAGCTTCGTGATAATTATACCTTATACAATCAATATATAACTAGTAATTTTTTACAGCATACATTTCAAAACGTCCGACTTGTTTTACAAACAGTCAATAAAGACTGTGATATTGGAAATTAAGGCATTTCTCTTCTATTTCTTTTAAAAAGGATTGATGATGGCTTAAACTAATAGTGATAGCGATAGATGATGTGTCATCCTCTGTGGCGAACTTTGAAGTTGTGAGAAGCAATAGGTTTTTTTTAATATTAAACTTCAGTTAGACGCATCGAAATATATCATTAATTACATCAAATTGACAGCAATTGGATTTACGATTCACAAAAAATAATATACAGATATTAAAAATGGTCATTATATAGCAATATGCAATCTAGGTTGTAGCGATTTTACTCAAATTTTTCTGAAATTTGAGACAAATCTATTGTTGAACAGGTATACTGTTGTTGTATCTCTGGAAACGTGAACACAACAAACACAACTAACTAACTATATATGATCATTAAACTTGCAAAACGAATCCCGAAAAGTTTAAAAACTTCTTTTTCTCAGGTGAAGTTCGTGTACAGTAATTACTTGACTACAATTTATTTAGGAACTATTCAGGAAACGAATAAGGCAACTGGCGATGAACAACGAGCGTGATTCCTCAAGCTAATAGGAACTTTGGCGCAACGAGAGTAAACAATGTTTTAATATCGGTTGTGACTATTAGAACATCATTGAGAGATTCCAAAACTCGTATATATATTTATTGAATATCTTGTGATCAACATGGACAAAGGAATTGGTGAAAGAAGCGACAAGATAAAAGACCACAAATCTGGTCCCCATCGACTCCCCATGGGTTATTAGACTCCAAGCTCAAAAGAAATAGGAGGAACTGGGATAGGAGTGATCGGGCCAGGAACCAAACACTATAAAAGCTTTGGAAAAACCTCAAGTATCTTTCAAGTGGAAATCCACGTCATGAGAAAGTGCGCAAAGTTCAATATTGATAAAGGATACAAAAGACAAAGGATTATTATAATGTCAGATAGTCAAGCAGCCATTAGAGCACTGAGCTCTTGTGTGATCAGTTCCAAAATGGTGTAGGAATGCCTAGACATACTCAATGAACTAGTAAGAATAGAAGGGAATCAAATAGCAGATGAATTTGTAAAGAGGGGGACTAAAATACCTTTCTAGGGGGCTGAACCCTTTTGCGGAATCAGCCCCAATGTAATATTGGAAGAAATGGGTAAAGCCAAGAAAAAGAGAAGATCTGACCATTGGAAAGATTAAATAGAGCTTATAAAATCTGGGTGACTACCACCTGTTTAGAACAAATGGATGCATAAGGGATTTTGTCGCCTGAAAGGGCACCTGAAAGAGCTCAAAATAGTGGAGAAAAAAGTATTTAGATTTTGTGGCATAAAAGAAGAAATCTCCATCCACATACTTTCCAGCTGCATAGCAATCCAGAATCTAAAAGCACAGCACCTGGGAGATTACTGGATAGTAGAGAAACATTTACCTGAGTTGAAGCCTGCAGATTTCCTAAAATTCCTCCGGGGAATAGGACCAAAGGAGCTACTAGTTGCTGAGACTCTCCTTAGAAACTAAGTAGAAGCAAGGGGGCACAATAGATCTTTTAATCAAACGCGAGCTAACTTTTGACCAAATAGCGTTCATAAAAAATACTAACAGATTTGGAAAGATCGTTGGAAAATAAGTTCAAATGCACTTTTAATTTCCTTTAATCCGTTCTGGTTCAATAAACAAATAGACAGTCGAACTCCATTTTAATACCACTTTTGCCAGCTAGACGGAGTAGTATCCACTACCGGTAATAATAAGACTAATAAAAAGAAATTAATTTCAGCAAACAACCTAGAGAAAACAAGATGTAAAATTAGCTGAGTAAAATGTAAAATGGGAATTTAAGAAAATGCTTAAATCTGCATAATTCTAATCCTGCGAGGATCAGTTTGCAAAACCGCTTTCTAGCTTCTGCCCTTTTGATATTTTAAGTGATTAACTTGCAATTTCAAGTCACTCTCTCTGTAAGTATTTATCGTTTGAATTTCGATTCAAAGTATTTACTCAATGTTTGATTACCGCAAAAACTCCAGTGTACTCCAAGTTTATATTTTTCTGCTGAGTGTTGAAACAAATTCGAAGAAATATTTTATATCCTCGCAAATACTTATTCTATTTTGAATAAATCAGCTCGCCTTACGATTCAAAAGAATAGGAAGAAAATCTAGTATACGTTTTGCATTATATGTAAACCAAGTGATCTACCAGTCGATTTCCAAACAAACCTTGCAAAATCCTCAACTGAATATTGTCACTTCCTTCTGATCCTTATTGATAGATTGAGCACCTGAATTCGTGACAAACTACCAAGCGTAACATCAAATTTATTTAAAAGGCAGCATTCAAAAATCTTTTCTAGTAAGTCTTTTTAGCATTCATTTAAATTTCACAAAAATTATTGTTAAATTCTGTGTTATTATTTGCAGAACTGTCCCCTGTATTGTGACAGTTGACCATAAAGAAATTTTTGGTCAGTATCTACAAGTATCAATATAACTGACATTTGACATAACTATGAAATTGTGACATGCCAGGAGTTTCTAGAATTATTGGCCACTGATATGTTGAGTATTCAGCTAAAAAGTCATTTTGAATTTCAAGATATACGCTTCGGGGGTGTATTCATTATTTTAATAAAGCAATATAGATGTTCGCAATGATAAAAAACATGCAAAATCTTATGTTTTGAATAGTAGACCTTAACTGTCATTCTTGTCAGAAAAAAACACTTATTGTTGGCCATACTGACCTTGGACTGAACTCCTTTATTAATCATGGTTTATGGAGCTTTTGAAATCGTAATTAAAGTCCACTCCTTCTGACATATTCGATTCATCTGAGGTACTTTACCATTATTATTAATTGAAGTAATAATTTTAAAACAATGAAAAAGGAAAACCTATGGTCGCCGCCCTTGGAATCAAAAAAGAAAAAATATTAGCATAAGAAAGCGACACACTTTCATATATGTTTTTCAGGATTATCCCCGTGTCTAAGCCCCTTTTGTAGAAAAGGAAAAGATTCGAGATGTACGTCGTTTTCAGTGTATAGTTGTTTGATTTTCATTTATTTCAGTGTAGTATACTATCTCTTGATAAAATGAACTTTTTGCTATCAAACAGGTTGAATAAAAAATGTACCTTTGTCTTTTCGGCAGTGGAAGCATATTAAAACCCTAATTTGAACCTTTCAATGGTTTTTATTGTCTTATTAGGACGGGAACTCTTGATGGATGACTATTTTTCAAGCGTGAATGTGTTCTCGGCCCTTTGAAAAATTGCCTTTGACTCTGACGAATGTTCCCACCACACTTTTAGAGCTCTTAATATATATTTTTTCCTACTGACGCTGATTAATAATTTGCTGGTTTGTTTTGCGGTTATTTTTCATCATCATCTCGACTATCGATTGATCTACACAAACATAAAAAACCTCGAACAGTATAAATTTTGCTTTTTTTCCACCTGACAGACCCAAATAGTGGTAGTTGCAATCCGCAGAGTTATATTTATAGTTGAATAACAAGCATTTATTGACAATAGTAATAAAATGAAATCTTATACTTAAATGTTTATTTTCTAGTTCAATTTGGAATGTATAAAAGACAACCCTCGTATATATACATAAGATAACAAAAAAATATTTAATTTCAAAGTAAAAGATGTTAGAAGTTGGCTGAAGAGAGAGCAAAGCTGCGTATATGTTTGACAGTTACTTTATTAGAATTTACGCCCTCTGGGGGAATTAAAAGGTATTCGAATGGCTTTGGAAGTTCCGAATTCTCGTTTTCCGGACGACAATGCCATTGTGAAATATTGACTTTCACCGTCGCTTTTTGTAATAGAAAAACTATTAACTGTGAAATAAGAAGAGTTTATTATCTCACGTTTTTTTTGTGGATAAAATGATTCTGAGATGAAAAGAGTTTGGTAGTGACTTTTATAAAATTTATTACACAATATACAGTGTGTAGGATCCAAATGAAACAAATTCACAAACAAAACAAGTTAAGTGTAAATGTTATACTCACAGTACTCACAATTGCAACATGGGAAACATTTACCTTGTGATCTGACTGACAAGTTTCCGTTTCCGCACCATAGATTCTGAACGTACTCCTTATGTCATCAGTCATCTTTGTTTGAGCGCGAATTTTAAACTAATAGCATTTAAATTCAAATAATTTTATCTTGATAGGTAATTTTAAGCAGTGAATACTTTAAAAACAATCTCCTGAGTATACAAAATTATCTGGCACAAGTTTTTGTTGAACTGAATTCTCGAAATATTTGAATTAGTACATTATTGACCTAAATTAATAATAGAAAAAAGTGTTAACCACTAATAGAGAAATTCAACTTCTCACTTGGCTTGAAGAAGGAATAATTTGTCAACTTCAAAGCTAGTAGTGGAAAAACAAAATTTCAAATGGCTTAACAGTATTTTTAAAATTGAAATTTCCCACAATTTTTATGCCTACAATTTTTTTGTGATAACAAAACTTGCAGCTTTAAGCTGAGCTTGCAAGAATGCTCCTCGAGATTTATTCGATTATCTCAGCCTACTTCCCAGGACTATGAGAAAATACCCCTTCCTATTATTATTAAAAAAATAATTATTAACAGATACAATGGCTTTTGACAGGTTTTGATAATGTTTCATATGATGTTGTCCAGTTCTGGACATCTTTTTGGTTTTATTTCTTACGTATTGGGCGGAGTATATGTGATATATGCGACCTCTGACCTAAATTGTAGGTAATTGTCGCAACGACTAAAACAATTCGTTTTGCATTGTTTTTGTATAATATGCAAGTCAACGTAATTACCGTAAATTCGTACTTTATTTGTTTAATTTTGTGTCAGTGACAAGCTTAAGACTGTGTTTTTCTATTCAACTCAACTGTCATCATTTCTGAGGTTATATTCTTATATAATCAGAGATATTATGGAAGAGGTTATGTTATTCTATTTTTTGTTTTCATTGCACTTTTATGAAAGTGTCACCTAGGGCCGGTTTTATAATTCGATGGTTAAAGTGCCTTTAGTAAAAGTAGACTTTATCTTAAAGTATCCTTTAAGACGACTTTAAAATAATTGCGTTTCATAATGAAAGTATGTAGCACCTTCTTTTGATAAAAGTAGCATTTAGCTAAGTTGGCAGCCCTGAATTTGTTTTTCGATACCTTTGACACTATTTAATTCAGTTATCTAACCTAAAATTATTGTTTTGACATGGCTTTGACGATCAAAAACGTCAGCATCATCATAAATTTCAAAGTGACACTTTCTCTTTGAATAATTTTTTTATTTTTTTCAAATAAATTACTTCGTCATCGGATGATGAGCTAGAGCTGGAAGAACTATCAAGCATGTTCATCATTTTTTAGTGAAGTATTCAGCCTGGTTGTCAAAAAATATGGATAAAACTAGGTTATGTTTGCTTTAAAGCCACTTTATCTTCTGTAAAGTTTAGAAATTCGCACTTTAAGTTAAAGGAAACTTTAGGCACTACTTTATCTTAAAGTGCGATTATGGGACCACTTTTTTCCACTTTAAGCCAACTTTAATATTTAAAGGCACTTTAAGTTGATTATGAAACTGGTCCTTATTTCCTCTATAAGTACCATGCAAAAATATATGGCCAGCATTTGAAACTACCTGTCCTTCATTTATGCACCTAGAAGAAGGCTCAGCATTTACAAATTCAAATAAACCTTGAATAGTCAGTGTATACCTAAAGCCTTGTCCACACCAAAGAAACACAGAGGAACATTTTGTTGCTGGTTGCCGCAACCTGTTTATGGAAACAGAAACAACAGCAAAAGTTCCGTAAACATTCTGTCTACACCAAAGTAACTCATTCTTGAGAATGTTTCGTTCTGTTGCTGCAACAGGGAACGTTGTGTCTACACCAGTGCAGTGTGACATCCTAGTTTCAAACAATGTGGTGCGACGAAGATTTACAGGCAGCAGCAGGTGCAATTGTAATTATTTTACAAAACCAGAAAAAACGAGTCAGTAAATGTTGTACTAGACCAAGTCTTTTAGACAGAAATTCGCATGGTGTCATACGTCTACTAAGTTCCTTAAATAAAGATGATATAATATCGGAATGTATTGGAAATGGATATGTAAAAAATTTTTGTCGTATTTAAACGGCATGTTTTTTATTGTTAGTTAATGTTTTTATTATTGATAAACTAAATCAAGTTAAGCGATATTTTCGGCAACGATGCGTCGGCTTCACGACATAAGTTTCAAGTTTAAGGAACAAGCAACAACATGTCCACACTGATAAAGATACCGTTGAGAAACAAAAAATGTTTACCAATGTTTCTATATCTCCTTTGATCTTTGCCGCTAAATATGGAAACAAGCAACTTATAGGAACTTTTGTTGCTACAACAGTAAACAATGAGGAACTTAAATAAACTTTCGGCAACATTGGGAAACAAGTTCCAGGAACAAGCAACATAAGCATAATGTTCCTATGTGTTGCTTTCGGTGTGGACGTGGCTTAATCCATAGTTACAAAAACAAAAAGAAAATAAGTCGGTATTAAAGATTTAAAATATTACTCAATACAAACGTACCTTCTCTGTAAATTTTGTAGATATGACTATGTCAAAAATAAAATAAGAACAGGAAATCAGACCTAAACTTGTTTTATTTTTGACAAATACCAACCATACCTATCAATCCAAAAATAAAAATATTAGGAGCCAAAATTTTGTTTAACAACACAAAATACTAAAGCACAATCAAAGAAAAAGCAAAAGTTTTACAAAACACACACTGAAAATAACTAAAACAGCAAAATAAAGGGCTTATACGACAACTGATTTGTTTTACTCGCTGCTATAGCATTGACATTTCGAAACGCCATCTATCGAGTTCTACTTTTCCCAATATAACGCAGATTTATCCAATGAATAATTCTATTTTTCTTATCTGGTACATTTTTTCCCTGAATCATTCCTCATCTCCCAATTTTACACTTCACAATTTCCTTTGGTGTCCACACGTCAACATGTGAAGAAAAACCCGTATAAAATATTGAGAAATGTCGAAAAACGTTCGATATATGATACTACTTTGCACGATATGATTTTAACTGATATTACTTTAGACATGATGAACTGTGGGAGAAGAGATCTCGCTAGCACCTGTTCGATTTTATTCAATCGCCATCCACCACACACAATACCAGAGGCGTCCACTACAATTTCAAAAGAGATTTTTGGAATATAAAAAGATTGTACTCGACATTTCACCCTATAAATTTAGGTACATTTTAATGAATGTTTTAAGCTACGAAAGGACATTAAAATTCACATGAAATTATTGTCAATACACCCTTCGATTGAATTCATTAGAATAACACTATTGCCAAATCCTCTCGGTTTCCATTATTCACGAAAACATTATCCAAGTATGGACCTCAGACACCGCTGTCATTGATAAACACCGCACCAACTGATCCTCTAAAGGTGTACACTGCAATACCCGCAATTCTCCCGCTGTTAAATTATTCACTGTTATTCGTTTCTGAACTTCCCGAGAGAGATATACCAGGACTTTGAGAGTTTAACTCCTACAGCGTCATCTCTGTCATAAATAAATAAACTTCTAATCAGATAAGTTTTCCATCTAAACCGACTAAACTGAAAGAGACAAAAAGTTGAATATTTCCGTGTAGGTCAGATATTATAATTGTCGGTGAGAAATAATGAGACATTTTCAACTATTTCATAAGCTCCATGTCGGGCATTGAAGTATATTTAAGCTTAAAATAGTTCATACATTTCAGGTTCAAGCTCAAAAATCAGGAATTGCCATTTCAAGGCAGATGCTCCTTAGGTCGTCAGAACCTATGTTCAATCCCTCAAGAGATGGGATGCAGTCTTGCTAGGATCACTCTGGGCGACCCTGGTAGGATTTCTGACTGACCACTGTCAACTAAGAAAACACCTCCATACTATGAGGCTTACTCTATGGTGAACACACCTCTATGCAGAATGTGTGAACAGGAAGATGAAACTGTCAGGCATGTCTTATGCGAGTGCCCGGAGTTATCGTTAATAAGAGAGTGTGTGTTCGATGAGTCTTGGTCTACACCTGTCGTTATAAAGAAGATGTCTCCTAGTGACCTGTCCCTTCCTGATGGACGATGACCTAGGAGAACAACTCCTTAGGAGGATGTACGATGGGTCACATGTGGCCTAAGTGCTGTGAGCCTACACTCACCCTCCCTACTCTACAGATACATACATGACCATATTCTGGACAAAAAATGCCAAGCTAAATAGTTATTAAGGCAAAAAAAACATTGCTATATACTCCGACAGTCTTGAAAAAGTCTTTCCTTAGCCTGGAAGCCTGGTCAATCGGATCATTAGGGCAATGAAGAAGAGAGTTTACTAGCAGATGGTTTGCTATTGATTTAGAATCTTCCTGCTGTGCTGGTAATGTTGGAACGATGCTTTAAGAATGAGAAAGGTTTGAGAATTATTGGAAAAATTCACGAAGTAAGCCAAAACCAGTATCTTGGTTGAGCTCTGTAGAATCAACAAACACAACAGGCTCTGAATGATCTATTCTAAAATAAGGGAGAGAAAACTCCTTCAAATCTGGACAAGGAACTCTACCATGAGAATAGATCTGCAAAGATCGTAGTAGAAAGTCTTATGCCAACAAAATCATTAGATCAATGCAAAAAGGAAATGCTCGGATACCTTCTGATGTGGAAGATGCGTATTTTTGAGGAACAAATTTCAAAAATGCAGTTTAAAATTGAGATGTACATTCTATGAATGTTCATATTCAGAGCATCCATTGACTAGACTATTGTGTATTTCGGTTTTTCATCTCGCTAAGAACTTTACTCGAACAATGAAGTTGGAAATTTGTAACAAAGTTTACGGTATTAAAGTAGAATTTCGTAAACAAAAGACCTGTTTATAATGAGACGACAGTTTTGAAATTGTAGTTTTAGAAAAGTTTATAGTGTACAGGGTGTTTATTTATTTCGGTATTATATAGTGAGAACGCTTAGGTTAAAATAAATTAAATATTTTTCTGTCTAAAGCTATCAGAACAAAAAGTTTACACAGGTAAATTTTTATTCTCAATTACGATCGCCACTTTCAAATACATAACGTCATTGTTACTTTTCTGAATAGAACAAAATATTTTGTTCAATAATTCACAACAGACAGACATTTTTAACTGGAAAATTATATTGAAACAATTACTGGACTAATAAATGTGTATCATTTCAATAATTTTAATTCTAAGTGGCATAACAGACAGAAAAAAACGTTTTGATGGTGGACGACGACCTTATTTAAAAGTCTCTGTAGAAATTTGACCATTTCTGTAATTCCAACAGCTTGCAAAGTAACTGTTTGTTTCTACGCTCTATTATAATGTTCGAGCAATGACTGCAAAATGAAAATTATAAAACGATAGTGAATAATTTGCCGGCAGTAGGTAATTTAGTCACAAAACTAAAATAAATTGAGAAATTAATGAGAATAATAGTGTATTAAGTATCAACTGTCGAAAACGTTGCTTAAGTCACCAGTTTTCTGAGTGACTAAAGATGCTTCCGACACTGGGCGTTTACTATACTTTATCTACGCTCAAAGGAAGTAAAAACATAATTACAGAAGTAGAAAAATTTGTTCAACTAAATTATCTATGCCAAATGGAGTTTGTCTACATTTTTATATACTTAAATACTGGATATAGCCAAATTTTTTTGTACTGTTTAGCTGTTTTTCAGTGTAATTATTGTCCTTTGATTTTCCAATCCTTCATTGTTCTTAAAAAATATGTTCACCCTTTTTATTGTGATGTTTTTGCATTTTTTTTTGATCTTTTGTTGTGTACGTATTCGGACTCGCGGCCTTTTAGCCACTGCCAAATGAAAATGTCTGGAACAGGTTTTTCTAATTGGTATTCGTGACTCGATTCTGTTCTGACTCAAATAGAGAAGCGGAAATGAAGTAAAAATGTATCGACCTACCACTCGTCAACGTGATATTTGGCGTGGGTTGGGTTTTATTAAGTTAATTCAGGCAAACAGTGGATTAGAAAATGTATGGAAATTAAATTTTCATATGCTGAAGAGACAAGCGAAGTATTTCAATTGGTTACGACGACAACAGAACTATTTTTTGTTACTTTACCAGAAAAACCCATAGCCCTACTCATTTTTTATTTTATTTAACGTGAAATTAGGTCAATAATGAATTAATTCAAATATTTTGAGAATGCAGGAGACTGTCTTTAATGTTTTTGCTGCTTGAAATTACCTATTAAGATAAAATTATTTGAATAAAAATGACATTAGTTTAAAATTCCCGCTCAACCAAAAATGACTGATGACATTGGAGCGAAGACAGTACTTGTCAGTCAGACGACAAGGTAAACGCTTCTCGTGCTGCGTTTTTAAGTGCTGTGGTGTATAAGTATAGCTCTTATAATCATATTTAATATTGAGAACTTATATTACAACATATTATTAAGTCGTGATCTGATATAAATCGTTGTGAATCATCCTTTTTGTGTATAAAATCCGAATAATCCAAATCTAAAGCTTCCCGAATCCGGAGAAAAGAAAATTCTGAACTATCGCTGTCAGAAACAACAAAAAGTAGAATGCAAAGTAGTGGAAAACGGGGGAAAGAAAAATGGGAAACAGATTAAACGATAGTACGTGAGTATTTAGGATCAGAGAAGAATATTGAGATAAAAGACGAAGAGAATCCAGATTAGTTTTTGTGGGGCAAAAGAAGTTATCCTATTTTTTGGAAACGCATTATTTTAAAATGTAAAATCGGATAATGTATGCCGGGCACGAAATGTACTTTACATTTACTGTCTTATACGTGAGGGTTGAACTACGAACACCGAAAACATTATGGTCTGGTAGATAACGAGACTTTTAGAAATGGATACGGTTACTACTTGGTAATGTGAATGCTCTTAGGGACAGTACGAACCATTCAACTATTCCCAAATTGTTCTTTTTTTGTGAAAAGAAATCATTAAAGTATAAAGAATTGGCAATTTTTGGTAATTTCTTAGTTTATCAAATAACTTATGTAACTTTTTGCCCTTGTCATGATTTCTTAAAGTTTACGTATCGCTTCCTGTAAAATTTCTGTTTTTCTTGCAAAGAATTATTTTAAATTTTAAATAGAATTATTCAATATACACGCCATCGCCATCTGTTTCGTAGTAGCTGAAACTCTGAAACTAATACTGTGAAATTTCAAGAATACTACAAGATGTTTTAAGGATTTTGTGGTTAACTGTAAATCAATTTTACTGCTTCGAATGTGTGACAAAAGAGGGTAGTAGCTGTTAGAAAATATTTATTTTCAAGGATGAACAAGAATTTTAGGTTTTTATAAAATTTCACGTATTATTATTATTATTAGTGAGATAAACGCTTAATTTCAAAAATAAACTATCCTCTCTCATTCCATCTTGTTAAATTTACAATTTAAACTATATTTAATCGATTTTTTCTTTTCTCCTGTTACAAAAATAATTGTATTTAACCATTAACCCACTCAACTTATAAAGTCACATCAAATCATGAGCAAAAATAATTTAATGCCCATACGTTTCATAACAATAAACTACACTTACATCTCAATATTTATTTTTTGCCAACAATTACAAAACATTTCCGATACGACCACGACAAAAACTCCACTTGCATATACCAAAGAGGAATACATTCGAAAAATATAGGCATTAACAAATATATCAGTACATAAACATCGGTTGCAGCAGCTTCTGCAACTTGTTTACAATATAATTCTTATTTTACAGCCTGCTGGAAAGATGATTTATGTCCGGTATGTCTTAAATGTATTTTATGGGGTATCGTTAGCATTCTGTTTAGGAGCTCTTGCAGATACAACGAAATTAATATAGCTATTCTACATTATACAGGGCATTGGCGGAGGAAGGGACAAGGGCATTGGCGGAGGAAGGGACAAGGGCACTACTCACAAAGTGGTGCCAAAACAAACAGAATGCTGGAAAAAATTTTATTTTGATTTTAATTGATTTCTGGAAAATATATTCTGTGCCGATTAATGTGTAGAATTGAGGAAATACTAAAGCTGAGTAAGGCTAGCATTAGAAATATATTTGAAAAAGTATGAACAGTTCTGGGTTTTGAAAATATGAATAATTAACCTTGAAATTTTCAAAACAATGTTTGGAAAGAAGTAAGAGCATTTTTGACAGATTTCTGTAAGTAAACTGCTCCTTTTATTAAAGTTATAGTCTCACACTGTTAATAAATGGTTCAACTCCTTAAACGAACGCCACTGGTAACAAATACGATGAAATAAAAGTCATCGTATACAATCAACCGTCACTATATCACTGTCGAAGACTATCACTTATGTGATTACAAGTACGTTATTTTGTTGAATTGAAAAGCTCACAGTTATAATGAGTGAAGATCTTCACAACGGGCTTAATTGCTGGGGTTTCGAAGAGTTTGATGGCGCAGTCTATTTCGATGAGTAGTTTTAAATATAAAGCACTACAATGGTCATTGTCAAGGATAACACAACATATTATAGAGAAGACATTTTCAGTATGAAAGGTAGATTGTATAATGTGGATCAAAGTTTTATTTGTAGGAGAGCCTTGGTTATACAGGGTGTCCCGTAAATTAGAGGCATGATGGAAAGTTAAGAAATATTTAAAATATCCAAATGAAACTTTTCTTTAACCTTCTTAGTTTGTGAGATACAGGTTGTTAAAAGAAATACACATTTTATATCATATCTTTTCGGGGGAGGGGAGTACAAATTTAAAAATTTTTGTAGGTTATTGTCTCTTCAAAACACATCGACAGTTTGAATTATGTCAAATTCTAATGATCCAGTGGCGTGGTACGAGGATTTTGTAAACTTATATTGTACAATGTATGCATTTCTTCATTAAATTTCCTACAGTAAAGGCACTTTTTCTTGAACTCGATAGAATACTCCATTTTTAAGATATTCTACTTTTTATTCAAGCAGGACGCTTTTTTGAGGAATTGACTACAAAGTCGTACCACGTGATTGGCTTATTAGAATTTGATATAATTCATACTGTCGATGTGTTTTGGAGAGACAAAATACCCTACAAACAAATATTTCATCCCCCGAGAAGATATAAAAGATGTTGACGATATTAAACCCTGTTGAAATCCTGTATTTTATTTAAAAAATAAAAAAGTATGGTGAAGGAATAAATATTTCCTGTTGATATATCCATTTATCATGTAGGTATGGCATCTGCCACTGACGAAATTGACATTTTTATAATATTGCGTCAAGATTGTGCATAATTTACATATATCGTCAACAAATAATTTACGTACAGTTGACCACATGGTTGATAAAATATTTAGACAGTTTCATTAAAATAAAATTACAACCTCAATTAACGTTATGAGGTTTTTATATTGAATGTTTGTTTTTGCAAGGTGTTTAAATTGAAAACCTTGTACATTCGTTTTTAATTCGAAGGGAGGGTATGGAAAATACTTGGATTTATTCTTTGTATGTTTTTGTACGACCAGCAGAAAACCCGAAGAAAAATATCAAAATATTGGGAAAATAGGGTGGAGATAATGTTGAGGGGCGAGGAGGAAAGGATGGAAATAAGTGGCGCAAAGGGGAGCATGATTAGGGAAAGAAGAGTTTGGTCAGATTGTTATATTTGTGGGCAAGGAATCTTCCATTTCACGTTGGATCATTACTACGGACCAACCTGAATAGAAATATGAAATTTTGTCCCAAAAATTTTTTTAAATATGCAATAAAATCGAAAAATGAGTAAGAATTGAATAGATGAGGCTTTTACTTGATGTAGATCCATGCTAAATTATGAAATAAAACAATTTTGACTTGTTATAATCTATATTATATCAATTAATTTATAAACTAAAATGTGGTAAAGACAACTGTGATAAAATTTATATAGATAGAGCTTTTAGGAATTTTAAAACCAGAATTTCAGAACACAATCGTAGCTATGACAACCAAAAATCAGATTCCAACTACTCAAATCATTTCTTTGTAAACCAACACTCTTTCGATTCAAATTTTGAAATTTTGCATATAGAACCTAAATCCTTCAAATTGAATCTTTTAGAAGCCCTAGAGATAAATAAAAACAAATATTCAGATAATCTTCTTAACGACCAAATAGATATCAATAATTCTCCCTTTTCACCTAGGAAGGTTCCTGTAGGATTGTTGTGGAAGAGTTTCCAGGTAAACTTGTTAAATACTTTAGTTAATCCAATATTTAGACAAATTCTTTTACCTTTTTTATTTTATTTCCTTCTAAATAGATCATAATTTTTTTGGTAATATCCGTATAATTTAGTATTAAGGCACTGTATAAATTGAAAATATCTGATTATACCTCCATTCGTTTGACAAAGCTACTGTCTTGGAGAAACGCGTCACAAATTTAAGTTTAATATAATGTAGATTTTAACAAGTTGAAATTGTTTTTATTTCATCATGAATATAATTTGACAATTTTTTTGAAAACTTGTAGCCAGGCAATAGTAAAGAGAGCGCGTAGGGCTCAAGTGGCTTTTTCCAAATGGAAACAAGTTTGAACAGAATTTGTCAAATTATTTCCTAATTTATGAAACTCGCGAGTTATACTTGACTAGATTATTTATTGATTCATAAATTCTTTGGTGAAGGTCTTAAATTGTCTCCACTATATATCGCGTTGACACAATTAGGTAATTATTTTGACAACTATCTGACACTTGCTAGGCAAATAAAAGCCACAAGAGATTTATTCCCACTATAATAATGACATAATTGGTTGAAAATCACCCTCGTGACAAATAAAAAAGCATTTCATTGGTTTTAAAAAACGTCAAAAAATAATAATGAAAAAATATTGATACTTCCGTAAAGAATGGCGAGTTGAAATTAAAAAATCGTGAATCTGATAACCTTTTCGTGCTTCTAATCGACTTTTTGGGTCTAAATACAAACAAAAAACAATTAAAATTTGATATAAAATAAAATTCTTTTTCATTCACTATTTAAATTTTACTGTAACCTTCAAAGCTCTTGTTAATATCAATTATTGTCTCGAAAACACACCTGTATAGTGATTTTCGAATAATCGAGTCTTGTGTGACACCTTCAGATTTTGTGATTGTAAAATCGGCGACAACCGACAATTTAAATTGTTAATATTTTCAACGACCTCTTTAAAAACTTAAAAGTAAATTGTAACATGTAGGTATCAAAAGTATAATCAGTCCGGTGCCAATTAGTCTGTATATATTTAGGATAATAATATAATATCATTTTCGTACTTGTACTACTAAATTAAGGCACTGATCGATGTCACTTAAACTTATAAATGACTTTTTTGACGAGTACCAGTGTATCCACCTGTGCGGTAATTTGCTCGTTTGGAAAAATCGCAACGCTTTGTATTTGTTACGTAACTTTTATCGGCGAATCTTGTACGGAGTTGTATAATATTGAAAAAAAAGTCATTAAATCAGGAGGTAGAGTCTCATTAAAATTTGTGTAGCACCTGATGTTTACAAGAGCGGCTATATTAATTTTTACAAATTTGCGCGGTAATAAATTATACTGTTTATTTCTTTTTGATTGTTCATATTCCTATGTAAAACACCAACATAATTATATTGTAATAAATGATATTTAAAAATAAAATTGAAACTCGGACATGGTGGTCCTCTCCAAATGGGGCAAAAGTTGCGTCATTTTAAGAGAAATACAATGAGGCCAATAAATCTGAGAGATTTTGACTGGATGTGTTACGTTGAATTTTGTTTTTTTTTTTAATAAAGTATTGTTTAATGAGAAACTGTTGTCTAGCAATTAGACGAGAAAAACTGTCAACTATTAAAACGCGACAACGAAAGTGGAGCGTTTTTAGGTAGACAGTTTTTCGAGTCAAATTGCTAAAGGAAACAGTTTAAAAGTTGAACAACACAAATTTACCCGATATCATATACAAATATCGAGTGTAATTCGGCTGGACAATTCAATGAATCGGTTCATTGTTAGTGTTTAGAAATTCAATAAGTTTTTGACAACGAACATGTCAAACTATTTATTATGGTAGCCAGCACTGCGATAATTGATAAACAAATGCATAAGTGAGAAAACCACAATTGCATTTATCAACAGTAAAAACACAAGAGCTTTTTTTATCGCGATAAAAAAGGATGCACCTTTTTTATCGATGTCAAAGTGACAAAAACATTTCCAGGTATATGACATTTTAACATTGGAGTGTAAAAGTTTCTTCCTTTTTTCATCAAACATAAAGTAATATTGATTCAACTAATGTTCTGTATCCATAAAAAACATGAAGAAGCCCCACTTTCAAAAATTCATCAAAAATAACGCTATTTAGAGGTGGGCTGAGGAAATTTTTTCATGGGAAAGACCAATCATAATTTTATAGAAATAGATTTCTTGGAATCAATATAGAAACACCCTGTATTTATTAAAATACCATTTTTTTTAATTAAATATTAAAAAGAGATTATTTGAATGGTTTCCTGTACAATATGACTCATTTAAACTGTATTTTATTTAAAAATTCACAGGAAGGAATCGCAAATGAAGTGGAAAGGAAAATTTTTCCTCCTACCCCCATTAAAAGTACACTTGTGGCATTTATAGAAACACTGTACTCTTCGTGAAAAAATATCCATAAATACCTCATACAGTTCATCAAATAAATCCATTAATGACAATAAGAAGTGAAGTAAATAATTGTGGAAACTTACCAAGTAGGTCAACGACGAAAAGCCTTCCCTGGTGCAGCAATTTTACCATATTTTCCAGTAAACTGTAACAAAAATCACAAAATAAAATTTGTTTACTTGTAAATTAAAGTCTTTTTGTGAAAATACACTCCCAATATACAATATAAAGGATCCCAATATAAATATAAAGTAAAAAGAGTGGTTAAACAAAATTTTTCCTCCTACCCCTATTAAAAGTATACACAGTACATACACTTTCTTCCCTTACATCAGGACCATCAGGGGGGATACTCATAAATTTTATATCTATCACCTATATTAAAATTGTTTCTGTAGTTAAAAAAATATGTACAATATAAGCATTGGTCTGAAGAAAATTCGTCATAAGTTGTTCTCATCTATGCCAATTTTTTTAGAAATAGTTTGAGTACACTCCAATATAAAGATACTGTATATCACATACAGTTCAGCTAATAAACTCATTAATAACAATAAGAAATAAAGTAATAATTGTGGAAACGAAACTTACCAAGTAAATCGTCGACGAAAAGCCTTCCTTGTGCAGAAACTTCACCATATTTCCCAGTACGCTGTCCATAGAACCCGCGTATTTCACTATAGAAGTAAAAAAATCACAAATTAAAATCTGTTCATAGTAAATCAATGTCTTTTTGTGAAAATACCCTTCCGATATACAAAACCGACAATTTTAAAATTCTTATTAGAAATAAATTCGACCCGTGATAACGAAATGAAGGCAACTAAGCTATGTGTATTACTAATAGTCGATGTGAGTTTTTTTTTAAAGAAACAAAAAAACAAGTTAACTGATAAATCGAATGAATTTAATTCCTTACGTCGCTAAAGCCAGCAAAATTGAATACAACGTATAAAAACTCGAATAATATTTTAAATATAATTTTTAAACAGTTACTAACAATTAGAAAACAGCATAGGCGTACGTAATAAAATTAAATTAATTAGAAATATAAATAAATAATAATTTATCGTTAAATTAAATAATACAGGGTAAGCTAATAGTATCATAATAAATAAATCTTTATTTTTTTATAGAATTATTTATTTTATTCCTCTTCTTTTTGTATCTTATTAGCCGGTTCCATTGTCTTAAATTTCGCCTAGTATACAGTATGTTACAATAGTTTATGTTCAAGAAATTAAATTTTAGGTAGATTTTAAGCTTCTAACTACTCATTTTCTGGGTGGGCTGCTTAATATAAATCAGTATTTATTTTGATTTCACATCAAATATAAAAAATCTAATTTTACGGTTTAAACAGGATAAAAAAAGCATAGAAAGTATATTTGAAATTTTGACTAGACACCAAATCTTGTTACTTAGCACTAATAATGCTTAAAATGAAGGTATTTAACATTCTAGCAATTGGTTTTTGATCATCGACAGTGGCGGAGATAATAAAAAAATTCAATTAGATTTATAATAGTGCTGTTCACTGAAAAGAAACATCTACTCCTCGGCCATATGCGGAGCTGAATAAACAGTAAGTAAACAATGAAAAATACTTAGACTAAAACATTTTTGTGACGATGAGGCCCAATTTCGTACTTAAACTGTTAGAAAGGAAGGTGAGGAATCTTCTAGGGAACGTTTCTCTTCCAGAGGACTGATTTTCCATCCCAGGGGATTATTTGTCTCCTAGGAACTTCTAGGAACTGTTTGTCTCCCAATAACTATTTGACTGTCAGGAACAGTAAGTCTGCCAGAGATTGTTGCCTGTTAGGAACTGTTTGACTGCCATGAACTATTAGTCTACCAGGATGTGTAAGTCTCCCAGTAACTGTAAGTCTCCCAGGAAATGTAAGTCTCCCAGGAAATGTGAGTCTCCCAGGAGCTGTGTAGTAATCCAGGTAATATTTTTGTGATGATGATGACCAATTTCGTACTTAAATTGTTAGAAAGGAAGGTGAGGAATCTTCTAGGGAACGTGTGTCTTCCAAAGGACTGATTTTCCATCCCAAGGGATTATTTGTCTCCTAGGAACTTCTAGGAACTGTCTGTCTCCCAATAACTATTTGACTGTCAGGAACAGTAAGTCTGATAGTGATTGATGTCGCCCAGGAACTGTTTGACTGCCCAGGAGCTACTAGTCTACCAAGAAGTGTAAGTCTCCCAGGGTTTATAAGGAACATGACGTACAGCAACTAGTTTAAGATTATTACTTAGTTAAATAGATTACTGCACATATGTAGTATTGTCGACAGATAGAGAAGACCTGCCGAAACCTTCCTCGTTCGTATTTAAAAGCCTCTTTAAAATTTTGAATTTCGCGGTTGAATACATTAGGAATATTGATTTTTGGTCTACTAGTTTATACCACCACGAATCACAAAAAGTTCTTTTCGATATAAAGATTAGTTTTAATGTAACATTATATTGCATGTATACGCCAATGGATATTCACAAAAGAAAGCAATAACCCCAGAGGCGTTTTTCATTATAATTGATAGCTTTTGTTGTTACGGTGTTTAAATATTATTTTTTTCTTTATCCAAACGTGCCACTCATTCTGCACCATCACGGTAGGTGCTGATGCTACTAAAAGGAATTGCCTTATAAAAATTAATGAAACCAGTACGTCAGTGATAATTTGTTAATAGATGCCATACCGTATTAAACCATGTAATTTGGATGAAATGGGAAATAATTTTCAATATTCAACGTCTGGCTTCATGGTAAATTTTTTG
Source organism: Galerucella nymphaeae (assembly GCA_963978555.1). Taxonomy (NCBI): domain Eukaryota; kingdom Metazoa; phylum Arthropoda; class Insecta; order Coleoptera; family Chrysomelidae; genus Galerucella; species Galerucella nymphaeae. The sequence continues at coordinate 20,331,389 of OZ021706.1, forward strand.
TTGATCTAAACATCTGATGAGAATTATACTTTCTTAATGTCTTTGATTATTTTTGGTACATATTGTTTTAATTTTTTCGAGTTAATAAGTTTAGAAGTACTTATAGTTTGATTAGCATCAGAGAATCAGCGACAAGTTTGAGAAAAAGCCTGGAAAACTATTTTCTCAACGACTAAATAATAACGCACAAATTATTCTTCACACCAGTGAATAATGAAAAAGAATTCATTCTCGTTAGCCAATCACATTCTATTATTATCAGAATTCACGCTCAAATAAATTCAAATGAATAAATTAAATCGTCTCTTTTAAAACGTCAAATATCAAATAATTCAAATCGATTCTGACAGCGTTTGAAACGTCAAAATAACGATAGAATCATAATTTTACGTATTATTTAGAGAAAAAATGGACAACAGTAGTTATATTTAGTTATAACTCCCAATTACCATTTATAAATGTAAGGGTTTCGATTAAAACTGTATGTTACGTATCCTTTTTTGAAAATAAACATGCTCTATAGCCTAGTGGTAGAAATAGTTGACTGTGGCGCGGACGATTGGGGTTCGATCCTTACTGGAAGCTTTCTTTTTTTAGTCGTGGAGAATGTATAGTCTTTAACTTGTGTAAAATGGCTAATATCCACTTGGATGATTCCAGAACTCACTCGCTGCGCTCGCTTGTTTTGGAAACTTCATACGCGTGAATAATAGCCATCATTCTGCACTCGCAATATACTAATCCATATTTGATTGAATGTAAAACCTATAAATAAAACGAATAATAAATAAATATTCAATTGTTACAGGTAGGAAGAAACCTATCGAGTCCTCGTTGAATGAAATCGATTAATCGTACACATGCTTTACTTAGTTATGGTTAACGAAAGTCGAATTTTTAATAACTTTTTATCTTGCGATCACACACGTACATTACATAATAAAAACCTCAACTTTAGAACTGTTTTTTCGAATTCGATGATCTTATTCCCACAGACAAAGCCAATCAATTCGAATACGGACTATTTAAGTAGGTAACTAATACTTTTCACACACCAACTGACTGAACAAAAATAAAGAAAAAGAAAAAAAACACATACAGGAATGGATTTAGTTTAATATGTTTTTGTCCCCCAAAGTGACCCTGGAACTGCAAATAATCATTTAAACAGCTAGAATTGATAGATAATGTTTTACTGCGGAGCATGATATACAGGGCCTTTATGGAAACTCGCTTCAATAAGCTACAGTAAAATGTAGAAAAAAGCTCGTTGTTTTGAGTTGACAAAATGGTTAAGAGACTGTCATTGTAAGTCGTAAAGGATGGTTCAGTGGAAATTAACAAATAGAAAGGGAAATGGAAGAGGGATTGAACAGAACCTGAAAATCTTTAGTGAAATTATGACAATGACATTCACTTAACCATTTATCTTCTCAAAAGTCGATGTTGAAATATCTTTTACTGGAGGTTATTAATCAAGAACACACTAAATTACTAGAATATATTAATGACAGTAAAAGAAATGGGAGGTAGACATGTTTTGTTCTACCCACTGATGCTAGCTGAAATCCAAATGACTCCAGAAGACTTGTGCAACCAACCAGAACCTGTATAAGTTAACTGAGGGAGCGGGAGCTGAATAGGCTGTAGTCACATCTCAACCACAATAAGCCCAGAAGGCTAAGGTGGTGCCAGTGAAGGGACGGCTCCCTTAAAAAAAAGTGTTACAACGTAAAAAGGTTTAACTACTGAATAGTGGCTAAGGAGCCACTGACCAGAAGGTTAACCTGCAAAGTTAAAACACACCCTATATCTTTTTAACGTTTTGTGAGCATGTTAAATGGATAGAAATCCTTATTGTGACTATACAAATCAGCGTAACCCGGCCCTTGATGAGCCATCGATCCATATTACGATAAGATTAACAAACTGAATGGTAGTCAAATTATATTTTGTGTACCGTGTATCAAACGGAACGGTCGGAGCATACCCAGCGACGGATAGTATCATCTTACCAAAAATCAAATGTTAACATTCCAACGTGACATAGCAGAAAATTATTCCTTAATAGGTTTCGATATTCACAGCTTCTTCATGATTAACTGGGAGGTCTCTAATGTATTTGTGAGGCTGGTCTATTTTTTTTTCATGATGAATTAGCCAAAGAAAAATGATAGGTGCTTACTTATGGTTCATACAACAGCCTTTTTGGTGTGCGTCATCGTTTGTGACGTATATTCGGGTTTTGGGTATGTCGTTTATTTTATTTGCTATTTTGACACATATCTCACCCTAAATTTGATAAATAAAATCATCAGGATCGCATTCAGCAAAATTCGACAAGGTTACGAAATTAATAGTTACCAGCTTCTTTTTTTAACTGAAAATACTTGAGAACTTCCAAAATGCTAATGTTTTCCGTGTATCTAGGCATATTTTTGTATTATTCGAATAAATATAACAATAATATTCATATTAACTTTTCATAAATAATAATTTACCGTGAACAACAAAGTACAGACCTGACAAGAACTGTCAGTGGGACAGTAGAAAAAGATGTCAGACACATTGACAATACGAAAGGTATATCTGCATGCCTATTTTAAATAAAGAAATTTCTCACGACTGATAGGTCGCGCTTGCGCTTGACCTGAACATCAACCAATCAAATTTTGGTAAGTCAATGATTAGGATTGACGTTTGTTATAAATTTAAACGAATCATTATTGCGATATTTTGATTAGGATTAATCAAAGACCTGACTTTTTGTGCATTTCTTTCCACGTAATGTGTTAGAAAGACATTACCAAACGATGACGCACACCAAAAAGGCTGTTGTATGAACCATAAATCTTTATTTGACTAGATTTAAATAACAGTATTAAAGTTCAATTGACATAATTAAAAGGAAATGAAGTAAAAATTACACTGTCAGCCATCTAATCAAAATCATCACGAACTCTCCTCATTTACTTAGACGAAATTTCATGACGTTAACGTTTATTTTAACGATAGATAATATACAGAATGTCCACCTGCTACTTAACAATCTTTTGATGTCTGAATCGACATCAACAAAAAAAAATCGAAAAAAAGTAATTTGGATATTTAAATGAGACATGTGCGTAGATCTAGATGAATATTAAATAGTCAAATAGGCATTAAACTATTTCAATTAATCATTTTTTTGTTAGATTGGTTTGTTAACGGAAGCGCTTAAAACGTTTTAAACATTAATAAAGATTATATACGGGGGTAGATCCGTGTGGAAATATTTTGTTAATTTTACAAGAAATTAATAATTTTTCAAGGCCCGGGACTCACTGTCAGTGAGTCATCAATTAAAAACGGAATATCTTGGAATGGAGTATACGTTTTTTAATATAATTGAATAATTAGATTAAAAGGGAACGGATCGTTGAAAGGGTTTCGAAGAGAAAAAAATTAAAGATAAAAAACCGACAATTTGAGAAAATTTTGTTACATTATATTATCAACAAAAAATCGTGAAATGCGTGGGGTATACTAATTCTATTCAATTTTTAAGGACTGCAGGTGATGTGACAAAAAAAGCACACCACCTGTTTGATGACTGATTATATTAACACAAATGATATTATGACATTCATAGTTTATCAAAAAAAGTTTATATACAAGGCGTAGTTAAAATAGACTATAAATTATTAAAGAGTATCCAAAATTTTTATATGGAGTAAATTTATTGTTAAAAACAAAAAGCGTATCATAAAGTTCTTAAAAGGGGTTGATTTATTTATGAAAATTTCCATCCAGCATAGACGTACGATTGAATTTTCCAGAATTTCCAAAGCTTTTTAAAAGAGGTTCCCTTATTTGTGTTTTATCTGCATCAAGAACTATCTTATTGTATGTTTTGTATCTTAAGTATAACAAGAAATGAATTTTGTAACGATTATTGAATATTATAACACGCGAATCCATACGGACGACTGACACGTCAATTATTTATTTGGTTAGAAAACTCGCAAGTCGCTGTATAATTGCCAGTGCCAGTTAACATAACCATTTGAAATTATTTTAATTGGCAACTAACAGCCACTGACTAGCTGGTGGTTGTTCCCAGGAGGTTTTATAATGTTGAGTAATTATTAGAATTGTGGATATCGTCAATGGTGTGCTCGATATTTTAGAAAAGTTGCGTTTTCTCATGCAATTCTTCAACTGTTAACAAGGAAGTAAATTAAGAACAAAAACAGTTCCTTAATACTGGAATAAGTCATTTAGTAGCAGAATCTGCAATATAATAATATCGATAATGATAAAAATTATAGTTTGAAAGAAAAATAAAAAAAAACGCAGTTTATATCACATTTTTTTATAGTTTTTCCAACTGTAATTTAGAAATGAAACACTCCATATTGAATTTTCAATTAAGTATTTTCCTTGTCGTACTTTTTTTCTCAGAAACTTATCAAAGACAAATTGTACGAGCCTGAATGAAATAATAAACACAGACCCAAGCTTAACTTGGAACCAACACCTTCAGCACGTGATTGAGAAGGCAGAGGTAACCTTTATGGTTGCCAGACGCACCTACAGCACTAAATGAGGACATAGACCAGGCATGGTACACTGGTTGTACAAAATGGCTGTCATCTCCAGGATAACATTTGCATCTCTAGTCTGGTGGCTTGCAAGCATTGGCACTACTGGAAAAAGCATCAGACCAGAACGTAGCACATGGGAGAGGACAGACAGAAATTAAGCATGTGGATGACAACAGATCTCACGACCACCATATCTTTCGCAAGAACTTGGAGATTGTCATCAGAGATCGAAAGGAGCTTGGGCAAGAGAACGCACCACTACTCAGTAGAGCGAATGAACTGATCTGGAGCAGGGACAAACTACGCACCATAACGGGGCTACTTGCGGGATACTTTTCCACAAGAGCCTGAACAAAATAGGGCTGTAAAACGGAGACCTCACATGGAGAAGATGCAAAAAGGACACCGAAATATCTCTGCAAATTTTATGCAACTGGGAGACGCTGGACCACAGGAGGCAGAAACTGTATGGTAGACCCCAAACGACTCCAGAAGATTTAATATAGAGAACGGATTGTATAAATAGGCTGTAGTCAAAACACTGGGAGGATCCAAAATAAGCCCAGGGAGCTGAGGTGTTGCATGTGAAAGGACGGCTCCTTTTTAAAAAAAAATACAAAATTTTCTCAACTAAGCGCTTGGTTAATACGCATCACATAAAAAACGACAAAATATTTTCATATACCCTTTCATTCGTCCGTATATTCAAAATAACTAATGGATCTCATACATCCATCGATGGGTCTAATAAATCAATTAGAGATGAATAAGGTAAGTTGACAGGATACCACCGATGGGTACCATCATGGTTTACAGAAGTAATAACACGTTGTAAATGTCGATAATCAAACACAAGCCGTACGGATTTTTTGAAAAATGAACGGGCTCAAGTCACTCGATGAAATTATCAGGAATGTTGTTGGTGGTATTACGATGGTAGGTGGTTCGCAGTGGTGTACTAAGATTTTTTTTTTCAAAATATTCCAAATTATGTAAAACTATGTTCCATTTTGATTATGTTAAATTGGAAAAAACTACTTTAGGGTGTTCAGTCACTCTACTTCCTAACACGACTGTAATATACAAAGTGTGCAAGAAAAAATATACCTTTATAATATTTAAGGATAATAGAATAATATGTAGTTTGTTAGAGCAGTCCATTGATACCGGAGGCTGGTAGCTAAATGAAACTCCAAAAATCTACCTCTTTGATTGTTAGTAGTGTGACACCTAATATTGAAGATTTTCTCAACTCTGAATCCACACACTTTTCAGGAAAAACGTTTTTCTGGAATAATGCGTCCCATCTTGTCGAAAATTATTGTAAAGCTGGTGAAAAGTACCGGCAAAGTTAGCTTTAATTGAACCTGAATAAGATGAGACTGGCTTGGAACTCGAATTGTTGGTTCTGTAATTGGAGGAGCCACAATGGACCTAGCTGGGGTCGAGGTGGAGGAGGCGAGAAGGCCCCATTTACATATAACCTAACCTACGTATGGATGTACGTATTTTTGGGGTGACATTCACTGAGAGCTGAAAGATCTATTGTACCCCCTTACTTCTACTCAGTTTCTGAGGAGAGTCTCACAAACTAGTAGCTCCTTTAGTCCTATTTCCCGGAGAAATTTTGGTACATCTGCAGGCTTCAACTAAGGTAAATGTTCCTCTTCTATCCTGTGATCTCCCAGGTACAGTGCTCTAGGATTCTGGAGTGCTGTGCAGTTGGAAAGTATGTGGATGGAGGTTTCTTTTTCCATGCCACAATATCTGCATTCTTCTTCCTTCACTATTTTGTGCCCATACAGACGACAATGTCCCGTTAGGATCCCTGTTGAAACTCTTAGCGCAGTTTTACTTTAACTTATGCATTCATTTGATTTCAACAGGCTGTAGTCGTCCAGAAGAATCTTTGATTGTCTAAACCCTACTAGATCTTTCCATTGATCAGATCTTTTCTTCCATTCGGCTTCACTAATTTCTTCCAATATTACATTGGGACTGATTCCACAAAAGGGTTCAGACCCTCAGAAAGGTATTTCAGTCCCCCTTTTTGCTAGTTCATCTGCTATTTCATTTCCTTCTATTCCAGTGTGTCCTGGAATCCATAGTAAGGTTAGGTTAGGTTAAGTTAGGCTATATTGTTCTCGCTTAGTTCATTTAGTTTGTCTAGGCATTCCCACATCATTTTGGAACTGATTACGCAAGAGCTCAGTTCTTTAAAATGGTTGCTTGACTATCTGTCATTATAATAATCCTTTGACCTCTGTATCCTTTATCAATATTGAACTGGGCGCACTTTCTTATGGCGTGGATTTCCGCTTGAAAGATGCTTGGGGTTTTTCTCAAGCTTTCGGAGTGTTTGGTTCCTGACCCGAACACTCCTATCCCAGTTCCTCCTATTGCTTTTGAGCCATCTGTGTACCATTGAATGGCATTCTTTTCAAGTCTGGTAATGGTATTTGGATCCCATTCCTTCTTGTTGCTTAATTCTGTAACGAATTTCTTCGAAACTTAACCTAACATAGTTTTTAATGAACATATAATAAAACAAGCTGGTTTTGTTAATAAACATATTAAATTTAATACTATTTATACAAACAATAGTAGAAATTGAAAAAAATAGATCCCGATAAAACATTGTTGTACTCCACTGCTTAAAACTAATGCCTTCTCGTATCCTAATGTGGCGTATTTGTCATACGTCAAGAATCCTTCATCCAAAATTCCCCACATGAGAATTATAATAATAAAGAATAAGGGATAAATCAAATTTCCTCGCGCATTGACGGACTGAATATTAAGATGAATAAAAAAGGAATATTAAAGATATGTATGACTGATACTTCTCTTTAAAAAGTAAGTCCCTTGTATGATCAATTTCTCATATGAGTAATTTATCGAGTAGAATTATTTTTCGGTGTCAGACGACGAGGTATGAATACTGACACTTTTTTATTGGAAACGATTTGAGAGCACAAACTTGTATAGGAAAAATGATGAAAAAGTGTCCAGCCGTAAGCAGGAGGTGACAGATGGCGCGGGAGTAGATAGAGGTTAAAAAAACAGGCTGGAGTTAACATCTGTCATATTAGTAGTGTTTATTGTTTTGGAAAATTTGAATACATTAATATTGGGAAGAACGAGTGTTGTGAAAAGTTGTCCAATGGCATTTTTATTAAAATAATTTCAACTTGATAGGTAATTTCATGGGTATACAAAATTATGTTACACTATCTCTGAATTCTCAAAATATTTGAACTTCGAGCCACTCATAGAGAAATTTAGCAGCCATTAAAGCACTGAGCTCTTGCTTAATCAATTCCAAAATGGTGTGGGAATGTCTAGACAAACTAAATGAACTAGGTGAGAACATAGAACCTTACTATGGATTCCAGGACACACTTTAGTAGAAGGAAATGAAATAGCAGATGAACTAGCAAAGCTGAACCTTTTTGCGGAATCAGCTACAATGTAACATTGGAAGAAATAAGTGAAGCAGAAAGAAAGAGAAGATCTGACCATTGGAAATATCAAGTAGGGCTCAGACAATCAAAGATTCTTCTGGGTGACTACAGCCTGTTGAGATCAAATGAATGCATAAGTCAAAGTAAAACTGCGCTGAGAGTTTTAAAAGGGATCCCAACGGGAAATTGTCGTCTGAATGGGCACCTGAAAAAACTCAAAATAGAAGAATGCAGATATTGTGGCATAGAAGAAGAAACCTCCATCCACATACTTTCCAGCTGCACTGCAGAATCCCAGAGCATAGTACCTGGGAGATTACTGGGTAGAAGAGAAACATTTATCTTACTTGAAGCCTGCAAATGTCGTAAAATTCCTGCGGGAAATAGTACTAAAGGAGCTACTAATTTTTGAGACTCTCTTCAGAAACTAAGTAGAAGTAAGGGGGCACAATAGATCTTTCATGTCTCAGTGAATGTTACCCCAAAAATACATACATACATAGAGAAATTCAACTCTTCAGTTGGCTAGAAGTAGCAATAATTGTCTACTTTACAGTAGTGTGTAAAACGTGGTTTTGAATTCTTTTATTGAGAGTTAATTGGAAAACTCAGTTGGTGTCTTCCAGAACTGCAAAAAAGCCTAAAGAGGTCAAGCTTTAAATTGAAAAAAAAGGCAATAAACACGAATTGTAGGCGCCTCTTTAACAAACACATCTTTCGAGAACCAGCGTTGAAATAAATCTGCCGAGATTTTAAGTACCGTCCAAATGAGAAACGAGCTTAAGGGATTAAAGTCAACTACTCTGAGTTATTACAAAACGCGAATCTTTATGTGGAAGATCATGTTGAATCGTTTTTGTACAATAAAATTCTACCGGTTTTTAATACCAGTCTATGCTAGTAGGTGCTGTTGTTAAAATATGGGTTAAATATAACAAGAAGAAAAAAAGGTACTTCATAAAGTATATATTGTAAGAAAGTTTTTGTATTTGAATGTAGATATACAACCAATATTTCGACTTTGCATATTTCATTTACATTCTTATGCTCCTTATATATTCTTTTCGGTTTATTTTTTGTTAAAACTAACATACGTTGGTGTCCATGGCTTGTAGTGACACCTTCACAAGAAAAAATTCACATTCTGATACTTCAAAGCTTAAAAAAATGAAATTAAACCACAATATTTTTAAATTCTTTAATTCAACGTTTCGGTAGCGTTCCAGCTACCGTTGTCAAGAAAAAATATGTAAAAATTGATTTTTATCCCTAACTAAAAATAAAAAAAAAAATAAAAAAATAAAAAAAAAATCAATTTTTACTTATTTTTTCTTGACAACGGTAGCTGGAACGCTACCGAAACGTTGAATTAAAGAATTTAAAAATATTGTGGTTTAATTTCCCAAGAAATTAAAAAAATAATGAATAATATACCACAAGGAACATACAGAAGATACTTAAAAAAATGGTTACGAATGTTTGCTCTGGCAGAAGATTTTTTAATAGAAGCTCTAGTTGAGACATCTGCTCTGACTGGGAGGTCTGTATCATCAGTAAAGGAAAAGAAATAGTTCAAGGGTTGTCTTTATAGATTAATAAATAAAAGAGAGATTTAAAAACATACGGAAGAAATTGGCACAAAGTTTGTGCGCAGCTAGTTGAGTATGGCGCATCACAGCGACTAACTGAACTAACAAACCACGCCTCTATTATTTTAATTTGAGGTTAGTCACTTGTAGTCATATCTGAACATATCTATATGATAGAGGTAGGTCATAGGTAGATCATAGGTGAGTTAAACAAGTAAAATAATGGAAACAATATTTTTCATTTAATCGGTTTTTTGCAGACAATAAGGAAGATTTGCTAAAAGTTCTAGTTATGTGAAAAAGTGGTATTTCGAACATTGTTCGTGTGATATTGGTGTGTTTTTCAAGATGTCTCCAGGTAGATTGGTTTATAAGTATGGATTATTTGTTTGTCTGTTCTTATTTTATTTTTATTGACTGTTTTTGTGTTATTTTCGATATTTTATTGTATGAAAAATGTTGTTTTAATCGTAATTTTTCACTAGCACAGTTTTTTTCTCTCCTACTCCTACTAATACAATATTACGCGTATGCTGAAAACTTCCAAGTCCAAAAAGCGCGCGTCTTGAATGCTAGTTCATACCAGTAGCCAAAGTAGGCGCTAGTGGTGACTTTTTACCACAAAACGCTACACGTTCAACATCTCTCTTTTATTTATTACTTTATGGTTGTCTTTTATATTGATTATGGTAGCAATTAAATACTTTTTAAACATTATGAGGCATACACAAAGAGACTCGAGTGGATATAATTTTTTTCTCCGATATTTTTCACATTATAAATTTCAGAAGCCACAAAGTCTAATTAAAATTAACCAAATTTAAAAACCTCTCGCATGGGATACGAATCTGATAAAAGAAAAAAAGGTGAGCAGAAAAGGGCCTCTCTGCCAACATTGTTATTCGTATATTATTGCAAGTCAGTGTATTCCTATTATTGCTGATGGTGATTACAAACCCAGCGGGTGTACGGCTTGTCACTCCTGAACCAAATTATACATAATTACTACCATGATGTGGTTCCGATTCAGTGTAAATAAATACGAGGGGAATTCTAAGTTACCTATATATCGAAATAATAATCTTCTAGAAATTAAATACTCAACTAGCGGTGAATTTATTAACTAATATATCTTGTCGATCTTCGCTTGGTTTATTACCAAACCCATTTGTTACCTTCATTTCCTTAACGTATAATCAAAAACATGGACAACTTCATTATATTGTAAGATATCCACTGTGTGGCAATTAGTCATTGTGATATTCTTTATGCTGCGTTTTAAATGAAGAAGGGTTACGCGGAGGGTAAGAAAAACTCTAAATATCAATAATAATCATGTCAGGCTTTTTTTGTTCAATCAAAATTTTAATCAGTGCTGCAAAATTTAGAAAATATTTTGTAAGGTATTCGCATTTTGATAATAAAAAGCTGCGAATGCAGTAATTAAAGTTTACCAGTGGAATAACGAATATATTTCGCGCGATCGTTGATATTTTATAGAGCTGAGCCATACGAGCTCTTTCAAACACCCGCCGTGCACACTTCTTCCTCTTAACGGTCTAGAACTAAGCCATTATTTTAACAGGGTAGTTCGCTGCATTCAATTCAGCGCAGTTTGGCTTACGGACGGATTTTTTCGCGAATTTCTGTATATAATACTTATATTAATTCACAAATGGTTCAATTCCCATAGAAAACAAAACAAATAACGAGAATATGACATGGGACGTACAAAAAATATTTTTTTCTAGTGTATAATAATGTATTTTTTGGTGACATTAGTTCGAAACTTTAAGTCCTACACGTGAACGTACTTAATCACATTATTATAAAGTACTAATTTAAAGCATAGACAGCTGCTAAGTTAGATTAATTCAATAAGATCATAAAAAAAACGGTAGTTCTAGCTATGATGAAAAAATTAAAGGTGCTCAAATGAAATGTGATTATTAGGTAAGAGTGTCTCGCATCTGACCCTAATCAAATTCAATACTAATTAAAAGGAGAACAATTTGAATAAATAAGTAGAAAAAATAGATTTATAGTGTTTTATATCTACTCTAATTGTTGATAATATTTAAATATTATTTTTTTATTATATAACAATATATTATTTATTTAATTGGGTTGGGTTCAATACTTATTTATTTTTAACTACTGGCATTCTATTTGAACCAAAATATGCCTGAATAAAAATATGGGAGTGGAAAATATTTCAAATTTAACGCCTTTCATATCAAACCATTTTTTTTTTGTAAATAATTCTCCCTTGGTCACTCTGTATAATTAAGTGGAACAAAGTGTGTAGCTACTAAAAATTCTGTTTTATTTAAATAAATTAACTGCCCCTTTTTCCCTAATTAGTTGGTGGTGTACCTATCAAGTACCGACTGATTTACGATTCGGAAGTGTTTCGCTGTCCCATTATGTTTTCAGTAACTAACAATGAGCTTTCTTGTGAGCCATGTGCAGAATAGAATTAAATTGGTCGTGTAGGCATATTAGCATTTTTTTTTCACGAAGATAAGGGCCTCGTGTACACTGTCAATACTGATGTCTTTATGTTATTCGCTTGTAGATGGGATTTGAGTTATTTACTGAAAAAGAGTCGAGGTAAATAATTCATGGAGAGTTGTCGTTGAGAGAATTTCATGAAAAATTAATATTTTTTTACGTATAATGAGACATTTTCAATTTATACAGTGCCTCAATACTAAATTATACGGATATTAACAATAAAATTATGATCTGTTTACAAAGAGATTAAATGAAAAAGGAAAAAGAATTTGTCTAAATATGGGATTAACTAAAGTATTTAACAAGTTTGCGGGAAACTCATTCACAACAATCCTACAGAAACCTTTCTAGGTAAAAATTTTAATCGAAAGAGTGTTGGTTTGTTAATAATAAATGATTTGAGTAGTTGGAATCTGATTTTTGGTTGTCATAGCTACGTTTGTGTTCTGAAATTCTAGTTTTAAGAAATTCTACCTATATAAACTTTGTTACAGTTGTCATTGCCACATTTTAATTCATAAACTCCTGATTTATTTAGTTTCGAAGATTTGGATTTGTTGTTTTTAATGAATTTGGATAAATTGTTATCGGTTTTGAAGCAAATATTCAAGTCTAAAGTTTCTAAAAATGATTTGATTTTTGAGGATGGTATTCCAAAGTTTATTAAGCTTCTAAATTGGTTATTTTTGTTTTTATCAAAAAGAAATACTTGTTCTAGAGTATGTTTTCGTATCTTTTTATTTATGATATTGTCAATTAAATTTGGATCGTAATTATTATTAACAGCTTCCAAATATAAATAATAGACATGATTTTTCTATCACAAACCATCATATACAGACATTACAATTAATAATAGTTCAGTCCACCGTCAGTCATAAATTAGCAGCTTTCAATAGTATGTTACATAGACTTTTAACAGTTCCATGAAATATTGACAATTACAACAAAGAACTAAATATAATGAAACAAATAGTCGCCCTTCTCCACTAGCTATTGAGGACTTTTTGTTACTTTCTTTGCTTTTATATACAAATTCACAGTTTTTGCTTCTTCCTGGGTCCATTTTTTTATTCAACACTAACCAAGGTATGAATTCCAGTCTCTTCTATTGTTCAAAACCATTTAATGGAATTAAAGACATTGAAGTTCACTCGCAAGCCGTTTTTTATAAATTGCGTCATAACTTGACAAGCGATTCGGACTATATTAGGTTATTTTTTCATTCCACAACTGTATCATTAACTTTTTAACACAACCGAAATGTTAACAAGATTAAACGTACTGTTTTCAAGATTTTACTTTACCTTAAGGGCATTACTGGTTATTTTTTTATGCAAATTACAAGTGGCTGTTTATTGTGACAAGGTAAAAGGTGTGAAATTGTATATTTTTTTACGAGGGGATATTGATATTTTCATCTATAATAAATTGTTATTCGATACAATGGTTGTCAAAATCTCGAAAAATCTAATGAACTTTAATGACCTACCGTTCTTGAATTTCGATTATACAGGTAGCCCTTGAGCATTCCACTTTGCCTTTTTATTTGAATGCCATTCAGGTAGACAAAAACATTAACCCAGATGGTGTTTCTTTTTATTGAAAGGTGTGTGTGATAATTCCTTTTTATCTTCTATTTGTAATTCGTCAAATTAGAGAGGTGTAAACTGGAGAATATTATAAGTGAGAGGAGAATGACAGGTTATTATTTGGTACAGAAGCGGTAAAGCTACAAATTTTTTATTTGGGTTTGATTCTTCGTAAAGGACCTACCCTTGTAAAAGTACCTAACATTCCAACTATGTTGATTCAATTAGATCTAATTTAACTTTAATGTTGCGTTACGTCATCTTACAGGGTAAAAAATTACCTACAATTTTGACGCTTACAATTTTTTTGTAGAATGAAATCTAAAAAAGTTACGGTTAACTGTTGCATTTAACTATACTTGCAAGCTGCACCGCAAGCTCGAGCGGAATCTTCTCAGAAAACTAGGAAAATAGTCTATACTACATGTACTTCCGTTTAAAAAAGTCAAACTCGACTCGAGACAAGACATTCCACTTTTCTTGAGAGACTAGACGAGATTTTCTCATCTCGTGGGAGTCACTAATTGGTTTAAAGGGTTTTTGACACAGAATTGTGGCACCTGGAGAAAAATTTCGATTTTAAATAATAATATGAAGTAAAGAGTAAATAGGTAATTTGTATAAAACTAAAAAGCAGAACATGCATAAAAACATTTTTTTTATTTTCTTTACGTAAAGTTGCTCGCTTTTTAATGTCCGTCAGACAACTCGTCTTCAACGAGATAATTATAAAATTCATCTTCAACATCACTTTCATCACAAAGTCTCAACATAATGAATACTTTGGAAACTACGTTAATTTTTATAATCGATAATATTTCTGTACGAAGAGAAAACAAATTAAAGCTGCAAGGATTCTGCTCAATGTATTTTATTTACTCTAATAAACAATAGTACAAGAAAAAAGTTCATTAAATAATAATTTAAGTGGGTAATTCATCATTTGGGATCCTAAATAGGAGGAGCTGGGATAGGAGTGTTCGGGCCAGGAACCAAACACTCCGAAAGCTTGAGAAAAACCCCAAGCATCTTTCAAGCGGAAATCCACGCCATAAGAAAGTGCGCACAGTTCAATATTGATAAAGGATACAGTATTATAATGACAGATAGTCAAGCAGCCATTAAAACACTGAGCTCTTCTGTAATCAGTTCCAAAATTGTGTGGGAATGCCTAGACAAACTCAATGAACTTGGCGAGAAAAATATAGTTACCTAAACTATGGATTCCAGGACACACTGGAATAGAAGGAAATGAAATATCAGATGAACTAGCAGAGAGGGAGACTGAAATACCTTTCTGGAGGCCTGAACCCTCTTGAGGAATCAGCTCCAATGTGATTTTGGAAGAAATAGGTGAAACCGATAGAAAGAGAAGATCTGACCATTGGAAAAATCTAGTAGGGCTTTAACAATCAAATATTCCTTTGGTTGACTACAACCTGTTGAGATCATAAGTCAAAGTAAAACTGCGCTAAGAGTTTTAACAGGGATCCTAACGGGACATTGTCACCTGAATGGGAACCTGAAAAAGCTCAAAATAGTAGAAGAAGAAGAAGTAGAAGAATTTTGTGGAATGAGAGAAGAAACCTACTTTCCAGCTGCACAGCACTCCAGAATCCTGGAGCACAGTATCTGGGAGATTATACTGGTTAGAAGAGGAACATTTACCTTAAGTGAAACCTGCAGATATCCTAAACTTTCTCCAGAAATAAAACTAAGGAGTTTTTGAGAATCTCCTCAAAAACTAAATAGAAATAAGGGGACACAATAGATGTTTTAGGTCTCAGTGAATGTCACCCCAAAAATACATACATACCATCCCAAGTATTGGAAAACTTCTATGAAAATGTGTACCCTTCTTTAGCAATATATCTTTATGGGTTGATAGTTTATGCCAGAATGTTAGCCTGGTTTTCGATTCTGTATCGACAGTATTTGCAGGCTTTGTCAATTTCAAAAAAGCCTTTGATTCGGTCCAGCATAATTTATGATGGCTAAAAATATTTTTGGCAAGCCACTGTTTAAATAAGAGGCTCTGATGTATTGACAAAATTATACGATCTAGCTTCAGGTGTTTTACCAGAAGAACCCTTTTATTTGCACTGAATTGATTTTTGAAAAAATTTCAAGAATCACAATTTTTGTTTGAAACTTTTTCTTTTGCGTAATTTCAAAAAATATATTTTTTCCCTTACCGGGGGGTTGAAATATAATCAAATGTATATTTCGTTGGTAAATTTAATAAAGCATTCAAAACCTCCACTCAAGATTATGATTTAATGGATTTTTTCATCTTCGACTAAGACTCCTTTTGCATGTTTGAATGGTATTTAAATTGACAGCGATTTGATTCGTCCGATATTTAAATTTTATTAAAAATTATCCAAGTATTCGTCCAAAAAAAATATATCCCCAGGTTTATATTTCGAGTCTGCCTTTAATAACACATCGAAATCCAATCTCACATCTTTACCAGATAATTCAAATAATCTGTGAAATTTAAAATACATACCGGAATATATAATTTACTTGATGATGAAGGAATCGGCAACAATCAAAACACTTATAAATATATCTTCTATATATATATGATATTTTTTTGATTCCTTTGATTGGTGACCTAATAAAAAATTTTTCAAAAAAACTTAACTCGAGACACACGCGATTCGGAACTAGTCACGAAACTATGTAGAAAAATTTTTATATTTGTATAATTTCAGAGTGCCCAATGAAGTTAAATTATAAGGTGAAAGACAGTGGCTGGCTGAGCAACCACTGAAACCCTCAAATTATTTTGAAAAAGATCAATCGATTCAAAAATTTTATCCTTTCAAGGAATTCGGAGTGGTTTGTGGGTGATTCAGAGAAACGTTTTGCTTTTTTGGAATATTTAAGTTGGCTACCTATTATTGACTACCAAACAGTAGCAGAATATTTTACATACAGAGTATCTCAACATTTTAAAAATGGAATTAGAGACAAATGTGTCATATATATATATATAGAGATTATATAAATTCATTTTAAAATAAGTACGTTGAAAAAATTGTGTCCTGGCAACCAAAGCAAAGCTACTCTTTTGTATCTAAAAGGGAATCTAGCAGATACTTAGAGGAAAGGAAGATCTAAGGACTACCTCGACCTGGAAAATTAGCTTGAAACAGGATAATAATAGAGCTTCCCTCTTCAAGAATAGGTAAGTAGCACAGATACACACCAGTGGAACAAACATCTGTCAGATTTAAAATATCAAACCCGAAACCTTTTTGATAAAGCAAAGAGACTCTCAGAGATATTCTGAGATGAAAATTAGATAAACTTAAAGGGAAATTCTGTGGAGATATAAAGATAAAATCTGGTGGGCAAGACTTTACAAAGTCAGGCGAGAAGTAGATTCAACACAGCTTAAAATAGCGGAGGAAGAAGATTGTTTTTTGTGGCATGAAAGAAAAACCTCCATCCACTTACTTGCAAATTGCACAGAATGATTGCATCAGAAAGATGATGAAACAACCTTCGAATGTGAAGTATGTATGTATGTATGTTTGGGGTAACATTCACTGAGACCTGAAAGATCTATTGTGCCTCCTTACTTCTACTTAGTTTCTGAACAAAGTCTTTGAAACTAGTAGCTCCTTTAGTCGTATATCCTTGAGAAATTTCAGGACATCTGCAGGCTTCAACTTAGGTTCATCTTTTATCTAGTAATCTCCCAGGTACTGTGCTCTAGGATTCTAGAGTGCTGTGCAGCTAGAAAGTATGTGGATGGTGGTTTCTTCTTCCATGCCACAATATCTGCACTTTTCTTCCTCCACTATTTTGTGCTTTTGCAGGATATCTGAAGGCTTCAACTTAGATAAATGTTCCTCTTCTATCCAGTAATCTCCCAGGTACTGTGCTCTAGGATTCTGGAGCGCTATGCACTTGGAAAGTATGTGGATGGAGGTTTCTTCTTCCATGCCACAATATCTGCATTTTTCTTCCTCCATATTTTGAGCTTTTTTAGGTGCCCATTCAGGCGACAATGTCCCGTTTGGATCCCTGTTTAAACTCTTAGCGCAGTTTTATTTCGACCTATACATTCATTTGATCTCAACAGGTTGTATAGTCACCCAGAAGAATCTTTGATTGTCTAAGCCCTACTAGATATTTCCAATGGTCAGATCTCTTTCTTTCGGCTTCACCTATTTCTTCCAATATTACATTGGAGCTGATTCCGCAGAAGGATTCAGGCCTCCAGAAAGGTATTTCAGACCCCCTCTTTGCTAGTTCATCTGCTATTTCATTTTCTTCTATTCCAGTGTGTCCTGGAATCCATAAGATAACTATTTTGTTCTCGCCTAGTTCATTTAGTTTGTCTAGGCATTCCCACACCATTTTGGAATTGATTACACAAGACTCAGTGTTTTAATGGCTGTTTGACTATTTGTCATTAAGATAATCCTTTGTCCTTTGTATCCTTTATCAATATTGAACTAGACGCACTTTCTTATGGCGTGGATTTCCGCTTGAAAGATACTTGGGTTTTTTCCCAAGCTTCGGAGTGTTTGGTTCCTGATCCGTACACTCTCGAATGTGAAGTAGGTACTGTATCATTGGAGAGATGCTCTTACGACTTAAGAGCTCAAGGGATAAGAAGGATCTATTGACTAATAATTCTTTCTATTTATATCTTTAAATGATTAGTAAAATAACAAATATCTCAATGTTGAAAATTATTTATATCACCGGATGAATCAATGTAATTAAAATGAATTTTGTATCAAGTTCCAGCTTACAAAGTGATAAATAATGTCAACAGAAGCATAAAAACTGGCAATTACCTTTGTCGAATGTTACACAATACACACAGCTGTGTAATGACCAAAAATTTAATGCGGTGAATGAATATATTTGAAAATTCGTAAAGTAAGTAATAATTTAATTAAAAATTATTCCCAGCAGATGAAACCGACTACCTAGTTCACTTAGCGCCAGGTGATGTATACACTTCGAAACAAGTGAAAGTTTATCAGATTTTTGGAATTCTCGCAAGGTTACATTGTTAATAAGTATTTTGATTATATTTTCTTTACATACAGCTTTTAATTAAACGTAAAATCCTAACACTTTATTTAAAAACAGTTTTATCAATATAATTAATATACGAAAAAAAAACATTTTTTTCTGTCCTAATGAAGCCTAGTCACATTTTATTTAACGTATCTCAGGTTATAAAGTTCCAATCACAAAGATAAGGCTACATTTAATATAATTATTTTCCAGTCTCTAATAATATTACGTACTTATATATTTAAATCCAAGAGGAAAGTGTCGATATCAATGTACTCGAATTAAGTTGTCTCCATTATACATAATGTGCGTAGGTATTTCGAAAAAAAGCATTAAAATGAAATAATACGTATCAGATCAAAAAAGAATATGCAGGGACGGCTTCACCAATCATTAAATTCAACCGAAACAACAGTCATGTAAGAGTTATTTATGTACCAAAGCAGTAAAGTGATTGTTTATTAGGCGAGTTAGATAAAGATACTTTACTGACGTGGTGGTGGTGGTAGACAGCAAATATAGAACACGTACACCCTGAAGCATTATAAAAGTTAATTCCTGAAGTCGAACAAACAAGAAAACTATTGTCGAGCCGTAATAGGGAGAAACGTGACACTGACAGATGATTTTTGACTGATGTCAAAGTAAAAATACTTGACACTCACTTTTATGTAGGAAAATATCACATTTTTGTCGCGCAAAACTTGTTAAACTTTTCGGGGGTCATTTTTTAGGTAGGAATGGAATATTGCGCATGTCAAAACTAACTAATTGACGTCAAAATTTCGCTTAAAGATGTAACTGAGCTCAATTTTTAAAGTTCATGACCAACTAAGAATGATCCTCCATCAATACAAAGTACAACTTTTCTAACTGCTCGAAAAACAATTGAGCTAACGAAGCAAGAAAATATTAAAGTTGGACCATCCTCCATACAGTTCCTACCTAAGTCCTAAAGAATTTTTGACAAGCAACTTAGTTAAATTTTTTGTTGTACCAGAATCAAAATCAAAAGTTTCAACAACAATTTTATCTTCTCTGATTGAAGTTGATCCAATGTTTAGTTTTTTCTGGTATTTGTTGATTAAACTTTTTATTAAACTCCGTCCCTGTAAAAGGATACATATCAGATCAAACGGCCTGGCACACAGTATAAACTGGTCAAGAATGAGTTAAGTGTCAAGTTTTCTATAAATGTTAAATCTCATTTTATTACCTCGAATCTGTAACCAATTTGGTAGTCGAAATACGGTTGAACATTGAAGAAGTTTTTTTTTCTTTCTCTCAACTATAATTCTCGACACATCAGAAACTTACAATAACAATATAAAAGACACACTATTTTTTTAACCTTGGAGATCATTAAATTGTGTAACTGGTTAATAATACTGGAATATTTATATAACAAAATCAAAAAATTGATAAAATTATCTTGGTCGTATTATGGGTCGATTTTGTAGCCACCTGCAGCTCATAAAAATATCTTTACATGCATTCCACATAATTGAATAATAATATTAGCAGTGGTTGCCATACGACACGAGCAGAAGATAATAATCGATGGCGAATAATTGATTTTTTATGAAAAATTATTAAAAGAAGCCGAAAATATAGAAATATAATACATTAACAGTGTCAGCTGAACATAAAAGAAAGTGGAATAGGAATATGTATATGGGCATAAACAGAACTGGCTGGTATCTCAATTGCCACAAAAGAACTAAATTAGAATAGAAAGTTCAGGCAAAAACATAACAATTTGCACTAATAGTAGACAAGCTCTATTAGCCTTGAGCAGACAGCGTGTTATATCGTGGCTAGTACTTCCATCAAGAGCTAGCTAACGCCTCGGCAGTTAACAATATTATTTTTATGGGTTAAGGGACACGACAGGAGTGAAGGTAATCACATTGCCGATTCTTTGGCTAGGGAAGCGGCTGGACTGGAAATTTTAGGACCCAGTGACACCTATACGGCCTAACGACTTCGACAATTGGGGAACTAGCCAAACGTTACAACCATGCTCAATCCCTTAAGATATGGGATGAAATCAAAGGATGCAGTCTTGCTAGGATTACTTTTGGGCGACCATGGGAAGCTGCCGCCGAACAGATATTTGGCTATCACCAGGAAAAACTTAAGTTCAACAGTAGGATTTCTGACTGGCCACTGTCAACTAAGGAAACACCTCCAAACAATGGGGCTAGTGGACACACCTCTATGCAGGATGTGTGAACAGGAAGATGAAACTGCCAGGCATGTCTTAAATGCGAGTGTACGGAGTTATCGTCACTAAGAGAGTGTGTGTTCGGTGAGTCTTGGCCTACACCTGCTGATATAAAGACCTATGTAGGTTCTGCCAGGAAGAAGACGAACCACGGAGCACATACTCTGTGAGTGCGAAGGCCTAGCAAGGGTGTGGTTTCACATACTCGTAGAAGCAAAAAATAATCCTAATAAAAGACAGCCACTCCAATTCTGATCTAACCGAATGGATCTACACCTGAATGACAAAAGTGTTAGCTGAGTTCGGTAGAGAACTCAAGGAAAGCAAGTAAATATACATAAAAAGATGAGTTGGATCGGCTAGAGATTTTCCATTTAAAAAACCAGCTAAACCACACCACAACAAACGTCTAAGAACACGACATGCCAGGACTATCACGCGGCTATAATGCTTCCTTAATTAAGATGAATATTAAGGTTTTTTTCTATGTCTGCCGAGGGAAGTATTCTGGAAGAAACA
Organism: Galerucella nymphaeae; assembly: GCA_963978555.1. Taxonomy (NCBI): domain Eukaryota; kingdom Metazoa; phylum Arthropoda; class Insecta; order Coleoptera; family Chrysomelidae; genus Galerucella; species Galerucella nymphaeae. Next base: position 20,352,935 of record OZ021706.1, read on the forward strand.
AGCTCAGTAAAAGTTATTTGTGAGCGAGAATAAGACTAAGGAAACTGATAGATCTTACAAAAGTCTAAGTGAATTCTCAACAAAAAAATTAACAGTGTTAGCAGGACAGTACAAAATACAAAACCATAAAAGTTCATGCATTGTACTAAACAATGATATAGACTTTCCAGGGTTTGATGGTTTCTGAAGAAGAAGTTGCGGCTAATTCAAATCAATTCTTATGAAAAAAGTGGTTTAAAGTTGAAACAAACGCTATTGATCATTCAGTTACCCGCAGCACCGAATTGAAATTAATTGATTCAAACAATATATTTTCTACAATTTACGTTTCGACTTACTCAAAATTGTACCTCGGGCAAAATAATTATAAATCACGAAAATCGTGGGATTTCAAATTAATAACCATTGTCGCCTAAGAGGCATCGGTTGATGTAATGGATAGCGTTTTACCTTAATGCCACTGCTGAGGCAAGTTTTGTAGTAATTAAATTTTTGTATTAAGAGAACTATATTTTCAACCAATTTATTCCACCTAAACAAAATTTTCTGAGCTACTAGATATAGTATCGTTTGGAGCTTTTTGAAGAAATTCGTTACGGAATTAAGCAACAAGAAGGAATGGGATCCAAATACCAATAGCAGACTTGGGAAGAATGCCATTCAATAGTACACAGACAGCTCGAAAGCAATAGGAGGAGCTGGCATAGGAGTGCTCGGGCCAGGAACCAAACACTCTGAAAGCTTAGGAAAACCCCAAGTATCTTTCAAGCGGAAATCCACATCATAAGAACTCTCAGCTCAATATTGATAAAGGATTATCATAACGTCAGATAGTCAAGCAGCCATTAAAGCACTGAACTCTTGTATAATCAGTTCCAAAATGGTGTGGGAATGCCTAGACAAACGAGAACAATATAGTCACTTTACTATGGATTCCAGAACACACAGGAATAGAAGGAAATGGAATAGCAGATGAATTAGTAAAAAGGAGGACTGAAATACCTTTCTGAGGGCTTGAATCCTTACGAAGAATCAGCCCCAATGTAATATTGGAAGAAATAGGTAAAGCTGAGAGAAAGAGAAGATCTGACCATTGAAAAGATCTAGTAGGGCTTAGATAATCAAAGATTCTTCTGAGTGACTACAACCTGTTGAGATCAAATGAATGCATAAGTCAAAGTAAAACTGCGCTAAGAGTTTAAGCAGGGATCCTAACAGGACATTGTCGCCTGAATGTGCACCTGAAAAGCTCAAAATAGTGGAGGAAGAAGAATGCAGATTTTGTGGCATGGGATAAGGAACATCCACATACTGTCCAACTGCACAGCACTCCAGAATCCTGGAGCGCAGTACCTGGAAGATTACTGGATAAAAGAGGAACATTTAAAGCCTGCAGATATCTTAAAATTCCTCCGGGAAATAAGGCTAAGGGAGGTATTAGCTTCTGAACAGAAACTAAGAAGAAGTAAGGGGGCACAATAAATCTTTTAGGTGTCAGTCAATGTCACCCCAAAAATGCATACCTATATACATCGTTTGATGCTGCTGAAGAAGACAAACTCAAAACTGACAAATAAAAAGATGTTCATAAGGAAATTCAACGCTTTTTTCAAAAAATAGATCAATATTTTGAAAAGGTTAAAAAGTAAGCGGCCAAACTACCTTCGGAGACGTTAGGGGAGTAGTTAAAAACCAGAGGTGTATAGAATGTTGAGTGAAAGAGAGCATGTTTGTGGATACATTAAAGATGAATCGAACAAAATTTTTCCTATCCCATAGGTTACTGCAGTGTCTCAGAAAATATTCAGAAGGTCAGTGCAGCGGCATTGAATCGGTTTGTAATTATTCAAACTAATGATACTTGAAAAATTACCAAAACTGAAGGATTTCAACAAAAGTCCTTGGGAATTATTATTCACTTCATTTATATACAAAGTTTAAAGCATAACGAAACTGGAATACCTAACAAAGAAAAATTTTATCGGTTTGTATAAATTTCCATCTTTTGTCACAGTTTACCTTACAAGAGTTGTTTTTAGGTAACCTAAAGCTACAATATTTTCACTTTCGAATATATACCACGAAAATTATCAATACCTTTGGGATATTGTCGAAAGATCTTTTGTTAAAATTTATTAATCGCTTGTGGTGGAATTGCAGCTGATATAAGTGAGGCTGTATCTACAGCGTTATGCGATTTTTATTAATTTGTTTATGTGTGTGGGCCTGGCGCTATTTGGTGCAAGTATACGCCCCGAAACCAGACGATTTTGACAATGATTTACTAGTTATGAAAAATTTTTACTTTCAAGGAGTGCTCCGTAATTTTTCAACCTCAGGCTGAAATAATCTTGAGCTTTTATTTACTTTATTGGGAAATCTGATATTACCATTTTTAATAATTCAAATTAAATGTCAAAGTTCACGATAAGAGGGTTATACATTTTTGGAATATAGAAAATAATGTTCTACAAGGGGTGTCTTTTATATTTTAAAATAGAGCACAGTGGGCAAGACAAAAACAATAAATAATTGAAAGCAAGAGGTACAAGAGATATCACTATTTGAATACTGGTGTAGGTGAGTAGAGGAAAAAGTAAGAAGAGATATTAATTCAGAAAACTGATGGATTTGTGAGTGTTTATTTTGTTCCCCCTGATTTTTTTTTGGAGGCGATAAAGCTTGGACGGAAATAGGATGGTGAACTTTTTCTTAAAAATCTAACCTTAAAATTTATATCTGACAATTGACAACTGTTGTAGAAAGCTGTAAAAAATTATTGGGCGGAGTAGAATTCAATGAGACCTCTGGCGGAAAAAATTGTAATTGTCGCAACGAGTAAAACGATTCGTTTTGAATTGTTTTTGTATTATATGTAAGTCAACTTAATTACCGTGAATTCGTACTTTATTTGTTTAATTTTTTGTCAGTGACAAGCTTAAAACTGTGTTTTTCTATTCCACTCAATTGTCATCATTTCTGAGGTTATATTCTTATAAAATCAGAGATATTATGGAAGAGGTTATGTTATTCTATTTTTTGTTTTCATTGCACTTTTATGAAAGTGTCACTTATTTCCTTTATAGGTACCATGCAAAAATATATGGCCAGAATTTAAAACTGCCTGTCCCTCATTTATGCACCTAGAAGAAGGCTCAGCATTTACAAATTCAAATAAACTTTGAATAGTCAGTGTATACCTAATCCATAGTTACAAAAACAAAGAGAAAATAAGTCGGTATTAAAGATTTAAAATAATATTACTCAATACAAACGTACCTTCCCTGTAACTTTTGTAGATATGACGATATCAAAAATAAATTAAAAACACGAAATCAGATCTAAACTTGTTTTATTCTTGACAAATATCAGCCATACCTATTATTCCAAGAATAAAAATATTAGGAGTCAAAATTTAGTTTGAGAACACAAAATACTAAAGCACATTCAAAAAAAAAAGCAAAAGTTTCACAAAACACTCACTGAAAATAACTAAAACATCAAAATAAAACCACTTATAGTTATTTATGCAACAAGTGCAAAAAGTGAGTGTTTTTTGCACGCGACGTGAAATTGTCCAACGAGGTCTTTAGGCCGAGTTGGACAACACGTCGAGTGCAAAAAACACGTTTTGCAAGAGTTGCATACAATATTTTTTCTAAATTCATGCAAAAACTGGAAAATTACAATATAAATATGTCAAAAACCTAATCTAACCTAATAAAACTCAACCCGTTCTTCTTTTTTGTATCTTTATGGCCTCCACCTTGTCAGTACTCAATCATAGCTGGTTCTCGCCTTGACCATTTAAATTTTAAATAATTAAAGATTTTTGAAATAATTGTAACTCGTTGAGACTAAGTAGTAAGATATAAATATATTATTGTTGTATTAAAGCAGGATCAGGTACTTGCTATGGATTTTTATTCAATTTAAATGTTTATGTTTGTCATTAATCATCACAAAACTGACACAAGAATGACAGATGAGTGCAATAAAATATTTTATTGCACTAGTGCAATAAAGTACCACTTTTTCCATTAAATGTGGTGCACAAAAGTGTTGTTTTTTGCATGAATGTAGAAAAAATATCAAATGGCTTATACGGCAGCTGATTTGTTGCGCCATCTATCGAATTATACTTTTAATAATTGTGCGGATATTCCAATTCCACTTGACTTTGACAGAGAGTTAATTTTGACATTTGATATCAGGTGACAACTATAGGCGTTTTCGATTATTTACTTTTGGCTGCTAGTAGTAGCTCGTAGTGACTGAATTTCGTTCGTTTATTACCGGGCGTGACGCCTAATCTTACCTTCCCCTTGCCCCTTGAGCACATACCGAAAAGTATGGGCTTCAAGCCATGGACATTAAATGTTTGACGTTTGTCAGGTTTGACGTTTATTTTAAGGTTAAAATTGTACCGATTACGATTTAAATCTTACTGGAAATATTTAAATATGCAAAATTATACTATCAATAACATCATAGTCGAAAACTGTTCTTCTAAAAACACAGGAAATTCATTGATAATATCAGATGATAGTTTGGATGATGACATGATATGACAAGTGGCTTTGAGGATCCCAAAAATCGTGTTCGTTTTTCTCAAAAGTCTTGACGACTGAGGCGTCACGCACAAAGGCTTGAAGCCCAAATAAACGAAAGCAGCATATGTAACACTTAAAAACAACCCTCCTTGTAAATATCTATTTTCTAGTACTCCTAGATGAATGTGTCGTGATAGAACATATGTAAACCATTTTTTTTATAACATCTTCATCATGTGTTCGAATGTTCTTTATTGGTTTGATATATGTGTGATTTTTTCGAATAAAATGACAGTGACCCGACATTGATTTAGTGTGTCCTTTTATTGTGAAATAAAAAAAATCAATTAACAAATCTTGTGTAACTCTTCTACATTTATAGGGTACTATAAAATACAGGAAATAGTGAAGATGTGTTACCTATACACGAAAAGATTTATTGTCGACCGTAAAAATGCACATTTAAGAAGAATTTCGTGCCCACACTTACAACTGACGATTCTACAGTGCTGGACCAAGGCATTTCAATTATTAACAATCCATATTAACTTATAATAATATAGTATACTCCAAGGTATATATTTCGTCTCTCATTAGTTATTTCATAGAATAACTATTTAAAGTGTAAAATTAATGAAATATTACACACTTCAACGGACATGATCAGTTATTTCATGGAATAACTAGGTATTCTATGAAATAACTGCATTATATACTTCAACTATATCACTTCAATTACTGACAAGAAGCTGTACTATCAACAGTATCTGAGAAATTGCTGTCATGGGACATCCGGTACATAAATTTCACTAGATACAAATAATTAACGTCTTTCCTTGTTTTTTTTTTCTCTTTTAAACCACTAGAATACAACACGATCAGTTTCATTATCCGATTTAGAAAAAAAAAACAATAAAAACACTTATCACAAATGAGACCGAACATCAAATAGGTCTAACAACTTTTTGAAATCACGGTTCTAAACTTAATGTCGCCCATTACCGAACACCTAATAAATCTCCAAGCAGGTTTAATTATTTCGAATAAACTTCTTCTCGAATTGAATATAAATGAGCTAATATTGTTCCAGATCGGACATCTTAATCCACAGTTGGTTTTTTGACACTGACGTAGACAACAATTAGGATAAAAGGGGAATGTAATGTGAAAATATATTGTTTTTAAATATTGAAAATGCGATATTTGTTAAATAAGTCGAGGAAAAGGCGAGAAGATAAGTAAGAAGTAAAGAAGAGAAGTAGAAATAAATCGCACGAATGTTTTAATGTAGGCACAATCATAGAGAAATGATAAATGGGCTTATAAGCAATGGAAGGAGCTGGAACAAGGATTGTGCGCAACCTGTAACGCATAGCTCTTCCAGGAAGCTATCTGCTGGTAGGAATAATGATTGTTCATAAAACTTTGTCCTCTCTCTACTATAGCAAGAGAAGAAACAAAAATTACTGAGAGCACAATATAAAAAGAAGAAAATGAATATATTGAATCTCTAAAATAATTGAACCTTTGGTCGAATTTTTTGTGTATGCCACTGTTTTAAATCCTTAATTAATGTAAATTTTACGTAGATATGCGACCAGATGAGCTTTCGACGAGCTGCACAATTCTCTTTGAATTCTAATTGTTGACAACGTAAGGATTTTATTAATTGTTTTTCGTTCACATTCGATACTGTATAGTGATGGTCGTTTTAATTAGGGATAACTTAGTTTGATTTGTTCCGTAGATATACGATAGTCTTACAAAAAAAAAATACTTTTTAAAGTGCCTTTCATTATTGTCGTTTATTAATTGCAGCTCTGTATATACAGTGTGTAAAAGCCAAGCGGAACAAAGGTAGAGGTAGTATTTCGTTTTTTTTTGTACATAAAAATATCCAGAAACCTTTTGGCTTTCACACACTGTATACTATTTACAACCCACTATAAAGAATGTTAAATAGACCGCTATTTGAATACCATTTTGGCTTCTGTTCTGAAATTAATAATAGACAAAATAAAATAAAGGAAACAAAAAATTTAAATTGATATTAAAAGTCGCCTAAACGTATTTTAAAATCCATTAAAATTAACGTTCTATCGTCTAACCCGAAGCGGGTTCGGTGTAACATGGTAGTTAAGTAATCATGTGCTTTTTCTCGAAAATTGTAGGATTGTCAGTCCTGAGGTGGTCAAATCGCGAGCTACCTGAATTCGAATAAATGGCTTCTCATATACCCTCCGAGCTTTCTTGAGATTATTTATAAATAATTAATACAGGGAGATTATATTTGAATTTTATATAAATGACTTGGAAAATTGCATACACTCTCGTCTCACTAAACATCCTCCCTTGTACTTATTTTCCCACGAATGGAAAACTCTACTACCCCAAGTCATTCTAGTTATTTCTTAGTCAGAAGTAAAGACAGGCTTGTCTGGCAATTACTGGTGCTACCGGCTCCACACCCTCAGCAAGAAATCTTTCTGGACCTACCTCCTCCCCATATATTTTTGGAAAGATAGGCTAGATGGACAGTTTACAGAAATCTGCATATTTCGAAAGGCACAAATCAGGCTTATACAGAACCTAGAACAGAAATTTTAACTCCTCTAGGATCCTATGCAACCGTATTTGGAGCAAGCAAGCAAGAACTAAATAAAGTAGTGCTGGTTTGGATCTCTTGATACTCTGGCATGGAAGGAAACGAGAAGGCAGACTCATTCAAAGGTTTTGATACATCCATCGAAGAATGTCTCCAAACAAATGTTAAACTATAGCAGGAATGATCTTCGTTGTTTAACAGGAGTATGGGGATTTCGCAGTAATCTTTCTTAGGCGCCTCTACTTGCATCTTGAACACCAGCATCTCCCTTGCAGTAATTTTGTCAGTTTGATGTTCTAAGCCCATAATTTCTTCTTCTGTTATTTCTTAAATACTGCTGGGGACTCCTGGCTTCCTTATATTGTATAAAATTGAAATTTGGCAGTTTTAATTTAATAAATTGAGAAGGGAGAAGAAAAAATCTTCTGTAGAGAATGTAAGTTTATTCACTGGTCTCGAAATGTGTTGAAATTTTATTAGACTCGTATTATAATCAAAGTTTCTTCTCATTTTTTCCCCGCTTTGATATCGCTGTATTATTTTGAAGATAAAACACCCGGTATAATCTTCCATTTATATGCCTTCACTGAAGTAAACGTGTCAAATGAGGAAACAATTCCAAGAAAGCGATTTGCATGATCCCTTACAGCAATAGCGTTCTGCTCATGGTAATAGTAATCCTCATTATTTTATGCATATTACGCAATTACGCTTCTGCGTATGTCAAATCGACGAACCGTTTTCACGTGTACGCGAAGAAGCAGCCTCTCGCAACGAATAACTGAAATGTTATTAAACTCGATGAAGAAGATAATTAGACTCTTTGGTGTTTTTGTTTAATTAGTTTTATGCGAGGATTCATTCTAAGATTATATACGAGAAGATCACTTTATATTTTCTTCAATGAGACCTCTGGCGGAAAAATTGTAATTGTCGCAACGAGTAAAACAATTCGTTTTGCATTGTTTTTGTATTATATGCAAGTCAACGTAATTACCGTAAATTCGTACTTAATTTGTTTAATTTTGTGTCAGTGTCAAGCTTAAGACTGTGTTTTTCTATTCAACTCAACTGTCATCATTTCTGAGGTTATATTTTTATATAATCAGAGATGTTATGGAAGAGGTTATGTTATTCTATTTTTTGTTTTCATTGCACTTTTATGAAAGTGTCACTTATTTCCTTTATAGGTACTGTGCAAAAATATATGGCCAGCATTTAAAACTGCCTGTCCCTCATGTATGCACCTAGAAGAAGGCACAGCATTTACAAATTCAAATAAACTTTGAATAGTCAGTGTATACCTAATCCATAGTTACAACAACAAAGAGAAAATAAGTCAATATTAAAGATTTAAAATATTACTCAATACAAACGTACCTTCCCTGTAACTTTTGTAGATATGACTATATCAAAAATCAAATAAAAACACGAAATCAGACCTAAACTTGTTTTATTTTTGACAAATATCAACCATACCTATAACACCAAAAAATAAAAATATTAGGAGTCCAAATTTAGTGTAAGAACACAAAATACTAAAGCACAATCAAAGAAAAAGCTAAAGTTTCACAAAACACACACTAAAAATAACTAAAACAGCAAAATAAAACCACTTACATATCAAAGGGCTCATACGACAGCTGATTTGTTTTACTCGTTGCTAGGATGACATTGACATTGCGGAGCGCCATCTATCGAATTCCACTTTTCCCAATATCTTTTAAGCAGACTCCAAAAACCTGATAGTATGCTTCATGATCAACAGGCCCAATCTTATGCGTGCGCACTTACCATTTCATGGCAGACACAGCCATAAACACACTATTTTGAGCATTGTATGTCGCATCAAAAAAACTACGCGATATTCTGCTTCAATTTTTCAATTCAAAGGAAAAAAAGTACCGATTAATGACAACAATAAACTGGTTTGCTTCAACAGCTAGTACTAATTGTAGATAAGCAATCAATAAATTCAATACAGATGGTGAAAAGTGATGAATTGAACTACATCTGCCACTAATACAAAATTATAAACACGTTTATAAAAATAATCTCGTTTTATAGTGAGTGTATTATTTATAAATTCGAACCAGATTCCAACCGAGCATTGTTCAAGCTGACAGCAATAATTACCAATCAATTATTAGCGAGAAAAAGAAACAGAAGAAATAAAATGAAATCGCAGACATCCAGTCGTTTCAAACACATCTCTATCGTGAACATTCTTTGATTTCTTTTCGAAAACTTATTACAATTACAAATTGATTTCGTGTTTTTATTTAAGTCGTAATTACTTGTAACCTCAATTTAAACTAGAAATCACGGACATAATCTTTATAAATTATGTAAGAATGTCATGTCTTTTTCAAAAAATCAAATTTATTCCTCCACTGGTAACTGTCAGTTGAGTAAATTAATGAAACACTTCTTCTATCCATTCCCCCCATTGGAACTCTTTTTGGTATCCATAACAATAAACAATAATAATCTGCCAGTTCATAAATTAATGACAAAGCCTCCTACTATAAAAGGAAGTCGAATTACATCTAGTAAGCTGCTTCGTCATTCTATGGTGTTACGTTTTTAATCGAAAATAAAAGTACCATTGCATTTCGGGTTCGAATCTCACTAACCGATCTATGGCTACTGTTGTCCGTTTGCAGGATAGGCCTACTAGTGAAAATTTATTCTTGTTAAAGACTTCACAACAAAATTATGTATTCCAATGCCTTTTCAATAATATATATATGTAATTTCATAGATCTATTGTTGAATGTTGGCGGACATTGGAAAAAGAGCTTGATAGAATAATATAGATTTTCGAGCAAAGGAAACTTTTAGTTCTCCCAAGAAGACTGGGGGAGTAAGCCATTGGAAATTGAAGAATTCCTTGAAAATGCTATTAAGAGAAAGGTCCATTTTGAATTTCGCTGGAAGAATCATTGTCTGATGTCACTTGCTAATTGATGGAGAAGACATTTTATGTTGAAGAAGAGATATCTGCAGGTTTCAGCTTAGATAAATGTTCCTCTTCTATCCAGTAATCTCCCAGGTACTGTGCTCTATGTTTCTGGAGTGCTGTGCAGTTGGAAAGTATGTGAATGGAGGTTTCTTCTTCCATGCCACAATATCTGCATTCTCCATCCTCCACCAGCTTTTTCAGCTGTCCATTCAGGCAGCAATGTCCCGTTAGAATCCCTGTTAAAACTCTTAGCAAAGTTTTACTTTGACTTATACATTCATTTGATCTTAACAGGTTGTAGTCACCCAGAAGAACCTTTGATTTTCTAAGTTCTACTAAGTATAGATATTTCCAATGGTCTGATCTTCTCTTTCTTTCGGCTTCACCTATTTCTCCCAACATTACATTTGGGCTGATTCCGCAGAAGGGTTCAGGCCCCCAGAAAGGTATTTCAGTCCCTCAAGAGATTGTCTTAGCGCCACTTAAAGGTACCGGAAGGGAGGGAGGAATATTTATTATTGGTAGACTCTTTGTCAAAAGTGTCTGCAGAGAACTGGAAAAAAAGCTGTGAGTCATAACAGATTTGGCAGCTGGACAATATCATGGATGAAGCCGTTGAATCTATAATAATTATTGCTGGAGTTGAAGATTCGTCAGATTCTGATGAAATGGGATTTTTATTAAGTACATCCTCTGCAAGTTTTTGACAAATCAGGTCTACAAATCATTCTTACTTGTTGAACTTATCTTATTCTTACCCAGCTACACTGCACTGTTACGGCAAATTCATCACTTCTAAATATATTTGAATGGTTATGGTATCAGGGTTCTATTGTCGTCGCTACCTGCGATTCACTATACAGGAAGAATCTAGCGAGGCTGCTAACTGAATATTTATTTACATGAAAAAGCGCTCACAATTCTGTTTAATTCTTTGAATCACCCTGTAATGTTTCAGCTCTTTAGCTATCAATATGATAAAAATACACTAAAAATTGATTATGTTCTATCATTTTTCCATTGTCTATAATTGTTTTATCGAAAATATTACTGCTACTTCATTTCCTGAGTAGATGTTTTTTGATGCCACTCTTCCAGAAATTCTTCTATTCTTCTAAAAAAATCCTGGAGTATAATTTTTAATATCCATCGACAGTTGTCACTAGCAAAATAATTTATATCCGTACATATGTTACTTTTTTTTAAATCAAGATCCAATTTTCTCTCAATCGCATATTTCATGCAAATGACTATTCATTGAAAGTACCGCGCCGCACTCCTGAAACCGGTCCTGCCCACATCAAATCCCCAGATTGATTTAAGTATGGCATTTCAACTCATTAAGATCAGCGATTAACAATCATTCATTTTGTTTTGTAATATCTTACGATCATCGTTTGGCCCAGCTCCATTCAACGGTTATTATTATTGAAGAGTGCTACCAATTGTCTTTTTTTTATCTCGGAAATGAATACCGATGGCGTAATATGATTTTACCTGTCTGGAAAGTCGTCAAGAAAGGTGAAACGAATGATTATTATTCAAAATTAAGTGTCAGCAAAATGGAATTTTTGTTTTACTTTTGGAAGTTCCATAATTTTAGATTCATGGTTAAAATAACGTTTGATTACCGCTGAAATCTCCGGCACACCCTACTGTGTTAACTGTTGTTAACTTCTTGGTGTGCGTCATAGTTTGTGACGTATATCCGGGTTTAAAGTGTATGTCGTTTATTTTATTTTTTATTTTGACATATTAGGACTAACTTTAAATTTGCTAAATAAATTTGTCAGGATTGTATTCAGCCAAATTCGAAAAGGATATTAAATTAATAGTTATCAGCTTCTTTTTCTAACTGAATGTTTTTTCGTGTATTAAAGGCATATTTTTGTATCAATTGAATAAATATAACAATAAAATTGTGAACAACAAAGCACCGACGAGAACTGTCAAAGGGACATTAGAAAAAGACACATTACCTCTACGAAAAGTACGTCTGCATCCAATTTTGAATGATGAAATTTCTCCTAAAGTGGTAAACTAAAAAAGGTAGATCTCTGTACTTCTTGAGAAATCAAATAAACTGATATCTATAATGGACAATGAGAAAGATTATGACAGGTACCAATTTTCTCGAACAATGTACTTCATTTCCAAGAAACCCGATGTCGAGACATATCAGGCATAGCCATTATAATAAAATAAACATGGAAACAAAAGGTTTGGAACAGAATAAGAAGAAGAGGTGTAACTTATTATAGTACAATTATTAGAAAAAAAGGCAGTATTCTAAATAACTAATTTGACGCCTATGGTGTTAACGCTCATAAGCAATCACCTGTCTAGTTACAATTTTGATTAATTTTCAATCAATTGTGAGATGATTAATTGTTTTTAGTATTGGGGAGTAGTGGCAAATCATGCCCAGTGGCGTATCACACACCAAACAAAGTAGTTTTATTGTTCCAGATTTATTTAATCGTGCTTCAGTATAGAAACAATCTAACTGTTGAAAGATTTTCATATATTTATTCACAGGTGGGGAATAACTCATTTTCTATTATACCTATTATACGAGTTATTCGCAATTGAGAGTGACAAACTTTCAAAATTTCCTAAAATTCTCAAAAAGTCCTGTATACCCACTGGATTTTTTCGAAAACTGCTCAAAATTCCTAAAACGTCCTGTATATTTCTTTGAATTTTTTTAAAAACCCCTTGGAATTTCTCAAAATTTCTTGAAAAAACTTGTAAATTCCTCAAAATTCCCTTAAAGTTCTTCACTTAACTTTATTTTCTTTGAAATCCCCAAAAATCTCTGGAAATTTCTTTAAAACTCCTAAGAACTGCTCAAAACTTTAAAAATTGCTTTAAAACTCTGAAAATTTGTTAAAAGTTCTCAAAATTCCTCAAAATTCCCCGAACGCAATAGAAATTTATCTCAACTGCTGAAAATTCCTAAAAATTCCTGAATTACCGAATACCAAACTTAAATTTATCAAAATTCCCTTAAATTCCTTTTTTATTTCATTTCTTCTGAAATTCCTGAAAATCTCTAGATATTTCTTCAAAAAGTTTTCTTTAAAAGCTCCTAAGAATTGTTTGAAACTTTGAAAACTGCTTTGAAACTCTCAAAATTCGTTAAAAGTTCCCAAAATTCCTTAAAATTCCCCGAACGTGATAAAAATTTATTTAAACTCCTGAAAATTCCTAAAAACTCCTGAATTACCGAGTGTCAAACTTAAATTCATTAAAATTCCATTGAATTCGTTCACTTTACTTCATTTCTTTTGAAATTCCTAAAAATCTCAAGAATTTTTTTCGAAAATTCTTCGAAATACTCCTAAGAGCTGCTTGAAACTATAAAAACTGCTTTAAAACTCTCAAAATTCGTTAAAAGTTCTCAAAATGCCCTTAAATTCTCCAAACGTATTAAAAATTTCTTTAAATTCCTGAAAATTCATGAATCACCGAGTGCCAACCTCAAATTCATCAAAATTTCCTTTAATTCCTCTACTTTACTAAAAATATCTAAAAATTTTTTCAAATTTTTTAAAAAATTGCTTGAACCTTCAAAAATTGCTTTAAAACTCTCAACATTCGTTAAAAGTTCTCAAAATTCCCTGAACGTAATAAAAATTTCATAAATTCCTCAAAATTACTAAATTTTTCAAAAGACGCATGTCAAAACTTAAGTTCAATAAATAAAATAACATTTTCGGCGCTACTGAAATTATATCTATGAAAATCATGGAAATTAACCTTATTCATGCAATAGTCGTTTTCTACTAAATCATGGTTTATGAAAAGGGCCAATTTTTTGTGGGTTGGAGGGTATTGTTATGGGTATGTTGATCCTTCACAGCACATTATTTGGTAAATTGATTATTCCAAAAACCCGTGTCTTACGCTTTTCACTGACTATTATTATTAATTACTAAATGCTGTTTAGGTCCCAACACACACACAAAATCCTTACAATACTAATTATACAGGATGATCACTAAAATGTAAACTTTCCGTCTAAGAAACATTTTTATAAATGAAAAAATAAAAGGGAACCAAACACCATAAGTATCAATCTCAACGAGAAGCTCTCCTTATCCGAGCAAAACTTGCTGATAAAGCCATTAACATTTTGAAGCGATACCCATAATGGTGGGTCATTAATTTGTTGAGCTTATACGAGTAAATTATTCAAACGCTAATGAAATTACCATAGAATATCGTGGATAAACAACCTACTTAAGGACGAAGGTGTCGAGGTATTGGAAATCGAATATCCATAGGTTAAAACAAGAGATAACTTTGATTTCTTTTAAATGATGCTCCAAGCTAATGATTTCGAGTCAGTTTAAATTTATGGGAAGAATTAGGTGATTCGATCACGAGGATGTGACGAGCTATTCAACAGAGACGTATTTAAACTCATTTTTATATTATTTTTAACAAGGTAAAAAGCTAGGATATACTATTCCTTTGATATATGATATTTTTCTAGAAAGCTATACGTCTTCATGTTATAAAATATACGCAAAAAATAACTGTCCATCGTTCTTTATTCATAGTGTTCACCAAAGATGATCAGAGACTGAAAATTTACTGGGTAGCTGAAAATGTATAGGTTCTAGGTCACCAAGGAATCGCTGGCAATGAAAAAGCTGACGAACTCGTAAAAGCAGGACCATAGGAGGAAGAAACTGCTTATGATAGACCCCAAATGACTCCAGAAGACTTCTAAAACTAACCAGCTAGGAGTAATCTGTATGAGGTAATACAGGGAATGGATTGGCTAAATAGGCTGTAGTCAGAACACTGGAGAATCCACAATAAGTGCAGGAGGCTGAGGTGGTGCTGGCGAAGAGACAACTTCTTTAAAAAAAGTAGGAATAGATATTTTGGAGTACCGAAAAATGTGTCTAGTCCTGATATCTGTGCAAAACTTGGTATAACTTCGATTATAGTATAGTTATAGACCCAAATGTAGGTTTTATGCAAGTTAATACACATTGAGCTTCCTTCTGCGCCCTGAGATCGAAACCATTGGTTAGAACTATCTAAGCTCTATTTATCACCTTTAGAATTCGAGTTCGTAGGAGCCCAAATCCAGTTCAGAGCTTTCGACAACTAACAAATATTCTAAAGGCAGAATGGAATTGATATACTGGTGGAATGGTTGATTCCTTCAATAAAAGTTTGTAGTTTTTTTGATTTGGCTGGGTTATCTTATACGTGATCCAAGATTTATTTATTTCCGTGAATTTACTCAAAAAATATTAATATTTATGAGATTATCAAGACCTAAATATTGTTGACAATGCTTGAAATAGTTAGTCAAAAATTGAAACAGTTTTCGTTTTTTGAAAAATATACTTTTCGAAAAAGTCTCAAAATAAAAAGAGTCCAGTTCTGTGGTTTGAAATTTATGAGAATCGCTTCAAAAAATTAAGTAGGTTTATACAAGAGCACAGACAAATATAAAATGAAAATATCTCGATAGTAATTTTCAATATAAACGGCAAACTTCATGGACATAACAATATCGTTAAAGTTTAAGAGCGAAGATCGTCGATTAGATTGCGTTTTTTTTTCACTAGCAAAATATAAATATATTCAAACGATGCAGCAAGACAGCGAAATAAACAAATTTTGTAATAATATAAATTAGTCTCATTTTAGTAGATGATAAATCTTTTCAGTCATTTGGTTCATTTTCTGGGGACTGGAAAAGTGAAAAAAAACGTTAGGACTCAGGTAAGGAATGTAGGAATTGTTTCTCGAGCTGTGCTGGAACTTACATCTTAGTTTTTGAGACAAATGTCGCCACCATCTTCAAGGGAACAGTTCGAAAAAGAAAGGAGTCTGTCATTTTCGACAGTTCTTTTCTTTAAATGCTTAAAACCCAACAATTATATGAGAACTTTTTCTAGAATTCTAGAACTCTTTGTTTCTTGGCCCCGTGATCAGAATTCTTCTTTTCCATGAAAGAGGTAAGGATCCAGAATACAGGTTTTGTCAAAAAGGATGCCAGAGGTAAATGGCCGTTTGCACCAATAGAAGCATAAGCTTAGAATAGCTATGACGAGTTTGAAATTTAAGGGTCGCTTAGTTAAAGTTCAGTTGCACCAATGTTTTTGCTCTGCTTCTTAGCTAAGTGCTTAAAACATTTGTTAACCTCGCTATTTAACCTGAAATTGGAAGACAGAAAACGAAAACCCGAAAAGAGGAAAGACGTTGACATATATCAATCAAAACACAAGAATGTTAGGTTAGAAATCTCCACTTTGAGGATAAGTGGAGAATAAGCTAGCGATTTTCTAAGCTTAGCTAAGTGCAGCTTAAAGTGACAAGTTGTTCATGGTGCAAAACAAAACTTTCTTAAGGCGCCACTTAACTTTAAGTCGACTTAAATATCAATTGGTGCAAACGATTATAAGGGAGATGGAGTAACTTTCCATTCCATGAATACCACTAATGCCAACTAACTGTTTTGGAACTCAAACGTCTCCATGTTCCAGTGCACTTTGCAATTCCAATGACTATGATGGTGGGATAAAACTTTGCGCATGGACAGTTAGTTATACGTCGTGTACCGTCAGCTCTATTTGTTTTATTTTCGGAAGAAAAAACGAAGAATACAATGTATCAAAATAATTATTAAAATTTTAGACTTTGGACAGTATTGTCGGCAAAAAAAGTAGTGCAGAAAAAAAACTAGGTATTTACCTTTCCTAATAAGTTCCGACTTAGTCGTTTGGATGAAAGCCTCAATAAATTTCTCAAAACGTTATATAAACAGATCAAGTGGTGAATGTAGAGTTTTGAAACAAACGTGGAATTTCAATATCTTCTGTTTCTTCTTGTAATGTTAACACACAATATAAGGAGTGTCGAGTGTCGATGGTAGCTTTTCGATTTACGATTTGGAACTAATACTTGTAGGCTGATAACGTTCACATAACAAGAAGACTGTTGACCGGCCATAAACAAGACGATGGCGATGTAGCCGGGCGTTTCTTGGTCAATGATCTTGTTCCTAAATTTTTTTTTATTTCGATTCCTCGTTGTTTTCAATTGATTGAGACATTTATTATATGTGAGAAGGCGCTAATGAAATTAGTTCTTTGTTATTTTATTCGAGAAAGATTTGGAAGTTCAACAAAAGAATGAAAAAAATTTCTTTAAGAGCGCTCAATTATTATTCGTTCATTTTTCCAACTCTACATCACAAAAACTTAATCACCTTTAAAAGCTGCACACTAAAAAAAATTGCTGAAAAATCGTGTTAAAACCGAAAAAAAATAATTGAATAGATGAGGCTTTTACTTGGTGTAGATCCTTACTTAATTATGGAATAAAACAATTTATTTTGTTAAAATCCACATAATATTTAAACTTCAAAATTGTGACGCCTTTATGATCTATTTATACATGGAAATGAAATAAAAAAGTGAAAAAAATGTATCTAAATATCAAGTTTACCTGGAAATTCATTCACAACAATCCTACAGGAACATTTCTAGGTAAAAAGGTTTAATAAGGAAGAATTGTTGATATTTATTTGGTCGTTGAGAATAAGATTATCTGAATATTTGTTTTTATTTATCTCAAGGGCTTCTATAAAAGATTTAATTTGAAGGATTTAGGTTTTATATGCAAAATTTCAAAATTTGAATCGAAAGAGTGTTGGTTTGCTAAGAAATGATTTGAGTAGTTGGAATCTGATTTTTGGTTGACATAGCCACGTTTGTCTACTGAAATTCTAGTTTTAAAATTCCTAAGAGTTCTACCTATATAAATTTTATCACAGTTGTCATTACCACATTTTAATTTATAAACTCATGATTTATTTAGTTTGAACATTTGGATTTATTGTTTTTAATGAATTTGGATAAATTGTTATCGGTTTTGAAGCAAAAATTCAAGTTTAAAGTTTCTAAAAATGATTTGATTTTTAAGGATGGTATTCCAAAGTATATTAAGCTTTTAAATTGGTTATTATACAGTATGTCTACTTAAGTTGGACTCATATGGGAAACTTTTTTATTATTGGTTTTAGGAAAAAAAGTTATTCTTCATAAAAAGCTCTGCATTATTTAAAACCTAAAATGCAATCATTAGATAAATCTTATTTTGAGCCGTATAGGAGGTTTGTCAAAAAATATTAATCTTACTCAGGAGTAAAGTACCCTTATTTTTCACAATACAGAAAAATGCAGAACTTTTTATGAAGAATAACTTTTTTTCCTAAAACCAATAATAAAAAAGTTTCCCATATGAGTCCAACTTAAGTAGACACACTGTATAAGGCACTGTATAAATTGAAAATTTCTCATTATACCTCTATTTGTTTGACAAATTAAAATTGTTTTTTTGATAATACTCATAATTTTCCTGAGCTCTTTACATGGAAAATTGAATTTTCTAATGGACCATGCCTCTAACTGGTCCATTTTTGACCCAAGAGGAGTATTTATTTTTCGTTATCATCAGATTTTCAGTTAGGGCCGAAAAAACACCCTATTATCCATATTATTCCCCCAAAAAAAAAAACATTCAAAAGAAAATTGTTTATTTTTAACAATAATTACACCTTATTCTAATATACAATAACGATTACATTATTACAAAAATTAAATTATTGTAAAATATTTTACAGTCCGGATAAGTATGTTACACCGAAAAAAAAAATTGTACAACCAAAAATTCACACAAATTGTACCTACAGTCTTGTTTTCGAATAAGATCAGAGTAAGCTATAATTCATTTCAAAAAGTACTTTCCTGTATATACAGGGTATTTCATTGTTAAAAAAAATAGTTCATTGAGACTAGATATACCCCATTCATTGGGTCTTACAAAACCGAGATACAGGGTGTTTTGTTGATTTGTTGAGTCATAACTAACGAATCACCCTGTATACATAGGAATACCCGTTGATTACTACAAAATTTAAATGCGATTGTCTGTATATTGAATTAAATTTCAAAATACAGGGTGTTGTTTCAAAAACAGAATCGTTTCTAGATTGTACATGTACTTGGTAAGTACACCCTGTATCTTAAACCATAAGACGCAATAAATGAGGTATTTTTAAAATCCTCAACTTAACTTTGTAAAGCAATGTTTTTCTTAAAAACGTTTCTGATTCATTTCTCCCTCATCAATACCAGTTTTATCCGAGGTTTTATCTGAACGTGTATTACGATCAGCGCCTACGGGTTTATTGATTTACTTATTGGATTAAGATAATCTCTGGTGTAACCTACTAGTCTTTCGTTCAATAATATGAATATTATATGTACATCAAGTTTAGGAACGGATGAGGCGGAACATTATTTTAAAAAAGTGGATGAAATTCGATCATAACCAGGTATAGGCCAACAAATAGTAGACAAAAATTTTTGTCATAAAAATTTCCCTATTCCTTGGCCGGATAGAGATTAAATATCTCATATTAATTGTTCAGTACGTATAACTTTTCTAAATTTTGAGGGTACTTTCGCTTGATATATATAACAAAAATATCAAAGTACTTTTCCAAAAAAATAAACCCCTCACAAAAATTTGATGGCACGCCAATGGTAGACGTAAATTTCATGAGCCCTTCTTAAAAATTTCATTGTATGCCAATGGTAAACGGAAGTTCTCACAAAAAAAATAATCCATCAATAAAATTTGTTCGTACTCCAATGGAAGACAAAGATTTATTGAGAGAGCCCTTAAAATTTCATCAAAGCTAGTGGTAAATAGAAAGTCTCACAAAAAATTAAACCCTTCACCAAAATTTGATCGTACGTCAATGGGTGATTTCATGAGTCCTTCTTCAAAATTAAAAATCCAAAAAAAAGCTCCTTACAAAAATTTCATTGTACGCCAATGGACTATTGTGAGTGGCCGTATGCCCATGATAAATGGAAATTTTTCTCAGAAAAATTAACCCCTCACAAAAGTTTGATCGTACACCAATGGTAAATGAAAATTTTATGATCACTAAGAAATATTTACCAATCAATTGATCCTTAATAAAAATTTTATGGTGGCCCATGCTAGATACAAATATTTGCTAGTGAATCCTTTTAAAAATATAACTTTCCCCCCTGGTAAATGAAAATTTGCGAATAAATAAACACCATTTAAAAATAAAATAGTACGCCTATGATTCACGATGTCCAACAAATAATTATTTAGTTCCTAACAAAAATCACACAACGCGGCGAAAGAAGTTTTCACTTCAGTAGATCCCAATTAAAAATACAAATTTAAGTTTTCAATTTCACCTTCAAAAAGACTGCCATCATTTCATGAAGACATTCGGTATACTCAAAAATAACCTTTATGAATTCACAAACTATTAATATTTAAACTTGGTTTTGGTTCACCCTGTATATCCCCCATCACCATCAAGGATGTTTTATATTCCTTTCAATTTTTAAATAAAAAAAACATAAAATATTTTCACAGCATCTAACCATATCAAATAAATACGGCAACACTGAATTTAGTTCAATAAAAAAGTCACCTTATACTATCGATAATATTATGAAATAATTTTCTTTTCCTTAAAATTTAATCAAATATTAATAAAAACATGCAAAATCAATTAGACTTCAGTGAAACTCCCTTAGAAATAAATATGTAAAATAAATAAATGTATAAGTATTTGTGGCTGTCAAATTTGTACCAAAATGTAACTGAACTAAAAATATTACAACTAACCTGTTCATTCCGGTTCCAGTATATCAGACGTCAGAAATCCCCACTGACACCAAGTTTTTTTTCATCACTAATAATACCGAGAGAAAGCAATATAATATCAAAAAAAATTATAACATACATCGACCTTGAATTGTCCGTACACCGATAACTGTCATACTATTTAATGATCTGATAAGCAAGTCTTGGAAGAATGTAAAAACAATCGACTACTAAGCGCAAACGAGAACGATGTTGACTCTTCCAACGCGAAAACGCTACTGAACTGTCAAATATCGTAAAATCTAGCCTAAAATTAGGTTTCTAACCTTCAAAAAAAGGAAAAATTTTTCACAAAAATTAATAAATCCCTCATATTACAACTAAATATGAACGCTATTTGTTTCAAAATACTTTAAAAACACAGTTATACTTATTTTGTTACTTTTATAGTAATTATATCAATTTTTTCAGCTAATATTATAGTAGATGGTTCAACTGTTGGAAAGGTTCATAAATTTGCAGGTTGCGGTAATTTTATGCACTAAAAATATTCCATAGGATATTTTTTTAATGAAATTAACTACTACATTAAGCCAACAATGAATTTAAATTGGTCAAATCATCCAATGTCCCAATGACAGTCATCAATTAATGTAGTGCATTTTCTTTGGGATATATTTAACAAGTATATATGACCACTATTCCTAGGCAAGGTATTATTAGTAATATGAAAGGGTCTGGACAAGAAACTCTAGCATAACATGAAGGCATACACAATGATAGATTTGCTAAAGTGAGCCCAATATTATTTCCATCTCATGTCAAAATAATAAATTTATGATAAATTGGAAAGTTAACGATGCAAGAGTAGCAGAAAAACCACAAAAAGTAGACTGTGAGGAACAGCAGAGTGTAGAGGAGATTAGCTGAAATAAAATGAAGATGATATAGATATAGAACAAGATAAAGATACAGCTGAAAAATAGTATATTAAAGTATAAGTGGATATTAAGGTCTTTAAAACACGCGCGATTTTTCGAGCACGACGGCGAAGACGGAGTGCTCGAAATAGAGCAAGTGTTTTAGAGACCAGTTATCCACAAATACTTTACGCTATTTTTTTTTTATTGGTGCACTTTGAAATCATAAATACTGGTATCTATTACTACCTACTACAAGGAGAATAAATAAATAGAAATAACTGACAATGTAAAATGGTTGGATTCGTGATGACATTAGTTTTACCTTGCGTTGTCATGGAAATGTTAATAGTATCAATTTAAATACCATTTCTTCCGATTTAAAAAATCGAAATATTAATATATATCTCAAACAATATCACCTGCACTTTCCATTTCCATTTATGAACTTGAAATTGTTAAATATTGTTGAAATAAAGGTTTTGACGTTACAAAGTACTCCTGTCAGATCAATAATGAAAAAAATTGTCTTTTAGACCATTAGACATTACACTTCGTTTCTCGAGATGTTGATGTTGTCATGGTAACTTTAAAAAACGCGCGTGTTTTAAAGTTCGTTTTAAACACGCTGGGGCGTGCTTTAATAGTATTTTATGCAACGATCATGTAATGATAGCCATTAAGACACGAGCATATTGTAGGATACGAAACGAGCCGCAGGCGAGTTTCGTATATGATATGCGAGTGTATTAATGGCCATTACATGAAAGTTTCATACAATATTTTTTCTATTCCGATTAATAACAATTATTTAATTGATAATTATCATTTTTTATATAAAAAAAGAACAATCAAAGGAACTTCAACAAATATTTGACAGCTGTCAAATTAAGTGTCACTATAGGTCTGTTTGCCTGCAATAAAAGTGTAGCACTGAGCTATATATTTTGAAAAATTCAGGTCTATTTGTGAAAAAATGCGTGTAAAACTGCTAAAATTGGGACTATCTATGTATGTATATTGCATTTGTATACTGCAAGAAGCATTAAAACTTAATTAAAATGAATAAAATCGTATAGCTCAGTGCTACACTTTTATTGCAGGAAACAGACCTAATATGATCAATTTCAGAAATGTCAACCAGGTATCCATGGCTATGTTAAATATTGTGCGAATGTCGCATTCCTATTGGCTTAAAAATCTGTATCATAATGAAAATCTGTATCATAATGAATTTCATTATGATACAGATTTTAGTCTTTTAATTAGGATATTATAAAACAGGAGTAGAAAAATAAATAAAAGGGTTCACCAATAAAAAAAAGAAAAATACCGTATTTGAATAGAATTTTTTAATGCCAAAAAAAAATAATATGGGGCATCTTTATTTTCAATTTATGAATAAATTTTGTAGTTTGTCAATAAAATTGGAGTCGCCAAATAATAATTTTTATTAATGAATTGGTTTTTGAAGTAAAAACTTCTCTAGTTATCGTCACGTCCATATAACATGGACGTAAGATCAAATTTGCATGAGGGAATCAATGATTTTTGAAAAAATTCCCTTCTACCATGGGCGCACGATGAAATTTTTTTAAGGGGTTAATTCATTTGGCCAAATTCCCTCTCGTCATATGCGTGTCATGAAATTTTTGAAAAGGGGTTCATATTTTCTGAAAATTTTCATTTTATTTCATTTGAATTTTTATTTGTTCGTCACACTTGCCGACAAGCTATACCAACATATATATTTTTTGGAGAAAGTAATAATATTTTCATATCAAGGAAAAAGAACCTTCAATTTCTTCACCTTTTCTAATACTTGTAAAATGGATAAGGACGGATAAGGAACTGTATGTACACATTTTTGTCAGACGAATCACAGAGGCTGACAAAAAAATCAACTATTTACAAAAAAAAACATAAATAAGTACCTAACTAAAAAAATACTTTGGTAGTATTAAAGTTCGAGAGATATTTTTACAATTTTCGCTTTAAAAACATCATTTTCTAGAAATAAATTCTAGATAAAATTTATGATTTGCAGGAATGTTTGTTCGCTCTTATTAAAATGTCATTCAATTTGGAATTGCATTTAGAAAAATTTCGAAAAAATTCAAGACCAGCTCGAAAAAATTGGAAAAATAAAGAAAAATATCTACTTTTGTCTGCGCAAAAATTTAAATAATACTTTTTGGTCCAGTTTTTTGTGCTCATTTTAATTTTCAAAAAATTTCAATACACAGAATGTTGTTTCTTAGACACAGGCCCGGTTTATCAATAGCAATTTATCCGTCAGTTAATCCTCAACTACCAGTTATTTTGGAAAGGCCGGATTATCAACAACAGGATAACTTCATCCGGCAGATAAAATGTCAAATATTTATCCGTCAGTTTCAACTGGCAGATAGGTTGATATCTGGAGGTTAAGGTCTATCACATAACCTCAATTTATTCGGTAGAGTTGTTTTGATTTCATTGTAGTGTGGCTCACGTTACATAAGAATTTTCCTGTTGCATAAAACCTGAGTGTGAGAAAAAGCTTATACTGTTATTCCTGAAAATCCTGGTCAACTCACTTTTCGAAGTTGTCCATTATTTCCCTACTTAATTCTTCAAGAAGGAAAAATAAACACATAAACTTTTGGATAAAACATTCACCGATAACCTAGCAAAAATATCAATTGATGTGACATGACCTTGTTCTTGTAACAACCAATTATATTGCTTACATTCATTCGTCAGCATTGCCAACTTTCATTATCTGTCAGTTACCAAACTAGAGAATAAAAACGAGTTGATAAACCGCTTCCAAACAAACTGTAACTTTATCTGCTAGTTACTTTTATCCGACGGAAGATTGTTCAATTGCGCTGTGATTGAGAACTGTGAACACATGTGACGTGCGCAAATTTGCCCTGATAAGCACGTACCTAAAATCTGGAAAAGTTTTGTTTTTTAAAGAAAATTCCGTAAAATTATCCCCGACCAACCGAAAAAAACAACAACAAACTTCATCGTTATCTAACCAATATAAGGTTATATGTTTCAATTCAGATCGTTTAAAAAATAGCTAGACGTTCTTGAACAGACGCGTTAGTTGCGTGAAACTGTGTTATTTTCATATCAGCACAAACACTGTTAGTTCATAAAAAAAACACTTGTTTTACTTGTTCGTTAGTCTCTGTTGTGCATGGTCAGTTGTAGCGGTTGACACGTGGGTGGATCTTTCGATGAAGCTGCCATCACATCGACGACTTCTACGGGACTCGAAGATCTCGATATCCTCTCCGTGGGCTCCTCCAGATCCGATTCGTCGTTTACGTTTATTTCTTCTTCGGAATCAGAGGCGTACCCACTTAATCTGAAAATAGTATTAACAATACAGAAAATTAACTCTACTGCCATCTGATGGTGTAGTAACAAATTAATTAATATATATATTTACCTCCTGAGCCTCTCGGATATCAAAGCGTTCGGTACCAAAGCCTTGAACGCGCTATTTTCTCCTCCCATCCCCAAGAGGAGCGACGAAGCCGCGGAATGGGGGATGAGATGCGTAGTAAGCGGTGATCCAGGGGTGGAACCTCCCTTGTAATGGGGAGAAGGTGTCAGACGGGCGCCAAACATCGAAGACTGATTCGAAGGTGTTCCCTGGGATCCTCCTCCTGGTCCTTCCGTTTGCTTCAAAAGGTTCATTCTTTGATGACGTCTCCATTTGGCTCGTCTGTTGGAAAACCAAACCTGGTTAAAATGCATCGATTAGTTTTTTTTTTGTTGGAGGGTGTTTTACTTTAAAGATTTGTTGAAAAATTTTTGTGAAAAAATATAGTAATCTACTCGCGTGTAATAAATAATATTCGTTTAGGTGTTTATGTCACTCTCACTGCAAAAGAAAAATGATGGTAGATCATTCTATTATGCACCCAAAACTTAAAAGTTTAATGTACAAATTCAGCCACTCAGGAGTAAAAAATGATTCATTATGGGGATGGGAAAGGTATTGGGACCCCTGAACATTACAGTGGCAACCAATGAAATTTGAGAATAATCACCCTCCATAGCAATTAGAACTGTTAGAAATGGAAACCATGCTGCAAACGAATCATGTATTGATGAGAAATTCGTCAGATGTACAAATTATAATATCAAATATTTACGTAGAAATATTGATTTTTTCAGGGAAAGCTCAAAAGACCGTCAGATAAGCTTGATAATTATCAACAGTAAAAACACAAGAGTTTTTTTTATCGGATAAATTTCTCTTTGCAACGAAACAGTTTGGCCAATTCAGTTTTTCGAGCAAATTTAGTACTGGGCAAAACTTTGAGTTAAAGAGAAATAATTTAGGTATCTGATAAAAGAAAAGCTCGAGTGTTTTTTGGCAAGAAAAATTAACGACAAAATATAAGTATGGATGAACAACAACAATAATTATCTTTCTCCACGACTAAATAATAACGCACAAATTATTTTTACATATTCAGCTACATAATGATATATATTCTTCACACCAGTGAATAATGAAAAAGAATTCACTCTCGTTGTTAGCCAATCACATTCTATTATTATCAGAATTCACGCTTAAATGAATTAAAATGAATAAATTAAATTGTCTCTTTTAAAACGTCAAATACCAAATAATGCAAATCGATTCTGACAGCGCGTCGTTTGAAACGTCAAAATAATGATAGAATCATAATTTTACGTATTATTTAGAGAAAAAATGGACAACAGTAGTTATATTTAGTTATAACTCCCAATTATCATTTATAAATGTAAAGGTTTCGATTAAAACTGTATGTTACGTATCCCTTTTTGAAAATAAACATTCTCTATAGCCTAGTGGTAGAAATATTTGACTCTGGCGCGGACGATTGGGGTTCGATCCTCACTGGAAGCTTTAGAATGGCTAATATTCACTTGGACGATTCCAAAACTTACTATTCTTAATACAATAATAGTTGAATAATTACCTCACCGATTCAAAATAAAAGCACTATATGTCTAAAATCCAAAAATCTGACAGACTATAATTGACAGTTTTTGCAGTTTTGCCAACACTTAATTGCTGAGAAATTATATGTAACCAGACTTGCGACCCATTGTCATTGTGTTAAAGTGACGTCTGCTTACTAGATAAAAGGGATGCTTCTTTCTAATCGATGTCAAAGTGACAGGTATATGACATTTTAACAACTGAAAATCCATAGAAAAAAATATTCAGGGATTTCCCAATCCCCCGAAAGAGAAAATTAAAAAACACAACTTTTTTTATAATATAAAGATACTCACCTGAACCCTAGCTTCCGATAGCGACGTCTTCGACGCCAATCTCTCCCTCGTCGACACGCAAGGATAATGACTTTTCTCGAACTCCTTCTCCAGCTCCTCCAATTGATCAGGACTAAAAGTAGTCCTGTTTCTCCTAAACTTCGGTTGTTCCGAACTATCAAGACTAGAATCATCTTTATCGATGTTACATCCTGGTGGCGAACTCATCAAACCACTATCAGGATGTGGAGAACCACAAGAAACTGGAGAAGCAGACATAACAGTAGGATTTCCCGAATTCGGTGGACCGGGAATACCCAAAGGACCGTTCGGCCATAACGGAGAATGCCAAGGAAAGCCTGCGGTTGCGTAAGGATGTGGGTGGTAGAGACCGTAACCAGCTGCGCGAGCAAATTCAGCTGCAGCACGTTCTGCAGCACGATTTCGTAAAATTCGGTTGATACTGCTCACTGAAGGCGCGGTTGCGTTTGTACATACACCTGAAATAAAAGATAAAACAATGTTTAACCCCTCGTACATATATTGGTAATTACTGGAAGCCTGAACAAACAATTATCTAGTCTTTATTGCACGTGACTGGAGCAAAAGAAGCTCCAAAAGGTCGAAATTTTAATGTTAAGCTGTGCACCCGAGAGCTGTCAATAATCTTGGCTTTAAAACGAAATAATATGGGAATAGACCAAGGCCGAAGCATTCAAAAATGGTAAAAAGTGAAAAAAAAATAATAGTAGGATGAAACACATTAGAAAAATATTAATTACGGGCGATCCGAGTTCGGATGGTTTATCTCGATTTCCGGTAAAACTACAAGTCTTACGAAAAAAAGTTAAATGGCAAAGTTGTGAGTAATAAAAAGCTCTACAAGTTTTGTATTTACAAATTTTACATTTAACCTCAAAATTTATGTGAAAAATTCAAATAACCAAGTTTTTGGTTTTTTTATTTTTATCTTTTCCAAAGAAACTATTTTTTTTCACGATATCTCGTGGAAGCACACCTTATTATGTCTCAAATACACTGTAATCCAATTGATTTGAAATACTCTGTTTTTCACCTTATTTTTATCAAAAAAGCACACTAATTTTCAATCGAAAATTCTCGCGTCAAAATATCAGCTTTTTCCAAAAAGTCGGTGAGATTTTTGTTTGTTGAAATCTCTACTTTCTGATAGTGTGAAAAAAATATACATCACTATAGTAAATGTTCTCAGAAAATTCAAAAAAATGAAAAAAAACTCGAATTCGATTTTTTTCAATTGCCTGTAATATAAGACAATGGGCCTTTTCAGTAATAGTTTCTTAATGATTTGAATTGAAGTGTTTTATAAAAAGAATGTCCCCCTTAATTTCCATTGGATTTGTAAGGTAAGTTTTACTCTGCCCTGTGAAGATTGGTTGGAGTTTTTGTTGTATTTTATTTTGCCTTCTATTTATTGTAATTTTTAAAAATGTTGCATAATTTTCTTAAAATTTTTAATTTAGGTACTCTGGGGGGTTGGTCAGTTGAGGGGGCTTTGCGGCTCTTCAGAAGGACCTGCCTCCTCCCCAGCTACACCTATTATTGATGAATATGTGATTATTCTTCGACTCGGATAAAAATAGAGTTTATTAAAACCTCTCATGGCTAAGCTGTGTAATAAATGTGAATCAATTCCCGGAAATATATTACGTATCATCTTCAAACTCTTATATAACAATAGGCGTAAGTACATTTGAAAAATTAATTTATCGCTTAAACCGTTACTTTGTTAACCGCGGGGATGAATAGGAAATTAACCGAGAGATAAATCAAATCGAGATCGATCAGTATCTGATAATATACAATGCGACAGGACCGTCTTTGGAAATATATCAGCGATTATTTTTTGACGTTTCTCAAAACCAATAGAAATTATTAATTTATAATAATTTATATACTCTCTAGCCAATAAAAACATTATTTCAGCAAGAATTACTCAATGTACCGGGTGGCCAACTAAGAACGGCCGTCGGTCATATCTCAGGTCACATCAAAAGTATGCAGAAATTGTCGAGGAATCTGATTATAATGTTTAATATGCTCGTTAATGGGGTGAATTTTGAAAAAATTCTTATTTTAAAATTTCAACTGTCAAATACGCCCTCTAGCGGTAGACCTACAATTCTGAAAATAATTTCCAGGCTTTTCCCGAGGCCACTTTTGTCATGAAAATTTTTTTCCCGAGCCTGTGGTATAATCCACTCCTGAGAAATAGCCGACGGCCGTTCTTAGTTGGCCACCCGGTACATTGAATATCTGCAATATTTAGTTAGGTAATTGTCCATCTTCTAATTCACAAGCTCCTAGGTCTTGTGCGCTAAGATTCTATCCTATTCTATATTGCAGAATCTACATTCTTCTTTCTTCACTATTTTATGATTTTTAATGACATTGTCCCACCAGGACACCCACTAGATCTTTTCAATAGTCAGATCTCCTGGTTTTGACGTTGCCTACGGTGCAAATACCTCAAAAGAGTTCTGGCCTCCAAAAGAGCATCTCCATTTACTAGTTCATCTGCTATTTAATTTCCTTTCATTCCTGTGTACTAGAAGCTTCAATAGAGTGGTAAACTTGATAACCAGAACTTGTTGCTGGACATATTTTATAGTATCTTCAAATTTAACTTCAACAAAGTATCTCAAGTGTTCGAAATACGGTCCTGTTAGATTCTTGAGTGACCACGATCAATGCTAACGTATGATTAATATGGAATTATTAATCATTGATAGGTTACCTTGTAATTATATCGATAGAGGTAGTCCGGATTGGAATATTTCGAAAGGAGATATATTGTGAAGGTTTCAGGTAAGATTTGTCACTTATCAGGTGTTAAAATTTTTTTCCGTCGGCCGTGTATCAACATATGATATTAACGTTCTCAAAACTAGACAAAATCATACATTAATGACCCCCATTAATATCTATATTAATCAACGATTTTTTGCAGGCAACTTAACGCACATCTTATATATTTACATTTTGTAGGCAACCAAACATACAATAGCGTCTTCAAAAAATGAATCCTAGTATAGAATACTTCTAGTTTTTGACTTTCCTATCGTTTTATTTTATTATTCTACAAAATTATAATAATTATTAGTGTTCAAACATCCACAAAAGAATTTAAGAAAAACGAAACCGTGACATTTGAACCAGCGATCATCTCTGTGACATTTCAATGTCATTATTTATTTCTGACAGTACTTACCTATGAAACAAATAAATATTTTCAGTTTTTTAATATTGAGGAAAACGAATACAACTGATACAGTCGACGGAAAAACTTTGTAGCTAGCACGAGTATTGAAAGGGCAATTAACAATCTCAAACATTAACGTACTCGCTCTACTCGGGAGGCTCCCGCTTTGCTTGGGGGGCCCCCATATAACAAACGTCCCATTTCTCTACGAACTCTTTAGATTCACTGTGATTATGTCTGTATATTTTCAAAACACACTGTAAATAGCTAGATTAAGTTCATTGAAAAAAATTTCAGTTGATTGCCTTTAGAAAAAGTAATATTAAAAAACTGTTATTCGTGTTTCTGGTCCACGGACTAAAAGAGAAAAAAAAATAAATATATCTAAAGCTAGGCAGTAATTTCGTTTTGTGGTAACTGCGGTGTTATTGAACATTGAAAAGTGTTGATATTCACACGCAAAAAGCCACACAAAATGGCCGTATCATGTGTTCGTCACGGAAAGTATTTTTAATTTTATATTTTCATGCGTGCTTCGAAGAATCACGCACAAAAACTTGGTAAGTACAAATACCTCATTAATAATGTTGGTTAACTGTCTAGATTTTTGATCGTTATCATTTTAAAGTTCATAGAAATCGTATTTTTTATTAAAAATTACTTTTTTGCCTACCTTGTCGAAGAACCAATCATAATATGAATACTAAAAATATTGTTTTTCCACTACTAGCCGTGCTTGCTTCTTCTAACCAACTGAGAAGCTGTAATTCTCCATTACTGGCGAAGAATTCAAATATTTTGAGAATTCTGTGATAGTAGTTTAACAAAAACTTGTGCAACATAATTTTGTATACCCAGGAGATTGTATTTAATATATTTGCTGCTTTAAATTATCTATTAAGATAAAATGATTTGGATTTAAACGCCATTAGTTTAAAATTCGCGCTCAATCAAAAATGACAGATGACATAACGAGTACGTTATGTCATCTGTCTCGTGATGCGTTTGTGAATTCTTTTTAATTTTTGTTTTAAATTTGGCTACTAGTGTATATACATCATGTTGGTGAAGACAAAAGCGAGTAAAAAATGATACTTTTTTTTAAATCACCACCAGAAACTGTAAATCCATCACTAAACGATAGCAGCATTGACTTCTGTTTCATATTTCTCTAAGAATCACTTATATGTAATTATGTACTACTACATTTTTTTAAAGAAACGATTTTAATTTGTCTAATAATGTCTTTGCACGCATAGACTTTCACATCAACGTATAAAATGACTTTGCATTCCACTTATAAGTAATAACAGCAGTTGTGACTGTCGATCCAACACTTATTAGGTGCAATTCTCTAAGCAAATGGTAAATTTGAACACTCCAAATCTATCAAATTTATTAAAAATTTAAATATAATGTGGAAATCGTTCGAGTAGTTTAATTCATTAACGGGTAAATACAATGAAAGGCAGACTTACAAAATGGCTGATACACACGTAATTGAAACTAATACCCACAAAGAATGTAATCAATACCATTACCGTGAGCTTCTACATAGGTGACAATCTAGTTGTTTCAAGAGTAAACCTTGCTAAACAGATTCACACCTTTTCAAGTAATTTAAAAGGACGAAAAAAACATTTAGATGAATTCGAATTAATCCGACATTTTACATACACAGTGAACTCGAAAATAATGCATGGATATCGCAAAAAAATTATTATTCCAACGCTCTAGAAGTTTTAAAAAATATTTTTCAAAAACAATGACCGATCAACTAAGAAGAAACAACTACTTTTCAGGGTACAGGTCCCGACGGCTATTAAATTACACTTCAAGGACAAACGAGAGATTTAAAAGCTCGATCCCGGACTGAAGAAGACTCCAAAATCACAATAAATGAATATTATTACAGGAAACTGTAAGAATACTTCAAAAATAATGTCTAGTAGTACATAGCTGGTACCTAGCTGGCCTCAAAGAGTCTGATCGTCTCAAAGTTTAACCTGGTGGAAACGAAAGTGAAAGTTTAATAGGTAATGATAGCTCGTGATTGATTCTTTTTCAGAAAACTCGTGACGAAAGTAACGTTTTCGACACTTGGTACTTTATACACTACTTTGTTGTGATCATCTTCTTAACATATGTGTAGTCGAAAAGTATATCGTGACACGACGGACCGTATCTTTTTTTTTTTCGTGTGAATGAAAACACTTTTCCATATCTACAGAACCGCAAAAAATAACGAATCAATGACAATGTTTAGGGTAAACGTTACGGTTTGGATTATTCGATGTCTATTGTACCTCGACCACAAAAAAGGCAGATAATTATAGTCATTCGGCAATTGAGAAAATGTAAAAACTGCTTATTTTGGTCGGTAAATTGCATGGGACGTGAAGATGAATTAAAAATTACAACGAACCTTTAGGCCATATGCTTTTTCGTGGTGGAAGAAGTCTACAGAGAATATTGTTTTTCTATTGGGAAAAGTAGAATTCGATAGATGGCGCTCCGAAATGTCAATGTCACCTTAGCAACGAGTAAGGGCCAGTTTCATAATCAACTTAAAGTGCCTTTAAATATTAAAGTTGGCTTAAAGTGGAAAAAGTGGTCCCATAATCGTACTTTAAGATAAAGTAGTGCCTAAAGTTTCCTTCAACTTAAAGTGCGAATTTCTAAACTTTACAGAAGATAAAGTGGCTTTAAAGCAAACATAACCTAGTTTTCTCCATATTTTTTGACAACCAGGCTGAATACTTCACGAAAAAATGATGAACATGCTTGATAGTTCTTCCAGCTCTAGTTCATCATCCGATGACCAAGTAATTTATTTGAAAAAAATAAAAAATTATTCAAAAAGAAAGTGTCACTTTGAAATTTATGATGATGCTGACGTTTTTGATCGTCAAAGCCATGTCAAAACAATAATTTTGGGTTAGATAAGTGAATTAAATAGTGTCAAAGGTATCGAAAAACAAAGTTCAGGGCTGCCAACTTAGCTAAATACTACTTTTATTAAAAGAAGGTGCTACTTCCATTATGAAACGCAATTATTTTAAAGTCGTCTTAAAGGATACTTTAAGATAAAGTCTACTTTTACTAAAGGCACTTTAACTATCGAATTATGAAACCGGCCCTAAAACAAATCAGCTGCCGTATAGGCCCTTTGATATTTAAGTTGTTTTATTTTGCTGCTTTAGCTATTTTCTGTGTGTGTTTTGTGAAACTTTTGCTTTTTCTTTGATTGTGCTTTAGTATTTTGTGTTGTTAAACTAAATTTTGACTCTTAATATTTTTATTTTTGGAGTAATAGGTATGGTTGATATTTTTGTCAAAGTTTAGGTCTGATTTCGTGTTTTTATCATATTTTTGATATAGTAATACCTACAAAAGTTACAGGGAAGGTACGTTTGTATTGAATAATATTTTAAATCTTTAATACCGACTTATTTTCTCTTTGTTTTTGTAACTATGGATTAGGTATACACTGACTATTTAAAGTTTATTTGAATTTGTAAATGCTGAGCCTTCTTCTATGTGCATAAATGAGGGACAGGCTGTTTTAAATGCTGGCCATATATTTTTGCATGGTACCTATAGAGGAAAGAAGTGACACTTTCATAAAAGTGCTATGAAAACAAAAATAGAATAACATAACCTCTTCCATACTATCTCTGATTATATAAGAATAAAACCTCAGAAATGATGACAGTTGAATATAAAAACATAGTTTTAAGCTTGTCACTGATACAAAATTAAACAAATAAAGTACGAATTTACGGTAATTACGTTGACTTACATATAATACGAAAACAAAGCAGAACGAATTGTTTTACTCGTTGCGACAATTACAATTTTATCCGCCAGAGGTCTCATTGAATTCTACTCCGCCCAATTACTAACTGAGGTACTTTATTTACATCTTTTTCAAGGTAACTATAACATGAATATTACCCAAAATGTTCAATAAACCAACTCCCACCCAAGAGAAAAAACAAACGAATTCACATTTACAAAACGTTATTTGAAGAGTTTTTCATAAAAACACTCACCTTCCGAAATCAGTCGCTCCCGAATCTCCCACGCAAATATTGTGGGGTTTTCCCTTTTGTACTGTTCAATTTTCGATACCACTGCAGGTGTCGCAACTTTAGGTTTGCTTCCTCCAATCAGTCCCGGGGGTCTTAAGGTGCCTGAAACAAAGAAAAAAAAATTTAGCATCTTCAAAGTACTGGGAATTCTCTCTCGTTCTTGTTCCGAGAGGGTTTTTATAATTTCAAGTACAAGATGGGATTTCACAGAAGGCATTTTGGAGATATTTTTGACTGACTCAGTCCTCAGTACTTCCATAGATATACACTGTCTTTCCTTCGTTTTTTAAGGCATTAGGGTCAATCTATAAGCAGAACTGTTCAGGTCCTAAGCCTTTCTGGATATGGATAACTCATCAGCTATTTCATTTCTTCTTGAGATCATTCTTTTCCAGAGCTCATATCTGAAGTAGAGTTGCTTCAATAAAAAACGGTTTGACCAAACAACTATAACCTAAAAACTGATTAATAGAATATAACTTAATGATATTTTGACACAAATCGTTTCAAATTTAAAACTATCCAAAAATTAAGAAGATTTGTGAACAGTGTTGTCAGATCTATGTCATCGAGTGATCTTTATATGCATAGACACCCTGAGCAGTTGTTTTGTACTTCCTATATTTCCAATTCAAGTACCGTTTTTTCTTCATTGAAATCCTAAATATTTACACCTTGCGATCAATTATTGATGGATTTTGGGAAAGAAAAAAAGCGATTGTCAATACTTATTTTACAAAACAGTCTTTGAATAATGCATTTTTCAGAACCCAAATGGCAGATGCCGGCATTATGTCACGCGGCGGTGTAATATTTTGAGAACAATCGTCGAAAAAAATTGATATGTCGATACTGTTAATGCCATACATCGGTTGTCTATAAATTTGTTGCTGTAATACCCGATATTTATCGTACAGCGGCGTATCAGTAATGTACAAAATAAGGAAGAAATAAATATCTGTAAAATAATTTTGAAAAAATGTTTGCTGATTGGGGTTTTGTTGTTGTCTGCTTCCTATGAAGTTTCCTTGCTTGTTACATTGGAATCTTATGTATTTACTCTTCAGAACTCTCAGCTTTGAGCTCAGAAGAGATCTAAGCTCTTCTAATAGATTTCTTCCTCTCACCTCCATTATCCCTAGTGTCTGGTTTTAGATCATAACTTCTCACTATTGCTATCTCTGTTTTGTACATACATACGTAGTTTTGTCTTCAAGTAAAATTCTCTTCTTCTTGGATTGTTTGGTCTTAAGCACTACTCTGCTAGTGTTAGTCACTTGTCCATTGTAAGCTTCATATGCAAGCAAATGTAATTGGGATTGGTAGATGCAGCCATAAACTGGTTCGAATGATTTGAACAGTTGAGCTGGAGAATGTAATCTAGATTCAAAGGATCACAACAAATTTGAAAAGGGCGCATTGGAATAGACCGATTAGCCAAGATCAAAGGAAGCAGTCTTGAAATGATCACCCTGGGTGACCCTGAGAAGCTGGCGCCGAAGAAATATTTGGCGATGACCAGGAGAAATCTACGTAAAACAGTAGGATTTTTGACTGGCCACTGTCAACTGAGGAAACACCTCCATGCAATGGGGCTGGAGGACACACCTCTATGCAGGATGTGTGAACAGAAAGATGAAACTGTCATGCATATATTTTGCGAGTGTCCGGAGTTGACTCCTGAATAAGATTTATAAGGGAGATGTCTCATAGTGACCTGTACACCTTCTTGGGAAGGATATGATGGAATATGACCTAGGAGAACTCCTCGGGAGGATGTACAATGGGACTCATGTGTCCTGTGCTGTGAGCCTACACTCGCCCTGCCTACTCTACAGATACAGATATCCTGCAGAGTTGCAACACATCCTGAGCTAACTCCAGAGCATGTCTTATGCGACATATGAAGGAGATATCTCCTAGTGACCTATCCACCTTCCTGAGAAGGGGAGGACAACTCCTCGGGAGTATGTACAATGGGTTACATGTGGCCTAAGTTCTTTGAGTCTACACACTCTACAGATACAGATATTTATTTCTGTAAATATGTAAAAGAATGTTCTTGGGTACGACACTGGAGGCATTCTTGAGCGTACCTTTTGAAAAGATGCCGGGTTTTTGCCAACTCTTCAGATTTCTTGATGTATTCTGTGTGCAAGAGCCTTATTAGCACTATTTAAGGAAATCATTGTGTCAATGCTCAACTTTTTTTATTTTTACTTCGAAAACAAGAATGTCTTACCAGCGACAAGCAGTAAGCAATAAACTTTTTCTCCCGGCAATACTAACAGTCAAAGAAGTACCTACCTGCCGAAAAAACTCTGCAAACGATGTTAACATCGGCAATGCCATAAAAATCAATGGTAGTGATTTGTCATTGAGTGAGGATATATTTTCTAGAGATACGACCGTGTCTAAGCAAATAAAGGCATCAAAGGAATCCACTAGAAAGACCATCTTGGTTCCCTTACCATATGGGTCCGGCTGTAATTATGCTCCTTGCATTTTAAATGAATCTAAGAAGTGATTGATGGAATCGATGCTATGGGAAAACGGATTTTTTAAATAATCACTCTTACCAAATTTGAATATATTTTTTCCTTGACGTTTTTCCGTCATTTTTATCTATTCACTTATTCTCAGGAATTCAAGCGAATTATTTCGAATTCTTTAAATAATAAACCGCGAAGCGCCCACTACCCATCGGTGGATAATAAAATATTACTCAATAATTATGAAGGAAACGAAAATTATACAATAGCAGCTTTAACGGCAAACGTGGTTAAATAAATAATTCCGATGATACATTAATGCAATATGATAATTCAGGTTATTATTGGTAGATATTAAGTGGCTGTAGACAGTCAGTCGGCCATTTTGTAGATAACATGTTAGGTAAACCTTGGCTGTAAGTAATAGCCACTCTGCTCAAGCAATGATAACTTGAAACAACTACACGTGAGATACTCGACTACTTCTCTAATACCCAGTTATTAAGAATTGCACGCGACAGGACTGGCCCAATAGATTTTTGTTTAATTAATATGAGATTATATAAAAATGAGAATGTCACCTTAATATACATAGAGTTGGTGTGAAGAAATGGAAAAAAGGCAGGTCTGTGATTAATCCCAATCAAAATATCACAATAATGAAGTATTTTCAGTGAGAAAAATAAACTGGTTATTGGGTACAGGCATGAATTTTGTTATTGGTGGGAATTGACGCTTTATCAGGTCTCCTAACACCTTGCATGCTTATTTTTTCAAAAAAATATCAACTTTTCTTTTAAAACCACTTTAAGAATCATAAAATTTGAAAGTCCGCCAAAACGCGTTTTACGTCATAAAGATGGCTGCCCCAACCGTTGACGTCACTCCTTGTTTACGTTCATATTCGTGTATCGTGTATCAGGCTCTGAATTTTTGTGACCTAATTTATTTCTAGAAGCTTTAAAAATGGTTGAAGCCAAAAAAAACTTTACATTCCAAGTATTGCATTGTTCCAGAGTGTTAATCGACGTCTATTAAAACTCTAGACAAAATATTTTGTATTAATATTTGTATTTTGTTTGTGGAGACCATTTTAATGTAAGTGCCTCATTGTGTGTTGGTAATTTTGCTTCTTCAATAGTTGGAGGTTATGTACCTATATGTCTATAGGAATAAACCATAAAAATATTGTTTTCTCACTACCACACATCAAGTTTCCACTGAAAATGTGCAGAAATATTATTTAACAGGAGCGAAACTCAGTGGTTTCCCAGTGGGTACCCGAAAAGCGCGATTAAGTCATTTTTGAGTATATTCGAAAGAAAAATAGTGGAAACGGCTCGTGAGACAGTGACTTTCTTATACGGCGTCGAAATAAAGTTGGTATATATTATAAATAATACATAGTTTAAATCGTACTCACGAAAATGCTTTAACTTCTTTTATTTCCTCTGCACCAAAGCAGCTGTTTTACTTAATAAATTCAAGCAGCATAAATGAGTATACTTTGGGGAAGTTATCAGTTTGTGCTTTTACAAAACTTTCGCTTGCCATATCTTTACTCACATAATATGAAAGAATCGTCACTGAACTAGTAAATGAAATATTTTCTTCTAAAGGTTTCAAAATATCCTCGGAAATATCGAATATTTATGTTCACTTTCCACTTACTATACGTTGACTTTTGGAAATAAAAAAAGCACACACAAACACGTGGTCTCAAGCAAACACATAACCTAGTGCAATACCGGCCATATTGACAGAAGTAATAACAAATTGTGACATATATCACACGTTTTATCGGTAGCGCTCGGAAATTCTCGGGTGTTGGTCGTCAAGTGCATTGAAATTTGAATTTTATGTTAAAATTTATAAGTAATTTAAAATGGAAACTGGTTTATTTCCTATTTTTAGTTATTTTTGATATCAACTTTACTATTACAAATCAATATCTAAGCAAAATATGAAATATGCGTGTACCCTATTGAGAGCCTTTTTAAATTTGGCTGAATACGATCCTGATGATTACATTTATCAAAACTAAAGTTATATATGTCAAAATAGCGAAAACTTAAAAATTGTTTAAAATTACATCTTAAACAAGATCCGCCCCTGCCTAATTCTATCTCTCGTTGAAATAGTAGTTATTATTATTTTGTTCATGCGGATCAGTGAGAAGTAATTTTGTCATTTTTTTAAATAAATTCACCAAATGTCAGACCACACGCATCGATACTTTGAGGTTTAAAATTTTTTTTGTCGCTCAACTAACTGGAATCAATTTTTCGTAATTGATTTCTCGTAGTTACGAGAATCATTTAATAGCGATCCCATCCATTTGAAGCGTAGAGAAACGAACCAAGTATAGAAAGCAGTTGGAATTGTTAGTAAAACATCGTTGGTTTTTGTGGATTTCCGTCTGTTAAATCGATTTTTCAAATAAATTCGTCAAGACACAAAAAGTTGATCTTATACCTTATAAAATAAAACCGTGTATTCATACATTTCATTTAGGTACATTTAGCTTATAGCTTATAATTAAACAGAATATACTTGATAAAACTGTACAAATTCAGTATCTTTATCGATATATTTACGGATCAGTTGATACAAAAAAATCCACAATCAGTAACAACACGTCGTACGTCGAAATTAAAAAATTCCACAGTCCTTAGAGACAGTATTTCGGCGGTGGAAAAAAGGATGTTGTCACGTCAAGCAAAACAAATCAGAACTGGGCTTCGAAATCCAAAAATAATCGGGACTCTCGTAATAAGACCCGTTGAATTGCAATGACCATAAAAGAATTTTATATCGCTTAAATGACACAAGTTTTTGTGGGATGTTCGCCGCGCGCATCCCCAGGCATGCAAAAGTGTGTTGTGAATTTTAAATCGCACACACGACTAAGGGACCTTTAGGACAGGGACGGTTGCGTTGAATTTTGAGAATTTTGAAATAAACTTTGAAAACTACCTACTTAAAATGTCAATAAGGGTAAAAAAAGCGGTATTGCCACTTCCAAGCCAAAGTATCACGAATAGTATATTCTTCAACGAGTGCAGAATGATGGCTATTATTCACGCGGATGAAGTTTCCAAAACGAGCGAGAGCAATGAGTGAGTTTTGGAATCATCCAAGTGAATATTAGCCAATCTACACAAGTAACATACTATACTTTCTCCACGACTAAAAAAAGAAAGCTTCCAGTGAGGATCGAACCCCAATCGTCCGTGCCAGAGTCAACTATTTCTACCACTAGGCTATAGAGCATGTTTATTTTCAAAAAGGGATACGTAACATACTGTTTTAATCGAAACCCTTACATTTATAAATGATAATTGGGAGTTATAACTAAATATAACTACTGTTGTCCATTTTTTCTCTAAATAATACGTAAAATTATGATTCTATCATTATTTTGATGTTTCAAACGACGCGCTGTCAGAATCGATTTGCATTATTTGGTATTTGACGTTTTAAAAGAGACGATTTGATATGATTCATTCAAGCGTAAATTCTGATAATAATAGAATGTGATTGGCTAACGAGAGTGAATTCTTTTTCATTATTCACTGGTGTGAAGAATATATATCATTATGTAGCTAAATATGTAAAAATAATTTGTGCGTTATTATTTAGTCGTGAAGAAACTATTTAAGTATCATTTGACAAAACTATTTTTACAGTTTTGTTATTTTAAACAATGTACAGGTTAATTTTCAAATTATACGCTTCTAGAAAAAAAGTACGTTATAATAATATTTAACTTTTGGCTTACACGCACAGCTGAGGAGATAAAATCGACAAAAAAATTTAGCAATTAAATAGATTTACACGTTTCTTTGACTGTAACACGACCAACACGTAATACTTGATATGTGCAAGTGGCAAAAACTGTAAAGAAACTTGTACAGAGTGACACAAGCAAAAAAGTCAAATAATTAAATGATCAAGAAAAACTCAGCTCCCCGTGTAGTTGTTTCCGACTTTTTTTAACATAAATATCTTGCGTATCATATCTTGGTCCTATTCAATCTTGGTAATGGTCAAGCTCAAGCTCTTTTAGTCTTGGTCCAAGACCAATTCTGCTTATAACTACTGTCTTGGTACTGACTTTTCCTTAAATTAATGATTTTGTTATATCCCTTTTGCATTTTACAATCGTTACGCTGATGTACATGGAGAGCAGTGCCGTCAGCAGCCTCAAGCCAGATAGCTACTTGGAAATTTCAAACAGTACAAAA
The DNA here is from genome assembly GCA_963978555.1 of Galerucella nymphaeae. Lineage (NCBI taxonomy): Eukaryota > Metazoa > Arthropoda > Insecta > Coleoptera > Chrysomelidae > Galerucella > Galerucella nymphaeae. Next base: position 20,394,024 of record OZ021706.1, read on the forward strand.
AGAACATAATTATCCTTTCATAATCCTTTAGTATTCATTACTTTTAACCCGAAGACATTGTAAATTCCTTCAATTTATATTATTAACTTCTTCGAGAGTCTTCACAGTTATTTATGTACAGGGTGTTTTCCAGTAATTTTATCGTTAGGTGCGAATGTTTTCTTATTATAATAACAGCTTTGAAGAGACAATGTTTTAGATCTTGTGGTACAATAGAAGTAGGAAAATAAATTTTTTTAGAAATGAACGATATTGTTTGAAAACAGCTGTTTGCACTTCTTCTTTTGGCTAATGGAGTTTTGTTTTAGCATCTTAAGTTGATGTATTTTTTTAATTATATGTAGGTATGTTACTGTTAATTGCCACAATATTATATCGCAAAACGATTCGGGCTCCCAAAAGGGTGTTCTAGCTTATTTCCTGATATTTTCTCCGAATCCAGTGTTCCCTGGTACCCACAGTAAAAAGAAGAGGCTATTATTGACTGTCCCTAGGGATTTCTCCCAAAAAAACCAAAATTGTTCCTGTTTAAGTACCAAGGAACGAAATAAAGCATTTATTGTTATATAAAACTGAAAAACCATCAAGTAGCTAATGTGTACACCCTTACAAAATAAACCATACTATACGATATCATTTAATTTTTTTTTGTTTAAAAGCGATGTCGTGACAGGACTTATTTATATTTTATCATCTGTTTGTGTTTCATGGAAAAACGAACAATGCCATCGATGTCCCAGCATATGTTTACGTGCGCCTCGGTATAAAGAAAAATTATAGGACACCGAGAGGGTATTGGCGATATATTGTGTATTGCAAACTTTGCTACGTAATTACACTCGGTATTTAGACCATAAGCTCAGTCAAGAAAAAAGATAAATAAGAATGAATTTGTAAATGTGGAAAAAATATAGTTTCTTCTACTACAGTAAGGTACGTAGTTAACGCTACGAAGTGTGTGAAGTTTGTGTGAAGTACTATAGACCAATAGAGGAGTTCAGTCTAAGGTCAGTGTGGTCAACAAAAAGTGTTTTTTTCTGACAAGAATGACAGTTAAGGTCTACTGTTTAAAACATAAAATTTTGCATGATTTTTATCATTGCGAACATTTATATTGCTTTATAATGAATACACCCCCTAAGCGTATATCTTCAAATTTGAATTGACTTTTTAGCTGAATACTCAAGATATCGGTAGCCAATAGGTTTGTTCCAACCGCAGTCAGAAACCGTCAGAAGCGATCAGAGAATAGTCGACCATTGCAATCCGTGATAGGAATTACGCGGAAATAACTCGTTGTTTGCTATGACCAGTTATTCTCTGATCGTTTCTGACGGTTTCTGACTGCGGTTGGAACAAACCTAATAATTCCAGGAACTTTTGGCAAGTCATCATTTCATTTCTGTTATTCAGTCACTAGTTCTGTCAAATGTCAGTTTTATTTATTTTTGTTGATACTCTTGTAAAGATCTAGTATGGATTAGACAAAGATTCTGCTGGGTGGCTTCTAGGAGGCGACTGGATAGAAAAGGGACATTCATCTAAGTGAAAACCTGCATAGATCCTATAATTCCTCCAGGAGATTTTCTTCAGGAACTAAGTAGAAGTAAGGGAGCACAATTGGTATTTTAGGTCTCAGATAATGCTCCAATACCTATACACACATTAAAATACAGAGTTTTCCATGGAATTTAGTTCGAAATCATTATTGTAAACGGAAATATGCATTTCGGATTTTCCCCAGCATAAATCGAATAATAGGATAATTTCATAATTCTCGCGAATTATTCTTTTATCTCTATCTTTTGCATGCTTATAATTGGCACTTATACAAATAAATATAATCAGCAATGTTACATCTGATAATAATTGACAAACACTTTCTAAGAATCTTAATTCTACCTCAAACGCGACAAAATGTTAACAAAGAAATTAAACAGTGTTAATAAATTTTATAAATAACTATTATTACTTCCAAAAATAACATTTTTTTTATTAAAATTTCCCATACCCACGACACTGTTCGCCGGATTGCATGCCAACGTATCACAACACACGCAACTAAGTTGGCTGAGCACACACAGATTGGACAATTCCTTTTAATGTAACTTAATTTGGTTCCATGTGAGCGTAGATACATTCAAAAATTTTAATTCAAATCACTAAACGCATCGAAGAGCATAATGGCGGCTGGAATTATTATCTTGGGTAGCTACGATCGTATTTTTATATCATTATCTCATAATTATTCACATACTTGTCGTTATTTTGATAAAGTAGGTATCTAGATTCTTCTTGCTACAGTAATTTGAACTGACTACGCATAAGCGCTTTAATATATGCCTGACTAATGATTACTTTATTTCCTCCCACTCTATACTGACTTTACATGTGAATTTCCACTACTTCATTTGCGTCTTCCTCTAAAACAGAGGTCTCCAAACTTTTTTACCAACAGGCCAAATTGTTAACTCTGAAAGGGCAAGAGGGCCAATAAGATTTGGAAGGATACGAAGGTCCTCGTCCGTTTTTCTTATTTTAATGTAGGTGAAAAAAGACTTATGGAGTGCTGGAGTAACTTTATTTATTCAGGGGAATGTGACCACGCTGCGTTAGAGCAGGGAGAATGGGAGTTATCTGAGCAAACATCGCTAATGTCAACAACGCAAGCCGTATAAAAACACCACGCGGGCTGGATGTGGCCCGCGGGCCTTTGTTTGGAGATCCCTGCTCTAAAAGATCGTTTTCTTGGTATTCCTCTCTGCGATACAGTTAGTTATCTAGTCCATCTTTTCTGTTGATATATTCCTATCTTTGAAGCCTCTATCCTTTTATATTCTTTCTTCAAGCACCTCCTCTACATCTTTATTTTTTGTCCTCCATCCGTGTTATATCTTCCACTCCTTTTTACCCTTTTATTACACAATGCACTTTCTGAAGTTTCAAATAAAAGAGAAAGCATAAACAAAATAACGATTTTACTCCTTCTAAAGATAACAACTTTGAACAGCTTAACAAAAGAACTGCCAAATGTCAAACAATAACAAATCCTTCTCATCTACCTTTTAAGTTTCATGATTATTCAACTTCCGGGCAGTAATTTTATGTTTGTCTGTCACTTTTTATAAATATAAACTGGTTAATGTTGAGCTCGATTGGATTATGAGGCTGTGTGAAAGATCAGTAACCGATAATGTTTGCCTCTGTCAAAATCATCATTTAACAATAACCCTCAAGACACAATGAACGACTATATAATGTGCAGTAATTTCCTCGATACACAATTTCAAGTAAAAATAGCGAATTTCATGCATCATGAAACAGTATTATCGATGGCATACAATTGAATACATGTTTATTACTTCTGCTCGAACAGGAAATTTTTGCGATGTCAATTTTGATAGACGTCTGTATATATTATCTCATGTTATACAATCTCGGTCAGTTCAAATGATAATTCAACGATTTATTAATATATTCTTTACAGGTGATCGTGGTCGTTTAGTTTAGAGATTATAATACAGTCATTTGGTTGTTTTACCTGGAAAGTTTTTGAAAATTGGTTATTTTATAGATTTTGATGCGCACCAAACAAGTAACTGCGTCTCCTGCTAGCCACACTAAGAGCCTTTTCAGACGAAGCACTTTGTGACCGGCTATACTAGTGTCTGAAAAGAATCGCGCGGCTAATGATACATTAATATAAATAGACGCATTCGCACAGAACACAGATAAGGAATCTACAGCAGCAGTATGCTAAAATTTGCGCAGAAGATATTCTCGATTGTTACAGGATACTGTAATTACGTGAATCGTAACTATTTTGAAAGTAATTGTTGTATAATTGCTCAACTGTCAACAGCTAGAGACTCAAGTACAAATAATAATAACTTCGGTAGTAGATTGTCAATAATAGACAAAGTTCTCGTAGCTTTTAAACAAAAAAAACTTCTCGTTCTAGCACACCTAATATTACCATTATTATGCATCTCTGTTGCTCTCGGTTATAAGCCACAATCTCCCGTTTCCATCATCAAACAAGGCAAACAGTGAATTCAACTATTGCCAAAGCAATTAGCCGGTGATATATCACAATATAAGAAAATTACCACTTGAATGGCGTAATAGGCAGTTTGCACGGCTGCCATTTCAGTTATTTAAAACGGAAATTATTATGTTGTTTAGATCAGTAGCAAAATGTCGGCATTGAATGCAGATTTCTACGCTACCGTATTGAAATTGTAGCATTGTACCGTGTCGGTGATAGCGTAGGGAATTCGTTGACCCCCCCAAGGGATTCATATATGCCATATCTCTATATCGCTATTTATACTGCAAGTTATAATATTCTGCGAGGTTATAAATTAAATTCGAAACATTCTATCAGAAATTATCGAGAAATTCCGATCTTTAAGTATAGTTGAAGAACATCGAGGTAATATCTAGTTTGTTTCCTCTTCTTCTTAATTTGGATGAATTTAATTTGATTAGGGAGACCGCAAGGTTCAGTTTTGGGGCCTTTTTTAATTCTGTGATCCATAAATAGTGCACAAGATTCGTAGATGGTTGCGTTTATAATGTTATAATGATGATATAATAATTCACAAATGTTCCTCTTTTATCCAGTATTCTCCCAGGTACTCTGCTCTAGGATTCTGGAGTGCTGTGCAGTTGGAAAGTGTCCATTCAGGCGGCAATTTCCCCTTCGGATCACTGTTAAAACTCTTAGCGTAGTTTTACTTTGACTTATGCATTCATTTGATCTCAACAGGTTGTAGTCACCCATAAGAATCTTTGATTGTCCAAGCCCTACTAGATCTTTCCAATGGTCAGATCTTCTCTTTCTTTCGGCTTCACCTATTTCTTCCAATATTACATCGGGACTGCTTCCGCAAAAAAGTTCAGGCCCCCAAAAAGGTATTTGCTAGTTCATGTGCTATTTCATTTCCTTTTATTCCAGTGTGTCCTGGTATCCATAGTTCTCACTAAGTTCATTGAGTTTGTCTAGGCATTCCCACGCCATTTTGGAACTGATTAAACAAGAGCTCAGTGCTTTAATGGCTGCTTGACTATTCGTCATTATGATAATCCTTTGTCTTCTGTATCCTTTATCAATATTGAACTGGGCGCACTTTCTTATTGCGTGGATTTCTACTTGAAAGATTCTTGGGGTCTCTCCCAAGCTCAGAGAGTTTGGTTCCTGGCCCGAACACTCCTATCCCAGTTCCTCCTATTGCTTTTTAGCCGTCTATGTAAAATTGGGAGAAGTTATAGGATACAATGAAACAAAATTCGTCAAAATCTAAAGGGATCGATTCCAACCATTGATCAATTTGACATTGTATGACTCTTATGTCATTTTATCCATTTGAAATTTCGCTAATTAACTAAACACCTTGTATAATAATTGATGGCAATTAAAGTCGATGCGAACAAACAAACGAATAACGGTATGAGACGTTTCGGATGCTTCAGATAACAAATCGAGAAATTTAAGTATGCAAAACACCTTTTACTGCTCAAATGGTAGGAAAGATCGCTAGTGTGATGTGGTATGAAATATTACAAATAATAACAGAGGATTACCCGTATTTATTCGCCTCTTTTCATCTTCCGTTGTTTGTTCCTAGCCAGACCATGACACGGACCTTCTGATATCAATGATTATTGTTAATGCTGTCCGCTTACAGATCCGGATCGAAACGGAATTATTATTTCGAGAACTCATATAGGTATCTTCTGTATGTTCCTTGTGGTATATTATTCATTCTTTTTTTAATTTCTTGGGAAATTAAACCACAATATTTTTGAATTCTTTATTTCAACGTTTCGGTAGCGTTCCAGCTACCGTTTTCAAGAAAAAATAAGTAGAAATTGATTTTTATTCCTAACTGACACAACGGAAAAAATTTGACAACTAGAAATAAAGAATTCAAAAATATTGTGGTTTAATTTCCCAAGAAATTAAAAAAAGAACTCATATAGGTAATTACCTAGACCAAGTAGCTTCAATGTTAAGAGAGGTGTTTTCTTTTTTATTTTTCACAATAAGTTAAAAGCCTTTTGACGTGCATGTAAAAATTTTCTCGGAAAAAATTCTTTCCAAAAACTCGAGTTTGTGAAATTTTAAATTTTTGAGAATTTTTAAAAATATCAAAAGTCCGAAATCATGATTTTTCCTGTTTTTCAAACTTTTGTTTTAAATAAAAAAAATCACTTATTGTCAGTTTCAAAGAAATTCTTGGGGGGGCTGTGAAAAAAAATATTTAAAATCAAATGTTAAATTCAGAATTTTCAAAAATTTTGGAACTGTGTTGTGTTTTTTTGTTTTTTAAAAATTATAAAATTTTATTAAAAAACGTGTTGAAAAATATATATTTCATTTATTTATGTTTATTTTATAATTTATTTATATCTGTGAAGCGAGCAGCTTCCACATAAAGCTGGTAATTTCAGATTATGGATATATTATATGAAGTGCACGGATAATTTTAAAATCCTGCCAACTCTCTGTGACACGCTATCATACGTGATGATGAAGTTAATAGTGGCAATTCCTTGGGTGTACTTGTTATACATCTCAAGGATTTACATACCTCTATACACATTAGGTAGCGAAAGCAAAATTGTTTTAATTTTCTTTGCTGAATTATCGTAATTACCTGTTGACCATCAGTGAAATAGGTTGTTTTATTATAAAAAAAGAAAAAACTTCAAGTTGCTTACATATTTCTTGGAAAGAAATATTGACCTAGAGCACTACGGCTTCTTTTAAATTAATAACTTTTTATTGAAACCTTGTTTTTGATTTCTAACCACATTTAAGACATGGATAAGCTCTTGGAGTTAGCTCAGGGTGTGCTGTAACTCTGCAGGTTATCTGTATCTGTAGAGTAGGGAGGGTGAGTGTAGGCTCACAGCACAGGACACATGAGACCCATTGTACATCCTCCCAAGGAGTTCTCCTAGGTCATCTTCCATCCTATCCTTCCCAGGAAGGTGTGCAGGTCACTAGGAGACATCTCCCTTATATCTCTTATTCACGATAACTCCGTTCACTCACTTAAGACATGCCTGACAGTTTCATCTTCTTAGACACACATCCTGCATAGAGGTGTGTCCACTAGCTCCATAGTATGGAGGTGTTTCCTTAGTTGACAATGGCCAGTCCGAAATCCTACTGTTAAATTAGGTATTTCCTGGTCATCGCCAAATATTTCTTCGGTGCCATCTTCCCAGGATCGCCCAGGTGATCCTGGCAAAACTGCATCCTTTAATTCCCTCCCATCTCTCAAGGGATTGAGCATGCATGGATGTAACGTTTGGCTAGTTCCGCAATTGCCGAAGTCGTCAAGCCGTAGGTGTCACTGGGTCCTAAAATTTCCAGTCCAATCGTTTCTCTGGCTAAAGAATCGGCAATGCGATTACCTTTACTCGTGTCGTGCCCTTAAACCCACCTCAGGATGATATTGTTATCTTCCGAGGTTGAAGCACAAGAGGTTGATATTGTTTGTTTCACTCACTCAAATCCATTGGTTTTGTAACTTAACCACTGATCCTCTGACCAGTTTAAGCACTCTCTGTATATAATTTGATAGTTAGTTTGTTGCATGGGGAGTTAATAGTGCTACAAATTGATCCTAAAAGGATTTTTTTGAGGAGAAATACCGATCAACAATATGGGTACCCGATAACATATGGTGAGTTCTTTAAACTAGTTTATCAAGATGGTGTGAAGGTGTTCGAAAGCACCGAACGGTCGATAAAAATCATTTGGAAGGCAATAATCATACGAAAAGAAGTCGGTGACTGAAATATCACCAAAATGCCGGGTTTTGTTGTCCAAAGGGCAAAAACGCCAGACCATAAATTTCGAACTTAATTGTTGGTGAAAAGCAACCACGATTTATTCGGTCTGGTTATGAAAATTTATGACTATAATTCTTAATAAATGATAGGATTTGAATGTAATCCAAAGATTTGTTATAGGTTTTAATTGCATATCGAGGACCTCGATTAAGATCTTCGTTTTTTACGGGTGCTCTTTGATAACCATCGAATTTATAATCACTAGCATTAAATAAGCGAGAATTATTAGATGAAGTTCGAACTACTCGACAGATTTCTACTTGTTCTTTTTATTATATAGAGCAGTTCAATAAAAACTATCCACCACACATAAATTTTTTGTAAGAAACACTTCAAAAGTCATCGTTAAAACTTTAACTCCCTCCCCACAATTGTCATACCTCCCAATTTTTTAAATGGAACACCGCGTGGTACACCCTATACATTATTGCATATTTGATCAAAAAGACGCCCCCCTTTAACTGATGTTTTCATCAAAATCGGTTAGTTAACTTACCTAATAACTTTGTGACAGCTCCTTGTTGGGTAAGCATATGTTGTGCCAAATCATAATGCCTAAGGCCAAACCTTGACAACTCCAAAAACCTTTGTTGGGATACTAAGGAAGCGAGAGGATGTCCAGGAGTCGCAGCTGTATTCCCATATAATTCTCGAAGAGCTGCTGGTCCCAACGATGAAGATATCGAAGGAGATGGTGCGGAAACTGAACTAGGAATGACAGTTGAAGAAGATACTGAAAAAAAAATTATTTCGGTATAAATAATGCTCAGGTTTTAGTAAAGTTTATTCAAACCCAATTGGCATAAGCTGATCAAAGAAAAAGGGGAGAACGCCTGTTAACTTTGTTTAAACCATAGGCTGGTCGACGTACTGAGAGGAGATACAGGAGGTTGGATAAATGGCTTAATGGGGTAATGAGGGGTTGCCCAGCTTTGACAACTTTTTATGAAGGTACACAAATAACTAGAGTTCACCTTTATAACTTTATATTCTATGTGGAGATGATGATTGATACAGTTGTCGATATCTATTCTGATATCTAGTTTAAAGTCCCAAAATAAACATGTGTTAATATTAAATGTTGAATACATAATGGATAAGTTGAAAAGCAGCAAGGGGAACTTTCTGTCTTTTATAAGTGACATTGTAGTACCACCTGTTGCTTTGAGTAGTACCTACCTACTGTGAAACGTTTATACCTGTTGGCAAGGTACATTGTTATGCATATTCTGATTAAAAAGTCAACAGAAATTAAATTTTTTGGCTGATGCTTTCGATTTTCGAATAAATTATCATAATATGAATTTATTTACATTCCAAAGAACGGGAAAGTGTATAAAGGTTACAAAATTTTGTTCATTTTTGTTTTATTACAAAGTATATCATTGTTTTCTAGTACCATAAATAATCTCATTATTGTTAGGAAATTTATAAATAATAAAAATTATGTGGAATAGTGCAGGTACACATGCACAAAAAGGAGAAATAAAGAAAATTTTGCCAGCTGGGGACTAGCACAGCGAGCTACAAAAGTCCCAATCAAAAAAAATATGTCAAAATTCCACCACAGACACACGACATGCAGAGTGAGTCAAGTGTGGAGAATCCCACCGCAACAAAAAGTGCCCAAACCAAAGGAAAAGGCGGCCACCTACAAGAGCTGTCAGGGAGAAAATTCAGTGATGTTATAAGTCCACAGGCCCTAAAAAACAGGACGACTAGAATACCAACCCCAAAAGAAACAAAGCCAGGAGTCAGCTACAGCTAAGAAGACTACAGCTAAGCTAAGAAGACGATGACGATAACACGTAAGTGAGAACCCAAACCCATAAAAAAATTAATCGGGATTTCAACTGAGGACAGAGAGACATTTGAAAGCAAAAGAGAAGACTGTTGGAGATAAAATTACCATGGTTACATATCTAAAAAGAAAACTGCACAGTCCCAGGCAACAGCAACTTTAGCTGGGGACGAGCTCGATGGGGACTACGACGAAGAGGCTCTAACTGATATGATGGGGGTGGTGGAAGGAGGAAGGCTTTTCCTTTACAAGAGTGTATCCTGGGAGAGTGTGAAATAAGAATACTGATTCTGTCTTGGGATATATGATAAAATTGGGGAATTACGTTTAATTGTTAAGACAACTGGTACACTACATACACGATAAGTTTTCACTTAAAACATAAATTGGATGAAATACAATATTTACATTTCATGAGGTACATAGTTTATGTAAATTGGACAAGTTTTGTGTTCAATAATGTCCCCATTAACATTCAACACACACTATTTTCAAAAAAAGGTTTAGAATGCAGGTCGGTTTTAACGAGGTTATATGAGTCAGAATTAGCCATTAAAAATTCCTGAAAAATTAGTCGAATGTGCTAAGTTTCACGCTCTCTAAAAATGGTAATGTGTTTCTTTGTTTGCATAAATTTTATCAATGAAAAAACACGCATAGATTTTTGGTTGCAAGGAAAATTACAAATCTAGGAGACGCAATTCGCATCCCTGATTTACTGAGCGAGCCGCCGAGCTTAGCTCAAATCATATATTCTTTCATTAGAACCAGCCTCTGTTTTATCCGCTACATCAAGCCTTCTTCTGAGTTCTTCCTGCAATGCAGGCTGCGCTCCATCTTTTTGGTGATCTTCTAACTGAACTTGGTCTTCTGAGTTCTAGACTGGATCTTTCTAGTTGTAGATAAGATTCACCATGTATAAGTTTCACCCTTACTCAAGGGTTTCACTCTATAAAATATGACACAACAATATGGTCATCAAAAATACCACACCAGAGGTTCCATTTTTATGGTGTTTGATCATGAAGCTTCTGCATTACGTGTGGGTCATTTTCTGCATTCAAAATTATGTAGAGTGGATAGTTTTTTGTAAAAATGTTTTACGAGTTTTACGGGAAATGATTGACTCTTAAGTAAAATATTAAATTCAATCTTCAATTTTATTGAATTGTATTCCGCTTTTTTTTAAAGAAAAATTACAGTTCAAGTTATTTCGATCGCTACAAATGAAAGTAGTATTGCCATAAATCAATTTGAAATGATAATTAATTTGATATTTTTTTTGTAAATGTGTATTCAAGAAACCCGCACAATGTTTGTTATAATTAATATTTATATGGCGTTGAAATGAATCCGACTACATATACAGCGGCCGAACTCGCAGAACCTGTAAATCTCGATATAATTGATATCAATTAGCTGCATTACCCGCTATAAAAACTGACACAATTAAAATGTCTGCACAATTATAAAAACATCATGACAAATTGCTTGGCCATATATGTTTTGCTTTTGCGGTTCTCGCAACCTTATATTTTATTCATCTTTATGCCATTTTTATCTATTAATTTATTAAAATTATTAAAACTTGGAGTAACACACATATTTGGCTTTAGAATTTTTTTAATCTTGAATTTATAAAAACACTCCACACCCAACCACACTGGTACTGATCCCAATTATATTTTCTTCATTGGATAACTTGAAATAGAGGAAGAAGTTGATGAAGAAGGATTTGCGGGAATTCTTGCCAAATATCGAAATACTTTTGAAGGGCTGCAAATAGATTGTTCTACTAAAGAGTTTAAGACCACCCCATTCACTGGTACTGATCCCAACTATCTTTTCTTGATTGGATAACTTTAAATAGAAGAAGCAGTTGATGAAGAGGGAGGGACATTTAAATAAGATTTATGGAAATAATGCTTCCCAATTAATATAGAAACACTTTTGAAAGGCTGCTAATAAATGTTTATACTAAAGAGTTACTGTATTAAATGATCTCACACAACAATTAGAAAGAAATGTGAAGCTTAGGAAGCTTCTTACACAAATAGGAAAACACTATGGCAGTTTTCTTTTTCTCTTCTTCACAGTAGATATTATAGTTTCCAAAAAAACTTTGATTCCCTTGCAATATTTCGAGGTAAAAGAGCTTGACCAAGTTAATGAAGTGAGGTACAATTACTGAACATTTAGAGCTGGCGGTACATATGTGTTGATGACATTTTTGGTGTTAACAGCTTTTGTAGTTATTGTGTTTTGATGCTTATCATCCAAAAAATATAAAAGATATGCGCAAACTTAAATCCAGTGACCAATGTAAGGATATTTGAGAATTACAGGATAATTTGGCACACTCTATCTTGGTTTAAAAAAAAAATTATAGAGTAAACGTTGGAAAAATCTCAAACCTGTAGGTGATAGAGGAATAGCCGTCGGTGGCAGGACGCTGGCTCCCGTATTAGAAGACGGCAGTCCGACGGTATCCATTTTCCAATTAACAATCGCAGATCGTGCCGCAGGAGTGACAGGAACAGGACAACACCCCGAAAGGGCTGCCACACTGGAAAAGTCGTTTCCGGCCGCACTCAATCCACTTCCGTTCGAAATCAACATTTTACGAAACCCGTTTAGCCACTACATTCACGGCAACGTAAACTCTTTATGTTTTCGAAAAATAAAAATCCGATGCTCAAGCTCACGCCAAGCGAGCACAACAAAGAATGACTAGCCAGCTACTTTTACAGGTTGGTAACGCTACCTTCATCACGGTTGGCTATTGTATGCATGCGATAGGCAGGCTTTACCCACCGGTGCTCAACCCACCTGAGCACGAGACAGAGATGGAAGAGTGGAAATACCTGAGGGCTCGGACAGAGATAGGTGCGTAATAGATCACTGATAAACGGTATGGATTTATTGACGGCTACTCTATACACCAGATACGTTTACATGGAGGTGTTGTCGATATAAACGACAATAGATAGAGGTTTGTTTTTGTGTTTCGGGAGAGCTCTTATCGGAGTTTAGTTGATAGGTTGGATATTTAAGAGCAATTAAGGATATAGAAATGTATTGAGATTTAAAATTATGTGACATTATATACAAGTAGTATTTTATTTATTTGTTCCTGTGTTTTATAATAATATATTATATATCTACCAAGACTATTATGATTTAAAAAGCACCGAAATTATTTCGCGAGGGACTTTGAACCGACCGGAATATCCGGCTGAGGCATGAGTGCAAGAGTGTTTACCTCGTCCTCTGAATGACAAGTACACTGTCAGTTTTCGATGTATCATGAACGCACTTCTTATGTCATTTTTGTTTGAGCGCGAATTTTAAACACAAATTTTATCTTGATTAGGAAAGTCAAGCAGCAAAGTATAGACAATCTCCTGGGTACACAAAATTATATTGCACAAGTTTTTCTCAAAGAATTAGTCCATGATTTAACCCTGCCCCACCATTTGGCTCGGGTTAACTCTCAAGTTAGCGGTTGTCATGCGCAAAATGCTAAAATGTGAAGATAATATATCATATCCGATATGTATATTGTTCTATGATATATATTTTCAATGTGGACATGGATGAAGTGAGAGATATATTTGAAATTTTTGATGACTTCCTAACAAATGATGAGGAAGACATTATTCAAATGGTTGAGGCACCTCGAGAACCTAGGGTTTTTAGAAATAGAATAGAGTCTTCAGATTACTGGAATGATAAAGAATTTATAGCACGTTTCCGTTTATCTAAACATTCAACTGAAGATATTATTGAGCTTGTGATAGCTCATATATTTACAGCATTTTCCATGCCACTTTTAACAAAAAATGTGAGGTTATAGGCTGCACTCGAATCATAGAAGACACTGTGGACTCTGTTTTATGGACCGAAGTTTTCTTCTTTCATATATTTTTACAGTGATCTATGGATGTTAACCTCGAGGTAACTCGAGATATTTAACTCTACTTTATAAAACCGGGCATTAAATAGTTTATCGATAAAACAAACAGGTACTTACTATGGTAACCGTAACGGAAGGAGTGGACGTATATTTACATGATTTGGATTGGATAAAAATATATAGCGGCTATCACGAGTGACTAGACTTTAGCAGCAATCGATTTAAATATTCGACCATTTTTAGAAATTGCTCTAATGGTTGACCGAACAGTTATTTTTGGGGTGGTTTGACGGAAGAGTTACTTTACAGAGGTTGGCAACAGTGCATATCATTCATTCTTACTTTGAGGTTTTCTCTTCCACTCCACATTACTTCTTATTTTATTATTTCGAGATTTTTATATATCTTCGTAGTCCATTTTCTTGTCTAAGCCTCACAGACTAGTACTTCCTCAATAAACGTGTCCTTTTAAATGACTATATTTATTTAAAGAATAGTCAGTATATTTCTCGGAACCGATTACAAACTCATAATATATATTTATCGACGAGTCAAACGTCGATATATAATGAACAGTTCAACATATCTCGATAGATATCTACATAAATCAAGAAAATTAGGCAATTACTCTAATAACTGTAAACAGCTAAATTGGTTATTAACTTAAAAAAAAAACTTAACTTCACCTCGGGCTTACAATTAACCGACCTTTAAAACAGTCTACGGTAGTTGTCAACTCAGTCAACAAATTACAAGTAACCAAAGTCGAGTGATGCGTACATCATGCACTTGTTTGAACGCAAACAATACCTAAGCGGGAAGTTAGAGTTACTAAGTATTCCACTTAGGGAAATTTTAAATTATTATTGCCTTCTTGCTCTATTCAGTTTATAAGAAAACTCTTAGGGACTATAGTTGCTCTTCAGTCTCATACCTTGGAGAAATTTTATAATGTCCACAAGCTTCAGTTTCTTTTCCCTCCTCCCGAGTGTACCTAGTGTGGAGTGTAGGTACCTGTAGAAATCAGGAATTATTTCGGAAAATCGAGTTTAAAGGTTCCGTTAAAAGTGGAACACCCCATATTCCACTACAATATTATATTGTCGTCGATCCTTGACAAATGTGCAAAGCTTTATTCAAATCTATTTCTTTTAAGTGTGTGAAAATCGAGTTTAAAGGTTGCGTTAAAAATGGAACACCCTATATTTTATTACTATATTGTATTGTTATCGGTCCTTGACAAGTGTTCAAAGTTTGAATTAAATCTGTTCATTTGAAATATGGGAAAATCGAGTTTAAAGATTGCGTTAATAATGGAACACCCTATATTTCACTACTACATTGTATCATCAACAGTCTTCGACAAGTGTGCAAGGAAAAAACATTCGAATTAGCCTCAGCGTTCAAACTGAGTAAAAGTGGAGTAAAAATCAAGTTTAAAGGTTGCGTTATTAATGGAACACCCTATATTTCATTACTATATTGTATTGTCATCGTTCCTTGACAAGTGTGCAAAGTTTGAAGGAAATCTATTCGTTTGAAGTGAGGGAAATTCAAGTTTAAAGGTTGCGTTAAAAGTGGAACACCCCAAATTTCACTACTAAATTATATTGTCAAGGTTCCTTGACAAGTGCGCGAAGAGTTTCAACTAATCTGTTCTAAGATAAAAACCAAGTCCGAAAAAAGATGTCGCATATTACCCAAAAAATGAAGGAAAAACCAAGTATGTCTGTTGAAGTAAATAATAAATAAAGAAAACTCTCAACTGTATTCCATTTATAACCAAATAAAAGTAAATATATCAGGTTTCCGCTTGTATATTTTTCAGTTCCGCCTATGATCCCGAGTAGCCATACGCACAAACTACCTATTCCAAGCCAAGTACTTGAAACTTGGTATCTTATTATGTTACCTTTATATCCCCTAACCGATTCAATAAAACGCGATCCTTTCATTGGCCTTCGACGCACACAGCTCAAAATCCCGCCCCGCGACTTTATCAAATTTATGGTCAGGCGGAGTTGACGACAAGCCACGCCTACGAAAGATTGAGTCTCATCAAGTCCAAATTAAGATATAAAAATGGTACAATTCAAATTTGAATGGTACATCGGTAGTTTTGCTAGCTTCAGGTAATTCAGAGCAGCTAGGTTGCTGATTAGAGCTAGCACAAATAAGCATGGATAGAGAACATACCTAGCACGATTTTTCCCTTCATGTTCAATTTGGGTACAATTTTAATAGAGCACAACATTTTTTTCGACACCAAAAATTACCAAGTAAGAAGTGATCAAACTCTGAGCTTGCAGTATCTCATTGGACAAAGATGTACCTATTATGTCGTACAATGTGCCATAATGGACAAATACTGAGCTCACACTAATATGATGAAAATATTAACTGCCAGCCAGGAGCTCGTGCTGCTTTGAATACCATCTAGATTGGGGAATGAGTCCCAGAAACCAATTGAACTGGCTGATCGCTCCATAAAGTCTAGCACGAATATGTTGAGCCAGAACCAGCCTTTGGTACAACGAAGAAAGTGATCGGGAAACAAATACAAAAGTGGGTACAAAGCCAAAACAGACAACAGAAAAACACCTTTATAGAGCAGCAGAATCTTGCATTGACTTTTCTCATTTCCAATACTCAGACAAGACGTCTCGTGTACAAAACTTTCACAGGTGGATATAATTCCAAGTACCTAGACATTACCATAGATAAACACAATACACTTTTGTGGAATCCTGTAACCTAAACTTACATGCGTCAATCCGAGTGAAATCTCAACCCCTATAGCTTGTGTCACAAGTTAAACATTTCTTATTCATATCCTTTCCCGATAAATCAAGTGGATTTTTTTTCCTACCCTGTCATTTCCATAATTTCCTCATCAGCACAAAATGTCACCCGACGATGCACCTAGATATTACTCGATGTCGTGTTCCAAATAATTGTGGCAAATACTCTCCTTGAAACCAGCATATAAATATGCAAATGATGGACAAGGCATAGACGTACTTTTTCACAAAGACACACTTGAGGAATAGATTTTCCTTATTATATATTTTAGTGAAATCTGAGTGAGTTTACTTTAAAAATTTCAAAACATCTCACTCAATCGATCAATATACAAGTTTAAACATGTTTTAAATCAAGAACTAACCTTATCCACCAATGGAAAAGGAAAATTCAAAAAGATCTGTAAGGAGATTTGGTCCAAATATCCATATTCCAGTAGATCATGTCTGATCGGTTAAAAATTGTGCAGGAGCTCCAGTTTTCAGGACAAAAATATCGACCAATTAATCAGTATCATCATAAGATGATAAATATGTTGGTATTGACATTTTTGACGTGAAATCAGGAGTACCAACATAAATACCAGCCAATCAGATTTTGATTTTGAGTTGGGAGCTTGTACCGAAGACCATAGAACTCTCTAATTATAAGGCACTAACTGTAAACTTGTAAGGTATTTTAAGGCGTTGGTGAGCCCAGTACTTATAGAACCAAAACTACTGTTCACTTTGTCAATCTTACACAGATGGTAGATATATGATTGAGCAGTGTCCAGTGAGGTAATATGTCTGCCTATCTTTGGCCAGAAATAAGTTGCACTATAAGATCCTTTTGCTATTTTCGAAAATATCAAGGATCGCTTAAATATCATTTCAATGTGTTATTGGAACGACTCTGTGAAATATGCAAATGGTAGCGAAATAAGCTTATCGGCTCGCTAGTTGCCTACCTTACCGGCAGAGGCACGCACACGACATTAACCCCGATTTATATTAATATGTAAATTTCACCTTATCTGGCATTTATTCAAATTTTCAAAATAATGGTACTGCACCGAGTTCACGTGCTGTTATGATATATTGTGCAGCCATATTGGATTTCTAAGCACGATAACAAAAATTACGAAGACGGATTTTGTGGCAGAATATGAGAAATTGGTTGGCGTTGGAATTGTACGCCATTGCGCCATTTGTAATTAAGTTTTATAATGTCTACCGCATATTAATAATGTTTAATTCATCTACGGAGTGTTTTTATTTATAATCAGCGTTTAAAGTGGGTTTAAATCAAGTTTAAAAGTTGCGTTATAGATGGAACACCCTATATTTCACCACTATATTATATGGTCAACTGTTCTTGACAAGTGTGCAAAGTTTTAATTAAATCTATTCATTTGAAGTGTGGGAAAATCGAGTTTAAGGGTTGTGTTAATAATGGAACACCCTATATTTCACTACTATATTGTATAATTAACAGTCCTCGATAAGTGTGCAAGAAAAAAACTTTCTAATTAGCCTCAGCGTTCAAACTGAGTAAAAGTAGAATAAAAATCAAGTTTAAAGGCTGCGTTATAAATGGAACACCCTATATTTTATCATCATATTCTATTTTCATTGGTCCTTGACAAGTGTGCAAAGTTTGAATTAAATTTATTCATTTGAAGTGTGGGAAAATCGAGTTACAGGGTTGTGTTAATAATGGAACACCCTATATTTCACTACTTTATTGTATATTCAACGTTCCTTGAAAAGAACGAAAGAAAAATTTAGAGTAATCTGCAGTCCAAAGGATTCGGCTACAAACATAAGTACCTACTTACAAATGAAGCTTCTAAAAAAGTGTAAAAAATGAATTAACAGAAATCTCAAAGTCCAATTAAATCGATTTAGCTCATTTTCGACAAAAATAATTTATCTTCTTGCTAATTTGACATCACATCAGGATATACTTTAAAGATAACATCGGCCGTGAAAAGGTAAAAAAAAAAAAAGAAAATACGAAATCAAAGAAACCAGTCGGACTAATAGAGCCAACAAAATAAAAATGTAAAGACTTGTTTCGAGGGTGTCACTTCTTATTCGAAGATATGGATGTCGATAAAGAAAACATTTCCAGTCTAATCTTCGTCTTGGTGTACGTTCGACGTAAATCACATCAGGTACCATCCAAAAGGTACTTTACACAGCACAAATTACTTCCAAGAAAGACTGTGAGTGTCCAATCAATTAATATTTAATGTTTTTTTGTTACTGTTTGATTCAATGATTCTGCACCATCAGAGGGTGCTTTAGCCTTCTTGTACTCTTCACTAGGTCATTCTGTATTCACAGTTTCTTTCATTGAACCCTATTATCAACATGAATCAGTTTGGTATGGCCCAATTCAGTTCCGCTGAATTTTGTACTATTGCAGCACCGGCCTAGAACAGTTTGTGTCTTATTTCTAACAGCCCCTGCTGACTTATGGATTATTGCATAATGAGAGGGTGTCCTTGGGATCTTTCGCTTCATACTTCTTCATACTGGCTATGGACTTTTTTGTGTAGTGGAGTTCAATACACATTGTTGTTGAACTTCTTTATTTCTAGGATTACCGCTATGTACTTGTACCATTCTTGAAACGTTAAAATTAAAAAAAAATAATTTAAAAAGGTGTAAGGAATAAATAGAAAAGAAACATCTAGGATGTTACATTGTAATCCCGTCTTTTGACCGGTAGACCAAGTGGGGTGCAGCAAGTAGTCAGTCGGTGGCTCTCCGTTCTTGAGCCATCAAACCAAACTCGTCCTTTAATAATGACTCGATAAGGTTTGAAATGGCGTTTTCGTGGTACTCTTAGTAGATAAATTCAACTGCGTAAATCACTGTCACTTATATCGGCAGTGTAGCGCATTTATCCGTGGTAAAAGTCAGATTCAATGGCCACAATAATTATAAATTAGCTGAAAACTTGCCACTAATTTGCTGTCAGACTAACACCTTCATCGTATCTAATTAAAATTGGATGCTTTTCTAGTGTTTTTTTAAAGGAATTCAGTTTTTTTCACACAAGTTCAAGTAATAATAAAATAGTCGTACCAAGTTATATTATTTTTCTTATTTTTGCATTATGCATTTTCCATTTATAATAATAAGTTTTACAAAAATAAAATGGTTATCAAAAAAATCTGCCCTTAAAAGATAAAATGGAAGAAGGCCTCTGATGGCTACTTGATTATCGAAAACATGATAGTAACCATATTTTCTTTATTAATATTGCTTTGGGCAGACTTCCTGATAGTGAGTGGCTTTATATCTTAGGATAACTCTATAGAAGTAGGCTTTTCCATAACACTTTGTAACTACCTACAGCCTTTGATGGCTACTTGATCATAAAACATGATAATAACCATATTTTTCTTAACAATATTCAACTGGCTACTCTTTCCTATAGTGATACGCTCTATATCTTACTTTATCTCTATAAAAAAAGGCTTTTCCATAACACTTTGTAACTCCCTACAGCCTTTGATGGCTACTTGATCATAAAACATGATAATAACCATATTTTTCTTAACAATATTCAACTGGCTACTCTTTCCTATAGTGATACGCTCTATATCTTACTTTATCTCTATAAAAAAAGGCTTTTCCATAACACTTTGTAACTCCCTACAGCCTTTGATGGCTACTTGATCATAAAACATGATAATAACCATATTTTTCTTAACAATATTCAACTGGCTACTCTTTCCTATAGTGATACGCTCTATATCTTACTTTATCTCTATAAAAAAAGGCTTTTCCATAACACTTTGTAACTCCCTACAGCCTTTGATGGCTGCTTGATCATAAAACATGATAATAACCATATTTTTCTTAACAATATTCAACTGGCTACTCTTTCCTATAGTGATACGCTCTATATCTTACTTTATCTCTATAAAAAAAGGCTTTTCCATAACACTTTGTAACTCCCTACAGCCTTTGATGGCTACTTGATCATAAAACATGATAATAACCATATTTTTCTTAACAATATTCAACTGGCTACTCTTTCCTATAGTGATACGCTCTATATCTTACTTTATCTCTATAAAAAAAGGCTTTTCCATAACACTTTGTAACTCCCTACAGCCTTTGATGGCTGCTTGATCATAAAACATGATAATAACCATATTTTTCTTAACAATATTCAACTGGCTACTCTTTCCTATAGTGATACGCTCTATATCTTACTTTATCTCTATAAAAAAAGGCTTTTCCATAACACTTTGTAACTCCCTACAGCCTTTGATGGCTACTTGATCATAAAACATGATAATAACCATATTTTTCTTAACAATATTCATTTGGCTACTCTTTCCTATAGTGACACACTCTTTACTTTATCTCTATAAAAAAAGGCTTATCCATAACAGTTTGTAACTCCCTACAGCCTTTGATGGCTACTTGATCATCAATCTTGATAATAGCCATATTTATTTTATTAATATTGAGCTGGGCACTGTATTGGATAGTGATACGCTTTGTATCTTACGTTATCCCTATAGAAGTGTTCAATTTCTCTTTTTTGACAATCTTCCAGTAGTTGTTAGATATTAATTATTTCCTCTACAGAGTGTTTATCTTTAAAAACACATCTCTGTAATGATAAGCTACCAAATATTTGAATAACATCATGATTAATAATAATTCAGACACATATTTTTAATTTCTACTTAAAACGGAATTAAAGATGAATTAAAAACCGTATATTTGGTGAAATACAGGGGGTATTATTACAAATAAATAGTAGGCTGTGATAGTGGTATATAATTAAATTCTCAACCAACAGATGCCGGGTGTATTCAGCACGAATCTCGAGCTTAATGGGTCTGGGTCTGGTTTTATTTATTTATGTGTGTTAGTTGAAGTACTGAGGATATCAAAATAGTTATAATTTTCATATTCTGCCTATAGAGCTAGAAGTATTCTACACGACAATTAATGCATTTTTCAATCGTTGGAACAAATTCTGACAAAAACCCTGACCCCGTTTCACTGAACTGTTAAAAAGAAATTCTTACTACCACTTTTTCGGGCTAGAATTAACTCATCAATATCCTACCTAATGATTTTCAGATTTATAGAGTGGATTAGTGACTTTATTGCTAAAGAAACCACAGACGGACAAATTGATTAGTCGATGGTATTTAAAAAAAAAGAAAACATTTCACATTAACGGAGATAACGAGAGACAAAAGAAGGTATAGATAGATCTGTTTCCGAACATTTCTACGGCCACTTCACATATAACAAACAATTTAGAATAACAGTGTAGTAGATATAAAAAGGAGTCAAAAATCATATAATTTGCGTTTCTAAACAGTTAGTAAAGTTAAACCACGAGCCAGATTAAATCTGACAGTAATTTTTTGTATTAAAAGAGTCTATACTGTTGGCCTGTTCTTCGTAAATCAGAAGAAAGTAGTTATTGTACATAACCTACAATATGTCCAAAATCTACCAAATATATAAGTATTTGGGCTTGCCTGAAACAGATAATTTACCTTCCCTTCAAATTACTCAACCAATTTGGCTCTGTTTGTGAGCAAATGACATATTTAATTAACTATTATTGTTTCCTTTGAAAATGTGATTGTCCACGCTACTGCGAACAATCATGGTCGGCTTTCCGATAGCGAGCAGATTGCATCACAAATACTCGAACTAATGGAAACCATAAAATAGTTTTAATTTTGTTTCCATCGACATCGGCTGCAGAGGCGTGAAAGAAGACTTAAAATGGACTTATCGACAATTCCAAAGTTGGATCACTGGACCAGAAAAATCGAAAAAGTATATATAAAGTCATAAAATACTGTAACGACATCTGGGTGTACTTTGTTCTCATTATCGTACTTTTTTGTACTTTAATTTTAAATTTAAAGTTAGCGGGATAATGTGAATTTTATTATACTTACTTCTCGAAAAGGTACTTCTATACAGAAGACAAAGGATTATCATAAGGACAAATAGTCAAGCAGCCATTAAAGCACTGAACTCTTGTGTAATCAGTTTCAAAATGGTGTGGGAATGCCAAGACAAACTGTGACAATGAACTAGGCGAGAACAATATAGTTACCTTACTATGGATTCCAGGACACACTGGAATAGAAGGAAATGAAATAGCAGATGAACTAGCAAAGAGGGGGACTGAAATACCTTTTTAGGGGCCTGAACCCCTTTGCAGAATCAGCTCCAATGTAATATTGGAAGAAATTGGTGAAGCCGAAAGAAAGAAAAGATTTGACCATTGGAAATATCTACTAGGGCTTAGACAATCAAAGATTCTTCTGGGTGACTACAACCTGTTGAGATCAAATGAATGCATAAGTCAAAGTGAAACTGGGCTAAGAGTTTTAACAGGGATCCTAATGGGACATTGTGCAGGAAGAAGAATGCATATATTGTGGCATGGAAGGAGAAACCTCTGTCCATATACTTTCCAACTGCACAGCACTCCAGAATCCTAGAGCACAGTACTTGGGAGATTACTGGATAGAAGAGGAACATTTACCCAAGTTGAAGCCTGCAGATATCCTCCGGGATATAGGACTAAAGTAGTTACTAGTTTCAGAGACTCCCTTAGAAACGAAGTAGAAGTAAGGGGGCACAATAGATCTTTTAGGTCTCAGTGAATGTAACCCCAAAAATACATACATACCTACAAAGGTACTTCTAAATTATTTTTTAATTTGAAAGAATGAAAGAACTTTTTCAAAAATTAAGATAACTAGGATAATTCTCCAATAAAATCAGATGATTACCTTCCCATAGGACAGAAAGATTTAGTAGAAAGCTTCTTATAAATCAGAAATCCTAAGGGAATTAAGCAATAAGAAGGAAGGGAATCCAAATACCATTACCAGGCATGGAAAGAGTTACATTAAATGTTACTTAAGCTTGAAGAAAAAGAAGAAGCTGGAAATGGAGTGTGATGGTTAGGAACCAAACACTCTGAAAGCTGGGGAAAACTATGAATACAGTTTAAGATACAAACACAGTTTTTATAATTGATAATTTTCGAAATGAAACCCATATTTGTGAACTTTTGTAAAGCAGTTCATTCCATTAACTATTAAAGTGAAAAATTAACTGTCTGCGTATAAAATAAGTTTCCCCAAACAAAAAGTAACTATCTCCTTCTCTCAACATTAAACTAAGCTCTTTTATTAGACAAACAATTAAAGTCGAACGAGGTAGAAGGAAATGTACAATTTGTATACACGATATTCGTGACACCTTCGGAACTTCCGCATTTAGTCTTCTGTTGATAGATAAAATATTTTTCATTCTAGACGTTTAAACAATTATAGAACACGTTCAAATAAATTGACCCGACATCATACACCGCCACCTGCAATTGTCCAAGTCAATTTTAGAATTTTCAAATGGCAATTATCATATTATAGTTGTAGACTAGATAAAAATACACGTCAAGATCTAAATCGATGATAAAATTAAGGGAAGAATGATTAGCTTGTGTTTTTTAAGGGGTTACTAGACACAAATTGAAGACGCCTGATATTTTTGTGAGGGAAACCTTTGAAATATTTTTATTTTTTCCAGTTTTTCTGTTTATTTATAAATTAATTTGAATAAGTTATAGGTACTTAGGTATACACCACATCACTCACAAACGCAACACGAGAAGCGTTCACCTCGTCATCTGATTGACAAGTACACTGTCAGTGTTCGATATATTATGAACGCACTCCTTATGTCATCAGTCATTTTTGGTTGGGCGCGAATTTTAAACTAATCGAGTTTAAAAACAAATGATTTCATCTTGATAGGTAGCAATTACGTTAAAGACAGTCTTCTGGGTATACTAAATTGTTGTACAAGTATTTGTTAAGCTACTATCACTGGATTCTTAAAATTTTAGTAAATTCAACCATATTTATATGAATTAAGACAAAATATCTTGGAATGGAGTATAACAGTTAATTTTTTTTATCAAATAAGCTACAAGTCTATATTTATAATCCACCTAAAATGGTCCCTTACTACCTTTAGAACGCTAATGAAAAAATAATTAAAAAATATTAAAATTAAAAAATATTTAATATTAACCTTATCAACAATTCATCACATTCATACAAAATGCAAGTTGGAAGTAATAAAATTGAATGCTAAATAAGGTACTACCAATCTTACATGTGTGGTACTCGACAGAATAAGAATTCCGACAAACCTGGTGAATGCTTCAACGTTATTCACAGTCATATGTTATATATATCCAAGCTATATTGAGATTGTGTATCTAGACGGTGATTGATATTCAGCGCGTTTACTCAAAACCTTAATTTACTTAATTTTTTCAAATAAACCTTATCAGATCTTCGAATATTGTTTTATTCAATATTACGTCGGCGAGGGTAATTATTTTTTTTTCTGGTAATGGATTGAAACGGCTATTAGATTGTATTAAAAAGATACTTTAAAAACACTTAGACCCTTCTTAACGATAATGAACTCGACGTTGAGTGAATTGGATCTAGTAGACTGGATTAATTTGTTCGATAGGCATCTAGATCTAGTTGTTATTCGAGATGTTCGAGAAGAGGGCGAAATTTTTAATAAATTGTTTAACAAGGGGAAGTTATTAAACGTTTTGTCTTGTTAAACACGTTACTTCTTTATTTTTAACAACTACATGCTCAATAGAGGAGTCTAATGTCAGTATGACCAACAAAAAGTGTTCTTTTCTGACAAGAATGACAGTCACTAGTTATGTCAAATGTCAGTTTTATTTATGTTTGTTGATATTTTGTTTAATTGTGTATGTCTATTTTTGATTAGATTTTTGTAGCATTTCTAATTAGCTGTATCTCTATTCTTCTAATTACTTTTTTCACTGACATTTGACATTTGACAGAACTAGTGGCCACTGATATATTGAGTATTCAGCTAAAAAGTGATTTTTAATTTCAAAATATACGCTTCGGGGGTGTATTTATTATTTTAATAAAGCAATATAGATGTTCGCAATGATAAAAAACATGCAAAATCTTATGTTTTGAACTGTAAACCTTAACTGTCATTCTTCTCAGAAAACTCAGTGAACTCCTCTATTACAGTTTCCTGTAACTTATCAAAGAGTAGACCGTTCACAAAGAACAGGATCTACTTAGTCAGGGAATTAATTGTTGCATTTCAAGACTCTATGTACTTGTGGGAATAAGCTATATGGTGCGGTTTGTAAGAGAATATTTTATATTTATGGGCTTTTTAATAATAACAGGGTCGGTACCCAATTTGGCTTGTAGAACAAACGTTTACATTGCAAAATTTTTATTTAACGCCTGTCAATCAAACAAACAAAGAAAGAAAACAATTCCTTCAGTTTTGACAGCTAATATAAGGATAATATTTTTTATATAAAAGAAATGTGAAATTTTTTTGTGGTAAAAACTATTAAAACCACTAATGATGCGTTAAAAGCCCTTTTTACACCTTTTTCACAGATGTTTGGAATTTGGACTAAATTGTTTTTGAGGTCTTGTGGTTTGATAAAAAAATACATAATATATATAGATACAGAGAATTATTTTCTTTTTCGATTAACAAAACATATTATGACGTGAAGACGTCAAGAATATAGATTGATTGTATTATATTCTAAAATGTTAGAAAATTTGTTTTCTATTGTTGGAATTTTCAGGTAAAAAAGATATTTACCTAATAGTATATAGGGTGCTTCTAGATTAATGCGAAAAAGTTAACGTATAAAATAATTATGATGACAAAATTTCCTCAGCACCGATATCGCCGCTAAAAGTGACTGAAATTCAAGTAGAGACTTACAATTCAATTTTTGTCATCCTCATCCAGCATATAAATTAGATGCAAAACGAATATTTTTTGTTAAATTTCCAGTAAATTCTCCCATCAAACCCCTTTTTCCTTAATTAACCATAAAAAATTTCTGATTTTACGACTTTAAATTGTGTTAAAGCCACAAGGGATCCACATGTAGGTCAATCGAGCACATGTACGTGCAAAGAAGCATGTGAAATATACATAATGAACATTTAACAACTCATCAAATGACTCTTAATATTCTAATTTTAAATTTATTCTCCCCATACTTTTTTTTTACCACAATCGAAAACAAGAGTGTGTAATTGCAATATTAATAAAACTTGCACCTGTTAAGTATACGACTATGTGGATGTACTTAAGTAGATTTTTATATTTTTTAATGGCTGTCTTATACTCATAAAAACCATTAAAACGGTCGAATTGAAAGTATCAATCATCATTAATCAAAATGAAGCATGACGTATAAAATTAATTTTCAACCAAACCGCAAAATACCCTTAAGCAAATATTATTAACAAATAATAGAATTACTGTACAGAGAAATTCTTCGACCCAGTCCCCCGTCTCAAGCATGCTCAAATAATTTGCAAAGTAGGAACATATTTCTATTTTATACCCTGATGATGGTATCCCACCGAAACTAGTAGTCTATTACAGGCTCCATATCTTGGAAAAATCCTTCATCAGGAGTTCTAAATTCCTAGGATTCTATATTTATATTTGTATTTGCAAAATTGAACTCTATACTTTAAGAAGACTGAATAATGCACAAATACACTTCAATATACTGTAGAACAAAAGTTAGCTCTAAATTAGACTATTTTCCATTCTATTTCAGTCAGATATTGACCAAATCGCGAGAAATCGTTGAAAACAGTTCAAAAACAATTAAGAAGACTGAATAATGCGCAAATACACTTCAATATACTGTAGAACAAAAATTAGCTCGAAATTAGCTCATTTTCCATTCTATTTCAGTCAAATATTACCAAATCGCGAGAAATGGTTGAAAACAGATGAAAAGCACTTAAGAAGACTAAATAATGTACAAATACACTTCAATATACTGTAGAACAAAAATTAGCTCGAAATTAGCTCATTTTCCATTCTATTTCAGTCAAATATTGACCAAATCGCGAGAAATGGTTGAAAACAGTTAAAAGGCACTTAAGAGCAACGAAAAATTGTTATTTGGTCACACACTGTAAGCACATTCGTTGTTAATATTCTCAATTAAATTAGCGGTAATTATGATCGAGTCCTGGAATGCGCAGCCTCTATTTCAAGTCGGTGGCTTTGAAAGAGAAAATTTAAGACCACCTTAAAGATGATATATTGAAAGCATTCAGGTGTACAACTGTTGCATCCTTCGTTGGTACGACGGGATTCCAATGTTGACACTTAACTAATCTTTGCCCAAAAACACTTTCTTTTGAATGGGTAACCAAAATTGCTATGAGCACATTCTCTCATAAAACAGCAACTTCGGTATGCGCCGAATCAACTGTTACAAATTCCTTATTTTTAACCTGAATATTAATATTCAAAATTATAATTTCTACCAGTTGACAGAAAATAATCCAAAAAAAAACCAGTTTTTGATAAACACAGATGGTAGCCGATAATGATTAACTTTGAAGAAACTAATTTGATTGACATGAATTTTAATAAAATGATAAAATTAATCATGTATGGATCTAAATTCATGTGAAGGGTACCAAGAATTCGTTTCAATTCTTCACATCACTGATAGATCTTCTAATGGACCGGACCAGCTCAATTTTTCTAGCCAACACTAGTTGAACCAAGCATCTTCAAGATACATGTCCAAGTCTCACGTAACAGTTCCTCGAGTTTGCGTTCTCAATAACGGTCAGCTGCTGACTCAAACTCAACAAAACTACAAAAATATATGCACCTATGTATGTATGTATGTACCTGGGGTAACATTCACTTAGACCTAAAAGATCTATTGTACCCCCTTACTTCTACTTAGTTTCTGAGGAAAGTCGCTGAAATTAGTAGCTCCTTTAGTCCTATTTCCCGGAGGAATTTTAGGACATCTGCAGGCTACAACTTAGGTAAATATTCCTCTTCTATCCAGTAATCAACCAGGTACTGTGCTCTAGGATTCTGGAGTGCTGTGCAGTTGGAAACTATGTGGATGGAGGTTTCTTCTTCCATGCCACAGAATCTGCATTCTACTTCCTCCACTAATTTAAGCTTTTTCAGGAGCCCATTCAGGCGACAATGTCCCGTTAGTATCCCTGTTGAAACTCTTTGATTTCAACAGGTTGTAGTCGCCCAGAAGAATATTTGATTGTCTAAGCCCTACTAGATCTTTCCAATAGTTGGATTTACTCTTTCTTTCTGCTCCACTTATTTCTTCCAATATTACATTGGGACTGATTCCGCAAAAGGGTTCTGGCCCCCAGAAAGGTATTTTAGTCCCCCCTAGTTCCATATATACACCTAATGCAAGCTTTCAAGCAAACTACAATGAATGCGAACAAACACAAAAGAGAAGGAAGACCGAGGAGAACGTCTGAATCAGCCCAAAAAAAAGATCGACGCTAGGAGTCAACTATACTCAAGCAGCATCCTAGTTGGTCTAGATAGAACCTGGAGACTTCAGGCCATAGCTAAGCAATCAGTCTTCTAACCTGGTCATCGTGGCTGTTCCTTGAGAAAACTATGGCCTGAAGTCACCAGGTTCTACCTAGACCAACTTTTGGCACAGAAAGATGAACCTTAAGCAGCAGTTCATCGGCTAAAGGGTTTTCCACACATGAGAAGAAAGACGACAAGAGTGAGGATGCAAGAGATGAAATGTGGAGGAAGGTTCTTTTCTAGATGCATAACTCTTATTCTACCGTTTCGCGAGTACAGCTATTACAAAATATTGTTGACTAATGTAGTTTAACAAAAATAAAAACCTTGTTGCTGTCCTGGATTGTACGAGTCGGTAGGGTGCCCATCGAGCTCAGGACTTTATTTTCGGTCGAATAAACCATGTGTCACCTCTAGTTTGCTACTGTTCAGACTCCGTGATTTAAATTCCATAGATGCAGTTATGTTATAAAAACAAGCTCCGGATTAATTTTATGCTTCTTGATCATTGTGATTTCGAGTGAGGATCTTTGAAAAAATGAAAATTGAAGAATAAAAAAAGATAGCGAGACTGTTTCTAAATAAAAAGCGATCGAAGCGGAAAGAGATGTAAACTTGATATTTGAGTAGATGAAGATAATGGACCAGTTTGTAGAAGGGTGAAAATAAAACGATGTTCATCAAATAATTTTCGGGGATTTGTTACAGTGTTTTAAAATTTGTCATTTTTATAGCCGTTTGTACCAATTGATATTTAAGTCGACTTAAAGTTAAGTGGCGCTTTAAGAATGTTTTGTTTTGCACCATGAACAGCTTGTCATTTTAAGCTGCACCTAGTTAAGCTTTAAAAATCGCTCGCTTATTCTCCACTTATCCTCAAAGTGGAGAGTTCTAACCTAACATTCTTGTGTTTTGATTGATATATGTCAATGCTTTCCTCTTTTTGGGTTTCCGTTTTCTGACTTCCAATTTCAGGTGTGTTTCTTTTAATTTTTGGAGGAACCACAAAAACGAAAAGTCACCAGAAACCATGAAGAAATTAATAAAACTCAACTCATATAGCGAGGTTGACAAATGTATTAAACACTTAGCTAAAAAGCAGACCAAAAACATTGGTGCAACTGAACTTTAACTAAGCAACCCTTAAATACTTAAATTTTAAACTCGTCATAGCTATTCTAAGCTTATGCTTCTATTGGTGCAAACAGCCGTCGTCTGACTGACAAGTACACTGCCTGTTTTCGTTCCATAGATTCTGAACGTACTCCTTATGTCATAAGTCATTTTTGATTGAGCGCGAAGTTTAAACTAATGACATTTAAATTGAAATAATTTTATTTTGATAGGTAATTTCAAGCAGCAAATATGTTCCAGACAATCTCCTGGGTTTCACAAGTTTTTGTTGAATTGAGATGTACTATCTCTGGATTCTCAAAATAATAGAATCAGTCCATTATTAACCACTAATAGAGGAGAAATTCAACGTCTCAGTTGGCCAGAAAAAGCAATAATAATCAACTTGACAGCTAGTAGTGGAAAAAATATTATTTGATTGTAATTGTCCTCACAATTCAGTACCGCACTGTACATATATGAGAGAAATAGCCACGAAAATTGGTCTTTAACTAGTAATCTGGTAATTGAAAATCAAAAACTGTCGCTAAGTGGGTAATAAAAAAGTTAAGTGCCATTTGGTATGCAAATGTATCCTATGCGTGTCGGCAGCTTTTACTGAACAATTAGCTACCAATCAATAAAACAAAAACGTCTTTATAACGATACGAAAACACTTTGCTCTACTTTCCTTGGGAATCGGAAAAAGAACAATGGCGAAAGGCCGAACTAAGCAGATGTAAATATTCATTCATCCTTTTTAACAATAGTACCGATAATAATTATTATTTTACCGAGCTTTTTGTACCATTTCCACAATCGTTTGAATATTAATTTGGAGATCTTTCCGATTGATAAAAATATCAAGCGATTCTTTTGAATTCAATAAAAAAAAATAAAGAAGAAAGTCGAAGACGGTAAGGTATTGTTAGAGTGTATGAAGTATATTGTTTAATATGATAATTACTTTTGTAATTTGTGTTAATGTTGATGCTATAAATTTTATAAGTTCCTTCCACCATAGAAAAATAAACAAGAGCTGTTAAACGTGTAGGGTTCTGTGATATCCAAGCTACCACTAGCGCTACCTTGGAAACATTTATGAACTATGAGTTAAGACGCGCGCTTTTTGAATTTCTAATACAATAAATTATCGAAAATAGCAACAACTTTGTTGTTTTTTTGTCGAATGGGTGAAGAATTTCTGAACAAATCAACATTTTTCCGACTAACAGGATAAATATCCCAATTTTAAATATAATGATACTTTTCTATCAATAATTTTACAAATCGAAACCAAGCAGGTGGTCTAATACATTGATAAACCCATCCCATTACCGATACCGACTTTTATTAATAAAATATCATCAACATTAGAAAACAAAAAGGTCAAGTAAAAGATTATTTCAGGAATTCACTTTTTCAAACGGACAAAAATCGGTAGCCTGTCATATTGAACGCAGGAATTTTAACTAAAATTAATATCACTATCCGGAGTAAGGCTGGAAGTTCTCGAAAACAAAAATACAAATCGAAACGAAAGAGACCGTTAATGAATGGAGGCATGCACAACGATTTAAATCGGCAACTTTGTGAGCATTCTTGTTGAAATGGTAAACAAATTTGTTGGTAAGTTGAAAGCATTTTTAATATTAAATTATTTTATACAGGACGGAGCAAGAAATAAAAAAAAAGCATTATTTTGCATAAAAATGACGCATGTATAATCATACACCGAGGTGGTGAAGGCTATTTTTATTGACCTAGCACCAAAATTATTTCGCGAGGGGCTTTGTCCTGGGGCTTATAATATAAATGTCTTCACCATGGCTTATAAGCAATTTTTTCCACTACTAGTCAAATTTAAGACAAAACTGAAAATAATGTATAGCACAAGAAGCGCTTAATCTGTCGTCTGACTGACAAGTACACTGTCAGATTTCGATATATTATGAACGCACTTCTTATGCCATCAGTCATTTTTGGTTGAGCGCGAATTTTAAACTTATCGCGTTACGCTAAAGACAATCTCCTGTGTATACAAAATGATGTTGCACAAGTTATTGTTGAACTATTATCTCTAAATTCTCAAAATATTTGAATCAGTCCAATATTGATCAATTCTTTTTTCATCTGCAAATACACTCACATAATTGGTTCAAGTTACAATCTCCAATTACAACATTGGCATTGTTCTCACTAAACGAACGAAATGAATGTATGTAATAATTTAAATTCAATCGACCCCACAGTAGTTAGCATTTCATTTTATTTTTTCTTTCTTACTCCTTGTTAGACTGGCCAATAAAGTAGCAAGCAGCTTTCATTATTATGATGAATAGTTCTTTGTTATCGTAGGTAATGTCTAAGAATGAATCAGAAATATAAGTGTAAGATAAAGATCTTGGAATGGAATACTGCAAAATGGCGGTTTTAGTTATGCAGATTGTATGTAGGAATAATTGAGACTAGGTTAAGACAGGAAATATTTTCAAAATTGAATGGATGTTTTTATATACTTTCTCTACAACTTGTAGGGGACGACAGTTGGGGAAAATTTAGTCAGTAACAGTATTCTTATTGACCCAGAACCAAAATTGAAAATAATTCACAAATGAACCACGAGAAACGTTTACCCCGTCGTCTGATTGAGAAGTACACTGTCTATTCTTGCTCCATAGATTCTGAACGTACTCCTTATGTCATTAGTCAGTTTTATTTGAGCGCGAATTTAAAATTGATGGCATTGTAATTCAAATAATTTCATCTTGATAGGTAATTTCAGGTAGCAAATACGTTAAAGACACATGAAATATGATTATTGTAATGAAAAAATGTCTAAATTGATAGTCACCTCGTTATTCCATAAGATATCAGGTCCAATTTGGTAACGATATATACGACATCTATTGATAATTTGAAGAGTAAACCTTATGACATAATTTGGCAGTTGAAATTGGAGTTGGATTGGTAGTAAATGTCGTATCCCATTTATTTCCATAAACTATTGGATTTGAAACAGTGGCAGGAAGGAAGCAGAACAATTTGCCGGCCACTGCTCGTTGCTCGTTAGTCAGTGGGCGCGCATGCGTAAATTCTCATCTTTTTAATGAGGTTTGCTTTCATTTTATATTCGATCTTTCTTTGTTCCAAGATCTAAATCGTGAAAAAAAAACGTTTTAATTAAAATACTGTATCCGCATATACTAAGTATATGTTAATTATATATACAGGGTGTCACAGAAATCCTACCAAAAAACTAAATAAATAACAATTTTACAACAAATCTTATTATTTAAAGTGAATCGAGTTTTGTATTGGTAACACTCTGTACACCCTCCCATTGAACCGAATAACTAACTGCCTGCCTACTTATTCAAATTGATTTTTGATTACAACCCTCCTTTATATATTAATATTGATAACCACCATTTTGTGACCCGAACCAATTATATTTCGAGTTATAATATCAAAAGAAAGAAGCATAATTTTCCCAAGAAAGGAAATTAGGTATTTTCCTGTTTATGTAATTCATGTGGAAGAGTAGCCATATACATTTTCTGTATTAGATGTAATTATATTAGGGGGAAAAGTTATCAAAGATAATTTCGACTTTGTTTTTTTTTAATAAAATTTCTTTTGATAAAGTTGTATTCAATATATTTGGATTATTTATGAAGGGAAGGTTTTTTTTTTAGTGAAAACTAAAAGAAAAGTTTCTATTTTATTAATTAAATAGTATACAGTGTCCCCTCTTTATAACTTCTAAAAGCAATGAGACACAATAATGAAATAAAACTAAAAGAAATTTGCGTTATATAGAGGACATATTGTGGCATGGAAGAAAATACCTCCATCCACATACTTTCCAACTGCACAGCACTCCAGAATCCTAGAGAATCCTCCGGGAAATAGGACTAAAGGAGCTACTAGTTTCAGAGACTTTCCTCAGAAACTAAGTAGAAGTAAGGGTGCACAATAGATCTTTTAGGTCTCAGTGAATGTTACCCCAAAAATACATACATACATACATAGAAGCTTTTTTTTGGAAGATATTCCTTAAGAAACCGCTTCTCTACTCTCGGTTTTTCTTCTAACCGCACCCTTGCCAGGTCTCCACACTCACAGAGTATGTGCTCCATGGACTTGTTTTCTTCCTGGTAGAACCTACATACGCTGCCATCTGCTAGGAAAATTTTTTGCATAATATGTTTGCATATGTCTGGTCAGCATTCCCACCATCATCCTCGTCGTTTCTCGACTTTGACATAGTATATCGTGTGACAGTTTGGCCTAAGGACTTTTGAGGAATAATTTAGCGTGCCTTTGTCCTGTGGTTTTATCCATTTGTGGATGCTCTCCTTTAAGAGAAATTTAGCAGTTCCACAGGAAGGTTCTGCCCCTATCATGGGCTCCATTGCTGCCTGCTTGGTGTAGGATCTATAGAAGTTCTGGTAATTCCTTGTTACTTCCCAATGATTGTGAACAATTGTTAAAGAAAAGTCAAATAAATATTACAATGTCTTTTCGTCGAGGCAGCTGTATATGAAAAAATTGTAAGAATCTAAGACTATTTTGTCGAAATTCCCTACAATTACAAAAAAAACCAAGTGAAGGTATAATTTATATGAAGCACAACAATTTTGCCCATTGCTATTAGTGTGGTCCTTTCTTATACTACGCACTACAATGAACTTAAATATATCCGGATGAATCTAGCCATAATTATCTCTATAGTGTCGCTATACATATCTATATATTTATCTCCAAAATAAAAAAAGATAAAAAGGGTATCATTAAACGTTTACAGTCGCTTAGTTAAACTTTCCCATAATACATTATCAAAAACGTTGTAGGTATTTAAACAATTTCCGAGTGTGTCAAAATTATAGACTTATATAATAATAATTTTGTGACAGGTAATAAAATATCAGTGGCGTCACAAAAATCTATTCAATGTTCGGTTTTTGTTAAGCAGTTCTATTCCTCCACTGCGTCTCAACAAAGATAAGTTAACGGAACCAACAAAGTCCTTTATACAAAATTCCTTAAGAAACAGTTCCTGGTCCCAAAATAAGACCCTGGATACAGATCCTGTCTTAGATTAAGGTCCTGGGCCAGAAAAGTTCCTGGAAAACAACTTAGGGATCTGGAAATCGTTAGATTTTATTAAATATTTTACTGCGACTCACAAGAGGCCGACAAAGTTCTTTGGACAAAATTCCTTAAGAAACGGTTCCTGTCATATAAAAAGATCCTGTACACAGTTCCTGGTCCCAAAATAAGACCTGGACACAAATCCTGACTTAGATTAAGATCCTGAGACAAAAAAACAACTTAGGGATGTGTAAATCGTTAGATTCGATCACCAAAAGCGATTCGAATAATAAGTCAGTATGATAAGAGCATGCCCTATCAAAAAGTAAATAAACTTCTGTACACCACTGATCTGGCGTGATATTATATTTTAAACAATAAATATTGCACCAAAGGTAAACTAAATTGATATTAGTTACCGGCGCTGAACTCCCAAAGGCCTAATAATTATATACACTGTATTACGTCCGACACTTTGGTTTTGTTACTACTTTCTATCACGATATCGACATCTTGGAACCTCTTTTGTTTTGTTTTTTCTCAACGCTTAAGTATTCACCCTCCAGAAAACTAAAATACGTTCGTGTCGTTACTTGAAATACTTTTACATAATTTGTTAAATCTTAAATAAAAAGATGTATCATAAAAATAATAAATATTGATTCAAGTTCTAGCGTGCTTATTTTATTTCATTCAAATATCATTTTATTTCAAGAAAAATTTACAGAAAAACGAGATTTTCTTCTTATTTCCTCTAAAGATTAAGAAATAGTCCACTAAAGGCCGCAATAGTGGAGGTTGACAGTTTTCTACCAACTGAGAGGTTCAATTTCTCTATTAATGATTAATAATGTACTGACAGAGATATTAATTCAACAAAAACTTGTGAAACATAATTTTGTATACCCAGGAGATTGTTTTTGAAGCATTTGCTGCTTGAAATTACCTATCAAGATAAAATTATTTTAATTTCAATTTCAATTAGTTTAAAATTCGCGCTCAACCATTAATGACTGATGACATAAGGAGTACGTTCAGAATCTATAGAACGAAAACAGACAGTGTACTTGTCAGGTAAACGTTTCTCGTTTTGCGTTTGTGATTGCTGTACTGAATACAATCAACAAAAATTAAAATAAACAAATTCCCCTTTACGTTAATTTGTTTCGAATTCTTTTATTAACATAATAAAACGTTTTTAATTAGTTATATGTAAAAAAAAACAGATTCTCCCCCTAAATATCGATGTTATCGCCAAGCCGACCGATGTCGGAAGACGCTGGAATTGTTTCTATTAGCATTCTCAAGCAGTCCCTATCAAAATATTTGATCAGATATATCTGTTGGTAAGAAGTGGGGTGTTTAATTGTCTGTATTATATTATTTGGATATCTTTTTGTAACATCGTTAAATCGGGTCATTTCCTGTAGTGTAGAACGTTCGTTCATTTTATATACATTTCTTTCGGCGTTAAATGGAAATTTTAACAGTTCACCACCGAAGAACAATATAAAAGAGAGTTTACAGTTTATACATGCTTGTTTGAACCTGAAAATATCTTCCGTATGTTACTTGTAGTTTGCCAAATGGAATTATGTAGTTAGATACCTTCTTTACACTAATTTCTTTATTTCGCTAAGTAAGTTAGCCATTTATTACATTGATTTATATGCGGATAAAGCCAAAAGCGGACAAGGGACAAGAGAAATTGATTTATTTTTGACCGTTGAATCAAATATATAAGAAAATGTTGTTCAGTTTCCTGAAAGATGGAAAAAACAATATTAAATTCAATAATATTACTATACAAGTGAATATGTCTCTTTCTGTGCGTCACGGGGAACTTGTATGACGTGACGTGGCAAGGGCAGAGTGGCATTCCTCCGCGCCACGTCGCTTCCTCGTACTTCCGGACCATTTAATTACATCTAGATGACGCACAAGAGTCATACGTCAGTGTCACGTCTTCGCCGTATTTGAGTTGCGTTAAGGATAATCCACAATGTGTTGCACACTGACTTTCCAACATTTTTAACACGCCTTTTTTCTATTATTGAGTAATAACAATGGAAAAAATAATAAACGTGACGTAGCAAGGACGGAGTGGCATTCCTCCGCGCGCCTCTGTGTTCGGGCCATTTAATTATATCGAGAAGAGACACGAGAGACATAAGTACATCAGTGTCACGTCTTTGCCGTATTTGAGTTGCGTTAAGGATAATCCACAATGTGTTGCACACTGACATCTTACAATTTTTAACACTCCTTCATTCTATTATTGAGTAATAACAATGGAAAAATTAAAATCTTGTAAGGAACGTGACGTGACTATTTAATTACATCGAGAAGAGGCACGAGAGACATACTTAAGTGTCACGTATTTGTGTTGCGTTGTGGATAATCCACAATGTGTTGCACACTGACGTTCTACAATTTTTAACACTTCTTTATTCTATTATTGAGTAATAACAATGGAAAAAATTATAATCCTGTAAGAAACGTGACGTGGCAAGGGCGTAGTGGCATTCTTCCACGCGCCACGTCGCCTCTGTGTACATCGGACCATTTAATTACATCGAGAAGAGGCACGAGAGACATACTTAAGTGTCACGTATTTGTTTTGCGTTAAGGATAATCCACAATGTGTTGCACACTGACGCTCTACAATTTTTAACACTCCTTTATTCTATTATTGAGTAATAACAATGGAAAATTTATAATCTTGTGAGAAACGTGACGTGGCAATGGCAGAGTGGCATTCCTCCGCGTGCCACGTCGCCTCTGTGTACATCGGACCATTTAATTACATCGAGAAGAGGCACGAGAGACATACTTAAGTGTCACGTATTTGTGTTGCGTTAAGGATAATCCACAATGTGTTGCTCAATGACGTTCTACAATTTTTAACACTTCTTTATTATATTATTGAGTAATAGCTATGGAAAATTTATAATCTTGTAAGAAACGTGACGTGGCAAGGGCGGAGTGGCATTCCTCCGCGCGCCACGTCACCTCTGTGTACATCGGACCATTTAACTACATCGAGAAGAAGCACGAGAGACATACTTAAGTGTCACGTATTTTTGTTGCGTTAAGGATAAACCAAAATGTATTGCACACTGACT
This sequence comes from Galerucella nymphaeae, assembly GCA_963978555.1. Classification (NCBI taxonomy): domain Eukaryota; kingdom Metazoa; phylum Arthropoda; class Insecta; order Coleoptera; family Chrysomelidae; genus Galerucella; species Galerucella nymphaeae. The sequence continues at coordinate 20,432,208 of OZ021706.1, forward strand.
TTCCACAATTTTTAACACTCCTTTATTCTATTATTGAGTAATAACAATGGAAAATTTACAATCTTGTAAGAAACGTGACGTGGCAAGGGCGGAGTGGCATTCCTCCGCGCGCCACGTCGCCTCTGTGTACATCGGACCATTTAATTACATCGAGAAGAGGCACGAGAGACATACTTAAGTGTCACGTATTTGTGTTGCGTTAAGGATAATCCACAATGTGTTGCACACTGACGTTCTACAATTTTTAACACTTCTTTATTCTATTATTGAGTAATAACAATGGAAAAAATTATAATCCTGTGAGAAACGTGACGTGACAAGGGCGAAGTAGCATTCCTCCGCGCGCCACGTCGCCTCTTTGTACATCAGACCATTTAAATTACAACGAGAAGACGCACGAGAGACAAATGTCAGTGTCACGTCGTATTTCAGTTGCTTTAAGGATAAACCAAAATGTATTGCACACTGACTTTCCACAATTTTTAACACTCCTTTATTATTTTATTAAGTAATAACAATAATATATAACTGACTTATCTTTCGTACAAATGGCCAACACATATTTTTTTTCAATAATCAATAGACTGATTGATGGATAGTCGTGAAAGTATTAATAGCTAATGTTGACGGTGAAAAAAATCATACTGTTCAATCAAGTGTCACGAAATAATGCAGTCGTTTAAAAGATTGTGTTAAAACGTATTTATAAGCGCGGTTGGGTGTCAATTTATTCTGAATATAAGTGAGATAATTATTTATTAACGTTATAAATTTGTTATAATAATTCTAGGTGTAAATAAACGTCGTGAAATTTGAAAAATGTGACTGGAACAAAATAGACACAAAAATTCAAGTGCCGAATGCTTGAAATCTCGACTGAGGGGTACTGAACAAACGATTCACTCAGTATATTCATATTTTCTTTAGTATCTATATGCAATTAACCTCGATCTATTATAGCAATCAAAATAATGGCCGACGGCAGACATTACCAACAAAAACCTATCGTGACTGCATTCGATATCCACAACCAATGTCATTACATTAGGAAAATGACTCTGCTTTATATGTTATTACATCGTAAGGTATGTGTTTGAGGTTTTGCCACGTTTCCACCACGATGCATGTAGTAATTAATGTGGTTCAATCAATTTCAAGTAAAAAATAACAGTTACGTAACTTCCCATCTCTAAAAATTAACTGAAAATTCGGTTTTCGCTAATTTAAATATGATGACATTCTAGTCGGTTATCTTCATCTTAAAAGATATAGATCAACTTGGTACTACCTAATAAGTACATCTGTTTAAGTGGCCAGAACAACGTAGGGCTGTCAAATCAGTCCGGAAGTAAAAGTTGTTGTTTTTTTTTATTAACTGTCTTTCTAGTGGGGTTTCTAATAAGCGAGGGTGAAAACACGGTACTAATTAATGAGTACCGTAAAAAGAGGGATTTATAACATCTGGTGAATTATATTATTTAAATACACTCAGTTCTTTACTTTTTTTTGTTTAGTATTGTTAGTGTAGTTTTTACCACCAAGTTTTTCAGTCGATTCTTCTCTATAAAATCCCAATTGCTTTGTATTGAAAGAAAAAAGTGTTTTTCGCAATATTTATTGCATGCAAAGTGAAATTTTAAGGTTCTCAAGGGATAAGAAATGATCTGATAGTGGATTTGCAAAAATACAAGCTGCAAGGTAATCCATTTATCTAAAGTTAACCTCTTATACATTATACAGTGTCAACAAAAAAACTTTTTCCCACTATTAGCTGTGAAGCTGGCAATTACATTGTGTTTAACCTCAAATATCTTTTATATAATGTTTGATTGTAGTTTAGACGTTGCCTTTGGTTATTTTTTTTTCTTTTATAATATTCATAGTTTTAAAATTATTGCTAATTGTATTTATTATACAAATTTTATGTCAAGGTTATAAAATAATGTACAAACAAATAGTTCCTTTTTTGCCACCAGATAGAGTATCGCATATATTGAATTTCCATGGACAAATTCAAATATTTTGAGAATTCAGGGATAGTAGTTCAACAAAAACTTGTGCAACATAATTGTGTATACCCAGGAGATTGTCTTTAACGTATTATTTGAATAAAAATGACATTAGTTAAAAATTCGCGCTCAACCAAAAATGACTGATGACATAAGGAGTGCGTTCATAATATTGGGCGGAGTAGAATTCAATGAGACCTCTGGCGGAAAAAATTGTAATTGTCGCAACGAGTAAAACAATTTGTTTTGCATTGTTTTTGTATTATATGCAAGTCAACGTAATTACCGTAAATTCGTACTTTATTTGTTTAATTTTGTGTCAGTGACAAGCTTAGGACTGTGTTTTTCTATTCAACTCATCTGTCATCATTTCTGAGGTTATATTCTTATTAGGCATTCCAAACCACGTGATCCAATATGGCGGTTGTTGGCACACAAACCATAGATAACATAGACAACCCACATAACTGACATAACAGTGGTGAATCATCTTTGTTGTAAGCAGTTGTAAGCGCGAGATTTTTGTTATTTTTTAAGTGTTTTTGAGAGTGTTACCGAACATTTTTGTGTTATAAATATTTTTTAAGTTATGGCTTTGATGGAGAGTGAATTACACTTAAATGTGCAAGTAAAGCAAGTAAAAATTGAATAATAGTAATTCTCGTAAAAAACCGCTACAAAAACAAACCTTATGTCGACTTAATAAATAAAAAAAATTAAAACTTCCAATACAATACATAATTCTAATGCTTCATTCAAAAAAATTGTGGTAGCATCAAAAATAGTATTTTTTTTAAGACACGGTTGTGTGATCCTGTCAAAAAATTGAAAACAATCGTTCCGAGCAGCCTAACAGGTTGATAATATCTTCTGCGAGTATTCACTGACCGCGCCTACTCTGATTCAACCAACTTAACTTTTTTCCATTTGCATCTATCATTAGACGTCATTTTACTAACCAATTATCAAGTAATTACCCATCGAAAAAAAAAAGTAATTACTATTTAAAAGACGGTTCCGGATATACAGAGTCAAAGAAAAGAAATTACCGTTTACTTTATATATTTTTTCGTAAAAGAGAACCATATGTCGAAAAATCTAAACTTATGTATGTGTGTATGAGGTTCCCAGCCCACTTTGTTCGACATGCATATCATTAATGAAATTATGGTTTTTTCGATGGGAAGTCAACTTGTAATTTTTCGTTATTTTAGGATGTTTTTCGGACGTTGACTGTCACAGATCGGAGAATTTTTTTTACTCGACAAAAAGCTACTTTTCACGTCGAATACTATACAGGGTGTCCCAGGAGTTCGTACCAAAGAATTGGGAGATGATAGAAAGACTAATAAATAATGAATTTTTTTCTTCCACGCCCTTCGTTAACAAACTATGGGGCTCTAAAGTTGGGAATGTTTGTAGGTCACAGGATGTTCATAAAACATTCCTATTGGTGTCAAATCAATTGACTAAGCTACAGAAATTCGTTGTACAATTCGGTCCAACTGTTTGTATGACGGATTTTATCCACTATATTCATTTCCGAATGAAATAACGAGATATAAACTTACATCTTACATAAAAAATCTTCAGTTAAACTCAACATGGGTCGCGTAACCACGAGAAGTAGCAGGTAGCGCTGTTGAGTGACAAGTTACCCAAAAGATGCCGAGATTCTTTCAAAAGAATTATTCGAATGGGCGATCGAAAGCAACTAAGCAAATCGTAATTGATGTGAAAAGTAGAATTTAATTATATAAAAAGATGGTCTCTATGACACTTGGTAAGAAAATTTCGAGCTACCAGATTTTATTAAGAAAAAATATATTGAATGGTTTCAAGTGTCATGTGGCAAATTTACATAATTTCTAGAAAAAAAAAATGGTTTTATTTAAGATTCTGATATTTTATATCGTTAGTTATATTGCTTAACACTTTCTTATTATTTTTTTCTTTTTTCGTATACGAGGATTACTTATGAAGTTATAAAATAGATTTCGAAGAATGATTATAATTATTTTAACGCTTTATGAAGTTTCAAAAACAGAAACTGTTCAAAAATTGAATGGATGAGACTTTTACTTGATTTTTTAAACAAATGGAGGTACTTATAACGAAAACTTTTCAATTTAAAAATGTGACTAGATATGGGATTAACTAAAGTATTTAACAAGTTTACCTGGAAACTCATTCACAACAATCCTACAGGAACCTTTATAGGTAAAAAGGTTTAATAAGGGAGAATATTGTTGATATGTATTTGGTGGTTGAGAATATTATCTGAATATTTGTTTTTATTTATCTTAAGTGCTTCTAAAAGATTTAATTTAAAGGATTTAGGTTCTATATGCAAAATTTCAAAATTTGAATCGAAAGAGTGTTGGTTTGCTAATAAATGATTTGAATAGTTGGAATCTGATTTTTGGTTGTCATAGCTACGTTTGTGTTCTGAAATTCTAATTTTAAAAAATTCCTAAAAGTTCTACCTATATAAATTTTGTTACAGTTGTCATTACCACATTTTAATTTATAAACTCCTGATTTATTTAGTTTTGAAGATTTGGATTTGTTGTTTTTAATGAATTTGGATAAATTGTTATCGGTTTTGAAGCAAATATTCAAGTCTAAAGTTTCTAAGAATGATTTGATTTTTAAGGATGGTATTCCAAAGTATGTTAAGCTTCTAAATTGGTTATTTTTGTTTTTATTAGAAAGAAAAAACTTGTTCTAGACTATGTTTTTGTATCTTTTTATTTATGATATTGTCAATTAAATTTGGATCGTAATTATTATTAACATCTATTTGTTTTATTATATTTAGTTCTTTGTTGTAATTGTCAATATTTAATGGAACTGTTAAAAGTCTATGTATACTATTGAAAGCTACTAATTCATAACTGACTGGGTGGACTGAACTATTATGAATTGTAATGTCTGTATATGATGGTTTGTGAAATATAGAAAAAATCATATCTATTATTTATATTTGAAATAGTAAGGTCTAGAAAGTTTATAGACTTATTTTGTTCAATTTCTACTGTAAATTTGATATTTTCATGTATTGAGTTAATGTGAGTAATGAAGTTATCTAAAATCGGTGCCAGTATACAAATTTTTTTCTAAGGGGGTGTTTATGAATTATCTTTTCTATATTATCCATGAAAATTTTTGATAATATATGAGACTGAGAGGGTTGCCCATAATCAAACCCTCTTTACTGCTATAAACCTTTCCGTTAAAATGAAAATAATTTTGATTTAAGCAAACTCTTAATAAATTTCAAAAATCACTTTTACCGGTTTTACATATGTTCATACAACAGCCTTTTTGGTGTGCGTCATCGTTTGTGACGTATATTCGGGTTTTGGGTATGTCGTTTATTTTATTCGCTATTTTGACACATATCTAACCTTAAATTTGATAAATAAAATCATCAGGATCGCATTCAGCAAAATTCGAAGAGGATATGAAATAAATAATCACCAGCTTCTTTTTCTAACTGAAGATATTTGGGAACTTTCAAAATGCTGATGTTTTTCCGTGTATCTAGGCATATTTTTGTATTATTTAAATGGATAAAATGCTCAATTTAATAAGACTGATAATCACTTTTAATCGATAATAATTTACCGTCAAAAATAAAGTACAGTCCTGACAAGAACTGTCAGTGAGACATTAGAAAAAGACGATAGACATATTGTCGCCACGAAAGGAACATATCATTGTATTTTGAGCTCCCAATTGATAGGCTGCGCTTGCGCGTAATTTAAACATCAACCAATCAAATTTTTGTAAGCTAGTGATTAGGATTGACGTTTGTAATACATTTGAACGGTTCATTATTGCGATATTTTGATAAGGATTAAGCAAAGACCTGACTTTTTTTCCATTTCTTTCCACGTAATGTGTTAGAAAGACATTAACAAACGATGACGCACACCAAAAAGGTTGTTGTATGAACCATACATATTTTTTCTCGAATATTCACTATACATACCTCTTTTCCAGTTTTACATAGGTACACCTTTTTAGTCAGTTCTCTATATACCTTTTATTCTCAAGTATTCCATAAATCTTTCTCACAGTTTTACATACATCTGTACACTCTTTTTTTTCTCAAGTATTATTTAACATTTTCTTCAATTTTGCCTTCATATTTTCACCAACCTTCTACACACCTTTTCACTACACATCTTTCTCCGATTTTCCATACACTTTTTTAACGACAGATTTCATAAACAACTCAAGCAAATGAAAGGATGATGATAAGGACAGACTTTTTTATTTTGATTTCTACCTAATCTAACCAGGGTGCCGATTCTCGGGCCAGGGAACAGCGCTCTCCGAGAGAAGAGATCTTTTGTCCTTGTCACTGGAATGACAGAGTAACCAAGCGAAATGGAGACAAAAGATCTCTTCTCTCGGAGAGCGCTGTTCCCTGGCCCGAGAATCGGCACCCAGGTGATGGTAAGTTTAGATGAAATATCATTTCACAGCATTTATCCCTTTCTGTTTGCTATAAATTAAACTAATGGATTTTAATATAAAAAAAATATAAGTAATTATACAACACCTGAAAGACAATATCAATTAAAAAACAAAACAAATAAAAATACCAGCAGATATAGCCTATTAGAAAACGCCACACACAAACAGCTCATTATAGACATTATACCTCAAATGTAGCACAGAATCGGGCTCATATTTTTGACTCTATTAATATTGGTTATTATTTTTGTAGTTTTTATTTATATTTAATAAATAAAAAGGATAGTTTTCTCAATTTTATACCTAACACATCTATTTCTTTCAATTTTTCCACCTGTATTTTTTAATTTCAACAAATTTTGACAACGTTGTAATTATTTAAGTGTTCGTTTCACTTTGTTGATATTATCCTTATTGTAAGAGTTTTCCAAACCGTTTTTTTCGCACCCATTAACTCTACCAGCCTTCACAGATTCTTCTGCGGCTGGTTGTTGTATTCATAGGGTATAGGCTGTCCAAATATTGCCATTATTCTGCGGTCTTATGTTTAGTACCTTGACATGGACTCAATTCTGGAACTTAAACATTCTCTTCTCTTTTTTCTTTTTAGTTTAGTGGAAATTCTTATTGAATATTTATCTAATAATATTTATTTTATTTTGCGTAATTTTTGTTTCTAAATATCGAGTCCAGCCCTATAAGATTGTCTGTTTTTTTTCTCGCGAAAAACCTCGAAAGGTATCTAGGAATACAAAGCAGTCGAAGCAGGTGAACAATATTCGAATAATCGGCAAAAATCGGCAGGTGATACAAATGTTGGACTGATGCCGATCTCGCGATTCGCCTCTAGCCTGTATTACACGATATTAGCAATGCTAAATGGTTTAATGATAGAGAATTTTCGGTATGTTTGGATCTTCTATAAATCACACCCTATTTAAAACTCCAAAGGCGTAGATTTTTATTTTTTCCAATATTTCCATTTTCACAATTCACAGAAATATATTCTTTTTATAATTTGTTGTATTTTATAACAATATAAAGGACTAGGATGTGAGTATACCAGGAACCAAACAACCTGAAACCTTAATATTCCAACAAGGAGCAGGACTAAAAGTGCTACTAGTCCTTAAGAGTTTATGCACAGCTTGACAAACGCAAAAATCCATTTTTATATTAAGTTGCTTGTCATACTTCACTTTGTCGACCAATTATATTGCCGGTGTTTGAAAATTTGATCATTTTTGTTGCCAAAACAGCTGGTATATTTGATATAGCCAAGAAGTTTATTATTATGAACTATATGCATGTTATTTCACTATTTCTTTAAACATTTTTACTTTTAGACAATTTTCCATTCTACGCCAATGTTTTATGCTTGAACAAAACGATTACCGATGCTCTATGGAGATAAAATCAAAGTGGGAGTGTCCGAAACGTTGGGAATTACCCTTATTAGAAGGCATAAACGAACTTTCCAAAATATAGTATGCAAAAAATTAGATAAATAATTTGTTCTACTTGTTTTTATTAATATTTGCTTGTAAAAAATATTTGTTTCACGCAAAGAAAATGTATGATATTAACAAGAAAGGGTAAAAAAGTATGCAGGTGTATTTGTAAAAACTTGAATGATGAAAGTTGGAGTGCTTTAAGAAACATTTCAAGACAACAAATAATATTTTTATGAAAAAAAGTTCAATGAAGTAAAATAATGGCAGTTACTAAAAGTACATTGAATTTTGGTAAGGAGCGTGTGTTAAATTCGGAAATAACTTTGGAAGTTTGGAAAATTTGACGGTTTTTGAAACAGAAACACCCCTTTTCGAGATATTAAGTATGAAAAAAAACCATTGATGCCTTTGCAGCAGTAAAATTAGCAGATATTAAAGCGCAAAAATCGATTTTTTTAAATTTTTGTCAAAGAAAAGGGTAACGCGGTTTATGTACGAAGGTACCGCCGAGAATTAAATAACTTCTGCAGGTGTAACAAAGATTTTGAGCCCCAGGTGAGTGTTATCGGCGGCAGCAGAGAATACTACCTTAACCGCTAATTTTCGAGTAGGTGAAAATAACAGAGAGATTATCTTATCTACAAGTTCGATCTGAAAGATTACAAAGGGCCAGATTATATACCAAGAAATTCAAAGTCAACACTGCGCTAAGGCTTTCCTTGCCGTATTATTTATTATCTTTTAAAGGCAGACTTAATTTTTTTTTCAGTTGTGAGGTATTAATCGGTGGGATGTTTATCATACAAGGGGGGTTGAAATTTGTATTAAAGACAGTACCCACCTAAAGTAACGCATATATTCATTAAAAGTTAAATAAACAACAAACAATAAAGTTACGAAAGAGCAAATTATTCTGTCTTACGCCTCCAGACATATTCCAGCATACAATTCCCTTTTTTCGAACCCTCCAACCTTCTCCACAATAGAGGAGTTCAATCTAAGGTCAGTATGGTCAACAAAAAATGGTTTTTTTCTGACAAGAATGACAGTTAAGGTCTACTATTCAAAACATAAGATTTTGCATGTTTTTTATCATTGCCGACATCTATAATTGCTTTGTTAAAATAATGAATACACCTCCGAAGCGTATATCTTTAAATTTAAAATGACTTTTTAGCTGAATACTCAACATATCGGTGGCCAATAATTATAGGAACTCTTGGCATGTCACCATTTCATTACTGTTATTCAGTCACTAGCTCTGTCATATGTCAGTGAAAAAAGTAATTAGAAGAATAGAGATACAGCTAATTAGAAATGCTTCAAAAATCTAATAGAAAATGGACGTAGACAATTAAACGAATATCAACAAAAATAAATATAACTGACATTTGACATGACTAGTGACTGAATAACAAAAATGAAATGGTGACATGCCAAGACTTTATAGAATTATTGGCCACTGATAGGTCGAGTATTCAGCTAAAAAGTCATTTTAAATTTCATGATTTACGCCTCGGGGGTGTATTCATTATTTTAATAAAGCAATATAGATGTTCGCAATGATAAAAAACATGCAAAATCTTATGTTTTGAACGGTAGACCTTAACCATCATTCTTGTCAGAAAAAACACCATACTGACCTTAGACTGAACTCATCTATTAAAAAACATCTTCCTCTTCATAAAAAGCTTGAAGATATTGGTTTTTACATCCAACAATTCCACAAAACACTTCCTATCACTTAAAATAACCCACCAAGGATCATTAATATCCATTTTATAAACACTTCCTTACAAATATTCCCTTAAGACTGTTCCAATCCTAAGAATACCGAATAGGAAGAATGCTAAAAAGGCATGGGAGCAGCAATTATTTCCAGAGACTTAAATTTTATAACCCACGGCTATTTGTTGTGGAAAATGGGCAAAATAAATGGAGCTTTGAGATCTAAATTTTTTTAAAATCATCAATATTGTACAATTTGTAAATTTACTTATAATTTTTGATGTTATCCTTGCTCAATCGGTTTTGTTAAGAAGCTGAATTTGTTAGGTAATAGTATACCTATTCTTTAACGAGTGCAGAATGATGGCTATTATTCACGCGGATGAAGTTTCATCCAAGTGAATATTAGCCATTCTACACAAGTAAAAGACCGATCGAGACTGGATCGAACCCCAATCGTCCGCGCCAGAGTCAACTATTTCTGCCATTAGGCTATAGAGCATGTTTATTTTCAAAAAGGGATACGTAACATACAGTTTTAATCGAAACCCTTACATTTTCAAATGATAATTGGGAGTTATAACCAAATATAATTACTGTTGTCCATTTTTTCTCTAAATAATACCTACGTAAAATTATGATTCTATCATTATTTTGACGTTTCAAACGACGCGCTGTTAAAATCGATTTGCATTATTTGGTATTTGACGTTTTAAAAAAGACAATTTGATTTATTCATTTTAATTCATCTGATAATAATAGAATGTGATTGGCTAACGAGAGTGAATTATTTTTCATTATTCACTGGTGTGAAGAATATAATTATATCATTATGTAGCTAAATATGTAAAAATAATTTGTGCGTTATTATTTAGTCGTGGAGAAACACCAGAATCTTGCGAGTCGTAGTGGAGGCTTCTTGGTCTTCACAGTCTCCTTCATCACAAACCTACCTAAGTACAAAATTAGTATCACTTCTTAAAATAGTTGTATTAATATTTCACAGATGTAATTCGGCTCGTTGGTTTATCTTAAAATATTAAAATATTCCAAAATGGAAGAAAAAAATAATCAGCGACACAATCTTTAAATATTTTATGGCATAAGGCATTACATAAAAGTATAGGTACTATTAATTAACCCTGTAATTAAAACAATAAGAACGGCCGTTATATGCAGGTCACGTATATCGAGTGTATCAATCTTTTTTATACGGTTCTACTACACCTTCACCTGCCATATTTTTTATTCTTATTAGTTCCGTTCAATTCGTCATCGCGTTTGACAAGTGTAAGAATTATACACTCCAGAGGGAATTATTTATTTATTATAAGAGTACGTCACTTGACAAAATTTTACATTTTTCATCTCCAATGCTTACACGAAAATACTCTCTTTCTCTTCAAGGTATAACTTTATAAATGATTTGACATATTTTACGATTCCCGCAGGTCTGTATTAAGTTTAAGTCCGGCCCTGAGCAACCTTAAAACGTTCCCCTTAATCCAATTTGAAAGTTTTCTCACTCTGACACTTCCCTCAATTATACCGACGATTGGAAAGTGAGGTGCAATCAAAAACCACTTTTTTATTAATGGCAGTATATCTAATATATATAATAGTTTTCTCGCACAATATTTTGATTGAATAATGGTCCCTCATGTATCTAGACACAAATCGTGAAGATTGCTCTTCAGGCGTATGAAGTATGATATTTATAAAAATATGAAAAAAAAAGTTTAAACACCAACAAACAATTTACCTGGTTTTTACTCGGATAATTGACGAGATTGAATGCTCATATATTGGCGTGAGAAGAGATCTTCGACCCTTTGAAGAATCTTCTTCGTGATCGCGTGAGACTGTTTAAAAAATCTTCTCAATTTTCAAGTGACCTGTATCTGCAGGCATATTATTTATTATTTTTCACGTTTTTTAACAATATGTATCGGCTTTTAGGTAAAATATACATAACAATTGATGTATAAAAGGGTGATTTTTTGTGCTTGTAGCACTTTCACTTTTGACTTTATATGTAAAATGGAAATTAGTAGGTATTATTATATCCACAGATGCCACATTCTTACTAGTGTAAATATTATTAAAATCAAACTGGAATGATTTTAATACAACACTTATTATATTTAGAGATATGAAGTTGCTCTGAGAAAGTATAGTTTATATTCTTGGACGATTTCAGAAAAACAATATCTTAACGTCTATTACATATTATGTCAAGCACTAATAAATGTACATAATATGTAATATTTTATTGTATCCTTGATTATATACACAATATACTCAAGGATTGTATTAAAATTGTTTTTTAATGTATTGAGCGTCCTCTATCGGTTATACCTAAGAATATGCGTTATACAAAACTGTAGAAATTCATAAAATCTTGTAGACCTGCCATTTTTAGTCCACATTTTAAAGTGATATTTAGATTAAAAGAAAGAAGGGACTATTTTTTTATGGAATAACTTCATAACTTTTGCTTATGCCTTCTTAAAAGTTTTATTTAAGACTGATATACATAGTACATAGACAAGATATAGTCAAAAAGCACTCTTATCGTGCGGGTTTAAAGGTCACTAACCATATGTAGCAAATCAGAAAACACAGAGGTCAACAAAATGTGAGATTACACTGGTTGATGAATTTCCACTTTTTCTTTCATTTTCGAAATAATCTATCAAACTAAGTACCAATTTTTCTGCTACAGGATACAAAAAAACCAGATAATTGCTACTTATCATTCATATTGTCACTTTGAATTGTCAATATTTAAATCCTGGTGAGACTTTTTAGAGTCGCTGAAAACTAAATACATATCCTTCTTTTCCCCGTCAAAATTGCATAATAAGTCTGTGTCTTATTCATCTTACGGATTTTATTTGGAAATTATAATTAAGGGGTCGATTCTGCGTTTTTCGTAAGAGCTTACGAATCTGTAGCTAACGAAAGTTCTGTACTGTATAGTTAGATTTCTCTATGGTATAGTTACAGATTTCTTACAGAATGCTTACAGACATGCACAGAATCGACCCATAAACGCCATAAAAGAAAACAAAAACTGTGAGTATGTCTTTGTTGAATGGTATGACCCGCAACGGACCACATCTGACTATATAACCACATGCCGAAAACTAAGAAGTGGGCAGCATCTGTTAATTTTCTTTCAAACTTCAATAGAGGTGAACAACAAAGCCAGAATGCGAACATCACTATAGAAAGTGGAATTGTGTTTATCTATTTTCTCATTACACAAATACGTTTAGAAAATAACCGAAATAAAGAAAAGCCTGCTAAAACCATTAAAAACACCTCTAACTCGAAAAACACATAAAAAACTAAACGAAATAAACAGCATCAAACACCTTAACAGACTGCTGCCCTCCCACGTGCTGCAGACTGCTTTGTTGTTCAGCGCCATCTAGTGACACGTGGTTTTCGCCACATTGACGTCAGCTGGTGGACATGCCCCATGTTCCAGCTGTCTTATGTCCGTCAGCTGTCACTTATCAAAGCTGTCACCTGTCATAACAGCTCCTCTTGTATAGGATATACGAAGCTGTTCAAATATTTTCCACTCCTTTGGTAATTATTTATGAGAACACAAATAAAAAGAGTTTTTAAAATCATGCCCATTTATTTCAAAATGTATTTATTAACAATATATATCATTAATGTATAATAATTGCAAACCACAATGCACCATATCACAAAAATATAACGGATGTATCCATATAAAGTAGCCGCGAAGAATACAAAAAAAAAATATTGAATACAATATATAAAATCTCTTACCAACTTAACGAACGTTTTATACGAGATGTATCGCAAAAATTTACCGGTAAATTTTTATAGACAAAAAAAAAGGTAAAATGAATATATATACACCCCGTATAAACCATTTTTATAAAAAAAGATTTTCAAAAATCATCATTTTGGTAAAAATAATTAACTTCAAGATCTAAAGGTAGAATAACACAGTTCATATCAAATTTAAATAGTTTTTTTTTATCAAATCTAGTTTATCTTATTTCCGCGTTAATTCAACAGTATTTCGATATTTCCTAGACCCAACTTTATTTTCCATAAAATAAATATCGATCGTAAACGACAATTAAAAAAAAATATGAAACTAACTAAACTATATACACTTATCATCGTCGCATCTTTTTCTTCATCAATAATTTCCTACGTCTGGCTTCCTCTTCCTTCCTTTCTTCTTCTAAATCTTCCATTATACCTGAAACATTCAATATACAGGGTAAACGATGCCACAGTACTCAATACCAAAGACAAACAAAACTCACCTAGCTTAGTACTAACAACTTCTTCTTTCATCTGTTGTGCAAAAGATGTTTCCATATTATCCACATCATCTTCTTCGTCTCTGAATCTTTTTCTGTCGTAACCGAATATTTCTGAAATGTATTTAGAAATGTCTTCACCGGTATCGTCGTCGTCGATAAAATCATCCATTTCCGAATCGTATTCTTCCTCATCATCGTCCAAGATTCTTCCACCTGTAATTAAAGAGCATACTCAAGCAAATGAGTATCAATTTAATGTATAACAACTTACGTTTAGTAGGAACCATCTTTGAACTATTTCTTCTAACATCAGGTGGAGGAAATTGTTTTGGTGGTAGTTTCTGCGGTACTTTTCGTCTAACATCTTCTGGTGGAAATCTCTTTGGTTGTGATTCCATTGAAGATTTTTTCTGTGGCACACTTGAGAGCCTTGTATCATTAGAAGGTTTTTTTGTTTGATGCTGTTGTGAAACGTTCGAAAGTGAAGCTTTTGTTTCTGGTTTATAATTCGATGATTTTTGAGGTGGTTGTTTTGTAATCTGTTCTGGTTTTGTATTTTGTTCGGGTTTGTACCTAACATCACCTGAAATAACAAAAAAATGTGTTAACTGATTCAAAAATTTACTAATTCAACCGTGTTAGTACCTGGCAGATATTTTCTTCCAGGTCTTGACTCTTCAGGAAACGTATCTTCCATTTCTTTTTTCTTTTTAATGGAATTCAATGAACTCTTAGACTTTTCTTTATTAACTTGTTTCATACTTTCTTCTTTACTACTAGTGTTACTTGTTTTACTGGAATCATTAGCACCTTTAACTACTTTTAGTTTGTCTGAAGGTTTTTCATAACTTTTATTATTAGAGTTTGTGGTAGAAGAAGCTTGTTTTACTTTATCTCCCGTTTTTGGTATTCTACTAGATGAGATTTGTTGTTTTCTTCTTTCTTCCCTTCTCATTTGTAATTCACGTTCTTTTTCCAATTCCATTCTTTGTTTTTTTGTTAAAAGTCGTTCTTCTTCCTTTTTTTCCTGCTTTTCAATGATGACTGGTTCAAACTGTTTCTTTTCGGCAATCTTCAATAACTCTATAAAAAATATATTAAATCAGTAACATAGATACTAAACAATGTACTTGTTAACTAACCTGCAAAGTTAATTGGAGGAGGAGCTGGTTTAGGTTTGGGTTTTGGGGGTGGTGGCATTTTTTCTTTGTCCGATCTATCTAAGCCATTCTTATCTCCTGTTGTTCTATCAGGTGCATCATAACTTACACCTTCCTCATCCTCTTCATTCTTTTTATGCTTTCTTTTTCTTCTATGTGGCAGCTTAGCCTCTTCTTCTTCTCTGACTAATGCAGCTTTTACTCTATCTTTAGTATTTCCCAAGTTTGTACTAACTTTCTTTTTAGTCATATCAAATTTTGGTTCGTCGGGCATTTTACTATACTTTTCCATCATCTTGTTATAATATTCAGCAGCTTCTTGAGACACATAACCATAATCATCTTCATCTGGCTGCATAGGACCAGCCAGTGTAACGGCAGTATTGTCGTTATCTACTGCATCTTCAAGAACAGACTGGTTTGCAGATTTGGTCCTTTTAAGCATGACATTTACTCTTTTAGATGCTTTTTTATCCTGAAAATTTATAATGTTTTAATAGAGACTAGTACAGTCTAGGAACCAAACATCTATAAAGTAAAAACTAATGGTGGAAACTGGATAAAAATGGGGGAGATATAACATACATAAGCTACTTGAAATTTGATATATATTTAATTCAAAATATAAAATATTAATATACTTATATCAGTGATATATTAGCTACCAACCTGAGATCGCAAGGCAAGTAATTCATCCCTCTTTTTCCGTGCTTCATCAGATTTTTGTTTTTCTTCAGCATCCTTTTTAGCTAAGAATTTTCTTATGTTTTCTGAAAGTTGACTAGACGATTTCTTTTCTTTTTTTGGAGGTTCGAACTTAGTACTGTAGTACCTCACCTTTTTTGAAAAGAAAAAAATTGAATATATATTAATTACAAAATTTTACAAATATGGAACAATATAATAATTAGGTCTTGATATGGAAATACTAATTTACCTTTTGATCTTTTGATTTTTCATTCCTTTGTGCAGTATGTAATATTTGGCCAAAATCCATTATTCTAGATACAAAACATTACCTAATTTTATCACATAAAGCAAATAAAACTGTTTTCTAAAGATTGAGTATCAAGACTCCATATTATACATGTCACCCTTCCTGAATGATTACTGAAACTATTACGAAGTTAGCAATAAATATTGGTCTTCTTCTTATCTGGATAGTGATAAGCTCGCAACCACAAGTATATTCAACATAATTGCAATGCAATGTTGGTAGTTGGTATGTACATTTTATATTCAGATTTGTATACTAATACTAATTATACCATACGTATACAAACCAATAGTCGTCAAGAATAAATTAACAGGTACTTATATCTTATATAACAATAGGTAAAAGTTGAGGTGGCTAGCAGCATATTTAGTTGAGTATTATTCTATTTATCCATAGAAGAACTTTAAATAAGATTTATGTCAAATGTCAGTGACAGACATGTGACAGTGTGTTTCAAAATAAAAAACAGCTGAGGTGATGTGCTCAATAATATTATTGTGATATCTTCATGTACACCCATTGTTCTCGTTAGTTCAATATAAATTATAACAAGTGTCAGATATGAATCGTAAGCCTCCTCAAACGTACGGTGCGATAGCTCCAGCACCCCAAGTTGGTTTCAGTGACGCACATGCAGTTGAATTCAATAGCATTTCAGACAGTATAGCAACTAACATACATACGATAAACTCTAGTATAAATGTTCTTGAAAAAGCTTTAAAAGTAATTGGTACGAAAAAAGACAACCTTGGGATACGTAATCAAGTGTATGTTAAAATGTGATTAATCCTCAACCAATAAATTGTTAAATCGCTTCTATCTGTTTCAGACATGTTACACAGCTAAGTACAAACCAAATAGCGTCCGTTAGCACAAAAGAATTTAAGAAATTGATGCTTGTTGCTAAAAAAGACAAACAAAGACGGCTCCAATTGGATAGACTGGAAGAAAATTTCAAGAGTGCAATAAAAAGATATTATAGCTTGCAAGAGGTGATATATTATATTCTTCAAATGTATGAAATAAGATTATGTGTCATAGAAATGTTTAAAATTTTAGAAAGTTGCCCTTAAACAAAAATCTCATCTATTGATTCCATCTGAAAGTTTGGAAGATGCTGCTGCAGAGGAAAATGAAGACATTGATAAACAAATGCAGATCCAAAAAACAAGAGATTTGGCCTTTGAACAAGACATGCTATTAGAAAGGGAAAGCAGAATACGACAAATAGAATCAGATATTCTGGATGTTAATCAGATTTTTGGAGAACTGGCATCTATGGTCCACCTTCAGGCTGAAACCATAGGTAAAAATATAATAACTTGGTGAGTGACTGCTCACAACATCGAATGCTTTTGTTGCAGATACAATTCAAAACAGTATTGATTACACAGCTGGAAATGTGGAAGAAGGCACTAACCAACTAAAAGTAGCAAGCAATTATCAAAATAAATATAGAAAAAAATTGTTTATACTTGCTGGAATTGCAGTGGCGTGCGCCATTATTTTAATCATAGTTTTAGTAGTTGAATTGAAGAAATGAGATTTTAATTTTTTATTTATTAAGTATTATTTATGCACTATAAACTTATGTTGCTTGTATTTTATATTTTTATTTAATTGTATCATGTTACTTTTATTAACAATAAACTCTATAGTTATATGAAGTTTCTTTTAAACCTTTTATATTTACTGTAGGTACCAGGATTATACTGCATAAGACATGGTTTTAAGAGGGTGGCAACAGTGTAATACAAGTGATATCACTTATCACCTACAAAAAAGATACTGTGGCATGGAAGAAGAAATCTCCATCCACTTATACTTTCCAACTGCACAGCACTCCAGGATCCTAGAGCACAGTACCTGGGAGATTACTGGATAGAAGAGGAATGAAGCCTGCAGATGTCCTTAAATTCCTCCGGGAAATAGGACTAAAGGAGCTACTAATTTCAAAGACTTTCTTCAGAAACTAAGTAGAAGTAAGGGGGCACAATAGATCTTTCAGGTCTCAGTGAATGTTACCCCAAAAATTCATGCATACATCACCTACAAAAAACACTTGAATTTGTTTGTTTTTAGTGAAAATGTTGTTAGTGTGATAAATCTTAAACTCTAGAAGAAAAAAAGACTAAGAACCACCGTTTACACAAGGTTTTTGACACAAAAAAAACCCTAAATTATTATTCACAAAATGAATAGGAAGAAAGAGGAGAACTTGCAGGTGAATGTATGTATGAGCTAGAGCAGATCCAGCCTCTCTAAGCGAGAAGTGGTAAAGGATTCCAAATGCGAAATGTACTTGATTTGGTTGACATTACAGGACATTACTCCTCTCTCGAACATTGATAACTCCCTGTGTCTTTGATGGAAACGTCAACGCCATCTAGCGCAAATAATAAAAGTAGAGCTTCCTTAGTATGAAGGATAACATTAGACACTTTTAGCTTAGTCATAAGTTTTTACACGTATCCGCATTGAAATAACGTTGACAAGAAATTGTCAAGAAAACCTATTTAGCAGAAAACGTATCGTTTCATTCTGTTTGTAATGATACGATGATCATTTGGACGACCTATTTTTGATGCATATTAAACCAAACCAATATCAAAGAAGAAGAAAATAGCACGGAATACTGACTTTGGTCGGGATACGGAGTAGGGTACGTAAAAATACGTTCCACGCATCGCATCGGTTGAGACGTAACGGGTCTACACATGCGCAGATTGTTACGTATACGAATACGAGAGAAATTTAAGACAAGCTAAAAGTCTCCATTGTTTATGACTGGATTTATAATATCGAAAACGGTTAATTAAAAAAAATCTTTGTCGGTCACATTGTTTCATTTATTTTCTCTTTGAAAATTCACGGAATTTGAAAAAACAAAGCAAGGCGCGAATTAAAATTCCATCCACGACCCCACACAAGCACCCTGTAGAAACCGGTATATCTCCTTGACCTATAGATATGGCGAAGAAAGTCTCGCAACTAACAAAATGACCGACGAGGAAGGCGGCTTGACGGAGTAGAAGAAGAAAGTAGTGTCTCTGTAGCTGTTGAAGATTTAGTATTGAAAATTCGCCACGACTATGGCGACAATGCGGAGATTTTTATTAATTTTTGTGATTTTCGTGTTGTGTTTTAGTGAAAAAACAGGTGAGAGGAAATTTTTTATACCATGAATTAATACGCGAGGAAAACTTGTTTCGTTTATAACATATACCTACGTGTCTGATTTTAGAGTGCGTTGAATATTTGGTTAAAATTTATTTTTAAATAAAATATATAATTTTCTAATAATTGTTGTCGAGCTGTTTAATATATTTTTCACATTATTTTAGTTTCACTATATCTAATGAGGGATACCCTGGAATATTATCCTTTAAGAGAAAAAGGAATTGAGCAAAACTTAATAACCAAAAATGTTTTTCAAGTTTATTCTAATTAACTGCTATTTCAACAGCTTAAAAGTCTTTATTAATACTGCTTGATGTTGTGCAATACAACCTGTGCAAGAAATTTCATCAGTTTCTTGCAAATGATGAATCTTGCATGCTGTTTGACATCTTTCATTGCAACATGGCTGTCAACCAAAGAAAAAAATGTATAATAACCCCGAAAAACTATTCATTCTCATTATTTAAAATGAAGAATATGAAAAAAGCTCAGAGAAAAAACAATTTGAATGACTGTCGATCATCAAATCACTAATTATAAAACTAAAACATCAGTAAATATACGATCAGCTGATAGGAACCATTCGATTGGATATCGTTAGTTGGTTGGTAACACAAAAGAAACTAGATTTCTCCCTAGAATTGCGCCTTTTTGCAACAGAAATGGCACCAAAATGATAAAATATTGCAATTTCATTGAATCGCTAAGCTGCGCATGCTTTGGATCAAGAAATATTGCATTGCATGTTAAATTACACCATGTCAAGCAGTCCTATCACATTGATACCTATTTCCTTTAGAAATTTTAATTATACAACTACTGAACAATCGATTACACTCAAAGTTACGTAAATATAAAATGAATTAGTTCAATAATATCTGTAAGAAACTAGGCTGCAAAAAATTTAATTGCTTTAATATTTTTTCTTTGTGGAGGCTAGTACCGGGTTAAATCGATATATTTTGTTGCGATAGTTATTTTGTGTCTTGAATATATGAAATTTTCAAGAATTAAGTTGGTACCTTTTGATTAGGTATATTAGAAATCTCAGCAGTTCTCAAACGTTATTTCACATGAAGGAAAACACACAAAATTGTGTCGTTTTTTATGATCATATAGCCCAAGAAAGTCAGACCTTCTTTTATGGTTTTTGACATGTTTTTTCATTTACTCAAGTGACATCTTCAGAAATATGTGTGCATGGTGGATAGTTTTCATTGAAATGCTCTTTCTCCACGGCTAAATAATAATTATTTTTACATATTTAGCTACATAATGATATATGATATATATTCTTCACACCAGTGGATAATGAAAAAGAATTCACTCTCGTTAGCCAATCACATTCTATTATTATCACAATTCACGCTTAAATGAATTAAAATGAATAAATCAAATCAAATCTTTTAAAGCGTCAAATACCAAATAATGCAAATCGATTCTGACAGCGTTTGAAACGTCATAATAATGATAGAATCATAATTTTACGTATTATTTAGAGAAAAAATAGAAAACAGTAGTTATATTTAGTTATAACTCCCAATTATTATTTATAAATGTAAGGGTTTCGATTAAAACTGTATGTTACGTATCCCTTTTTGAAAATAAACATGCTCTATAGCCTAGTGGTAGAAATAGTTGACTCTGGCGCGGACGATTGGGGTTCGATCCTCACTGGAAGCTTTCTTTTTTTAGTCGTAGAGAAAGTATAGTCTTTTACTCGTGTAGAATGGCTAATATTCACTTGGATGATTCCAAAACTCACTCGCTGCGCTCGCTCTTTTTGGAAATTTCATCCGCGTGAATAATAGCCATCATTCTGTACTCGTTGAAGAATATACTATTATAATGTGCTACTATACGAGTAGGTGTATAAAGCCAAAGAATAAACAAAAACAAACCAAAGAATTTTCATTACTCACACTTCAAAATCTGTCACCTTTCAACGTAATTATATATACGTAAAAGGTGCATATCTTTCCTCCCTCGTAGCATTAGCGATAAATCAACATTAAAAAACAAAAGTAAATCTTTATTCTTATCGAAATTCAGTAAGCGGAGGAAGATAAAAGATGAAAGTTAATATAAGAATATTGTACGGATATACGCATAATTATCATGGAACAATCCTTTTACTTTCTATTATAACCTCGATTTTTATCGAGATCGCTTCCATAGGGTTTTCAAGGTACCACCACAACATATTTGGAGATTATTGTTTTTGATAGAAAGTGAAAAAAGTTATTGAACTCTGTCGATCTTTGATTTGAACGCTAGTATACAAATAAATATAGTTTCTTTATTTTTTATACAATTTAAGGTCATCGTTGAAAAAAGAGGTTAATTTTGGACAGTTTGCAACTGAATTATCCACCTATACTACTTAAAATATCATTATTCACGATGGGTGACGTCACCCGGGTGAATATTTGCCATAAATTACGTGTGGAATACTATACTTTGTGCACGACCCTTAATTTGTTTATTAAATAAAAGTCAGTAACGATTTGGTATTACTAACCTCAAAATGTTGTAAAAGCTACATAAATTCAAATAATTTGACGTATATAGAGATGGGCGATACTGTGTAAAGTATCAATACAAAGTACCGTTATAAATATATTGTTTTAAAATACTTAATATTAGAAAATATCGTCATGAAAAGTATCAATACTAAAAATTACAATATTTTATCGATACGATATATTTCAGAAACAAATTTCCTGAACAAAATACACAAATTTAATAGTTTATTTCATATTTAACCTTGTACCCCATCTCTAGTCGGTGTATTATGAACCATTATTCACTCAAGTAGATACATGGGTACCATATACCTTTTGTATAAGGATGTAAAACATTGACTTACTATTATAGGTTGCAGTTATCAACCCAAATTTAGGATTTATATACAAATCCTAACAACTGATAATGACCTAATGGATGTCCTATGTGACTTATATGGATCATTTTAAGGATATTCTTTTGGTTTTTGATAATTTTGTTGGAAATAAAAGAAATAGCAAATAAAGCTTTGAAAGTATCCATATGCAGAACTAATTGATAGCATGTAAGTGTTAAGTATCATAAGGATTCCTTTAAACATCCTGCAAATATTATAACGTTGATATAAAATATCCTGAGGATATTTCTAAGCGTTAGTGAAGCTCTTAATTCTGATTTTCCGGAACATGTTCCACTGAGATATCGTTAGGAGATCCAAAAGACATTCTTGTGCAGTTTGGGAAATTAAAAAGCTCCCTACAGACACTTTTTAACATTCTAAATAATTATAAAAAAAAAATTAACGAATATTTTCCAAAATTTAGTAAAAAATTGCAAGACAAAAGTCTATAGTTTGAAGTTTCAAGAATATGGTTCAATAAGAGTTGACGAACCACGCCAAAATCAATGTTATTGTTACAAAAAAAGGAAGTTTTGAAAGAGAAATTCATCTTTTTAAAATAAATTTAAGCCGGTTTCAATTTAAGAATAATGTTTATAGTTTATAATGAGCTGGCCTATTGTGTTATTGTTCCATTAAAATAAAAATAATCGCGCATGTAATGTGGAAATAAGTGATATCCATAGAATTTCTAAATACTGTATAACAATTTCTTAGTCATTTCTGATGACTGTCATTAGGCCCATTCTATTTTTAAACAGTTTTCTCTTACTCTTTGCGCAGAAGTGTCCCCCTCCCTATAAAAAATAATATTTAGCCTTTTGAAAAAATGTATAAATACTTTCTAGAATTGTTATGCTAATTTTTATAAGCATTTTTTGAAAAAAAAATCAAAAACGGGGAGATGCGAGCCCCATAACTTGTTGCCCCCCGCACTGTGTATTGTACTTTAGCCACTGCGTTGTATTTTTACGTAATTTTTTCATAAGTAGGCTGTTTAAATATTTATATTTGCTTAACCAAAATACTAGTAAATTTATAAAGTCAACAAGTACAAAGAATGAAGAAATTAAAAATCGTGCGATTTCATCTCCTTATAGGAAAAATTTCTTCGAATCTATAAACAACGCTCTCTATTTTCACTAAAGAAAACAAACGCAATACACTTTCTTACTTTTATTTCGAAACAATCACGTTGGTCTACCTAGATTTATTATTTCACATTTTTGTTACTTACTCGATATAAAATAATAGTTATTTATGCAACAAGTGCAAAAAGTGAGTGTTTTTTGCACGCGACGTGAAATTGTCCAACGAGGTCTTTAGGCCGAGTTGGACAACACGTCGAGTGCAAAAAACACGTTTTGCAAGAGTTGCATACAATATTCTTTTTAGATTCATGCAAAAACTGGAAGTTCAGTGTAGCCAACAAAAAAAGGTTTTTTTTCTGACAAGAATGACAGTTGAGGTCTACAGTTCAAATATAAGATTTTGCAATGAAAAAAAAAACATGCAAAACCTTATGTTTTGAACTGTAGACCTCAACTGTCATTCTTGTCAGAAAAAAACACTTATTGTTGGCCATACTGACCTTAAACTGAATTCCTCTAAAAACCTGTGGTGTTCGTACGTCCTCCTATAATAGGACATCTCCTTTGTATCGCCACGTGTAACTCAAGATACCGGATGATAAATTCAACAGAGGTTTTGTCGAAATCTCCTTTAATGTCCATATGAACATATTTATGGTATCTTTACACTTTACAGAACTCGATTCCGGAAGGTTAAAAACTAGTTGAAACAAACCAAACAAATGTCAATAACATCGTATACCATTATATTATTAACATTATGTGTACGTGTTTATTGTTTAAATTGATTTATCCATAGTTATTTCCAGTTAGAAGTCAAAGGAAACAGACAGAAACTGGTGACGATAAAAAAGGAGAAACATTTCAATGTCCACACAGCACCGGAAATGGAAACTACGCAGATCCGGCTACGTGTAAAAGATTTTACCAGGTAAAAATTTAGTTTGGTAACAAAAAAGTTAAATATAATACAAATATTTTCCAGAAATCGCTGGGATTTAAGATTTTTTTGAAGTTCCCCCGTATATACTCGGTGAAAGTCTGTTACAAATACTCGTAACAGATATTTAATTGAATCTAAATAGTTGTGTACAGATAAAATATGAATTACACTGCAATGATAAACTTCCTGTTTCATTATTATAGTCCTATTAATAATATTTTTTGCTTTCAAGGCAGACAACTTTATATGGTTTATTTACAATAAAAACACGATGACGTAGCAAAACCTTTGACGTTGCCAAATTGTAGTTATTTACTTATTACTTTAACAAAACTAAAAATGTCAATCTGGTAGCTCTTCTTTTTTATTAGAGAGTCGTATGCAAAGCTTGTGTAAGTCAATAGTCAATGTCAAACTAACCTGGGGAATTTTATCAGTACTACCAACCCGTACAATATAAATCGTCTTATCCATTGAGTATGACTTGTATTTACGTTTGGTAAATTTATATTTATTTTGATAAGCAGGAAAGTAACTAAAAAATACGTCATTGTCATCTTTAAAAGCATCAAAAGTTGTCAATAAAAACGTCTTTAGACTCTTTCTAGTACTTTTGTCTTCAATTTAATTCCTTTTCCAGTGTGTCGATGGATATCCTTACGTTAACAGATGTCCTTCGGGATTATACTTCGATGACGTTTCTAAATACTGTACATTCAAAAATGAAGCAAGATGTGGACCTTTTGCATCGAGTAAGTTCCTTTATAAACTTTCAACAACCCAAGCAGAAATTTAATATTTGATGTAACTTTTTAGCTCCTGCTCCCGTCACTGAAGAACCGGTAGATTTAGCTACAAAATGTGACCCAGAAAAATGTAATTTGCCCTACTGCTTTTGTTCGAAAGACGGTACGTTAATTCCTGGTGGATTAGATCCAGAAGACGTAAGTATTTCCCAGCCTGCTATTGTCTTCTTCTCTTTTTCAAATCCATCCATTTTATTTCTAATTATAACCAAATTAAATCTTAAAATGGCGAAAAAGATTGGTACATGCATGTAGATACCAGAAAAAGCAAGAGTGGGGATCTAAAAATAAAGTGGCATTCAAAGGGAAACTGCAAGGCTGCTTGGCACTCTCGATGTACCTATTCCTATTGGTCCAAAACATACGACACACATCTTGTCGACCGTTTGAAAACCTCTGACATCATCATCTTCAGATTCTTCTTATTTTTCAGACTCCACAAATGATTTTACTGACTTTCGATGGAGCAGTGAATTTAAACAATTACGATCATTACAGAAAAGTTTTTAATCACAAAAGACAAAATCCGAATGGTTGTGATATACGTGGGACGTTCTTTATATCCCACGAATACAGTAACTATCATATGATACAAGAACTTGCCAGCGAAGGACATGAAATTGCCACCGAAACTATTTCGTAAGTTTTCTTAACGTTTATTTAGATAATAATGAGCGTATGAGTTTATTTATGGACGCACTGTATATACGGTACTGCCAGCACATACATTAATGGCCCCTATTAATGCATGATTTACCTAAATTAATCAACGATTTTCTGCAGGCAACCCAGCGTACATCTTATAATATATTGACATTCGGCAGGCAACCAAACATACAATAGCGTCTTCAAAAAATGAATCCCAGTATAGAATTCTTCTAGTTTTTGACTTACCTATCGTTTTATTTCATTATTCTACAAAATTATAATAATTATTAGAGTTAAGATTTAAAAAAGAATTTAAGAAAAACGAAAACAGTGACATTTGAACCAGCGACCATCTCTGTCAAAAACTAGAAGTGTTTTATACTAGGATTCATATTTTGAAGACATTATTGTATGTTTGGTTGCCTACAAAATGTCAAGATGTGCGTTGGGTTGCCTGCAGAAAGGTATATCATGCATTAACGGGGGTCATTAATATATGATTTTGTCTAGTTTTGTGATTAAATTCTTTTCAGGCTTCAAAGTGGCTTAGAAAACAAAGGTTATGAAGAATGGGTGGGCGAAATGGTAGGAATGAGAGATATTCTAAAGCACCTTTCAAATATATCAAAAAGTGAAGTCGTAGGAATGAGAGCTCCATTTTTAAAGCCAGGACGTAATACCCAGTACAAAGTTAGTTTGTTTTGCGTTAAATAAACCCAATTTTAACACTATTTTATTTTATTTTACAGGTTCTAGAAGAGTTTGGTTATATTTACGACAGTTCCGTAGGTGTTCCAG
Source organism: Galerucella nymphaeae (assembly GCA_963978555.1). Taxonomy (NCBI): domain Eukaryota; kingdom Metazoa; phylum Arthropoda; class Insecta; order Coleoptera; family Chrysomelidae; genus Galerucella; species Galerucella nymphaeae. The sequence goes on from OZ021706.1 coordinate 20,458,737, forward strand.
CTTTACCTATTCCAGTGTGGCCTTATACTTTGGATTATAAAATTCCCCACGAATGCAAATCTGGTACATGCCCGACAAAAACTTTCCCAGGTAAAATTCACACTCATAGCAATCATGGATATCTTAATTTGTTTATTTTTAGGTGTTTGGGAAGTTCCGCTGAACACCCACTACGTAGAAGGCTTCGAAGGCGGTCACTGTCCTTATTTGGATCAGTGCGTGCTTCACAACCACGACGCAGATGACGTTTTCGAATGGTTACAAGAAGATTTTCTCAGATATTACGATCAGAATAGAGCACCGTACATGATGCCATTCCATACGAATTGGTTTTCAATCAAAGAACTAGAACAAGGTCTCCACAAGTTCTTAAATTGGGTACAAACTTTGTAAGAACTTTTTTGTAGGAAAATTTCATCAAAAATATTCACTTTTCTTTTAATTATAGACCTGACGTATGGTTCGTTACAACCACTCAAGCGTTAACGTGGATGACGGATCCGAAGCCAGCGAGCCAATTGAAGAATTACGAACCCTGGGAATGTAGAAAAGGGGAAAATCTACCACCGAAGCCGTGCAAGTTGCCTAATAAGTGCGCTTTGGCTTTCAAACGACCAGAGCTTAATACAACGGACACTAGGTATTTGGAAACATGCAACGACTGTCCCAATGCTTATCCATGGTTAGACGATGCCAGCGGTTCTGGAATACCCGGAAAAGATAATTACGTGCCTGATAATGTTAGAAAATAATTAATAATTTGTCATTCAAAATTCACTGCTAATCTTATGTGTGAAAATTACAGTTAATTTTCTATCGTTATTTGTTTACGTTGTATTGCCTAAATCCACTTTAACTCATACTCATACTCTTCTCCAAATTAACATTTCTATCTTCAATCTTTTTGTACTCTATTTTGTGTCCTCTGCTGGTCTATTTTCTTCAACCTCTCATTCTATCCTTCTTCTATTTACCTCATATCTTTTGATTTCACCGTATACTTCTTTTTCTTTCCTGCCATCCCTTGTATTCATTTATTCATTCAATTCCCCTATGTTCCTTCTATGATTTCTTCATTCTCATATTTTATATCTTCTCATGCAAGCATCTCCTTTTAATTCGGTTTCAATTTTATCTCTTCCTTCGTTTTCTTTATCTCGTATAATTTGTGTTCATTTTAGTTTTAGTTTTCTATTGCCAATTTTTGTTTTATTTCTGTTTAATTTGTTATATTCTCTCTATCACTTGTCCTTTGATTTCTTTCTTATCTTTTATCTTATCCAAAATCTTCAGAACTTCAAACTTTTCTACGTCTCTTCATTTCCAAATTCTTTATTGTAGCTTTCTTTTGCCATTTGATTTTACTTTCTTTTTACGCCTTTGTCTCTATTTCTTCACTTTTATTCGTCTATTTCTTTGTTTATACTTCCTTTTTGTTTTCCAAGCTCATACGTATCATTTCTTTAAACTATTTTCATTCAATCTTCACCACTGCATCAGTCCTTTGTTTCATTTCTTCCATCCTATCAATATATCTTCCTGACTTTACACTTTTTTATGTCTTTACATTTTTATATTCTTGTTTGTAGCTGTCTCCTACTATTACTTCTTCATTTTTATTTTTATTATTTATCTACACTTTATTCTTCATTCTCACTTCCTTCTTCTTTTTTAAAAAATATACTTGCTTCATCATTTCATTTAATATATATCATTTTCTCCCTATCTCTATTTATCACTTGTTCTTTGTTCTTACCTTATCTTATCAAAATAATCCAATTTTCCACTATTTCCTTTTTACTCTTCATCTATCTCTCTTCTATTTGTTTCGTATGCACTACATATTAGTTACATTTTATTCTTTCTAATCACATTTTTAAGGCTCGCCACTCTACATCTACTATAATATTAATTTATTTATTATGCAGCATATTTTTTGGTAAAACTCTGTATATGAATCATTTCACTTAGTACAAATGAAATTATTGTACGATTTAAACGTTCGCTCGATATAAAAATAGGTACCTACTGTAATTTTTAAACGTTTTTATTTTTAACATATTATTGAAGTTCAACAACAAAATTTTAAAAGCATAAGACATTAATCAACATTTACCCTCAAAATCATTCAGGCAAATATTTATTTATTAAATAATACCAATAGAATAATGTAATTTATTTATTGTTCATTCCGTAATTATCAGATAAATTATTTAAAAAAATTGTACACAAAATAATGTCCGTTGTTTTATGGTCACGTGTTATAAAATCGAATTTAATAATAAAAAATTTTAAAACTTCTTTTTCCTTTTATTTACTTTCTCCTTCATATCCACTCATTTATTTTGGCATCGAGGTATAGTACCTATTACACATTTTTCTCTTATCCCAAGTAAGTAGTAAGCAGACTAATCAAAACATTATTACCACCTGAATAATAGGTAACAATTACATCCTTGACTATAATGAACGGTTATTATCGTATTATGTTTACTCACTTATAATTGCACAAGAGGTTTGTATTTTATCGGGTAAATTTGGATTGTTTAATGAGAAACTGTTTCCTAGCAATTAGACGAGAACAACTGTCAACTATTAAAAACGCGACACCGAAGGTGGAGCGTTTTTAGGTTGACAGTTTTTCGAGTCTAATTGCTAAAGGAAACAGTTTAGAAGTTGAACAACACAAATTTACCCGATATCAATACAAACATCGAGTGTAATTCGGCAGGACAATTCAATGAATCGACTCATTGTTAGTGTTTATAAATTCAATAAGTTGTTGACAAATATGTCAAATTATTTATCATGGTAACAAATGCATAAGTGAAAAAACCACAAGTGCATTTATCAACAGTAAAAACACAAGAGCTTTTTTTTTATCGGATAAATTTCTCTTTGCAACGAGACAGTTTTGCCAATCACTAATTTTACGAGAAAAACTGACATGATAAAATCGCGACACCGAAGGTGGAGCGATTTTATCTAATGTCAGTTTTTCGAGCAAATTTAGTGATTGGCAAAAATTTGAGTTGAAGAGAAATTTATCTGGATAGAAGAAAAGCTCGAGTGTTTTTTGGCAAGATAAATTAACGACAGAATATATCGATGAACAACAACAATAATTATCTCATTGTCATTGTGTAAAAGTGACGTCCGCATACTAGAAATTGAGGAAGAGAGGTTTTTATCGCGATAAAAAAGGATGCACCTTTTTTATCGATGTCAAAGTGACAAAAACATTTCCAGGTATATGACATTTTTATATTGAAGTTAATTTATCAAAGGTAATACCACGAGTGCTTCAAATTTTATCGATAATTTTTTCTTTTCCACGAAAACTTGTTTATTTGGCAAAAATATGAAAACAAACCGATTTGATAAAATCACGACTCCGTTAGGAGGAGTGATTTTATCTAAATTCGGTTTGTTTGAATGTTTTTGCCTCAAATAAACAAGTTTGAGTGATGAAAATAAAAAATTATGTGATAAAATTTGAAGAGCGAGTTGTATTTGGGAAGATTATTTTTTTCAACAATTTAAAAGGATTTTTGAAAGCGCTTTTAGTTGTCAATAATGACAAATTCAAAGTAAAATTTTGACGTTTCGATGTAAACAAGGTTTTATCGATGAGGAAGCATAATTATCAGTATAATACCGAATGATTGGCTAGAATAATGTATTGCTATTGGTTAAAACCACCAAAATGTCAGATTTTGACAAGTGAAAAAAATAATCGCTGAAAAAGTTAAAGCTAACTTTTGCCGGTGTCAAAGTGACAATTACACTGAGGCATATGCGATTTTTTATACATGAGTTGAATTGTCATAATTAAACCTATTCGAAAGCTAGGCAGCACAGAATACTAGAAGCAACACGCAATACTGGAAGTTGAGCAGGCAACACAAAATACTGAAAGTCGAATATCGGCAACACACAATACGGAAAATCTCTGGGAAAATATTTATTTATGTCGGTACTTCACAAGCAATAGCTACGACATTAAACAGAGTTACTGGTAAGAAAAAAACTGAATATTTGTTTTATTTTAGTTTATTACATCAGTCTCAATACAGCTGTAACTATTGTCATTCCTATTAAAATATAATTGATGTGTAATTTATTGGAATAATTGCACAAATCTCCCCTACAAAAGCACATAAGAACTCTTTTATAATTCCATTTAGTATAAGCACACCTATCTTCGCTATCAGATGGTCCTCTTTGTAAGCAAATCCTTTGAGTGGCTACACCATATTCTACAAAATAAAATTAATTTAGCCTATAAATAAAAACTACTGTTTACAAGATGAAATTTGTTTCCAAATAAGAAGAATTACCTTCTTTTGCTGCATTTTCACTTTCGACTATTTTTCCACACCAACCAGATGCACAAGGTACTGTTTCAATTCCAATTTCCTGTTTATTTTCTACTAATGTTATATTAGCTGTGAATGGATCTTTACAGCTACCTAATTCCCCTCTAGATCTACACATTAAACATCTTTGAAGACCTGCAAAACAATTATTTTAATTCACCATTATATTGATTACACCTCGTATATATATACATATATGTATAAGTTTCATAGTAGGTACTTTTAAGAACAAAATATCTAAGCTGTTCCTCTTACCTTTAGTATTAACTACAAATACAGCACTAATTATAATAAATAATTTAAAAATTGTGAAATATGGATCCATCTTCAACTCTTTTTTCAATGAGACATTGTTCAATTTGACTTAGTAGTTACGTTCACACTGCATGAACAGTTTTTAAGAACTTGACGGTGACTTAACTTTCACTTCTTATTGATGGTCAGTGGTTTTATGCAAAGGTAGGAATGAACTGTAAAAGCACAGAGTCGTATCTCGTAAAACTATATTTTACTTTTGTTTGCAGATGCGGACTTAAGTATTTTAGAAAAATCTGATAATGTATAATGGAGTATACAGAAGAGCATAAACTCCTAAAACTGCACTTAATCATTATATAAAGTTTATTAATTACGACAAAATAATTGAGAAAATGTGGGGAATTAAATCAGAAAACAGCATTTTAAAAGAATATTCGAGAGCGACCCTGTAATTTTTTACGCATTCATGTACATGTAACAATTTGTTCATTATCTCAGTTAAATAAATATTGTAAATATCTATTGTAAGATACTCTTCATGTCTATACCTAATGCTCTTTTTTTTTATTTAGATTTTGTATTAAGGAGATATTTTAATTTAATAATATTAGCCTGTAAATTTTGCGCCGATTAGGTGCATAGATAACATACATGTTAGGTGCAACTTCACATAATTAAGAAAGAAGAAATTTAAATCTGACGGAAACAATAACGATTCGAAATTCTTTCTGTTCGTCCATTTTATTTTAAACTCGTATTAGTTTTGTTAAAAGTGAATCGTTTTAAAATCACTTTTGATTATATTAAAAGTGATTGAACGTGAATGTACTATAGACAATTTTCGGTTAGTGCGTGATCCGCGATTTACAAACATTTTCGTGGAAGAAAACTGAAGCTGTTACCTGTTGCCGCCTTGTATTCGGGAGCTGATATCTATAAGAAAAAAGTGTATCGGTAAGTCGTTTAAAATAATTCTCATATTCTTCCTGTTATATTATGCATGTATAAGTAGTACTTGTCGGATTTATGTGAAACGGTTTGTTCTTTTCCTTTGCTATACTTATAGTAAAAGACGAGCTTCTAAACGTAACTAAGTGTTTTCCTTTTTTATATAATATGGCTGACCAAGGCGATATCATTCTCGTATCCGGGGCTTATATTGCTTTATATGAGAATGTAAAGTTTTAGATAACATACTTATACCGAGACTTATACTTACCTAATTCTAGAAATAAGGGGACCGGTGAACTATAGAAAACCAATATTTTTGAATGATTTTGCAATTTATCATCATGTTCTATAGAAAATATTAACATATAAAGGCCCTTGAAGGGAATACCTCCCACATTACACTATCAGTGCTTTACGAGCTTTGATTTTAGTATATAGTTTGCTCATTATTCTTGCACAAATGTTGCTTCTTATTTTAAAGTAACTTTAAATTTGGATAGGTAGGTATACTATGTTTGGTAGATACTTTTTAACAGTATTTGATATTTCATAAACGATTTCCTCTCAATCGTTCAACTGATTTGCTTATTTTGTTAAGAAGAAATAAAACCACAAGATAACTATTAGGTGATTTAAAAAAAAGGTTTATTTATTTACATTTTTTTAAATGCTATCATAAGGCCTTTTTCAATAATTAAATAAAAAAGTATTTGAAATAATTTACATTCATTATTTTAGTAATCTTATTCCACTATGTCAGTAGATTGCTCTAGAACGGCTCCACTATATGCTAAGTCCCAATAATGTTCCACTTTATGCTTTTTAAAATGTTCCCTAGCAAGTTTTTCAGTTGGACATACTTTAAATTTAACTTCTCCAAAGTTTCTTTGCTTGGAAGTACCTTCCCACACCAAAATACATTTATTTGGTACCAAATTCCCATCGGGATCTTTCACCAGGTCTTCTTCCCATTTAATACGATTCAGCATCAACCTAAAACATGCAAACATTCAACTTATTTACATATAAACATAAAAAAATTTATATTTACCTTTTATACTTTTTTTGTTGTTTGGGCCCTCCTTCCACTACTATTACACAGCAATCTGGATATAAAAGTACGCATCCCGTCATAAAAAGCTGCTTTGCATTAGTTTCTACTTTGAATTTCTTAGAGGCGAGTCCATGAAGATCTCGAATTCTGTAAACTGATACGTTGGCACCTGAACAAGACAAATAAAAATTATAGTAAATACAATTATATGAAAAAGAAATTTCACTTACCTAAAGCAGTATCTTCCTTAATTTTTTTAATCTTCTTATCCCTTTTCTGTTCACTAGTTAATTTTCTAGCAGCATTAGCATCTTCGTGAGCTTTCTGCCTTTTTGCCATCTGTTCTCTAACATGTGCTTCAATTTTTGTGGGATCCTGTACTGCTTCTGGCCCCAACGCTCTCATTAAATTAGATATTCTTAATTTTGGTTCTGGAGGAGGTTCTAAACCTAAACGGATCTTTTCTTGTTCTTCTTTCCACATTTCTCTACGATTCTGGCGACGTAACTTTTTCCTTTCTTTCTTGGTAAGGAATACTGGCATATAAACAGGTTTTATAGGGTCAGCTGTAGATAAAAATAAAAAAATTAAATAATTTAGAGTATATTAAACTTTAATCAATACTTACTTGGACATCTCATTTGTGTTGGATGTTCTACCAAAGTATTAATAGCTGATTCTTTGATAGCAATTTTATTTCCTTCCATTGTTTCCAAATTGTCAATTAAAATAACCGAGTCCCACCATTCCATTTGTGGAATTTCTTCACAAAGTCCCTCTGACTTTGCTATTAGAGCTAATTTAGTTGCAGATGATATACCAGTCTTTTTTGCTATTTGAGATATTTCATTTTGAAGTTTTTCCAGCTGGGCCTGAAACAAAAAATCAGATTATAGATCATTTTCATTTAAAAGCGTGTTATGTAAATACCTTCATTCTTAATCTTTCAGCCAGTTGTTGGAATTTGCCTGGTTCGTGGAATCTCAAAGCTCTTTTATTTCTTGTGGCAGGTTTTATACCTAATCTAGGATCTACAAATCTAGTTTCACTATTATCCTCTCCATGTTTATCCGATCCTGACCCTTTAAACTGATCTCTTTTCATAGCTCGCATGTTAGCTTTTAATGTGGGTATAACATGAGTAAGCTGTACCATTTTCCCTAAAATATTGCAATTTTGTTACATATAATTTTATTAGTTGATAATATACAGTAATTTACCTGATTTATCAATTGTTCTTCCATCTTCATCCAAAATTAATGGAGCTGGTTTGTTCTGAGGTACTGGCATTTGTATAATATTAGGTAGTATACCAGAAGAAAATTTACTTTTAATCTGTGCTTGTAGTTGAGCAATTTTTCTAGCTTTATCAGCATCACCTCGATTTAACAATCCAGTTGGTATTCCATAGATACTAGGAGTAGGAATATTAATATTGGCAATGCTTATATTTTTAGTAGGAGGTGGAAGTGGTTTTTTTTCTTGCTCAGATTTAGACTTTGGTCGATCAGAGTCTTTGCTTGTTCCATTTTTGGATCGTTTAGAATCGCTATCCCTCTCTCCTTCATGAGATCTTTTCTTAGGCTTATGGGATGCTTTAAAATCTTCAACTAAATCAATTATTTTTTCAGCTAATCTACTTGCTTTTTTACTGTCTAAATACACTCCAAGTTTATCCGATATTTTTTTCCTGTCATAACCGTTTGATACACAATCTGTAACAGTCCTAAGCACTGATGAATCATTATTTCCCAAAGATTTATTCACTACTTTTTCTATAGAAGGTTTCAATTCATCTACTTCTCGTCTAGATAAATACGACATTTTTTGGTTTGCTCAAGTAATTTTATTAACTTATAAATATATATTTGCAAATAAGCGAATTGAAAGTCTGAAACGTTTTGTAAACGACCAAGTTTGAGGTTACAGATTTGACATTTGTCTTTGAGCTAGGATTATACGCCAACTTCATGCTGGTCTTTTTTATAGTCTACACCACAGATCTATATTGGTTCAGTGGAGTTATTGGACAGTATAGGAGAAAGTGGAGCATATTTATAGTATTTAATGTATTTTGTGTATAGGATAGAGTGGTGTTAAATTTGGTATACAGTAAAAAGCAGTTTATATCTTCGTCACTTTATTTTTTCGAACAGTAAAACATTCTGAACAAAAATGAAATACTTACATATTAATAAAAATATTTTTGGTAACAAATCATCATAATTAGTTTTGATTATACACTTGATAAATACATTTTCATATTAATACTGCAATTTGTACAAATACTATCACAGTTTCCAACTTTAATTATGTAAAATGAACTACATACAATAGAGATTTTTTGAAAAATATCACTTCAAATCTAAAAATAAACACCGAAACTCAAGTTCGGACTTTTCACAAGTCATTTGACCCGGTTCATTATGGAATTCTTCACAAATTCTATAAGCGTCTTCATATTATTTATCTATCATTATTTTCGCTATATTTTTTTATTAACTTCATTAATTCTACGTATAAGAAGCAATCTCTTCCAGCAGGTTTACAGATTTCTCTGTGGTCCAAAGGAACATCGCATTTAATACCGATTTTTGCGTCTAAAATAAAATTTAAAAAATACAAATGTATTTGAAATCACGTAAAGTTGATTCAAAATCAATTGCAGAAGAAGTGACGTCTTCCTTCTCGATTGTCAATAAAAGCTAAGTATAACCGAGTGTTGCGATCTTAATTGGGTCACACTGTATATCTAATCAAAGGAAAAAATCGCAATCTGCAATTCATTATGGATAAATTTTTACCTGCAGAATCGTAGGCTACTATTTTTAAGTATATAAACGACATTAGCGTGAAAGAAGTTTCTATAAAGCTAAAAATATCCATTGTTGGCTTTTCTTGTCTAATTATCTCCAAAAACTTTTTATGCAAATCCAAAATAAAATTACAATCTGAAAATGAAAAATTTCACAAATATTTACAATGAACAGTTAAATATGTTTGTAAATTTTGATAATCATTAAAAATCTTTGGGCTTCAATAGAGTTATAACTTTTATAACAGACCTATACTGATCTTATCACACTAAACAATCACCCTGCATGCAATATATTGAAATATGAACAGATTTACTCACTTCTTTGTATTTCAAGTAACTCTACACTTCTTCTTAATAATGGTAAATTAAAATCAGCCAATGTAGAACCTTTGTGTGGTACGCTGTACCACATAATTGCTTTTGATTGGTCGAATATATTTCTTACTTCGACCCTTTCGGAATTTTCGAATGCTAAAATAGACAAAAAACGTTTAACCTGAGATGTTTAATATTTACATTTCAGCTCTTAAACATAAAAAATCATGTGCTGGCCTTGCCTATACTATGTCAGTTCACGCTTGGTCAATATTCTTTAATAACAAATATAATTTATAAACTATGAATTCATATCCAGAAACAAAATATATTAAATACTATAAATATGCTCCACTTTCCCCTATACTGTTCAATAACTCGACTGAAGCAATATAGATCTGTGGTGTAGACTTTATAAAAAAGAAGAGCATGAAGCTGACGTATAATTCTAGCTCAAAGACAAATGTCAAATCAGTAACGTCAAAATTGGTCGTTTACTAAACATTTCAGGATATCAACATAATGATTACAGTTTTTCGTATCATGCTACAGAATGTCCGAGAAGCATCTACATTTTCTTAAATCTCGAAAAATATGTAAGAAACATTTTATCAACTTATAGTGATTAGTGATATTTACCATTGATCATCATCTGTTTGATGTATAATCCTCCTTTAGAGTGACCTACCCACATTATGGGTTTCCTTCCTACCCCTATTTTTATTAATCCTTCTATCATTTCATTACTTCTAGCAATCAAATTCGTTCTAAAACAAACAAAAAAGTTGACAACATTTATGTTTTGGAATAAAATCATAAACCACACTCACCTTTTCCTTTTTTTCATCCAACTAGGACACCAAAGAACGTCAGTAGTATAGTTAATTGCGATTATCCTGGCTTTTGGACAATCTTTCGGTAACCAATCCCTGGGCCAACATTCAGTATAATCACTAGAACTTATTATTTCTTCTTCTTCATTACTCATGTACGAAACTTCGTTATTATCTTCCCTTTTGGCAATCTTTTTCGGTACACGAGAATACATTTTTGAAAGAGTCCTTTTCAAAGGATGATCCTTAGTTGGAACATACATATTTCCTGTAGACTGCCTCCGTATCGGCGTTTGGTTGCTCAGTTTGTGTTTACTTGTTCTCCAAGTACCTAAAAACAAAAATCATACTTATTGCGGTTTCACAGTCCCCCAACAAGCATCACTACAATTATAGATGCAAAACACAAAGACAACTGTCCTGTCTTTATTATTATTGGCCTCAATTTTGTATTCTCCAATGTACACTGTACACTTAGTGATATAAAAGAAGTTGACCTGTAAATTGGTTGATCGTAAACTTAACTTGATGTTCTAGAATCTTTTGTCAGTAGTTTAATTAAATAATTTCCTCTCTTTTATGTATTTGTTAGTCTAACAAAGAAAATCTGTTTATATCTAAACATTCCGTGAACAAATTATATATGTTTTCATACCTTTTGTAGAAAAATAATTGTTCTGTGTACAGGAAATTTTGTCAGGCACATTTTCAAACCATTTTCACTTACGCTTTCCATTATTGAAACATATAATATAAGAATCATTAGAGAAAATCTTGGTCTTACCTTGTTTCCACGTTTTATCGATCCCCCCGTGTAAACCATGTAAAAATATAACATCAATTTCAATATCTTTCGGTTCAAACAAAACAAGACATTCAACAGATTTTTCCGAAGATTCCAACTCTGTATCTTCACCTCCTTCACCAGTAATAACAGCTCTGTTCTGTCCATCTGGATCTTGGGTTATTCTTAAAGTTACTATAAATAATGAACTACAATAATTACAGATATAGATAATCTTCAGAGAGGCAAACGTTCCACCTGAAGCATATAATAAGCCAACAGGCTGTGGTACTCCCGAAATAAGAACGGCTCCCAAAAAAGATATATATAATGGTAAAAAAAAATAACTTGCCTGGTAGAGAAATTTTTTGCACTGATGCTAATGATCTTGAAACGTTATTGGCTACGAATGCGACTACGGCTGGAAATATTTGATCTCTTACATTTTGGAATACCACTTGTGGGTTTCTGAAGACGGTGTAACAAACAGTCGAAATAGGTGGTAAAATTGAGTGGACTATTATGTCAATAACCACCCACAATTTACTGAAATAATAATAAAAAGTTGTTAGTCAAAGTAACAGCCACCGTATTATCCATATTTAGCAGTATGGGATTACTTTAAATTTAAAATTTTAAGTTTTTTATACCTTGCCGGTATAACTAAATATGACACTTTACTGTCAAATTGACCGTTTACTTCCGGATGGAGTATGCTTTGATCGCACATTATATCCTCTACTTCCATATTCTGTAACAAATGATTGAAAATATTATTTAGATTTAAAATTTTTGTAACGTTTATCTCCAGATAGACATAATTACTCATTTTTTAAAATCTTTTACTGTATAGAATAGGAAAAAAACATTATTTGTCCCAAGTAAGTCTTCTTTAAGTTTGCCAAACAGATTAGGTATTCTATAAATAACCTTTATTAAATGAAACCCAATCGAAGAATCACTTTTTTCAGGCATTTAGATCAGTACAAAGTCAATGCTAACGTTAATAATTAAAATAAATAATATTATTGACACCTTTAAGTACACAGGGGCATGCCAACCCTATAGGAGTGCGCCACTCCTCCCGTTGGCACCAGGCAAACAAAGAAAGAAAGTTTTTAAAAAATTTTCTACCTGCTATGTCTCAAATTTTCTTTTTTTTTTTTCTTCCAAGTTCCAAACACAATTCATCATCATCAAGAATGTATCAAATTGTTGATATTATTTTAGGATTTGCTTTATTAAATCAAACAAAACATACAAATAGAAAAATATTACCCTTTTTCTTTTAATCTATTTTGGGGTTTCAGTCGAGGTCGAATACTTGACTTTTAAGTTTAATTGATTTTGATTCGAAGACAAGTCAATAGTTGCCTGCTCGTTATTTTGATTGAAAGTGGGAAGTTATAAATGAAAAGATTATCAAAAATGACAACAGAAAATTGCATACTACATTTTTAAAATAAAAATGTTAACCTAGTTGAATGATAATAATAATAATATGTATATCTTTATGTATTCTCCTTGGTAATGTTACGAGGGTCATTATAAATATACTAAAAGTGTGTATTTACTTGATTACAGTTTCCGCACTTTTTAAAAAAGTAGTATTCAAAATATACATTGCAGATATGTTTAGATTTCTTTATCTTCACTATTATTTATAACAATCTAAATTTATTAAAACTAAAATAAAAATCTCAACTAATAGCTATACATTACCTTACGTTTCGAGCAATATCATCCTACAGGAACATGATAATGTTTTCAATATTATTACACTTTATAACACAAATTCTATACTACGACTTCCAGAATTATCAAGTTGATCTCCGCTGCGAAGCCATAGAACAATATATTGCAAAGCGAAATGACTAAACTGGGAACTGAATGTGTAATGTAATAGAATTATAATCCTAGGATACATGGAGGTGGCTGTCGCTAAATACAATGCACGTGCGTTAATATTTGCACAAATTGCTGGAACTGAGTCGAACAGAACATACTTGGAAGGAGATATTCGAGGTAGAATATATGGAATTGGACTGGTCGACTGTTTGGAGTTAGCGAGATATGAAATAGGCCAGTTTGAATATGTATATGTATGTTTAGTTCATAATATTTCGATGAAATAAAAAAATTCAATTATATTTGTGTGTGTATGTGTGGGGGAGGCTGGATTGGAAATGTGTATCAAAAAGGCAGGTCATAAATCATACCACATATTCTAGGTCTAAAAATAACTCGATGCAACTCAAGTTACCCGATAGTAAAAATATGCATGCGAAAAAAGTTACAACCCTTCGAAGTTACCCAATGAAAATTGATTTATTCAAATATTTCGACAGTTGACAAGTGGCTTTCTTATGATAAGAGCATCTTAAAAAAAATTCAGGAATTAGGTATTGCACCCCGTTAAAAATTTATGGGAGTTAATTGAGATCCCCTACCCCCCTAAAATGTTTGTGTACGTTTACAATTTAATGCTTATTGTGGCACCATTATTTAAACACAATATTTTTGAAACTTTTTAGAGTTATCAGTTTTTTAGATGTTTTTTTCAATGACTTTTGTCTGCATTTATTTTCCGTTCCAAGTACTTGGCTATGACTTAAAACTGTTCGGAACTATTCCGCCTCATACCTAACCGCAACCTTGTAGAGCACTGAGCAATTGTTATGAAATATTTTGTTGGAATTATTTTTCGACCAATTCATAAAGAAATCCTCCAGTATTATGTACTCGAGTAAATATATCAATCACTGTAATGCTTAAAAGATAATATTGTGGACATTTAGATGAATAACAAAAAAAATTGCGACGTACCTACATCATATTTAAAAAAAAAATATTCCTTTGAATTGTCTATATACAAATAAACGAAAAAAATTATAATTTTGTTTACAACTAGAGATTAGAATAGGAATAATTGGAATTAATTTTTCATTGTGGCTAATTCTATACAAATTTTGTTAGTTGAAAGAAAATAAATAATTATTAAAGCACAAGCATAACGACCCCCCAAACCGACTCGGTACAATAATAACCATGTTAAGGGCTGGGACATTTATAATGAATTACTCTGTACCTACATCCGAATGAAAAAAAATATTTTTACTTACCTAATTCCAGTTTCCTCGTATAATCCCTAATAATAGTAGTTGTCGTATGGCGATTAAGTATCGTGTATCGTGTCCGATCCGATCACTCGGTGTAAGAATAGCTTAATTTTATGAGTAATGTTCCCAAAATGTTATAAAAATCGAGAATTTCTCACCCCTACTTTGTTAAATATTAATTGAGCAATTTTTTTTTTGAAATATTATAAATTTTTCGAAATTTCCTCAATTTTTAATGGCAATATGAATGACAAGTGCGGTAATGCGTCATAACTTATTAACATTCGAGCTGTTCAGTAGTTGAAGTGTAAAATTTAAAAATAAATATAGTAGTACCTAATTTCCCTACATTTATTCATACAATAGAACTATTTACTTTCTTATCTTCACATACGTTTTTTATCATTCTAAAACAGTACCGGCCGAAAAAAATTTTAATAAAATATTATTACTTTTTCCATAATGTATGTATGTATTTTTGGGGTAACATTCACTGAGACCTGAAAGATCTATTGTGCCCCCTTACTTCTACTTAGTTTCTGAGGAAAGTCTCTGAAATTAGTAGCTCCTTTAGTCCTATTTCCCGGAGGAATTTCAGAACATCTGCAGGCCTCAACTTAGGTAAATGTTCCTCTTCTATCCAGTAATCTCCCAGATACTGTGCTCAAGGATTCTGGAGTGCTGTGCAGTTGGAAAGTATGTGGATGGAGGTTTCTTCTACCAAGCCACAATATCTGCATTCTTCTTCTTCTAGCAAACACTTAGTTGAGACCCAATATATCCTGTGACATTTTCATTGAAATTTATGAAACGAGCCCATTCTTGTCCAAGGATTTGGCGCCCCTTAGATCCAGGATTGGGTAATAATTAATATAAAATAAAAATTCAATATAATAATTGTATATATTTGCAGTGGAGGTATATTAACAAAGTAAACCAATGAATAATTATAAAATTTAACACTATTTACATTAAAAAAATCCTAAAATAATTGACTAACTCGAGAAAATAGGAAATCGATCATTTTCCAATAAGATCAACAGTTCTGAAAGTTGGTTTGAACTTGTGAATTTTAAATTGCACTGAACCTTTAGTAGTGTATCGTGTAGTATGAAAATTGCAGTTAGTGGTGATTGGGTTCAGTAATTCAGAACTATTACTTTGAAAAAAATATTATCATCTTAAAAGGAAAACAATCAATTATTTATTTCACTTTATATACAAAATCTAGTTTGGTATTATCTATAATAAAATCACAGACACTAATTTACACTAATTTTAAACCTGGCCATTATATTTACAAGCTGACCATTATTAACACTTACATTTTAAAACATGAAAAAACACGTAGTATATAACATTTACAATAATCCTAAGCGAATGAGACGAGAATGTTACAAATTAAAAAAGTTAGCAAGATAAATCGACAACATTTTTGACAAATTCAACAACGTACAGGTTTAAAATGTTTATAAAAAGCTACTATTCATTAAAATCGTCACATTTCTCGAGTTTTTTTTTATTAACGAAGGTTTTAAAAATTGGCAAACATTCTCATTTCAGTATTTTAGAAATAAGTAAGAATAATTTACAAAATATTACAATTATTAGTTAGTATGTTGAATAAAACAACATATAAACGTCAAAAAAACATCAAACGAGCTGAATTTTTAAAAAAATCAACACTTTGGGACTTATTTCAAAATTTTCGAGTTATAAGACTTACCACAATAAAAGAAGTATGTGGATTTTTTGGAATAAAAATTGTTTATGAAGTTAGAAAGAAACAGACCAAACTTTAATACATCGAAAACTGAGTCATTAACTTTAGATTCTCCTGGAGATCCTCTCTATTTTTTTTTCAAATGGCTTTGTTTATAAAGAGATTACAAATACAAATTGCGACCCTAAGTAGAAAAATATGTAAAATTCGATCCAAAAAAATGATCAGAATAAAAAAAAATGAAAAACAATTGGAACTTTTTGTGAAAATGCATTGTTTTCTCCAACACACTGTATAACGACACGAAAATGAGAATGATCCGTATTGATCCTTAAAAATGGACGTGTTCCATCCCATATCTTACTGCTTCTTCATCTTGCTAGTATCCTGCGGCATTTGAAAAGGATAAGGCATCCTACCGTGGGCCATCAACTCCGCGTACAGTTTGAGTTGTTCAGGCGTGGGCATCGGTAAGATCGGCGCGGAGTTTAAATTGTTGGTGGAATATAAATTCTGCATTGCTGCAGTGTAATACATAGTTGGATCTATGAAAGGAAGATAGGGCGGCATATTTTTACTAGTATGGTCGTAAAATTGCGTTAAATAAGGCGGAAAAGCCGGTAAAGTATTCGAATATTGTTTTAAATTTTGCTGCGGTTGTCGACTAGACGCCGCCGGTTTCGCTGATTCGTGTTTCATCATCAAATTATAATCCATGTTTTGTTTTGGTTTGTATTTTCCGTTTTCTTCGTTTTTAGTCAACTTTGACGGAACGTAACAGTCGGTCGAGACTCGTTTTTGCGGTGGTACTTGCGTAGACGTACCCGTCTGATAATTATTGTACATTTTTTGTTGCGATCGAGGATAATTATTTTTGCTGTTCGGTCCTACCAAAGTTATTTCCAAGTTCGGACCCAATCGCCTACCGTCCATTATCGAATTCGTCTTGTACAAGTTTTTAGTGACGCTGTCTCGATTAAAAGGTGAATTTGAAGACGTTTGCGGTATCCTCATTATTTCAACGATCGGTTTTTGCGGGCTGTTCACCGATAAATCAACCGGATCCCCACCAGGTTGTCTCAATACCGAATCGACGAATTTCGGTGCGTGGACGATAGGGTTAAGAATGTCTTTGGGATTCCCGTAAATTGTTTTCTCCGAGTAGGTATAAATCGACCTCGATTGGACGACTTTAGGAGGCGAAGCACCGTTTACGAAACTAGAACTAGGAACGGACGATTTCTTCGTAGGCGTTGAATGTACTTGGCTAATATTTAACGTTTGAGGAACTGTTATGTGAGTTCTTTTTAAAGGAACACTGGTTGGAGGCGGCATAGTTTCTGATTTAGGAGGTTTTGGAATTAGTTGTACCGGAGGGGTTTGTATAACCGAAGGTCGACCGTCTTTTTGCGTCGAAGTTCTTACCGGCGTTACTTCCAATCCACCTTCTTTTAAAATATCCAATTTTCTCTTTTTAAATTCGTGTATGAAATTATTTTTGTAACTTTCGGGTTCCAAGCTAGCGGTTTCGGGAGCTTTCGGTCTATAAGGTACTATTATTTCCAGATTCTTTTCTGGGGATTTTATTAACGGTATGTTTTCTTTTCCTTCTATCGGTGACATAGCCTCACTTACAGGTACTTTAACTGCTACTGGTGTTGCTGCTGTTTCCGTTTTTTCCATCTCTATTTTTATTTCTTCTTTATTTTCTGTTTCTTCGGTTTTTATGGGAATTGGACTGTTTTCTATTTTTACCGAAGAAGTTTCTTCTAATTTTATTGGATTTGTTTCGGTTTTAAGGTTGGTTTCTATTTTCACTGATATTGTCACGGGTAGATTTGTATTTTCTATTTTAATTTGACCATTTTTTTCTTCGGTTTCGGCTTTCACCGAGTCGTATTCTATTTTCACGGGATGGGTTTGTGTAATAACAGTGGAAAGTTCCGTTTTTACTGTCATATTTTCCGTTTTGATTACTAATTTTTCCACTTTTTTGACGTCGTTTCCATCTTCTGGCTGCTCTATCGACGGTTGCCATTTTTCATTGTTATTATTGTTGTTGACATTGTCTTTTTCACTCTGTAATTGTTTGTCTTTTTGTCTATCCGGTTTCACGCGGACGCTTCTCAAAGATGACGGTTTCCCTTCTGGCTTAACAATTTCCTGAAAATAAGAAAAAAAATTAACAATAATCTTCATAAAATCCAATCCTACAATGATTATTATGCTCAATACTTTTAAAAATTGTTCCCAAACACCAACAAAATCCCAATTTCTGTATCTGTAGAGTAGGGAGGGTGAGTGTAGGCTCAAAGCACTTAGGCCAGATGTGACTCATTCTACATCCTCCGGAGGAGTTGTCGTCCTAGGTCATCGTCCATCCTGTCCTTCTCAGGAAGGTGGACAGGTCACTAGGAAACATCTCCTTTATATCAGCAGGTGTCTGAGAGCCAGAAAAAGGTCAGGCACAAGGCAGTCCAACAGTCCAATCCTGCTATATGACAAATGCCTGTTAGATACTACATTTCTCAAAGGATGTATAAAGGTCAAATTAATCAATCCTGGTGAATTACATCAGTCTAAAGCTCATCTTGCACCACCTACGGCAGTTTTCCTTGCAAACCAGAATGACCAGGAATCCAGATCATCTCTTATCCCAACTTCCCTTTGGAGATAGTTGATAAACAATCATAAATTTACCAACATGAACAGTGTTAACTTTCAAGAAACTGTTCATTTTTCTATTATAAAGACACAAAGAACAAATTTAAAACCCAGAATGGTATTAACTGTAACTCCCGAATAAATCACTAACCTTTGTATCTGTTACATTTTCCGAAATGGATAATTTTCTTGAGGTGGAAGGTATTGAACTGTCACTACTAGATTCGGCATCGCTTAAGCTGCCACTACCTCGTTTATGTTTTAATCTTCTTCTTTCCGAACCTGGTAGCGTTTTATAGTCTTCTCCTCTTTGATGTCTTTCGTACGGCAATAAAAATCTGGAAATTCAAGATATTATAAGTTACTTAAATGAAAAAATAAAATTAATATACCTTTCGTAATGTCTTCTTATAATCGTAGCTGCACTTGTACTATTCTGGTGTCCACTCATTTCATCGAAAATGGATTTCCACAAGCGATTGGTCGTTACGCAATCGTATCCCCCTAATTTTTGTACTCTGGTGAAAAATTCGTGTAAATTCACTAAAAAAAATATTTTTATTTGAATACACAATACCATAGAACAAGTGGTTGGTGATTGTTTATCACTTACGTTCTTTGTATCCCAGGGAAGGGATTCTTCCGATGGGGGTTCGATTTGATTTCATAAAAGCTCCAAGTTTTCGGACGAATTCTTTGTTTTCATTATTTTCGTGGCATCGGGTACTACGCCGAGGAGCACTTTCAGTACCTTCTTGAGCATTGTTCTTTGCTTCAGCCTAAAAAAAACAAAATAGTGGTAAATAACAACTAAGCTACGATTAATATAAATAGAGATGGTATTAAACGGGCAGGAAAGAACGCTGCCATCTTCACAGACAGCCACTGGCACTCGATCCCATAGAGGTCAACTCTTAGTTGGTATGGGTGCATTAAACGCACTTGGGGATCATTGTAAGGTCATGTTAGCCTGGGTATTACACCATGGGCAAGTAATTACATGGAAGGTTTAATCTAAAAGCTAGTTTCAAGGGATGGCAATAGATCTGAGAATGTCTCAGTAGGATATGCCTTTTGCCATCTTCACAGACAACCACTGAAGGCACTCGATCCAATAGAGGTCAACTCTTAGTTGGTATGTGTGTCTTAAACGCACTTGGGGATCATTGTAAGGTCATGTTAGCCTGGGTATTACACCATGGGCAAGTAATTAAATGAAAGGTTTAATCTAAAAGCTAGTTTCAAGAGATCACAATAGATCTGAGAATGTCTCAGTAGGATATGCCTCTTGCCATCTTCACAGACAACCACTGAAAGCACTCTATCCCATAAAGGTCACCTCTTAGTTGGTATGGGTGACTTAAACGCACTTGTGGATCATTGTAAGGTCATGTTATCCTGGTTATTACACCATCGGCAAGTAATTACATGAAAGGTTTAGTCTAAAAGCTAGTTTCAAGAGATCACAATAGATCTGAGAATGTCTCAGTAGGATATGCCTCTTGCCATCTTCACAGACTACCACTGAAGGCACTCGATCCAATAGAGGTCAACTCTTAGTTGGTATGTGTGTCTTAAACGCACTTGGGGATCATTGTAAGGTCATGTTAGCCTGGGTATTACACCATGGGCAAGTAATTAAATGAAAGGTTTAATCTAAAAGCTAGTTTCAAGAGATCACAATAGATCTGAGAATGTCTCAGTAGGATATGCCTCTTGCCATCTTCACAGACAACCACTGAAAGCACTCTATCCCATAAAGGTCACCTCTTAGTTGGTATGGGTGACTTAAACGCACTTGTGGATCATTGTAAGGTCATGTTATCCTGGTTATTACACCATCGGCAAGTAATTACATGAAAGGTTTAGTCTAAAAGCTAGTTTCAAGAGATCACAATAGATCTGAGAATGTCTCAGTAGGATATGCCTCTTGCCATCTTCACAGACAACCACTGAAGGCACTCGATCCAATAGAGGTCAACTCTTAGTTGGTATGGGTGTCTTAAACGCACTTGGGGATCTTTGTAAGGTCATGTTAGCCTGGGTATTACACCATGGGCAAGTAATTACATGAAAGGTTTAATCTAAAAGCTAGTTTCAAGGGATCACAATAGATCTGAGAATGTCTCAGTAGGATATACCTCTTGCCATCTTCACAGACAACCACTGAAGGCACTCTATCCCATAAAGGTCACCGCTTAGTTGGTATGGGTGTCTTAAACGCACTTGGGGATCATTGTGAGGTCATGTTAGCCTGGGTATTACACCATGGGCAAGTAATTACATGAAAGGTTTGGTCTAAAAGCTAGTTTCAAGGGATCACTATAGATCTGAGAATGTCTCATCTAATATAGTACCAAACTTACCTTTGTACTGGTAGTAACAGAACATTCGGATTCGTTGCTTTCCGAACCCGGCGAAACGCTCCTTTTTTTTCGTCTGCCTCTAGGTCGGCCCTTGAGTTTTGGAGCCAAATGATTGCAAAGTAATTCGTGACCTTCTAATTCGGGATAATCGAAAGTATCTCTGCAGAAGAGTACTCTGGTGTTAGGATGAATTACGTAGAATCCACCCAAAGCGTTTACTATTTTATATTTTAAATAGATGTCTTCGACGCCGTCTAGTCGTTTCATCATGGCCCTGTATCGGCAGTATTTTGGAAAACTTAAAATAACCACGTGTGGATCTTTCATTGTTTTTGAATTATCTGAAGAAAAAAAAACAATGTTACAAATTAAAATCTATTGATTCTGTTGAGCTGGTGGTGGTTTACAAGGTCAAACGCTTTCTTTAAATCTGTGAGATGAATTGATTTAAATACCCAACACTCTGGATAGGACTTTTTGTCCTGATGTCAATTTATCAAATTAATGGTTACTTTTAAAAGTCAATAACTTTTTCTGAATATATGCGTTGCCTTGGTCCAAATACCCAAGTCTCTGGCAAGGATTTTCAGTCCTGAAACTTCCCCAGGTGTCTACTAATCAAATTGGTGGTTATTGAACTGTCAAAAATGAAATTTTGCGATGCCTATGTTGAAATAGGCTAGGATTTTCTGTACTGAAACTTCAATTTATCAAACTATATAGTGGGGTGTTCTTGTCTTTATTGTTTGCAAGTTTATGGAATCAATTTTATGTGAAAAATGGTATTTTTCTCCAACCATCAAAAAATGTTGACATTTTTGTACTATTTTCAGGTGCAAAAACCATCGATTCCCTTACATGTGAGCTCTCTAATTGAAATTTGAAGAAAAAAATATTGTCTCTTACAAACTTAGTAAAACAAACTATTTGGGCAACTATTTATTTGTTATTTATAGTGATATTGAATGTACAATTGGATCAATTATTGCCAAAATTCAAAGCAACACTGAAATTATCACTAACAATTTTTGAACAATTCAAAAGATTTTCATTAATGTTAGAACAACTCAAAATATTCTCCGTAACTGTTGATGAAACATTGGAGGAAATATCTGAACAGGTACTTGTGCCTTCTTTGTCAGGTTGAAATATTTTTCTGGCATTATTCTCTTTGTTGATATATATCCTTCTGCTACTGTACTCGATTTACAACCTCCACGTCTTTTAAGACAAGTGAGATCACCGCCACCTTCAATAAGAAGTGTTGTTTTGTCTGCAAAATTATGCACTTTTAATCCTTATAATATAATATACTATTACTTTAAAAACACACCTCGTATATCACAATATTTATATATAGCCTTCAATAATAATTATTATTAGACTTATAAACTGTAAAACTATTGTATGAGTGATTTTAAATGTATTCTTTTTTCAAAGTATGTCAAGTGATTGATAAGTTTTTATTTCAATCATTCCAGTGAACAATAATAAAGTTTATATAAACTGATGTTCTGCTTTTATTAAAGTGTAATTTTTTGTATTGAAGGTACAATTTGGAATTATACATTTTCACAAAACAATTTTTAACTAGGTAAGTTGTAAATATATTTCTATTGAAACCCACTGAAATTGATAAATTCATTTGTAGACAGCAAAATATATTTTCATTTACAGTGTTTCACTAACATGTCTAGAATAGTACCCGTAGCATTTTTAGTACTTGCAGTACTATTAGTTGATTCTAGTGGTTATAACAAGAGAAAAGGTTTCAAAGGTTACACTTCCGGTAATAAAATTCTCAATCGACATTTGGGTTTGCGAACTGAAGAAGAAAAAAATTGTGTCTGTATGAATTGGAGAAATTGTGAAGGAACCATCAATCCATATCCAACGTGAGTTTGAATATTTTTTATTGAGACACGCTGTATACCTAAACAATATTTTTTTTCAGTAATCCTTGTACACCAAGTTATTCGTTTGTTTGTTGTATCCAGCCTGATCCTGAACCGAATCCGGGAGTGAACAATTATAATACAGACTATGAAGAAAACAAATTTTATGGTGATGATTCATTGGAACTTCCGTGGTTAGAAGAAATAAAGAATCCTTAAGTTGGACATACTGTATATAAAAATTGAAAAATTAAACGTAACTTACCCAAGTGTTTTCTTTCGGTTTCAACATCTGTATAGTCCAATAAAGTTTCGTTTATTGTAAAACTTAATCCGGCGGGTTTTCTAGGAGGCACGTCGTCATCGTTAGGATTTTCATCCGATTGCTTCATGTCTTGTTCGGACTTGGCTAATCGACCCCAAGTCCATTCTGCTTCCTCCGTTATCAGCGTTATTAAATCTTCTACTCTTATCACTACTTTTTCCGTTATCGCGAGAACTTCATCCTAAAAAAACAAAATTTTATCTCAATTTAAAAACAACGCTACACTTTCAACGTACAGCGTATGCAAGCGAGTCATAAAAAAATTGATATGATGTTAACGCATGTCAAAAATTGGATAAACCATTTGAAAAAATTTAGTTTCAAAAGAAAGGATAGTAGGCATAAAGTCACTTTGGCGAGGAGGTGGAAATTTCTAATGAAAAAAGTCTAAGCACCTGGAACTGTATCTATATTTTCAATCATCTTGAGTATACGGAATTGAGCAATAAGAAGGAATGGGATCCAAATACCATTACCAGGTTTGGAAAGAATCCCATTCAATGGTACACGGACGGGTCAAAAGCAATAGGAGGAACTGGGATAGAAGTGTTCGGACCAGGAACCAAACTGAAAGCTTGGGAAAAACCTCAAGCATCTTTCAAGCGAAAATCCACGCCATAAGAAGTGCGCACAGTTCAATATTGATAAAGGATACAGATGACAAAGGATTATCATAATGACAGATAATCAAGCAGTCATTAAAGCACTGGGCTCTTGTGTAATCAGTTCCAAATGGTGTGGGAAATCCTGGACAAACTCAATGACCTAGGCGAGAACAATATAGTTCCTTACTATGGATTCCAGGACACACTGGAATAGAAGTAAATGAAATAGCAGATGAGCCAGCAAAGAGGGGGACTGAAATACTTTTCTGGGGACCTAAACCCTTTTGCGGAATTAGCCCCAATGTAATATTGGAAGAAATAGGTAAAGAGAAGATCTGACCATTTTAAAGATCTAGTAGGGCTTATACAATCAAAGGGTGACAACAACCTGATGAGATCAAATGAATGCATAAGTCAAAGTAAAACTGCGCTAATAGTTTCAACACCTGGAAATAGTGGAGGAAGAAGAATGCAGATATTGTGGCATGGAAGAAGATACCTCCATCTACATACTTTCCAGCTGCAAGGACTCCAGAATCCTCGAGCACAGTACCTGGGAGATTACTGGATAGAAGAGGAACATTTATCTAAGTTGAAGCCTGCAGATGTCCTAAAATTCCTCCGGGAAATAGGACTATAGGAGCTACTAGTTTAGAAGACTTTCCTCAGAAACTAAGTAGAAGTAAGTGGGCACAATAGATCTTTTCAGTCTAAGTGAATGTCACCATAAAAATACATACATACATCATTTTGAATTTTCGGAATTCTCTGCAAAAACCATCTAATTTTGTACATCCTGTACACCGATTTATTTAATACTACATTTGGCACAAAAACACCATCAAAAACCACTTAAATTATATTGATCTCTATAATTTGTATAATAATCACTTTTTTTAATTAATATTTTTCGATAATTTTATTTCAAGAAACCATTTTTTTTTGTCCCTTTTGTAAAAATTTATTCTCCACCCATGTCTCTTTTATATATTAAGTTAAATAGCGACTTATCGAATCGAGAGGTATTTTAAAGGTTCAAAATACGTTTCTATGGGAACTTTTGGATCAAAGCATGCGCGTTCTTCAACTAATTTATACGATTACAACAGTTATAAATTGGTTTCGAAGTTTACCATGGACGGAGATACAGAAATTTTTGGAAGGACATTTCAAATGTTATTTTTTACATTTAAATAGTTTATTTGGTGAATTTCTCATTTTAAACTGTGAATTGTATGTAGATATGATCAACTGAAACCTTTACAGACATTTTATTTTTGATTACTATAAATTACACACCAATATACATATCTACCGGATATAATTTTCGAGTTACAGGTCTCCAAAATCCAAACTTTTCAATTACCATATTATTAACAATAATACACCTATATTTTAAATGTTTTTTTTTATCATCCTTCGATTGTTCATATAATTTATTATTCATAAATTCTACAAAGCGTAACCAAACTACCAGAACACTAAAAATCACACTTTTAATACATCGCGCAAAAAGTGTATTTCAATAAAAATGTGCTTAGTTTCTATAAAATAATTATTACTTAACCTTTGAAGATCGCTAACGGATCTAGTTACTATACAGATCAAGTATAACCCTAACATTTTTTCTGTCAGCAAAATTTTTTTAAATGTAAAATATTATTTCACCTGATATTGCAAAATTTAATACAACGTTACATCATAACCGATTACATGAATTCTTATCACATCTAAATGAAAAGTAGTACTCGGTATATAATATACAGTGTGTAAAAGCCAAATGGAATAAATTCATTATTTCGGTTACTGTACATATTTATAAAAAATCCCGAAACACGTCAAATTTAAATTATAACTTGACATTCTTTAACGTGAAAATGCAACCCCTACCTTCAACCCCCTTAGAATGACAGGTACAACCCCCAATTTTTTAAATGGGAAGTATAGGCTTGTGATATATCATTTGAAAGGTCTCTTCATTCTCTATTCAAAAATGTTATTGTTTTTAAATTTAATGCAAAAATTAACATAAAAAAAATTAATATCATGTTGTTACCGAAATTCGCTACAATACAATCAAAAACTAAAATATAATGCAAAACGTAATAAAATGTAGAACACGAAAAAGAACTATGAATGTTAATGAAGTAGATGTTCAAAATGTTCTCCGCGAACGTCTTGGCAACATCCTAATCTCAAATAAAACTGTCTTCTAACATTATTATTATTATTTTTTTTATGTTAATTTTTGCATTAAATTTAAAAACAATAACATTTTTGAATAGAGAATGAAGAGACCTTTCAAATGATATATCACAAGCCTATACTTCCCATTTAAAAAATTGGGGGTTGTACCTGTCATTCTAAGGGGGTTGAAGGTAGGGGTTGCATTTTCACGTTAAAGAATGTCAAGTTATAATTTAAATTTGACGTGTTTCGGGATTTTTTATAAATATGTACAGTAACCGAAATAATGAATTTATTCCATTTGGCTTTTACACACTGTACATACAGGGTGGCGCACCGAAAACGAAACAGATGCATTTACTGGCAGATGATTCCTTTTTAAAAAAATCCCTCGGACCCGTCGATTTTGTTTTCGAGGGGGACACAAAATTGGCATAAAATCACAGTAACATTTGCAGCCCCCTAAGCGGGGGTGGCACCATCCCTAAAATCTTAAATGGAAAGGGGGGTCGAATGATCCATCATTTAAAATTCAATGAATTTTACATCATTATAAAGGGAGTTGAAAGACCTTTTAAATGATGGATCATTCGACCCCCCTTTCCATTTAAGATTTTAGGGATGGTGCCACCCCCGCTTAGGGGGCTGCAAATGTTACTGTGATTTTATGCCAATTTTGTGTCCCCCTCGAAAACAAAATCGACGGGTCCGAGGGATTTTTTTAAAAAGGAATCATCTGCCAGTAAATGCATCTGTTTCGTTTTCGGTGCGCCACCCTGTATAAAGTTTGTCCAAAATTAATTGCAAAAGCTAAAAGCACGTTTTTCTCGCACTTGATGACATTTTTCTTTGATAGACGACCAATTTTAGTTTTGCTACAATTATTTACAATTACTTTTGTTCATTTTCTTTAAAATGACGCTAATTTTTTCTTTAATTTCCTTATCTTTAGCCTCAAGTCGAGAACTAATATCTGTAGTTTTCTTGAGATATGCTTATTGTTGACACTATTTCTTTAGTAGAACTTAAGCGCCTGTACTATAAAAGTCATAAATTCGAGCTACACTTCAATTTTCGAGCAACAATATTGTCTTTGTCTTGCCTGTACTCTGTTTTTGAAACTTTTGTTCGCAGGGTTGCTCTGCTCTTCCAACAAGAACTTGATTCAATTCTCTCTCTTTCTCTCATGAGGGGCGCAAATAAATAAAGATTATTAGAAATTAATAAAATAATTAGTTTTTTCAATTTTAACAAATACATTTCACGTACGCCCATGAGCCAACCCCAATAGAAGATAACGTGACAGTTTCGTTTTACCTGCTTTTTAAAAAATAAAGTATAGACAGACATGCAGTGTAGTGTATGAAATTTAAATGTTTTAGAATAGTATAGAGCGTATTTCTGTGAAAAAATAAATTGATTACTGGCCAAATTATCATCTTAACTTTCAACAACATACGAAAAATAATTAAAAAAAGGACAAAAGGACATTTGATACTTTTTTATTTCGTTCCATCCAAGTGCAATAAAGTCTGTAATTTATAACATGAAAGCGAAACGCGACGGGTCAAAACAGGATCTGATTCAGAGAGTTTATTCTAGTTAAGAAATTCCATAAAAAATATTTTCCCATTATTTGCTTTTAACTACAAACCTCGAGAGGCTGGCAAGAGAAAACGCAGTGTCGGCACTAGATGGGATTGCTAAAGAAGGATATAAAGGAGACTTCACCATGATCCAAAAAAGGAAACATAAAATGGTAAGTCACGAACATATGACACTTACAACGTTTGCATGTAAAATTGGACAAAATGATATAAGGATTGGGGGGTTCCAGCTCATGTACTTTTCGAAATACGGGGTGTTGAAAACATTAAATATCTTGAAAACTACAATTTTTTTTTATATGTAAAGGTTATGTGTTTTTTACGTAAAAAAACATCGAGGAATACAAAATTAATTGAAAATAGCCACAAATGTCAGTGGCGTGGAAAATGGGATGAAAAAGGTAACATATTTTTCCACATGTACACCACTGGATCAAGATTGACAAATGGTTTTTTATGAAAATATGCCTTTTTCAATTTAAAAACAACCTGCCAAATGTAAAATCAATTTATTCTTCAATACCCCGTATTTCGAAAATTAAAGAGCTCTTATATTATTTTGTCCAATTTCATGCAAACGTTGAAAGTGTCATTTGAAAACACCCTGTATATGCTGAAATTAATGAACTAGTTGTGATAAGGGCAACCCAAGCGAATTAAGTTTAGATTTAAAATTTTAAAAACAATATGAATTTTCCTTATTATTTTCTTGATTAACTTTTTAAATTAATTTTGCCCGTGGGAGAAATTCCGATTTCCTTGAGTGGGTAGTTCCATACCTGTGCAGCCTTCACTGAAATTGGTATTTTATGTTGCGCTATGTTCGGGAATGTTTATCCCTCTAACGTAAAAGGGAGATATCTGGGAGGAGTTTTACGAAGTTGAAATCGGTTAGAAAGTTTAGTTTATATCAAATATTTACATATAAACTCGAAAATATGTATGAACAACAATTTTAGTTGAAAATAAATTTTAGATTAACTACACGAAATAATTCAATGCATATTTTAATTTAATAAAAAAAATCAGATTAAGATGTGAAGCAAAAGATTTTAATCCGATCTATCCCCGTGTGGTATACCTAGTTTGTTGTTGATATACAGAGTGATTCAAGGAGAAACATAAACAGTAATATTAACTTCAATTAATTTTTTTCTAACAGTGTAAGTAGTTATTTTCTCATCGTTTTCAGCATGACTGCCGTTCGGATTTCCAGCTTAAAATCAATAAAATCTTTTGAATATGTTCCTAAACACTTTATATGGAATTTACTGCTTAAATATTTCAAAAAATAATAAGAAAACACCAACAAATATTCAATTATCTTGTCTAAGACGAAAAATGATTATATGAAACATTTCTGGATTTATATCCCTTAAATATTATGTTGATAAATATTCGAACTGAAGTTTCTCCAAGCTACAATAACTATACAAAGTGACTCCTTTTTGGTGGTCAGCTAAATATATCGATTAATTGCATGGTTCGTTAAGCTTTTCCGCAATCTGTATATGTGTCTATGCATTTTGGAGGTCGTTTAAAATGTTTAGGTTTAGGGGGTTTCTTGACCCCCTACGCTACGCTCGTGAAAAAAAGGCAAGTTTTTTATTGGTACAGGTAACTTATAATATAGAATAGAATATTGAAGGGTAGAACGTGAAGGTTTCGTGGCTAAGGAAGTCTTTAACTGTTTCGCTATTTCAAATTTCAGTTTACATATCAGAAGTGGGATTTTTTTTATAAAATGTCCACATGCCATAATGTGATAATGAGAGAAAGTGATTTGCAGACAGTAAGGAAGATTCGCTAAAAGTTCTAGTTATGTGAAAAAGTTGTTCGTGTGATATTGGTGTGTGCTTCAAGATGTCTCTCCAGGTAGATTGGTGTATAAGTGTGGATTATTTGTTTGTCTGTTCTTATTTTATTTTTATTGACTGCTTTTGTGTTATTTTCGATATTTTATTGTATGAAAAATGTTGTTTTAATAGTAATTTCTCACTAGCAGAGTTTTTTTTTTCTCCTACTCCTACTAAAACAATATTACGCGTATGCTGAAAACTTCCAAATTCAAAAAGCGCGCATCTTGAATGCTAGTTCATACCAGTAGCCAAGGTAGGTGCTAGTGGTATCGACTCCGTTTTCCCGATGAACTAAGTTTAAAAAAAAAATTAATCTATGGAATCCTGATGGATCAAAATAAAATCAGTTTTATTGAAATTACCAATAAAAAAAATAAAAATACCATCAATCCTTTATCTTTCACTTTGAATTGGGTATTCAAACAACCGGTGTAAAGGAAAATAAAATTTATTAGTTTTTCATGAAGAGTATTTAGTAAGAGAAGGGTAAACGCTAAATCCTTCCCTTTATCGACCGGACTTATGTGGAAGGGGTGCGGGAGCACGACAGGCGGTAGGTGGCAGCCACCCCCGATTCGCTCCAGAAATCGCAATTTTAATAAGTAATATGCTGCCAACAAAAATAACGGAAAGCTTGCAGAATTTACTATAAAATGATATTTTCTTTTTTTGCGGTTTGTTTCTTTGAGAAATTTGTAGTTTTCTGTTAAAAGTAAGGCCCAACCGCCTTACTTTTAATTTGACTGGTACTAATATTGTTCTTACACATAAATATTGAATAAATATTGTTCGTATACCGACTGCTACGACACTGGTAACCAGATTTGAAATTGTTCCCGATATATTTTAATTACTAATTACAATTATTAAACGACATAACGGGACAAACTGTATAACATCCCTTGATACATGTAGATAGAGAAACAACAAATATGTTGGTAGAAAAGGAAAACGCCATTAATCAAATGGATGAAATTCTAGTAGTTTAATTGAACATGGTCGCAATTTCAAACTGAATAATACACAGTTAGGCAATAGCAAACTATTATTAACTTTATCTGTTTTCCAACGTAACTGACAAGTTGAAAAAAAATTGGTTGTTCATATGGTACTAGTTCTAGTCAGGAATTTTAACTTAAAGTTGCCGGCTTTTTTTTTCCTTCGGAGCCGTCCCTTCGCCGGTACCACCTCAGCCTCCTGGGCTTATTGTGGATACTCCTAGTGTTCTGACTATAACCTATTCAGCCAATCCGTTCCTTGTATTAGCTCATACAGGTTCTTAGCTGGTTGATTGTAGAAGTCTTCTGGAGTCATTTGGGTTCTGCCATACAGTTTCTGCCTTCTGTGGTCCAGCGACTCACAGTTGCATAATATATGCAGAGCTGTTTCGGTATCCTTTTTGCATCTTCTGCATGTAAGGTCTCCGTTGTACAGCCCTATTTTGTTTAGGTGCTCCTTTGTGGGAAGGTGTCCCGTAAGTAGCCCCATAGTGGTGCGCAGTTTGTTCCTGCTCATTGAGAGCAGTTCTTTCGCTACTTTTTCTGATGGTTCTTTTATGAATTTCTTCCCATGTATTTGCCCAGTCGTATTCTTCCAGTGTTTCTTGTGTTGTTCTTTCAACCACCCTTTTAACCATGACCTCGTTAAGCATCTGGGGATGCCCACAGCCGGTTCGGGTCCGTTCATCAGAGTTGACGATCCTACTCTTGCGAGTTCGTCAGCTTTTTCATTGCCTGCGATTCCTTTATGACCTGGTACCCACTCCAGTGTTACACTGTTCCGAGTCGCCAGTCTTCTAAGTTCTTCGCCGCATTCCCATACTAGCCGAGATGTCACCCTGTAGCTCTGAAGCGGCTTTTTGTTTGTCCATTACCTAATTTTTTTTTAAAGAGCCGTCCCTTCGCCGGCATCATCCCTAATTTCAACCAATAATGTTTGGAATTTTTTTAATAATTTTTAATTATTAAATAATTGTATTAACTGTCAAAGGATTATTTTTAACCCGCAGTTATGGAGGGCTATCCTACTTTTCAAGATACTTATATATAAAATATGGAATTATGTTTGGTAAGTAGACAAAAATAATATTAATACCTTTCAGAGTTTAGCTCCGCAACTATACGATTAAATAGCTACACAATAAGTTTTGCGACGACTATAACTTGGTTAATAGTGATAGTCAACCATCCTACTTATTTATTTTTATTAAAAAAACCTTCTATTTAATTTCACTAACATAAAAAAAATATATATTAAATAATTTATATAACTGGTAAGTTGTATCGCATTTCACCAGCATTACTTTCACCAATTACTGAAATTAACTGTATTTATATACAATATGTCCCACTAAATTGGAATCATATGGAAAACTTTTTCCTAAAATTAATAATAAAAAAGTTTTTCATATGATTCCAACTTAGGGGGGCATATTGAAAGTTCTCTTTCAATGTTTTTTTATTAAATATTTTTAATAAAAATGGAGTATAATCGGTAAGAAGTGATCAAAAAATTTTTAAAAAAATCTTCAACCAAGGAAAAACAATAGAATGTCATTAACCTCAATTAAACAAACAAGATTGTTTACGAATTTGTTTGCCTAATCCATTTGCAGTGAAGGTCACCTTGTAATAATTTACCTACCGAAATAGTTTATGGCCACAGATATTATTATTATATTGGTAAATTATTATACGTCAACTATTATAAGTTTCAGTAGAGCGTGGAAGATAATATAAAAGGGAGACCGAAAATTAATATGAAATGTGTGTGTCAATAAAACCACAACACATAATTATGGATAAAATAGAAGAAGGCCAGCGCCACTGGACACAAAAATCGTATTAGTTCACAAATAATTGAATTCTTCCCTTCTAATCCCCGGTACATTTTCTGCATAGCCACTTAAATGGTTGGCCTTTGAAAAATTGCCTAATTTATTTTGAAGTCCTATTCATAACTATCACTTATTCTTAAAAATGTTAATTTTAAAAATAATTTATGAATTGAAACAAAACAAAAATGTAACGCCACTGTCTACTAAGGTTAATGGTTGAGTTATCATTGAATCAATTAAATGTTGTAAGTAGTAGAAGCAAAAAGTGTATTTTGTTTTCGAATAGTAATATTCAAAGATGAGGTCATGTCTCAAATCAATCTTGAATTTTGTTTCATGTTGCCTTTTATATTTTAAGTTGCTATCTTTTTTCATTTATTTTTTAATAAATTTATTTTTGGTGCTGGTGAAATATTGTTTGGTAATTTTTGTAACGTAAAAACCGTCTGTTTTGCCTGTTGGAAATAATTAAATCTATTTAAAAAATTGCTAAAAATAAATTTACTTTTGTCCAGATTCCAGTTTTAAAGCGATATACCTACACGTTATGGATAGGGGTTGTTGTTGTTTGTAACATAATAGGGGTAGGGTTGTGAGCCCAATAAAAATCTCGCCTTGATCCTAGCATATTTAAATTATTAAAATATAAAATGTCCTGCGTAGGATTTAAAAAAAAACACGCAGAAAGGAAAATTATGTTATATTTATTTTCATGTTTACTTTTTTGGATTTAATCCGATTTAAATTCTTTTTTTTTTGCTTTTTACAGGGGAGTATAAAAACTATAATTAATGCTTTCAGTTACGTTGTGAAGTATCTCTACAATCAAATATCTCTACAAAAGCAATGAGAGATTCATTTAAAATTTTTAATCTAGTAGAAAAAGTATATATTTTTTTACCCCATGTAAATTAAATAAGGAACGCTACTAGATTTATTTCATACAAGGAATAAAAAAATGAAGATTACCGTATGTAAATTCTAGTCTCATACACAAGGTTTTCCGAGAGAATTGCTAATTGTTTTTTTTTTAATTCAATGGGAATTCCAAATCTTATAAAAATTTGTCATTTAAAACGGCAAAGTCATCTTATTGTTTGGAATCAAATCAGGGATGATGTGGTCGATCAATTTTATCCTTAATCCTTAATATAGTATAACAAATTTTATAAAATAATTAAGTCGAGCAAAAAAAAACAAGACATCGTTGAACTCAACATTTTTCGGACGATTCTGAACATTTTTAACTCCCCTGAAACTTTGCTAGCCTATATTTTTAGCCAAAAAGAGGGTAGGGTCGATCTAATGCTGGATTTACACAGCCCTAGTGAGACCAATCATCAATTATAGATTCGTTGTGTAGATAACCTTACTAAAATTTAAATACTATCCTAGTTTGTTATAAAAATATGTTGCGAAACTGTTTGTGATGGAATAAATATTTATTAAAGTACTTTTTATATAATACATCCTGTATACCTTCGGTAAACAAAAAAATGTTTATTTTTACACGTTCCACAGTAGAACGTTTGTATGTATAGGTAATAGTTATTTAAAAATTTAAAAAAATTATCAGTCCAGTGTATATTAAATTGTTATTAATCAGCATTGATAAAAAATAAGTTATGCACTTTATCACGTAGACGAATATGAATTATTATAAACAATTTGTTGGGTAATAAGTAATAACGATAAAACTCCGGACTTAAACATAAAAAAATTGAGCCATTTTTCGTAAAATCCAGAAGTATAAATATTTGGCCAAAATTTTTAATAACAGTATTGATTAATTTTTATTTTCATTAAAAATTAACAGTCGATTTTTATGTAAATAAAATTTAATTTGCATTCAATTTGCACCCAGTTACAATTTGAAATTGTTACATAAAACCAGTAAGGTCAATGACAGGCCAAATGGAGTAAACAACCTGTCATATTTCAAAACATACCCCGCTAAGAGGATTTTAAACTTGATCTTTAATTTTAAATAATTGTGTGATATTTGTGAATTTTAAAAGAAAATAAAAACAAATAAATTTTTTATTCTTCCAAAAAAATGTCTGCCCTGCACTGTATAATACGCGAATAAAGAAAATATCTTCGTTTATACAAGAAAATCATTTAAAACTAATCCTTGGTTTAAATAAAGAAGTTAAATTAAATCCTATTCACCTAAAAACAAAAATTTTCCAATAAAAAGTTTAATTAAAGCTCGTTGTCCTTTTCCCCAGCGAAAATACAACCCCTCTAAAATATATATTATACTATAATGTATTTCTATCTATCTCTACGGCGTTGTCCCTGACCCCTTTCCACCGGCTACCGCTTCCTCTCCCTTATCCAATATTCCTTCTCCCACGTCTTTCGCAGCTGCTACTGAAGAATGATTTTTTTTAGTTCTATACCACATACATATCATTAACGACGGTATGCATAAAATGCAATACAATTGTTTTTTAAAAAAATTTAGTTATTTTTTAAATAATTTTAAAGTTAATTCAATGAAATCATAAATATAAATATTTTACCTCAATGTTTCTGTTTAAATCCAATCATAAATTGTGGTATTTCGACTGAAGGTCTTGAAAAATAAATGTTTATGACGGGTGTTTAAATAGTTATTTTTTATGGATTATTTTGTGAATATTTATTCACCTGTTGTTACAATAGTTATAACCAAAGTCTATATATTATTAAAGAAGTCAGCTCACTCTTTTGATCGTCGGAAAACGCCGGCATTTTTTGCTGGGAGTCGTAAATCATGTGCGACACCTGTTTTTGGTAGTATACGAGGGGACGGATGGTGAATTCATTTGTGAAGGAATTTACCGGGTGCAATTAGAAAATATGTTGACTTTATTCTTGTTTTGAGAAATATTGGAAACTTATATAAATTATATTTATATATATATATAAATATAAAATAGCTACTATTATTGGTAAGTAGCTTTTTAGAAATTTTGTTTTAATCGAGGAATGATTTGAAAAAAATCATCAACATAGACTTCCGAGCGTATATCTGATAATACTTAGTAACTAATACAGAATGAACATAAATAACACAGTTTAGCATCTACTTGGGACAAAACGGATACAAATGAACAATTATTTAGGTCAAGTCCATTTGAAGTGTACTCTGTAGCGTTGTATTGAATAAATAAATAAAAATAACATGAACATTCTTAAAAATTAATAAATACTTGAATATTTATAAATTTTTTAAGATTTTCAATTTAGGATGTTCCTTATTCTTTTTAAATGTCCTTAGTGAGGAATTTGCAAATTTAAGTGTGTAATAGATTCGCACCCTTGTATATAAGGACAGCAGGTGTCCATGGGAAGTTTGGGCAAGGATGCGAAAATGCTACAGTGGACGAAGTAAATGAGTTTTCATCAAAATGAATGCTACATATGACTAAACTCTTATAAGCTTTTTCAGGTGTTATGTTTGTATACCTATGTTCTCCAGCAAATCCAAGAACGTCTTTCCAGTGCTGCAATCTTAAATTAACACTATTTCAATTTTGGCATTGTTTTGTTAATTTTTTAACTATATTATTATCAACTCATGGAGGTGCTTAATTATAATAATTAATGATATTCAATATTTCTAGATTTATTCCAAATTATGTACCACTACTGAAATTTTCAAGTCAATAACTCACCTTTCAGGATCCTTAGGAAGACGAAAAAATGATAATTGTTTATGAATTGCAGTATTGTTTCTACAGAAATCAACGCAACAATAATTCCCACAAGAAGGCATCGCACACAATCAAAAACACAGCAGATAACGTTCGCACAAATTAAAATTCAAAATCACTTTCTTGGGCGCACCCGATACAACGCTCAGCTACACCACCGTGTAAGTTAAACAGAACTGAAAAAATCAATAAATACACAGCGGCTGTGTATTTCGCCGCTGAGAGGGTGAGTGTCGGCAGGAGGGGGATTCTCGGGTCGTCGAGAGAGTGGTCGGACTTCTTGAATAATATATAGACTTTGTTATAACTTAGGAAGTGAAAAACTATCTAATAAGGTCAAAATTTGCATAATTTTACTTTCCCGCACTCATTTTACTTTCCCGCACGCATTTATTACTTAAAGTGACACTTTTAAAACTAAAATGCGTGCGGGAAAGTGGGTTAAAACGCACGGTAGTAGAAAAAATTACTATTAATGACATAAATAACCAAAATCAATAACATTATTGTGAATATTACAGTGATATAACCGTTATAATATCGCTGACAGACGTCACTTGTCATTTGTAAATTTATTGAAATAAATAAGTAGTCAAGAAAAACTCCAAAACCTCTCACATCAAGTATTTCCAAACCAATCCATTCTCTTCTTGTTTTGAAAACAAGAATAATCCTCGTAGCGATTCAAAGGATTTATTATTGTAATTTTATAAAAGGATTATGGAGAAAAAAAAATTTGTGATTAATTTTGATAAAAAAAAAACAACGAATCGCTCAATATTTCCTATTTCCAATTTAACGTCTAAATTTTCGTTTATTAATTATTTTCAAATTCTAAAAATGTGATGTAATTCATCTATATGTATACCGGGTGGTGACTCGACTTTAGGACCATAGGATTTTAACATGGGAAATCAGAAAATCCTAAATATTTGCTTCCCAGCAAAAGAGAACCTAATGAAATTTTGTGTGGACGTAAAGTACATTATTTCTGACAATATTGCCATAAAATAATCAATGTTTAATAGCAAATAAGTTTAAAAAGTAAGAAAATAAATTCAAAAATAAATATAAAATATAAATAACTGATGAACTAAATAAATTTTTCTAAACGTAGGTACCTTCTTATTAAAATGCATTTCCAAATTTCCCATCAAACTTAAAATAATACCGAATATATAAAACAAACATGATCTAAAATTAGAAAGTATATGCTCCAGCGTAAACGGACGTACTCCACGAAAATAGACACAATCGGTTGGTATCATAAAAATGGTCTTAGGAATCTGCCAAATTCATTCGTCGGTGTTTATCACATGCGGCCAATAACATAGGAAACATTTTTACTTTTTTTTTAATAAAAAGGGCTTGAACCCTGTCTATTCCTGTCCCATGAAACATTTTCAAATAAACTATAAAAATATTATATTATCAATATTCTTACCATTCAGTATATGTATATTATCAATTAATGATATTTTCCTCGTTTTACATCACTCTGTTTATTTTTGATTACACTTATCTTTGTCAAATATAACATGAAAATATTGCTATATATGTATCATATTATATTATATTACATTCTTTCAATAATATCAAAATAATAATACATTTGATAAGATTTAATATTATCGATTTGTTTACTTCAATTCAAATATCTACGTACCAATTTTTGCATAAAAACTAATTAATATTAATGCGTGGGGATTGTTAAACGAATTCGACAAAAATAAATAGAAGTATACATGTTTCCAAAAAATAAACGTACTAGGAGAAATTGTAAAGTTTTATAATGAGAAAAACTTATAAAAATAAACTGAAAAGCTGTTTAGGTACGCCCGGTACTGTCAGGCAGCACTAAATTCTTTAGCATACCCCCAGATCAGATATAGATAATTATCAACCCTTGCAAATAAAAAAAGAATAACACTTAAGTGAGTCCCATGGTACAAGGTTACTGTAAGCAATGAAAAGACAGATTGGAACTACATTGTCTGGTGCTGAATCAATATTTGGGACACTAAAAATTGCTGCATGAGGTTTTACAGTACTAAACATAAGGCGTACTGGAAACAAGTGCCAAAACTGCAATACAGGAAGCTCCTGGTCAAATTCAACCTCAGCAGGGGCCAGATAAGGAGAGTGGCAGGATTACTCCTAGGACACATAGTATTTAACTCTCGAAAAAAAAATAGATATCAAAATTATACGCATCGGAAAAATAATTAGAGCATGTTAATCGAATTCCAATGAAAATTAAACACTTTCATTAAAAAATAATGGTAATTTACAATTATTTTTTTTTATATTAAATACTTTCATCTGTCGTCGGTCAGTTGTTTTTAAACCAAGGCGATCCAAAACTCGTTTGTGGTTGTATTCAAATAGTTCAACACGGTTCCATCCGAGTCCAACGCGTTATCATAAATTACAGTCGACCAATTAACTACTCCACAACGCAAAAGACGATAACTATCAATTACTTAACTGTCCGATTGTTCGAAACTAGTTCCGGCAAGAACTAAAAACGAAGCGAATTCTACACTTGAGCCGGTTTTGTCGAAGATTATCCTCGTCTCCAATTGTTTACCTCTCTCTCTACGTATTTATATCTCCCTCTCTTCATAATAAGAATTGCTGCTGGAGGTATTTCTATGTGCCAAACAGTATTGTTAATTCCAAAGCGATTGTATTGAATTATGAAACAGCTGAATATATACAGAGCGTCTCGAAATAAAAACAACAAAAAAAAAACTTACCTCTCCATGATCCAAACGACCTTCCGGCGTATTTTCCGGTAAGAAATACAATCTTAAACTCGCCAACACTTGTTCACTATGTTTATCGATCCACAATAATTGCAGTTCGCCGATACACAACAAGTCACTGTCTCTCCACATTTTTACAAGGAAAAATTCACTCAAAGTCACTATTCGACAAATTCCGTCTTTATTATATTTGAACGCTTTGTAGAACGTGTAAGGTCCATGTTGGCCACATGCCCCGCCGACGAACTGCAACAAAAAAGAAAAATTAAAGTCAGTTTTGATGTTTTAAGATCCCAATTCATTGTTTTTTTGCGCCACCCTAACATAAACACTGAGAAAAATGCTTTCTTGACGTTCGAAATGACTTTTGACGTACGCAGTCGCATACACACCATACGTAACATCATTCTGGAATCGCATAGAGTATAGTGCGCAAATTCAAATTAGGGAAGGGTCTTGAACTGGCTAAGCAACATTACCCTGAACCAGTTTTTGTACAGTCCCAAGCAGTCCTAACATCGTCCTGAACTTGCGCGAACTATTCTTAAAACTTTTCAAATTTTTCTTTGAATTTTTATAATTTTTTCAATTTAAAATCTTAGTTGAACAGACTAAATAAAAAAAAATTATTTCTATTTTTATGTACGCCTTTGGAGCTTAGGAACAAAAATGTCTTTCTTGGGAACTTTAGACCTTCACCAAATCTAGAAACTGAATTATTTTCGTATCCTAGTTAGTCGTCTATATAGTATGTAAATATCTGCAGGTATAATTTTAAATAGACAAGATTTTCAAGGTTATAACCAGTTAACTTAGATATAGTAACAATGATATTTATATAAAATATTTTAATCAAGTAAATTACAGAAAAAAAAGAATAGTTTTTGTATTGACTTGAGGTTCAACAGGTAAATTTTAAAAAATTAAATATTTTTAAAAATATTTGTCGTGGCAAACCTATTTCATCATCTATATTCTCTACCTGGGGTAAGACGATTAAACGCATTGTATTTTATAGCAAGAGATTTACAATACATTGTTTCCAGGCGTAGAAAACTACTCTGCTATTTATAGGAATGTTACTTGTCCCAACAGCTCTTTACCCTTTTGAAAAATCGTTAAAAGTATCCTAAATGCCTGTTTATTTTTATTAAACGCTTTTGTCTTTGTAGAAGAGTAGATAAAAATATTCCATTCCTTTGTCCTTCAAACGTTTTTTCAAATTTAAATCAAAAATATCCAGCACGCTTTTAAAAAACCATCATATTCTTTCGGTAAGGCAATAATTTACTATCCGCCACTGAATATGAGATGTTATTTCCCCTCCCTTTTCTGAACGAGTCGTCATCCAAGTATACGAAAAAATAATCAACTACTCTTAAACTGTTTTTTATTTTTAAAGGCTTTGTTCTAAGCTTAATTGTATTTATTAAATGAACAATTTAAAATATTTATTTAAGATTCGAGATTTTTTTTGGTGAACCCTTTGAGCGTACAGCACTGTGATATGGTTAACCAATCAAGTATTGCTTGGTGTTATCACTATTTAACGTTTCTACTTCCTATTTTAAACGAAAGCAAATATTTTATATAAAACCGAAAACTATTAAACCTATAAATAGATAAAAAGCACCTTGAAAAACAATCAATTAAACTAAATAACAAAAGAATAATTAAACAACAAAATATTGCTCTTTATAAATAATAATATCACAGAAGGTTTTTGTTTAATTATCCTACCACCTACTTAACTAATAACGACAAAAAATAAATGAGATTGTTCATTTTATTCGTGGACCGTATAAGTTTTGTTGAATTTTAACGATTGCCACAAACGTGTTTACTTAATATGTACAACTGGAATTTGTCACCGACAAAACAATACGATTTAAGAAACAAAAACAATTATATAAACAAAAAAAAGTATATTCAAAACACCTTGAAATTAACTAATATCGAATAAACTATTATTAATTAAAGCAATGAGTACACGATAACGACACATAGATAAATATGCAGATAAGAATTGTGATAAATCCTCAACAAAAATGGTAATTATTCCATTTTTTTCATTAAATAATGCAAAAAACAATTATTTAAAATAATGTTTAGTTAAAAATTAACTTTATAATCAATCTAAATAGTATAAAAATCCATAATCAATAATCACTTTTGAACCCGATCAAGTAAACTGGTATAATTTAATAATAGCTTCGAAATTAATTAATATTTATAGAAAGTCACAATAATAAACAGCCAATATCTCCCATTCCCGTTCACCGAAAAATCTGAAAGTTGTCTTAAAATATTCCTTATGTACTTAAACGTATAATGTATTAATTTCGTACCTGTATATCACTATTACCCATATTTTTATAAGAATTAATCACAGAGCTATTCACAAACACCACGCTGACACGGCCATCTACTTTGTATTTACTCTAATTATATGACGTCACGATACAGAACTACAGTCGTAAACACTCGTAATGCTTCGCCGTTTGTTCGTCCAGGCTGGCGCTTTAAGTTTTTGGGCGAGGAGGTGTAACCTTAGTTTTGGTTCTTTTGAATTTCATCTTCATTCGATCGGGATACCACAACAAAGTAAACAATCCGAATTATTCGTTAGCGACGGCTTTCAATAACGAACTGGCTAGCTGTAACGAACAGTTTAGTATTCACAAAACTAGAAAATGTGAACAAAGCTGTGCTACGTTTTCCGTGTATCGTATCATTCGTATCACAAAGAAATTGATGGGGTAACAAGAAGGTTAAAAGTGTTCGGTGCACTTTTTGAAAGTGAAACTGTGCTGGAAGTTGTATTAGTAGTGCTGCCAACTGGAGATATTCGACTATTATAAGGTTGGTAAATATTTACGTTAATCTATGCATTAATTTGTTCTGTAATATTTTGTTAAAAGTGATCGAAAAAGAAGGGGGGGGTCAAATGTACGAGTATTTCAAAAATAAACACGGGAAACGAAGTCTACATAATATTGTGTTTTTTTGGGGGGGGTTATAATTAATTTTTTTAATAATTAGATCGCTACATATTGTTTTTTTTGGGGGGTTATAATTTTTTTA
Organism: Galerucella nymphaeae; assembly: GCA_963978555.1. NCBI lineage: Eukaryota > Metazoa > Arthropoda > Insecta > Coleoptera > Chrysomelidae > Galerucella > Galerucella nymphaeae. The sequence goes on from OZ021706.1 coordinate 20,500,871, forward strand.
AAAATTAAGTAGATGTAAGTGAATAAATTGAAAAAATTTCGTAAAATGTCTACTTGTGTAGGGGAAACAAAGTACATAATATTGTGTTTTTTGGGGGGGTCATAATTTATTTTTTAATTAATTAGATGTAAGCTAAGTCGCTACATATTGTTTTTTTTGGGGGGGGGGTTTAATTTTTTTTTAAATTAATTACTCGTAAATAAATAAATTGAAAAAAATTCGTTAAATGTCTTTTGGGTGGTTTTCCGTTCAAAAAAAAATTGCTGGAAATTTATCGAAAGCGACAAAGAATTACACACAAGATTTTTTCTACGATCATACAATATTAATTATTATGTAAAAGCCTATTCTTCATATGGTTGTACAAATACAATTATCATTTTTTTTTTCAAACCAGGGAATTTATTAAAATACGCGGCACCATCTCGTCTAGCAAACGATATATTATATTTGGCAAAGTTCCGTTCCAACTTTGAGTGCTTCGATCTGTTTTATAGCTATTTTTATAGTCGATAAAATGTTTAAGGTCTACAAAATTGTGCACCACATAAAAGTGCTCTGTCATTAAAATTAATTAAATTTAAATTCATTTCTAGTTCTTTTACATAAATATCTTCATTTTGAGGCATTTTCAGTAGGAAAAAAAAAAAAATTGGTCGTAGAAAAAATACTGTACATTATCCGTGCGAAAGTGATTTTTCACACACTTGTTATTGTCGCATTTTTAACAATGGAATACATTTTTAACATTAACTTTTCCTCTGGGAAAGGAATGTAATTTTGATAATTTTTCTATTCTTGTTTGCTTATTATAAAATTGTTGCTAATTTTTTTTACTTTTTTTTTCAGTTATAGATGGAGATATGTTCTCGCTGCAACAAGTAATTTTTTATTAAAGAATCCATTTTAAATATTGTATAATACTGAAATTTGACTTTTAAAATTCACTTGAAATAAAATTGAGCAATATTTATGGAATTTTTATAACCTCAATTCAGATCATTGAAGGAATACTGGTGTATTTGGAAATTTCATCAGTTCCTCTTTGCTAGGGACAAAGGTTGCGAAAGCTAAGCACACACTCTCAGATCATTTATCGCGTGTCGTGCGATGTTTCACACTTCATCTTGATTTCTCTATGGAAAGAACGTTTTTCTCAGGAAGGGGAAGCAAAATTAATCATTCTATTCACCCTTTCCCTTCTGTATAGACTATAGACCAACAATATGTTTTAATTAAGAAAAAATATGTTTACGATTTTGATGAAATTGACATTTTATACTTTTATAAATATGAAATTAAATTGACATGAACAGGCTAGCCCAGAAATGAAACGTCAACGATCACTGTGAGAAATTGAAGAATTTCAACAGAACCATCCAGTACTATGGAAATATAATATTAATCTTTAAGGGACCAATGTAGAAAATAAATCAAATTATAAATTGGTATTAAAAATATATATTTTATTACCCCCTCTTTTTAATACACACTGTATGTAATATTATTTCAATACCTAATAAATTCCAAATTATGACTAATATATCTCATTGTATTAGAGCTAATAACCGATATTGTTCAATGCTACACAAAAATCGTGACCTCTAAATTTATTAAATTCATGTTGAAGCGTAATTACGTTTGATATTTAAAAACCTTTTCCTACAAATTACGTCTCGATGAGATAAAATTGAATACACTACTCGTTATGCAACCAGCCATACGTGTTATTCTATACTCTTTTAAGGAACGACTATACGTGAAATGAAACAACGTAAAATAGAAATCAATTTATTTCACTTAAAATATTCACACTGGAGGGACTATACTGTATAAGGAGAATCATCGATGCCTAATTTTCTCAATTCTTGATCGATCCAAGGTCTAAATTTGGCAACGTCTGCATACACTCCAGGAATGTTAAGAGTACCACATCCTATACCCCATGCTACTATTCCAACTTGTACGTATCTTTGTGGATTCGAAGGATCCGGACATATCAAAGGACTACCGCCATCACCCTAAAAAATGATACAGTAAAGATGAAATACTGCGAAAATCCTTACGGTAGTATGCCGGATTATACAAGTGCGACAGAAAATTAGCTGAAAGCGTGTACTTTGTTTCTCCTTATTGGTGTATACTGAGACTGGCCGAATGCTCATTGCCCCCCTATTTTAACCGCTGCTGCCAGAAGCGCATATCAATTGGTACAATTGATATTTTTCTCTCGTTTTCGTTGACTTTTTTTCGAAGTCAAGCACTATTAAACACTTTCATCCGGCAACATTGTCTGAACATTCCGCCAGCCTCGGGAAATAAGTATACACCCCTAGGCGAAACAAAGTGATGACCGCGCACAATTATTCTTTCTCTCTCTTTCATATATCCTTGTCGAACTTGTGCAATCCGAGGCGAGGGTTCCATAAGGATTTTCGCAATCTGTATATAGAAAATATAATATTGTATGAAACTTGGTAGAGGCAGAATCCAGTGCCGTAGAATAAACGCAAATAGAGAACAGTACAGGCTGCCATAACCGGAAATGTCTGTATCGCATAACCTGCTTGTATTGTTATCTGTCAAAACTCAACCTAGGAAGTTATTGATACTTGCGTGCGCATACTATTCATGTCATAAGTCATCCGTTGTTTATTTTGAGGTTATCTTTGCTAGCTTCATTTTGTAATTATCTTTCTTTCGTAAATAATTTTGATTTTAAAGAATAGACGCTCGTTAAATATTGTTTATAGATCGTTTAAAACTTACAGTACAAGCATCTTTCCCTTGTTCTCCTCCTGCGCATATAAAACTACTGTGAAGTCCGAATTTCGGTCCTAAGCGTGTTGTTCTCAAAGCATCTTGACATATTCTTCTTTCTATCGTTGGTAATTCGATTTTTTTAAGTATAGCCTGACGCACTCCAGCTTGTCCTAGAACACAATATTAAAATAAACATCAAAATATAAATAATTTTGATAAAATTTTCAAAAATTATAAATTCTCAAGACAGTGAGATTCATTTCACTGTTCTCAGCTTCACGTTCGGATGAAATTTCTTACTAGTACCTAGTACTATACTTACCAAAAATATTTTTACCCCACCCGCTAACGAAACAGTTTCTAGAACTGATTCGGGTACTTTCTGGTGGTAGACAAATGGTACCGACATTATCTGCTTTATTTATCGCCTCTGTTAGTATCAAAAGAGCGAAGTCGTTGTAGAGATTTCCTGGATTGAAATCTGGATGTGAAATCACTTGTTTTACCGATCTTTCTTGGTATGGTAACCTTTCCTTTTCTGTCTGGGTGTCCCATTCACCAGCTCTTACCATTAGATCGTATATTTTGTATCTAAAAACCCGAAATCGTTTTAGTTTTTAGTTGAACATAGTTTTACACGAGTCTTTAGAGACTCTCTGAATTATTTAGATAAATATGTAGAGAAGTTTTAGAGAGCGAAAAAAATATTATGATAACAGCCAAAATCACCGAAAATCAAATAAATAGTAAAATTGAGAATGTATGAGTAAAATGAGAAACAAATAAACGCAGCTAAAATCAACTAAACTTTTCAAAAGTCAACAAAGACAAAATGAAAACAGCCAAAATCAGCAAAAATCAAATGAGAAATACTGTCAAACAATCGAAACTGCAAAATCAAAAATCACCGAAAAACACCGAAAAATCAGCTGAACACAAAATAAATACAGCCAAATCCAGCGAAATAAAAATATACACACAATGTACAGATCCATATCAAAAAGTGAATGATGACTTTTTAGAAATGAAAACTACACTGAGAATTTAAGTGTAATAACTGTCATCAAATAAAAAAATCTTTTAAACACAAAAAGTTACTGTCAAAACAATCGGAACTAGCAAAAAAATTCCAAAATCACCAAAAATCAACTAAACACAAAAATCAACTAAACACAAAAATCACAGACAAAATCACCAAAACACACCAAAAAATAAGCTAAACACAAAATTAATACAGCCAAATCCAGCGAAATAAAAATATAAACAGCTAAAATCAAATAAAAAATCTTCTAGACACAAAAAGTTACTGTCAAAACAAAAATTTGCAAAACCAAAATGGCCAAAATCACCAAAAATCAACTAAACACAAAACGTATAAAGCCAAATTCAGCGAAATCAAAATATAAACAGCTAAAATTTTAAGCGAAAAAAAAAATACTGTGAAAACAATCGGAACTAGTAAAAAATTCGTAAAATCAAAATGGCTAAAATCACCAAAAATCAACTAAATACAAAAATCACAGACAAAATCACCAAAAAATCAGCTAAACACAAAATTAACACAGCAAAATCCAGCGAAATAAAAATATAAACAGATAAAATCAAATAAAAAATCTTTTAAATACAAAAAGTTACTGTCAAAACAAAAATTTGCTAGGCCGAAATGGTCAAAATCACCAAAAATCAACTAAACACAAAAAATACAGACAAAATCGCCAAAACGCACCAAAAATCATCTAAAAACAAAATAAATGCAGCCAAAAACAGCGAAATCAAAATATAAACAGCTAAAATCAAATAAAATTGGCTAAACGCAAATAAATATAGACAAAACCGAAAAAAAAGTATTGATTGACGTGTATTTTGCAGGAGATTTGGGTTACTCAATAAAGTCCAACCTGCTTTTTGATGGCACATGATATAATAAATAAATAATGAGAAATACTTACTTGTAGACACAGTGAGCTCCAGTCAAAACAACATTAGGAGTAATCAAAGATCCTCCGCAAACTAGCGGAGAATTTTCATTTTGTGCTAAAGCTTTATAATTCAAAATAGCCACCGTCCAAGGAAATTCTCCATACTCAGCTTCATTTCTCATATTTCCTGTTATTTTAAAATCGATCCCGTTGGGATTTCGTATTCCACAAAAACTTGGTTTGGAAATCACCGGAGTTGTTGTTTCTACTATATTTGGAAAAGTCACTTGATTAGAATTGTTGTTGCTACCATTATCACCACCATTGTTATTGTTGTTGTTGTTGCTGCTGGTGTCATCTCCCACAGATGCTAACTTGCAACAAACATCCAAATAGTCAGTACATTCGTTTGCACCAAACCTGGATTAAAAAAAAACTATATACAGGGTGTTTATTTATTACAAACGTTAACCCTAAGCTTTGACTTAAAAAAAATTGTAAGCTTAGCTTTTAATACAGTTATCTAAATATTGTGAAAGTATTGAAGAAAATATATTAAAAGACCATGAAAAATTGCGGTCAATAGATCATTATCACAACTGGATTATACTGGTGGCTTTTATCAATTTGTATTATTTTTTTTTTGAGAATTATCAGAAAATTGGGATGATTCAAAACCTCTAATCAAGGATATTTGCGGCTTCTTTTATTTTGGATAAAAAAATTTATCTAGGTTTTGATTTAACCATGATAATCAAGGTAAAATTAAAATTCTGATGAATAATTCATTTTTAATAATATTTACTTCGCTAACACCATACGCCTGTTCGAACATTTGGGCTGCAAATTCGTTGCGATGCGAACTAGTCGACTCGTGTGCGGAAGGCCTTAATGTAAACAACTTATGGCCGTTTGCCCCAATTGATATTTAAGTCGACTTGAAGTTAAGTGGCGCTTTAAGAAAGTTTTGCTTTGTACCATGAACAACTTGTCATTTTAAGCTACACCTAGCTAAGCTTAGAAAATCGCTCGCTTATTCTCCACTAATCCTCAAAGTGGAGATTTCTAACCTAACATTATTGTGTTTTGATTGATATGTCAATGTTTTTCCTCTTTTCGGGTTTATAATACATTACTTCAAACCACAAAAACGAAAAGTCACCAGAAACCATAGAGAAATTAACTTAACTCAACTTAAATAGCGAGGTTGACAAATTTTAATATATTAAACACTTAGCTAAGAACCAGAGCAAAAACATTGGTGCAACTGAACTTTAACTAAGCGACCCTTATATTTTAAACTCGCCATAGTTATTCTAACCTTGTGGTTCTATTGGTGCATACAGCCGTTAAAAATATCCAAAACCATGGATTTAAGTGAACATTTCGGATAATATAAAATGCCAATTAAAAAGTTCTTTGGTTAATACTCTTTTAATAGTTAGTTAGTCAAAAATTTTGATAAAATGTTACACTACCACCGCCTTATTAACTAATTCACTGAAACTAAAAATAAATCACGACCGGTTTTCAAAAATCATTCGTTTTGTTCATACAGTGTGATCCACTGTTCTGTTACTTATTTGATTTACCAAAAAGGTATTTCAAATACAGGGTGTCCCAGCCGAGAGTGACCTATTTTAAATGCTTATAACTTTTATACCAGTTGTGTTAGCCACCTGCGGTTTACGCCATTCCTTTTCTCTTGGCCTAAAGTATTTTCTAGTTGGTACCAAATTTTCTCTACAATTATACTGTGGGAGTAAAAAATTTGCCTTTTTTCGACATTAAAATTTTCAACTATTTTTAATGGCACACCCTGTATATTGCAACGCCATAATTAGGAGTCGTGTCCAAGGTATCCATATACCAATAAACATCGGACTTGTACCTTGAGGTTTTAGCAGCAAAAAATTAAAATAGTAGTCTGGATATTTTAGCAAACGTATTTTTTATTAGCATATTTGGAACTATACATTAATAAAAAAAAATATTAATCTAAAAAAACTGCTGTATATGTTGACCGTTCTGTTCTAAGCATTTATGAAGTCGGACCATTAAATGGTTGAATGAATTGTGTAACATATCTTGGGGAATCGCTTCAATTACTGCACGAATATTCCTCTTAAGATCATCCAAATTATGTGGAAGGGGGTTATACCACCTATCCTTGACATAACCCCAGAGAAAAAAGTCTGGAACTGTCAAGTCAGGAGAGTACGGTGCCCATTCTATAGGGCCAGTTTACTATGGATACCTAGTTACGTTTTTTTTATATGTTTGCTAAAATATCCAGACTACTATTTTAATTTTTTGCTGCTAAAACCTCAAGGTACAAGTCCGATGTTTATTGGTATATGGATACCTTGGACACGACTCCTAATTATGGCGTTGCAATATACAGGGTGTTCCATTAAAAATAGTTGAAAATTTCGATGTCGAAAAAAGGCAATTTTTTTACTCCCACTGTATAATTGTAGACAAAATTTGGTACCAACTAGAAAAAACTTTAGGCCAAGAGAAAAGGAATGGCGTAAACCGCAGGTGGCTAACACAACTGGTATAAAAGTTATAAGCATTTAAAATGGGGCACTCTCGGCTGGGACACCCTGTATAATAAATTTATATTTATTTAACCAAAACAAACAACTCACTGTAAATCTATCTATTATAAACTTCTTCTTTTCTCCTTTTTTTTTTGGTGACTAAACTAATATGATAATTATATTCCATGTCAAAACTTTATACTAGTGACGTATTAAATCTAAAAGGCGAATTTTGAAAAAAATATATGAATAAACGAGCACGTGTGTACAAATTTCTCTAAATAGTTTGTTTTTCAAAATTTATTATCGATTGTTTTGATTTCGCAACATAATTTTCAAAAGTAAATTTAAAATAATCCAAGCTCCTACCTGATATCGATGATTCCAAATCCATCAGTGACCCCCGTTTCCACAATAGTATTAGTCTTTCCGTCACATTCGTGGTACTTCACACACCTTTTAACCCCCCTGGTACTTCCTTCTCCGCATTTTTCCAAAGCTGTATAACTGTTATTGTTCGCCTGTGTAACTTCTTCGTATCCCACAAGAAACTCATTATTATTACTTTTTTCTGTTGAAGGGAAAATTTCCTGTATACTTTTTCTAGTCTCTTCGTCAATGACTTGTCCGTGAACCGATAACCCGATAGAAAACAATATTATAATCAGTTTCATGTTTTCTTATTTATTTACAAGGTCGATTCAAGTCTACTAACCACTCATCGGATTATCAAATTGTTTCGAAGAGGAACAGTTTAAACACAACTACTTTTGTATTTAAAAGTATTGACGGGTAGTGGATTTCTTCATCCCCACTTTTTAGGCCAGGCTGCAGGCCGATCCTACGTACTCAATCGCGCGTTTCAATAGAGGAGTCCAGTCTAATGTCAGTATGGCCAACAATAAGTGGTTTTTTCTGACAAGAATGACAGTTGAAGTCTACTATTCAAAACAAGATTTTAGCATGTTTTTTATCATTGCGAACATCTATATTGCTTTATTAAAATAATGAATACACTCCCGAAAAGTATATCTTGAAATTTAAAATGACTTTATAGCTGAATACTCAACATATCGGTGGCCAATAATTCTAGAAACTCTTGGCATGTCACTATTTCATTTGTGTTATTCAGTCACTAGTTATGTTAAATGTCAAAAAAAGAGAACGTTATGGGTCTATTATTTAATATTATTTTTTCATATAATTTAAATTTTCAATATAAACAATTCAACATATATTTCTAATAATCCAAATGGTTATCTTCAAATTAAAATTTATGATTGACACAATTTAAATTTAATAGCTTTGTCAACACGCGGCCTATCAAATTAAAAACTTATTTAGTGATTATCTGGAAATACCAGGTTTACTTCACCAAGCTTATTTGCATCTGTCCTTTAATGCGTTCAGGTTTGCGTGACATTACCAGACGCGTCATATAATATGATACAAATTTTACTTACTTTTATCGAATCAATAAATAATCATTATACATTAAGGCTAAGATTAGAAGGTCAACTACGTTGTTTGTATTCCTAAGAATTACACAATTTTCAATATTAATCTTGGACGTAGTATACAGAGAGCAACGCGACACACACGCTCCGATTTGTCTAAGGGCTGTTTCCCACGTAGACGGACCGTCTGTTTAAACAGAAGGCGGCATCCCAGTTCAAATATTTTGAGCTGAAACAATCCTCCAATGTTTTATTTTCGAGGAATGATCCACGTGGCGCTGCAGGGGTTGCAGCGCCAATACTTTATTTTTGAGTATTTTTCGTAAAAAAAAATCGGTGACTCAATTTACATCTGCTTTTATATTTACCAAGAAGATTTCCAAACGTGGGTGTTTCCCCTTTTTACTAAATCTGTTGTCTGTTGTAAAACCATTGCATACTTTTAACCTTGTACCGAACTGTGTTGAATACATTTTAAAAAAGAAGTTGCCAATCTTGTTTTTATTAAAAAAAAATTTAATGACCAACATTTTAGTTGAGTATAAATGCTTCATTAGCAAGTCTGAGAAACTTATTTTAATAGATATTATGCTTCTATTTATCTTCGTCATAGACATTTTTCTTTTTTACCATTGGCGTAGGTACTACGTTACCTTTTTAATTTAAAAAAGAAAGTTCATAAAAACGGCAACCTTGGAATATTCTATTCCAGATTAATAAATTGTAACTTGATTTATATTCGCTAATTAGTGACCACTCAAGAGTGACCCACGTTGGGCGCCAATTTCTAATAGTACCTAAGAAGACTGCGCTAAAACCTTAGCTTTTTTTGGAAGGGGTACGAAATTATAAATAAACAACTAAAAACATTTTATTATCATTAAATTTGTAACAAATCAATCAATTTTCGCTTGATATTGATAAGCAGATGTATTAAAATTCCTCTCCTGCAACTGATCATCGATCCAGTTTCTAAATTTAGCAACGTTTACATAAACTCCAGGATTATTTTTCTCCCAACAACCGATTCCCCAAGCTACAATACCAGCTTGAAAATATCTATTCGGATCCTCTCCAACTGGAAACACCAAAGGGTTACCTCCATCTCCTTTACAAGTATCCTGTCCTTCTTCGCCTCCAGCGCACATAAAACTTTCGTGCATTCTATAAGATGCACCCAAACGAGTTTTTCGAAGATTTTCTTCGCATTTTTCCTTAGAAACAATCGGCAAATCTAGTTTTTTGAGTATTATTGCCGTATCTGTGGAATTTGGTTTTAATCTGCCCCAACCCGTTGAAAATCCTCTTTCGGAATCTGTTACTTCGTAGTTTTGTGGTGGAAGACAAACTGTGTTAATGTGCTCGGCGAGAATGAAAGGAAATTTCAAAATCAGTAAGGCGATGTCGTTGTACAAAGCTTGGGGGATGTATTCGGGGTGTTTTATGATGTCTTGTACCTGAAAAAAATAAAAAAATGTAGAGAGAAAGTAGTATATTGTGCAACTAGTGAGAAAAACTCAATTTTTCTCACGAGTGTGCGTTTGTGGCGTTTATTTTTACAGACTTAGAAATTAACAAGTTAAATCTTAAAACATAAAATGGATATTTATGTAACTAGTGTGTAAAGTAGCCTTTTTTTGACGAAGCAACAATCACATGAGTCGAAAAAAAAGGCCTTTACACACGAATTGCATACAATATTTTTTCTACTATCGAAAACTTGATCAAAATACAATATAACATTCGAAATAATAAACTCAAGTCAAACATCTGTCAAACCTGATCTGGCCTCTTGAGATTTTCCATGCAAACAACTACATTACATCGTTGCGTGTAGCTAATTTTATAAACAATAATTAAATTAAAACAAGCCATTTATTTATTTATTTATAGTTATTTTATTATTTACGAATAATGAATTACCACATTTGAAGGGTCAATGTTAAAGCCTTGACAATCTAGTTCACAGCCAATTTAACATATATTATTTAACGCAACTAAATTATTTATTATTTCTTACATAATTAACAACAAGAAAGATGGGAAAATAAAACTTACCTCGTTATCTTGAAAAGGTAAAATCTCTACAAAAAGCTCCATATCCCAAGCCCCTGCTCTTGCTTTAAACTTTCTACCGGAATTTTTTTCAGGTATACAATGTGCTGCTGTTAAAACGATTTGAGGGTGGATAAGGGACCCTCCGCATATATGTTTTTCCACATTTAATGAATCTATTTCGAAAATTGCCATAACCCAGGGGAATTCTCCAAACTGTGCTTCATTTTCTCTAGCGCCTGTTATTATGTTTCAAACAAAAGATTCATTTCAATTAAATTGTTTATAAAAAAAAATTTACAGCCAGAATACAATTATATTCGATGAAATTTAGGATTATGGACAAATTTTATTCTAAAATTAAATTATTATAAATGATAACACTTTTTTGTTGGTTCAATTTAGTGGAGATCATTTGGTAGTGTAAGGACGATATCAAACTAAAAATATACTGTGTATAAAATCATTTCAGTTACATTTTTGTAAATTTTTTTCCTCATTTGGGAGTATTTTGCTCAAATTTCAGCTTTATAATTTCACAGTTCTGTGTTTTTTGCGATTTTTTATATTAAACTTACCAGAATATTGATTTCCTGCTCCTTTTTTGTTTCTGTAGCCGCAGCCATCTTTAATTTCTATCAACAAATTTACAAATTCGAATAAAACATTTTTCCTCATACCTCTATCCAAAGTATACATTTCACAAACCATCACATACAGATATTACAATTCATAATACTTAATAGTTCAGTCCACCCAGTCAGTCATAAATTAGCAGCTTTAAATAGTATGATACATAGACTTTTAACAGTTCCATTAAATATTGACAAAGAACTAAATATAATAAAACAAATAGCTGTTAATAATGAATACGATCCAAATTTAATTGACAATATCATAAATAAAAAGATAAGAAAACATACTCTAGAACAAGTATTTCCATCTGATAAAAACAAAAATAACCAATTTAGAAGCTTAACATACTTTGGAATAGCATCCTTGAAAATCAAATCATTTTTAGAAACTTTAGACTTGAATATTTGCTTTAAAACCGATAACAACTTATCCAAATTCATTAAAAACAACAAATACAAATCTTCAAAACTGAATAAATCAAGAGTTTATAAATTAAAATCTGGTAATGACAACTGTAACAAAATTTAGGTATATAGGTAGAACTTTTAGGAATTTTAAAACTAGAATTTCAGAACACAAACGTATCTATGACAACCAAAAATCTGATTCCAATTACTCATAGAACTATAGAACCTAAATCCTTTAAATTAAATCTTTTAGAAGCACTTGAGATAAATAAAAACAAATATTCACATAATCTTAACGACCAAATAGATATCAACAATTCTCCCTTATTAAACCTTTTTACCTAGAAAGGTTCCTGTAGGATTGTTGTGAATGATTTTCCAGGTAAACTTGTTAAATACTATAGTTAATCCCATATTTAGACAAATTCTTTTTCCCTTTTTTTATTTTATTTCCTTGTAAATAGATCATAATTTTATTGTTAATATCCGTATAATTTATTATTAAGGCACTGTATAAATTGAAAATTTCTCATTAAACCTCCATTCGTTTGATAAAGCTACTGTGTCGAAACGCGTCACAATTTTAAGTTTAAATATTATGTAGATTTTAACAAATTAAAATTGTTTTTTCATAATCTACATCAAGTAAAAGCCTCTTCTATTCAATATAAATAATACTTTGGATAGAGGTAGGCGGAAAAATCATATGTATAACATGGGAGTAAAATGCTTCTTCCTCCCTGCAGTAAACTTCAACTTAGGGAGGAAAATTAGCATTTTGCTCCCTTGTTATACAAATAGCTATTAATACCTAGAAAAAAAAACCATTACACATTAAAATAAATAAAAATAAAAATTCACAAGACAAGAAACCACTTGATTCTAATCCTTTTCTAAATTTTTTGACCATTCCTCATATATCTATGCAAAACCCAATCATAATTCAATGTGACTTACCGTTTTTAACATTTTCTGCATTTACTTTCACCTTCAAAACACAAAAGACAAGCAAAATAACCGTTTTAACGTGATAAGAATGAAACATAGTTTGAAATAGAAAAACACAATTTTTCACAGATGAGAGAAGATTATCACCTGTCGACCATGAATACTACAAATTAAAAAAATATGATGAGTATGTCGTGACGGTGGTACTCAGACCAACTCAAGGTTTTCTGTAGAAACAGTCCAATCATCTTTTGTACTTTTTGTAGAAAGAAGCATGAAATGTTTATTATTTTTAGTCAACTTTTCAAAATTTCAGTCAAAAAACACATAATATTAAGGACGTCCTACACCGGACGGTTTTCTTTTATATTATACTTAACAAAAACACCAATAAATGTATACAACATTTTTATTAATATAAAGCGTATAAGTTTACTTGTATCTAGTAATTTTTTTAATATTTATAAGTAGATGTATCAAGATTACGCTTAATCATTTGTTCGTCTATCCAATTCCTAAATTTAGCTACATTAACATAAACACCAGGAGTGCCGTTTTCACCGCATCCTATTCCCCAAGCAACTATACCAGCTTGAAAGTACCGTTCACTTCCGTTTTCAGTAGGGAACACCAAAGGACTACCACCGTCTCCTTTGCATGTATCTTTACCTGGCTCTCCTCCAGCGCATATGAAACTGTTGTGAAGCTGGAAGTACTTTCCTAAACGAGTCGTTCTAAGTTTGTCCTGACATACGTTGTTAGCTACAACTGGTAAGTCGATTTTTTTAAGGATAACTTGATATTTTCCTTTCTTTCCAAACTGATCTTTTCCCCAACCAGTGGCGTATCCTCTACCAGTACCAACAACGTGGTCTTGCGGCGGAAGACATATGGTTGAAATATGTTCAGCTGCATCTACAGGCGATTTTAAAAACAGTATAGCTATATCATTAAAGAGAGCACCGGCGTAAAATTGTTCATGTATCTGTATCGATTCCACTTCTCTGTCTTGATAAGGAAAAAGTTCCTTCTCGTGTTGAGTATCCCATTCTCCAGCTCTTACTTTGAAGCTTTTATTTTTCCCAGCTACACAATGCGCGGCAGTTATAACAGCTTTAGGATGGATTAAAGCTCCTCCACATTGGTAAACGTTCAATTTCAAAGGGTTTCCTTCGACGGATTCTTCTCTTAAAATAGCCACCATGTAAGGAAACTCTCCGAATTGGGCTTCGCCGTCTGTTGCTCCGGTTATTCGAAAACCTGCTCCTTGACTGTTCAAGTATCCGCAACCTTTGGGTTTGGTTACTGGTGGTGGTGTAATGACTTCTGTTACTGTGTTTTCTTTGCTACAGCAAACGTCGATGTACTGGTTCCCGCAAGGACCTTCATTTATTCTAAAAATAAATAAAATTACAGGATTTATTAAAAATAACATTGATAATAACAAACCTTATATCTATAACACCTTCTCCATTGGTATTGACAGTACCCTTGTTACAAAGGTAGTATTGGACACAAACGCAGTCGCCAGTTTCACCAGTATCTCCACTGTGAGTTTCTACTGGTTGTAGGTTAACACCGGGAGCTGACGTGGCTGGTGTTGGCGTCGTTGGCGAAGCTGTTGTTTGTTGATTCTTGGGGGTGGAAAAAACTGAATTTATCAAGGCGTCTAAATCATCGTTTTGACAGTGCGTCGAACAACATAAAAGGCACAATAGGAAGGCGATCGTTGGGGAGAAGTTGACCATATTGACTGGAAAATAAAAAAATACATTAAGGTTGATAACTAAAGGTTGTTGTGTTGTTGCATGTGAGAGGGGGACTAAAATACCTTTCTGGAGGCCTGAACCCTTGTGCGGAATCAGCCCTAAAGTAATATTGGAAGAAATAGGTGAAGCCGAAAGAAAGAGAAGGAACAACCTAAGTTGAAGCCTACAGATATCCTGAAATTCCTCCGGGAAATAGGTCTAAAGGAGCCTCTCAGAAACTAAGTAGAAGTAAGGGGGTACAATAGATCTTTCAGGTCTCAGTGATTGTTACCCCAAAAATACATGCATACATACAAACATGGAGAAATGTTTTAAATTAGGAATTTCCCGCTCTTTGGTATTTTTTATCATGTTTACCAACTAATTACATCAATAAAAAATTACTTCTAACACATAAGTTCCGGTAAAATTAAATAATCAACAGATGCAATCATTTTTTTCTCTCTTTGTTAACACTCAATTTTCAAGGTCTTACTGACTATTTTAAAATATATTAGAAGATACAGAGTTGAAGATTTTCCTAAGAAACCAAAAGTTGATTTTTTTCTTGAGATATGGCAGTTGAAAATTTAAAAAAAAACGTAATTTTTTTGAATCTTTGGTAAATTTTGGAAACTGCCACGAAAAAAAAAAGAAAAGAAAAAGGATTTAAAAAGAAAGGAAGAGAAAAAGAGAAAGAACCGTTCTAGATATCGAACCAAATATCACACAAGATGGAAATAAAGAAATGGAAGAGATGCTTGAATGGGAAAATATAATAGGATGAATTAAGATATAAAGTCTTTAGTTGGCAAGAAATACAGGGTGTACCAATCTTACGACAAACTTCTGTATATGAGTTATTTTAAGGGATAACAAAAAAAGTTATTAACAAAAATAGTAGATGTCTTTAAAGTGCATTTTTTGAAATTATCTCAGACTATACAGAGTGTTGCATAACTCCGTTACAAACCAAACATATGATTTTTCAAATGAGAACCCCTGTATATTATATGGGGGCATAAAAGAGATGAAGACTGAGAAAACGATGCTGTAGAAAAAAAAGTTAAGACTATTTCTAGTACATGCGAGTAGAATACTATATTTTTTCTATGACTTTAATAATTTTACATCGTTTTTTGTTGCTTTTTATCTGAAATGTTACCTACTTTCCTCGTATACTGAATAATGTCGAATATTTAACGACAATAACGTTACATTTCTCAAAAATATACTGTTTTAATTACCGTCTAAATTTATAAATTCCTCTTAGTATCGGGTTATCAACATTAGGTCAAAATGTTAACAGACTTGTTTATCCTGTATTTCGAATAACGTAATTAAAACGATTGAAAGTTTTCTTTAAAATCTCGCCTATTTGAAATTCTTACCCAAAAAAATCGTTTGAATTTCCAAAAAAATTACTTTTATAGGTATTATGAAAAACTATTAAATACAACCCTGAATGAAAATTTAACACGTTATCAGACAAATATTTATCTTCTGTCTGTAAAATCTTATATAGGAGTAACGGAGAGCACTTAAATTATTTATGTCCAAAAGAAAACAAACTACTTATCCTCCCTGAAACGCACTCCACACTCTATTTGTCTAAATACACACTCCGGAGAGAGTAATACGACATATAGTCTCTGTGTTTTTATGTAGCTTTCTCTTTTTTACTCACAGAATGGCTATACGAAACATAATTCTCCTCCACGAAACAACAACTTCTCTAGACATTGTCTATAGTTTACTCCCGATTCTGATGGTACTAAATCTCCAACGTTTGGAGTGAACCTGACATTCTATGAAGCAACATGTCAGATTGTTTTGACTAGCATCCTATGGGATAGGGAATAAAATAAGCTTTCACCAAAAAAATTCAATGGAAAACGTAAAATTTTAAATACAGGGTGTCCCAGCCGAGAGTGACCCATTTCAAATGCTTATAACTTTTATACCAGTTGTGTTAGCCACCTGCGGTTTACGCCATTCCTTTTCTCTTGGCCTAAAGTTTTTTCTAGTTGGTACCAAATTTTGTCTACAATTATACAGTGGGAGTAAAAAAATTGCCTTTTTTCGACATTGAAATTTTCAACTATTTTTAATGGAACACCCTGTATATTGCAAAGCCATAATTAGGAGTCGTGTCCAAGGTATCCATATACCAATAAACATCGGACTTGTACCTTGAAGTTTTAGCAGCAAAAAATTAAAATAGTAGTCTGGATATTTTAGCAAACGTATTTTTTATTAGCATATTTGGAACTATACATTAATAAAGAAATAAATATAAATCTAAAAAAACTGCTGTATATGTTGACCGTTCTGTTCTACGCATTTATGAAGTCGGACCATTTAATGGTTGAATGAATTGTGTAACATATCTTGGGGAATCGCTTCAATTACTGCACGAATATTCCTCTTAAGATCATCCAAATTATGTGGAAGGGGGTTATACCACCTATCCTTGACTTAACCCCAGAGAAAAAGTCTGGAACTGTCAAGTCAGGAGAGTACGGTGCCCATTTTATAGGGCCAGTTTACTATGGATACCTAGTTACGTTTTTTTTATACGTTTGCTAAAATATCCAGACTACTATTTTAATTTTTTGCTGCTAAAACCTCAAGGTACAAGTCCTATGTTTATTGGTATATGGATACCTTGGACACGACTCCTAATTATGGCGTTGCAATATATAGGGTACAGGGTGTTCCATTAAAAATAGTTGAAAATTTTAATGTCGAAAAAAGGCAATTTTTTTACTCCCACTTTATAATTGTAGACAAAATTTGGTACCAACTAGAAAAAACTTTAGGCCAAGAGAAAAGGAATGGCGTGAACCGCAGGTGGCTAACACAACTGGTATAAAAGTTATAAGCATTTAAAGTGGGTCACTCTCGGCTGGGATATTAGGGGGGTCTATTTGAAAATTGAAAACAAATTTTGGTAAAAGGGCTTACTGCAATAAGCAGTTTTCAAGTAATTTTAGAAAATTAAAAGAAAATTGTCCACTATTTACACCCCCCTTATCTTCAAACTACCTAGTCCAAAATTTTGAAAATAATTCTAAACATAGTTGTTCCCCTAAACATGGTCAATACTAAATCTCCATTACCCACAATTATGTATATTTCTGTGCCAGATAAATATATAGTTTTAAATAAATATTGTAAACAAATTAATTTATGGTTTGATAAAATACACTTGTTTCTACGTAAGCTTATTAAAAATACATTAATAATTCCCCTGAAGTAAAAACAATTAAAACATAACCATAAACAATACTTTTATTTAACAATAGAAAACATGATGCGTAATAACAATAAATAAATCAAACTTACCTACGCTGAATCCAAAACTAACTTGTGTCCGCTAACCGTAGTAAAACTTGCTAACTGAGAATACAAATACAAATACAAGTCGGCAGATACCTTGAAAATATTTCAAACCGGCTGGTGTGTCAATCTTAATAATCAGCCAATAGCATATCGTTGAGGGCAAAATTCGCGTTAATTGAAATTGAACACCATGTCTTGCGCTAATATTGTTTTTGGATCCATTACGTTTTCGATTGACAGTTTATTTATTTAGAATACTATTGAGTAGTGATATAAGGAGATGGTAATAATTACGAGTGGGAAAGACCCAAGTCGACAAACAACTGATTATATTTTATATTCTTTATTCGTGTTTGAGTTGAATTTTATGTAATTGGGTCAGTGGCAGAGAGGTTTTGGGAATCATTATTATAACGTAATTTTTATTTATTTTCAAGATAAAACTTTGGAAGTGAAAAAAGAGTATGGTATTTATAAAACGCTTTTATTAGAATTTTATTATACAGGGTGGGTCAATCTTCTGACATCGGAGGATTACATCGTTGTGGTAAGAGATAGAACTTCAAAAGTTTTGTGTGAGATAATACAGTTACTGAGGGCACTTTCGATTCTACAGGGTGTTCAGTAACCAAGTAGCAACACAAACTTTTTTAATATAACATACTACAGGGTGTAACAAAAAGGCAGGTCATATTCTAGGGCTAAAAATAACTCGATCCAACTCAAGTTACCCTAGTACAATGTGAATGCGAAAAAAGTTACAACCCTTCCAAGTTACCAAATGAAAATTGATTTTTTCAAATATTTTGACAATTCTTTGACATATTATAATGAAAGTTGACAAGTGGCTTTGAAAAAAAATTGAGGAATTATTGCACCCCGTTGAAAATTTATGGGAGTTGAGATCTCCTAAACTCCCCATAATTTTTGTGTACGTTACAATTTAATGCTTATTGTAGCACCATTATTACATTATTTTTGAAACTTTTTTGCCCCTTAGTACTTTTTACAATTATCATTTTTTATCGAGATACGACCTATTTTTCATTATGCTTCAAAAATTTTGAGTAAAAAAATTAAAGTCAATGAATAAGCTTTCGTGGGTCCCAAATTTTTTATTGAATCTTATTTATTTACAAATGTGTAGTTTTTATTAGATCTTCGAAATGGACCCCAGTTTTTTGAATACCTTCACAGTCGGCACCGTTTTACTAACGAAAACCGAATATTCTGGAAAAGCCATGGCTTCTGACGATATCTAATTGCAGCCAGATTGTAACTTTTTTCGCATGTACATTTGTACTAGGGTAACTTGGGTTGGATCAAGTTATTTTTAGCCCCAGAAAATGTGGTATGATTTATAACCTGCCTTTTTGTTACACCCTGTACACGCCTCTAGTTATCTATAAAAAAACAACTATGTTTTTAAAAAGATTTATTCAATTTACAAATTTTCGCAATCAATTTTCGATATACAAAGGACAATATCTTCTTGTATGAGCCTTATCTCCAGTGGCACCACACATATTGCACACAAATTTGCGTAAAATTGGACAAACTACTGTTCCATCAAGTTTTTTAGTTATATGGTTTTTGTAAAAATTTAAAGATTCGCCATTTTTGCAACAGAATCTACAATACGGCAAGTCGTATACTGGTATAGCTGAATCAACAGTTTTCTATAACAAAATAAAAATAAATCAAGTAAAGATAGATAGATAGATAGATAAATCAAGTAAAGATAGACCAGGAGGGAAATGTGATAAAATTGAAAAGAAAAATAAATCACAACTTTGTCATTAAAATTTTTTCCATAGAACTTGTATTTTTACCAGAAATCGAGATAAACAGTATTTTATACCCTTAAAAACTCACCCCCTCCCACTTCCCGAACTCAGATCGCCCGTAATTTATTTTTATTTTCGATTTTATTATATTCCCCTCAACAGAAACATGAGAGAACAACTATTAAAGTATATAAAACACTCACCGTTTTGCCATTATCAATTAATTCAGAAAAAAAGTTTCTATACACCAATTTCTTTTTAGGCGTCGAAGTTCTAGTCCTTTTCAAATTAACAACAAAAGATTCTGCTTGCATATCATTTTTCGTTTCATTTTCGTCATAAACCACATCCATGTTTTGATTAATTTGTGATAAATCAACTGTACTTTCAACTTCTGGTAAATATGTATCCATTCCATCACCAGGTTTATTTAATTTCTTATATTTATTATTATGGTTTACATAATCTGCTGCATCTGATAGAAAATCGTCAAAAGATATAAAAGTTTCTTCTTTTGTTGAAGATCTGGATCCGACGATATTGGAAGTCCAAGAGGTTTGTACTTCAAAGTTCAACTTGGAGTTCTGGTAGGTTACGGCTGTGGAATTAGAATTTTTGTTTAGTTTTATGTATAATGTGATTATTCTGGATATAAAGTTGTTATTTTATCACTTAGAAAGTATTTTAACTCTACCAAACACAAAAATGATAATAAGGGTGCATAATGAAAGAAATATTAGACTACATAAAACTTGTCTCACTTACTTTCAGTTAACAGGAATGAATCTCCAATAAAATCTTCATTATTTTCATTATTTATATAACTAAAACCAAAATCGTCTTCAAACAGAAACCCGTAATGTGCTTTCACGTAAAAATCATCAAAAAAACAATCCAAATCATCCATTTTTTTCAATTGATAACTAGCAGCACTTGCACTGTCAAAATCTTGGTAAACAATGAGAAACTATTAACACTATACCATATACCACTCACTTCTAAACATTTCAGCCTTTTTAGCGGCACGGCCTTTTTTGTAAAAAAATAACTGCTTTTTAAGATCAAAACAAAGCGGCATTTTTTTTTCTATAACTGCCCCTGAGAACCTTTGAAAAGTCGGTAGCTTTATATAAGCCGCTGTCGATTTTTTTTCAATTTATAGGTACAGTTAAAATTATGAAATGAAACAATTTTAATTTGTTAAAATATTGTGACGCGTTTCGCTAAAACAGTAGCTTTGTCAAACGAATGGAGGTATAATGGAGACATTTTTTTTTATTACAATTAACGTGCTCGGCTACTAAGGCCACTCGCACAGGTACAGTAAAGCAAACAATAAAATTATATTTTGTGGTATAGCTGGACATCTTTCAGGAACTGGAGAACGGTGAGGACATTATCTGGATTTCCGAGTATCTCTTGAAGACTTCCTTTGAGATTGAGCTGTTCTAAAATAATGTGTTCAACGGTAAAGATGCAGTTACAGGTTGAACAGAATGGTCGATTGTTGGATGACATAAGGTAGCCATGAGTGAATCTAGTGTGACCGAGCACCGCTAGGTCTTGGGAGACATTTTCAGTTTATACAAATACTAAATTATACAGATTTAACAATAAAATTAAGATCTATTTACATGGAAATAAAATAAAAAAGGAAAAAAATGTGACTAGATATGGGATTAACTAAGGTATTTAACAAGTTTACCTGGAAATTCATTCACAACAATACTACAGGAACCTTTCTAGGTAAAAAGGTTTAACAAGGGAGAATTGTTGATATCTATTTGATCGTTAAGAAGATTATCTGAATATTTGTTTTTATTTATCTCAAGGGCTTCTATAAAAGATTTAATTTGAAGGATTTAGGTTCTATAAGCAAAATTTAAAAATTTGAATCTAAAGAGAGAAAGAGAGAGAGAAAGATTTTTGGTTGTCATAGCTCTACCTAGGTATATAAATTTTGTTACAGTTGTCATTACCACATTTTAATTTATAAACTCCTGATTTATTTAGTTTTGAAGATTTGGATTTGTTGTTTTTAATGAATTTGGATATTGTCGGTTTTGAAGCAGATATTTAAGTCTAAAAGTTTCTAAAAATGTTTTGATTTTCAAGGATAGTATTCCAAAGTATGTTAAGCTTCTAAATTGGTCATTTTTGTTTTTATCAGAAGGAAATACTTGTTCTAGAGTATGTTTTCGTATCTTTTTATTTATGATATTGTCAATTAAATTTGGATCATAGTTATTATTAACAGCTTTTTGTTTTATTATATTTAGTTCTTTGTTGTAATTGTCAATATTTAATGGAACTTTTAAAAGTCTATTTAAAGCTGCTAATTTAGGTAAAATCTACATAATATTTAAACTTAAAGTAGATATGATGTAGATTTTAACAAATTAAAATTGTCCCATTCCATAATTCAGTATGTTTTTGTCAGCCGGATTTCTACACAAAATCTAAAGCATGTTATTATACAGAGTGATTCAAAATTAATCGTAATTTCCAAGGTCTAAGTCATAGTTATACATTTTACCACCCCTGCACCAGGAAATTTGCAGTATCTATGAAAACCCTGAGTTAAATTAAATAACATTACAGATTAAAAACATTTTTATTTAATAAATACCAGTAAAATTACTTAAAACACTTAAAATCTGTTTATACACAAACTGATAAGCTTTTTTTCCAAAAACAAAATCTAGATGACTAAAACTATCTGAAGAAACTTTATGTACCCCCACTAGATTCTTCAATATCTTCGAAAACCTCATAACATCCGTATAATTCACTAACTTATCATTTTCAGAGTAAATTAAGTAGATAGGAACCTTTATATTATCCACTGGATACAGGGGAGGCGTAGCATTACCATATTTAATTAAATTCCCTTCAGGGCCGTAATCGAAATGTTGAAACCGCCCTTTGAACTTTATCTCCTGCGCGTAATGAAGAGCCGTTTTCACAGAAGTGCCTGCGGGATCATGATTAAATATAGTCGGAATTATATTAGGATCAGCATCTATATTGTCCCAAGAACTAATCGAAAACAAAATATTTTCGCATAACTTTGTTTTGAATTTGTTGCAAAAATAAGATAGATTTCTGAAAAAAATATTGTTCGGTAGCAGTTTTTTTATTCCGAAATGTTTAATTATCCAACCAATATCGTTTGAATACGGTGCTATATATTTTATAGGAGACGCAGTGTGAGTCATATAAGCTGCAGGTGCTAGAGCTATCATTAATTTCACTTTATCGACAAGTTTTGGAAGAAGTGAAGACAAAACAAAAAATGAGGTACTTCCCATCGAATGTCCTATATATATAATACCTTCTGGTGTATCTGAAATATAAAAATTATTATTATTAATATAATTTAAATAATTATTAATCTTACTATTAATGTTTCCGATGTAATTAAGAATTGCTGGAAGATCTTGAACTCCCATTTCATGCCAACTGAAGTTCCAATAATTAAAACTCCAAGTTGGTAAAGAAATATGGCCCTTGGAGTATGTATTTCCTCTACTGTTACCGAGCCATACGTCGTAACCTTGATTCGCCAATGTAAAACCTGTTAAACAAAAACTTATATAGGTTATAAAACATTTTATTAATAGGGGAGTTCAGTCTAAGGTCAGTATGGCCAATGACAAGAATGACAGTTAAGGTTTACTATTCAAGACATGAGATTTTGCATGTTTTTTATCATTGCGAGCATCTATGTTGCTTTATTAAAATAATGAATACATCCCCGAAGCGTATATCTTGAAATTTAAAATGACTTTTCAGCTGAATACTCAACATATCGGTGGCCAATAATTCTAGAAACCCTTGACATGTCACCGTTTCATTTCCTGTTATTCAGTCACTAGTTATGTCAAATGTCAGTTATATTTATTTTTGTTGATATTCGTTTAATTGTGTATGTTCATTTTCGATTAGATTTTTGTAGCATTTCTAATTAGCTGTATCTCTATTCTACTTTTTCCACTGACATTTGACATATAACTAGTGACTGAATAACAGAAATGAACTTGCCAGAAGTTCCTATAATTATTGGCCACCGATGTGTTGAGTATACAGCTAAAAAGTCATTTTAAATTTCAAGATATACTCTTCGGGGGTGTATTCATTATTTTAATAAAGCAATATTGTTTGCTAAGATAAAAAACATGCAAAATCTTATGTTTTGAACTGTAGACCCTAACTGTCATTCTTGTCAGAAAAAACCACTTTTTGTTGGCCACACAATATACCTAATGAATTATTTCCGATAAGTATCCAATCGGCGCTGCTGCCCATTAGACCGTGTTGTAAAAGAACCGGCTGTCTACCGCGAGTACCATTTTTAGAACCTGGAATTCGGTGAACTCCTAATATGTATCCATCTTCCGTAATGACTTGATGAGTTTCCACAGGGTAACCGTGTCGTTTTATTATTTGTGGAACGTCTAAAAATATAAATAATCGCCTCTAATTGATATTGAAAAAAGTTATCTCACCTAAATAATCATCTGGATGAAAATTACAATCAATTTTTCTACTAAATTCTTCAAGTCCATCGCACCGATTCACTTTGAAATTCAATTTAATTGAAAAAACGTCTTGAAGAAATAAAATTTTTATTACGATCAGTCTTATCGCCTTTGCACAAACCATGATGAAGTGAACAATAGATGTACTCGAGAACTGGGTATTGTTTTATTGAACCAAATTATTAAGTAGGTGCTTTTGTACCACATGAATCATAATTAAATTAAATGTTCGATATACCAATTAATGGAGTAAGAATGGCTTCTTTGTATAAAATACAAAAACATATTCCATGTATTTCTTGTGATAGAAGGTAAAATAGTGATAAAAATAAGTTTTAGATGTTATAAGGATATAATTTATGACAGTATTTGACACAATAACAATGAACAACATTTTAAAACTCTCCAAGAACCCCACGTAACCTACAGAACCCCTCAAATATACATAAAAATTAAAGTAATCATGCAACTAAACCACAGCATCCCTTATAAGTACTGTCCTGATTCAAAATAGGGATAGGGTAAACTACAGCATCCCTTATACCCTTATAAGTACTGTCCTGATTCAAAATAGGAATAGGGTAAATTACTGCAGCATCCCTTGCCTTATACCCTTATAAGTACTGTCCTGATTCAAAATAGGGATAGGATAAACTACAACATTCCTTATACCCTTATAAGTACTGTCCTGATTCAAAATAGGAATAGGGTAAATTACTGCAGCATCCCTTATACCCATATAAGTATTGTCCTGATTCAAAATAGGGATAGGGTAAACTACAGCATCCCTTATAAGTACTGTCCTGATTCAAAATAGGGATAGGGTAAACTACAGCATCCCTTATACCCTTATAAGTACTGTCCTGATTCAAAATAGGGATGACTGGGTCCTTCTCCTAAGATAGATGTCTCAAAAATACCCTCAAGCTTGACAAATGAAACTCTCCTCAATAGAAAGACTCAACAACTATTAAAAGAATTTTAGGCTTCTGACATAACTCACCAGGATTGGTTCATTTAAAGGTATTTATACATCCAATAACAGGCCACAACTCAAGACAAAATGTTCATAAAAAATTTATTTACAAATAAAACTTTAAAATTACATCGCCACTTCGGGCGTCCACAATTTAAATGTTCTATCGGATGAACTACTAGCTATATATTGATCATTAGGAGCAACATCAACTGACATAATCTTTCCGTCATGACCGGATAAAGTTTTGAGCGGTTGCCACGTCTTGTTTGTCCATATTTTTACAGTGTTGTCGTACGAAGCTGTCACTAAGTAGTTGCTGGTGAATTTCTGGAATTTAACTTCTGATATTAAGTTTGTGTGTGCTGGTATGGTGTAGAGGATAGAACGTTTTCGCAGATCCCATATTTTACAAGTGTTGTCTTCACTAGCTGTGGCTATGTGATAACCGTTTGATGAAAAATCGATGCCGAGTATTCCTTTCAAGTGTCCTTCCATAAACATTATACATCTGCCTGTTCTAAGATCCCATACTCTTCCAAATGAATCCATTCCTCTGTAATGAACATTCAAATTCAATATACGCTATACATTTTTGAAGTAATTACTTACCCTGTAGCACATACAGATCCATCTACTTGAAAACTAATACAATACACAGGTTTGACATGTCCTTCTTGATGCAAAACTTCTGTACACTGGTGCAAATCCCATAATCTCCAAGAATTATCAAAACAGCAAGTTCCTAGAAATCTTCCTGATGGATGAAATCCTATTCTTGATACCCTATGTGGCATGTGTCCTTCGATGTCTGCAATTGGTTCCTCACTAAAAATTAAATAGTCAAAATTTCTCTACAATAGTTACTTTGAATTATTCACTCACCTCACAAAATCCCACAATTTTACAGAACCATCTGCAGCACACGAAGCCATGTTACATATCTTTTCATCTCTTTCACTAGTAGCATGTGGATGAAATACAATTGCTCCAACGTTACATGTGTGGCCTTTCAAGGTTTGCTTCAATTCACAATCAGGTACAGTCCAAAGTTTACACAAACCACTCCTAGAATCACAACATTTCAATTAGCACACAATGGGATTTTAATGTTGTAACAACATACCAAGAAGCTGTGGCTAACAATTTCGAATCAGGACTAAACTGACAGTAAGAAATTGGTCTTGTATCTCCAATTTGACTGCAGTAAATTGATGTGGCTTGAATTTTTTTTTGTAATTCTTGCATTTTTGCTGTTTTAGTAGCTGCAGGTAAATCAGCCATTCTTTTTGCTTCTTCCAAACGGTCTTTAGCTCTTGGTAAAGAATATTCAGCTAACCACAGTCTAGCTACTCTCAATGAATCTGGACCTTCATGGTACCAAGTTGTTTCTTGGTCTTTTTCAAATTGTTTTCTCTCTTCTTCAGCTTCTCTTCTTATTACAGTATCTTCACCCATACTAATATAAATAAAATGTATATTTTATATAAAATCAACTTTTTGTAAATTGTACTCTTACCGACTTAAAATATCCCTCAATCTTGATCTTCTATCTGCAGGACCTTCTCCAAACAGACAAATTGGTTCCCCTAGTTGTCTTAAATTTCTTTTTACCTCAGCATCGTCAGTAGATACATTGATCGATCTCGCCTTCCTCCTCCTTTCGAATTCTTCAAGTAAAGCTTGTTTATCTCGTGACATAGCATCCTCAAGCTCCATATATTCTAAAAAATAGTTATATAAATCAGTCAATAAAGAGAAAATAATAGTGTACCTGAAGTTTCTGGAACTGGTGATGTCGACGCTGGAGGAGGTTGAGCATCGTTACTTTCGTCATTTTGGGCTTCAAGTCTAACTTTTTCAGTATCTTCCAACGATCCGTAATGGATAGTTTTTGTCTTTTTCACGTACGGAATATCTTCATCATCAGACATGTTTTTAATTTATAAATTTATCTATTTTGATGTCTTATTTTCAAGTTGTTTTTGTTGGGTGAAAAATAAGGTTATGTTAGCTTGTTTTTTCTTCTTTTCTTTTTTGGGTTATATCCTGAGGGATAATCTACTTCAACCTAACCTCACAATAGCTTCTTTTTCTAGACCACAGAACTCTGCTAGTTTTTGAGTTCTATAGAATGGTATTTGTAATCATAGAACTATAGGTAGATATGTTGCTGAAGAGCGCCATCTATTACTGGGTAGAAAAATAATAGGTACATGAATATTTTGTCAAATCAGTCAAATTTGGTCTTCCGCCTTCTTTTACAGAATTTTATCCATACAAGTTATTGTCTATCTTCCTCTAAATGTTTTTTTCGAAAAATCAAAGAGAGAGAGAAGAATAGCATATGTTTGATGAATGTATTTAATTTTAATTGTTATTTTGAATGGCAGAATGTAAAATAAAAATTAATATATTACTAAAGGTTGCTGATGACTAATTTAGATCTGAATGACAGATTCTCTTCCGTGTGTTTATTTATTTGATGTCGAATTCCAAAGTTTTGTTTGACTTTGAAATGCGACGCGATCATTGAACTTGATTTTCTGTTTCTTTTTCTAGGATCAAAAAATCTCACAAGTTTATAAAAATAAATATAAAGAAAGGCCTAATTATCATTGGTACAGTCGGTGTAACTAGTAAAAATTTTGACCCGGTTTTGAGTTTGCGTTATATTGTCTATTCTTTGCCTATCCGATGCCGTTAGCTTAGCCTAAAAAGATAGTTGTTTCTTGATAGTCTGCGTCCGCCACTAGCTGGTAGAAAAGTTGGAAAATATTGGATATTTTTTAAGTGCATTTTTTTAAGACGAACGTTATTGATTTGGCCCAAAGGCTTGGCCCGGCTAATATACGGACTATACATGGTTTATAGGGATCTTACGTGGTTTCTATTGGTTCACTGAGTCATAAAAGACATAGGGACACATTTTTTTATTGGAATTTTCCAAATGACTGAACATTTACATACGCGTCTACAATTTTTGAGAAAAGGTCATCTGATTTTTAAAGTGATTTTATTATGAAATGAAAGCAACGATTTTTAGGTGTGTGCAGTGTTCAGTGAAATGTTGTCGTTTTTTAAAACACGAACTATGAAGTTATTAAAAAGAATCTAAAAAAAGACTGCAAGTATTATCGATTTTTTTTATATTTTCGAGTTCCTTTCGATGTGTTTATTAATAATACCTTTGAAATTGATGGTGTAAATAAGAAAATTAGTGTAACATTTTGTTTATTTGGAAAACATAACCAAAAAAATCGTGAAAATGTTACCTCAACAATATTGTTTGCGATGGAGATACCATCATTCCAATTTACAAACTATGTTTTCTCAACTTTTGGAACGTGAAGCATTCTGTGATGTTACGTTAGCCTGTGAAGGAAGAACAATAAAGGCTCACAAGATTGTTTTGTCAGCTTGTAGTACATATTTTGAAACAATTCTATCCCAATATGAAGAAAAGGACCCTATACTTATCATGAAAGATGTAAAATATATAGATATTAAATGTTTAGTAGAATTCATGTACAAAGGAGAAATTAATGTTGAACATGTAAGTAGGTACATTTTCTATGATTCTTTAGCAGGTGTCTGTATGTATTAGTTCAGTAATAATAGTATAAAAATAGACACCATTCACTAGTTTCTGGTAAATTTAGTTCATAAACACATACATAAACATTTCAACAGATAAATTCACAAGGTCTCATAATTGTATTAACACTCTATTGAATAGTAAGTGAAGCTAAGATTTTATAACTAAAAAAACCTTTCAAAAGTGCATACTTAACAGGTTAGTTCAATAGTCTTTATATTAAATATACATATAGTATTAAAGTATTTATTTTAACCTCGATTTTAACCTTTAAAACACATTTGAAATATTATAACTAGAATTAGAATTGGTACCATATTAGGCATTGTATTTGTAAAATCTAAACAAGGATAGTTATAATTAGATCAAATTTCTCTATTTATAAGTGCAATTCCCAGTATTGAGTGTCGAAATAAATGCTTCAAAATTTGGGTGAATATTTAATAGATACTCTATTACTATATTGCTAAATTCTGAGTTAAGGGTACCTACTTGAAAAAACTTATGTAACTAATCAGACCCATCCAAATTAGAATTATTAGTTGTGTGTTTTTTGCAGTGTCACCTTGCCACATTACTGAAAACGGCTGAGGAACTCAGGATAAAAGGTTTGGCAGAAGTTTCGTGGAGAGATGAAGAACAAACAAGTAGTAATAATGACGCCAGTTCCAATGGTGTACAAACAGCAATACCACAAGTTCAAACAGTTATGCCAAACAGGTATGTGAAGCAATTAAAAATATTCCAGATATATTACTAGATTTAATGTCTGTATTTTCCAGCCCAACTCCCTCAATTAAAAGAAAAAGAGGTAGGCCTCCCATAGATGACTATGACCAAACATTTACAACTCCTAAAATCATGACAGTCTCAGGAGCGGGTAATCAAGATGATGCTTATTCAAATGATGCAATGTCGAGCAGTGAACATGACTTAAACATATGGGATGAAGACCAATCAGCAAACGAGGGAGCAGACAATACAGAAACAGAGGAACCACCAGTGAAAATTAAAAAGGAGGTGAGTTGTTTGAATTTTAACCATTTTTAGTTGGGTACCATGATTTTAAATGTTACTATTGTTGAATATACAATCCCAACACATGCAAAGCTACCATTAGTAATCAAGTTGGCAATATGTCAGTATGTCAAATGTCAACTCATATATGCTCTGTTTTTTTAATGTAAGTTGTCATTGTTCTTGTTGATACAGTTGACAGAAGCAAACATGAGCCCCGGAAAATATGCGAACTAAAAGAATTTAATCGCAGCGAGCCAATCAGGAGCCAATGTGTCGAACGTACATTAGTAATTTGTTAACATAATCAAAATAATATGACCGAGTGATTTCATCAACATTCATCATTTTATTCATTTTTAGTGTCTGTATCAGTTTTGTCTATGCGAGGATGATTTTATTTTATTTTTGATCCAATATAAATTTTTTTATTAAATATTTAGAGTTGAAGTTTTAGCAAGTTTGACTTTGTTTACATATTTCTTAACAATGGACATTTATGGTATCGATATTTGGTTATCGATTCGAAATATCGATTGTTACTACAAATATACAACTACAGCGACATGGACACGCCCACCAGGGCTCATATTTGCTTATGTCGACTGTATGTTTGGTTGCCTACGACAGTTGACATTTATGGTATCGATATTTGGTTATCGATTCGAAATATCGGTTGTTACTACAAATATACAACTACAGCGACATGGACACGCCCACCAGGGCTCATATTTGCTTATGTCGACTGTATGTTTGGTTGCCTACGACAGTTGACATTTATGGTATCGATATTTGGTTATCGATTCGAAATATCGATTGTTACTACAAATATACAACTACAGCGACATGGACACGCCCACCAGGGCTCATATTTGCTTATGTCGACTGTATGTTTGGTTGCCTACGACAGTTGACATTTATGGTATCGATATTTGGTTATCGATTCGAAATATCGATTGTTACTACAAATATACAACTACAGCGACATGGACACGCCCACCAGGGCTCATATTTGCTTATGTCGACTGTATGTTTGGTTGCCTACGACAGTTGACATTTATGGTATCGATATTTAGTTATCGATTCGAAATATCGGTTGTTACTACAAATATACAACTACAGCGACATGGACACGCCCACCAGGGCTCATATTTGCTTATGTCGACTGTATGTTTGGTTACCTACGACAGTTGACATTTATGGTATCGATATTTGGTTATCGATTCGAAATATCGGTTGTTACTACAAATATACAACTACAGCGACATGGACACGCCCACCAGGGCTCATATTTGCTTATGTCGACTGTATGTTTGGTTGCCTACGACAGTTGACATTTATGGTATCGATATTTGGTTATCGATTCGAAATATCGGTTGTTACTACAAATATACAACTACAGCGACATGGACACGCCCACCAGGGCTCATGTTTGCTTCTGTCGACTGTACAGTCAAGGTTTTAGGTTGTAGTTGCTCATATATGTTCGAGCTGAACTGGATACTGGATTATAATAATTTTTACACCTTTTCCAGTCTAACGATGAAGATGAAGTAACAATCGATGAACAAAGCAATACTTCATTTTCCGCCAACGAATCAAAAGAAAAACTAAACATTAGCATGCAAAATAAATCTTCCACCGTAAATGCCAACGTCACCACGTCGGGCAATCAATCGTTCCTTACGCCAGCTTTGGAGAAAGAATGGCCGGACGTGATCAAAATGAATGATTATTTAAATACCGGTAGACGACAGCAATTTTGGGAGGAACCGTTCACGAAGAGAGTGATGGACGCCATCAAAACGAAAAATTTAGAAATGAAAGTTGCCGCCGAATTGCTGGGAGTGTCTTATGGTACTTTGTATGGTCGATATAGAGATTCGTATGGATGTTTAAAACATCCTTACAGGTGAGTTTTTTTTTAAGAATTTGTACTTTAACTGACTTTGTATTTTATTTTTTTCTTAGAGTACGGGATTTTTGGACGGAGCAAGGTCCCACGGACGTCTTGTTGAAATTGAAACGTAAAGAAATTACGTTATTCCGAGCCGCTGAACAGTTGAACGTAACTCCGCAAACTTTATCGAATTATTTAATATCCATGTCACAAATGGACACATCCGATGCCAATTCGAGTCGACAATCAGTCGCCGGCGAATCGTACGACGATACGGACGACGAAAATGATTCCATTTTGCCGGATTTACCTACCAATAATACCAATATCTTTAAAAATTTAGTTTCTGCCAGCACCGCTAGTGGTAAGTACACTTTATTTTACCTCAATCTACGCGGAATGATCCGTCTAGTGGACGCTTACCTTGAGCTTTGACATATTATTAAAAGGAATGCGCATGTCTGGTGGTTTATAAACTTCATTAATTCATGTTGGCATTACTGGGCATCGATTCTAGATTGTATTCATTCACAGGCACAATCGATAAAATCGATTTGAGTCGTTTGAACTACTTCATTAAATGAATGAGCTCAGTCTATGGTCAGAGTTGCCAACAAAAAGTGTTTTTTTCTGACAAGAATGACAGTTAAGGTCTACTATTCAAAACATAAGATTATTGCATGCTTTTTATCATTGCGAACATTTATATTGCTTGATTAAAATAATGAATACACCACCGAAGCGTATATCTTGAAATTTAAATTGACTTTTTAGCTGAATACTCAACATATCAGTGGCCAATAATTCTAGGAACTCTTGGCATGTCACCATTTCATTTCAGTTATTCAGTCACTAGTTATGTCAAATGTCAGTTATATTTATTTTTGTTGATATTCGTTTAATTGTGTATGTCCATTTTTGTCCATTCTAATTAGCTGTATTTCTATTCTTTTAATTACTTTTTTCACTGACATTTGACAGAGCTAGTGACAGAATAACAGAAATAAAAGGTGACATACAAAAAGTTCCTAGAATTATTGGCCTCTTATATGTTGAGTATTCAGCTAAAAAGTTAACAATGTAGATGTTTGCAACGATAAAAAAGACCTTAACTGTCATTTTCATGGAACAACTTCTATCTTTTTTCTTCTTTTTTATATTATTCATTTGATATTTTCATTTAGGTACGTCGTCGTCATTAGCGAACTGTCCGGACATAACCATCGTCAAGAAGGAAAAAGGCGAAGGCGGCAAAATCAACAATAACTCAGATCATTCCGAGAGCAGCAGCGATCAAGGTAAATGAGAATAAGTCTCGTTTGCTTATTAAAAAAAAAATTCCACTTATTAGTATTTTGTAAAGACCAAAGTAATTTTGTACTGTATGTAGTTGTATAGGTAGAGAGCTCCGTGTCGAAACGATAAAACTGAAAATGGCGCAGTTGATGCGGATAAACGACAACAAACTTTAAGTTGTGTCGTTTCGGCGCGGATCCGCAGATTGAAGTTTCTCTTCAGCTGAATACGAAGTTTAAATAAAAAAAGTAGTGATATGGTGAATACCAAAATAATTTTTGTAAATTTAAAAATTAAATAATTTGCGCAGCTGCGCTAGAGGGATCAATTTCTTTCAGTGATTCCTTTTTTAATTTTACTGTCCGATACGTACTATTTTTTATATACTTCACGATTTCGTACAGGGTGTAGCAGCAGCATTGATAAAATTATACATTTCTCTATTTATTTATATTCCCTTTGTTCGTTTGTTACGTGTTTTACACTTTTACACAATAAGTTTGTTCGTAGAGCAGTCACAAACGGTAGGAAACAGGACAACACATGCGCAGTGAATAAAAACAGTTCATAAAAAGACTGCGCATGTGTCGTCCAGTTTCCAACTATTTGTGACTGTTCTACGAACAGACCTAATCATAATTGCATTCTAACAAATATTACGGTTAATACGGTCTATATTTTTGCCACCTGTGTGACATGTGGGCAAAGCAATTAAAAGTTATATTCGTTAGAAAATGGTGATTGTAAATTTTTTACAGTCTAAATTCATTTTTATAGCCAAAGTATATGTTTAGTTTTAGGTTAGGTCCGACAGGTATTATGAATACGAATTAAATTTATTCATAAAATATTATTTACCGTCCTTTTACGACGTATTGTTTGTATTATTTGTTACTGAAAGTTTTTATATACACAACAACAAAAAAATATCTTGAATTTGATCTTCACCCCGTCCAGTAACATACTATTGTTAATATTTTTATTTATATACTTTTTTTTCTTCATTAAATCTGAAATTTCCAGTTATTTTATTTTTGATGCTACTTTTTATGAACTATTTCCATAAACAAATACATAAAACAGCTTCAACAAACGTCACTGTCAATATTTTTGACATATGACATTCAACTCTTTCTTTTGAGCATGCGCTGATGCTGACATCCCATTTACTATGACATATCTACTGGTTCACACCGTTATCGATGGTTGTGGTTCCCATTCTATGCGGGATTTTACTTTTAGATTTTTGACAAATATCCTAAAATTACTATTCATGCATGCTCTATTACTTGGACTTTTTGCCTTAGACTTGTTTATTTATTATTTCCGTGACTAAATAAGCTGCGTCAAATGTCAACTAGATATTTCTTTATTTTTTTTGGAAATTTGGATGGATAATTTACCCAATATTAGTAATTTTAAGTATTTTTGACCTGTAGAACAATTTTAACAAGTAGCTAGTTAAATTCAGTATTAAATATAAATTTTTGTGCTAGAAAGTAGTAAGCGAAAATAAATATAAAACATTTAACAAAAATAGTTGTTAGGAATATTTTAACCAGTGATTTTTCTTTTTTATATCCAGAAAAAAAATCAGTATTTGTTTCAAGACTAATGAATTAGATTAACACCAGTGATAACTTGACACATTATAATAGAAGAGGTTTATTTTTTTTGTACAACAAATTTTCGTTGATCCCTCTTTCGCACACTCTTTTTTAAATAACGAAAGAAAAGTAGTTTTACCTATTGGCAATGGTAGAGTAGTATTAGGAACATATCACCGGGTCCGGCTGGACAGTCTTCTGCACTGACTTTAATATTGCAGTCCTATTTATAGTGCTTTAATAAGTAGGGTTGATTTTGTTTTTTATAAATCCAAAGGTAAATCTTTATTTGTCGTTTTTGCAAACCATACAAACCATAGGTCTGTTGTAGAGCAGTTCTAAACAATTTGAAAACTCGAAGACTCATGCGCTGTCACAAAAAGACTCTGCGCATGAGTCGTCCAGTTTCCAACTGTTTGGGACTGTCTACGAACAGACCTATTGAATGAAATTTATACAATGTCTTTCAGAATTAGTAGTTGGAATTATAACATGCAAAAAAGCCAGTAAATTGTTCATGCAAAAATTTTAAATTGATCCTGTATGGTTTTCAAAAAAAATTTAATATTGACTTGACGTTGGATTCGTAAACGATGTTCCATAAGTAGAGAATTAGGGGTGAAAGGAGACAATAGAAGTGGATGATAAATTTCGTACTACAAAAAAAGAGTTGAGGGAAAAAAATCCGCCTTGTATTTTAACGATGTGGAAACTTGATGTTTCTTATTGTAAATAGATTTTTTAACACGGGTATTATTTAAAAATTTTTGGAATTGAATTAATGAATCGAAATCTTGAAAAAAAAGTGTAAAGAATTGATATTTTTAGTAATTTTCTTTATTTACTTATACTTTGTGATCTAAAAATGACAGACCGGTGTTTAAATAGAATTTTACAGTTACTTTTGACAGCTAACCTCGAAACTGGTAATAGAGGAGTTCAGTCTAAAGTCAGTGTGGCCAACAAAAAGTGTTTTTTTTTTTCTGAAAATAATGACAGTTAAGGTCTACTGTTCAAAACATAAGATTTTGCATGTTTTTTATCATTGCGAACATCTATTTTGCTTTATTAAAATGAAGAATACACTCTCGAAGCATGAATCTTGAAATTTAAAATGACTTTTTGGCTGAATACTCAATATATCAATGGCCAATAGTTCTAGAAACTCTTGGCATGTCACCATTCCATTTCTGTTATTCAGTCATTAATTATCTCAAATGTAAGTGGAAAAAGTAATTAGAAGAATAGAGATACAGCTAATTAGAAATGCTACAAAAATCTAATAGAAAATGGACATACACAATTAAACCAATATCAATAAATATAACTGACATTTGACATAAGTGACTGAATAGCATAAATGAAATGGTGACATAACAAGAGTTCCTTGAATTATTGGCCACCGATATGTTGAGTATTCAGCTAAAAGTCATGTTAAATTTCAAGATATACTTTTCGGGGGTGTATTCATTATTTAAATAAAGCAATATAGGTGTTCGCAATGATAAAAAACATGCAAAATCTTATGTTTTGAACAGTAGACCTTAACTGTCATTCTTGTCAGAAAAACCCACTTTTTGTTGGCCACACTTACCTTAGACTGAACTCCTCTATTCTAATCGTTGTAGCTTTTGAAAATTTTGGCTCCGTTTTCTTACAAGTCAATGAATCTAACCACAAAAACAAAGCTGTCATCAGAGTTATTTTCAATTCATTTCTGGCAAGTATTGCCAACATAATTCCAGGCTTTTAGGCGTCTTTATTTTCAAAATCGAATTACTATAATATATTCATTGTTTTTATTGAAATCTGTGATATATTAAATCGAAAAAAAATTGCACAAGCTTAAAACTTTTCTTTATAAATACAAATTATTTAATTTTTTAACATTTTTAGACCAAAAACAATTTTCAAAAATTGTACAACACTGTATATAAATTGAAGTTTATCATTCACTTTCCGGCCTCCATTTATTTTTTTATAGTTTTATTAAAATTCAACCTCTTTATATTATGCTCCACTCTCAGTATTTGTAATATGTGTGTGTATTATTCGTTATGGGTATTTTATACAAATGTACCCATAAAAAAATGTCTACAAAAACGCTATTTTTTCTCACACACACAATGCTCAGATTTTTTGTATTCTATAAAAAAAAACATTTCCCATCATTTGTAATCCTTAAGAAATCATAAAATGAGCCTGATAGGAAAAATAGTTGAAATTTCAAATGACCAAAGGTCAAAAGATATTCTACAGCTTTGATACATTTTTTTATTTATCTTGATATTAATTTAAAAAGTTTCCATTATTAGTGACCACACTGTATATTAAACTGTTTTAAAAAATAGAATACAAAAATTCAACAAGAAAGTAGTGTGGAAAAAATGTTTTTTTTTTGTAGACTGGTCCTTTTAGTACCCATTAGAATAATAATAATATTTAAGGATAAGTATATTATTTATGTATACCTAAATATAAAAATGTAGATTCTAGGTACAGACTTTGTCATATATTTGTATTAAAGCGCGACAAGGCGCGCTTTCCTACTACAAAATTATTATACAATACAATTTATATTTATACAGTTATTATTTGAGTGTATTTTATCTTTAAATAATCGTTTTTATGGTACAGTTAAATCAAAATTGTAAAAAACGTTGGTTGAATCGGATAACTGAATTACATATGTGCAACTTTAAAAATTATTTTTACACTATTGTAGTGCCTCTGTGTAATTTGGACAACTGATTTTTTTGACAGCTTTTATGAACATACTCTGATAAAATAGTAAGTAACTGCTTGAGATACAGAAAATTTTTGTTTTTGATAAATAATTGTCTTGAATTTCTTTTTAAATAAGACTGTATATTTTTAGGGAAAATGCAATAATTCATTAACTGTACTATAAATGAAATAACCTATAACTAAATCTTCTTCCTCTGTTCTCCGTTTAACATTTTAAACAAGTTTTCTTAAATTTTGGTAAACTTTAACCCAGTGAATCCAGTTGGAAATTTTATAAAGGCACTTGGAGTATAAAATTGTCGAGGAAAAAGGTTTAGAACAACTTTTTTTGTGAAATTAAACTACACTGGTCATTGTGTCATAGAGGAGTTCAGTCTAAGGTCAGTGTGGCCAACAAATAATAGTTTTCTCTGACAAGAATGACAGTTAAGGTCTACTATTTAAAACATAAGATTTTTGCATGTTTTTTATCATGGCGAACATCTATATTGCTTTATTACAATAATGAGTACAATATAGATGCTCGCAATGATAAAAAACATGCAAAAATCTTATGTTTTGATTAGTAGACCTTATCTGTCATTCTTGTCAGAAAAAAACACTTTTTGTTGGCCACACTGATCTTAGACTGAAATCCTCTATTTAATGAAGTAGTTCAAATGACTCTCGAATCGATTTTGTCGATTGTTCCTGTGAATGAATACA
Organism: Galerucella nymphaeae; assembly: GCA_963978555.1. Lineage (NCBI taxonomy): Eukaryota > Metazoa > Arthropoda > Insecta > Coleoptera > Chrysomelidae > Galerucella > Galerucella nymphaeae. The sequence continues at coordinate 20,538,870 of OZ021706.1, forward strand.
ATCCAGAATAGATGACCAGTGTAATTTTTTTAGTATATTTAACGATCTGTTTAACAAATATATTTGGTTTAAGGAATTTATACAATGTAAAATGCTTTATGCTGCCGACATTATTTCACTATCACACTGAAAATGCTCGGCAGCATATCCCATAGTATGTTTGATGTATTAAATTTTTATGTAGATTTTTTATTTATTAAAATTTTTGATATAACTTTGCATTTTTTTTTCTGAATCCTTCTTTGGCCTCGTCGAGCAATTTTCGGTAGAGAAGAAAATTTATGAATGAGTCACGTCACCTGGAAACCGATATAGTGTAAATTTTTGCAACAAAATAATGAAAAGAAAATAGCTCGAGGGATTTTGAATAGATGGCACTACTTATAGTATACCATCAACGTACTCACTGCAGGGTACTTGAGGAAGTGTCCAGATAAGGGAGAGGATGGCGGGATTAATAGAAACACCGTTTCGTTTCGTATATTTCTGAGATCTTAAGAATATTTCCGACAAAAATGATTTTCAAAAATCTCAAATTGCGTTTTTGAAATTTTCAAAAAAAAATCAAAATTTTATTGGTTCATCTGATAGAGCCCACCACGTAGACTCCAAATCCGATGGAGTTCCTAAGAACCAAAATTTTTGCTCTATCTCGCACCGTTTCCGAGATATTCGCGTTCAAAGTTTTTGTGTTTTTTTTAGGCTTATCAGTCGATTATGCAACCGACTAGACCGTTTACACCGAAATCCGCTTCGAAATGTGAATATTTTCGACAAAAATCGCAAAAATGATTTTTAAAAATCTCAAATTGCGTTTTTGAAATTTTCAAAAAAAAATCGAAATTTTATTGGCTCATCTGATAGAGCCCACCACGTAGACTCCAAATCCGATGGAGTTCCTAAGAACCAAAATTTTTGCTCTATCTCGCACCGTTTCCGAGATATTCGCGTTCAAAGTTTTTGTGTTTTTTTAGGCTTATCAGTCGATTATCCAACCAATTAGACCGTTTACACCGAAATCCGCTTCGAAATGTGAATATTTTCGACAAAAATCGCAAAAATGATTTTTAAAAATCTCAAATTGCGTTTTTGAAATTTTCAAAAAAAAATCGAAATTTTATTGGCTCATCTGATAGAGCCCACCACGTAGACTCCAAATCCGATGGAGTTCCTAAGAACCAAAATTTTTGCTCTATCTCGCACCGTTTCCGAGATATTCGCGTTCAAAGTTTTTGTGTTTTTTTTAGGCTTATCAGTCGATTATGCAACCAATTAGACCGTTTACACCGAAATCCGCTTCGAAATGTGAATATTTTCGACAAAAATCGCAAAAATGATTTTTAAAAATCTCAAATTGCGTTTTTGAAATTTTCAAAAAAAAATCGAAATTTTATTGGCTCATCTGATAGAGCCCACCACGTAGACTCCAAATCCGATGGAGTTCCTAAGAACCAAAATTTTTGCTCTATCTCGCACCGTTTCCGAGATATTCGCGTTCAAAGTTTTTGTGTTTTTTTTAGGCTTATCAGTCGATTATGCAACCAATTAGACCGTTTACACCGAAATCCGCTTCGAAATGTGAATATTTTCGACAAAAATCGCAAAAATGATTTTTAAAAATCTCAAATTGCGTTTTTGAAATTTTCATAAAAAAATCAAAATTTTATTGGCTCATCTGATAGAGCCCACCTCGTAGACTCCAAATCCGATGGAGTTCCTAAGAACCAAAATTTTTGCTCTATCTCGCACCGTTTTCGAGATATTCGCGTTCGAAGTTTTGATGCTTTTTTTAAGGCTTATCAGTCGATTTTGCAACCAACTAGACCGTTTACACCGAAATTTGCTTCGAAATGTGAATATTTTCGACAAAAATCGTAAAAATGATTTTTAAAAATCTCAAATTGCGTTTTTGAAATTTTCAAAAAAAAAATCAAAATTTTGTTGGCTCATCTGATAGAGCCCACCTCGTAGACTCCAAATCCGATGGAGTTCCTAAGAACCAAAATTTTTGCTCTATCTCGCACCGTTTCCGAGATATTCGCGTTCAAAGTTTTTGTGTTTTTTTTAGGCTTATCAGTCGATTATGCAACCAATTAGACCGTTTACACCGAAATCCGCTTCGAAATGTGAATATTTTCGACAAAAATCGCAAAAATGATTTTTAAAAATCTCAAATTGCGTTTTTGAAATTTTCAAAAAAAAATCGAAATTTTATTGGCTCATCTGATAGAGCCCACCACGTAGACTCCAAATCCGATGGAGTTCCTAAGAACCAAAATTTTTGCTCTATCTCGCACCGTTTCCGAGATATTCGCGTTCAAAGTTTTTGTGTTTTTTTTAGGCTTATCAGTCGATTATGCAACCAATTAGACCGTTTACACCGAAATCCGCTTCGAAATGTGAATATTTTCGACAAAAATCGCAAAAATGATTTTTAAAAATCTCAAATTGCGTTTTTGAAATTTTCAAAAAAAAATCGAAATTTTATTGGCTCATCTGATAGAGCCCACCACGTAGACTCCAAATCCGATGGAGTTCCTAAGAACCAAAATTTTTGCTCTATCTCGCACCGTTTCCGAGATATTCGCGTTCAAAGTTTTTGTGTTTTTTTTAGGCTTATCAGTCGATTATGCAACCAATTAGACCGTTTACACCGAAATCCGCTTCGAAATGTGAATATTTTCGACAAAAATCGCAAAAATGATTTTTAAAAATCTCAAATTGCGTTTTTGAAATTTTCAAAAAAAAATCGAAATTTTATTGGCTCATCTGATAGAGCCCACCTCGTAGACTCCAAATCCGATGGAGTTCCTAAGAACCAAAATTTTTGCTCTATCTCGCACCGTTTCCGAGATATTCGCGTTCAAAGTTTTTGTGTTTTTTTTAGGCTTATCAGTCGATTATGCAACCAATTAGACCGTTTACACCGAAATCCGCTTCGAAATGTGAATATTTTCGACAAAAATCGCAAAAATGATTTTTAAAAATCTCAAATTGCGTTTTTGAAATTTTCATAAAAAAATCAAAATTTTATTGGCTCATCTGATAGAGCCCACCTCGTAGACTCCAAATCCGATGGAGTTCCTAAGAACCAAAATTTTTGCTCTATCTCGCACCGTTTTCGAGATATTCGCGTTCGAAGTTTTGATGCTTTTTTTAAGGCTTATCAGTCGATTTTGCAACCAACTAGACCGTTTACACCGAAATTTGCTTCGAAATGTGAATATTTTCGACAAAAATCGTAAAAATGATTTTTAAAAATCTCAAATTGCGTTTTTGAAATTTTCAAAAAAAAAATCAAAATTTTGTTGGCTCATCTGATAGAGCCCACCTCGTAGACTCCAAATCCGATGGAGTTCCTAAGAACCAAAATTTTTGCTCTATCTCGCACCGTTTCCGAGATATTCGCGTTCAAAGTTTTTGTGTTTTTTTTAGGCTTATCAGTCGATTATGCAACCAATTAGACCGTTTACACCGAAATCCGCTTCGAAATGTGAATATTTTCGACAAAAATCGCAAAAATGATTTTTAAAAATCTCAAATTGCGTTTTTGAAATTTTCATAAAAAAATCAAAATTTTATTGGCTCATCTGATAGAGCCCACCACGTAGACTCCAAATCCGATGGAGTTCCTAAGAACCAAAATTTTTGCTCTATCTCGCACCGTTTCCGAGATATTCGCGTTCAAAGTTTTGATGCTTTTTTTTAAGGCTTATCAGTCGATTTTGCATACAACTAGACCGTTTACACCGAAATCTGCTTTGAAATGTGATTATTTTCGACAAAAATCGCAAAAATGATTTTTAAAAATCTCAAATTGCGTTTTTGAAATTTTCATAAAAAAATCAAAATTTTATTGGCTCATCTGATAGAGCCCACCTCGTAGACTCCAAATCCGATGGAGTTCCTAAGAACCAAAATTTTTGCTCTATCTCGCACCGTTTTCGAGATATTCGCGTTCAAAGTTTTGATGCTTTTTTTAAGGCTTATCAGTCGATTTTGCATACAACTAGACCGTTTACACCGAAATCTGCTTTGAAATGTGATTATTTTCGACAAAAATCGCAAAAATGATTTTTAAAAATCTCAAATTGCGTTTTTGAAATTTTCAAAAAAAAATCAAAATTTTATTGGTTCATCTGATAGAGCCCACCTCGTAGACTCCAAATCCGATGGAGGCTTATCAGTCGATTTTGCATACAACTAGACTATTTACATCGAAATGAGAATATTTTCGACAAAAATCATGATAGGAAAATAATTCGAGAGTTTTTGAATAGATGTCAGTAGTTATGGTATACCATCATCGTACACACTACAGGGTACTTGTATAAATATTTTTCTTGTATAAATTTCTGAATTTTGAAAAAAATAATGAAAAGTAAATAGTTCTGGAGATTTTTAATAGATAGTGCCAAGTGCCAGTTGTACTATACTCAAGGTCTCCAGATAAGAAACAGTATAGTGCACAGATTACCTGTATAGTGGGATTTTAGATACACCGTGTTTACCATGGGCGTACGTTAAAAATATCAAGAGGGAATTAAATAAAACTAAATACTAAACAGTATAAAATATATTTAAGCGATAAAGTATAAAATATATATTTAAACAATAAATAATTCACTTATTAGCAGATTTTATATTTCTCATTTGCCTTACAGCTGCTACCAATCTAGCTGAACATCCACTACTTTGCGCTTGATACAGCTCAGCTGGTAATTTTAAAAGAGTCGATAATTGTTGAAGATTCTCGGATAAAGACAAACCTAATTCTTCCAAAATATTTTGAAGATAACCTAAAAATAATATGAATGTATATTTGAAATACCCTTTATATAAATTAACTCACTTATATCGTGCGCCAACTGCCTACTTGCTCCTGGACTCAATTCACATATAGAAAGTATTTTATCAATGAAATATTGACAAGTACCTTCTGCTATAATTGTAAGAAAAACGTGAGCCAATGTTCTTTCTCCTTCCAGAGCGTTATTGTATTCCTGGTCAGCTGATTTTAGAGAACAGGATAGTGATGGATTTTCCTTAAACAAAAACGGCTCCAGATGTTGTGGCAGAATCAACAAATACTGACCAATCTGAAAATAAACATTCAAGCTTGAGCAAAACAATAATTTGTCGAAACATGGCATTTCTTACCTGAGTAATGTATTCTTGGGGAGCAAAGCTATAATCAGGCAAATCATTCATTGCAGCTCCATCAAAGTGATTCCAAGTTTTCGGCGATTGTACTGTATCCAAATGAACAGATATCGGAGCGAAGACCACTTGGTAGGTAGTGTGATGAATATCCCCGCATAATTTTACAAATTCTGATGTTACCGAGTCCAGCAATGACAACTGTGTTCCTTCTGTAACGCATTTGACTAGTGAATCGAATTCTTTAAGATCTGATGCATTCAACAGTAGAGATTTGAAATGGACGATTTCTTTTTGGTTCAGTTCAAGTATTTGGTTTGTTAGGTCTTTTTCAAATTGTTGTAGTTTCAGTATAATTTCCCCGGTGTTTTGGAGAAGGGAAAAACATAGTTGGAATATTATCCAATCTTCTTCTGATCTAAAATAAAATATATCATGAAAACACAACAAGTAAATACAAATAAATATACCTACTTTTTACTCCTGTCAATTTGTCTAAGCGCCACTCTATAAAAATCGGCGTATCCCAATAAAAACGCCCTAAGAGCTACCAACAGTCCACAATAACCACAATTTTCAGTAATTTCCTTGCACCTTCGTTTAGCTTCAGTACAAAAGTCGATTACAGAAGGTATGCTAAGTCCCAATGACTGAATAGTATCAGATAATTCTTCTTTCATACAATTTAAGGTAGTAAGGTATTTTAATAAATTGGCTTGTTCGTAGTAAGCATACTTATTCACATATGGTACTAGATGAGCGAATATTGATTTTTGAAGGGACAAAAGTTCTTCCAGATTAGGTTTTACTGCAATTAAACGTAAACTTAGATCTCTAATTTTTGTTATTCATAATTTTTATACAAACCTTGTGAAGTTTGATCAATAATACTCATCAAACTGTCATTAAATTGTAATGTAGTTTGTTTAATTTCTCCTAAAAAGCTCAGTTTATCTGTCGCTGATAATTGTTTCAATGTTGTATCAATGCATTCATTTAAAGAAGGATCCAAACACTGTAAAGTGTCAGTATAAATGTCTATTAAGTTATGCACAGCAGACAACCCTGTGAAAACTTGATTGAACCAACGATATTGTGTGTGCCAATTTGACAATAAATGATTGTAGTAATTATGAATCCACTGAGTAGTAGTTTCATCTTGTTCGATTTCCAGTTGATTCCTCCAATTTTGAAGTAACAAGTCCTTTTGACACTTTTGGTAGTATTTCAAGAGTTGTGGAAGCCTATCCATTGAGGCAAATATTTGTACATACATTTGGGATTGTTCTGAAAATATTCAAATACTAGACAAAATTTGATGAAAGCTTAAAATAATTACCAGTATTGTGTACATTGAAAGCTTGTACAATGGCGGGACTTGCTATAGCTTCTAGACGATTTTTGAGCTCTTCTAACTGAAGCCGTCTGTTTTCATAATCTGCTACATTAACTAGAAGCTTTAAAGAATTTTGCATTCCCAAAATTTTGTTTGATATATTTTCTACATTTTTAGAATCAAAAACATCCTCCAAATCATTCACTAAAAATTATACACCTATATTCAACAGGGATTAACTAATTGATAAATTTTTTACCTAAAATAGTCCAATTATCACTTTCATGAAGACCTTGTTTAGCATCGATCAATTTATTCTGCATTGAGTCAAGTTTTTCTATAGTGGAAATAGATTGACCAGTATCATGCTCTATCTTCTCAACTTCAGCTCTAACTTTTGACATCTTTTCTTTCAACAACACTGCTTCTTGTTGAAGACTTTTAACATCTCTTAAAATTTTTGGTAAAGAAGCTAGCACCTGCTGACTTGTATCTTCTAATGCATTGTTCACTTGTTGAACATATAGTTGAAGTTTCATTACCAAAGACATTGTATAGTTGGGCTAAAAATTATTAAGTAAGTAGCTAATGCAATTATGTGTTATTTGATTTTAACTTACATCCTTAACCTTTTCGGATTGTTTGAAAATATCATTAACCCATTCTTTCGGATCAAAATCATCGTTGGAAAACGCACTAATATCCTAAAATAAAGATTATTTTTTTCAACTAGAATTATATATTGTCAACTTACCATGTATAGAATATTTTGGATAATATAAAGTAGGGTTAGGTTTTTTTGACAGGTGGCAAAAACCAAGGTCTTTAAAGTACAGAGGTTGCCTACTAGCTTGAAAGTCAATCAAACGCTCGTGTAGAATGCGTGTTGTACTTGCCAAATTCAAATTTCTCTGCGGTTTTGTGGAAACTTCGCTAAGAAAGTAATTAATCTTCGTGAAAAATGCTGGAGGCTCCAAACTTTAAGCAATGGAAACCGATATATACGGCAGGCACGATGACGTCACATAACCTACATTGGTTTATAGGCAACCTCTGTACTTTAAGTACCTTGGACAAAAATGACATTTGAATCGATTTTTTCTTTCGATTGCTCTATCGATTTGTTTCGATAGTTGTCATTAATATATATTCAAATATTTCATATAACCATAGGCGTATCAATAAAATAGTAATTGTTAGAAACGAGCATTAGTAAAGAAACAAATTTTTCTACTGAATATCGACAAGAATACCATGCGGGATTGCAAAGTACAGATATAATACATGACAATAACTGAATAAAAAATGAAAACTTTCTAATCTTTAATATCACATGTACAATTATTTTGGTTTCCATTTATTTCTTCACCTAGCAATGTCTGTTCTTGTGCCATGGTGTTTTGAGAATTTTCTTGCAATATCTGCCGAATAGTATGCAGAACCTTTTGATACAGAAAAGAATACCTAAAAATGCATATACAAACTGTAAAACTATCAATCAATTATAAATTTTGACTTACTTTGTTAATGGCTTGCAAATACCGAGATGATCCTGGGGAATTTCGAAATATTCACCAACCCCTGGATATCCGGAATCCGGTTGAACAAGCAAGAAATTAAATCTCATTGCTGTCACCACTGTAGCTTTAGTTTCAACAAATGTTACAATTTTCATCGGAACAGAAGACACAATTTCCAGAAACTTTTGATGGATTCTTTTCAGCTGAGGCGAATCTTAACAAAAAAGTTCAATAACTAAATAAAATATATCCGACCTGATGTTAATACTTACGTTCCCTCAATTCTTGCACTTCTACCGATGGCCAAAGCAACAAGGCAGTGGCTTGATTCAAATTTGCAAGCCTTGACCCATTGTGTGGTGTACTATAAAAAACAACGGCTTTGGTATTCAAACAAAGATTTCTCAAAGCTGGCATTTGACTTTCATAACCTATAAAAACACACTTTCTGTAAAAGATCTGTAAGCAACAACATTATTCTTGCTTACTTTTACACAATATATTTTTAACTATAAGTCCTCCCATTGAGTGTGTTACCCAAACAATAGGTTTCGTACCTAATCCAGCTTGTACTAATTTCGTCATTAGATCGGAACTGCGTTCTTCTAGGGTCAATTTACCTTTAGCTGAAGGACAAAGGGGTGTCCACATTGAAAGTGTCGTATCATAGTTAATACCTGAAATTATAAAATTATTATTGTGCGCTTGCTGCACTATTTGAACTTGCCTATGATTCTTAAATTTTGAACGTCTTCTGGTAACCAATCTCTAGGCCAACAATGAGTGTATAGTTTGCAAACTTTGTCTTCTTTAACGTCGTATTCAGTTGTCGAACCGGTGTAAGGTCCATTAGCGCAATCGTTAGTTTTTACAGGAATATCATCCCATACCACTTCATAGTCTTTATCGATTTGTTCTTTATCCATATGACTTTTGAGTTCTTTAAATATTTTCACAGAAGATAAACGTTCTAACATAGATTTTTTGCAGATGTTTCTTTTTTGCTCTGAAAACAGATTATTATAACACATCCAAACAATAATGATTTTTTTACTCACCCAATTTAATCGGTTCCTGTTGTACCTGACTATTCAATATCGAAACGTGTATTCCATTATTTAACCGTTGTCGCCATGTATAAAAAACTCCCCCTAGTAACCCATGCACGAAGACAACGTCCATTTCATGTTCTTTTATTGTTCGTGTTACGGGATGTAACAGATATAATCTTTTTGAAAATATAAAATCGTTATTAGTATCCAAGTTAAATAAAGCCTGTGCGGCTGGGATAGCTATTCTCACATCCGAATGATGCATCCATTCCGATAAAATTCCAATCCAACCTTAAAAATATAAACACAAAGTGATTGGGAATTCAAATTAAGCGCGTGGCTGTGACAACTGAAGTTAGTATCTGTGAACTGAGCCACAGATAACCTACTTAAGCGGAACCACAGACAACCTACTTAAGCGGAACCACAGACAACCTACTTAAGCTGAACCACAGATAACCTACTTAAACTGATCCACAGATAACCTACTAAAACTGAACCACAGATAACCTACTAAAACTGAACCACAGATAACCTACTTAAATTAAACCACAGATAGCCTACTCAAACTAAACCACAGATAATTTCACTTTCCTACATAATGTATAAATAAGAAACAAACACACATGAACTTGCCCTACAGATTATTGTTTATTGAATCCCCAATAATTTTTACCTGATTTGTGTAGAGAGTCCAATACATTCTTATCGACTGACATATAGGATAGAACCTGACAGATTTTTATAATAATTTCAGTGTTATTTTTATATCTTTGATAAATTTCCATTAATAAAGGTAGTCCGTTTTGATCTATAATGTGTTTGGTGTATTTTTCTATACAACAATGATGTACTAATGATTCTAAACATTTTGGCAAGATGTCGCTTTCAGATTGGATGAATTTACTCAATTCTAATGCCGAAGAGTCATTGTCCACGATATGAGCATTATTCTAAAAAGAAAACTTATACTAAATATCATTACAAATGATTGTGTTGTACTGTTCTGGTTAAAGCATAACAATGAAGAAAATCTACCTTTTTTTCTATGTATTCCATACTCTGGCAGCATTAAAAAAATAAAAAAACTTTATACTCGATTACATTAATTGATACAATCTTTTATGAAGAATATCAAGAAATTACTTACGTGTTCGTATACAAAAACTTCAGAGAGAAAATAGCCCAAGCAAGGATGTTGCGACTTTTCATACAACTGAATCAAAAAGTCTCTCATGGCATTTATTAACATGTCTCTATTATAATTATGATACCTTAGTGGTGGTTCCATGAATAATCTCCTATCTGCATCGCCAGATCTGGCTAATCCTATTGCTGTTTTTGCATCTATCATGTTTGCTAAGAGAGAGAAGTGCCAACTGTCCAAATGTCTTATTTTTGTGAGATGTCTTACAGCTTTTATTCTGTATTCCGCATTGTCTTCATTGTTGGCTAATTGAACCAACCTAGAGAGGAATTTTTTAACTAAAAAGTCAAACAAGACTTTAAAATTTGAAAACAAATTACAAATAAATATTCCCATTGATCACCAATGTAAATACTATATTCAATTCTATAGAATATGTTTAGTTTATTGGTAGATTCTGTAATTTACCTTCTAGCATATGAGAATCTTAATGAATCCAAAGAGTTTTTGAAGATATTGTATCTTTCAAATCTAGATTGTTGCAAATTCACGAATTCTTCATATTTGTTTTCATCTTCTTCTTGTATATTTTTTAAATATAAAACTGAGGTATCCACAGTATTTTCCAGAATTTCTCTTGTCTGTTTTATCTGATAATACACCCATCCTGAACTAAAACATCGGATAAGTATTATAACATCAACCTATATTTAGAAGAATTCTATATTTGACATTTTCATTACGAAATAAATGTTATATCACTATACTTAATTAATAATTTTAAAAACTTTATTTTAGTAGTTAGTTTAGAAATACTGTTTAATTAATAATTATTGTAGTTTGTTTCTACATTAAAAAAAGAGTTACATCACTTTATTATTGTATTACCTGGCTCCAGCAAAAACTAAACTCGTATATTTCCAGAATTTGGGGTGAAATATTGTTTGTTTCATTTAGTTTTCGATTGTTAGATTTTTTTTTTTTTAATTCAAAATAAAAACATTATCTGCCAAAATTATTGTCACTGTCAACGTGTAAATGTAAACTATGTTTGATAATACATTCTACCATTCTAATGTACCACGATTAGGGGTCATGCTAGGACAATGCCGCTTAGAATGGAATATCTGATTTATAAACACAAAACACAGATTACGCAAACAGCAGTGTTCCCACAACAAAAACTTTTCCCATGTCTAGATCTATGGTGTTGAGGGTGTTGAGTGCTCTTGGCTCTGTTAATTTCGGTTGCACTGGTGTGATTCGTATGCACTGCAGTACTGTCAATAGTTCAGCGCTCGAACAGATCCATTAAGTGAAGAAGGCAAAATACCAACCTGACCAACCAAAAAGAAATTGGGGCGAAACATAAAAATTTATCAAAAAATATTACATTTTTAAATGATTACCACTGATTACTTTCAAATTTTTGGTTTTTAATGAGACATTAGATTTGTATATTAGTTATGCCAAATCATCAAAATAAAGAGGCGTTTATAACTTGAATTTACAGTTAGGTTACTTAAATCCAGTTTAAACCAGTTGATTTCAGTTAACAACTAGTGAAAAGTGACTTTCCTCGATCTCTTGTTGATCAGCTATTAAGCTGACACCGCGCCATTTTGGTTTACGAACACGTTTTTGGGTTTTATAGACAGTAAAAGTACCTCTTAATTTCTAAAAATGTCCGGAGAAGAAACTTCAGCCGATAGGAATGTAGAAATATGGAAAATAAAAAAACTTATCAAAAGTTTGGAATTAGCAAGAGGGTAAGTGACAGAAAAGACCATATTGTAAGCAAAAAATCTTAATGTTTTCTTCGTAGGAATGGAACAAGCATGATTTCACTTATAATTCCTCCTAAAGATCAAATTTCCAGGGTAAGCAAAATGTTAGCTGATGAATTTGGTACAGCTTCTAATATAAAGTCGCGAGTAAATAGGCTTTCTGTACTTGGTGCTATTACTTCTGTCCAACATCGTTTAAAATTGTACACAAAAGGTAAGTACATTGGTATTTTTTATGCTATTTTCATTCAGTAGGATAAAAATGAATGTGTTGCAACTAATTACTAAAATTTTTCCAGTACCTCCAAATGGTTTAGTTATATATTGTGGAACAATTGTAACAGATGAAGGCAAAGAAAAGAAAGTAAATATAGATTTCGAACCTTTCAAACCAATTAATACCTCATTATATTTATGTGACAATAAGTTCCACACAGAGGCACTAACAGCTCTGTTAGCAGATGACAACAAATTTGGATTTATTGTTATGGATGGTAATGGTGCCTTGTTTGGTACTCTTCAAGGAAACACAAGAGAGGTATGGTAACAATTTCTAAATTTAGGGTTAAAAATAATTTTCTAAATAATTGTGTACAGGTACTGCATAAATTTACTGTCGATTTACCCAAGAAACACGGTAGAGGAGGTCAGTCTGCGTTGCGTTTTGCCCGTCTCAGAATGGAAAAAAGACATAATTATGTTAGAAAGGTAGCTGAAGTTGCGACTCAATTATTCATTACCAACGATAAACCGAATATAGCAGGACTTATTCTAGCCGGTAGTGCCGATTTTAAGACTGAACTTAGTCAATCTGATATGTTTGATCCAGTGAGTATTGTTTCCATGTATCGTATTTCGTACTAAAACATGTTTAATTGTAGAGGTTGCAAGCTAAAATAATCAAATTAGTTGATGTATCTTATGGAGGAGAAAATGGTTTTAATCAAGCCATCGAATTGGCCGCTGAATCGTTACAAAACGTGAAATTTATCCAAGAAAAAAAATTAATTGGTAGATATTTCGATGAAATTAGCCAAGACACTGGTAAATATTGTTTTGGCGTTGAAGATACTCTAAGAGGATTGGAATTAGGTGCGGTGGAAACATTAATTTGTTGGGAAAACTTAGATATACAAAGATATGTACTGAAAAATCACAACACTGGCTCTGACACTATACTACATTTGACTCCCGAGCAGGAAAAAGACAAATCCCATTTTACTGATAAGGAAACTGGTGTAGAATTGGAATTGGTTGAATGTCAGCCTCTACTGGAATGGCTAGCTAACAACTACAAAAACTTTGGTGCAACTCTAGAAATTATTACTGACAAATCTCAAGAGGGTTCTCAGTTCGTTCGTGGATTTGGTGGGATTGGAGGTTAGTACCCCTTATTGTATTAAGTTCATGAAAAAAAACTTGTTTATATCCAATTTAACCAACAATTTCCCATGTTTTTTCTTTCCTTGTGCTGCTTGGGTTTAACGTAAGGAATTCTCCGATACAAAGTGGATTTTCAGTCGCTACAAGCTGACGAACCTTTGGATGATGTAGACCTTGATGATTATTAAAATTGTCTACTTCATTCTTGTCTCTACGAATTTAAGGTAAACTTTTTTAGGGACAACTTAGATTTTCTTTTTATTTTCTTATTTTGTGACGTGTTGGGTTCAATTTGAAAGTAATATCTGTAGATAAGATGCTTGAAGTTATTTTTTTAGTGTTTTATATATTTTTAATTTCCTTAAATGTACAGGATGCGGCATTAATGATGTACTTTGAAGCACTTATGTTTATACCTTGAACCTTATCGAAGCATATTTTATTTCAGGTTTATTACGTTACAAAGTAGACTTCCAGAGTTTGCAGTTAGACGAATTGGAAAACGGAGAAGAATTCGATCTAGATGAATATTAAAATGTAGATACAAATTTGTAGAGACTAATATATGGCTCCGTTTTACAAAACAGTGCAAATAAGTCATGACGGCAATATACTAAACATAAGAATTTGAAAATATATCTATAAAGTGGACCAGAATTATTTACATTGATATCTATAACTGATAGTGTGTCCAAAAATAAGGGAGATCCTTTTTTTATTGTTTCCTTAGACCTTTCCACCTTCTTCTTATTTTTAGACGTACTATTATTTATAGAAATTGAGGTATATAATTCTGAACCACCTTGTATATATTGATATCATGTTATTACTATTGTCTCAAAAGAATATTTATTTCCCTGTTAAAATTAAAGTTCATGCAATTTTTTTTTCTTCTAATTTTTGGTGAAATAAGTACTGGTTTTATATTAGGTACCATTTTAAACGTCAATATTTAAAATAGGCCGATCGTTTCCGAAGATTTGTGTGAAAATATAATTTCGACCGTCCAAAAATATGAATTTAAAGGGCATTTTGTTTTTTCGCGAGTCTAAACGTAAACGTAATTTTTTTTTACTAATTTTTTTTTGAATGTAGTTTTTAAAAAAAGTGACTTTAAATTATGGTATTAATTTATATGATTCAAATATTATAATAGCGTTAGACCTTAATTAAAATTAATATTTAATTAAGATCGTTTATTGGGTGTATTATTATTGTGAGTTGAAAATAATTTCTTAAGTATTTAAATTAAACGAAAAATATCGAGAACTTACCGTAACGCCGTATTTGTAGAAGTACTGGTCTAACAACGGTGGATTTCAAGATGGGGTCCTGAATGGATATGGAATTTCCAGGATTTTTGGTAACATATATAAGTCAAATTGATTCTAATCATATTTATGTCTCCGTAATTGTCATTAATAAATAAATACTGAAATTGGGTAAGACGAATTTCTTGTTTTATTATCCACCTTCCTAATTTATGACTACAGGCATTTCTAGTCGAATTTATTATATTTAATAGATGCTGATCCTATTGCCAAACTACACTCCAGCAGTTTGCATCTTCTGGGTTGTTTCCTAAATATTCTGTAACACTATGCCTGGGTTTCAGATATTCCCTGTCTGTTGCAGTAATGTTTTGCAATCTTCAGTTCTCAGCAGGTTTTCCTTTGATGTTGTTAACTGTCCACTGACTCATCTTGCATAATCTTAATCATCTCGAAAGTAATTCCAAGAATGATACCCTCACTATTTCTTCCATCTTATTGTGATATACAGTGTGTAAAAGCCAAATGGAATAAATTCATTATTTCGGTTACTGTACATATTTATAAAAAATCCCGAAACACGTCAAATTTAAATTATAACTTGACATTCTTTAACGTGAAAATGCAACCCCTACCTTCAACCCCCTTAGAATGACAGGTACAACCCCCAATTTTTTAAATGGGAAGTATAGGCTTGTGATATATCATTTGAAAGGTCTCTTCATTCTCTATTCAAAAATGTTATTGTTTTTAAATTTAATGCAAAAATTAACATAAAAAAAATTAATATCATGTTGTTACCGAAATTCGCTAAAATATACTCGGAACTTATTACAATATTACTTAAGACTTATTTCCCGTTTAGGTCTTGATAATGAGAAAGTGAACAAAAACCGTAGCAATGTGGTTTTTAGATGGTAACCATTAAAAAACTTCAAAGAATTTCCGTGGTAACGCTATTTTAACAAGCAGTAGTAAATTGTTTTATTTAAGTTGTCATTGTTGTAATTTAAGTATAAAGTTTGTTCAATTCAATTCTGAAAAATGGTTAGATTAACGGAAATGCATAAAATAACAGTTTTACAAATGATTGGTTACGGAGATAACATCCGAACACAACAGGAAGTAACTCGCCTATTTCATGAGAAATTTCCTAATTTACCGCCTATATCCCAAGGAACAATAAGTAAAATAGAAAAGCAGTTTCGCGAGTTTGGTCATGTAAGGCAGATAAAAAAAGCAGCTGCTAATGCACTGAGTGATGAACTCAAATTAGATGTGTTGCTTGAGTTTCAGGAAAACCCACATACATCGAGTAGACAGGCATCCACTACATTCAATGCTAGCCATACATCGATAGCAAACATATTAAAAGAAAATAAATTGCATCCGTATAAGATGATACCTACTCAGGAGCTCATGGAAGACGATTTTGATAGGAGAACTTTTTTTTGTGAGCAAATGATGGACATGTTGGATAACAATATTATCCAATAAGAAGACGTTATGTTTTCTGATGAGTGTACTTTTTTACTTAACGGTCATGCTAATCGGCAAAATTGCCGCTACTGGTCCACGGAAAATCCTCACTGGATGAGAGAAGAACACACTCAATACCCTCAAAAGGTTAATGTTTGGGCAGGGATTGTAGGGAACAATATAATTGGTCCCTTTTTTTATTGAGGGCAACTTGAATGGCAACAATTATTTGGCACTACTTCAAAATGATGTCATTCCAACGTTGGCAAATTTATATCCTGATCCAGGTAATCCTCAAGTTCCAGCGAATACGATATGGTTTCAGCAGGATGGAGCACCACCACATTACCAACTTAATGTCCGGCAGTACCTCGATACAATATTTCCCAATCGGTGGATAGGGAGGCGAGGATCGATTGAATGGCCAGCGCGATCACCTGATCTTACATTATTAGATTTCTTTTTATGGGGATATGTGAAGAGCCATGTGTACAAAACTAAACCTTCTGATTTAAATGACTTAAAAGAACGAATAACGCTTGCGATTAGGTCGATCACGCCTGATATATTAGAAGACAGTTTTATTTGAGATTAGGATGTTGCCAAGACGTTCGCGGAGAACATTTTGAACATCTACTTCATTAACATTCATAGTTCTTTTTCGTGTTCTACATTTTATTACGTTTTGCATTACATTTTAGTTTTTGATTGTATTGTAGCGAATTTCGGTAACAACATGATATTAATTTTTTTTATGTTAATTTTTGCATTAAATTTAAAAACAATAACATTTTTGAATAGAGAATGAAGAGACCTTTCAAATGATATATCACAAGCCTATACTTCCCATTTAAAAAATTGGGGGTTGTACCTGTCATTCTAAGGGGGTTGAAGGTAGGGGTTGCATTTTCACGTTAAAGAATGTCAAGTTATAATTTAAATTTGACGTGTTTCGGGATTTTTTATAAATATGTACAGTAACCGAAATAATGAATTTATTCCATTTGGCTTTTACACACTGTATATGCTTTATTTGTGTTTAAACAACTACAATTAGCCTGAAAAATGGTTCGTATATGTTCTTTTGGATGTTTGGGAAGGGAAGCAAATAAAATTGTTCGAAATATATCACTAAGTAGCGAAAATGAAAAATCTTTAGTATTTAACAATTGATAGAATGGTTGGTGTAGGGCTCTCGGGTCTAGCATACTTCCAGAGATGATAAAAAAAAAATTTCCACGGGAATGTATTGGTGGATGATAATTAATTGATTTTACCAAAATCAGCCGTCCCCACCCCCCCTAGGGGGGGATAGGGGGGGGTCGGCACCCTCAAAAATTCGTAAAAATTAATTTTTAAATATGGAATCAAATTCTACGTATTTTTTCACGTATAACCCTAAAATTTCATTTTGACAACTTTTTTTTTTAAAAAGTTATGCGGAAAAAATGTTTTAAAAAAATTGATAATTCCATAAATATAAAAATCTTTATTCCGTCTTTACGAATAAGAATAAAATTTTGATATTTGGCATATGTATATTTAACAGAACCACTTAACAAAATAACATAACTATACATCACCATACCCCCCATAGGGGGGGATGGGGGGGTCGACACCCTGAAAAATTCGTAAAAATGAATTTTTAAATATGGAATCAAATTCTACGTATATTTTCACGTATAACCCTAAAATTTCATTTTGACAACTTTTTTTTTTAAAAAGTTATGCGGAAAAAATGTTTTGAAAAAATTGATAATTCCATAAATATAAAAATCTTTATTCCGTCTTTACGAATAAGAATAAAATTTTGATATTTGGCATATGTATATTTAACAGAACCACTTAACAAAATAACATAACTATACATCACCATACCCCCCATAGGGGGGGATGGGGGGGTCGACACCCTGAAAAATTCGTAAAAATGAATTTTTAACTATGGAATCAAATTCTACGTATATTTTCACGTATAACCCTAGAATTTCATTTTGACAACTTTTTTTTTTAAACAGTTATGCGGAAAAAATGTTTTAAAAAAATTGATAATTCCATAAATATAAAAATCTTTATTCCGTCTTTACGAATGAGAATAAAATTTTGATATTTGGCATATGTATATTTAATGAAATAAAATTTGGGATAAAATAAATTATATGCAAATATCATATCATAGGGGTAGAGGGTGGGGGTGAGTTTGGGAAATATTAGGGTTGGGGTAATTTTGAGCATGTCATAAAATTCTACACCATTTGTTAAGTATGTATGGCAATTTTCACATTTTTTTCTCCATTATTGCCAAAGATATTTATTAAAACGTGTTTCGAATTTGTGGACTTGTAATATTTTTTGAAAAAAGTTTAAAACCTCTTGATTTAGAAATACGGGTTTGAACCATTTAAAGTCATATTTTGGAAATGAAAACAATACTGAGAGTCAAGGTTAATGGTAAGTATTGAAACCAAAAAAAAAATTATATGCAAATATCATATCATAGGGGTAGAGGGTGGGGGTGAGTTTGGGAAATATTAGGGTTGGGGTAATTTTGAACATGTCATAAAATTCTACACCATTTGTTAAGTATGTATGCCAATTTTCACATTTTTTCCTCCATTATTGCCAAAGATATTTATTAAAACGTGTTTCGAATTTGTGGACTTGTAATATTTTTTGAAAAAAGTTAAAACCTCTTGATTTAGAAATACGGGTTTGAACCATTTAAAGTCATATTTTGGAAATGAAAACAATACTGAGAGTCAAGGTTAATGGTAAGTATTGAAACCAAAAAAAAAATATATGCAAATATCATATCATAGGGGTAGAGGGTGGGGGTGAGTTTGGGAAATATTAGGGTTGGGGTAATTTTGAACATGTCATAAAATTCTACACCATTTGTTAAGTATGTATGCCAATTTTCACATTTTTTCCTCCATTATTGCCAAAGATATTTATTAAAACGTGTTTCGAATTTGTGGACTTGTAATATTTTTTGAAAAAAGTTAAAACCTCTTGATTTAGAAATACGGGTTTGAACCATTTAAAGTCATATTTTGGAAATGAAAACAATACTGAGAGTCAAGGTTAATGGTAAGTATTGAAACCAAAAAAAAAATATATGCAAATATCATATCATAGGGGTAGAGGGTGGGGGTGAGTTTGGGAAATATTAGGGTTGGGGTAATTTTGAACATGTCATAAAATTCTACACCATTTGTTAAGTATGTATGCCAATTTTCACATTTTTTCCTCCATTATTGCCAAAGATATTTATTAAAACGTGTTTCGAATTTGTGGACTTGTAATATTTTTTGAAAAAAGTTAAAACCTCTTGATTTAGAAATACGGGTTTGAACCATTTAAAGTCATATTTTGGAAATGAAAACAATACTGAGAGTCAAGGTTAATGGTAAGTATTGAAACCAAAAAAAAATTATGTGCAAATATCATATCATATGGGTAGAGGGTGGGGGTGAGTTTGGGAAATATTAGGGTTGGGGTAATTTTGAACATGTCATAAAATTCTACACCATTTGTTAAGTATGTATGCCAATTTTCACATTTTTTCCTCTATTATTGCCAAAGATATTTATTAAAACGTGTTTCGAATTTGGGAAATATTAGGGTTGGGTTACTCAAGGATGTTTCCATTCATTTTTTCATTTTCAAACCCGTATTTCTAAATCAAGAGGTTTTAACTTTTTTCAAAAAATATTACAAGTCCACAAATTCGAAACACGTTTTAATAAATATCTTTGGCAATAATAGAGGAAAAAATGTGAAAATTGGCATACATACTTAACAAATGGTGTAGAATTTTATGACATGTTCAAAATTACCCCAACCCTAATATTTCCCAAACTCACCCCCACCCTCTACCCCTATGATATGATATTTGCATATACTTTTTTTTTGGTTTCAATACTTACCATTAACCTTGACTCTCAGTATTGTTTTCATTTCCAAAATATGACTTTAAATGGTTCAAACCCGTATTTCTAAATCAAGAGGTTTTAAACTTTTTTCAAAAAATATTACAAGTCCACAAATTCGAAACACGTTTTAATAAATATCTTTGGCAATAATGGAGAAAAAAATGTGAAAATTGCCATACATACTTAACAAATGGTGTAGAATTTTATGACATGCTCAAAATTACCCCAACCCTAATATTTCCCAAACTCACCCCCACCCTCTACCCCTATGATATGATATTTGCATATAATTTATTTTATCCCAAATTTTATTTCATTAAATATACATATGCCAAATATCAAAATTTTATTCTCATTCGTAAAGACGGAATAAAGATTTTTATATTTATGGAATTATCAATTTTTTTAAAACATTTTTTCCGCATAACTTTTTAAAAAAAAAAGTTGTCAAAATGAAATTTTAGGGTTATACGTGAAAATATACGTAGAATTTGATTCCATATTTAAAAATTCATTTTTACGAATTTTTCAGGGTGTCGACCCCCCCATCCCCCCCTATGGGGGGTATGGTGATGTATAGTTATGTTATTTTGTTAAGTGGTTCTGTTAAATATACATATGCCAAATATCAAAATTTTATTCTTATTCGTAAAGACGGAATAAAGATTTTTATATTTATGGAATTATCAATTTTTTTAAAACATTTTTTCCGCATAACTTTTTAAAAAAAAAAGTTGTCAAAATGAAATTTTAGGGTTATACGTGAAAAAATACGTAGAATTTGATTCCATATTTAAAAATTAATTTTTACGAATTTTTGAGGGTGCCGACCCCCCCCTATCCCCCCCTAGGGGGGGTGGGGACGGCTGATTTTGGTAAAATCAATTAATTATCATCCACCAATACATTCCCGTGGAAATTTTTTTTTTATCATCTCTGGAAGTATGCTAGACCCGAGAGCCCTACACCAACCGATAGGGTTAATTAGTAGCAAGAAAAAATCAACTCCTTCTTACTTCACATTTTAATACAAAAAAAAACATTAAAAACCACCATAGTTACTTTTCTGTTTCAAATTATAACTGACTGCTTCAGTACAACGATATCCTTTATGGGTTTATTGGGGCTATTATCGGGAACTTCTGGTAAGCTGAGACTAAGGTGCAAAAAGTACATTTATTCTGACCTTGTCTAGTCAACATTCTGGAAGACTTTCTTTGAACATTTTTTTTCGTAATATAAATTCTTGCACATAAATATTTGAGGTTAGGTTATGCACCATCTGTCATCGTTTGGCTATAATCGATTATTTTTTGGTTTTCAATCAATCGAAACATTAAACATAGGCGTACCACATTATTTTTTAAAATGTTTTTAGATACCTACATGCTTACTTTATTTCAAATTTTAGCCGCGGCGAAGCAGGCAAAAAGAATAATATGCTTTGCCGTGTCATAATCTTGATTGGTATTATTTGGTTTGTATAATATGTTCTTTTGGATGTTTGGGAAGGATAGCAAATAAAATTGTTTGAAATATATCGCCAAGTAGCGAAAATGAAAAATCTTTAGTATTCAACAATTAATAGAATAAATTAGTCGCAGGAAAAAAACATTAAAAACCACCATTGTTACTTTCCTATGTATCAAATTATAATTGACTGCTTTCTATATTGATATCCTTTATAGGTTTATTGGGGCTATTATCGGGAACTTCTGGTAAGTTGAGACTAAGATTGTCCAACTTTATTTCTAAATCACTGCTGTTACCACCATCCGGTGGATCACCTTGTGAATTTTCTTCAAGTAAATCAGCTAATTCTTGTTCTAAATCTGAATCATCATAATCCTGAGCTGGCTTAGACAAAGCCGATTGTATATCTTGATTTTTATCCAATACCTACAAGAAATCAAATCAGTAAACGAGTAACTAATTGATGAAATTTATATACCTCTCCTAATTTGATCATTGTATCGTCTATTACATCTTCCGACACTCCAGAATCTTTGAAAGTAACATCGAATGCAGACAGAATTTTTTTATATGATTCCCAAACGTTGACGTTACTATTTGTTTCATGTATTTGGTGTAGCAGGGATTGTATGTTGTGTAAAGCATGTGCTTTCTTTTCTAATGATTTTTCTAAATCGTGTTTTTTACGTAAACAGCTTTTAGCCTAAAAATCCATATCGTTACTAAATAATTAAATGATGATTTAAAACACTTACCATTTGTCTATGATGTTTTGATAGATGATTTTTAGCTTCATTAATACATATTTCAATATTATCTTCCATTTCTTCGATACCTTTAAGGATTATTTTTTCGTTTTGTTCCAAAGTATACACACCAATATCAACTTCGGTTATTATGCTATTTGCTGAGCCATCGCCGAATTTTATTAAAGTTGTTTCTAATTCATTTTGGTTTTTACTTATTAACTGTGTAATGTCTATTACATTCTTGTTTGACATGTAATGAAGCAAAAGTTTCACATCTTCAATATCATTAGGTGCTTTTTTCATAATATCGAGTAAATCTTTTAAACTTATTAATTTATTTTTATAATTATCGGGAAGTATCTTCAATAATTCTTCACATTTTGATTTTATTACTTCTAAAATAACTCTCCGCTGTTGAGATGAATCTAAAATATATTTTAGTCTTCATACTTAAACATATGAAAAGTTATTTCCTACCTGATGTAAACATTGATGATTTTAATTTATTGAAGGACCATATAAAAGGTTTTTTAATAAAAATATCTGTAGCCCACCCCGTCCAAGTTTTAGGATTCGTTTTTAAAAATATGTCTAGAGGTTGAATATCGCCATCTTTCTCCATTTCACTTATTACCTAAAAATAAACTATTAATTTACAATTTTTAATAATGGAAATAATAGTACCTCTGAGAGACAAGAAGGTGGTCTGCCGTTTCTGATAAAAATCTTATTTAATGAGGATACTGTAAATGTATAAACATCGTTTGATTCACAATAAACTTTTATTATGGTCTTCCATGAAGATATTTTATTATCCCAGTCTTTTGGATTAACACCTTTATTTCTTATAGGTGCAAAAAGTACATTTATTCTGACCTCGTCTTGTAAACATTCTGGAAGACTTTCTTTTGGAATATCGAACATTTTTTTTCCTAATTTTTAGGCGTAATATAAACTCTTGCACATAAATATTTGAGGTTAGGTACCATCTGTCATCGTTTGGCGATAATCGATTATTTTTTGGATTTCATTCAATCGAAGCATTAAACATAGGCGTACTATATTATTTTTTTTTTAATGTTTTTAGATACAGGCACAAAGAATAATATGCTTTGCCGTCTCTTAATCTTGATTGATAGCATTTGGTAGGTTTGAAAAAATCAACGTTAGCATAACAAACATTTATTAAAGCTATTCCTATTCGTATAAAACAGTATAAATAGGACAATAAATACAAATAACTATTTTTTTTAATAAATAAAAATTGCTAGTCTAAAATATCAAAATAGTGGGTACTTGTTTAGTACTGTGCACATAAAAAAAGAAAAATCTTTACATCACTATAACTAGCTTAAAAAAATTATTTTTATCCTGCGACAGGATTAACGATATTTTCATTTTTATATATAAATTGTGCTTCAAAATCAACCAATTGTTCACCATGGCAATGATAAACATTATCTTTTTATCGATACAAGTACTGTTCAGCATACAGGACGTTTGTCCCAACTATTTGATTATGAGACGCCTGCTTTTGAAATTGTTGGGTTTAAATTTAAAACAAAGTCAAAATTCCAACATATTGAGGCAAGTTTTCACTTTTTATAATCAATAACTCGCTAAAATTGATCCAACTCGATACACTACGTATAAGTTACAGATATCGCGCAATATTTACAATTTAGAAACGTACGGGCACAAATTATGTAGAAATCTCATGAAAATATCCAGAATTTGGATGAAAAGATGGTCATTGGAAGAATGCAGATTGTTTATAGTGCCGTTGCACCTTTAAGAATACTGGAATGTTTTTTCAAGTTCGATATGATGATGATTTGATGGTTAAGAGCACTTTCTTTATTTCACTTAAAATAAATTTAAAGTAGACTGCATGGAATTAATAAATTGATAAATTTATATAATAAAAAAAGCAACAGTAAACAAATGATTATTGGTTAGTCGACTTCAAAAATGTATCAAAGAATGTTGGTAGTGGGTTTTTGCGTTAGGGAATGTTTTTATTTCAACGGAAATCGAACTGTAAATGTACATTTTCTTTCAACTATGTTTCGTTTGGGTAATGCTGTAATACAAATGTAGTTTAAATACACGCTTTCTACCATTTCACAAAATTAATGCACTCCATCGCCTATACAACGTATACATCTTCCTTTTTTTTTCGCAAAATATTAAAAACTATAAAAAATAAACCATGTAAAACCATATTTTTGTTGATTTGACAACGCTACATGGTTTTATGGAAGATAAAGTCTCATAAGACTCTCTTCCCACAAGGACAACTCAATTTTTTTGTTTTAACTTTTGATATCTTCGTGGAATTGAAGCAAGCATCCTACTGCTCCGAAGTATCCTTCGTGCTCTAAAAATAGAGCCTTCATTGTGCTTTTAGACCAATAATCCATTGCATACGCTAGTAATTTCATAGCTATAGGATTTACTCTCAAGAAATTCCCGATGAATACTACCTGAAACCATAAATTTATTCAAAATAAACAAAGCAACCAAATTATAAACAATAAAAATGAGTCTTTATCAACATTTTTCAGAAGTGGGATATAAGGTAAACTTTGTTAGGCTAATGTATGTCCTGGTGTTGTTTGGACTTACCCTATCGATTTTTTCTTGAATGGCGCACATCCTCGCAATGGAACCAATGTTGTTGGTGATGGTGACCAAAGTGGCTCTCGCTAAATCCTGTTTGCTGACGTTAGTTCGTCTTTCTCTCGAATTCATTTGTCCAAAGCTACACAAGGCCGAGAAACTTCAGAGTGTGCACCAATTACGCAAAAAAAAGCAGAAAAAGAAGAGACAGACGAAAGAAGATTACAAAAAGCAAGCAGCATACAAGTAGTTGCAAGAATAGATAGAAAGGTATTGTTTGATAAATATACTACTCTAAATATGTGGTTCGCTTTAGTTTCCCTGTATAAATAGACCTTTCCCAGTTATAGCTAAGGGTATTCTCACACGAGCCGGCACCTGACCGGATCAAATTCTTTTGAAAAACTCTAATTCGACACGTTAATATAGTAAATTTTAAACATAGAACATAAAACAAGACGAAAACAGCTTCGATACCACATATATCTACGCTATAAGTTATATTAATGTCTAAAGTGCAAATAATTTTTAGTTTAGAGAGAAAATAAATAAAGAAAGCAATATAAAAAACAAGCAATAATTAGTTGTGTTCTACATACCTGCTGGCGACTAAATCTCCTGGAAGACCGAATCGTTCGTAGTCGCCACCGTAAATATCTCTAACTAGTTTGTCAACATTTCGGTTGTCACCGTCAGCTGCCAAGCCGATAGCTTCTTCGAACGAATTACATCCGGTCAGAAGACAGCAAAGACCAAGGAACGTACCACCACCTATACTGTAAGTTGAAAACAAATTGAAGAAAAAAGAAAATGCAACAAGTTGGTTGTTGGATACAAGGGATAGTCCAGTCATTATACATGCAAATGTGGCCAGAAAGTCAAATTTTGGATATTACGTGAGGGGGGGGGAGAAACGCTTATCCCAAAAGTTTTGCACCTACCAAAAATCGTCTCTATCATTTTTTGTCACATACTGTCGATGTAGATTTGTTTTATAAAACAATTTGTGGAATCTGAGTGTAAAATTTAATGCCTTTATAACAAAAATACATAAATATTTGGTATTTAATGCAAAAAAATCGTTCTTAACCACTATCAGTGGTTTTGGTGTTAAAAATATTATTGTTATTGATAACTAGTTTTATCTGGGACTAATTTTAGTTATAAATACTTGGGTTATAAAATTTTTCGCATCAATATTCAACAGTATCAGTATTTGTAGTGTATTGCAGGTAAGTATTTTTTTTTAATTATATGAGTCAAAATTTATTTTAAAAACAATAATCTTCACTGCCTTACACCTTCCAAATTCTGAATAGAGATGACTGGAAACTCAGAAAAGAGAATGTAGATTCTGGTATACAGATCTAGGACTAAACATAAGCAGCTTCAAAACCACTTAGCTCTTTCGGATAACATCAAAGTTGGTATCAAAAAGATTCTTCTCAATAGAAAGATTCAACAAATTTTGTATCGAATATTGGCTGATAATTATTATCGTATCTGTTTCCTCACACCTTACTGACACCGTGTAGCTTCAGAAAGGGTATTTATGAGATTGAACACCATCCTCAGAGCTACTACTAGAATGCTACCATCCCGATTTGTTTCCCTGCCCGGCAACTTTTTAAATGGTATCATAACAGAGTGAAATAAGTAAATTTGTTACTTACCTAGTTCCTGAGACTCTTTTATAGTCGTTTTCTGAATAAACAGCTAAAATACTAACTCCAGAACCGATGTTAACTATGAGGAATGGATAAGGACGGGAAAAATCATAATTTACTTTACTACATCTGTCTTCTTCGGTGGGATTAGCCCAATAGTAACACTCTGACGGATTACTTCTGTCTATGTAATGTAAACCGGCTAATAAAGAAGCAAATTCGTCGTATTTGGCTAGTTTCAAGTTTACTTCCTGAAAAAAATATATAAATATTTCGAAATTCGATTTGGATTTTATGGAATTTTAACTTACTCGTTTAAAATCTTCTTCGAATTTAAACGCACCGCCTCCCGTTGCCGATACGGTGGTTACTAGTTTGGCCATGCCTTTGTATTTCGCCAAACTTAGGAAAGTTTTCATTGCGCTAGTTGGAAATCTGATGAAATGTAAAGTTCCTAATATACCTCTTATTTTTACGTTGTCCATCTGTGTACAAAAAACGAAATTATCAGAGAAACAATAAAAACATTTTGTTTAAAAAAATATGTTATATATGTACGGAACAGTAGCCACTACTGAAAACGACAAACTTCAGTCTAGGTAGCTTGGGTCACAAATTACGATCAGGTGATAGTTTTAGCGGGGTTGTCAAATGGCGTTTATTTTCTTGTAGTTGAATTAATTTTGAGATTGGATGAATATACATAAAATTGTGTATTTGAATATATATTAAACAAAGCTTTATATTATTCAAATATTAATTATACAAAATACGTTAAAAAACTTAATAGTTTTTGTGTGATAATATCGTATCATTACCATTTCAAATTTATTTCGTCAAAAGTCATGAATATCACACGTGATCTGTATTAACGGTAGTTGACCTTTCTTTAATATTCCAGTAAAAAAAAATATATAGATTGATATATAGATCGTGAGAATGATCTATTAGATGCAATTTGAAACATATAGGGTGCGTGGAAAGTATGGAAATAAATTTTAACCAAAGAAAACAGAAAATATATATTTTTTATATTCAATGATATGAAATTTACTAAGTAAATGCAGTATGGAAAAAAATAACATTTTATACAACTTTATATAGCTATAAATTCAAAATCACTTACTTTGTAATTTAAAAACTTACTTGTAAATGTGTATCTCGATGCCCGGTCCGTCCATACGCCGAATTTTTTGTGAGATATCTTCTGATATTCATTAAAGTTTCAATTTGTGAAGCAGACTCACCCTTGGGTAGTTCTTTGGGCTCGAAATATACTAGTTTGCAGAGGGAACCCCCTATATCCATACCGAACCAAGGCATAGCTGTAATGAATAAGGTTGAATAATATATTTTTTTTAAATTATGCTCGGATATACCTATTCTTTTATGTCTATTTACATAAATGATTGTGGTAATGGTGAAACGTAAGCATCAAGGTAAAGCGGATATATATAAGACATAATAGGCATTTAAAAAAAAACTGTTAGAGTTGTGATAATTAAATAATTTAATTGGAGAGGTTTTTAATTACAATATTTAATTGAAATTAAAAAACGTTAAAAAAAGTTTTTGATTGGAGAGTTTCCCTTCCCCTTTTCGAAAAATTCCACAGTTTGATAAGATTTACTTGATTGAATATAGGGTCTGGAGGTCTGTAAAACCATCAATTCCTATTAGCTAGTGTAATTAAAAATTAATAATTTACCTTTACAAAAAGGAATATAACAAATAGACATGAATTAATAATAAATTAACCAGTACGTTTTGCAAATATAAATCTATTTGCAATGCAAATTATTATTAAAAAAAAGCATATAAAACTAATAAACTTATAATATAAAGTTGAAAAGTTCATCAGTGTAGAAGTATGCCAAGTAAAATTACCTTTAGTATACAGGGTGAAAGTTAGTTTTAGACACATTTTAATGGTAAGGAATTCTTAAGCTGGTTTTAAAAGATGCAAAACATTTTTATATATATTTTTAAAACACTATAGATGGGCGAGATCACTGGAATAGAAAGAAATTAAATAGCAGATGAACTAGCAAAGAGGAGGACTGAAATATCTTTTTGGGGAACTGAACTTTTTTGTGGAATCAGCCCCAATGTAATATTGTAAAGCCCAAAGAAAGAGAAGATCTGAACACATTTGCCCTCTAATGCTATAAAATTGTGTGTAGTAACATAAAAGTATGACGTATTGAAATATGAAATACAAAGGAAAATTGTAATTGTATAAGCAGGATGTTAATTAGTTCATTATCAAATATCGATTTTTGCGATAATAATTTTTTTGCGTAATATGGTTTCAGTAGTTATGATAAGTGGTGTCTAAAATTTATCAAACATAACATCACAAGGAAAAAATTTGGTAGGCAAAATTTTTGGAAGTTAGGAAAGTTTCATTAGCGAAAAGCAACTCGAGAATAAAACCTTGAGAACAATTTTGCTACACAATTTTTTCTCTATAGTGGTATTCGACTTGATTATTTCGCGAGAAAAACAATAAAATTGAAGAGCATTAACAAAAAAATAATTTAAAAGTTAGTTATACTTAAATGTTTGTACATTATTTCTGATGGGTTTTCAATTGATTTTAAATGATGTTGATTTTTTGTAGTCCTCTCCGTTCTTTATACTACTTCTTTTTACAGGTAGATTTTTAGTTGCCACCCGTTATTGACACTTTATTTAACGAATATCACTAGACAGAATTTAACTTAGGTACCCCGTATGTATTGATTTGTTATTTTCATTGTAATCTTTTTGCATTAAAAAATGTTGGAATTGAGCAAAATTTAAAAAGTATAACCCCAGGTAAATATACCAATTATTGAGGAAACAAAATATAACTCAAAATCACTATAATCAATTTTGTGACGAATGTAAATTAATTTAAAAAAAATTACATTCATAAGTTAGGAAAGAATCTTATTTACATTTTTTTGTCAAAATTTTGATATCATAATTAAGGAATTTTTATCTCGCACTTACTTATATCTATTTTATCCATTTTATCCAATTAAAAGTATAATACGCCACACTCGATCCCTAAATTACAACTGATATTATTGAGAGAACATCTATGATGTAATCTAACTTGGATCATTGATAATATTATATTACAATATCGCGTGTAGTAATTTTTAGATAATTTATCATTTGATAAAATTTTAGTAATGGAAAAACCGTAACTGAACTCTACTCAGTATTTTTTAAAGATGGGATATAGCAAACTGTCGTCCCAAAACAAAAAGCCTCTTGTGTTTTTTCAGTTAAAAATGTTTGTGTTTTTACATTACAAGATTCACCATATTAAATAAGTCCAAAAATGATAATTTTCCAAATGTTTATAAGATCAACACCCATACAAACCTTATTAATGGTCTACCCAAGGTCTTACATCAAAAATCAAATGTTTTTTCACCTACCATTATGTATGGAGTGGTCTTCGTCTACTCCATTCACGTCCATAGCTGTGTCTGATTCTTTTTGGGACATTCTGGCTGCTATTACACCCCTCAGACAACCTTTACAGCTGTGTGGTGCCATCGGTATTTGTATTAACTAAAACAGATTTAAATTTCCCTGTTTATTATAAGCGCCACCTACAATAAAACTTTCTTATTACCCCCGGTAATACTGCATTTAAAAAACTTACTGAAATTTGGTAGTGAATTTAGTTTAATCCTGAAAACATCTAATCAGACTTCCTTTAAAATGAGTGTTACTGTTATCACTACTTACAGAGTAACGTGCCTATATGGCGAGTTAAATGTTACTAAGTCTCATAGTTATCAATACCTATATTTAATACATTTCAAAAGCATCAATTATGGTAGCCACTGTTGACCATGACCTTAGCAGATCATGTAGTAAAATTGTGTTTGTAGTCCGGTTCGAGTGATCGTTGCACGATTATATTGACGGGATTTTATTGGTTGCAAGGTAGATGCAGAAATAATTAAGTTGGAATTTTAATTTGTTTATGAATATTTAACGACTTCTTTTGAAGTTTTCGTTAATTAAGTTTTAAATAAAGATGTGGTTATAAAATTCACTCCTTATTGTATAATGTGAATATTTTACATCTTTTTTATAATAAATGAACCTACTTAATGATCAAAGAATTTCTTTGTATCACACTTCATTTGAAACATTCTAAAGTTCATCTTTAAATAGATTGGGTTCACCATAAGCAACATTTTCAACATACAGAATGAGTGAAGCATTTGGATATTTGTATAATCCAGAACCACATTGATATACTTTCTTGATAAACAGTTTTTTATCAACAAAACATATCAAATAGATCAAGTATTACATATTTCAGAAAAAAATAATAACACAATGTACAGATCCATATCAAAAATTGAATGATGACTTTTTAGAAATGAAAAACTACACTGTCATATTCAATTACTTTAACACCTGTAAGATATGTAGTCATGAAAATATCAGAGTTGCACTCAAAATCAATTAGATATTTTACAATAATTTGATAGTGACTTCAAGTAATATTGATAAACAAATAATTTCAAGTTCCACAATTTTCAAATTTATAAAGCAATACTTATCATGGATCACTTCCAATATAAAATTATGTACTATAAATTATTATAGCTTCCTAACCAATTGTAAACAAACTTTCACTATCGACATATTATGAATAAATACAGAAAGATTATCTATTCTCTAATTTGAAGGTAAAAACAAAGACCTGGTTCAGTGGAGAAATAGTAATGGTTTCTTCACTGTGACCTATAGGACCACATTGCCCTGCAAGAAAAATTTAGAGCCTCCTCATGGAGAAAAGTTTAAATAATGTAACGGCTACAAAATAAAGCTGGTATATCATTTCATCAATGTTGTGTGCAGCTCTGTATTATCAGATAAAAACCTGTTAGTTAGGGATTACTGCATTCCAATATTTAATTTACTTGTTAAAATAAACTATAGATATAAACTTGTATCTAATGGATATCACAGATCCTGCATATTTATTGATATAGGTAAATGGGAGTAGAAAAACTATTATTTCATAATATTGTTAGTTTAAGTGACAGTTTTCTCATTATGCCATAGTAATTATAAATTTCAAGTATAAGATTCTTAGTAACTAACATAAATTCAGAAATTTTAGCTTTCATATGACAAAAGAAAAACGAACAAAGCTTAATACTATTGTTTACCAAGGTCAATAGATTAACTGCCTTAATGCCTCGTAGGAATATATTATTTCTAAATTATTGTTTACAGTCACCTTACATCAGTACTATCTAAAGAAAATAAATGCATGATAACCTCTTTTACCTTTGAACATGACGATCTCTTAGACGAACTCCAGGTCAATAATCAGATGGGATGAAATTCAATAACTTTGCAGCACTTCAAGAATAAATATTCTCATTCAATTGAAGTAAACGTAGACAAATGCAAATTAAGTTTTCTAAGAAAAACATTCATAAGTAGGTGTATAATTTGTAATACTTAACTATCAAGGACAAGATAAGAAGAACTTTGGACTATACTATAAAGTTATGCGACGTAAAATCGTACGACTGTTGATAATACTATTTCATATTCATAGGTAATGTGGCAAAACGGTATATTCGTGAAGCAATTTAATGGAAATTACTACTTTTTTATATTTACTTTTCAGGTGTGACACAATTCTTGTAACAGCATTGTGCACGTGGCTTAAGCCACAGATAATACGCTTAGTTAAGCCTTAAACCATAGAATTAGAGTATGCTCTATTGTGTATGCGACTTGTCATGTCATATCCAAATGCTAAAATTACACAGAATATAAATAATGAATACCATTATAATGTATGCTAATAATGGTAATCTTTTCTCTCACTATCTATTCATGAATAGCAGCATTTTGAATAAATCAAATTAACCTCAAGAACTGAGGGTTAAATCAAATCAAACGTGATACAGTGTTGGTTAAATTAACTTACCTAAAGCGTGACGTTTAAACGCCTAGAATGACAATCAGTTGACTTGACATTGACAACTCCGAAAAATTTTATTGTATATTTGAATTTTTAATAAATTTCAAATAACTTATTGTTCAAACATGTGAGTATGCAATTGTTGCAGTTAATTACAAGGAAATTTAATAGACAAGCTGTCAAAATGGTCAGGTTAATAGGACAAAAAGAAGCTCAGTCAATAGATATGGAACTTTTTGATGAATATTCTTTTTCCGTTGATCAACTAATGGAATTAGCAGGCTTAAGTTGTGCTGTAGCTATTGCTAAAGCTTATCCTCACACAGCTGTTGGTAATAAGTCTGTAATGGTATGTAAATATTTATTTACTTACATAATTTTTGTAAACTGAATATGACAGGTTATCTTTTTGATATCTTTACTTAGTTTTATTATATCAACTATACCGATTTTTAATTTAAGGTATGTTGTGGTCCTGGTAACAATGGAGGAGATGGCTTAGTTTGTGCCAGGCATTTGAAATTGTTTGGTTACAAACCAATTGTATATTATCCTAAGAGATCGGACAATAAACTTTATAATAATTTAACTCATCAGTGTTGTTCGATGAATATACCTGTGATCCAAAATTTATCTGACAAATCTACTATTGAAGGTGAAATTGGTCTTATTGTAGATGCTCTCTTTGGTTTTAGCTTTAAACCACCAGTAAGACAGGATTTTATACCAATAATGGATTTTTTAAAAGAGAGTACAGTGCCCATAGCAAGGTAATATTTTATTATTTCCATTCACCGTGGAGTGTATTTTCTATTAAACTAATTTTATTGCTTTAGCATTGATATACCAAGTGGTTGGGATGTTGAGTCTGGACCTCCAGAAAGTGCCATCAAACCAGAGATGTTGATTTCCCTAACAGCTCCAAAGAAATGTGCTGAACACTTTAAAGGAAAATATCACTATTTAGGTGGCAGATTTGTACCTCCAAAATTGGAAGAAAAATATAATTTACAATTACCCAAATACCCTGGTACAGAGTGTTGTGTTATTCTTGCTGGAACTTGTAAAGAATAAGAGGCTATCTGAAGCTGTCAGAGATGATATGATCAGAGAATATCTGGTCATCTGACAGTTTCTGGTTGTGGTTGGAACATACCCTATATTTTTAAGAATGAAAAAAGTGTTTTGTTAAATTACATGATAATTAGTGAAAGATTAAAAATAGATTTTTGCAAATTATTTGTTTCATTTCAAAATTCACCAGGTGGATCAATCAGCTGTTTGCCAATGGTACAATTATTATACAATGGAAAATGCGACAGAAGAAATCTCTGAAAATAGCTCAAGTTTCTAGATTGACCGTTAGAGAGCGTGTTTTTACGGATAAATATGTTTGATTTCACTGATTAAAATAAAAACAAGTTTATTTTAAAGGGCATAAATGAACAAATTCCATTTACAATGAAATAGTTAAGTTGGGTTAGGTTACTGTACAGTGTACAGCAATGGACGAGTTCTATACAAAGGAATTGCTGCCAATATAACGAACAAAAAATACTGAAAAAGGTTAGTCGCATAAGGAAGTGGTTTTTCCTATCTATTTTTAGTTTTTCTTATATCTTTTGAGTCCCTTTACCACCTTTGTTGTACCCGAAACGTTTGCAAGTATATTTAGTTTGGGGTATTTTACATCTTACAGTTGACGAACAACTAATGACAGCTGTCAATACAGGTTTGTTTGTGTTTCAACTGTAAGATGCTAAATACCCCAAACTAAAAATACCTCCAAACTTTTCGGGTACAACATGGGCGGTAAAGAGACTCAAAATATATATAAGAAAAACCAAATATAGATAGGAAAATCCACTTCCTTATGCGACTAACCTTTTTCAGTATTTTTTCGTTCGTTATGTTGGCAGCAATTCCCTTGTATAGAACTCGTCCATTGATAATCTCGCTATTCGACCGAAATAAAAACTACAAAAACATTCTGACTATGTATATTTTACCGCTAATTCACCCCTAACTACCAGCCTATCATACCCCAAATCTTGCCTATTATTCTAGCCGTCAAAACATACACTGGCATAAATATAAGTCCGATTATAAGAAATATTAGGAAGAGTATGATGATGATTTCACCGGCGAATACTGCCATTTTCATTATTTTTTCTTTTTGATCTTCAGTTTCGAAGATATCAATGAGCTTGTCCACCGTGAATCTGGCAAAGTAGACGAAACCATCTAATAATGGAGCCAAGTTCCATAACATTACCAATATTGTAATGGCCGCGGTGTACGCATGCGTACAAAGGGAAGTGATGAGATTGATGAATGAGATTTGCCTACAAAAGATTCATATTTAAACAAAATAAAGTTTGATATGGTGTAGAAATTAAACATGAACTTACTCAGTTCTAGAAACTCCACGAGATTCTTGATAATTTACAATGGGTGTTCTCACAGAACGTAACGTATTTAAAATGGTAGATTCGGTCATTTTTAAATTTTCGGTTGCCATAAAACCTGTTCCTGTGTTGACCTGTTCGGACACGTTAAGGGGGCGGTTTTGAATAGCAGAAGCTTGTTGAAAGTTTTCTGCGATTTCTTGGATATTAGAGGAACGTTGGGTGGGGTTTAAGAGGTTTCTTGGTTGGTACTTTGGATTTGTATAGTCGTCCAAGCTATTTGTGCTGACGTTAGGTGTTTTAGTAACGCTACTTTTCTTCGGTAGATTTATTTGTAAAAAATCGTCTAGGTTATTCTGACTCGATGAAAAATTACCGTAAGCTCCTTTACAACGTTTCGCTCCACAGTTGGCTGGTGATGAAGCGGGAAAATCTTAAAATATTTAAAAATAAAGGTTCGGTCAATGATTTTATTAATCCATATTCAGATAAAGGATGTTATTGGAGTTGTTGCAAGGTTAGATTGATGTTGTAGATGATTGTATTTTTAGAGAGAGTATTTATTTGGACAACAGTGATTTTTGAACTTTATATCATCAACAATAAAGTATTTATTTTTATTTTAATCGAATGACTTACCATATAAACAGAAGAAATGACACTACATACAATTTATACATAAATGACGGTTAAAGAAATTGAAAATGAGTAATGCTACAAGCACTAGAGATTTCTATAACTTAAACATGGGATTGGAATGAATTAGATTACAAAAATAATTTTGATTCAATTTTTTTTTTGGTTTTTTCTTAAATAGTAATTAAATTTGGACTTACTTGCTCTACAATTCATATCTTCACATTCTAATAGTTATTTTTAAGCAAGAAAATTTCGCCTACAGGTGTATACAATTGACATAATAAAATACTACAAATTTTTGAAGTTTATTTGTAGTTTAAGCACTTGATTGGACTAGATTATTGTTCAAGGCCATTTCTCGTCGTCCATCTGCCGTGTACCAAACTGATTCACCGGTCCAAACGTAGACTTGTCCTTGAAATGTTGTTCAGCAAGCTTAGAGCTGTCAAAGTTTAAAATGTCAGAGCTAAAGAAAGCTAACGGTGAAAATGAGGACAATATTTCCAAAACTGATGAGGTTTTTCAAAAAGAAAGTATCGGATTGAAAAAAAAACCTAAAAAAACAAGAAGTAAGTATTAAAAATGTCCTAAGACAGCGCTAAAACCGCATCAAAGATTTTTCTATGAAGTATTACATTTTTAGCTCTTTGGATAACAAGATCGATCGCGGAAGAAATAGGAAGGGAGGAAGTGCTGAAGAAAACTTTAATCGAATTTGCAATTTATGCATTTTTTACATTCTTCGCGACTATATGTACGTTTATTTATTTTTTAAATGGTAGGTAGACTTCTAGAATAATTATTCTTTCAGATATAATTGGGATTAATACATCAGATTATTATCTGACGAGAGGATTGAAACGCCAGTTTTTGGAACAAGAATTTACAGCAGCAAATGGAATTGAAAGAAGCTTTGAACAAATAAAAACGGCTGCGGATTTTTGGTTTGTAAGTGCACAAACAGTATTCAAGGTTATGTTGGTTGGTTATGCTGAATCACCGTTTAAATCAGTTGGCTACAATGGAAACGTAAAAACCGTCAAAAAATTGTAATTATGGTTGCCTTCATTCCAACCATAGAGAAATAGATATTTCTCTATGATCCCAATCAGAGCGATCAGCAGTTTCCAGCGCTTATCATCAGTCAAAAAATTAGTTATCATTAAACCGAGTTACGTGTTTGCCCTTAAGGCATAATCAATCGGCCAAATTTGTCCTTGAAGTGACTACAGCTTAAATAAATGGTTCTTTTAAGACAACCTAAAAGTTTTCAGTTTTTCATGGTTTTTAGTACGTTGAATCTCATATGATCGAAAGTATATTTTGGGAATCCACTTTTGCAACCGACAAAGAAGCGAACGATAATCAGATGAATATTCTTTATGAAAATAAAGTTTTGGGCGTACCAAGATTGAGACAAGTGAGCTAATTTATCGAACATTATACACTTTGAGTGGAACAATTCCGTATATTCTTTGTAGGTTAAAGTCCGCAACGATTCCTGTATTATCCATGAATATTTTCGTAAATTCTTCTTAACATGTTTTGGCAAATATTCGAAAGCTTCTCAGGATAGGGAAAGTTTTGGCCCTGGCAATGGCACAGCGTAAGACAAGTGTCATCAGTAACTTTATTTATTTTATTAATATCTTCCTCAACTAAACTTAAATCTTTATATACGAAAATGTGTGATAAAGCCAAATTACCTACCCCGTTTATCTTGGATCTAAAATGGCCACTATATAATGACATTTGCGTTCCTATCTTCATGTTTTTAGCGGCAATCGCAATCTTGGTATAGGCAACCAAACATACATTCATTTTAAAATACCCCTTTAATGTTTCAGTTGGATATACAGTCCTTCTAGTAAAACTGGTAGCCTATCGTATTGGGGTAGAGTGTCGACTTATCACGGGGGCGGTTACTACATAGATTTAATAGCCAACAAATCACAAACTTTAGCAATAATTGAAACGTTAAAAGAAAATACATGGGTTACTCGAGGTACGAGAGCTATATTTTTGGATTTTTCTGTTTATAATGGCAATATCAATGTTTTTGGTATTGGTAAGTGGTTTTCCCTTCCATAGAGACGAAGAAAAAAGGTTATTCAATAAAAACGAGTGCTTTTCTTTTTAGTTAAGTTGATTTTTGAATTCCCAACTACAGGAGGAGTTATACCTTCAGCTGAAATACGAAGCGTTCGGTTATTGAGGTTTCATTCGACATGGGATTGGATAGGTTTAGTGTGCGAAATTTGTTGCTACGTATTCCTGTTATATTACATTTTGGAAGAAATACGAGAAATGATGTATTTTGGATTTCGATATTTCGGAAGGTTCTGGAACTATGTTGATTTATCCATAATAGCAGCAAGTTTAATTTTAAATTTTAAACGAAAACTTCGAGTTATCCTGAATATTTTTTCAGTTATTGGTGATTGGTTTGATAATGTCTTTGTTTCTTATGATGGAAGTCGGTCCGTCTATTACGAAAATACAGAAGAATCCGAAGAAATATGGAAATTTAGAACACGTCAGCTATTTGTATATTAGACGGAATAACTTTGTTGCTATAGCACTGTACTTGATTTATTTGAAGGCTTTCAAATTTTTAAACTTCAACAGAACTATGGGTCAGTTAAATAACACTTTAAGTAAGGTAATAAATACTTCATGACATAAAATAATTTACATCATGACTATAGCACAACATATTTTAAAAAAAGGACCAAAATAAATTCTCAGGTTGTCGGATGTCAAGTGTCTGACGTGATTACAAAAGCGTGATGTCACAGACAGACGTCATTACTTGAGTTTTGCTAAATTTATTGTTTTAGTGTGCTTTGGATATTTTGGGATTTTCCATGATGTTTTTTATAGTATTTTTCGCATATTCAGAGCTTGGTTACTTATTATTTGGAAATCAGGTAGGAATCAATCAAATCAAATTTATGTAGCGCCCTCTAGTGTCGGTTTGAGATATCTATTTAAATCTGGTACTATATTTTAGGTGGAAAACTTCAGTACTTTCGGAATTTCTATGCTGACATTGCTACGTGCAGTACTGGGAGATTTTGATTATGAAGAAATTTCAGAGGCTAATAGAATTCTAGCCCCAATTTATTTCATTTCCTACATATTTTTAGTATTCTTTGTTCTAATGGTAAGTAATTCTCACCGTACATATAATTTGTTTTCAATACTGTATCATTTTTGTGTTATAGAATATGTTTTTGGCTATTATAAATGATACATATTCAGATGTAAAAACCGAAATCGCCATAGCTCCTGATGAAATGCAGATGACTGAATATATATCGAAAAAATTCGGGAAATTCTTGAGGAAAATTGGCTTTGGACGATTTTTACCGACGCAAATCGATGAGAAAAGCGAGATAAATGCTACAATTAGAGAAATTAGAGAGGTTTTAAAAAAGTATATCTTTACTTTATAAAAAAAAGTTATTAGATTTAATTAATTTCATTTTTAGGTGCGGCTTTAATGACCTTGAAATAGAAATGTTTTTTGCTAGGTATAATATTGACCCATGGGCAGAGCTTCATATCAAAGATTCCGACAAATTACTAGAAGAACTTAACGATATATTGAGTAAGTTTGAGTTAATTATTCGAGAAATGTTTTCAATTATTAACAGTTGCATTAGGTCTATAACGATCCTTTAAACTATTAATGCATATTATTATTTTTAGGACAAGATGATGGCGAAGGAAATGTCAAATTGACTGATTTTGCCAGGTATTTATTCATTTTTTATCACTAACTTCAAATATGACAGCTGTCAAGATATAATATTGTTACCATCTCTTGACATTTACTATTCAGCTGCTTCGGCATTTTATTAACTACACACTGCAGACTTGCCTAAATCATTAGCTATGAAAATAACTATTTTTTTTTAATCTTGAATAAAAAATGAATTTAAAAGCACCAAAAAAAACTTGTAAATATTAAACGATGATCGAATGTCAATAAACGTCAAAACAAACTTGGGAATTTTACTAGTTGATCTGACGTCTTGAAGTTTTGCCAACTGTTAGCTGTAAATTGCCCTAGCTGTTGAGGTAAATGACATCATCGTCTTTTTATCGTATATATATTATATTATAGGCAGCAGCAACGATTGCAGGAGATCGAAATTGTCATTGGAAAATTGGTGGAGCAAGTGAGGTCGCTGCTTGAAAAGCTAGAAGGAATGGAGAATGTTACAGTAGAAATAAAACCTTGAGTAAAATGTAACATTGTATTTATAATGGGTGATTTGTATAATACAAACAGAAAAAATTATGTACACATATTTTTCTATCTACCAACAGATTTAAAAAACGTTTCAGTCAAGAAAAAATTAAAAAAAAAAAAGTAAAATAGGTACATATTTCATAAATCTGTTTTTATTTATATAATAGTAGTGGTAAATTGCAATACAATATCTTAAAATTACTATAGAGAGTTATACAAGTTGCCCCACAGGAATTTTTGATACACACTTAACGTAATAAAGTTATGGGGCATCGTGTATAGTAAAATAATAACCGAATTTTGATCGTTTGGAAATTTCAGTTTAAATAAATAAGTATATATTTAATGTGATGAGCATTTCAATACATATCACAAATCTTGTGGCATTTTTTATGTTTAAAATTACATACATCAATTTTTTGTCCAGACATGCATATAAAAAACTCTACAGGGTTTACCAAATTGAAACTTTATAAAACACCTTTTCCTACTCCAAAAATACTACATTAAATAACAACAAATACTGACAAACATCTTTTCCTACCCGATCCTACACAATTAACTATCAACATACTCTATATTTTGCCCGTATCAATAATCAATTTAGAACACCCTGTATACTAATCATCTTTTAAATATAGGCATCACTAGGAATGTAAACTGAAACGCAATTCGGGGAAACCTTATTAAAACTATTTACGACTGTTTCCCAAAATATATTTATTCACTTAATCATATCTTGTTGGATTTTGTACGATTTCTTTACAATGTAACCTTAGGCTCGATTATTTTTGCAGCAAATCTAATATAGGATAAAAAATTATAGAGTTTCTAAATGAAAAAATAGGTTGGACAAGATATTACATTTTTTCATTTAATAAAATAAAAACAGTGCCCAATTTGCAATAAATTTGATAGATGCGTCAGAAAACTCTACCCAACCTTGAAATTCTTCTTCCTTCTCTGATTCTTGGCCTCTTGCTTTGCAGTATCCGGCCAAGGACCTTGAAATTTATTAGATGGAACTTTTGAAGGAGACCATCTGTCAAAAAACCACAAGAGACATTTTTTATAGAGACTTCAATTAGATATAAGAATATGTTATAGCATTATCTATATGACAGTTCTATAACAATTTCCAAAACTCCAAAGTATGAGAGAATATATTTCCC
This sequence comes from Galerucella nymphaeae, assembly GCA_963978555.1. Lineage (NCBI taxonomy): Eukaryota > Metazoa > Arthropoda > Insecta > Coleoptera > Chrysomelidae > Galerucella > Galerucella nymphaeae. Next base: position 20,579,893 of record OZ021706.1, read on the forward strand.
ATGTTAATTGAATGGAAAATGAAAAATCTGTTAGTTTTATCTGGAAACATTTCAATTTAATTCATACGATTATAAAGGAATGACATTTTTCACCACTTAAAAAACACCACTTCTGCATATTACTTATCACAGTCATACATAGCAAGATCAAATTAAAATAAATCGTTTTCTACTTCCAATTAAAATTCAATACATCCTAATAAATTACTATCTTATCTAACATTTTTGTTAATTAATTCAATTAGAGGTTCAACGATAAGAGCTTGACATTAATTTGCAGTGTATTTTTATTAAGTTTTCAAAAATAAATAATTGGAAATATAAAACAAAATATCGACTTTCGAAAAGAATAAAATTACAAAAAAATAAATAAGACAAAATTAAAAAACCCGATATACTTTACAAAAGTATAATATATACAGGGTGTAGCTACGAATAAATATATTTTGAAGTTAAATGCATCTAGGAAAGTATTAGCAGAAAAACAAACCCTTAGAGAGCAGCATTTATCAAGCTTGAAACGACAGAAGACTAAGCCAGTTATATCAACTGGTTGATCACTTTTGGATTTTTTTTTGAGGCACCTAAATTCAAGAAAAAGAAATAATTATCTTACATATTCACTTAAAAAATACATTTATATTACATACACATCTCCTACAATTTATTTTAATAGTAGTAATGTTCACCTACAATAATACAAGTCAAATTATCAGTTCTGTGATATATACAAGCACCGATTAGCAAAAAACCTTCACCGGTTTTCGCCGTACCGAACAGCTTAGTACGGTAATTAAACCGTCCGTCGATTATTCCGTTACGTGTGAAACTAGCTTAATAATAAATATTTTTTCATTTAGAGGAGTTTCTTCGATTTTTCACTGGTTATGGGGTATGTAAAAGTATCAGAATTCGCCCTTTATATAATTATTACAGGGTAACACGAAAACCGATGTGGCTTTAGTACTTCGTAAGTAGAGAGTAAAGTATAAATGGAATTCAGAATTGCGTTAAAATTTTCTAATAATTTAAATAATATACAGAGTGTTAATTTAATAACTTACAATCAGGTAAATTCCATGTACAGATTGTATTATTATAAAGCTGTTTTTAGGGTAGAAAGAGAGAAGTGAAGTGAGGTATAACTGACCTTGAACAACCCTTTAACCTCAAATACCCCTACTAAATTAATTTGAACATCAAAGCCTACTTGCGAAATATAATTGGAAGGGTTTTTAACATTAGTATAGTTTATACAGGGAGTATCAGAAATTACTAAACAAAACAGCTCTAAAGGTTTTGAGTATTAAATTTTAACGCAGTTCCTAATAATGTTCACTCTGTAATATTCCAAAGCAATGCAATAATACGAGGGCGGATGGTAAAATATCGTGGGTGTTGTTGTCACATTCGAGAGTTAACGACACCAGCTGCGTAACACTTTTATTGCTTTCTAAATATCGTGAAAAATAAAATCTTCAATATTTCTAGAATTATAATTTTTAAATGCCCACCCTCGTAATATTAAAAAATGGAATGTTTACTTAGTTTTAAGTATTTATGGATTTATCAATTTGTTCAAAGTAATATACAGGGTCGTTTTAAATTAAAACCAATTAAATTTGAGAAGAATGTATTGGGGGTAGTTTAGCGGGAATTTCAATTTATTTATTTCGTATAAATTGCCGAAAACCACCCTTTAAAAACAAATGGGATTTTAATACATACCTGTACGAATCAATACATCACTATCGGTACACTGTTAAAATCTATATAAAAAATATTTTTCCTGTAACAACAAAAAGCAAATAAAAAAAATCCATAAAAACGTTAGTTTTTTCCTAAAAAATCCGAAAGCTGCCTTTCCAAAGAATCACATTCCGCCATATCCTCGCCGTTATGGAACATACTGGAAGCCATATTTGTATCTATACTATCGTAAAACTCGTCTCTGTTCTGAAGATGGCCGTTGGTATTCCACAAAAACGTATTGGCGGTGTGGTAACGAAAGCTCGTGGAATTATCGGTGACAGATTGTTGGACGAAATTGTTTTTATCCAGCGAATCTGGGTAAGCTGCCTCTAAGTCCGGATCTAGCGTTAGATCCAGATCCGGATCCAGTTCTGAGTCGCGGTTATATGAAGAGAGAATCCATGGAGACGGAGATTTTTCTTTTGCTAAATTTGAGTCTTGAATCTGGAAACAAAAACAACTAAAGATTAACCGATAAAAATAGATGACATCGTTTTTTAATTTGCATCGATTTAATTCATTGTTTTTATAAAGATTGTCCCAAAAGCTCGTAACTAAATCTAATAGACGGTCTATTTTATTTAAATGAAATTGATGCAAACCATTTACGTGGTTCTTACAAATAAATTAAAAATATAGAAAAAAAATGTTTTTTCCAAAATGTTTGTTGAATAAAAAACACAAATTTATCAAAAAAAAACATACAAAACAAAACAAAATAACAGGGAGACTGCAGTACGTACCAATCTAGCCCAAACACTTCCTGGTTTGCGATTCAAAAACTTCCTACAAGACTTAAAAATTAGCCCAAGTCCCACCCAAGCATTTTTTTAGTTAAAACATCCACCATATCGACCGGATTTAATTCCAATAACTAAAAACCTCCCGTAGCCATAATCGATTAGTAGAAGCCACAAAATCCAATGGATTTGATCCTATCTGAACACTATTTGTTGTAAAATGTATTGTTAATTATTTACGTCCACGTATTAGCCCGAGCTTGTACAATGTGATTTCTAACTGTTCCTTGTTGCTAAATTATAAAGAAAAGTATACCGAGGAAGTGAAAAGAATAAGATGACTAAAATTAAGAAAATGTGAAAATTTTATAAATTGCTTGCGTGCGTAGAACATTGCCATGTATACAGAGAAGGACTCGCCCTATATATCAAAACAAAGAAACACACTTAGATTATGATTTTTTAAAGTATTACAACAACGGAGATAATTAAAAAATATAATCGCGTATTTATTGCAATAATTATTATCTTCAGTGATTCGGTTCTTCCTCCATGCTATAATGAATGTAATCTAGATAACTTTCTAAATTTTTTCCTACGTCGGTAAGGCAGCCACCGTTAAGTGATTTCATTAAAAAAAAAATTAAGCAATGCATTTCATAACGACGTCGTAAAAACTAGGTGAATTTGTTTGCAACAAAGTGGATAAATTACTGAGTAATTTAGTAACAATTTCGCTGATTTGTTGCTAGTTAACGATATATTTTTTTTCTATAATTCTTAAGATTTTTTTTGTATTAGATCAGTTGAAACAAATTTCTACCGGCGCGCCACTGACTTCAAATACATCAATGCAGTTATCTATCCCTCGTTGCTTGCGAGGTTAGTCATAGTTTATCTTAAGACCTTCAATAATTGCAGCACTTAGGCATTTATTTCCTGAAAATTTTGCAGTTTTCCTTTCATATGCCATTTTTTTTTGTTCTATACCAAAGTAGAATGTCAAACTATTCATTATTATCACTATAAACCGTATAAATATTAATGTAATGTTACCCAAACGCCAAGTCGACCAACGATTTTAGAAAATAATACCAAGAACAATATGAAACGCGTAGAAAATTTCAAATTATAGTATAAGTAGACCGAAACGGATCGTGCAACCATGAAGAAAATTAAGGTATTCATATGTACATACAAAAAACAAGCTGGAAAAAATTATTTTATAAAAAAAACTGTATAGAAAACTTGAAATTATTTTGTTAAAGTTTTGGACAAAAATATGGAAAACTTTCAAAGGAAAAGGACGAATCTACAAGTGGGAATTATCCGAAAAGGTTTTCCAGCACTTGTGTAGTCTATTTTATACAGAGTGTGGCAGATAAACCGAGGAAGAACCGATAAAAAGTCCATTTTCATTCCTTATGGAACCCTCGTCGTACACAAGTTCAAAAAATGAAAGAGGAAGAATAATTGTGCGCGGTCATCAAGGCGTGTACTTAATTCCAGAAACCAGTGGCCCCATGTTGATTGCCCCCCTATTTTAACCACTGTTGCCAAAAGCTCAGATTAATTTGTTTCGAAGTCATGTATAATAGGTAAAACTAAACACTTTCATCCGGCAACAATGTACTTTACAGAGAGAATGATGGAAGTGTTTTGTTTTACCTATTATGCATGACGTCAACGAAAACGAGACAAAAATATCATTTGTACAAATTAATTTGCACATCTGGCAACAGCGGTTAAAATAGAGGGGCAATCAACATAGGGCTACTGGTCTCTGGAATTAAGTACACGCCTTGATGACCGCGCACAATTATTCTTCATCTCTCTTTCAAGCTTTTCTCTTACATTTTCCTTTTCGCACTTGTGTACGACGAGGATTCCATAATGATTTTCGCAATCGTTTTTGTGAAATTTTATATTGTTATTTTTTTAACAGTGTAGATGGCGAAGTCTATAGCACCAGCTAATACCGAATGTTTGTTTTGATTATAAGAGTACCCAAAAAAATTTTCATCAAATTTCAATGACGCGTATAGAAAATAAAATTTTTTTTTGAAAATATTTACTTCTTGCGGTTCCCTAATTCAAAAGGTAACGCCGATTGCGTTCGACTGCTAGTATTAAATCATATCCAGAATTTTCTAAATTTAGATCCAACCTGCTAAATATGTTTGTCATTTCATAGAATTTTAAAATAATGGTTTTTTTAATTTGAAATACAGTTTGATAATCGATGGAAATTTCAACTATAAACAAATAATGATCCTACCTCAAATAAAAAACGGAAGTACGAATCACCGGCCGGATACAGCCGTGGGAATTACAATTGAATTGAAAATAAAAGTGTTCTACCATAAATCCTACTGAAAATCGATTAATTAACTTAAATTTTGTAATTTAAACATATCTGTTATATTTTGTGAAAAAGACTTAAAAACAAAAAAAATACTTCAGGTTTAACTTTTAAATTTCCCGTGTCCCTACCCTGCTGGCCATCTCCTAAGCAGTTAAAAGTATGTATGAAAATGGAGTTCGACTTTTTAAAACATAAATATCCATTTTTTTCATTAAACCAGAGCGAATTCGAGAAAATTAACTTATTTTTCAACGACCTTTCCAAATCTGTTATTATCTTCAATCCTTAAATCCATCCCACTACAACTATAGTTTGGCAAGTTTATCTGAAGCTACAGGGCATCAGTAAGAGGCGAGGAAACATGGCGCATATCTGTCATGAACGTACCAATGGCGTACTGTAGCTATTTTATAAAGTAAAACTGAAAATGCAAAGGTCACTGACAATACCAACGCCACTGGATAAGTCTATATCAGTCACTTGACGAAGTGAGAGGGGAGAGGGAAGAACACACGCATGCGCTTGTCAATTAAAGTCAGCTGTCGATAAGGTATTCATATGTACATACAAAAAACAGGTTGGCAAACATTATTTTATAAAAAAAACTGTATAGAAAACTTAAAATGATAGGTTTTCCAGCACTTATGTAGTCCATTTTATACAGAGTGTGGCAGATAAACCGAGGAAGAACCGATAAAAAGTCCATTTTCTATTTATTACCTCAACATACTTAGCTTTTTCATGGTTAAACGTGGCAATATCGCATATTTTCGACTGCATTCCTTTCACGGGTTCAGATAAACTTGCCAAAGTATACTTACTCTACTCTACTACTGAAACTCCAACCAATAAGGATCCCACAAAAACTACCAAAACCATTTAAAACAAAAACAGAAGCCTTGGAAGCGGATAAAAGCAAATAATAAAATATAAGCCTCACTTACTGCACTTTTCCCTAATATATGAGGGCGCAACTAAAAAAATTTTCAGCCGCTTCTAATCACGTCGAAAGAAACTCCAAATAATGCTCGTCGTGGTTTTGGTTCGTACCTTATCACTCGTAGTAGTAGTAGTACCGCTTAGATTCTTCTTCTGGACGGTTCTTCCGAACGTATTCGTACCATTCAGCTTTTGGAAGGAATCGCTGGATCTCAATTTACCGGATAAAGAATCCTTCGTGGTTACCAACGAACTATTTCTGGATTTCGACAAGGAATTACTTTTGGAATTTTGTAGACTATTCGCTTCGGATTTCGCCTTCGTCCAGGATTGTGCCGAGTGTGGTCTACCGGGTGAATCGCCGCTGCGGCTGCGCGTGCTGGATGGTGCTGGGCTGTGTTTACCTATGAATACTTTACTAAATGAAAACTGTGAAGCTACTATGGAAATTTTTGTGATGTTATGGCGTGCTGACAAGACAATTTCAAATATTTTTACGTGTGAGTGTGTGTATTAGAACGAGTGATGGCTACAGCCTGTCATGTTTCACTTAAAAATATGTTAAGTGCAATAAAAACGTTTTAAATAAAATACTGTTCAATCAATAAGGTTCTTCAGTAATGCGAAAATTATTTGTTATCACCAAAATATTTTAATTCAACAATATGGAAAACCACAGAGCTTAATCGACATTCAAATCAGCTAATATACGAGGGATATTTAAAAAATTATAAAAGTATAATTATCGTGAAAGATATTATGCGTTATAGTAGACACTAATTCTATTGTTGCTAGTATAATTTTATATGTTTTATAAAAATTAATTGTCAATATTTAAAAATGAATAGAAAAAAAACATGTTTTCAAGCAAATGAAATTTGTTTATTTATAATAATAACATTTTGTGTTCATCTTGTATTGAATCCAAGAAAGTACCATGCGGTACGTGACTAGACAAACTTTAATTTTAATGGACAGCATCTTTCACTCGATAAAATGAATTAAATGAGTCATGACCCACTTAAATTTTGTTTGTCAATTAACACAGATGAAACTTACTGCTATAATAGACCAGGAAGTAAAGAATCTAAAATTATATAAACAAATTTAATCAAGGATGAGAAGCATTTCCGTTTGAAGGTAGATAAATTTCTGTGTGATTTATTCTGTTTGAAAGATACTCAATTTTTCTCACTCACTCAGTGTTTAGTTCGTGGTCCGTATATTCCTTTTTTTATTAGAACCATCTAAACAAAAAACACCTCACCGAAACAGTGAAAGCTTCCCCAAAAAATGTGTAAGGAAAGCTGGAAGAAAAGTGTAAGGAAAGCTGGAAAAGAAGTGTAAGGAAAGGTGGAAGAAAAATGTAAGGAAAGGTAGAAGAAAAGTGCGAGGAAAAGTGGAAGAAAAGTGTGAGGAAAGGTGGAAGAAAGGTGTGAGGAAAGGTGGAAGAAAAGTGTGAGGAAAGGTGGAAGAAAAGTGTAAGGAAAGATGGAAATAAATGTAAGGAAAGGTGGAAGAAAAGTGTAAGGAAAGTGGAAGAAAAGTGTAAAGAAATCTGGAAGAAAAATATAAGGAAAGCTAGAAGAAAAGTGTAAGGAAAGATGGAAGAAAAGTGTGAGGAAAGATGGAAAAAAAGTGTAAGGAAAGGTGGAAGAAAGGTGTAAGGAAAGGTGGAAGAAAAGTGTAAGGTCAGGTGGAAGAAAAGTTTAATGAGAGCTGAAAGAAAAGTGTAAGGAAAGGTGGAAGAAAAGTGTACGGAAATTTGGAAGAAAAGTGTAAGGAAAGGTGGAAGAAAAGTGTAAGTAAAGCTGGAAGGAAAGTGTAAGGAAAGCTGGAAGAAAAGTGTAAGGAAAGCTGGAAGAAAAGTGTATGGGAAGGTAGAAGAAAAGTGTAAGGAAAGCTGGAAGAAAAGTGTAAAGAAAGCAACGGCACCCATCTGTGAGGCGCAACAATACGCCAACAGCACTTTTCACACGTTCGAGTTTATTTTCATTCAATTGACTGGCCTAAAAGTATCTTTAATTGAGTCAAATCGATATAAAGTGTGTCGTCAATTTGATAGTTAGATGGTAATGTACACAATAAAGAATATTATAAATACCTCAATTCAAATTTAAAAAACTAATTTCCAGTAAAAGAAAAAAATTCTATTTTCACAACAATAACAATGAATTATAATGCATTGAAGTAAAAAAGGAACGTGAATAGAATCGACACAAAACATGGGTTCGTTTTTAACAATAAACTATGACCTTGTAACACAAATTTAAAAATCCCTCGTATATTATCAGAAAATACAAAATAAAATATTATCCTTACCTCCGGGAGGTTTCGGTGCCGTGTAGCTCTTCAAAGGTATCTTACTAGGTCTCTTCGTCTTCGAACTATCCTTTTTTTCTTTTTCAGAAGACTGGTCGTGCGCAGACTCCGTACTACTAGAATTATCCAGTTGGAGATTCAAAGTTTTCATACTGTTCATTATTAAAGGACTCATAGCTTTCATACTGGGCGTGGAGATTTCAGTACGTGACGGAGGTCGACCGGGAGGGATGGGATCTAGGGTAGGAATGATATCGGGAGATCTGCTTTTGTTTAAAGGTTTCTGAAGGTCTTCTAGTAGACGGATCCGCGCTCTAGTACCTTCTAGTTCTATGGTTCTGTCTTCCAGCTGAAGAAAACGGTGGGACATTAGAAAAAGACACATAGCCGCTACAAAAAGTACGCCTGCATCCTATTTTGAAGATGTAATTTCTTTTCACTTCTGATAATCACTTTATCTAATCTCTTCCTAGTGTAATTTCTATTGTTATCGCTGTCGTATATTTTAATAACCTTGTAGACAAATGAATTTCACAACTCTGTTGTGACTAATGATAAAAGTAATCGAAATGACAACGCTTAAAAGTGATTCAGTGAAACAAAAATAAATACGATGATTAGCTGCACAGCTGGATAACCGTTATTTGTCGTGAATGAATTTGCTTGTTCGATATAGAATCATTATTTATTAATTTCGAATAAATAATTGAAATACATTGAATGCAAATGCATTTATTAACCGTATGGTAACCATAGTGTGGCCATATACGTCAACTTTTGTGATTTATTCGATCAAATATTTAAATATACGGGGTGATTCAGTGTAACTGATGTCGGTACCGCATTCTGTACTATTGTAAATTACGTAAATATTCATACAGATCTAACCAACTATTTATGTTTATTGAATAGCAAACATTTGACATTTTTATTATTTTTTTTCATTATCCATTTTTTTTTTCAAAGAGCCGTCCCTTCGCCGGCTTCTCCCTAGTCTCCTGTACTTATTGTGGATCAATACTGTCATAGTCCAGTCAATATTTTAATCTATGTTTATTCGACGATAAATTCATTAATTTCAAGCAATAATGGTTAAAATGTTCTTCATAATTTTTAATTATTAAATAACTGTATTGGCTGTCTAACGATTATTTTTAATCCGCAGTTATGGAGGGCTATCCTACTTTTTAAGATACTTAGCGTTGATGTGTAGAAAAAAAAATCTTCACCTGATCGACGACTAGGGTTTTCATTTCATGTATTCATGTTTTCTTTCAATCTAAAATATATTTTTTCTTTCCTCTGCTATTAAACTTGAATATCAAACATTTAGCTTTAAACATTATCTTTCACATCTTTGACTGAACTATAACTATCTTTCAGAGAGGGTTATTTTACGAAAAGTTGACCACCTGTTGACGCTTTAGTCGGTGGTCTCATCAAGAAAGAGTGTTTTCTGTTATTTTTTAGTAAAATTCAATTTTGTTCATGGTTTTTGCTTTGAAATTTCGTTTTCCATAAAAAATCGAATGGAATTCAAAAAGGGTTTAGTTTACGTCTGGTATTACAAGAAAAAAATATAGAATTAAGTTTGGTAAGTAGACAAAAATAATATTAATACCTCTCAGAGTATAGCTCCTCAACTTAACTTAAAGGGTATATACGATTAGATAGCTACACAATAAGTTTTGCGCCCACTATACAGAATTTAACGAAATATCACTTGGTTTATTTCTATGAATGAAAGATATTGAAATAATAAAACAATTGGTCACTTTTGACAACTTTTCTGATCAAAGTTCGATAATTTACTCACTTGAAATTTTAAGTCTTCATTTTCTTCTCTAAATTTATTCAATCTCTCCCGCAGTCCTTCTTCGACACCAGCCACTGTATCTAGTTGCTCCTGAAGGACCTGTAACCAATCACTCAATTAAACAAACCCTAGAAGTTACATTAAAAGTTGATGTAACTTTTCCAGTGATTTTTTATAAAATAAGTTTTATCAGTGTATAAAATATTCCTAACCTCAAAATATTTGAAACATTAACATCCGGTCTTATAGTGATCATAAAAAAAGAGGCACATTTTTATTGCATTTAAAAAGTTATCTGCGTTTGTTGTTATATAACGCCAAATATTTATTTATAACTAAAATTTTTTATTTATAACTAGACCGTATCGAAGTAATTGTAATTTTCTATTTTGTTTTTACAAAATAATTAAAATTTATTCTTGAGAAAAAAAGAGCAAACCTTATTCGCTTATTATAGAATGGTTCGTACCATGGCGAATCTAATAGCAGTTGATGCAAACTTAGCAAAAATTGATAAACAGTTGTAATTTCATTGAATTACGGATAGGTACAATTTACGAGATTGCACAGCAATTTTAACGGAAAATTTCACAAAAAGAGAACTCAAAAATAAAAATAAATATTTTCTGTTAATTTCCGTATTTCCTGAACAATCTGACAACGCTTCAAATGTTCACAATGATGACGTGGACGCAGCTTTATTTTGCTTTAGCTACATATTTTTTCAGCAAAAAAAATTTATTGAAAAAAGTGGTTATACTTTTGAATAACGGCTTGAAGTAAAACTAGTGTGAACCACGCTTTATACACTTTATACACTTATATGTATCTTGAAATTTATCAGAACATAACATGTAAAAGAAGTTACGAGAACGAAGACATATTTATTCCATATTTATATCACATTTACAACACCCCTCGTAATTCTAAATAACCCGAATAGACTCTCCAAGGAATCGAAGTGAAAATATATCCGCGTGAAATGAATTAGCAGCTGAAAAACATGAAAGAACACGTGCCTTTCAAGGCATAACAGCTTTTCTGAGGTTTCTCTAACTATATATTTGGTATTACACGTGTAATTAGATACAATTATAATATATAGTAGGTGAAAAAGATATTATGCGAACTTAAAGTTGCCGGCTTTGTGTTTGACCATTTTTTAAATTTTTTTTTCAAAGAGCCGTCACTTCGCCGGCATCACCCCAGTCTCCTGTCATAGCTCCGCAACTAACTTAAAGGGGATATACGATTAGATAGCTACACAATAAGTTTTGCAACGACAATACCTATCAAGGCCTTCATAAAATTAATACATAATTCACAACTTCACCAAACACACTATAGTCTGTTTCTTATTGTCTGACAGCACGCGAAAAGGTCACAGATGCTAGTCAGGTAGTAAACCATAAGCGTCACCGTTCATCTAAGGAATTTATTTACTATTTTATACCCGATCTGATATATAAAGGTAATATGAATCTAAATTCGGTTAGTTAAAACAACTTGATAATTTTCAAGAAACATTACAATGGGGTACTACTAGGGATTGTGCTAATGACAATCTTCCATCTACCTCTTGATATTAGAAATTGGTTAATCGTAAGACAGTGCTTCGTTTGCCGCTATACCATTGTGAATTAAATGCGATAGAGTTAATACGCAATATTTATCGTTTATCTGGCATTGTTCAGTTTTATTACCATATTACCATATTTTGAGCTGAAACAGGGATGTATAGATAACCAATACATACACCTACTTGTTTTGCATTAGAATTTTAGTATTTACTTGTAAAATTCTTAGGATCACTCTGTAAAAGATAAATTTCTATTTGAATATTTAATGAGGCTACTGTGCTGTCAGACATTAAGAAATAAACTATATGTATCTTCAATTAAATAAAAGAAGAATGAAAATTAGACGTTTGTTGTCGAATAGATCAATTTTTAATCCCATGCTGCGTTGCCAATTTGTACTAAATATCTGAGATTCACGTTAAATGGAAACTTACCTGATTTTTAACTGTACTGGTTAATAGATGTTTCTGTAACACGAGCGGATCGTGTTCCTTTAAAATGGCGGTTATTTTCTTCGTATCCGGTACCGCTACTTTTGGTAATTTATCACTGAACACTAAGTCAAGAGCACTAACACTTTTTTGATTTGTCCGTTGACTAGAAGTCACTGCCGACGACGACGACGACGAGTCCCTGCGTATTTTCTCACTTTCCGGTGGCGAACTGATACCACTTTTAGTCACAAACTGAAGGTGTAGATCATGAATTCGCGAATTCACTTCACCTGTAACAAAATTCAACAATAAAACCTTCACTTATTTTCAATATTTCAAACATTTACCCCTTTGGCTGACAATAGCTTTCAACTGCTCCTCCAGATCTTGCTTGGTTACCATCAAGTTCTCCAGGTCTTCTTGTAATCTACAAGTATGCACTCTACCGGCAAGTACTTCCGCTTCCATCTCTGCCAGACGGTCCAGCAAAAGATCACGTTCTTGTCGAAGCTTTCTAACGTCGGAAGTTGAAGTTGAAGAAAACAGGACTCTATTGAAAGAATCCCCGTCGGTTTGATCATCTTTACCTCTACCTTGATCTCGGATGGTACCTTGCAAAGCTTCAGCTTCATCTTTTAAACGAGTACCTTTACGGTGGATGATATCTAGGAGGTTCCAAAGCTCGTCATCTATGTCATCGTTTTCTATAGCACCTGGAACAAAATATTCATTAATTTCTGGATGAGTTATGGAAAAAATCTTCACTTACCTGCTGCCGAGGAAGTTGCTAAAGCTGTGGAAGATGCGCTGTGAGTTTCCTTACTAGATGTTTCCGTACTAAATCCAGAATCTTGAACGGCGATTTCCCCTACTTTTTTCCTTTCGTCTTTACTGCTGATTTTTTTTCTCACTCTAACACCCGGCGTCCAATCACCGGGTCGTATCGATACAGGAATGTTGGAATTATGATGTGACGTCATCGTTGCTGGCGTTGAAGTCGCCAACTTACTGCGAAGGTTTGGAAAGGTCTCGATGACGAGATCGCGGAATTCCAAGAGGGCCCCCACCTCATGCTGGAGCTCCTGGAGGGCGACAAGGGATTTGGCTTGCTCGCTGATAAGGTAATGGAAAGGCCCTGTTGGTTGACGCAGCTGTAGGCAGTCCATGCCACTTGTTTCCACCGGCTCGCCCCCCTGGAACAAAAGATGTTTAGTTATATTGAGATAAAAATTACTAGGGGGGTATAAATAATAGTAAAAGTAGCAAATACCCCGTCAATGGCGAGAATAACTAATGTTGTAAATCATTTTAACGACACTGCGAACTGCATAAATAATGTTTTAGCAGCCGTGTTGCCAGCCCTTATTTTAAAAGCATATGAATTTTAAAACTAAATTAAGATTGTAAAAATATTCTTTTTAACTAGTCTATAATGTATTTTTGTGTATTTGAATCATGTTTTTATGCTACTTTTATGTTTGTGAAAGAATTGTATTGTATAAATATTGCAGGTCATGTAAACTAGTCTAACTGTTATGAATAAAACCAGATTTTTAACGTCAATTTAATATTAGTATAAACAATATGTACTAAAAATATCTCGACTAATAACCAGGGAGAACGATTTTATGAACTACCTCGTAATTTTCAGTTTCACCAACTAATTTTAAGTGTATCGAAAGAAAGTAAAACAATTTCAACCGCTTTCCAAAACAATTAACAACAGATGTAACTTGTTTTATTTTACATGAACACACACTTTTTGTTTGTTATCTTTATTTATGTTTTAAGTTTGACATTTTAAATACTGCTTCTCGAAAAAGTTGATTGTGGGTAAAGTTTCTAGTAGACAAAATTATTTCTGTTTTGAAAGATTACTTGCGATTTGGACTGTATTTGACTGAAATATAATGAAAAATTTACTAGTTTCAAGATAACTTTCGTTCTAGAGTATATTCGAGTGTATTTGTGCATTATTTAGTCTTCTTGTTTGCTTTTTAACTGTTTTCAACGTTCTTTTGCGTTTTGGTCTGTATTTGACTGAAATAGAATGGAAAATGGTCCATTTGCTAGATAACTTTCATTTTAAAGTATATTCGAATGTATTTGGGCATTATTTAGTCTTCTTGTATGCTTTTTAACTGTCTTCAACAATCTCTTGCGTTTTGGTCTGTATTTGTCTGAAATAGTATGGAATTTGGTCCATTGGCTGGCTAACTTTAATTTTGAATTATATTCGAGTATATTTGGGCATTATTTAGTCTTCTTGTGTGCTTTTTAACTGTCTTCAACGATCTCTTGCGTTTTGGTCTATATTTGGAATGGAAAATGGTCCATTTGCTGGCTAACTTTCATTATAAAGTATATTCGAGTATAATTGGGCATTATTTAGTCTTCTTGTGTGCTTTTTAACTGTCTTCAACGATCTCTTGCGTTTTGGTCTATATTTGGAATGGAAAATGGTCCATTTGCTGGCTAACTTTCATTTTAAAGTATATTCGAGTGTATTCGGACATTATTTAGTTTTCTTGTATGCTTTTCAATTGTCTTCAACGATCTCTTGCGTTTTGGTCTGTATTTGACTGAAATAGGATAGAAAATGGTCCATTGGCTGGCTAACTTCAATTTTAATGTATATTCGAGTATATTTGGGCATTATTTAGTCTTCTTGTGTGCTTTTTAACTGTCTTCAACGATCTCTTGCGTTTTGGTCTATATTTGGAATGGAAAATGGTCCATTTGCTGGCTAACTTTCATTTTAAAGTATATTCGAATGTATTTGGGCATTATTTAGTCTTCTTGTGTGCCTGTTAATTGTCTTCAACAATCTCTTGCGTTTTGGTCTGTATTTAACTGAAATAGAATGGAAAATGGTCCATTTTCTGGCTAGCTTTCAATTTAAAGTATATTCGAGTATATTTGGGCATTATTTAGTCTTCTTGTGTGCCTTTTAACGATCTCATGCGTTTTGGTTTGTATTCAACTGAAATAGAATGGAAAATGGTCTTCTTGTGTGGTTTTTAACTGTCTTCAACGATCTCTTGCGTTTTGGTCTGTATTTGGAATGGAAAATGGTCCATTTGATGGCTAACTTTAATTTTAAAGTATATTCGAGTATAATTGGGCATTATTTAGTCTTCTTGTGTGCTTTTTAACTGTCTTCAACGATCTCTTGCGTTTTGGTCTATATTTGGAATGGAAAATGGTCCATTTGCTGGCTAACTTTCATTTTAAAGTATATTCGAGTGTATTCGGACATTATTTAGTTTTCTTGTATGCTTTTTAATTGTCTTCAACGATCTCTTGCGTTTTGGTCTGTATTTGACTGAAATAGGATAGAAAATGGTCCATTGGCTGGCTAACTTTAATTTTAATGTATATTCGAGTATATTTGGGCATTATTTAGTCTTCTTGTGTGCTTTTTAACTGTCTTCAACGATCTCTTGCGTTTTGGTCTATATTTGGAATGGAAAATGGTCCATTTGATGGATAACTTTAATTTTAAAGTATATTCGAGTATAATTGGGCATTATTAAGTCTTCTTGTGTGCTATATATATATAAAAGACAACCCTTATAAAATTAATTTTAAACAGTACATTTTCAAGATTTTCAACTTTTTCTTGCTATAACTCACTTTTTTACATTATTCTGTGTAAGATTAGAAACCTTCAGCTTCTAACACCTTTATAGATACGAAGGTGTATAATTTCATACAAATTAATTTATAAATTGAATAACTTTTTAATAATTATTGAAATACGGCCGTGAGTAATCATTGAAGCTTGTCGCAAGGTCTACTGCTAATATTATATTTTACGTATATGTCGATTATTGCAACTAATTATCACATCGACTTGAATCAAGGTTATTAAAAAAAATCAGACAGTCACACGCTCCGATTTCCATTTTAAACTAGAACTACTTATTTTCATACAATTTTTAATATATTTTTCGTGTGATTTTCTTAGCGAAACCAGTTTTTATTGAGTATAACACTACCTATTGTTTTTTTTCTTCTTCTAAAATCTAAAATGCATCATCTAAGAATAAGATATTGCACATTAAAGTCAAACTGACCCACGTGAGATTGTAGGAGTTCATAATATCATGACAAAGTATGCCCATATAAAAGTATAATGACATCGTTTGCAGGGAGATCATTAACCTTTCTGTAAAACTAATTTTAGTTATCTTAGTAATAACATTAAACACAGTTGTGGGTGTCTACTAACCATACGTTACGCCGCCTTCTTATGAATACTCAAGATATTGCATGATTTTCAAAAGCATCCTTGTAGGAAGTATACAACGTTTCATGATTGAGGTAATTTATGGATGGCCCCTATGTATATATGCATGTATTTTTGGGGTAACATTCATTGAGACCTAAAAGATCTATTGTGCCCCCTTACTTCTACTTAGTTTATGAGGAGAGTCTCAGAAACTAGTAGCTCCTTTAGTCCTATTTCAGGGAGGAATTTTAGGATATCTGCAGGCTTCAACTTAGGTAAATGTTCCTCTTCTATCCAGTAATCTCCCAGGATTCTGAAGTGCTGTGTAGTTGGATAGCATGTGGATGGAGGTTTCTACTTCCATGCCACAAAATCTACATCAAAATCTTCCTCCAATATTTTGAGCTATTTCAGATGCCCATTCAGGCGACAATGTCCCATTAGGATCCCTGTTGAAACTCTTTCTCATCATACCGTCTTGTGGCATGTCCCAGGTTGTCTGATTTCTAAGAAGTGAGGAGGTGATATGATTCCCTCCCTACTTAGTCTGTATCTTGTTCCCTCTTCAACACTTTCCACCACTATATGTAGAGGGGTGAAGTTGTGAATCACAAGGCTACCGTTGGGCATGTTCTCCTCATTGCTCCTGTAATGCAGTCATTAAAATTTGGAGAGGTTTTCTTTAGTCGTCAATAGGCTAGTTCTAATACTCACTATGGCAGTGTAGATCCAGCTTAGGATTTTTAATGGATGGTTCCTAAGCCTTCCCATGTTTATTTAGCCCCACCTGCACAGTACACACTACAATCACACCACACACACACTACACTACAATCTTTGTAAATTTTTCAGTGTATTTATTATTATGACAGATATTTTTGTTGTGCATAGTCGAAAAAATCTTTATCGTGGGATAGTTGTTTAAACTAAAAACTGTTAATCGTTATATCGTGTATCCAGACACAATAAATCCTTTGTTTGTCTATGGTAGGGCAATTGCCGTTGAATAGAGGTCAAATGTTAGTGAATTCAACGTAGACTTATTGCCCAAGATAAATAATCAATTGTATATTGGGGTCAATGCATTGTTAACTATTGTTAACTGATTCAAAGCAGAGAAAAAATCATTTGCGGATAAACCTATGCATTGCTAGAACTATATAAAAACTGTTCTCCGGTGTCATGATATCAAATATCATGTTTTACTTTCATTTTTTTGGTACTTGAAAAAGTAATAATGTAGTAATTATGTATTTTTTGACATAGTTGTAAGACGCAGTCGCGATTAAATGAATAGTATATAATACCGAACATTGATAAGTAGGAACCTCCGTAACGCAGTGGTTAGCGTAAAAGGTTTTGTAACTGAGGGGTCCCGGGTTCGAATCCCGGTGGTTTCGCTTTTTCAGTATTCAAAATATGTAGCTTATATATCAGAAGTGGGATTAGATCTACGAGATGTCCACATGAGGCCATAATGTGATGTGATAGTGAGAGAGTGGAATGGACGGCAGGCGTCAGGCTCGCCCGGAGAGCGAGATGGGCGTAGGCAGGCAAGGCATCAGGCTCACGAACGAGTAGGTGAGATAGGTGTACGTCAGGTCCAGCACTCTCTAAGTATGTACCTCGAGGACGAGGAACGGAGCAGGATGGCCGAATGTAAGACGCAGTCGCTATTAAATGAATAGTATATAATACCGAACATTGATAAGTAGGAACCTCCGTAACGCAGTGGTTAGCGTAAAAGGTTTTGTAACTGAGGGGTCCCGGGTTCGAATCCCGGTGGTTTCGCTTTTTCAGTATTCAAAATATGTAGCTTATATAGTATTAATTTTCAATTAATTCGAACACGACAGACTTCATATTAATAACTGATATTTTGTTCTAACGACCTTCAGTGGTAAACATTACGTCAACAGGTTATATGGTGGAAAAAAAATTACACGCAATCGTTTTTATAGCAAAGGTTAAAGCATGACGTCACCCGGAATACTATAGTAAAACTTCCTTTGTTAAAAGTAACTAAAATTTTTTACGGTGAAGTAAAAAATAATAATATAGCAATACATTTTGTTATAGGAGTACTCAAGATTTCAGATAACTCTATAAATAGTCCACAAATCAATCTGGAAGATCTTAGCGCTTCAATTCGTTGGTCCTCTAAACACTAAACTTGACCCTGGGTCTCTAAATTCTCAAGTTTTCTTATGTTCGTTGTTAGAAATTAATAATAATCAGCAGTTTTTAAAAATCTCCGAAATATATATCATGTTTAAATGTTATAAGAGACAAAAACTTTTTTCCAGGCTCACACAACATCCCCAAAAAAACTCTGAATAGTAGATATTGTGTAAATTTTATTTTCGAGTGCTGGACGTTAATAACCCGAATAAATACATTCAAACAAACAAACTCATAAATAAGATGTTATAAACTATGGTTTTCATAAATTGTAAGAAGAAATTAAAGGATATATAGTTAGTAGAACATTATTTAAAAATAGAAGAAACTCGAGTCCCCACGCAGAAACCGATGGACTTGTGGGTCGCAGACGAGGCCGATGCACAATCCATCCGTTTTGATTTATTCTTTTTATGGATAAAACAAAAACAGTCGTGTCGTTACAGACCCGTTCGTGAACGTAGTAGATGATAAATTTGGCATTAACAATAATTATTAGTGTCGAATATTTTGTAGTGAAATAAATTGGTTCCTTATAAAAGTTTTGAGGAAAACAGAAATTTCTATAGATAAATAAATTGACCCCTTATATATACGCCCATGGTTGAAGGACATTTTTGCTAGTAAATGACAGATGCGAAGGGTCCTAGGTGGAATGAATGTATGTATTTTTTTGGGGTAACAATCACTGAGACCTGAGAGATCTATTGTGCCCCCTTACTTCTACTTAGTTTCTGAAGAGAGAGTCTCTAAAACTAGTAGCTCAGGTGCTTATTCAGGCGACAATGTCCTGTCAGGATCCCTGTTAAAACTCTTAGCGCGGTTTTACTTTGACTTATGCATTCATTTGATCTCAACAGGTCGTAGTCACCCAGAAGAATCTTTGATTGTCTAAGCCCTACTAGATCTTTCCAATGGTCTGATCTTCTCTTTCTTTCGGCTTCACCTATCTCTTCCAATATTCCATTGGGGCTGGCAGGGTAAACTCATTACCTACCTATATTTTTCTCCTCTTTAAAGGTCCTGTTCCTTATAGAATAAGAGCAAAGAAGGAACCACAATAGACCTAGTTTATTCATGAATCAACCAAGGAATATTTCTAGGGATAAATAGGATAGAATAATTTATCATAGTATAATTATGTTGTATTTTAGAGCTTCCCAACGACTGGCCTATAAGATAAGGTTTCGTATACACAGTATCTCTTGTATGGATGGATTTTGCTGTGACCCACTTGGGACTACCTTTAATACTTACTATTTTTAAAGCAGGCCCACCTTTTAGCTAGGGGGCGATAGAGTGAAATTATTGTGTCCGGTTATTTAAACGTATATTTTCCTAAATACAATATCAATGTATGTCATATCAACACCAGGCAATGGGTTCGATCTCTATTGGTAACGCGTTTTACTAAACAAGCCAATTTTACAGGAAACTGTAATAATCTATTGATACGAACAGTTTGTGCCAATTAGAATTTTAGTTTGGGATTGGAGGTGAAGATGTCGTTGTTACGACGATTTTTAATCTATAGGTTTTTGTTTCTACAAGAAACCATTTTTTTGTGTATCTATAAATAAAATTTATGCTCTCTATATTATCAGATAATAATCACGTGAGAAAGTTACCATCTACATCCCGCATATCTTGGAAATTGCTTCAATTGTAGACTGTTTAAATTATATGTATAGCTACAATTACCGTAACTTTCTATAATAGCATATACTATAAATCATGGGTGGGCAAAAGCCGGCCCGCGGGCCGGATCCGGCCCGCTGTATGATTTGATCCGGCCCGCGAGACATTTTGAAAGACCTAATTAAAAATAAACATTGTGTGGTTTCATCATGTCTGATATCTATCGCAAAAAATTATGAGCACTACAACACTACTTTAAAATGTACTACTTTTAAATGCGGCCCGCGAACATATTTGCACACTAAAGTTTGGCCCACAGCATGTCAAAGGTTGCCCATATCTGCTATAAATCATCAATTAACAAGGAGAACAAATTTTTAATTTTAGATCGTAGGAAAAATATAGTGTAAGACTCGCGCGTTCATTAATACACCATTATTATTAATCCTAGCATTTTTATTATACTATCTGTATCTGTTAAGTAAGGAAAGTGAGTGTTGACTTAGGTCACATGTACATCTCCCCAGTTATCGTCATCCTGTCCTTCCCAGGAAGGTGGACATGTCACTAGGAGACATCTCCTTCATATCGGTACGTAGTGTACCATAAAACATGATATACAAGTACCTAGAAACCAGTACTGACTCTACTGGCGTTCAATATCTTTATGAACTACGCTGTATACGTTGAGCAATATGAAAGTATGATTATTGCCAATATGTTTATCGATTAGAGACAGCTTATCTGTAAAAGATATTTTTAATCACTCATTTAATCTTTGATTGAGATTGAATACTTTCTTAATTTTGTACATTCGATTCCTAAATTATTTTAATAATTTTCTTGTTTATTTTAATAGTTTTTAGGGGTGGGATAAAAGTATACACACAAGTACAGCTAACTACTATTTATTCATTTATAGAAACACAGTACACTGTATTAATAGTATATTATTAAACGAGCAATTTATGATAGCCATAATTCACGATGGATGACGTTTGCGTCACAAGCCGCAGGCGAGGGGCGCAAGTCACCCGAGTGAATTATAGCCATAAATTGCGAGTAGAATACTATACTTTGTCCACGACACTTAATTTCTTAATTAAATAAAAGTCAGTAACGATTTGGCACATTACTAACCTCAAAATGTTGTGACAGCAGCTACATAAAATTATTTGACATATATAGAGATGGGCGATACTGTAGAAAGTATCAATATATTGTTTTAAAATACTTAATATTAGAAAATATCGTTATGAAAAATATTTATATTAAAAATTACAATATTTTATCGATACGATATATTTCAGAAACAAATTTCCTGAACAAAATACACAGATTTAATAGTTTATTTCATATTGTACCCCCATCTCTAGTCGTGAATTATGAACCATAATACACTACAGTGTATTATGAACCATAATTCACGACAGTTGATATATGGGTACCATATACTTTTGTTGGGAGGTAAAATATTGACTTATTATTAGGTGGTCCTGGACAAACTTTTTATACACACTTTATAATGTCTACTAATTTATTTACACTCTGTATAATAGTTACTTATTTTTACCACTTAAATATAACACTAGTTATCTTAAATAATTCTCTATTTTATTCACTGTCTGTAAAAGGGCTTTTAATTTTTAGTACACAAGAAATTGAAATTTTAAATTGAAATAAATGCCAAATTTATATTTGAAAATTGGATCGGATGTATTTCAACTCTTTGGAACTAAATATGTAAAAATATACAAAGTATAATATTTAAAAATCAAAAATTCATTTCCGGTTGAACTGGAAGTTGTCCATTCTAAATTTTGATGTAACATAATTTTGTCAAGTTTTACCAACCCGAATTCAAAAGTTATTGGAGTGTCCCTAGTGGCTGAGCCAACCGGTATATTAAAAATGTTATTGAAATTTGTTCATTTCTTTATTTTTCACTTTTTAAATTTCAAACTCTCTTAAAAACCCCCTTAATGATCTAAGTGACTATTTCTGGGAGATTTTTTTTGCATTGGCCTCTTCTTTTTTCATGAATTTTACAAATTTCAAAAGTTTTACCTATTATGCATGACTTCGAAAAAAAGTCAACGACATAACGAGTCAAAAATATCATTTGTACAAATTAATATGCGCTTCTGGCAACAGCGGTTAAAATAGGGGGGCATCTGGAATTAAGTACACGCCTTGATGACCGCGCACAATTATTCTTTATCTCTCTTTCAAGCTTTTTTCTTATATTTTTTTTCGCACATGTGTACGACAAGGGTTCCAAAAGGATTTTCGCAATATGTACATGCCTACAACTCCCAGTAAAACTAGACATATTTATTGACTCACTAAGATTGTAAATACTGAATTATTTTCTAGTAAAAGGTGACATTTTGGCACCGCAGTGTTCTCAACATGATTTAAATGGTATTAAAAAACTCCTACTCAAGTGTATGCTGAATACATGCACAAAGTGAAAATCAACTGTCAACGTACAACCGGTTCTTGTAAGATGCACGCAAGATAAATATATAATTATCATTATTTCTAATATTTACAATATGTCGCCATGGTACTTTAGTCTAAATAAATACCGGACGTTCTAGTTTAATGTTTTTTTATTGCCTCAAGTTTCTCTCGGTAGATTTAATTTAAAATTACACATATCTTAGATAGGGAGCAATATTTAGTTCATCTTGATAACGGTAGCTGGAACGCTGCCGAAACGTTGTAATATACTCTTAAATGTAGGGGGAGGATGAAAAAAAAGAGTATAATAACGAAAAATTACAATCAAAAAAAGTGCAAGTACCAGGTGTTTTGTTATAAATATACAATTTGTCTTGTTGGAAATGGGATATGCACTGATGAGAACTACATCCTATTATACATTTTTATTATCATAGAACACACACATGTGGTATATATTAGAAAGTTTAGCCAGAAAATAGTTTTTTTCCCGAAAAAGAAAAATATGGGGAAGGAAATATAAATGAAAGGAATATAAACGTAATATTATCAACTATTATACAATAAATTGGAAAAATTTTATTGCTTTTTACACAAGATTGGTTCAGTATTGCAATAATGATATTACTGAAATGAAATGTCGTGATCGATGACCTACATATTTTTATTTCGCCTGCTATAATTTTCGTTGTAACTTACTAAGTAACCATGATGATATTTACGAGGATATTTAGTATGTTTGAATTACGGTAATTTTCAGATAAGTACTTTTTAGTTTCGACATTTTATTATATAAATTATTGTACTTTTAAAAATACGGAAATAAATTAAGTGATTTTCACAATCGACAAATTAGCTGGCTAGATCTTTTATTAGTTGAATAATACTAGTAAAGTTTATCCAATGTCAGTTTGATGACCATAAAATAAAGCAATGTTGTCAGATATATTTTCTGAAATTGTTGGGCTCACTATACATATGTTTCCCATTACTTCAGTATACTGTTAGCTCGTGATGTTCTTAGAAAGCTAGTTTGGAAATATTTAATAAAAAATACATAATATAAATTTATTTGTAAGAATTAAATAAAATCGCTCGAAATTGTTGTAAAAAGAGAAATTAATTGAAACAACTTCATGTATGCCCGCTATATTTAAGAAAATTTTGAATATTTGACACCGCAGCTGCAGGTGGCCAATATCGCCAATCATCGAGTAAAATATTGCTTATAATATTAAGAAGTTCGGGTCACTTCTAAGGCGGGCCACTATAGCATAAAAAATTTTATGGATAGGGGGGCATGTGTCAATTCTGTTTGTATATTTATATGTATATTTAAAATAATATCTATTTCTTGGTTGAGTGAGTTCAATGAAACAATAATATAATATTTATTGAGTGAATTGATATCAATATAATATTTATTTGTTCGTAGACGTTAGGGTAAGTTTTGTGAATATAATTCATTTGTAATTAATTAGAATGGCATTTTGGAGACCATTTGAAACGACAGTCCAAGATGAGCTCAGTTCTGTAGTTGACCCACATATAAAATTTGTAGTATTTTTGGCATTTCCCAGCCAAGGAGAAAAAACAACCTGTATCTTATTTAGTTTTCGTGAAGCTCATATTTTTCTGGATTAAATTTTTTTTTCAATTTTTGCAAATCGCGCAAAAAACAGCGAATTACTCACAATATTTTTTCTGCGATCACACGATATTATAGATATATAAGATTGTTTTTTCAACATAACACTAAAAAATATTGTAATTAAGTTGCATAGGCGTACTATACAATTCTTAAAAGGGGGTTGATTGTTAACAATCTCCAATCTACAATCTTACTTCGGGACTGAAGACTTTGACATAAAGCCTCCTATATGAAGGTTCTGGCCCTATCACGACCTCCGATGCTCCCTGCTTGGCCAATTCATCGACCTTTTCATTGCCTTTTATTCCTTGGTAACCTGGTACCCAGGCTAGGGTCACTCTATTATGACTACCTAGTCAGTTGAAGGCATTACGACACTCTCACAGCAGATTTGAAGTTATACGATATGAATTATACATCCATACAAGGTATGTCGTCGAAAATGTTTAGTGTACAGCTCGCGTGAACAAAATAGGATGAAACGCGAGTTGTTCATCGTATTTTCCGCACTTTATCATATTTTCTAGGGCTCCCAAGGATTTGCTGGCTTTCTTTATCTCTTTGTTAATGACGCGCAGTGTATTTTCGATTGAAAAAAAGTTTCAAATTATCCTTCTAAATATACTCATCGACCACGAACTTCAAATGTTGACATTCAAGTTAGCAGGCATCAAAAATCGCGAGTTTATAAATATTTATCGCCCGTCTGGTAGCGAATCACGTGTCCTATTTATAAAAATAAACAATATAGTCTAAACGAAGGTAATTAATTGGAAAAAAAGAAAATTTAGCAAGCAGGATGTGTGCCAAACAACTTACCTCATTCCACATCCAATAGCAAATTTAGTTATCACCTCTTAGAGTTAATCCAAATAGCAAAAAACATCACCGATCAAACTTTAATAAAAAAAAACTTATTAATAATTAAAAAATAAATAAACTACATAAGAACAGTCACACTCCACTTAAAAACATGATCCAAGATCCAACTCGAAGATGAGAAAAATAAGGTTGTTGGCCTCGAGCCGATCGAGAAGTAACCAGCCGTTAATACGTTGTCTCCTCGCGATGGAGGTGCGATTACTACTGAAACGTCGACGTCGGATACAGAGTTGTTCCGAATCCGAATACCGAAACGACGGTATTGGAGTAAAGCGTGCTCGTCGAGTCGTGGCGAACGTACCGTGGGGGACACCCTCAGAGGGTATCCTGAATGGCAGGAAGGATCGAATACATTAACCAACTGGACAGGAAAAGATATTTTTTTCCGTAGACCGTAAATTTTTGAGTTATGTTAATTAGCAAGCATCTGAAAAAAGGTTACCTTAAAAAAATGTTTGAGCACGCCATTGGAATCTACGCTATGTTATATACAGAGCATTTCAATAAATACTATCCGCTCTAAATCATTTTGCAGATAGATAGAGGTCTTACCTTAGTGATTAAACTTTTCTGGAGCACATATTTTCGAGTCCACCTTGTAATTTGGAAGTTGAAATAGTTTATAGAAAAATTTTGAAAAAAAAAAGTTGCCACGCTTCGCTTAATCACTCTATGCCAATATTCGAAAAAGGATCTTTTGTTTTGGTATGGATTTTTGTCTTTTCTTACTTTCAAAATCACAGACATCCATCCTAACCTCAATCTTCACATATGGTCGTCTGTAAACAACTAATTACCCAACATTTCCGGCATATCTGTAAACTTAAGAATACCTCCCGTCTAAAAATAATAACTGTCATCACATATGTCTAGTAAATAAACATTGCTCATTTTTCTTAATTACAAAAAAATATACAGCGCTCTAAAGTTAAACATTGAAGAATATATTTAAGACCTGTGGAACACAACAAACTATAAACAATTATTATACAATGTTGTAAGTGACATTATTTGTGTTGGATGTTTGCGTGGATACGATTCTGCAAATTTTATGGAGGTGTTTAATCAACTAATTTCGCGTGTATTTTTACCTGTCAGTTTCGTAATAATTTCTTTATAATCTACCGGCGTTCTAAGTTGTTATTCGTAATTATTATTATTATAATTATTAGTTTTTTTTCTGTCGTAACACTTAATGACATATCACACAGGGTTAAATTTGATATTTCTATTTCGCAAACGAAATATTACCTGTAAAGGCGGGTCCAGATCAAGCGCGCCGATCCGCGCCGCGCCAAACGTTTGCGAACGTTGCAAGCGCGTTCAATTTGGACGGGTTACCGCGCACAAACGCGCAATAACGTGCACGAACAAGCGTTCGCAAACATTATCCACTTGTTGTCGGTACATCAAAGAAATTTGCTTGTTCGCGCGCGTTTGATTTGGACGAATTTTTAGTTTACTTGGTGTGTTTGTCAAGAGCGAATGCAGTTATATCTACGAATGAAACAAACGCACTAAACTTGGAACCTTTCCGAACATAGCCAAACGTGCGCGCATTTGGTCTATTTAGACAATTCTCCGAACATACACGAATTTTGTTCGCAAACGTTTGGCGCGGCGCGGATCGGCGCGCTTGATCTGGACCCGCCTTAACAATAACAAAAGTAACCGAGATGGTACGTTTAGAAAAACTAAAAGAAAAAAATGGATATTCCAATTTCTATTAGTGATCACCGCTTAACCGTCACCGCGTTCCATAGGCGTACAATTTAGTTTTTAAAGTGGGATCATTTCATATACAGGATGATTTCAAATGACACTTACAATGTTTGTATGTAGACCTCTCGAAGAATTGGACAAAATGATATGAGGATTGGAAGGTCCAGCACATTTACTTTTCGAAATACGGGGTGTTGAAGTTATACAAATTTAAATGTTTTTATTTGTTAACTTTAAAATGGATGGATAAATTGATTTGATATTTGACAGGTTGTTTTTAAATGTAGAAAAGCATATTTTGATAAAAAAAACATTTGTCAATTCTTGATCCAGTGGTGTACATTTGGAAGAATATGTCACTTTTCTTCTCCCATTTTCACGCCACTGTCATTTGTAGCTATTTTTAATTAATTTTGTATTCATCAATGTTTTTTACGTAAAAAATACATAACTTTCACATATCAAAAAATGTGTAGTTTTCAAGATATTCTATGTTTTCATGAAGTCTGCAACCTAATTTTTCAATAATAAAATGGAAAAAATATTTTTTTCTATTTTTTAATAATTTTCAAACTACTAATGGTTAAAATATGTATCAGAAACTAATTTGTGAAGTAGCAATACATCTTAAACATTGGGAGAAGACTCTTAAAAATATTTGTTCAAACTTGTGCTTTTATTATTGAAAATGATGTTGCACACTTCATGAAAACATTAAATTTCTTGAAAACTACAAAGTTTTTGATATGTAAAGGTTATGTGTTTTTTATGTAAAAAACATTGAGGAATACAAAATTAATTAAAAATAGCTACAAATGCCAGTGGCGTGAAAAATGGGAGTGGAAAAGTGACATATTTTTCCAAATGTACATCACTGGATCAAGAATTGACAAATGTTTTTGTACAAAATATGCCTTTTCACATTTAAAAACAACCTGCCAAATGTCAAATCAACGTTGTGTCATTTGAAAACACACTGTATAAATATTTCTTCACCATGACCGTACAATAAAACATTTGAAAAGGGTTTATAAAATGTGGAAATGTCCGTTTATCATGGGTATAGGTAAAATTTTCTCAAATTTTTTCTTCATTTGTTGAGTTGGCCTCTTTTATACAGACATACTTTGACCAAAAGATCCTACATCTGCTTGAAAAAAGTGTTTATGAATTTTTATTGATCTGACCTATTGACATAAATATTTAATTGTTTCAAATCATTAACAGACAAACATTTAAGTAAAAGTATTGACGACACAGTGAAATTAATAATCCCAATTAAGATTAACATACAGTATGATAATCTAATCCTGTAGATTTACTGTTATAGTTTTTTTTCAATCGAATTACACAATTTGTCATGCAAGGTTTGCATCGAAACGGTAGTAAAAGTAAAAGTTTTTCAGCGATTTAAATTTGTTTATTTCTGTGTATAATAATAATTTCTCAATACTTTCTAAATGATTTAAAATAAACAAACACGTTCCACAACAAAAATTTGTTTTTCTATAACCTCAAAATATACTATTTTCCTAAAAAAAATGTTAAACGCTATTCTAATTACTTGGATTTAACCATGGTGCAAAGAGAAGGTGGGTACTTGTAACACTCACTGGAATAAACGCATCCACAATATTTTTGTAGGTGCTGGAATAGTAGGATGAAATGGAGCATTTATTTGGTAACTTGAGTAGTTGAAATGTTTGAAGAACATGGGATTGAGGGAGAGAGGAGGAGAATGCAGGGTTAAAATGTTACTTTATCTTACTTGAGAGGAAAATATTGCCAAACGATAGACGATGTCGTTGGTGTATGTATATGTGTGTAAATTTGAAACACCTGGTGTCAATAACAATTGAGGTTGCGTTAGAAGTAGGCGATTACGGAAACAAAGCCATCTGTCGCCCATTTTTGGAATCGTAATTAACCATATCATGGGCTTGTTGATGAATTTGAGCTTATTCATTTTAAATTTTTAAAAGGAGATTGGACTATTTTGTATTGTCGATTATTCGCGTCTAAATTATTATTTTAAAAAATATCCCTTTCGCAAATATGTACAAGTTGCGTGTGTTGAAAATTGTTTAGATACTTTCACCAATTGCATTGTTTTTAATATCAACAATTTTTTATGTTATAATGTTTATAGAAAACCGGTAAAATTGTTAAACAAGACTATTGTTTTCGCATAAATTTTCATTGTAATGTTATGTAATTTGTTCCATACTTCGATCACTAAGGTGCGCTCGAATACGACTAGAGAAAGGGAGAGGGTAACGACTCAGGGTTGACGCATGCGCTTAGGTCAACTAGAACTTACCGTTCATCCTGTATTGCCGGATTTGAAGAAACTCTTTGAATCACCGGAAAAATGTTGATAGACAAAATCCAATTATCAATCTCTCAAAAGCTAATTATTATTATATGTTTGTTATTGGACCTTGAAGCAAAATAAGAACCAACCTTGATGGTACCAATTTTTTTAACGAAAAGTGTGATTAATATAATTCGACGTGCCTGGTAATGACTTCTTTCTTTTTAAAATGTCTATTAAGTCACGATCATGACTAATGACACCATATTATTAGTATTAAATTGAGTGTATAGAACAATTAATTTTTAGTGAGATAAAAGTGATATTTAACTTATGACATATAAAATGGATATATGAATGACAGTTATACATACAGGATGTCCCGTAAATGGTAGATTGTTTAAAAATATTCAAAATTTATTTAATTTTTTGAACATTTCCTAACGATCTACCTTTTTGTGTAAAAAATGTATTTATTATTATTATTTGAAATAATCTAATAATTTATTTGATTTCAATCTGGGTTAATTTGTTTCCTTATTCACTGGATGTATCTGCACTTCAAGGATTAACATTTTTTTTTATAGTTTGGCAATTAAATGAGATCTGTCAAGCGAAAAATTCTTCAACGATTCTATCGCTGATGGCTGAATTGATAAACAAAAAAATTATAGAAAAATGATTTAAAATTGTTTAAAAAGTTGCATAAAATGTTATAAATATATATTATTAACTATAATAAGTTTGTTACGTTCAGTAATGATTTAGAGATAAACTGCCAAGAGAAACTTACCAAGGATATTCAAATAATTCTTATAACTACTTTACACAGTATCGCCCATCTTTATATAATATGTCAAATTATTTTATGTAGCTACCACAACATTTTGAGGTTAGTAATACCAAATCGTTACTGACTTTTATTTAATAAAATAAATTAAGGGTCGTGGACAAAGTATAGTATTTTACTCGCAATTTATGGCCAATATTCACTCGGGTGCTGTTGTGGTCGGTTCAAGGTCGATAGGCTTGTTGGGGCTATTACGTCATCCTGCATTACTCCAATGAGAGCAGCCGCACATTGACATAAATGGCGCGTAAAAACTTATGTTTCAAATAATATTATTCAATTTGAAGCGTTATTTTTATTATAAAATTTATAATTACATGATAAAGTAGTTTTTAGACACTGAGATCATGATTAAACAGATTTGTTTCTATTTTTAAACATAAAAAATATTTTCAGTGAAAGAAACCAGTCCTTATATATACGTTTTGTATCGTTCCCTAGACCAATTTAGGACGATAACAGGTTTTCCATTTGCCAGATTTCCGTTTTGGTCTATTTTGATTTACTAAGTACTAAAATTAAACAGCCTACCCCTTCGTTAACTTTATTCGCTGATACCAGATGTTACACAAGGGAAATTTTAGTTACATCTTAAGTATCATTGAAATAATTAATTTATTATATTTGTGAAATAGACTCTGTATAATATGGTTACTTTCCAGTCGTGCCCTCTTGCCTAACAAATTTACATACATTTTAATTATTTAATTTACAGCAAAAATTATGTAATTTTTTTTTCTTTATGCATTATTTATTTTCGTAAATAAAACTTTGTGTTTTCTACGTGATATATGACTTCCGCGGGTCAATGGAAATTATATAGAAGCGACATGGAGTCGACAGTGTCACTTAATTAGGTAAACAAAATTTTGAAATGTCGAAATCTCCAGTTAGGCCAGTGAAATTTTATACAAAAGAAACATTTTTAGGATTTGATTTCCGATAATCAATTCAGTTGTTTCTATTTCTTTTATCAAATTTCTATTACGTTTATACAGAGTGTGCATCTTTTTGAGGGGTACATCGAGTATCCAGCTAAGTCATTTTAAATTTCAATGATAAAAAACATGCATCTGTCATTCTTGTCAGAAAAAACCATTTTTGTTGGTCACACTGACCTTAGACTTAACTCCTCTATTACATGCTATACAAATTGCAATAAATATAAGAAACTTTGTATTTTTTATCAGACGTTTCTCGTGATATTAAATGTTTTGCAATAAAATCCGGTTTATTTGTAAAATACAGTTCAAGTTCTACCGGCTCTCAAGACAAGACGCAAGGTCATAGACTACTCGATCCGTCTGAAACTAAATCGAAGATTTATTTTAACAACCTCCATTTTAGATCCAATGCTTTTTATAGAATTTCCATAATATTAACCAAACACGTTATATATACAGAGCGTTTAGTTATTTCTCCACACGAGGATTTTATTTACATCAATTCGGAATTCCTACAAATTCCAATTTTCTTTGTCTGAGGCTGAGGTGGTGCATAAAATAAGTTAGGTTAGAATTCTATACGGATTTATTTATTTACACCCTGTGTTTTTGCTTTTTAAAAAGAATAGAATGAGGTTTAAGTGGATAAGATGATTTTGGCAAAAGACGGTAATGATATGGAGGAAAATTGTGTCTAAATATGGGATTGACCAAAGTATTTAACAAGTTTACCTGGAAACTCATTCACAACAATCCTACAGGAACCTTTCTAGGTAAAAAGGTTTAATGAGGGAGAATTATTGATATCTAGGTATTTGGTCGTTAAAAAGATTATCTGAATATTTGTTTTTATTCATCTCAAAGGATTCTAAAAGATTTAATTTAAAGGATTTAGGTTCTCTATGCAAAGTTTCCAAATTTGAATCGAAAGAGTGTTGGATAAATGATTTGAGTAGTTGGAATCTTATTTTTGGTTGTCATAGCTACGTTTGTGTCTGAAATTCTAGTTTTAAAATTCTTAAAAGTTCTACATATATAAATTTTGTTACAGTTGTCATTACCACATTTTAATTTATAAATAAATTTGTATAAATTGTTACCGGTTTTGAAGCAAATATTCAAGTCTAAAGTTTCTAAAAATGATTTGATTTTGAAGGATGGTATTCCAAAGTATGTTAAGCTTCTAAATTGGTTATTTTTGTTTTTACCAGAAGAAAATACTTGTTCTAGGGTATATTTTCTTTTTATTTATGATATTTGTCTATTAAATTTGGATCTAATTATTATTAACATCTATTTGTTTTATTATATTTAGTTCTTTGTTGTAATTGTCAATATTTAATGGATACTTTTAACATATCTAATAATTTTATCTAAAACTTCCTACATTCTCGAGTGAAAGTTATTAATGCTATCATATGTAAGAAAAAATTCATCACAATAACAAGGAAATTTATCCATTACATACCATTTATAAAATAATTGTAGATAATTGAAAAATTTTGAATTGGTGTAATCAACTTACAAATTAAAATTGTTCTCACTGTATAGAATGAAAATTACAACCGATGGGAGCTGATTTTTGTAAGAATTAGTTTCAGAAAAGTATCATATTTCTTTAATTTCAAGAAAAATTGCTAAATTTATGAACTAAAAGGAGTATAAAGGACCCTCCCTTGGAAAAACATCTACCTCTTTATTAGCAAATACCGTTAGATTTGGTTTCCTGATTTTTGAGAAGCCTTTAACCCTCCCAAATAATGACACACCCTGTATTATATTCGGTTTTTGGTTAATCGTTGAAAAAAGAACTTATTATTCACCTTAATCTGTCTTAATAACAAAATCTAACTTATTGCGAGGCCTCACTAGAACAATTCATTTTAATTACGAGTTTCCTCACTCTGTATTTTGGTATAGAAAAAAAAGGTAACCATAAAAAAGTAGAACAAAGTGTAAAAAAACATTAAAAACAACTCGGATACAAGCCAGAAGTAATTAGATTATATAACCAGATTTTATAACGTCGAATTCGGTTTTTTTTTGTATCATTAAAGTTTGCTACTAATAATATGTTATTTAAAAATAATTTACCGATACGGTTCGGCGATGATCAACAGGAAGAAACACGGAATTGCAGATTGAAAGTCGAAAGAATGTTTTTTAGTGATAATGCAACAATAGCTTGTGTATCAAGAGCGCAGAAAGTAGTACTTTGGCAGTTTCGTGTACCTAAGTACGTAGGCAACACTTATTGCATTAATGTCAGATCAAATTTAATATCTTGTGTCGTTGGCATTCCCCCTCGACATGTGTCAATAAAATTATTGTCAAAACAGCCGACAGACATAATATTATTAGCTAGAGTTCCGTTGAAGCACTCGCTATACAAAGTGAATTACATTATCGGTGACAGACTGAGTGATGTCAAAATTAGAATATTTGTAATGTATGTCGCTGTATACAGTGTGGAACACCTTTTTGGTGCACGTCATCGATTGTTATTTGTCAAAATTTCATTATCGTGGGCGTACACAATACATTTTTTCAACGGGATCAGTTTATTTTTAAAAATATCTTACAAATATTGCAAATATTTCCATTTCTATGAACACTTTTAGTGATTACCATCAATTATCTATTTCAAAACGTACAATATGAGTATGTATAATATTACGAAATAACTATATAAGGGTACGTCACGCTAATTTTCACATACCTACCTTTTATTTCACATTATAGGAAACAGAAAAAGAAACAATTTGAAATCATGTGCATGTCCAAACGACATGCACTACGACTCAGAGAAGCTATTGTTACGTCGGAAATGGGTGATGCGATTATTTATTGAGTACTCATAGGCGTACAAGGTAATTTTTCCATTGTTTTATAGGGATTTTTAAAAAAGCTTAATGGATAAACCTTCGCGTCGTTCTTATAACTGCGGAAAATTACTTTCGGTACGTGTTAAGAACAATATTTTTTCTACGACCGATGAAAAAATAGAGGTTTGAGACTAATTTACACTCGGTATGTAAATTATAGCCTCGAAAGAATTGTCTTCTCTCTTTAATAACATACAAGTGAGAAAATTGGAGTGAAAACATCGACATTGAAAACGTTTTACGAGATAACCGCAGTCTGGTTGGAAAAAATAGTTTTTTTTTTCTATTGTATTTGCGTATTTTCACTTTCACTCGTAACGAGATATTAATAAACACATTAGATCGTGCTTTCAATAACAAATTGATTTTATTTTAATGAAAGACTGCGAGTATAAGAGATACAATTAAAATAACTAGTTCATAGCTCTCGACAATAACCAACAATTACTTAAAAAAAAAGAAATAAGTGAAATTTTCCTTTGTTTTAAGAAATTGAAGCAAAAACGACAGTTCAACGACTTTAAGATTTTGTTAACTTTTAAATACGAAAAAATTATGACGCTGTTTTGGTTGATTAGATTAGATACCTTCAAAAATTTACGTATGATGCGCCCATGGAAATATAATATAAATTTCATTTTTGCTATTTTTGAATAGCTGGTTATTTATACAGGGTGATTTATTAAGAATATCCAATCTCTGAACTGTAGGCATGTTGAGCAGAATCATCATATTTTGAGGTCTAGAATCTACAGTTCAGAGATTGGACATTCTTAATGAATCACCCTGTATATAGTTTTATAGGAAGAAGTTGCAACTAATATCCGCAATATGATGTAATTCAATAGTTATTATGATTAAATAAATGAAAGCTTATTATACCGAGTGATTTTAGTGTAAAAACGACCCAATAGGGAACCTTCCAATAGTTTTTTTTTAATAATTTAATCATTGCAGATGAATATATTTTTAGTTGCATGCCTATAATCTGATAACAAGATAAATATCAATCTTAATGTATATTATTTTATATGATTACGTGCTATTACAAGCGTTTTCTAAAATCAACCAACATTATTTTTTATATCAATCAATTTAAACATTTGAATAGTGTAGAGGTCAAAATTCTTCATTTGGCTATCGAGCTTTCTAATGAATTAATTTATTCATATGTGTTAAACAATACTTGCAGTCAGTAAAGAAGTCACTGTATAAAATATGTATATTCTACAAGAATATAAAGTTTCTCAAGGCTGGCACACAAAATCTAGTTGAAAATACAGGGTGTCCCACTATAAAGTAATACATTTTGACGGTTTATTACTCGAGAATTTTGTCAGCGAATTTTGAATATATTGTAATTTTTTGAAAATTCTTATTTTTCAATTTTTTTGACCCTCGTATCGTTTGTCAGCGAATTTTGAATATGGAATACGAAAGACTATTATATTATCAACCTTTGTGTAAAATTTAAATGAGGGACATCGTTATTTGGCCTCAAAGTAATAAAAAAATGTTGTTTTTTTTTGAAAATTCTTATTTTTCAATTTTTTTGACCCTCGTATCGTTTGTCAGCGAATTTTGAATATGGAATACGAAAGACTATTATATTATCAACCTTTGTGTAAAATTTAAATGAGGGACATCGTTATTTGGCCTCAAAGTAATAAAAAAATGTTGTTTTTTTTTGAAAATTCTTATTTTTCAATTTTTTTGACCCTCGTATCGTTTGTCAGCGAATTTTGAATATGGAATACGAAAGACTATTATATTATCAACCTTTGTGTAAAATTTAAATGAGGGACATCGTTATTTGGCCTTAAAGTAATGAAAAAATGTTGTTTTTTTTTTAAATTCTTATTTTTCAATTTTTTTGACCCTCGTATCGTGTGTCAGCGAATTTTGAATATGGAATACGAAAGACTATTATATTATCAACCTTTGTGTGAAATTTAAATGAGGGACATCGTTATTTGGCCTTATAGTAATAAAAAGAATGTTGTATTTTTTCTGAAAATTCTTAATTTACAAGTTTTCTGACCCTCGTATCGTTTGTCAGCGAATTTTGAATATGGAATACGAAAGACTATTATATTATCAAACTTTGGGAGAAATAAAATTTAAATGAGGGACATCTTTATTTGGCCTTGAGTGTTGCTTTGGGGTCGAAATATTTTATTAATAATTTTTTTTAATGCGGAACTGGATTTTTTTTAATTAAATAGATTGATCGATTGGACACCTTAAAGTCAATAAGTGTGACGAATTTCAAGAAAATATACAATGTGGTAATAAAGTTACGAACCCATAAAAATTCAAACGACGGATATTCTATTTTTTTACAGATCATAAATACCTTCCGTATATTCCAATCGGCGTGTCTGAAGACTTATTATAAATTTCGAAGTATCCATGTGAATACATCAACTTAATCTATCAGTATTATCTCGAAATGCAAGCAAAGAATTTATTACCGAGCATTGCTTCAAGATAATGGTACTCGAAGATGTGATTTCATGATTTATTCGATTTAGATTTGCTATTAGAGATTATGCAACCAATGTGGAAAGTTGCTTTTTTCTTAAACTAGAGCAATAGTTAATGGGAAGTCGTTATGTACATGTATACAAGTACATGTAATTAAACATTTTTTTTAAATAAAATTATATTGTAGTAGCCATCTTTTTGTTTCTTACCATTTTAATGTCTTCTTTCCAATATTTCTGCAACTTCTTGGTTCCCTTTTTGTATTAACTCGGGTTTTCCTATTGGGCGGAGTAGAATTCAATGAGACCTCTGGCGGAAAAAATTGTAATTGTCGCAACGAGTAAAATCATTCGCTTTGCATTGTTTTTCTATTATAAGCAAGTCAACGTATTTACCTACCGTAAATTCGTACTTTATTTGTTTAATTTTGTGTCAGTTACAAGCTTAAAACTGTGTTTTTTTATTCAACTCAACTGTCATCATTTCTGAGGTTATATTCTTATATAATCAGAGATATTATGGAAGAGGTTATGTTATTCTATTTTTTGTTTTCATTGCACTTTTATGGAAGTGTCACTTATTTCCTCTATAGGTACCATGTAAAAATATATGGCCAGCATTTAAAACTGCCTGTCCCTCATTTATACACGAAATCAGACCTAAACTTGTTTTATTTTTGACAAACATCAACCATACCTATTACTCCAAAAATAAAAATATTAGGAGTCAAAATTTAGTTTAACAACACAAAATACTAAAGCACAATCAAAGAAAAAGCAAAACATTCACAAAACACACACTGAAAATAACTAAAACAGCAAAATAAAACCACTTAACTATAAAATGGCTTATACTTCAGCAGATTTGTTTTACTCGTTGACATTTCGGAGCGCCATCTATCGAATTCTAGTTTTCCAAATACAAAATATATGGTCTTGGATACATCTTTCTCTTCTGTATCCACTCTGTGATTCCTCCAGTGTATTTTTTTATCAATTCTTTCATTTCTCCGGTATATTCTCCAACATTTTCATAGCGGTGCCAATAAATTTTATTCCATTATAGTTTCTGCCAGTGTCTTGATAGTGTTTCTTATAGAATCACCTTTTTTTTGTCAGAAGTTTTAAAACATTTCTGAATTTTGTATAATAAGGCTATAAATAATGTAATTTCTTTGTGGTACCTTGAATTGGTGCTACTAAATCTTCCAGCAGTAACAATATGTATACCTGTTCGTACCAATTAGTTACAAATCATTAAATTTTGCACGAACATAAACCAACAATGGCGAGCAGTGCATTTCCGGCTATTAAAAGTGGAATTTTCGCCAATAAATATGATGTATAAAACCCCGTTTCTTTTAGACATCAAATATACTACAAAATTCAATCCCCTACAATTTTTAAGACCGCTGGATATCTTCTGTACCTCTTTTTTTTAATTATTGGTTTTGGTCATACAAATAAAATAGTGCTCTACACAAGTCACGACGCCACTAGCGAGATTAACCAATATTTTAAATAATTAAGGCCAGTGCAAAATAATTTGACAGATTTTAGGTACCAATTACCATAAATAGATGCTAGAGCCTGAAGTTGAAAATCCAATTGTTTAATTTGAATGGAAATTGTACCAATATAATAAGAAATCCGCTATACAACAGCTGTGAATTCTTGTTATGAAAGCGTAGAAAAAGAGAAGTAACAATTATAATTATAACTTTAATAAATAATTGCTTTTGATATTTTTCGATGATGATTCTGAAAAAAAGTATATCAAGCTATTTAGAAGAAACTGCAAAATTTTTAAATAATTATTGTAGAAACTTTCAATTAAAAATAATTGTAGATGTGGTTACGTAGAGTACTCGAGAAATGAAAAAAAAAACAGTTTTCAAATTTCTAAACGTGTTCAAAGTCCGTAAAAATTGATACAAAAATATTGTTTTTCCATTTTCTTCATTAAAACCGCAAAACTAGACAAAATCATGCAGTAATGACCCCCATTAAAGCATGATTTACCTATATTAATCAACGATTTTTTTTGTAGGCAACCCAACGCACATCTTATATATTGACATTTTGTAGGCAACCAAACATACAATAGCGTCTTCAAAAAATGAATCCTAGTCTAGAATACTTTTAGTTTTTAACTTACCTATCGTTTTATTTTATTATTCTACAGAATTATAATAATTATAAATGTCATTTAAATTTTCAAATGTAAATATAATCTATAAGCAATCCAAAAATGTCAATTTCATCAATCAGCTGTAACAGACCGAAATAGTCTGCAGTTCAAATACTCGATTACCGCGAGCATTATGAAATGATTGTTTTTTTGTATATTTTTTATTACAGCTATTACTGTCGCCGCCCTCATTCCGCTATTTGCCGTACCTTTTATCGACCGAGGGTATTAAAGAATAGAAACGGAGGCCAAAGAATCCTCGTGCCATCACCGAACTGCGGCAATTTTCATTTTTCCTATCGCAAATGTTGATTCCAAGCCGCAAACGGTGAAAATGCACGCAACGATGTTTTTTCATGAAGTGAAAATATCCAATTAATTAACGAAATGGCATCACACAATAGGAATTTGATGTTGTTTAAAGAGTTTCCAAGTTTAAAAAAAATATATCTCACTGAAATAGGGAGAACATTTGTGACAAGCTTTGTTTTCTTGTCTTTACATCGACTTTAGATGGATATACATTCTAAAGTTGGCTTTAAATTTTCAAATTTTCTTACATTGGTATTTTTAGACATCGTGTGCGGATTTTATTAAAGAAATCACGAAAGGAAACGACTCAGTGAAGAACTGTACCAGTTACCTTTAAAGGCACGCAATATCGATGAATTTTGAGACGATTTTGTAAACGTTATACAAATTATGTCAGTATATTAAATACATAACAATCTTGATGACAACTTCTACTAAGTGGGGTTTTCAAAAATATTGCATGGACATGAATAGTACAAAAAAATTAAAAAAATAAGAGTTAGGGCCACTTTTATAAACAGTTGTTACCACTATATCAAATTTGACCGATTGGTTATCTTAACGTTGGTCTTTACATGACAAAATCGTGCATATTTATTAGAATTTATGTAGCTTTTTGGGGCTTCTGATAAATTTGTTCTAATGTAGGTACTTACAGTGTATATAAGAGGCCCTTAAAGTTAGTCCATAGATAATCCATTAAAATTGAATTGTATAATATGCATATAAAAATATATACATAGACAGCTTTACAATTGTTACTTAATTTTTGAATCTGACCTCAATAGCTCAACAAGAAATGTACCATAAGTGGTAGAAGTAAAAATTTGATTGATATCACTGTTTACAGATTAGGTATAAATCTGGATTTTTATTTTTAAGTAACTATTATAATTACTTTGCTCACTAGGTGTATAGGAGACATTTACACTAGGTACATGAACAATTAAAATTATGTTAATGTGTTGGGATTTGACACAAATCTCAAGGTAAATGGTGATATTTTATTGTTTATTATGTATTAGTCCAATTTACCTATTCAAAATCAAACTGTATTAACGTTCATTCATTTCAGTAGTATAAAATTTTTAGATTGTGTGTGTGTTGAATATACTTAATTGAAATCTAAATTGAATCTTAATTTCTCAGGTACTGATAAGATAATTACATCTGTTTATTGTAAATTTCTATATTGGAATCCACAAAGTGACGTTTAAGATTAAGCTATGAAATATTACAGCAATCAAGGGAAAGCCATATAAAAACTTACTGTGTTGTATAGAAATGGAGTATCTTCATTATAATAGTCCCTGCTGGTCATCTTTAGTTCAAACTGGTCTCACATTATAAAATTCATTTAAAAGTAACACACATAATACAGTTCAAGAAATAAAAATTAGCTAGCAGACCTTTTTTAAAAAAAGTTTTGTTGGACGATTTCACGAATACACAACGAACTATCACTTAATTATTTAAATAAAACATTGATTTTACTACAATATGGTTAATAAATGGTAAAATTTGTCATTAAATTCAATTTCACTGCACTTCTACATGTTTCAATGAAAAATTGTTGACAAAAGTGACAATTACATTGTCATTTTACTTCCTTACATCTGTCAGCTGTCAAAAAGGATTATCAAAAGGAAATAAACAAAAATTTAATAACGCACATCTAAATATAATAAATTATTTATAATATTCATTTTATTACTTATTATGTGTGAAATTTTTATTGAAAGATCTAAAAATTGAGAATGATTTTAAGTACATTGTTGACCTGTGCTATATGTAACACTGTATACGTCGTTGTAGCTTTTTACAGGGATTGCCTATATCGGAATAAAAATAAATTTATATTACAATTTATTTAAAAAGTTATATAATAAAAATCAAATTGAAATAATTTTACGGTTTTATAAAAACTTAGATATACGGATAAAGCAGGCAGAGTAAAGGTCGTAACCTAATTAACTTCTTGATATACGTCACTAAAAAATATATTATTTCTCGACTGTTTTCCTCGATTTCTCCGCCTTTTCTGCTGTCGTATGTGGACAACTATAATTAAAAAAAATAGTCAGGCGGTCTAAGGTCTAAAAAACAATTATAGACAGCTTACCATCACTTCCATTAATATTTTCCACAATGGCATCTTCAAATGCTCCAGTGATTTCAGGCATACTAGTGACATTTTGTTTAGTTAGAAAAACCACTGACCACGAATCGTTTTTGTAAAAAGCTCCACAAGATCTTATAGAAAGGGCATTGCGGGATTTATTGCTGTACACTAAAAACCGAATATTTTGATTAAAATGCAAAAATAGTAAAAGAACTAAGAAAGGAAGGGAGGAATCTATCCAAGTTCTATTTTTCAATTAATAAATTACCTAATGGTATATTAACGGCATTAAAAATTTCAGAATCGGTCGTTTTAAGTGATTTGTACGAATCCACTGATATCAATTGCGAGCCAAACGAACATTCCGTAGATGGTTTTATACTAATAACATCAGATTTCTTTTCATCTACTGCAATTTCAGTGAATTTTAAATCCGGTCCAAACGAAACATTGTTAGCTATAGTTTTAGTTGACTGAAAAAGAGTTGAACGAAACAAAATTATATACAAAGAAACTACTTGTATATAGGGTGACTCACAACGATTGTCCCGGACATACACTTTCCTGATGATGAAATATTTTTACCGAAACTTTATGAATCACCCTTGTATAAGAACCGATTTACCTGAAAAATCATCTTTCCTTGAATGAAGTCCATTCGTAAGGTAAAATCCTTAGGGCATCTCTTTAAAGTTTTCATAGCTTCAGTTGAAATATCCGAGAATCTTAAAGAACTATTAGAAGTCGACTTGTACAACAAATTTCTAAATTCCAGCAAAGACAAATCCTTCGAGTAATTTTCTAAGCCGTCGATTTCGTAGTTTTCTTCGGTAATGGAAGGCGGACCACAGGCCGGTATAAAAATACCGTCCATCGAGTCTATATTTTGGACATTTTCCAATTTTTTCAGGTTTTCCTATAAATTTCCATTAATTTATATTTAAAATAGTGGGTTAAACCTTTCATTGTTGGAGTCGGATAAAGTAGCAAGCCAATTTCGGGTCCCATACGCGACAGCCGGGTACTTACCCAAGTTGGAACCGAACGCATCCACATATACTTTATTGTATTGTGTGCTGCCTAGTGCCTACTGAAGGTGCTTTAGCAACGCATCCATACATACTGTATTGTATTGTGTGCTGCCTAGTGCCTACTGAAGGTGCTTCAGCAACGCATCCATACATACTTTATTGTGTTGTGTGCTGCCTACTGTAGGTGCTCTAACATCCGGCGACGGACGTATTTCTTTGTATTATTGTCAACCATTATTATTTATAATGCCACAGAGAGTTACTAAACATGAATTACTTACGTGACCTTTTGTTTAACAGTGAGAGTGAGGGTGAGAAAATGAATTAGGAGCAAGTGAGGATTTATTTATTTGTATTCGGTTTATAAAAATACTTACGTCATGGAAAATATTCGAATCATCTCCAGAAATCGATTTCAATTCACCGTTTTCTATGATATTAGACAAACATTTATCCAAGTTTTCTTCTTTTTTCTTTTTAAACCCTTTATTTACGAAACATTTCGATGGTTCTTTAAATTTACCGAAGAGATCGTCAGTTTTTCGCTTTAGATTACTAGATTTGGGATACTGGTTGCATTTCAACGCCTTCTTTGGATTTTCCAACGGTTTTTTGTTGTTATTAAGTTTGGGAATTATACTCAAACGTACTTTACTTTGAACAAGTTTTTCTTGGGAAGGAACTAGCTTGTCCACTAGCACTGTATTGAGTTTGCTTTGAAACGTATCCTGCTTTCCTAAAAGTTTTTAAATTTTCTTTGGAAAAGTATTGCTATATTTAATAAGTTCATATAAAAGGTGAGTTTGGATGGATTTTATTCAAATTAAATAAAAAATAACATACAATTACCTCAAAATCCTCGAGGTTAGATCCTTTTCTTTCGCTATTTTTCGTTAAATAATCTTGAATGGTCACTTTCTACTTATAGATACTTCAAATTTATTATTTACAATTTTTATCGCGTCCAAACTCACCCCACGAACTGTATTTTTCCTACAAATAAATAAAAACATTTAAACATTCATAAATATGGCTAAAATGAAAATTCTAAGCCCACGAAAACGGCGAAAATTCACGCTACGCCACTGTGTAATAGAAATTCAAGACTTACTTTCAATTTCCGCCAATTTATCAGCGATATTTTGTATTTCCGTTATTGTTTTAAACAATTTTTCGATATGTCCTTTGTGGTTTTTAAAATTGTCACTCTTCGAAAGCGCCAAAGCGGTTTCTCTGATCTGCACTATGTTTCTATACAAAGTTCCCAAAGTATTTTGCGGCTTTTCTTGACCAGTTAGAGTCGAGGAACTGTTCGAATGTGGGAATCTTGGTTTGTTTCTCCCAATATTTCCATCTTTTGGATTACCGTATTCCATTTTTTGCTTTATAATCGATGTCGTGGCTTTTAGTTTTTGCTGTAAGCTTGTTATTTTCATCGGTGGTATATCAACTTGACAGTTGCTAGCGTTGTTTAAAGATAAGTTGGTGATTTTGACGTTCGTTTTTATATTTTGACATCTGAAATAACATTAATAGACGTCAAAGTGTCAACCATAGAGAAACTTACTTTTTTGATTCATCTAAAGGAGTATTTTTATGTAAATATTTCTGCTCAACTGAGTTTGTCTTTTCATTTTCCCTTATTTTAGAATTTCGTGATAGCTTCGGTATCATACTCGGTTTCTTGAACGATCTTTCACCGGTAATTT
The DNA here is from genome assembly GCA_963978555.1 of Galerucella nymphaeae. Taxonomy (NCBI): domain Eukaryota; kingdom Metazoa; phylum Arthropoda; class Insecta; order Coleoptera; family Chrysomelidae; genus Galerucella; species Galerucella nymphaeae. The sequence continues at coordinate 20,623,459 of OZ021706.1, forward strand.
TTAAACTAGTGGACGTCAACGATCCCACGAGATTAGTTCGTTGGTTTTTCGCATCGCCCACGTTTTTTAAGTCAATAATCGCCTCAGCTGTGAAAAGATAGAAATATCCTAGTCAAAAGCTTCAGTGGAATAAATTATCCCCTGATAAACTATTATCCAATAAAGGAAAAAGAAGAACCTAGTCTCCCTTACTACAGCATAAAAGTCAGTTAAGCGGTGACAAGTAACAGGTTATGCAACCAAACTATCAGCTTCGCCCCTATTCACAATAGACCAACGTGTCCACTTCAAAATAAAAGTCAGTTAAGCGGTGACAAGTCACAGGTTATGCAACCAAACTATCATCTTCGCTCCTATCTACAATAGACCAACGTGTCCACTTCAAAATATCATTATTTCATTATCAGTTTAATCAAAACGGTCAATATATTGCTAAAGATGAAATTCCAAGCTTTTAACAAAAAAAGACTTACTCGAATTAACACTATCTTCAAGCGAATCATCCGAGAAGGTTTCTCGGCGACATTCACAGACGTTTTCTTCATTTCTTGGCGTAAAATCGTCATCGAGCGTTATAGTTTCACACGAAGAACCACCTGAACAGAAAAATTCAATTTATTTTACCGCTTTTTGATATAAAACACTGCCCACCTCCTTTGCTGGATAAAATAATATAAGATGATTATTAATCTATATGAGATTTGTAAACTATTTTCATGATAAAAACTACTTTACCATCCGTCCTATCCGTTGAAGCTAAACCGACGGGTAGTTCGATTACTTCTTCTTTAACTTTTAAAATATGACGTAGTATGCTTTCTTTTTTCTCTTTTTTGTTATTGTTCAATTGTATGAACTCCTTTTCGGCCATATTTATTTCAATTTAATACCAAACTTCGAATTTTATATCGTTACTTTGCAAGAAATGACAATTTTGACACATTTTAAGCTGACGGCCAGCATGACGTTTAGTATGATGGGTTCTGATACTGTCATCAATGTCAAATCAAAATCACTTAACGTCAGGATGTCTCTGGGTTAGTAAGTTATTTTGTCGATTTTCAACCACCACTTGGACCAACTAATAAGAAGTATTAAACGTACATATCATCAGGCAACACGTATATCATGAAACAGTATGTAGTGTTGCCTAAATCAAATCTTAGTATGTAGTGTTGCCTAAGTCAAATCTATTTATTTTGACAACTTATTCATTGGCCCACAGAATCTATTTCTGTTATTTGTCACAATGACATTTACGATGACATTTGCTTATATCCATATAATGTCTAAAGGCAAAGGCAAAACTACAAAAGTAGATGCCTCCGTACAAACCATAATACGTGTTTATCCAAATGTATTAGATACAGATGGATTACCGCATATCACATCCGAAAAGAAATTGCAAACAGTATTATCGGAGAAACCACAAGATAATAAACACTTTTATTCGTTGCTTAAATTTACACCTTATTCAGATATTGTAGAAAATAGTTTAAAGGTAAATATTTTATAATTTAAAACAAAAAGTTCAGTGATTATTCCTTTATTGTTACGTTTTACTAGGTTATAGACATACCGAGGAAAAAGAAGTTGCAATTTTACTCCCTCCCTAGCACGAAAATAGACGAAAACATTCGCGAATTATCATTAGCGGACGATGACGGTGTTAGTAACATTTGTGCTGAAATTTTAAAACGGCGCAATCAAGAGGTTAAAGTCCATTATTTCGATCACGAGACCCAAACGGACGTGCAGGTGCATCCACATATTTTAGAAGATCACGATGTAGCCACGGTGGCAGAAACTAAAGAAACTCAAACGGATCCTTCCGCATGTCATAATCGAATATAAAATTAGTCGACTTTAAACCAAATTATAATTTATTTGTATATTTATAATGTATCATTAGAGATGACAGGTGTCAAATGTTAAATAAATAAATTATTTTTTATTTATTTTTCATGCGAATCGATTCTTAAATAAAAAATATCGGTACTGTCGTATATTTTCATGGTGACTGTCATGTCAGTTGTCAGAAAATACACCTAGCAGGAAAAATAAAAAAAATCTATAAACATGGATCGGTTTGCTGATAGCCAGGTCTCATCTAAAGATCGAATAGGACTTTTGCATGCATCTTCCCTCAAAAGTGGATTGGCATTTAATTTGAGTACGTATAGAAGTTTGTCTCCGATCGGATCTGATTCAAGTTGTAAGGTAAGTGAAAAATATCACTGATTTTTTTATTGTCTATAATATAAACAATTTGTAGAGTTCAAGAAAGGATACTATCCATTATTTATCTCCTGCAACTACTCCAGCGGTAACTGAATTAGAAGGAGATCTCTACTACCAGCATTTTGTCGATTTTCAACCACCACTTGGACCACCACAGCCTGACTATGCCAGTTCATCTGAGTCTACTATTTCCTGCAAAGAGCCAGACTTACAAAGAACCTTGGCTATAATTAAACCAGAAGCTCTCCAATACCGAGACGTGGTGGTTAGAGCTATCAATATGTCTGGAATTAAAATTTTAAATGCAAGTAATAAGAAGTATTCAACGTACATATCGTCAGGCAACACGTATAGCATAAAACAGTATGTTGTGTTGCCCTAATCAGATTTCAGTATGTAGTGTTGCCTAAGTCAGATCTATTTATTTTGACAACTTATTCGTTTGATTCCTTATTAATTGACCCACAGTATATAATATTTCTTTTATTTGTCCCAGTATTCTAATAGGTACTCTGGTAAAAATAGAGTATAATATTTAAAATTGTGATAAACTTTTTACTGGGCCAATGAGCTAGACAACACTCAATACATTAACATGTGCTGGTTGCCTAGCTGTGGGTGATGCTTGTACTTACCTGTTTTTTTTTACTTTTAAAACTAACGGTATGTTCTAGGAACGAATAATCCACTTAACACCTGAGCAAGTATCAGAAATATATGCCAAGCAATACGGCAGTCCATCTTTTCCGCATGTAGTTATATCGATGAGTATTTCCCCATTATTGGTAATGTCTTTGGCAGGAAAACGTGTTGTAGACAAATGGAAAACCATGGTTGGACCGTACGGTTTGTTGAGAGAAGAATGGTTTTTTCCTTACAGCGTCCGTACCAGGTTTGGCATATTATCAGACATACCGGATATTATTCATGCCTCGGAAAATTTAGCCGAAGCCAAATGGGAAAACAGATATTTTTTTCCTAGAAGTAAGTACCGGCTTAAAAGCAAAAATAATGAATTTAAAGCTAGCCTTCCTTCAGCATAGAATGAGGTTTCCTCTAAACTTGTCAATGTTACCTCTTTCTTCTTCTTACTCAGTCTAGTTTTTGTAGGTGTTTTGGAACCGATTGTAATCGACGAGGAAAGAGTATCTGACTACATCAACAACTGTATAACTCCCATTTTAATGGAAGGTTTAGTACAAGTGGTTAAAAACAAACCGATAGATCCGGTATTATTTTTGGCGGAGTGGTTGTTGTTGAATAATCCGTATCAGCCCAAATTTCCCGAACGAGTTGCCGTTAGTCCCCTTTAATCGAACTTTTTACTTTTATTGTATAAAAGGGCGTGGAGAAATAAGACAATCGATATATTTATTATAAAGCAGTTTATTTAGATTCTACAAATTGTCCAGCGGTATCACAGAATCCCAGTTTAGTAATCAATTTTCCCATTATTTAATCTCAAGGTTAAATAGAACAATTCTTAATTAATAGTAAGTAACTTAATTTTTTTTTAAATCTAACTTAACATCAACTTTGGTAACTTATGACACGGAGTGTATTTACCTAAAAAAAAGACGTGTTACATATCTCCATGTTGCGGTGGATCGCTTTGTGGTGCGATCTAGCGGTAGGTAGGAAAAGTAGGTCGCCATATAGCGTGATTTTGATGGTTTCCTACCTTAACTTCTGGACTAAGATACAGTCTAAAAGTACAGTCTAAAATATTAAAAACTCACCTTAACTGTAAAAAAAATTTATTATAATTAAGAGTTATTTAATCGACCACAATATCAGTGAAAAGAGTAGCGCAGAATCCCAATTTGGAGCAAACTTGATTGCCCAAACCGTGTTCAATCATATTGATTATCATCGCTCCATCTTCCTCAACTACTTCTGTACACTGTAAAAAATTTCTATCAACCCACTGCAGATTTTAAATAGATATTCAAAAAATTTGCATCAAAATAACCACTCAATTTTAAAATATGTCTCACTTACTTTAGCCCTGTATTTTTGCGGTAATCCTTTACATGTTTTTTCGATTATGTGTTCGATACTATGATCTACTTTAGGATTCGATAAAAGTTTTTCCATAACTTCTACTATCAACTGACATATCGGACATTCTAAAATTTTCACTGAAAATACAAAAAATATACATCAATCCTATTGATCGCGCCACTTATAGTATACACAGATTGCGAAAATCCTTTCGGAATCCTCGTCGTACACCAGTGCGAAATAAAAGCTTGAAAGAATAATTGTGCACGGTTATTAAGGCGTGTACTTAATTCAAAAAGCCCTCCTATTTCAACCACTGTTGCCAGAAGCGCATATTAATTTGTACAAATGATATTTTTGTCTCGTTTTCGTTGACTTTTTTTCGAATTAATGCATAATAGGTAAAACCAAACACTTTCATCCGGCAACAGTGTACTTTACAGAGAGAATGATGTGTTTAGTGTTACCTATTATGCATGACTTCGAAAAAAAGTCAACGAAAACGAGTCAAAAATATCATTTGTACAAATTAATATGCGCTTCTGGCAGCAGCGGTTAAAATAAGGGGGCAATCAACACTGGTTTCTGGAATTAAGTACACGCCTTGATTACCGCTCACAATTATTCATTATCTCTCTTTCAAGCTCGCAATCTGTAGATAAGTACTCTTTCCAACATTCAGAACCTTCAATATGAAATAGTATATTACATATACAGGTGGAAAGTTAATTTTCTGTGGAAAGCGACTGGAAACGTGAGAAAAAGAGCTAGAAGTGGATGACAAAGGGTTACAAGATCGTGAAAGTATTGAAAGTACACAGAGGAGTGAATATCACTGACAAATGACAAGTTATTGTTTGGTATTTCAGCTTTCTACATTATCAAATCCGCATTGGATTCCGGGTCGGAAGTAAAACTCAAAAATATATTTTCCAACTTCAAAAACGACGTCCGTACTTATAAATTTGTAAATAAAATTCATTTTTACTTCTGCTTCGATATTTCAAATTTTCAATCCTATTGACTGCGCCAATTGTAGAATATTATTTGAATTTCTTACCTCTGACAAGTTCCAACTTATCCAATTGTTTACCACCGTTACATAATTTTATGTAAGTACAAATATCGGAAGGTTCGAGAGCAGATATTAAAAGTTGAATAACGGTATCAGCGTATTGGTCAACGAAATCGTTGCATTCTTTTTTAACCGAGCCTGGCATAACATGACATATATCTTTAACGATTCTTTTGATATCTTCCTACAAATTACAAGAAAGAAAAAAGGATTTAGATACGAAAATGTTTTAATAAAATTTTAGTACTTACGTCAGTAGCATTATCTTTGAGTTGATCTTCAATTTCTTTCATAACAAATTCGCATAATATACATTCTGGATTTGAGGTTTCAATGACGTTTTCATCGACATCCAGGATCTTCCCGTTGATTGTATTATCTGGAATCACGTTGGTTTCTGGAATATAAACGTGAATTTTTAAAAAAAACCTCCAGAGTCAAGTAAAGGACAAAAACTTACCAATGTTTCCGCCGATTTGCTTGACAACATAATTCGGTAGAGAGCTAGCAGGAGTGGAATCGTTGCAAAGGTGCAGAGCGACACAAACTTCTTGCGGTGTAAAATCGCTCAGCATCATCTCCACTATACGTGGAGTATAAGCATTTACGAATTGTTCACATTCGCCTGCAAGTGACTTGGGTATCATATGACATATTTTTAGTAGCTCCTCTTCAATTTCCTCCTGGTAATAAAAAAAAAGGTTTTTCGAAATCAAACGTTTTATATTATTTCGAATATAATTCTTGGCAAGTTTATCTGAACCCGTGAAAGGAATGCAGTCGAAATTATTCGATATTGCCACGTTTAACCATGAAAAAGTAAAGTATGTTGTGGTAAAAATTCAAAAATGACTTTTTATCGGTTCTTCCTCGGTTTATCTGCCACACTCTGTATAAAATGGGCTGCACGAGTGCTGGAAAACCTTTTCGGATAATTCCTACTTGTAGATTCGACCTTTTCCTTTGAGTTTTCCATATTTTTGTACAAAATTTTAACCCAAAATAATTTTAAATTTTCTATACAGTTTTTTTTTATAAAATAATTTTTGCCAACCTGTTTTTTGTATGTACATATAAATACCTTAATTTTCTTGGTGTAGTGGTAATAATTAGAAAATTGACTTTGTATTATCAACAATATTAACAACATAATTAAAGATTCATTCTTTAATGTGCTTGTTTTCTAGGATTTTGTCTATTAACTTTATTTTTTCAATTCAAAAATATTAAAATATGAACACTTTTCCAAATTTCTTATGAAATTCTTCAAGCTCTGGCAACGTTGTGCGAAAACCAATAACCACACCCTCCGAATTACATAATTGGTTATTTTTATTAACAGCTGGCTTCTTATTGTCAAGCGCATGCGTCTATTCTTCCCTCTCACTTCTTCAGTTGACTGATTGATTTATCCAGTGGCGTTGGTATTGTCAGTGACCTTTGTTTTTTCAGTTTTACTTTATAAAATAGATACAGTACGCCATTTGTACGTTTATGACAGATCAGCTACAGCTTACAGTCGACAGAAGCAAACATGAGCCCCGGAAAATATGCGAACTAAAAGAATTTAATCGCAGCGATCCAATCAGGAGCCAGTGTAGCGAACGTACATTAGTAATTTGTTAATATAATCGAAATATGACCTAGTGATTTCATCAACATTCATCATTTTATCCATTTTTAGTGTCTGTATCAGTAAGTTTGACTTTGTTTACATATCTCGTAACAGTTGACATTTATGGTATCGATATTTGGTTATCGATTCAAAATATCGATTGTTACTACAAAAATAAAACTCCAACGACATGGACACGCCCACCAGGTCTCATGTTTGCTTCTGTCGACTGTACCAAACTATACTTACCTCGGTTTTGTTATTGGATAAACGAGACTCCAATTGAGTAACGATAACGAGGCAAATAGGGCATTTAGAAGCGCCTTTAGCTTGCATGAATATTTCGATGTCGTTTTTAGAGCTTGGACAAGCCTTGATCAGAGGACAAACAGTAGACGGGTCGATTTCTTGAGCGAAAATAGCTAACAAAGCTGGTTCGTAATTGTTAACAAAATCGATGCAAGTTTCGTTTACTGTTGAAGGTAGTTTACTGCAAGCTTGTTCTATAGCTTCCTTTATTTTTTCCTATTAAACAAATATTAATGATAGGCAGGAAGAAACATATAAATAAACATGAAAAAAAAAATGATAAACTAACCTCAGTTTTTGGTTCGGTTACAGCATTTTGCATATAATGCAAGAACAATTGACAGAACGCACAGACTTCTTTGTTGTAGAGAATTTGAGTGTGCGGTGGCATCAATAAATCAATAGGCAATTGCTGTTTGGGATTTATTTCGGACATAGCATCAATGCTCGACATTCCTGAAGTTACTTTGATATGTATCAATGGTTTTTTTTCTGATGAAATTTCGAGAGCTTTTTTTGCACTTTCCGCAGACAATAGAGGCGCTATCAAATTGTTTGTCTGCAAAAAATAAATTGTTATTTATACAAGGTGACTAACTACTATTTTCTTGTGAACCAGATGGAAGTGGGTACATGGGAGAGGAAAGAATATAATCATTAGAAATACTCCTCAATTCAAATAGAGGAAGAAAAAGCATCTCAAATGGAAGTAGAAAACATTCAAAATGTTTCAATTATTTATGTCAACAACAAAGATCATATTCTGCTCAATATTTTGCACCTCTTTCAACACCTGAGACATTTTTGGAACTGGTTCACTCCTGGCTATGGTTCTGGTATTATTATAAGAAAAAAATTAACAATAAACATACTGGGAAGTTGAACAAAAACCTCTTAGACTTACATCACTGAACCCAAGACCCAAACTGATATCCCAATCTTATAACTTTAGAAAGAAAAAGTTCTTGGTGAAAGTGGCCAGGAGAAATATCTATTTTCTTGTGACCCAGATGGAAGCACATGGGAGAGGAAAGAATATAATCATTAGAACTACTCTCCAATTTAAATAAAGGAAGAAAAAGCATCTCAAATGGAAGTAGAAAACATTCAAAATGTTTCAAAGATTTATTTCAACAACAAAAATCATATTCTGCTCATAATTTTGCACCTCTTTCAACACCTGAGAAATTTTTGGAACTGGTTCACCCCTGGCTATGGTTCTGGTATTATTATGAGAAAAAAATTAACAATAAACATACTGGGAAGTTGAACAAAAACATCTAGCATCACTGAACCCAAGACCCAAACTGATATCTCAGTCTTATAACTTTAGAAAGAAAAATTTCTTGGTGAAAGTAGCCAGGAGAAATATCTGGAAATAACTTTCAAAGTTTCTAGTTAGAAGAAGGAGGGTGTATTTTAGGGAAATATTTTTTTAAACACTTTAGAACCGTTTTACACATACGAGAATTATTGCGAAATTTACTCTGAAAATAATATTATTATTGGTAATTTTCATAAGAATTTTGAAAACATTTCACTGCTCTACTGTTTGACATGTAATAAGAGTTCATAACATACGCCTGCGCAGTGAGATTGTTTTTGGGATAAGTTGTCATGGTTACGATTTACATATTGACATTTCTGAATAATCAGCTGAATTTGAACCGTTTATTCGATTGATTATTCATTCTATTAATTGAGATTTGCAATTATGCCAAGGTTTTTGCTTTCATAAATAAAGAATTAATGGTTGAAAACGACAACAAATATTGACACATGACTCCATTATTGTATTTATCCCATTTTTGGCTTCTGCGTCGATTCTCGCGCACTTTCTAGTTTATTGTCATAAAAATATATATTTTTACTCCGAAAATTTTGGCAATAATTCTTTTGACGTGTAAAACGGTTCTTACACGTCAAAGAATTACCTATTGCCAAAATTTTCGAAGTAAAAATTAATATTTTCATGACAATAAACTAGAAAGTGCGCGAGAATCGACGCAGAAGCCAAAAATAGGATAAAAACAATAATGGCGTCATGTATCAATATTTGTTGTCGTTTTCAACCATTAATTCTTTATTCAGGAAAGTCAGAACCTTGACATAAACGCAAATATCAATAAATAGAATAAACAATCAATCAAATAAACGGTTCAAATACAGCTGATTATTCAGAAATGTCAATATGTAAATCGTAACCATGACAACTTATCCCAAAAACCATCTCACTGCGCAGGCGTATGGCATGAATTCTTATGTCATTTATAGTAGTAAAAATATTATGTGTCAAAATATTGATACAAGGCAGTTCAGCAGCTTTTATGTTTATAAATAACCCAAATACAATAAATAAATGAACTACGATTAATCAAATATTTTATTGGTGGAATAATAAACGGTCATAATAACATACCTTCTCATCGGTAACCTTGCAAATTCCGATATCTTGACAAATTTCAGTGGAGTTCAATTCATCTACCAAGAACGAATACATTTCCGGATAATATTGATCGACTAAATCGAGACATTCCGTCGCGAATTGTTTAGATTGTTTGCACAAACCTTCCAGCACTTGCTTGAATTCGTTTTCTGTTGTATTAGCCACCAGTAAATCCCGGAGATGTTTAACGAGCTGCTCGCAAAGTTCGCAAGGTAAATCTTCCCTGAAAAAAATAAAAAATAATAAAATACGCAAAACATCAGATATAATATAACATTCTTACTTTACTGAAACAAAACCTATATGGGAATTTGGTGTAATTTCAACTCTGGCTCTATGAGAATGGAAATTATCACTACATTCCCCAGACAATAGACAAACTTCATCAGAGGTCAAATGTTCCTGAAGATGATTGTAGATTTCTGTGAAATAAGTGATTACCAGGTTACTGCAACTGTCAGAGAAGCTGCCAAATTTACCACAGAACTAAAATCAGAAAATATACTTGTTTAATTTGTAAATTATGTTTATTTCTACTTTACCTGTAACAAATTTTGTAAAAAGTCATCCCTAGATACTTTATTGAATTTATCTTCTAAAATATCAACAACTTTGTGACACCCTTGACATTTATTGGGCTTAACTGCAGCGAGATCTTTTCCTGAATTTTCTCCGGCTTCAATTAGCATTTGTTTTATTTTTTCGTTATTACAAAGACCAGCTACAGAACATACTACTTGAGGGTTCATTTCTGAAGCCAAAGTATCCACCAATTCAGGGATGTAATTGTCGGCTATTTTATCGCATTCTTTCACAATAGGTTTAAGGTGAATTAGAGCGCAAGTGCCTTCGAACACCTGTTTAATCAGTTCCTAAAAATATATCAAATTAAAAAAAATTAAACTTTTAAAAACTGATGTTTTTACCTGTGTTTCGTTGCTTTCTAATTCATCTCTGGCTTGTTTTACCATATCTAAACAAATCTGACAAACACTACTTTGATCAGGTTCTACAGTTCTATGTATCCAGTCCATCTGTATGCAATGTTTGACAGCATGACAATCTGCAGCAGCGCTGTAACAAAAAGAAGCTGAACAAGAGTAGCAAAAATATTATTGAGGCTTTGGACAATTGTTTTTTCCTACTTTCAGGTATTTTCTATTTAATCAAACTTACGTTAAATTTTGACACCAATATCCAGGTCCCCAAGTACATTCTTTGCTTCCTAAAAGCTGCTTTTTAAACCCAGGTCTAGGTGGGACAAAAACTCCACATACGTACACTGAAAAAATATTATCTTTATTAAAAATCAAAATAAGGAATTTATTTTGAGATTTCGTCTATAAATAAACCAATTTTCCTTTGTTTATTAATGATGTGTTACAATCACCATTATATTTGACTAATTCATCATTAGACCTTGTATTGAATATGAGCCTTTTATTTGAAATCCTTTTTATGTTCTACCATATTCACAGCATGCTAATATTTAATTGTTAATGTATAAATTTTGTTAAATTGGTAAAAGCATTGATGGTCAATAAGCTATAATTTATGAGAAAATATTTTAATACATCCTCAATTAAATATCATGTTATGTATTATTCAGCCCTCATATAGAAGGTTTTTATTCTGTACATTGAACTGTTTTCAATAATAACAAAGGAATATTTTGTAAGAAGTATATTTTTTCTATGTTAATTTTTTTAGAAGAGTCAGGCGGAAGAAAATAAAGATAAGATTATATACTTTCAAATTATGCTTATCAGTATTGATAAATTGAATGTCTAGTACAAGATGAGTTGGTTTTTATGAATCAGTCAATAATAATGTGAATTACTAATGATAAAGTAATCTCATTTAAATAATATAATCTTTTGGTATGTTTTCCATAAACATTCACAATAATATGATAGCAAAATATAAATAAGATGATAAATATGGTAAATAGGAAAGTTTACAAGAATCTGGAATGGAACAAAGTATCTGTACTTAATGCCAATAAAATATCAGAGAATCCTCCCTGTATAAACAAAGTTATAAATAAATATTGTACATACTGTTTGGAAAAAATTGTTTAGTAAACAATACAAATTTAGAAACTTATCTGTACAAAAGCCAGAGTTCAAATATCTGTATACAAAGATGTGGGATATAATATGTTATCTGCGTAATTGTAAAAGATTTAATGCAACATTTTTATAATAAAAAACTAAATATCCAATAAATTCACTATCATATAATGGGGTGTTAACATCACAGAGTGAGTCAGCGTTATTGAACAACTGTGGAATATGAATGATAAATAAAAAGTGATCATTTATAAAATAATACCCTAAATCCGAAAAATACAAAAATAACATTTTACAAAACCATTTTGGTAACATTTAATAAAAAGTAAATGATTTTTACTTACCTAAGCACGTTATTAATATTAAAAGGGCGAAAATCTTCATTTCAAACTCAAATTTATGCAGGAAAAAGTATTTTTTTAAATAAATAATCTGCGTTGTCACTTTTCTAAATATAAGTTTGGTTTGTCAGTTAACGTCAGTTAATCAGATGATTTTTCTTTGTTGTGAACATAGAACAATTGGGAAAAGTAGAATTCGATAGGTGGCGCTCCGAAATGTCAATGTCATCCTAGAAACGAGTAAAACAAATCAGCTGTCGTATAAGCCTTTTGATATTTAAGTGGTTTTATTTTGCTGTTTTAGTTATTTTCAGTGTGTGTTTTGTGAAAATTTTGCTTTTTCCTTGATTGTGCTTCAGTATTTTGTGTTGTCAAACTAAATTTTTACTCCTAATATTTTTATATTTGGAGTAATAGGTATGGTTGATATTTGTCAAAAATAAACAAGTTTAGGTCTGATTTCGTGTTTTTATTTTATTTTTGATGTAGTAATATCCACAAAAGTCACAGGGAAGGTACGTTTGTATTGGGTAATACTTTAAATCTTTGATACTTACTTATTTTCTCTTTGTTTTTGTAACTATGGATTAGGTATACACTGACTATTCAAAGTTTATTTGATTTTGTCTTCTTCTAGGTGTATAAATGATGGACAGACAGTTTTAAATGTTGGTCATATATTTTTGCATATTACCTATAGAGAAAATAAGTGATACTTTCATAAAAGTGCAATGAAAACAAAAAATAGAATAACATAACCTCTTCCATAATATCTCTGATTATAATAAGAATACAAACTCAGAAACAATGACAGTGGGGATAAATAGAAAAACACAGTTTTAAGCTTGTCACTGACACAAAATTTAATAAATAAAGTACGAATTTACGGTAATTACGTTGACTTGAATATAATACAAAACCAATGCAAAACGAATTGTTTTACTCGTTTCGACAGTTACAATTTTTTCCGCCAGAGGTCTCATCGAATTCTACTCCGCCCAATATATATATACGGAGTTGTGAAGAGTGAAGACAAGACGCAAGACGTATGGTTGTTTAATCTATGGCGAAGACACGTGATGAGTATGATCCGTCAAATAGTTTTTGTAAGAAAAGTTGCATAGTTTTGTATAGCCAAGCTTTAGTTCTATGATTATATTTATAGAGAAGAATGATACATAACCTAACTATTTACTAGTATTTACCATTTTCATATTTATTTTTTCAACACAATTTTTTTTATTGTAAATATGTTTAAATCTAATTTAAAAATATGCGGTTGCAAAAATATTAATTATTTTAAAATGTTTTCTGTACAAGCTGATACCTATCGTCAAATATTATCAGATACAATTGGTAAATACAAATCTATTAATTAGAGTACACTATCCCAAATATTTGATTTCTATTTCAGGAATAACGAATAACGAAGCCAAAATGTATGTTGAAAAATATCGTCTTCAAAACAAGGATGCGGAGTCATTAGCTGAAACTATTAACTTTTGTAAAAGGTTGGGATTTTCCAATAATGAAATTTTAAAAGCACCTACTTTATTTACTTGTCACCATCTTGAAATAGAACAACACTACTATTCGTTAATAGAAGGAGGTTTTCATGATATAAACCCTCATGTTTTATCCAAGTAAGTATATAATTCAATACACAAGATAGACTGGCATCTGTGATTTTGGTTTGGTCTTCTATAATATTTTCTGCTGATGGGTTGTTAAATTGGTAGTTTTGTTTATTTCTAGACAGTTCTGCTGGAGATATTTTTACAATCTAGACATTTTTATTATTTAGGGCAAGAACATACATGAAAAGATTAGTGTGCTACCTGAAAACTGTTCAACTTATATCAAAAACTACAAATGTTGGAGAAAAATTTATCTCATGTATAGAAGACAAAGATATAGCAAGTAAAATTATACTTGACTATGGTGATGATGAACTTTGGAGTAAAATTCACTTAGAAATATTGAAAACATTTTTAAGTAAGTATAACGATAAAATGAAGTATAATGAAAATGAAATGTGTGATTTTTAAGAATTGCGACTGAGAGGCACAGATGACGAAATAAATAATCTTCTTAAAGTTCATAGAACTATAAAAAATAAAAGCTTCAAAGTCATACAAGAGAATATTAAAATAGCAGAAAATTTAGGGTTTGAAACAAGAAAAATTATCAAATATGGTTATTTACTTGGGAACTATCCCAATTATCCTAAAACCACTTTGCGTGATCTCGATAATATAGCTGGGATTGATATGAGAGTAGCAATGCGAAGATATCCAAAGTTAATTATGACTTCTCCTAAGAATATTATCAAGATATATGGTATCTTAAAGGTTAGTAAGATATTAGTAATAACCAGTGTGATATTAGAAGTTTTTTAGGAATTCGATATACCAGATGATATTATCAAGAACACACCAAATGTCTTTCATATGTCACCAGAAACAGTAAGAGTTAGATTGCAAACAATTCAACAATCTAAAGATCTGAAAGTATTACTCACTCAACCAAAAATACTCGCTCTTATTGTTCACCATAACAGAGCGAAAACAAGGTGGACATTTTTGCAACAGCTTCAGATAAGATGTGCTTCTCTAGCGATTCTAAGTAAGTATTAAAATTGAATATTATTTAATTTTATACGGCACTTTTTTTTTCAGAAACTGACCATGATGAAGAATTTGAGGAGTATGTAAAAGCAGGAAAAGACGTAATTAAGCGAGGAGACTTGTACAATTACTTACAAAAACTCTTTACCATCCCAATCAAAGATATTCGAACGAAAATACGTCAACATCCTTTCCATCTGCAAGTACCCTTGAAGGATATGCAAGAAACTTATGAATACTTAATCAGTAATCGATTTACAAGAGACAGTATCTTCAAAGTTATGTATATTCTCTTATATCCTCGGTGAGTACATATTGGATAATTTATTTAAAATAAACTTGAACGTTTGTGTTTTTAGATACAAAGTGCAAGACGCACATGCTACAATAAAGCACGACAGCAGTTGTAATTACAAAAGTTTAAGTCCAGTTAATAAATTGAACTTGATCGTATATTTTATTGAAAGAGAGCACCATTTTACTGGTAATGGCATATGGAGAAATTACCAAACTGTAGAAAAAATTAGTTAGTTGAAATATATAAATTTATTTTAATTTTTGGAGTTTTCTTTTTTCCCTCTGTTTCCTACTTATATAATCACTTTTTTTCTCCTCGTTTTAAATCTATTTCAATTTATAAAAGCACACAAGAAGACTTGTAGACATTACTCTAATATGGCTGTTTTCAAGTAGAATATAACTGAACGCCAGTGAATGAAATAAAAAAGAAGAACCAATTTTTTAACAAAACCTACATTGTTTTAAATCTTTGATAGCTTGTAACCTACATGACAGTTTTGACGAAACGAAGTGAATTAATAGAATAACAAGAGCGGATGCGATGACAAAATTAAATATATTTATCTGCCAGAACCATAAAAAATGGAAGTTATCAGCTGATGTCAATGCTAAAAAGTGTTGTGTGAAATCACAGAGTACACCATCTGTGGTGAAACTGGGTGGAATCCGACCAATCATAGGTCTACAGAATTGCCAACTTAAATTCAAATCAGGAGGAGTTGGTGAGGAGTTTCACACAACACTTTTTAGCAATAACATTTTGTTCTTCTTTTTTATTTCATTCACTGGCATTCAGTTATTTGCTACTTAAAAACATAATATTTACATATCTTCCCCTTGCTTCAAAATTTTTCACAAAAAATACGTTTTTGACATAAAAATTGCTCAACATTCGTCTGGAAAGGTTTTTTGGGATGAAAAATCGACTGGCACAGTCTGTTTTTGTATAAAATCATTTTTTCTCCTCCAAATGAAGTCATGAAATTTTCGAAAATCCACTTTTCAAATCTAAATGTGCTCATAACTCGACTAATGTGATAGATAGAACGTTCTAGTCTTCGGCAATCGATTCAGTGGAAAATTTTACATATCCTAGCATATTTTGAGTACATTATTCCATATGATTATTCCCAGTATTAAGGAAGATGGCAGTAGCCAATTTACACTGAATATTTCCATACCTACCCATTGCTTCAAAATTTACGACAAAAAATACTTTTTTGGTATAAAAAATGTTTGAAATTCGTCTGGAGGGGTTTTTTGGGTCGAAAAATCGACTGACAAAGTCTGTTTTTCTCCCACAAATGGAGTGAAATTTCCGAAAATCCAATTTTCAAAACTACATAAGTTGTCAAATAAGGTCCTTGATAAAGTATTTTTATATGACATATTTTCAATATCCAATGAAGTGCTAGGCTCCAGAACCGTTGAATTAAATGATAAGACGGCCGGTATAGGTATATTAATCTTAGATACGATAAACTTCTTATACAACAGGTGATTAACAAGTACATTTGACTATGAATTTTGCAGATCGGATCGTTCAGTAGTAATTTGCGATTCGGTCGGGTCGGAGTGCGAGGTCGGAATTTATTTTATTTTTCGAGTTCGTTTATAGTGAAGTGTATAGTGAAGTGTTTAGTGAAGTGAAGTGTATGTGAATTGTGTACCTACATGGTGGCGTGGATTAGAGCTTCATACATTCTTCTAATTGGGTAACTACTTATTATTTCCTACTTTTTTTATTTTTTTAAATAAATTTCTAAAATTTTTAATAAAAAATTTCCATTGTATAATTTAATTTTAAAACAGTATTTGTTCTTTAAATTAATTTGTTTATAGGTATTGATATTTTGTTCATTTATAATCCATTTTTGTATTATTTTACTGCTTTTTTATAACAAAATATCCAAAAGCCGGCCGGTCAATATTCCTATGACTAATAATTGTTCTTATACAAGAAGTGAATTTTATATTGAAGCTGCTATTTAATTTGGATGGTGTTTAAAATTTGTTTCATTTCTTGTTTCAGGGAATCTGGAGTGTACATGAATGGTGTACCTATATGGAATCAATGGAATCCAGGGATTAGAGCCTAATACATTCTTCTAGAGGGGTAGGTTTCTATTTTATTTACTGGTAGTCATTAGTATTGAACATATACAACATTTTTGTATTCCTCTATTGTTTTTTTATACCTAAATACTCGAGAATGACTAATAAGGGTTCTTATATAAGAAATGAGTCATTTTTTTTGCAAATTACTCAATTTTACATCAACATTTCAATAATTATTCTATTTTTTGTTTCAGGTAACATAAAGTTATGTCTACCTCAACGTGAGTCTTGCATGCATCATATATTTATATTTGTATAATGTATAAACCTGTGAAATTCGTTCCTATTAATATTTCATGTACAAAATGTACAGTTATTTGAACCAACATATTGGACTTTCCCTGTATATAAATGTATGTTTTCTTATTTCCCCAATATTATTTAGCAGTGTTTTTACAAGTGTCTTAAAAAACGGGTAAGTTATGTAATTTTAAATATTATTTTTGTATATTATCCTCCTTTTCTTTTTAGGTACTTTTTTCAAAAGACATAGATATGTTGCCGTTCATATTTAGTCGATAATATCCTAGCATAGGCTATGTCATTCCATATACTTTAGAAATACTATCCAGCCTTTTTTCAAAAAGGCCTAGCTAGGTAAGCTATGCTGTTCCTGTTTCCTGATTTTTGTTGAATTTTTTTAATTTTGTTTGATTTTCTGTTCCAGATATTGTTCTCTATTTTTTTACAGATAGTTTCCATCGAATTTTTGTTGAATTTTTTTAATTTTGTTTGATTTTCTGTTCCAGAAATTGTTCTCCATCTTTTACAGATAGTTTAAATCGAAATTTTTTTGAATATTTTTAATTTTGTTTGATTTTCTGTTCCAGAAATTGTTCTCCATCTTTTACAGATAGTTTACATCGACTTTTTTTTGAATTTTTGAATTTTGTTTGATTTTCTGTTCCAGAAATTATTCTCCATTTTTTACAGATAGTTTCCATCGAATTTTTGTTGAATTTTTTTAATTTTGTTTGATTTTCTGTTCCAGAAATTGTTCTCCATCTTTTACAGATAGTTTACATCGAATTTTTTTTGAATATTTTTAATTTTGTTTGATTTTATGTTCCAGAAATCGTCGCCCAGTAGATCTGTCAAAATTATTATATGCAACTATTCAACTATTTTTGGATTTTTATCAAGTTTTAGTGAATTTTTTAAATTTTGTTTGATTTTCTGTTCCAGATTTTTTATTTTCGACTTTTATGAAGCAACAGAACCTTTTTCAGCCTTAATCATTTTAAATTTCCCTAAAATGTTGTAACACTCGTTCTCTCCTCAAGAGACAGATCCCGGCTAGAGACTCTCTCAAGGGTGGATCGACTCCATGTTGATGCCACACTAGGTATGCCAGAGGGTTGACAGACTATAAGAACTTTAGGGCGCCACTACCTTTTTAGACGAAAAAATAATTTAATTGCACGAAAGAGAACTAAGGTGAGAAAGGTAGAAACACCTTGTAGAATTTACTGAACGTTAAAAATAAAAATACAAAATTTACATAAACCCGGACAGTCCCTACAGCTCTTGCAGCCGGGTATAAGAAATAAAAAAAGATATTTAAATATTAAATTTATTCTGCCACTAAAAGGAAGGTAAAAAAGTGAAAGGTAGAAAACCTGTACTTCTTAGAGGTACTTAGCTTATCGGAGTGGTAGAATCAGCTGTCGAAGTTGAAGAAGATGTCTGGAAGTTGAAGAAGATGTCTGGAAGTTGAAGTAGAAGTCTAGAAGTTGAAGTAGAAGTCTAGCAGTAAACCTGTCAGGGATATCCTGGCAGTGAAAAACTTGTAACGGTAACCTGGCTGTAACTTGCAGGGGTATCCTGGCCGTAACTAGCAGAGGTAACCTGACCGTAACTTGCCGGGGTAACCTGGCTGCTGTGCTTACCTAGAAGTTCAGGTGGATTAGGGATATATAGGAATTTGAATGTAATGGGGCACATAATGTTGGTTTAGCTTTTCAGGTAAAAAAGGAAGGCAGTTGTTTAAAATAATGAAATTTAACTTTACTGAAAGCTTTCCAACATATATGTCCCATTTAAAACAGTAAAAATTATAAGCCAAAACAAATAAAAAAAGTGCTAATGACCTTGAAATATTAATTAAAGTAAAAGTTATGAATAAACAATTTCTAAATGAGTAAAATGTTTAATGAAATGTAAAACCAGCACTGGCAGAATATTTGAAAGGGTTAAATATAAAAGTTATCTATTTTTGAAAATAATTAGGTATTTTACAACAGAGAATCTAGCAAATATTTGCATTAAAAAAGGTAACAGCTATTAACGATAAAAGATTAAGTTTAAAAGTAATGTACAAGTATAAAATGAAAAGAAATGTAGTTGACCACGTGGTATGTGTATATTCGTCTATCTATCTCTGTAAAAACATAAGAAATGCACAAAAAAATTATATCAGCCACTACATTAGAAAAAGCTTGATAAATATAAATTATAATTTTGGACTTACCACAGCAATTTAAGATAAAAACTGTTAAAAATTAAGAGACGGTAAAGAGATAGGTCCTTGCTTCTCAAGGGTCGGTAACGAAAAGAAGGAAAATCGAGAATAAGAATCGAGCGTTGACATCATATGTCAATTGTCGCAACGATCAACGATCAGAGAAATTTACATCACAGAACTAAATTGGAAGTGGTTACTATGACGGCAGGCGGTAAAATTGAAATTATTTCGTTAAAATCGAAACAGGTCGATAGACATGTTACACCCCCTCTCCTCCGGGAAAAAAATGATTCGAAGAATTATTTTTTTTATTTAAAGGGTTAATAAGATAAAGGAGGGGTGAAGTATCAATGCAAAATCTATGTATAGTAGGTAGGGAAGGTAATTGTCAAAGGTAAGGTAAGGTAGTTTTGTCATCTTGTGATTATTGTGTCGTTATGTCATCGGATAAGGCAAAGCATACACTGAGAACGAAAGGTAACGATAGGGTGCGATAATTTCTCAGTGTATATAACGATAAGGTAAGGTAAGGTACGGTAGGTAGTGTTTTGATAAAACGCTGGTATCTCAGATTCGCAATTCCACGCAATTCCAGCAAATATCCAAACAAATGTCTCCGTGGAGACACAAAAATAAACACGGGAAGTGATGTCAGCCTAAAATTGATTCAGAATATAATTCCGTCGGAATTCTAATTATTTCATAAATCAGCCTAATTTTCACCGAGCAAAGAGTAAAGATTTGTCATAAAGACGTCACCCAAGGTGAAATACTACTTAACCTAGCAAAAATTTTGGCATGGCGACAACACTAGTGTTCCATAAGGAACGGTTCTAAAATATCCGATAACGGTAGGTAGTTCACAAATTTCACAATATGGCAACGCAAAAGGTATGTGAAGGGAAAGAGAAAAAAAAATACATAGATATTTACTTCGAATGGGTAACGGTAAAAAGGAATTGACGATATATGTGGTAATTCTGGAAGATAAATCAAAGGTTGAGATAAGGGCGTTTGTGGCAAGAATAGAATGTGGCGACATAATGAAAACATAAAATTGATAGACTTATCACATAATTAAACTAAAATAGGTACTAATTAAAAGACAGAAAGCACAAATAGAGGCCAGAAATAACAGCGCCCAATCGACAATCGGTGAGGTTGCCAGTTAGCGTCCACAGTAGCCATTGGTCATCGATCCGAAAGTCGATCCAGCTCTATATATTTCGTCCTTTGATATGTCTTCTTCTTAAATTGAACAAAATAATAAAAATAAAACTACACCCATGATCCTGTCAAGAAATACGGTACTTATAAAAATGTGGCCAACCTGGTTAAACAATAAAAACGACTAAAAACTAAGGAAGTATTGCCATTGAAGACAAGAGAAAGGGAAGAGATTGCTGTGAAGAAATAGAGAGACTAAGCAGTCATTTTTTTCAAACCTATTGTATTTGTATACCGAGCGCAATCCGCCACTCAGCAAAGGCAAACCCGGTTCAATTGGGGCCTAACGTCTTACGGTACGTCAATCGAGACTCTACGTTAAGTTAAAAAAGCAAAAGTATCATTTTATTGTTGAGAAATGATACGGAAAACTCGGGGCAACAAAAAGATATACAACAAAAAGGGGGACCAAAAATTTGAATGACGTAAAATCCATTTCCGCAATGGAGAGCTCTCAGGGTGTCTAGCCGGTATTTTTATTTTTTGTAACAGAATTAATGGAATGCGGGGTAAGAAAAGGAGCCGTTTTGTTCGGAGAACGGTATAAACTCCTACGTAGCTTGGTCTACTTCCTTTTCTACGCGGGGGGTAAAATAATTGTGAGCCAAGTTGAGTATGGAATCGGGACGGTAAGTAACACGGTTGTCTAGAAGACAGAAAACGGAAAGAAAGAAGAAAGAACGAAGAAAACTAAAATAATAATGGTAAACTAAAACACAATTGTACCGTTTTTTTAGGAGAACGATATCGAAACTCCATGTAAGACACGGTTTCTGAGATACGGGACTCAACGTTGAGTTAAAAAAGCAAAAAGGAACAATTAATTTGCAATGTCAGCGTTATTGTCTTGTTCATCTAAGTCATCCGGAAAGTTTTCGTCAACGTCAATAAATTGGTTTTTCAGATAAAGGAGAGAAAGATAATAAGAAACGGTATCTAAATCAGCAGTACCAACCAAATAGCACTAACAAAAGCAAAGAATCTAAAATCCAAATGAACGTAAAAGCCTGGTAACGAGATATAGATAAAGAAACTGAATGTAAGCGAATGACTATAGATATAAAAACAACATATACACACTACCGATAAATGTCATTTAAAATAAACAAAACTGTACGATACTTTCAACAAATTATACGATATTTTCAAAAATTTATATTCAGTAATGTAAATGTTGCATAATAACTAAATATATAACCAATCAAGATAAAAAATATGGATCATAGATTGTAACACATCACAACTCTCATGCTATTCAAAAAAATTGGAATGAAAAATGTTCATTTCTAAAGATAAATAGTTAACTTGGCAACACTGCACTTGAATAACAAAATTAAAGAATAGGTAAGTAACAGTAAGTTTAAAGATAAATTGTTACTCTGGCAACACTGCACTTAAATAACAAAATTGAAAATAGATAGGATGTTTCAGTTTGTGTAACTCGACACAATTCAACTGAACGAGATAAAAAAAAGTAAGATATTTCAGTTTGTGTAACTAGACACAATTCAACTGAACAAGATAAAAAAGAGATTAAATATGACATTAAAAAATGAACATCACAAAAATTTGCTTTACATGTGACAACACTGCCAAGAAATCAGATGTTATACACCATCTATAAATAATCGATAAAAGAAAATGTAATTCTTTTCAACATAAGATTGTGTTAAATGTTACTTGTAGACCCAAAAAATATCAAAACTGAATTTAAAATATATATTAGATAAGGCAGATAATGTAGGTAAAATGTGAATGCAGGGACGTTACGACATTTAATCAAAAGAGTGAGAAGGTAAAAAATTAATTATTAAAAGTTAGCAAACAGTTTTAAAAAGCTAAAAAAACTCAGTTGAAGATAAAAAAATTCAAAAAGCAAAAAAACTATAGCCCGTTTCAACCCAACTGTCATACAGTGCAACAAAAACAAGGGGCGCCAATTTGTAACACTCGTTCTCTCCTCAAGAGACAGATCCCGGCTAGAGACTCTCTCAAGGGTGGATCGACTCCATGTTGATGCCACACTAGGTATGCCAGAGGGTTGACAGACTATAAGAACTTTAGGGCGCCACTACCTTTTTAGACGAAAAAATAATTTAATTGCACGAAAGAGAACTAAGGTGAGAAAGGTAGAAACACCTTGTAGAATTTACTGAACGTTAAAAATAAAAATACAAAATTTACATAAACCCGGACAGTCCCTACAGCTCTTGCAGCCGGGTATAAGAAATAAAAAAAGATATTTAAATATTAAATTTATTCTGCCACTAAAAGGAAGGTAAAAAAGTGAAAGGTAGAAAACCTGTACTTCTTAGAGGTACTTAGCTTATCGGAGTGGTAGAATCAGCTGTCGAAGTTGAAGAAGATGTCTGGAAGTTGAAGAAGATGTCTGGAAGTTGAAGAAGATGTCTGGAAGTTGAAGTAGAAGTCTAGAAGTTGAAGTAGAAGTCTAGCAGTAAACCTGTCAGGGATATCCTGGCAGTGAAAAACTTGTAACGGTAACCTGGCTGTAACTTGCAGGGGTATCCTGGCCGTAACTAGCAGAGGTAACCTGACCGTAACTTGCCGGGGTAACCTGGCTGCTGTGCTTACCTAGAAGTTCAGGTGGATTAGGGATATATAGGAATTTGAATGTAATGGGGCACATAATGTTGGTTTAGCTTTTCAGGTAAAAAAGGAAGGCAGTTGTTTAAAATAATGAAATTTAACTTTACTGAAAGCTTTCCAACATATATGTCCCATTTAAAACAGTAAAAATTATAAGCCAAAACAAATAAAAAAAGTGCTAATGACCTTGAAATATTAATTAAAGTAAAAGTTATGAATAAACAATTTCTAAATGAGTAAAATGTTTAATGAAATGTAAAACCAGCACTGGCAGAATATTTGAAAGGGTTAAATATAAAAGTTATCTATTTTTGAAAATAATTAGGTATTTTACAACAGAGAATCTAGCAAATATTTGCATTAAAAAAGGTAACAGCTATTAACGATAAAAGATTAAGTTTAAAAGTAATGTACAAGTATAAAATGAAAAGAAATGTAGTTGACCACGTGGTATGTGTATATTCGTCTATCTATCTCTGTAAAAACATAAGAAATGCACAAAAAAATTATATCAGCCACTACATTAGAAAAAGCTTGATAAATATAAATTATAATTTTGGACTTACCACAGCAATTTAAGATAAAAACTGTTAAAAATTAAGAGACGGTAAAGAGATAGGTCCTTGCTTCTCAAGGGTCGGTAACGAAAAGAAGGAAAATCGAGAATAAGAATCGAGCGTTGACATCATATGTCAATTGTCGCAACGATCAACGATCAGAGAAATTTACATCACAGAACTAAATTGGAAGTGGTTACTATGACGGCAGGCGGTAAAATTGAAATTATTTCGTTAAAATCGAAACAGGTCGATAGACATGTTACAATGTTGTTGAGTGTTGCATGGTATTGGTATTAAAATGTAGATGACCAAGCTTTGTTGTAGGGGTAGATTAAGTAGTGGTGATTTAAGATAATTGATATTTTGAATTTAAAATTTTATATGTAAATACTTATATCCTATGCTGTAATTTATGTTAAAAAAATTGTTTAATCTACATTATATTGTTTTTGTCCTTATAAAAAATGTACATGTTGATATTTTGTTGTTTTTATAATTATTGTAACTTTGTAAATGTTTATAACTGTACTTTGCTAGTAAAGACAAACTTCTAGCAGTGTGCAGCCGGTAGAAGACTTTAATTGGAAATTTTGTCTCGTTTGTGATGTCTTCCACCGGTGGAGAATATTTTCGATCGGTTGTGAACATGTTTCAACCGTTGATTATATTTTCTGCTGGCTGTGACATCTTCCAAGCTTGAGGGGAATCCCTCCATCTACAAGGAACAACAACTTCCATGATCGCTTTTCAAAACTAAAGATTTTCGAAAAAAATATTGTTTCGATATAAAAAATGCTCAAATTTTTTTACAGAATCTGGCCAAAAAAACGAACGATTGGGAAGAGACGTACTAACCACAAAATTTGGTGTAATGGATCATTCAAAAACTGTAAAAATTCCTTTATTGTACTATATTGTACCAGCATTCCAGAATTTTTATTAATATTTATACATTTTCACAAATAAAAGATCAAATATATCTTAATTGCTTTAATTACTATTATTCAGTGACCAAAGATAGAAAACGCTTTCTTACCTCTAGTTTTTGGGGTCGAATACCTTCTGCAGGCTCTAAATACATTAATAATTGTGATAACATGGGAGCTATAAATAAGACTATTTTCGATAGGTTCTCGACTAGCGGAAATTCCTAAGCATAATCTATAGATTGCCGAGCATACTTCTCGCCTTACCGCTGGTTCTGGATCTTCCAGTACCTAGAATATTTTTTTCGATATGTAAGAAATATGACCAAATAGTTTCAGTTGCAGTCAATAAAGGAAGTTGATAATAATACTAGTATGAAAATTGAATAGATGAGGCTTTTACTATTTACATGGAAATAAAAAAAGAAAGAATGTGTCTAAATATGGGATTAACTAAAGTATCAGTCACAACAATCCTACAGGAACCATTCTAGGAAAAAGGTTTAATAAGGGAGAATTGTTGATATCTATTTGGTCGTTAAGAAGATTATCTGAATATTTGTTTTTATTTACCTCAAGGGCTTCTAAAAGATTGAATTTGAAGATTTAGGTTCTATATGCAAAATTTCAAAATTTTAATCGAAAGAGTATTGGTTTGCTAATAAATGATTTGAGTAGTTGGAATCTGATTTTTGGTTGTTATAGCTTCGTTTGTGTTCTGAAATTCTAGTTTTAAAATTCCTAAAAGTTCTACCTATATAAATTTTATCACAGTTGTCATTTTACCACATTTAAATTTATAAATTCCTGATTTATTTAGTTTTGAAGATTTGAATTTGTTGTTTTTAATGAATTTGGATAAATTGTTGTCGGTTTTGAAGCAAATATTCAAGTCTAAAGTTTCTAAAAATGATTTGATTTTCAAGGATGGTATTCCAATGTTTGTTAAGCCAAAAAGATATCAACAATTCCCCCTTATTAAACCTTTATGCCTAGAAAGGTTGCTGTAGGATTGTTGTAAATGAATTTCTCCAGGTAAACTTGTTAAATACTGCAGTTAATCCCATATTTAGACACATTTTTTTTCCTTTTTCTATTTTATTTACATGTAAATAGATCATAATTTTATTGTTAATATCCGTAAAATTGATGATTAAGGCACTGTATAAATTGAAAATATCTCATTATACCTTCATTCGTTTGATAAAGCTACTGTAATAGCCAATCGCATCTCAACTTTAAGTTGACTTTAAGTTGAAATATTATGTAGATTTAAACAAATTAAAATTGTTTCATTTCATAATTTAATACTAGTATAACTTACCAACCTTTGCAGCCAATCCGAAAAGTCACTAGACTGAAACAATTCCACTCGAGCTTCTTCACAACAATGTAACCAAGACACCAACAAAGCCATTGCGTAGTGAATCACTTGAGCCCTACCCCAGAATCCAGTTTTATAATGGTTAACGTCTTTAGGCCTAGAAGCTTCTTTTAATATACTCGTAACACGCTTTTTAGTAACTAATCTGGTTACTTTTAGTGATGTGAATAAAGCTTTTCAAATTACTCCCACTGGTTATTAAATGAACTATAGTAGAAATGACGTAGGAAATTCAAAAATAAACAAAAATTAATTAAATTAAATTTATTTCAAGGAATAAGATTATAAACTTTAAAATTATTAAAAATTTTTAGTCCAAAGTTTAACCACGTCTTCATAAACATATTTAGTAGGATTTCCTACAGGGTTTTCCAAGACAATAGTTCCACAAACTCCTTTTTCCTCAAAATTTAATATCTTGCAAAACGGTCCAGCTGTACCATTAGGCAAATCAATATTTTTATCTACAGGAACAACAAAAACCACTCCACCGTTAACTTTTTCCAAATTATTTCCAATTTCATTCCCGTCGTTCAATAACAATTTAAAGTTTTCAACATTAAACAACTTATTCACTTCTTCTTTGAAGTCTTTCAACGATAGTTTCTTATTTCCAATTTCCAACAGTACCAAACCTTTTTTAGATCCCTTACAATACCGCGATTCCAAACCTACCAGCTGGATATTAACCCATTTAACAAAAGGAAGTTGTACGTTACTATTTTTCGTTAAAACTATCTCAATTTCAAAATCTTTCAACTTTTGTTTTTCCTCAATAATTACATCATCAGATATTTTCTTCGTTTCTAATTGTTTAAAAGGAGTTTTAAGAGAATTTTCGATAAACTCTTTATATTCTTCAGCTACTCTACTTAAATCCCCTGCGGTTTTATAAAACACAGCGATTTCATCGGTAGGAACTAAATGTGCTTTTTTTCTTAATTTCTGTACTCGATTTATAATTTCTCTAGCGGTTCCTTCGTCCTGCATGGACGAATCAGGAGTTACGTCAATTAAAACCAAAACGTCGTTGTCACTGTTAACTTCATACTGATCGCTGCTTAAACTTTCAGCTTTAAAAATCAATCTTATTTCAGAAACTTCTACGCGTTGTCCGGCAACTTCTCCAAATCCTTTCTCGATTATTTTATTAATTTCCCC
This sequence comes from Galerucella nymphaeae, assembly GCA_963978555.1. Taxonomy (NCBI): domain Eukaryota; kingdom Metazoa; phylum Arthropoda; class Insecta; order Coleoptera; family Chrysomelidae; genus Galerucella; species Galerucella nymphaeae. The sequence goes on from OZ021706.1 coordinate 20,650,936, forward strand.
GTCAGTTAAAGATTTTAGTCCTTGAGTGACTGCTTTGAACTCTTGTTTGAGCCTCGCTCCGAGTACCTTGTGATCAGGTTCAGCTCTTAGAGTTATTCCGAACTTGCTTTTGTCAGTTGTAGTACTAATTTTCCTAACATTCAGCTCGGATAATATATAATCCTGCAACAATATTATATCGTCTAAATATTGTTGGTCTCGATGTACCACAATGATTTCTGGTAGAGGATATTTCACTGGGATAGTTTTACGGTCTCTCACAACCCTTCCTAGTTCTATAACGCTTTGCATGCGAGCAATGGCTCGTTCTATGTCTAAATTGATGAGTGTTTCGTTAGGGGTGGGTAACATTAAATAGTGGATACTGTCGGATTTGGTGTCTAATAGTTGCTTCAAGTATTGGTACATTGTTTCGGATAAAAAGGGTGAGAACGGTGCCATCATTTTAATTATATTCAATAAAACGTTGAAGAGTGTAATTAGAGCTGCGTAAGAATCTTCTTGGCCGTTTTCACCTTTTAGTCTTTTCCTGTTCATGCGCACATACCAGTTGGTTAGGTAGTCGAAGAATTTTGTTAATCTTGGTATGACGTTGTATAAATGATATAGTTCCATTTCTTTTCTCACGTAAAGTAATAAAGATTGCGTAAAGGATAGTATCCACTTGTCCATTATATTTTCGCTTTTAACAATTTTGTCTTCGTAGACAAAGTTTGTGTTGTTGTTTTGTACGTAGATTTCAATGTTTTGCAGTAAAAACCTAAAAGCGTTGTACCAAGGAAGAAAAACGTCTTTAATAACGTCCCTAACGCCGTCTTCTTTAAATCTCAAATTCTCAGCTCTAACCACTGGGGAATTGATCAAATAAAGTCTCAAAGCGTCAGCTCCGTATTTATTCACAATCTCCATGGGATCTGGATAGTTTTTCTTACTCTTGGACATCTTAAAACCGTCGCTGGCTAATACTAAACCGTTGCACACTAGATTTTTAAAGGGAGCTTTACCGAATAGAGCTGTAGAGATGACTGTTAGAGTGTAGAACCAGCCTCGAGTTTGATCGATTCCTTCTGCTATGAAGTTAGCGGGGAAATTGTCGTCGAAATCCTTTATGTTTTCGAAGGGATAGTGAACTTGAGCGTAAGGCATGGAACCTGATTCGAACCAACAATCGAACACTTCAGTTACTCGCTTGAGCGGTGGGTTACCTAGAAAATAGAAAATGCAAATAAATTAAACATATATTGGGCGGAGTAGAATTCAATGAGACATCTGGCGGAAAAAAATGTAATTGTCACAACGAGTAAAACAATAGAGGAGTTCAGTCTAAGGTCAGTGTGGCCAACAAAAAGTGGTTTACAAGAATGACAGTTAATGTATACTGTTTAAAACATAAGATTTTGCATGTTTTTTATCATTGCGAACATTTATATTGCTTTATTAAAATAATGAATACACCCCCGAAGCGTATATCTTGAAATTTAAATTGACTTTTTAGCTGAATACACAACATATCGGTGGCCAATAATCATAGGAACTTCTGGTAAGTCACCGTTTCATTTCTGTTATTAGGTTCAAAGATGGTCGACTGTAACTTTTTTATTTTAAATGGAACACCCTGTATATTAATACATTTTTGAAATCTACGTAATATTTTAGTGTACTTTTGTCTAAAAACTTTTTTCGAAAAATGCACACTTTTTGAGTTATTGATTTTTTTGTAGAAAATTTGACCGTTGAAGACCCTTATAAATTATTTTTTTGCGAGGAGACCCTTGAAGATATGAAAATGGTTTCGGTTCGGTTGCCTTAAGCAAGGTCAAACGTATTCGAATCTATGTTGCAAAATTTTTCATTTTATACAGGGTGTGTATAAAAAGTGTTCAAAGTTTAACTTCATAAATATCAAATTTCTTCATTTTTTTAAATAGAACCACCCTGTTTTTTCTATTTTAATGTAATCAGGAGAAAAAAATAAGGCAAGTTCATGTATACTTTCCTATACCTAAACCTTACCGTTATCCAGATATTAAATGTTTTCTGTAAATTTTTAGATATGCAGGTGTGGTCTAAATTTTGATACAAGCACTAAGAAATAAAAATTATTATGTGAATTTACTTTTAATACATGGTAAATATGACAAATTTTTAACAAGAACATGTGCTTTATTTGCAGTAAGATATCCAGATTGACCGCGATCGAAATCGCACTTTGTTAAAAGAACAATTGACAATTTGAAGCTATTCGGTTCATTTTAAGTAAAAGTTAATCGAGTTAAACCATTTGTGAGAATAAGATATGCTACAAAATTTTATGGAAAATTAAAAGCCAAAGAAAAATAGTCTGATTTTTTTAAGTAAATGTTCAAAATTGCTCCCGTGAACTTCAATGCATTTTTCAACCCTTCTCAGTATACCTTCATTCGTCGCACGCCTAATCATCATCTCAGAAAGGGAATTGAAGGAATTTCGAACTCTTAGCTCTTCTATAGATGTTAACCAATGTCAGTTAAATAAGTGTCATTTATTACAAAGCCTACTAAAAGTATACATGAAAAATTTAAACTTGTTAAAAATATAATAATTTAAAACCTCAAATATCTCGGAAACGACTAAAAGTTGGAATCTGGATAACGGTAAGGTTTAGGTATAGGAAAGTATACATGAACTTGCCTTATTTTTTCCCCTGAATGCATTGAAATAAAAAAACAGGGTGGTTCTATTCAAAAAAATGAAGAAATTTGATATTTATGAAGTTAAACTTTGAACTCTTTTTATACACACCCTGTATAAAATGAAAAAAATTTCAACATAGATTCGAATACGTTTGACCTTGCTTAAGGCAACCGAAGAGAAACCATTTTCATATCTTCAAGAGTCTCCCCGTAAAAAAATAATGTATAAGGGTCTTCAACGGTCAAATTTTTTACAAAAAAATCAATAACTCAAAAAGTGTGCATTTTTCGAAAAAAGTTTTTAGACAAAAGTATACTAAAATATTACGTAGATTCCAAAAATGTATTAATATACAGGGTGTTCCATTTATAATAACAAAGTTACAGTCGACTTCCGGTAGAACCGGTAGTCGGCCATCTTTGAAAATATTCTAGTTGAAAAGATCGTATCCGAAAACCCAAACGTAGAAATTTTCATGATTTTACTATAAGTATTTTGCCATATACAGATAGTTTTCACTCGTCGCGGGACTCTCTGTATAATAACGAAATAAACAAACACCCTGTAAACAATGAACTTTCCTAAAACTTTAATACCGTAAACTTTGTCACATATTTCCAATAAAAATAAAACTCTACCCGCTCCCCTTTACTTTTTTATTTTTATTTTTTGTTATCCTAAATAGTACATTTGAACTTACCTGGTATACGACTAGGAATTTCTATATCATCGACTACTTCTCGATGTAAATCTTTGACTTTTTTCCCACTAAGTTCTTCTAGTTCAGCAATACTGCCAACACAAATTAATTCACTACCATCGGCTGATGACCAAATTGGAATAGGCGTACCCCAATATCTAAAACAATAACAGTTGAGATGAGAAAAAGTGATTTTTCAACTCACTGCTTTTACCTATTTCTACTGACCGACCAATCTCTAGCTTCTTTTAACCAATTAGCAAATCGTTTGTCTCTAACAAATTCCGGAACCCAGTAAGTATCAGCCGTTACACTTTGAAGTTGATCCCTCATATGTTCAACTCGAATAAACCATGAAGGTACTGCTCGATATATAAGAGGAGTGTCAGATCTCCAACAAAACGGATAACTATGCTTTATCTAAAAAATAAAAAAAATTTAGGAATTTTTCCAAACTTTTATTCACAAATAATATTACCTGAGACTGATGTACAAGTTTTCCCATTTCCTTCAACTTGGAAATAATGTTTTTATCAGCATCTTTCACGTATTGCCCCAAGAAATCAGTTACAGGCTCTACAAAGCACCCCCGAGCATCAATGGGGCATATTGGATCTTGATCTCTTACAATAGCTCCGTTAGCTAAGCAAACTCTGTTGTCATCTTCACCGAAATATGGAGCTTGATGTACAATACCAGTGCCTGACTCTGCAGTAACGTAATCGTCAACAAAAACTCTAAAACCCTTATCTTTTAAATGAGAGAAATAATTGAAGATAGGTTCGTATTTTAAGCCTTTTAGATCTTTACCAGGAAAAGTTTTTATTACTTTTACATCATCAGCAGAAAAGATAGATTCTATACGACATTCTAGCATTATGTAGATTTTGTTAGTACTTATCTGCTGGAATCTAGCGTAGATTAGTTCAGGGTGAACGCAAGCTGCTAAGTTGCTTGGAAGAGTCCAAGGAGTTGTTGTCCATACTAGTAAAGCAGCTCCTAAAATGATATACCTAGTGCTGATAATTTTTTAACCAAATTTTGCATAAACTTACCTTCTTTGTCATCTATAAGCGGTAGGCTAACAGTAACAGCAGGGTCTACAACGTCTTTGTAATTCTGTCCAGTTTCAAAGTTTGACAAGGGAGTATTGCAAGTTGTTGAATAAGGCATTACTTTATTTCCTTTATATACTAATCCTTTGAGATACAGTTGTTTAAATATCCACCAGAGAGTTTCCATAAACCAAGGATATAATGTTTTATAATCATTTTTAAAATCTGAAAAGTTTTAGATGTAGTACAAATAGTTTTACAATTTTTTTTCTTTTACCAATCCAACGTCCAATTCTTCCAACTATTTTTTCCCAATCTTCGCTATATCTCATAACAATCTTTCTACATTCAGCATTATAATTTGCAATACCCATTTTCATTACATCATCTGGTCCTTTTATACCTAGTTTTTTATCAATTTCATATTCTACTGGTAAACCATGGCAATCCCAACCAAATCTTCTTTCTACATGAAAACCTTGTTGATGAGCATAGCGGGTCACAACATCTTTTATAGTACCAGCAAGTATATGTCCATAATGTGGTAATCCAGTAGCAAAAGGTGGTCCATCATAGAAAGTATACCTATGAACATTGAATGATATAACTGAGTGTTTAAAAAGATGCATATACCTCACATAAATATATACAATACAGATAGTCTTACTTGGGTTTTCCTTTGGATTGCTTGAGACAGGTTCTGAAGGCATCGATTTCCTTCCAGTAGGCTAATATTTTTTCTTCTTCAGCAGGAAAGTTGACTGTTTCCGGTACTCTTGGGATTTGTGAAGTTTTTGTTTCAGCCATATTTATTTTTCCAGATATAATATTTTTATATGAGCAATCTATGATTATTATAAAGCTGTATCAGCATTTCACCTTATTTCCATATGCGGCAGTGTCAAAGCATAACCTCAATTATTTCAATTCAACGTGGCTGTCAAAGTTATAATAAGTAGGCAACCAATTATTCATTGAAGTATTTGTTGTAGTATAAGCAAAGACCAGAAAAGGCAAAAATAATTATATTTTTAGGTACTTTAATATAAATTATAAAGCACCTTCACCTACTAAATTCAGCAAAAATGAAGTATATGGATAGGGAAAAATAAATACAAAAGTGCATCATTTACAATAAGTTTATTAAAGACACATAATATATCTTCTTCATTTAAATAGCAGTCATGGATTGTTTCGCTATCAACTCATTTATAATGTCTCGAAATGGTGGAAGTAATTTATTTCCATTGATATAATCATTAATAGCCTGAAACAAAAAAATCAATATCAACATAATAAATTTGAGGGACAGCCAGCAGACTCGACCTGATTAATGTAAACCAACCTTTACAAATGTACTTACTTCCTCTAGGAAATGTTCGTCTTCTTCCCATACAATCTTTACGATTTCAGGAGTTATAGTTCTGAGAGCTTTATTAAATAAATCTTGAATATCTGCACCATCCATAAAGTTATGAAATATTATCTAAAAATTCAACATTATTACAGCCACTAAAGAATCATTAAAATAATTAGAAGCGAGTGACGTCACACATTTGTAAACATCTTTTGACATTTTATAAATCGCCGCCATATTGTGTTAACAGTAAATATAAAAAATATGTTACCGGAGTTTCCTGTACATCAACGTCTATTTTTATTTTGGAGCAAATTGACGTATGGTTTAGGTACAGGCCTAAAATACTGAAAGATACCGAAAAATTGTAAAGTTGAATCCTAAAAATAAAGGACATAAACATATTGATGCACTTTAGCAGTTATTAATTTAAAATACTTACACACAATCTCCGTCACCGTAAATATCGAATAAATCTCCTATATTTCCAGACATGGAATAGTTTGCTAAAATTGTTAGATTGGGATACGTAACAATAAATAAATGATCAGAGTCCCTCGATGTTTTTGGATTATCCATCCAAATAGATATATTTGTAAGTTCACCTGACAATCTACAAATACAAAAATTCAAACAAGGACTTTGCACCAAATACTTGGAAAATGAGAGCAAGATTAAAAGTAATTATAGTCCTGATAGACCCTGTAGACTAGGGTTTGTATGTATGTATTTTTGGGGTAACATTCACTGAGACCTGAAAGATCTATTGTGTCCCCTTACTTCTACTTGGTTTCTGAGGAGAGTCTCTGAAACTAGTAGCTCCTTTAGTCCTATTTCCTGGAGGAATTTTAGGACATCTGCAGGCTTCAACTTAGGCAAATGTTCCTCTTCTATCCAGTAATCTCCCAGGTACTGTGCTCTAGGATTCTGGAGGTTTCTTCTTCCATGCCACAAAATCTGCATTTTTCCTCCATTATTTTGAGCTTTTTCAGGTGCCCAATGCCCATTCAGGCGACAATGGCGTATACATTGGCTTTTTAGAAGTTTTATTAAAAAAATGAACCTCCTAGTGGTAAAATGTTTCATATCTACTTACTTTACATCAAACTGATCTATATTAAAATCAGTCTTGTTATAATAATAGGGTTGAGGATCTGGAGTTGGATCTGTAATAAATAAAAATGTCTAGAGATGGGAGGTTTTGATATGATATGAAACAAAAAATATGGTTGAGCTTATCTAGTACACTCGAGATTTGCTAAACAGTTTATTGAAAATTATAATTCTAAATTTATTAATAAAGAAGTTTATATTTACCATCGTTATTTCTCAGTCTGTTGTTATTAAAATTGTAACATACATTTATAGTCGCGTCAGCGAATATAACAGCTTTCAATAAAAATAATAGAACCGAATGTCCTTTCCTAAAAAAAAATAAACGTTACAGTCATGAATTAGAATTTTTTAGTGAATTTATATGAAATATAAGAAATAACATGCACTAACATTTTGTCTCACTAAACGTTAAACTTGAGTAAATGAAATATTATGTTTATCTTATCTTCTGAATAAATATAAGTGGTTTTTTAATATAATTTTTCCACGTGTGTTGCCAACTGAAAACTGGCCAAATAGTAACAGACAAGTTCGTGTAACAGGCACCTAAATGTCTACACTGCAATAGGGTATTTTCTAATTCATTTACTCATACGACGGCCATCTCTGGTTCTTTTTATGAAACTTATGTAAAGTGTGTTGCCTATTTCTCAAAAAAAATAGAATATTACAATTTTAATTATTTTCTGATTTTTTGGTCCAATTTAGAACTTGTCTGACGAAAGGTAAGTAATTATAATTTTAATGAAGGTATTGTAAATTATAAATATCCAATTAACGACTTGAAGTTCTTAAACTAGTTTATTAGAGACTTTATAAAGTTTTAAAGTTATAGATTAATTACCCTAATTTTCATTTATAAGCCAGTTATTTAGTATAATAGTAGTCTTTTCAACCCTTACGAGGTAGAATATAACGAATCTACTGAGAATGGAGCATCTACGTATAATAAAAGCTTTGATGCTCTTATCAGGTTCGTGGAGAGCCAAAATGACTTCGCTAAATCCATTTCAACGATATTTATACGAGGGGTACTCTATAATTATGAATATATATTTAATTTCTTTCGTGGTTTCATTATATTTGGGAGTTATACCGATTTGGCATAATGATCCGAAGAAACTCGTACAAGCCATACCAATTATTATTTTGTGTACTATTATTTTGATTAAAGCTGCTATAAGTCAAAGAAAGAAGATTACAGAGATGATAAGGTAAGAATGGAAAATGTATTATCATACTTAACCATAAAAAGGTTTTAACCGCAACAAACCCTACAAAAATCGAAGGGTTAGGTTAGGTATACAAGGAAAAGTAAAAGAAATTCAACAAAATCGGGAGCTCAGTGTTAACTCGATTGTAGCTCCACCTACAAAAGGTAAAACAAACAAGAAATTTCATCGGAATCAATCCTGCAATTCAGTAGGAATATCATTTAGTTTTTTCCAGTAAAATTGAAAAGCAGGAAAAAGAAATGAACCATTGGGACGAAGCTGTTATCGATATCTACTCAAAAAATGCCAGATATACACAGCTACTGTCGCTGTTCATGTTCACTGCTTCCACACTATGCGGAGTTACACTTGTTGCGACAAAATTTATTGGTAAGAAAAGTTTCCTATCAGTCTTTATAGCAATTATATGACGGATTACACCAAATAGGAAACTAACACAGTCTTTAGCGGTATCTTCACTAATTAATGAACATTTAATCGGACACATAACCCTCATAATCACTAACCTCTACCCTTCGCGCCACAAAAGAAAGATGAAGTCTTCTGTCACTCTTCTTTTTTTCTTGGCACGAAACACATCATTGTTACATCCACACTAAACTAGTCGCGCGAAATTTAAAAGGCTTTTATACCAGAATACTCCTTCGCAAAAATATATGTATGTGATGATACTATTTTAGTTTACGAACAGCAGGTTAAAGCGGCAAAAATGGGACTATTGAACGTTACACTTATCGAAAAACCGATGCCTTACATAGTATGGAGACCAGTGGATGAAGTGAAGCATTATTGGACGGCTTTTTCAATAGATGTGTTGTCTGCCGCAGTTGGTTGTACGTTCAATACAATAACACAGTTGATATTCATATCTTTGATGACTTATATATCTGGTCAACTGAAGATATTGCAGTATAACTTCCGAAACTTCGGTGCTATCTGCGCTAATTTGGAAGGATGCGATGAAAAATTATTGGCGTTGAGAAGTCTTATAATGAAACATTTCGAAATAATTTCGTAAGTGACATAATCAGCTTTTTGTCACTTGAGATTGTTACTTTTTTTTGTTCTAGTTTTGTCAAAGATTTAGATCAGAATATGAAATATCTTTTAATGCTGGAATTTACCATGAATTCCTTCCAAATAACTGGAATTTTCTATGAACTAATAATGGTGAGTGTTGATTTGGTAAAAGTATTCTTGTGGGTGTTCCTCTATCATCACCAAAAACAAAAAACCTTCTACAACATTTCTATGTCTATTAGAATTGTACAGGAAGCTCCAAATAGCCCTGCCCTTCGTTCTCATTCTTATTCTGAAAGCGTAAAGCTACCTGCTTTCTCATTTTACTAATTTTATTCTTCCCAAGCCGTCAGTATGAACTTCTTCTGTCAGTACCGACTCCCAGGAATTCCAAATGATAAAGACAGCAATCAGTTCAATCCACTCCCAAATAAATACAGCTATAGATCTATGATCTCAAAATACAGATTTAAAAAAGGTGGTTCGACCCAAGGATATTAGATGAGAATAGGATGGATTATTCCCATAAGAGCAACGCTAGCCGTTTGGGTAACCAGTGACGTCACAGCTTCGTTCTTTTGTCGACATTGGTGTTCCATCAATTATATGTCTATCTTCTCTTCCTCTGTGTAATAAACAAAGACAGATTTCGAACTGTAATGTAATAAGTGTAACTATTGATAATTGCAACAGCTGTTTCTAAGACGAAACTCTTCAAGGATATTAGTGTTGTATTATTTTCATGTAAAAATGCCAGTTTTGTCCTGTTATAATTGCAGATTAATAAAAATGAGTATAAAATTGAATCAACCATTTCAAAAACCTCATAAATCACACAATTAGAGTTTTTTTAGGAATCAATAAAAGCTATTTCATACACTAACAAAGTACTTTTTTACTCTAAATTTAGTACATATTTGAGTTGCAAAAATTTAAAATATTGAATAAACCTACCTACACAGTTTATAAATAATAATAATAATGAAAGAAACCTGAAAAACTGATCATGACATGTTGTTTTAGCAAAAAATAGGGTAAGTGGAACATAATTTAAAATAGTAATTTTTTTTATTGCTTATTGAAAATTACACTTAAAAATTTGTCATGTTATACTATCTAAGGTGCGTAAACATATTCTCCATCATTCTTATCCGGGTTATCTTAAACATTTGCAGTTAGCCAACTGAAAATGCTATTACACAATGGCTTATGTTTGTCCAGAATACTATCCCCTGAACTTGCTTTTAAATTGCCCAATTAATTATTATTATTTAAAGTAAAAGGAATATGTCTTTTGACTTACATGATTTATACCCAGAATGATTATAATATCATGAAAAAAACATGTTGAAAAATTTTGCTTATATATTAAATACTTTATTTTTTGTTATTAAAATTTAAAAAATAAATAAATAACACCACGAATTTCACAGTTTCAAAATTCGCGCAAGGCGACGCGCGCATGGGTAACCAGTGACGTCATCAAACTCGGCTGACACTTTTCAGCTTTTAATCAATCCTATTCTCATCTAATATCCTTGGGTTCGACCGAAGAAAGTGAGGTTATAGTCAACTAGTATTTCTGTATTTCTTTTAGTTTGAACGCGATTTAATGTTGATATTTAGACTGACTTATTTGAGCTGTATGGTACTACAAATTTTTTTATTAGCTTGGCACGCTAATGAAGTCAGTATTCAGGTAAGATTTCGAGAAAAAATTGTATTGTATCACATCTACAAATGTTATTTTTCTACATTAATGCAAAAAACCGGCTATGAATAAGTACTGACAAGGTGGAGGCCATAAAGATACAAAAAAAGAAGAACGGTTTGATCTAATTTTCCAGTTTTTGCATGAATTTAGAAAAAACATTGTATGCAGCTTGTGCAAAACGTGTTTTTTGCACTTGTTGCATGAATAACTAATTAATTTCAGAGCATCGAAGTCGCATACGCTATTTACGATAGCGAATGGTACGATTTGCCGAAAAAAATTAAAGAAATGCTTTTGTTTATGATGTTACGAGCACAAAAACCGCTCACTATATCCGTTGGACCATTTTTCATACTCTCAAATTCAACAGCTGTCATGGTAAATTTCTTTTCTGTAAATCAGTTTATTAGGTATTCGACCTGCCAGTAAATTCTTACGTCAAGTGTCAACAAATAGGAGCGTTCGTTTGTTAAATCGTTTATCCCTTTTCAATATACAGTAAACAGGTATAGGTAATATGTTTATCCTTCAAAACTTAATCGATAGTTGACTGATGACAGACGTTAGTTTGTATTGATAGGGCTTCCAGCTTAGAACATAAAGTAGTTAGTACTACTTAATGTTCTAAGGTTTGAAGGAATTAATAAAAACAATGGAAGAGATTTACTTTATGTTTTTTATACTTTTTTTAGTCTATGAAAGGAGCATATTCTTATTTAGCAGTTTTAACCAATAGAGGATGATAATAAAACAAACTAGATGAAACATTGACTTGTTTTTAATAAGGAAGAACTAGTTGTGATCACTGCGATGGATAGAGCTTTATTTGTATTGTAGTTTTATGATTATATTATTAAATGCAGCTTTTTTTGTTATTACAAAATTTAAAAAATGTTGGAGATTGGTCTAAATATGATTGACAGAAATGACAGATGGATAGCAGTGCGCTTGTGTAGTAGATCTTATGTTAAATTTGATGGTTTCTTCGAGAAAGTTCTTTATTATTTATTTTAACAAGTGAAAAACAACAAAAGTGACTTATTTTACTTTGATTTTACGTTTAAAATAACAGTTTATAAAAGATTTCAAAAAGAATATAAATAATTTCGCTGAAATTACGAATAATACCAACAGTGCAAACAGGAACAAATAAATATCCATTGAGTATTTTATAAAAAAGGATAAACTTCTTGATTCCGGACTTAAAAAATGCGGGCTGTTATGTCTAACTGCATAATCTATCCAAAAGATGGCTTTTTCTTTGGAACTGTCAGTTTGATCTCTTACTATTTTTGATATAGTTTGCGCATTTGTGCGGTATCTAAAAATATACAAACTAATTAATAATAATTCAGAATAAATAAACATTTTCAAATACATACTCAGTGTTATGTAGAAGCTGATAAATAGTTTCATAGAAATTTTCAGCAGTGATCTTTTCGTAGCTTAAAACTTTACCCCACTTCTGATTTTTTATTTGTTCTGCATATTGAAATTGATCGATCAGAATGGGTATTGCTAAAATCGGCGTTCCACTATGTGCCGCTTCTAAAGTGCTTAAACCTCCACAGTGGCTAATGAATAATTTCGTCTTGTTATTGGCTGAAAAATAATTTAAAAAACAACAGAAAATACTTGTCTAGATTGTAATTACCTAATAGATCACGTTGCGGTAACCATTTTCGTAAAATAACATTTTTAGGCAGATTTTTCAACGAAGATCCATATTTCCATAATACAGTTTCGTTCAATTTTGAAAATACATCAAGAATATCTTGAATTTTTCTCGGATCCATATCTTCAGATTTTATATTCGATCCTAAAGAGAATATTATAATACCATGCTTTGAGTTGTCCACAATTTCTTGGATATCCTGTAAAAAGTTGCAATTGAATGTTTTATTTATCCACTTAGGTTCAATCAAAATATAATTTTAAGGCAGCTTCAACATCCAAACAGTTACTAGAAGCACTACAGAAGCATAGGAAACAAATTAACAATTTATATCCGAGTACAAAAACTTTTGACTACCGCTGTGTGTTCCTAGAGAACATAATATGTATATAGTTCATATAATACCCTTCTTGGAGTGCGTCATCGTTTGTGACGTATATCCGGGCTTTCGGTATGTTAAATAAAATCATCAGGATCGTATTTAGCCATATTTGAAAGGGCTATGATATTAATAATTACCAGCATCTGTTTCTAACTTAAAATACTTGAGATCTTTTAAAATGCTGATGTTTTTTTCGTGTACCTACGTATATTTTTCTATTATTATAAATAAATATAACATAAATAATAATTGACCGTAAACAACAAACGAGAACTGTCAATTGGGCAGTAGAAAAAGATGTAAAACACATTGCCACTACGGAAGATAAGTCTGCATCCTGTTTTGAATTGAAATATATGAAATTGGATCATGGAGCCTTTCTTGAGTGTATTAAACTTACTTGAGGTAATTCCTTTACAGGAGCTATGTGAATACCACCAATAGGGATTATATTATGTGGTAATAATCTAGAATACTGAAAACCTATCACGTTATTAAAAAGAAGAAGGGAAATATGGTCGAGTAGATCATCGAGTGACGCCATGTTGTTGCCGAATGCATCGCTAGCCATTCTATTCCACTCGGGTGTGAATACTCGCTGCCACATGCACTTATCGAGTTCCATGTAAAAATAATTTTGTAGTCTTTGGAAAAAGTTCATTTTAGAAGAGAATTTAGAGTAGATGAAAGGTTCGTAAGATGGATTAACTGTATTGCCGAATACTTCGGATAAATAATTTGGAAGTAAAAAGGCTGTTACACCTATGGTAGGGGGATAGTTAAATTTTTTAATCAAGGGTAATAAACAGTTAAAAGTTAAATCGAATATTAATAAATCGAAAAAATCGCTTGGGTAGTTCAAAATAGTTTTAAATCCTGAAGATTTTAAATTATTGGAACATGTAAGACTTTCGTAATCGTATTTCATCCGAATACTATCAACTACTCCCAATTGATGAATTGTTTCAATATCCACCATCTTTTCCACTTCTTTAGCCACATCTACAAAATAAAGAGCATTTTTATGACTTGCAAGAGCTGTAGTAGGAGGTATTGAAAATAAACTTTGTGCGCACAAACGGCTGAACTGTCTCTTGTCAATCAGATGACACCTGACAGCGGAATCAGTTATCAGTTAGGCAAGTTTTGGTGACTATCAATTTAGTTTTTTAGCGATATATCAACAGTAAATTCATTTTTATGTTAAAAAATTGATGATAAATAATAATAAGTCATCATTCATCACAATCATCTGCTAGGTTTCATCAATATTGATGTGGGGTAGGTGAGGAATATGAGGTTGATGAGGGTGCGTTCTCCCTCTCTACATAACTGTCATAATATTAAATTACCTGCAAGTTTATACATAGTGAAATTTTCATGGACAATATCGGTAGAGGCTTTTAATCCTAGCAAAGTAACATTATGTCCTTTTTCTAACAAAGCCATCACGATTGCATAATTCCAAATTCGATGGCTGGGAGAAGGAACGTCATCTATTATTAAAATATTGTAACAATACACACTACTACAACTTAAAGTTGTTAAAATTGTGAATGCAGCATTGAATATTTGCTTCATGTTCGACGAAATCCTGAAAAAATATCGTGTGTAAAATATTTTATCCACGACTAAAGAAAAACGCACAAATTATTTTTACATATTTAGCTACATAATGATATATATTCTTCACACCAGTGAATAATGAAAAATAATTCACAATCACATTCTATTATTATCAGAATTCACGCTTAAATGAATTAAAATCAATAAATCAAATCGTCTCTTTTAAAACGTCAATACCAAATAATCCAAATCAATTTTGACAGCGCGTCGTTTGAAACGTCAAAATAATGATAGAATCATAATTTTACGTATTATTTAGAGAAAAAATGGACAACAGTAGTCATATTTAGTTATAACTCCCAATTATCATTTATAAATGTAAAAGTTTCGATTAAAACTGTATGTTACGTATCCCTTCTTGAAAATAAACATGTTCTATAGCCTGGTGGTAGAAATAGTTGACTCTGGCGCGGACGATTGGGGTTCGATCCTCACTGGAAGCTTTCTTTTTTTAGTCGTGGAGAAAGTATAGTCTTTTACTTGTGTAGAATGGCTAATATTCACTTGGATGATTCGAAAACTCACTCGCTGCGCTCGCTCGTTTTGGAAACTTCATCCACGTGAATAACAACCATCATTATGCACTCGTTGAAGAATATACTATTATCTTGGCCCTATTACTGACATATTAAATGCAAAAAACTAAAAGTTTCCAAGCGGGTTTCCGAAATTATCAATTTTTTCAGTAGTCAGGCGAAAGAGCTTTACATTTAAAAATGGAAAATAAGCGAATATTTACCTAATTTAGGAAAAAAATGAAGCAAACTTTGATAGTGGTGACAAGAATATTCAAAAGCAGTACTCTTTTTTTCACTGTACACTTCGATTACATTACGTATAATGGATAATTAGATTGTATTATATTGACCTTGACATCACATAATCTATAACAAACTTAATATTTTCTTATCTGAAACATTGACGCTTCAAAAAGTGAAAAATAATTTATCAGTAATTTACGTAGCTTTTGAAGTGACATATTTAACTGAAAAACATATATTTTAATTATTTTAATTATGACAGGAACTCGAAAAAAAGAATTTTTTTCTTCGCGATATTATTACAAAAGAAATTTATATGATGAAAATCAGTTCGAAAAGAGGTTTGGTACCATTCCAATTTCTAGAAGAAAATAGGACCTACTTAAGTGGATAGCTACTTTGCTAAAATATTATGAACACTTTTACAATAATTTGTTTCAAAACTTTAGGTAGTTATAAATTTGTTTTGAAGGTATTTTTTCTTAGAAAAGGAATTCCTGTTAAAGAAAATAATAATAAATAGGATTAGCAATCCTTTTCTTATCCTTATAATTTAATTCTAGCTAGACATAAAATAGGAAGACAAGTCAAAAGTTTCACCAAAAAAGAGATAAGGAAGTGGTTGAATCGGTTGATCCATTTCCTTTTGAAAATAAATAGAGATAATAATAATTATAATTATATAAATTATTATAGTCTGTTGAAGGCATTCGTAACAAAAAAAAATGGTTGAAACTGGTTATTACACCGTGAATAATGCTGGAAGAGAAGATTCGATCAAAAGTTTTATTTGTGCTCTTTTGGTGTTTTTGGCAATGTTGATTTTGATATATTTGATGCTTTTTGCATTAGGAGATCGAAAAGGTACACGGGATGATAATAAAATAGTGAGTATGTTTTACTTTTCATTTTCCCGTTCAATGCAAAAAGCTAGCAGATTTTTCTATCTATTTTTTGAAACTAGCTTAGGTTTCTCTTGGTTTCTCTCATTCATTAAGGCGTCCAAAAAACATACAGAAATATTAAAAATAAGGAAAAGCCATTTTGTCTTATGCTGACACAGTTTTAAAAAATAATATGGTGATTATTAGTGATGAAACATCCAAAAAAGAATTTAAGAAACGCGAAAAATAATCTTACAATGCCATACTTTAAAAATTTGACAGTACTTATCTACGAATTATAATATATTATTATTAAAAATTAAAAAAATATACTATGTATTATGATTGATATTAACGATTGCCTTTTATTTCAGGACACTCCTTACAATGAAAATTATAAAGGGTAAGCATAAGAATTAATTTAGTAAATTTATGTAGGAGCATGCGTCTTTGACATGCTAATGTCGTGCTGCTTGTTTTTCTAAAAAATACTTGAACCTTCGATATTTTAAATCAAAATATGATAAACTGTCTAATCTAAGTTTGCTTTTCTCTATTGTAGCTCTAATGAATCAAGTATTACACAGCGTTCAATTGTTACGACAAAAAATACTAAAGAATCAGTTGAGCAAACCACAAATATGAGTACCCCAGCGAGTACTTTCACTACAAAATCAACTACACAGAAAACGACTGAATCATCTAGTACAATATCTGCGAATATATCTATCGGTACCAGTACTACTATAGAGTCTGGAACAAGTACTTCGCAGTCAACAACGACGGAAATAAGTGATGTAGGTGAGGCAGATATCCCACGGCCTACAATAAGCGATGATACCTTGAAGAGTGATGATGTAAGTACAAATGAAGCTCCTGGTTTATTTATGTCTGAATGGATTACAGCCTCTAATACACAGATACCGAATCTACCATCTCGTATAATATCTGCAACTGAATCTACCGGTTCTACCTTGAATAATCATACTACAAATGGAACAGGTACTACGGAGTGGGCTCCAAAAATAGATGATATTGAACATAGTACCATACCTGAAGGGGTTACAACCTCGAATACACTGAAACCGAATCTACCATCTCGTATAATATCTGCAACTGAATCAACCGGTTCTACCTTGAATAATCATACTACAAATGAAACAGGTACTACAGAGTCTACTCCAAAAATAGATGATATTGAACATAGAACCATATCTGAAGGGATTACAGCCTCTAATACACAGAAAACAAATCTACCATCTCGTATAATATCTGCAACTGAATCTACCGTTTCCATCTTGAATAATCATACTACAAATGGAACAGGTACTACAGAGTCTACTTCAAAAATAGATGACATTGAACATAGTACCATATCTGAAGGGATTACAGCCTCTAATACAGATAAACCGAATCTACCATCTCGTATAATATCTGCAACTGAATCAACCGGTTCTACCTTGAATAATCATACTACAAATGAAACAGGTACTACAGAGTCTACTCCAAAAATAGATGATATTGAACATAGAACCATATCTGAAGGGATTACAGCCTCTAATACACAGAAAACAAATCTACCATCTCGTATAATATCTGCAACTGAATCTACCGTTTCCATCTTGAATAATCATACTACAAATGGAACAGGTACTACAGAGTCTACTTCAAAAATAGATGACATTGAACATAGTAACATATCTGAAGGGATTACAGCCTCTAATACAGATAAACCGAATCTACCATCTCGTATAATATCTGCAACTGAATCTACCGGTTCCACCTTGAATAATCATACTACAAATGGAACAGGTACCACAGAGTCTACTCCAAAAATAGATGATATTGAACATAGTACCATATCTGAAGGGATTACAGTCTCTAATACACAGAAAACGAATCTACCATCCCGTATAATATCTGCAACTGAATCTATCGGTTCCACTACTACTATAGAGTCTGGAACAGGTAGTACGCAGTCAACAACGACGGAAATAAGTGATGTAGGCGAGGCAGATATCCCACGGCCTACAATAAGCGACGCCACCTTGGAGAGTGATGGTGTAAGTTCTACTAAAGAAACCACACCAAGCATATTCCTTGAATCAGGTACTTTTTTTAATATTATTATATAATTGAAAACTTCTTTTAGGTACTTCTTTGAGATGCTTCCCCCTATAAAGAATTTAAAATCACAATTCTCATGTTCATCATTATGATTAGGTTTATGAATTATGTTCACTATATAGTGTGTCCCATGAGAAATGATACATATCATAACAAAAATATAGTTGGAATCTGATACTTTTCACGTCATATTTTTAATTTTTAGCATGAAACATGACAGAGGCACAACGGTTAAGAATAATTTGTCCGCTAAGTTGGTCGTCCATTTTGGAACCGTCTGTAAACCAGCTCATGTCCACCATAAGTGAGGTTTCGAAAAAAATAGGATAGTATTTATTGTGCCTCCAAAGCTAGGACACTCCGTATTTTAGGGATCTTTTTGATGGAATATTGACGCTGAAATGAAGGACCAAATTGGATTCTTCCAGCTGCATTTCAAGGACATTTGATTTAAGGAGTGTTTTGAATTAAAAAAAATAAATTTTCATGTACATAAAGGAAAATAATTTCTTCCGCATCCTCATTTTTTCTCAAAAGATAAGGCAATTAAAAACAAATCGATAAGGTACCAACAAACTTCCTTACATAAAATGCAATTTTTATAGTCGTTTAATAGTGGTTGAGAACTGAATATGGACGAGGGCACAGGCACATACGGAATAACTAAAACCGTTACAAAAAGAACGGTTAGAAATGGAAATACGGGATACAAAAGTTTACTTTGTGTTCTTTTGGTTTTTTTGGTAGTGTTGATTTTGATATCTTTGTTGATGTACGGCTTAAGATATTTCAATAATTCCAATCTAGTCAAGGTAAATCATTTTCTAACCTTATTCTAAAATGTTGGTCAAATGTTCTTAATTTCAGGATAAATCAGAAAATGAAAATATTTTTGGACGCATAAGAGGGTGAGTTTGAGAATATTTAGTAATAAAATGATATGATACATTGTTGGTAGGTATTAGAAATATTCAAAGGTAAGGTAAGGATTTTTGGAGCGGTCAAAAATTGTTTACAAAGTGAGAGCTTGTACAGACTGTACGGTATCCGTAGAAAAATTTGCGGTAAATTCAAAATGTTCAGAGAAAAGTCCAAAAAAGCCTGATTTTTTATACAAAAAGCGGAGGCAAAGTATGACTACATGAAAAAACATACATATATATAAATAGAAATTAGGGTCTTTCAGAAATTTTCTTTCCCACAGTTTTCACTCAACGCTCTGTTCATATTAAACGGAATGTTGTTAACTGTTCTTCTAACACTTTTAACACAATCCATCAGTATATATTTCAAGTTCAGAGTAATCATTTCACTTACATATTTACTTCCTCTTCAAAAAGGGATGATAAAGTTACTATTTCCCCTTCCCCTTCTTGAAAAAAATCTGTATATGCGTTACAAACAACATTGAATGCCAGTTTTATGTAGGAAATGAACATCCGTAAACAACTATGTTCTTTAATTGATGACGCATAGGAAACTTTCCTCCATAATCATAGAAAAAAATTCAATGTAATGTTATCTGAACTAAGTTTTTTTTTTGAATTGAGGTAAGGAATATAAGTAGAAAAATTTATCTTTGCACTTGAAAATTTGATACAAAATATGAGGCGCAAAAACAAATTGTAGAAGAGATGATGAAGATGATTTTGAAGTTTTGCCTAATACAAGAAGCCGAAATCTACTGGTACGCCAGTATGGAAGCCAGAGCGACTAAGCTCTTTATTTGTTTCGATCCCGCGATGAGTAGATAAGATTCTTTACAACGATCCATCGGTTTTTGCAGGGTTTGTCTATTTGCTGCATCTGTATCTGTAGAAAAGGAAGGGTGAGTGTAGGCTCACAGCACTCAGGCCACATGCAACCCATTGTACATCCTCCTCTCCTCTACTTTATATCGGCAGGTGTAGCCCAAGACTCACCGAACACACACTCTCTTATTGACGATAACTCCGGACACTAGCATAAGACATGCCTGACAGTTTCATCTTCCTGACTTCCTGTTCACACATCCTGCATAGATGTGTGTCCACTAGCCTCATAGTATGGAGGTGTTTTGTTAGTTGATAGTGGCAAGTCAGAAATCCTACTGTTAAACGTAGGTTTTTCCTGGTCATCGCCAAATATTTCTTAGGTTAGGATGGTCCTGGCAAGTCTGCATCCTTTGATTCCATCCCATCTCTTAAGGTATTGAGCATGGGGTAACGTCTGGCTAGTTCCGCAATTGTCGAAGTCATTAGGCCGTAGGTGTCACACACTTTGTCTGTTCAAAAGGCTAATAGAGCTTGTCTACTATCAGTGCAGACTGTTATGTTTTTTCCAGTAATTCCTTTCCTATTTAATTCTTTTGTGGCAATTGAGATACCAGCCAGTTCTGTTTGAACCACGCTGGTATTGTTTCCCATTCCCCACTTAATCCTTAGGCTTATAGTGCTCTGGAGTAAACTTCACATCCTGAGCCTTCTGTCTAAATCCTGAACCTGTCGATTTGCTTCAGATAACCTTTTCTGCTCGATGGAATGAAAATGGAGTTACACTATCCATTTTTTTATTAAGCCAGAGCGAATTTAAGAAAATTAAAAGTGCATTTGAACTTATTTTTCAACGACCTTTCCAAATCTGTTATTATTTTTAATGAACGTTATTTGGTAGAAAAGTTAGCTCGCGTTTGACAGTTTTTGTACAGGAAACCCTGTGTCGCATCTTATGAATAACACAGTGTATATTATATTCCCCACCATTTCTAGATCTTTTATATTTTTCAGTGGAAGCTTTGACGAGCAACAAAAGAATTTACCAGCAGTACCTTTACCAACAGTAAAAGAAGTAATAACCAACCTTACTATAAACTCGAGTGCCAATTTTACGATACTCCTTCCATTAAAAAACAACGGAAAATTCAACACAAATGAAGTAACTACAGAGTCTGATGAAAATGATATTTTTCAATCTCAATCAAACGAAGAAACCACATCATCATTTCCCACCAATACTTTTTCTTTTTTCAAAGTAATTCCCTATAACCACACTATAATACTACCTGTAACCTTCAACGTACTGACTACTGAACGTCCTGAAACCGATACTACTACTAATAAACCCGTTACTCCTATTTCTTCAAAAATACCAGTAGTTACTGTTCCAAAATTTAATATATTAGCATCTTTAATGCCCAAAGTGAATACAAGCGTGGGAAAAACTTCTATTCTGCAGTTATCTACTCCTTCAATACCCTTGGTTATAAGTAAATCAGTTGCACCACTACTTCAACCAGAAATTTCAGGTATAGTTAATCCTAGCAATCCCGTACCAACAGGTTTATTTGGCATCAATACAAAACCAATCGGAAAAATTGTCAACAAACAAATTTCTGGACTCACTATTAGAACTGGTGAGTAATATATTAACAATAAGACGTTGAGAGATAATTGTTTATATATTTTTTATTTTAGCTAATAATCCACAAGCTTGTCTAGAACCTGTTTGTAAGCAAGCAGCTGCCTCTATGTTGGCTGCAAAGAATCACGCTGATCATCTCAATTATTGCGATGATTTCCACTCCGCCATATGTCAAAACCCAGTAAACGATGGCAATAAGGTTTTTTTCCGAAATAATTTCAGAGGAATCATAAAAACTATCAATGCTGCTTCGGGAGGTTCCATTAAATATTTTAACAGTTTTTTCAAGCAATGTAATGATTACGAAAACTCTATAAACAGAATCAACAGAGTTAATGTTTGTAAGTACTTTATCTTTCTCCACTATTTGGAACTTTTTTGCTTTTTCTGGTTCTATTTTAATATTTTTATTGTTTATAGTGAAAGGTACGGGAAGTAGTAGCGTGGAAGATGCAGTAGTAACTTCAATTTTAACTCAATCAATGCCATTTTTTGACGTGGGAATAAATATCCAAAATAACAAATATATTTTCGAGGTAAATATCATAGTTGATTTTAACGTGTATCCAATTCAAAATCATAATAAAGTTTGTCTAAAAATCAATTGCAGAAGCTAAAACATTTGTTCATACATCAAAAGAGTTGTCTATTTCCTTTAATTTTGCCGTTATTGTAGAAAAAAAAAACGTTAAAACAACAGGGGCCTGACAACAATTAGCGAACCGTGAAAATCTTGAAGGATTTTCCGCAGCTGAGGCTAACCACCGACTTCTGTAGCACACTACCACTATCTGGAAATTTTGCCAAACTTTCTAGTTTTCCAATTAGTGGTAGAGATCTTTATCGAGTCCAACTTTATGTTAAAATACTTTTTCTCAGTGTGATTCGAGTAAACCTGTAAGCACTTTCGCCGGGCATGTCTACATTATTATACCTCGTTGTTCTTATTGCTTCACAGAATATTTAATTTGAAATAAGATAGTAACAGTGCCGAGGTGGTTATTTCATTTCAGATGACATTACCGGGCTTGAATTATCTAAAAACGAATATAATAGGATGGTCGTTGAGGGACCAAATTATAGAAAGCTGTATCGCGGAGATATCGGATGGCGTATCATTGAATATTGTTGAATTGGATGGTATATCAAATAAAATAGATGATTGTATTAACGATCTTACATCTCGATATCTAAAAGACTTTTTGGCTGAGCTAGAACCGATTAGTAAGCTACCAGGTATGAGTTTTCTTGGAGGAATTGTAACGAAAATACAAAATATAAATATCAATCCATTCGGAAGGAACCTTAATCCATTTGGAGGTGGTGGCAAAAGTGGAGGGAGCTCTTCTCCATCAAATGCGGTAAATTAATAAATTATATTATTGATTAATAAAGATTTTAACGTATTTTTTTTATAGGGTGACACTAAAAGTGATTTAGTTGTAATTTTGCTTCAAGTACAGGTAAAGTTTACGCTTTATCCTATTATTTACTTCCTTGATAGTTTATTTATAAAAATATTCGAGTGGAAAGGTTGTACGTTCTGTATAGGCTTCTCTACAAATTCTCGAAACTGTGGAGGATTTTTTTTTTTGGAAAATAGATTGATTTTTTTTTTATGAAATTATGAATCTTTTGATTTGTAGAAAAGTTGGACATTGTATCGTAAAGCAAAGAATCCTTCTCCAAAACTAAGACTAATATCCCTCGAAGAATTGACGAACAGATATAATTTGGGCGTCGATTGGGTGGACGTGTTTCAAGATTTAACAAAAAGTCCCGTCGATTCAAATACAAAGATATATTTTTCTGAACATTTGGACCAAGTTTTCAGACTTTTGGTTAACAAAAAAAAGTAAGTTAGCTCGACATTTACATTTTCAATACCAAAACGTTATAAATTTCAGTAACCTAAAAGAAATGTTAGATTTATGGTACAACGTTCAATTCTACAAAAACACCGTAATAGGGAAACAATCTACTGATAAAGCGATTTACTGCATGGATCTTGTTTCTCAACTTATGCCGGAAGTATCATCATTTCTAGTATCCGAGCTGAACAAAAATAGGAACCAACTTTATGATTCAATCCAAGATATTTTCAAAGATTTGAAACTAGGATTCGGAAAATCTCTTCGTTTAGCTAATTTTAGTCCAGGATCTATACAAACAATGGAAAATCGTATCAATAAAATTGATATTGCTAAGCCAATTTTACCAGCTTTACCTTCTGGAATACTGAATCTTAAAAGTAAGTATAAAAGGTTCGCGTTCCAGGAACGGTTTTCGTTTTTTCGTTTTTTTTTTAGTGTTTGACTATTGGTCGTTAACTGGAACTTATCAAGAACAGCTTCTACAATTAATAAAACATTATAAGAGAATGCTGTACGATCAAGTTTCTGAAGACGTCACAGGGGAAACGTTGTAAGTATTCATATCACACAATAGAGGTGTTCAGTCTAAGGTCAGTATGGCCAACAAAAAGTGATTTTTTCTGACAAGAATGACAGTTAAGGTCTACTATTCAAAACATAAGATTTTGCATGTTTTTTATCATTGCAAACATCTATATTGCTTTATTAAAATAATGAATACATCCCCGAAGCGTAAACTTTGAAATTCAACATTACTTTTTAGCTGAATACTCAACATATCGGTGGCCAATAGTTCTAGAAACTCTTGGCATGTCACTATTTCATTTATGTTATTCAGTCACTAGTTATATTTATTTTTGTAGATATTCATTTAATTGTGTAGGTCCATTTTCGATTAGGTTTTTGTAGCATTTCTAATTAGCTGTATCTCTATTCTTCTAATTACTTTTTTCACTGACATTTGACAGAGCTAGTGGCTGAATAACAGAAAAGAAATGGTTACATGCCAAGAGTTCATAGAGCTATTGGCCACCGATATGTTGAGTATTTAGCTAAAAAGTCATGTTAAATTTCAAGCTTTACGTTTCGGGGGTGTATTCATTATTTTAATAATGTTCGCAATGGAGAGATTCATAGTAAGTTGCCTTCATGGGATGTGACCACAATTGGTGAACTTGTATCTAAGAGGTTTTTTTAAAAGGTTGTTGACTAGGAACGCCAAAAACAAGTTTGGATTGAAACTTTAACTTACAACAATATTGTAATTTCCTTAATTATTCATTATTTTAGATTGAAATATTTTGTTTTCGCTTTTGACACGGAACCAAAGACATTTCCACCTCATAGAAAAATAGGTGACTATTTTTTAATAAGTGGAAATATCAGATCTTCCAATTTTTTGTTATTTTACAGTTTACCAGCCTGGATTTACTGATGATATTGCTAAAAATTTACCAAATTTTGTAAAATTAGCAAAGCAAGGACTGCTACTGGCTCAGCAGTTGTCGAAACATTTCCTTAGAAATGACTTTACACCAAGTCTCGATCCAAAAGATGTACTCGTTTATGATAATTTAATAAAAAATTTCGACACAAAATACTTGGTTGACAAATCCAAATATAACATAGAGCAAATAGATTGTGAAATTGAGGTAAGACGCTTTTCACGTTCCAGTATCTTGAATAGTTTGACTAGGTCGGTAATTGTCTTCAAATGTCTCTTATCTAGTTCATTAAACTCTTTGTCACCTTCCATCAACCTCCATTTGAATTGGTGTTGTTTATTTAGCAAGTTCCGGATTTATCCAATCTTTTGTGATTCCACAGACTGGCTCTGTACATATGGAGTCTTCTTAAGAGTCTTTTTCAACCAGCTTGATCACCAATTCATTATCTGCAGCCCATTATTGAAGACACTGGACAAGGACATTCTATTTCTAGTTTCGTTCATACCAGCCATAGTGCCATGGTTTGTTTTGGAACCATCGGTTCACCAGGTAGGATGATGATAGTCAATCTGTTCTTCAGAGTCATGCTATCCACGTTTATGGAATCGTCTAGTATTGCTCTAGTTGTATCTTTGTGTCCTGGAACGTTGTTGGAGGACCCTATGCCTCCAATTTTATCCTAAGAATCGCCAACCTTCCTTACAAAAAGCTCCAAAATGAGGAAGGATTTTACACCTCTTCTCACTGCTTTTTTAAAAATTTATATTACAAGAGCAGTTTGATATGGCAGTGATATGTTTTTGTTTTTAGGATGGATCAGGGAAGAATTTCAAATATGACTCAGTGGTTGGAGATAATTTTGCTTTTAGATTAGTTTCAGATATGTATTTAGATGATCCCGACGATATTTCTTTACCATTCACAGACGGTACTCAAAACGAGACATTTATTACCGTTGCTTTACAAAGTAAGTAGTGAAATAACTTGAAAAAAGAAGAATTTTTTGGGTTTAAAGAATTGGACGTAATTACAAATGTTTTCAGATTTCTGCAAGCCAAATAATTTGGTAGACTTTATCGGTGACTTTTATGAATTGAACATACCGGCTCCAATAAAAATTAAAAACATGGCTGCGAATTCTGAATTGTTCGCCCAAACATTCGGCTGTCAGTCTCAATTGGACAAAAAGCAATTTCCTTTCATAAAACGTAATTAATCCATAATTACGAGTCTAAATTATTGTTAATATGTTATTTATTATGGAAATATATTTACAAAATACAATTTTGAAGACGAGTCTTTTAATTTTTTATTCTTAACACATTTTTTCTAGGTTATAAAAGGTTTCTACCGATACAAATTATTAATTTATATAAATTCACATGTAATTTAAATACAACCGATTTGTTCTATAAAGTTAATCGGCTACCATGCGTTGGAGTGTCTCCTTCTTCAGTCGAATCAAGGAAATAATTCATTAATTTTAAAGTAGTGTCTCCAATTTCACCTGCGTCGCATTTATTGGGAGTTCTAACGGTTTTTCTGCTGTTAAATCTATCTCTAGCTACCCTAGAGCTGCTGCGACTACCGCGTTTCACTTGATTTTTATCATTTAACCTTGAAAAATATCTAAAATTTCGAAAAAAAAAATAATTTTCAACGTTTCCTAAGCTGTAATTTTATTTGACAAAGACAAAAAGCTGTGGAACTTTTTTTAATAAGAAATTTAACTTGGTACTTACTTTAACATAAGGTACTGTATTACTTTCCTTTCTTTTTCGTTGAAAGATATATTGCATTTAATCAGTCCATTACTATTTTTCTCAAGCTCTCTAAGAAAATAAATTTACCCTAAATCTATTAGGCGAGGTGCAACAATAGAGGAGTTCAATCTAAGGTCAGTGTGGCCAACAAAAAGTGGTTTTCTCTGACAAGAATGACAATTAAGGTCTACTATTCAAAACATAGGATTTTTGCACGTTTTTTATCATTGCGAACATTAATATTGCTTTATTAAAATAATGAATATACCCCCGAAGAGTATATCTTGAAATTTAAAATGACTTTTCAGCTGACTACTCAACATATCGATGGCCAATAATTCTAGAAACTCTTGGCATGTCACCATTTCATTTCTGTTATTCAGTCACTAGTTTTGTCAAATGTCAGTGAAAAAAGTAATTAAAAGAATAGAGATACAGCTAATTAGAAATGCTACAAAAATCTTATCGAAAATGGACGTACACAATTAAACGAATATCAACAAAAATAAATATAACTGACATTTGACATAACTAGTGACTGAATAACAGAAATGAAATGGTGACTTTACAGAAGTTTCTATGATTATTGGACACCGATAAGTTGCGTATTCAGCTAAAAAGTAATTTTAAATTTGAAGATATACGCTTCGGGAGTGTATTCATTATTTCAATAAAGCAATTTAGATGTTCGCAATGATAAAAAACGTGCAAAAATCTTATGTTTTGAATAGTAGACCTTAACTGTCATTCTTGTCAGTAAAAAACCACTTTTTGTTGGCCACACTGACCTTAGACTGAAGTCCTCTATTAAAGAGATGATTGCTCAGTTCTCTGGAAGGGGAAAATTGTGAAATATAAGTATTAAAAATTATTTATTCACCTCAACTTTTTCTCGTATTTGATGATAATCTTTTTATAGAATGCGATGTCTATATTGATAGCCTCTTCCTCTGCGGGATTTTCGTCTAAAATATCTTTGTACTCTCTACTTTGTATTAGGTTGTGCAAAGTTTGATTTTCGTATTCCAAACGATTTAGTTGTACAGTCAACTTTGCATCTCTTTCCGCAATTTCCGACCAGGACGATTCTCTTCTATCTATCAGTTCTTTGAGGTACTTCACTGTACTTAAAAGTTGCTCTAACTGAAATCTAGAATGATACAATTAGAATTAGACACTTAGACCTCTCGTAAAATTGGACAAAATGATTTTTTCAAATGTACACCACTGGATCAAGAATTGACAAATGTTTTTTATCAAAATATGCCTTTTTACATTTGAAAACACCCTGTATAAATAATTAAATTGTCTCTTGAATCATTCATCTTGGAATTGAATATAAAAAGTGTATTTTAATATACTTTACAAATAATTGTTTACATTAAATATAAATAACAATAGCTATCTAATCTGTTGTGTACTAAGCATTGTTAATAATTTGACAGTCATTAAGACCACATTATTTGAAATTAAAAGCAGGTAGAAGAGGTATATGGATAACAATAGAAAAGCTTATGGTCATTTACCATAATGATTAATACATTTCCAATTATTTGTGGTCAAAATTGTTGAAATAGATTAAATTATAATCTCTAAGAAAATTCTTATTTATGGGTAAATAGTTCTTTAAAGTTTGATAATAAATTTAGATTTGAATCATCCTCGTAAAATGCAATAGTGTTGTCCTCTTGATTGTTGGTACTATACAGTACTAATAGAGTTTTTGCAGGCAATTTTTTATACGACTAGAACCTTTAACAATGCAATTTTTTCTTTATTTTTGGAAAATGAAAAGGATTTAGGTCAGGACTGTATAGAGGATAGTCGATGTTTTCTTGATTAATTATATATCGAGCTGTGAGGGAGCTTGAATTGTCTTGGTGAGGTATGGGTTTTTTAAACCATTCTTTGATCTTGTTTTGCCTGCTTTTCAAACAAATGAACAAATGTCGCCGCCATCATTTTGGGTTAATAAGAGTAAAACCAGGATTCTTCTTTCCTAATTCTGTGTAATCAGTTCCAAAATGGTGTGGGAGTGCCGAGAAAAATTCAATGAGCTAGAGGAGAACAATATAATTACCTTACTATGGATTCCAGGACACACTGGAATAGAAGGAAATGAAATAACAGATGAACTAGCAAAGAGGGAGACTGAAATTCCTTTCTGGGGGCCTAAAAACTCTTGCAGAATCAGTCCCAATGTAATATTGGAAGAAATAGGTGAAGCCGAAAGAAAGAGAAGATCTGACCATTGGAAAGATCTAGTAGGGCTTAGACAATCAAAGATTCTTCTGGGTTACTACAACATGTTGAGATCAAATGAATGCATAATTCAAAGTAAAACTGCACTAAGATTGTCGCCTGGATGGGCATCTGAAAAAGCTCAAAATAGTGGAGGAAGAAGAATGTAGGTTTATGGCATGGAAAAAGAAGCCTCTATCCACATACTTTCCAACTGCACACCTCCAGAATCCTAGAGCTGGGAGATTACTGGATAGAAGAGGAGCATTTACCTAAGTTGAAGCCTGCAGATATCCTAAAATTTCTCCGGGAAATAGGACTAAAGGAGCTACTAGTTTTAGAGACTCTTTTCAAAAACTAAGTAGAAGTAAGGCTATAGATCTTTCAGGTCTCAATGAATGTTACCCCAAAAATATACAAACTTACAAAGGCATTGTCGAAAACAGAATCAAAGTCGACAAGGTATTCTTGTTGTCTTCAAAAATTGTAAATAACTCCTCAACCACTTTGAAAGCTCAGTTTAGATACAGCGCTAAGCGAAGCAGTCTGAAATTTCGGCATTAAGTTAACTATTACAGTTAATTTTGACATTTGACATTTGTTAACAGGCGCCAACTATGTTTTTATAGAAACACCCTTCAAATTACTTCAAAATATTGAACTTTTTTTTACAACATTATTGTGAAATAATAATTTTTGTATCTATAAATAAAATTTTTACGTTTTACAAAGAAAATAACCTGGAAATTATGTACCTGGATTCGCCCATTGTACTCGATAATGACACTTCGACCAATCGCAAAAAGGGAACACTAATTAGGGTTCACCTAGGAGGTATATAAATATCCAGAGGATTGAAATTATTTATTTATTATCAAATAATTGTTGAAAGTACAACATGAATACCTTTAACGTACTACCGAAGTATTTCGGAGAAATAGAAGAAGTGAAAGACGAGTCGCTAAAAAAGTGCCAGAAGAATAACACAAGAGCAAATAGGATTGAATATGTCCACATCTCCAGAGCATTGGAAAGTATGTTACATGTTGCAGTGGCAGTTAAAAACGATCGATCTGAAAGACAAGCTGAAGTGGAGAGACAGTTGGTGAAAGTTATAAACAAATTGATGTCTAATAATAACAAATGTCGGATATTAAAGAGATTGGAGTTGAATCAAGCATACCATTATCATTATGAAGGTACCAGATCGGCATTGAGAAGTTTGGTTAAAGTGTTGGACAATATTAAGAAATATAAAGAAGAAATCGAGGTCCAGGTGGAAAGTTAGACGTTATTTGGTGCGGGTATAATAATGATGAAAGACTTTATTTTAAAAATTATTTGACTATTTCCTTTTATAAAGGTGAAATTTTGTAAAATTTATAATCTTTTTAATGCATTTTTAAAAATTGCGAATGTCTGTTACAATAAACTTAATTTATTTTTATGAATTGCTTTAATTTCAATCCTTCCAAGCCATCCACACAAATTTTCATAAGGTCACAGATTATACAGGGTGTCTAGATGTGATAGTATCATATAGGAAGCGGATCCAGAGCAAGATTTTTTTAGGGAGAAATATTGTTTCCATTATTTTAGTTTTTTAACTTACCTATGATGAGTTATAATAAATCCTATGATAATAATCGGTGCTAATGTTAAAGATAATCAATTTAAATAGAAAAAGGCCAATAACAATTAAAAAAAATTGATATCATATAGATAGAAGTGACTACACGTGAGTCCTGAATAACCTCAAAATATATTGACAATTTTCGTGTGGTTAGAGGCGGAGTTTGTTAGTTCAGTTAGTCGCTGTGATGCGTCATACTCAACTGGCTGCGCACAAACTTTGTCCCAGTTTCTTCCATATGTTTCAAAATCTCTCTTTTATTTATTACTATGGGTATAATGGAAAGTATACTTATCCTTACACGTCCATAAAAGCCTATTTTCTGGACTTCTAATCAACTAATTTCTACTTACGGAGAGATAAAAAAAGAATCTTTATACGTTTGTTGAACGCTTTCCAATTGCCTGCGAAATTGCTCGGCATCGATACAGCTTCGACATAAAATTCCCTCCCAGGTTTGCATCCCCTTTTCTCTTATTTCCACCATTTTTCGTCCGGCAGCTTCATTGTATTTCATATTTATGTAGGCCTCTTTTAATTTAATGAATACGTCTTGATTGTCTCTGACGAATTGTAGTTTTTTTTCCAGTTTAGTTGTTTTTGTTCTTTCGTTTATCAAACTAGAAGTTTTGTTAGAAACATTAAACACATTTTTTAGGTTATATGCAATTTCTATGTCCAAATATTCCTCTGGGAAATAGGTTTAAAAGAGCTACTAGTATCTGAACTTTCATCAAAAATTGAGTAGAAGAATGGGGGGCTCAAGAAATTTGCCGTCAGTGATAAAAAGATCATAACTACGTATATAGAAAGCTGGTAGTTATGTTGCCTTTCATTTTGTCGACTCTTCCAAGTCTTACCTCTTTTTACTACTGATTGCAGAGATCTTTAATCTTAAATATTCATGTAAACATTCTGCTGACCAGAAAAAAACGTTTAAAAAAATATATATTTAGGTGTACTTTGACCATTTTCAGTTAAAGGACCATAAAATAAAGCAATGTTGTCAGATATATTTTCTGAAATTGTTGTCCTCATTTTACATATGTTTCCCATTACTTCAATATACTGTTAGCTCATGATTTTCTTGGAAAACTAGTTTGGAAATATTTAATAAAAATTACATAATATAAATTTATTTGTAAGAATTAAAAAAAGTCGCTCGAAACTGTTATAAGAAGAGAAATTAATTAGAACAACTTCATGTATACCAGATATATTTTGAAAATCTGGCACCGCAGGTGCACCTGCAGGTTATCGCCAGTTACCGAGTGAAATATTGCTCATAATATCGAAAAATTCGGGTAGCTACTAAATTTTATGGGATTAGGGTGCAAGCCACTTGTTTACTTTCATAAGTCTCATAGGTGTGTGCAATTCTGTTTGTATATTTATATTTGTATAGATATTTAAAATAATATAGTAGTATCTATTTCTTGGTTGAGTGAGTTCAATGAAATAATAATACCTATATTGAATGAATTGATATCAATATAATATTTATTTGTTCGTGGAGTCGAGTGAATTGATATCAATATAATATTTATTTGTTCGTAGACGTTAGGGTAAGTTTTGAGAATATAATTCATTTGTAATTAATTAGAATGGCATTTTGGAGACCATTTGAAACGACAGTCCAAGATGTTGCGCGGGAATCTAATAATTTGGCGCCACAAGCAAATGACTTAGCAATAAATGATGATAGGGCCGAATTTAAAAACAAAGATTTACATGTTCAGTGTCAACGCGTTGTTTTAAATATATACGCGTGTATACATTATTTCACAATATTCGAATTTATAAAAAAAATTTATGCACGCCATTGGGCGGCTTCTTTCTTCAATGGGATTAAAAATATGGGTCATCAAATTAACATTGGTTATACTTTACCATAAATTGACTTTTTCAATTTCAGCATCCAGCAGTCTATTTTTAGCTTCGAGTTCTGCAATTTTTCCTTTAAGTATTTTAACTTCTTCAACGTCGTCTAAAATACTGGTACTTATAGAAGAAGCACTCTGCATATCTCCTCCTTCACAGCCTATACCTGAAATACATTTTAAATATGACACAAAGATGTTATCCTAAAAGTTTTCGCTTTTGCAATTGATCTTGGACAAATTTTGTAGTCAAATTTTACATAACGATCGAGCTAAAGTTATTACCTATGGCGCTGGAAGTTTTCGATAAGTTGTTAGTTGTAGTTTTTCCCGTATGTGAAGGCTCTTCATCACTTTGTCCATATTCTGCCGATTCTGAGCTATAGAAGTATTCATTGGTATCGTCGAATGTAACAGTATACTGAGGTTTTGGTTGATTTTGCATTACTGAAATGTTTACAATTTTTATACAAAAAGTTAATAGACATTGTCAATATTTATACTGTCAGATGTCATCGAAAATTTATCAAATAAGGTGTTTTTGGTTTCAATCTGTATAGAGCAAGTTACCCCCAACAGAGATGGCGAAAATATTAGATGTCACAGATAACAGTTTACTAAGCAGCAATAACTACTTCCCTGTCTATATGCCACGAAGGACATTGGAAATAGAGTTGTAGATCGTAAGAATCTGAATCTGTCCTTGATCAGAGAGTATCATAAGCAAAAACCGAAATGCAGACGAATCTCTTGCGTGTTTTTATAATTTTTCTTAGGCGGAAATACCCATGTAGATGATTCATTATATCAAAGATTAATAACTATTATTAAATAAATAGGAAATTGCAAATTTATTACTTGATATATTTTTTAATTTTAAACTTATTGCGTATATATTTGTAAAAAAAATATTTTGCGGATCTGAATACAATAAATATTATGGTATGATCTTTGGTTTGTTTTGTGTGTCCATCTACAACCAATTATTTCGTCAGAGTGTGTAAACTTTCAGTAAGAAAGATGTCAAGGTAATTCACACCACAAAGTGGTATAAAAATTTCAGCTATAAGATGGTTTCTTACAATTTACATGAGACATCTTGGTAGTTCTTTAAAATCCCAACAAAAATTCCCTCCAAAAAAATGTGAATTTCTGTTTAGTAATAGCGGTTATTTCATGGCCATTTTCTCAGTCATGTCTTGAAAATTTTGATACAAAAAATGATTATAATAATAACTTTTAAAATAATAATGTTTTAAACTCGAATATTGTCACATGATTTTAATTTTGCTCTTGTTATTGGGCTATTCAAATCAGTGCCGTTCCTGGCGGGTATGCAGCGAATGCCCCGCACGCAGGCGCCCAATTTAAGGGGCGCCAAATTCAACTATCTGCTACTCTTGAGGTTCAAGCCTCAAACTTAAAATGATTATGAAAATTGGCCTTATCATCAAAATTTAAGTATAGTATATAGGGGCGCACAAAATTATTCTTGCACGCAGGCGCTCGCCACCCCAGGAACGGCACTGATTCAAATATGAAATAAAAATTATGTAAAATGGTATTGATTTTCTCATTTGTCTATGGAACAATTTTAACCAAATTTTGGTAGTCGAAATGGTTCCGCATGGTCATGGAGCCTTGCAAATTTTTTTGCAATAAAATTATTTTTGTTCCATGGGATATGATTTTTTATTCGAGTTATTTCAAAAATATTCATTCAAAACTATGCATAGCATGTGTACCATGGTACTTTCAATACATGCTAAAATTTTGTAGTGAAAATATCACATGGTTCCATAGAAACTTTTTTGAAGAAATCAATACCATTTTACATATATTTTTTTTATATTTGAATACCCCAATAGCAAGAGCAAAATTAAAATCAAGTCTAAAACATTAAACATTATTATTTTAAAAGTTGAATATAGGGTGTGACTCAATTATGAGCTTGTTGTATAAAAAAATTCAAGAGGTATGTATAAAACGTTCTACTAGAGCAAATGCACCAACTGGCTCCGTGGCTCTGTGGTTTATTGGGTTAAAGCACCTGATCATTAAACAGAATATCGCACAAATTGATTAACCAGAAAATCAATGTCATTATGATTCTTAAACCAAGAATTACTTTTTACTTTTTAGTTCGATAACTTATAAAACGTGTTTTTAAAATTTTTTAAACTATAATTTATAAGTATTGCAATCAGCCTGCTATTTTTACGATTATTATACCAACAAATTATTGTTAGCAACCAAATTTTTGTATAATAGATATTCAAACTTGTTTTCCCATTATGTCTAGAAAGAGATGGGCGCGGCGATTACAAACCATAACATATTCAAAAGCTATCAATATAAACACAACAGGATCATTGTATATTTTCAGGACACTCTGTATAATTGTCATAAAGAAGAGAGTGTAATAAAAATGCAAATTTGGATAATTTTTGTACTGAGTGGTCAATCACTTTTTCTTCTCTTTTAAAAATTTTCTATTGTAGGTACAATGTACATACCTACCTCAGGTAAAAATTCTTTTATTTTTATATACCTCACCCTGTTTGAGTCAAATCAAATTATATTTAAAAGAAGATCAAGGAGTTTTGAGAAATTACGCATTAAAAGCCAATAAGTATTTCGATATCTTTGATATGACATAACAAAAGTAATTTTAGAAAAAAATTTAGCAGTTTTTATTTAAATACCAAATATATTTCGATTTAATTGAACACTTACGAGTATTATAATAATTATGGTCGTTTAAAAAGATTTCCAATTAAATTTTCCTACATTCATGTAAAAAATAACACATTTAATGAAAAAAGTGGTTCTTACAAAATTTTTCTTGCACTCATCTGTCATTCTTGTCAGTTTTGTGATGATTTATGAAAAACGTAAACATTTAAATAAAATAAAAATCCAGAGCAAGTGTCTGATCCTGCTCTAATACATCAATAACATATGGTATATCTTACTATTTAGTCTCAACGAGTAACAATTATTGCAAAAATCTTTGATTATTTAAAATTTAAATGGTCAAAGCGAAAACCAGCTATGATTAAGGTGGAGGCCATAAAGATACTCTAATTTTCCAGTTTTTGCATGAATATAGAAAAAATATTGTATGCAACTCGTGCAAAACGTGTTTTTTGCACTCGACGTGTTGCCCAGAAGAAATTATCCACATACTTGGGGATTTATTTATAGCAATACAGAATCCTATGGCATTACACAAAGCATAATATGGGTCTGGATTAACTAATAACCTCTGAGACTCTTTCTCAGGAACTAAGTAGAATAAAGAGGACTCAGATAATTTTGGTCTGTTCCCCAGTACACAAACATGCATATTGTTGTTTGTACATAACTTCTATCGAATATTATTAAATATAATTGTTGATTTGTCTACAAGTTCTCAATTCAACGATCCGTCTTCTTCCATCTCTACTTGTTTGAAGAAAACTGGTATGATAAACAGGTATAGTTATAAATTTACGTTTTTAGTTGTATTATGAGAATATACTAAGTGAAGGTTAGGAAGATACATTTAGATTGTTTTTTATACAATTTTTTTCAATGCCACGGCAATATCGAATAGAACATTGAAAACAAACAATATATAGGAAACGATCGATTTATTTATCCTACAAAGTACACTGTTCTATTAAAATTTGCTATTTGGTAAAAAAGTTAGTTCGCGTTTGACAGTTTTGTACAGGAATCCCTATGTCGCATCTTATAAATAACAGAGTGTATATGAAATTCAATAAGAAGTACCTGAATGAACCGTTCTCGGACCTAAGCTCTGTTCATATTTGATTTACACTTCATCAAAACCATATACTAACCTGACTAGTACTACCACTACTAATGGGTTTAATAGTATTGAAGCCTGAGGTGAGTTAAAGGGCATGACAGGAGTAAAGTACATTGTCGATTCTTTAGCCAAGGAAGCAGCTGCACTAAAAATTTTAGGACCTAGTGACATCCACAGCCTAACGACTTCGACAATTGCGGAACTAGCCAAACATTACACTCACCCTCCCTATATACGCACCCTAAAAGAAGCATTTCGAACAGGGAGAGACAAAATGCTGCAGCAGTTAATTTTTTTTTTGAATAAATATCAGTTTTCTTCTACATTCATCCAAACTATTCAAAAACCGAATTGGATAATAGTATATTCTTCAACGAGTGCAGATTGATGGCTATTATTCACGCGGATGAAGTTTACGTAATATACAGTTTTAATCGAAACCCTTACATATCAGAATCGATTTGCATTATTTGGTATTTGACGTTTTAAAAGAGACAATTTAATTTATTCATTTTAATTCATTTAAGCGTGAATTCTGATAATAATAGAATATGATTGGCTAACGAGTGAATTCTTTTTCATTATTCACTGGTTTGAAGAATATAATATCATTATGTAGCTAAATATGAGAAAATAATTTGTGCGTTATTATTTAGTCGTGGAGAAAAACATATTAACTACTCCTCATAGATATTGTACACTTTTCGATACGATCACGATCTTTTTTTTATTCGTAAATGCGCGTATGTGTTTCCTAAAAAATTTAAAATAGGCTCGATTGAGAAAAATTCGATTCAGGATATTGTGATCCTGATGACGCTGTTTGGAAGGGGAAGATGATCGTATCTTTTAAACTTATATATAGAAGATTCTCAATACTTTTGCATCAATATAAAGTTCAACTGATTTGTGTATTGTGTATAGGTAGTGAGGACACGATGAAAGGATTCATATTATTGGTGAGTCAATAACGTAAATAGTATTTATTTAATTTAATAAATAATAAAAGTAATTAATACATTATTCGTGTATTTGAATTATAAGTAATTTATAGATCATTCTGTTCTCCTGTTTTCTTCGGGCGTTAATTTTGAATTTTTGTTGTTTCAGATTACTTTAATATCAACATTGATTTCTTCTAACGCAGAAGACGTTAGATTAGTTGATTTAGATCCTCCAGAAGCACAGCAACAAATAGAAAGTCACGATCAGTCTCTTCACTACGCCCCAAAAATACAATCGAACGTACCAGCAGTAAGATACTTAGGAAACGAACCACATAACGTAAGTAGTTTTTAATTTAAGATTTTATCGCACGCCTATGGTAGATGGAAATTTTTATAAATGAATTTGTCCCTAAAAAATCTCTTCACGCAGCTAAAGCACTGTCCATGTCCTTTAGGTTCTTGAAGATATTTATTCGGCTAGACAGTACCACGGACAAGACGGATTAGGAGGGTACCTTTACGGATACAACATCCCAGATATCGCTAAGACAGAGAAAAAAATTGCTGGCGGGGACTTGACTGGTGCTTATAACTATGTCGCAGACACAGGAGATGAAATTAAAGTAAGTTTATCGATTTTGCATAAAATTAAATAATTCTGAACGCGTGTATTTGTTTAAAATTAAATCAATGACTCATTTGCCATTCATAGTATAATGTTTCATCAAAATGGTATGTTCAATATACTTGTAGCTTGTCAAATATACAAAAATTAGCATTCAATTAGCATTATTAGAATAAATAAGAAAGAAAACATTGCAAATTTTTTATAGCGATTTAAAATACATACGAGTATTTATTTATTTCTAAAGTATCAAGTGATATATTTGATGCAGACCTATTTTAGTAGTTGAATGATATTAAAATTGTTTCATTTAACATAATTCCTGCCTTTTAGTCAATATTTGCAAGGCTTGGGTCCATAGGAATGCATCTTTAACAATTTAGGAACATTTATTGTAAGATATTTCCTAAATATAAGGCGATGCATTTCCCATTTGACTGAGACACATCCATGAATCTGTCGAAGCAGTTAATAGTATATTATTAAACGAGCAATTTATGATAGCCATGATTCACGATAGGTGACGTTTGCGTCACGAGCCGCAGGCTCGTGACGCAAGCCACCCAAGTGAATTATGGCCATAAATTGCGAGTAGAATACTATACTTTGTCGACGACACTTAATTTATTTATTAAAGTTATTTATCCATCTGATTATTTCAGCAAATTATCCTCTTAATCTAGATTACGTTCTCTATCCCAACTCGTCTTATGTAGCCAATTAGCAGTCACCAAACATTAGCTTGTACTTGTGTTACTCTTCTTCTTTGAAAGTTTTGGTTTGACGTTTCAATATTATAAAAAAATAAAAGCATTGTGTTAATATTTTTCAGTTGTTACAGTTACATTGCCTTGTAAAAAGTATATGAATCACCAGTACTTACACAGATTTGGGTAATTTTAGCAGTGGATAGAACTTTGTTCTAGAACTTTTGATGTAAAACATTTTTATTTTTATATTAGGTTCAATATTGGGACGACGGAACTGGTTTTCACCAAGTAGACAACGTTGGAGACCTTTTAAAATCCAAACAAGTACAAGACACACCCGAAGTTCAAGCTGAAAAAGACAAATTCCTCGCTAGATGGCAAGAAGAAGCTGAAAGGAACCAAAAACCAGTTTCGTAAGTGTAAGAAACTAGTTTTAAAATCAAAATTTTTAACTGTTAATTTTTCCAGATCTCCTTATAACGCCGAAGGACAATATTCAAGCGGACCTTTATCTCCACAGGCTAACAGTCAATCCCAATATGTGTATCAACCAAGTAGCTCATCTGGAGTATACCAGCAAAGTGGAGGATATACACCATACCAACAAAGTGTTCAATACAATAAACCCGAATCTGGTCAATACTATCAAGCCAGTCAGTCCGGATACCAACAGTACCAACAACCTACCGAAAGCTACCAAACAAGTGAATCTCATCAATCTAGCGCTGTTCAATATCAGCAGCCAGATCATTATTCGCCAGCTGTTGTACAGCATAAGTCTTTTGCGGAAATAAGCCCTAATCAAGTTGATTATACTGGAGCTTATAGTGAAAATCAAAATGCCTATTCGAATCCTGCTCAAAACAAACCAGAATACAATCAACAAGGACAGAATCAACCAAATGATTATTCAAATTACGGGCATAGTGATAATTCTGGGCAGTATAATCAACAAGGACAGTATCAAGGACAGAATCAACCAAATGGCTATTCAAATTACGGGCACAATGATAATTCTGGACAATACAATCAACAAGGACAGAATCAACCAAATGGTTATTCAAATTACGGGCAGAGTGATAATTCTGGACAATACGAGAAAAAATGGGAAGAAAATGAAGAAACTGGGCCTCCAAAAGGATTTTTCTACAGTTTTGACTATCCAGTTGGAAAGATTGTACAGAATGGTGAAGTTGCTAAAGTAGGCGATTTGCACAATGTGTATAGTGCAAATAAAGCTAAATATGAAGAGCAGTTGAATACTGCACACCCTTAGGTAGTTTAAAAATGAGTTACTTTAGTGTTTAAATGTACATAGAATTTGGAAAACAGAATTTTAAAAATAAATTATAATAAAATTGTGAGTGATTTCATTTTGTGCCCGATGTACCCATCTCAAGGTCAATACTGCCACTAAAGTGGGTTGTTTTTTTCTTGTGGCTGGTACAAAAACTACCGCGAAAAAAAAAAAAATTCAATGCCTTTTAATATCTATAATAAAATATCTTTCTACTTAGTTTTTTTCTTTCTCATTTTTGATCTATAACTAATTTCCGAAGCTGTCAACATTTTGCAGTAGTTCACTTGATCTTTTTTAATTTCTTCTTCTGCTTTTTCGATTGCTAACAACACTATTATCTCGTAAAATTCCAAGAATGTTATTTTGTAGTTCATATTTTTCGATGTAAACGTCGGGCAAATTTTTGTCACTGTTTCCAAAATCATCTTTTTCCCCAAAGTTTTGAACGTGAACAATGTAGTTCGTTTGCAACATTGGATATTATCTCCACTTTTTTCGTTAACCGGTGTAGGCTCTAAAAAATAAATTGAACTATTCCATAACTTTTGACACTGACACTTGACATTACCTTATTGTCAAACGTCAAACTTTTTAAATATCATACCGTGAATAAAAGAAATATCATGTGCTATTGGAACAGCATTATAGCCATCCCTCAAATCAGTCTTCAGATAATTTTCTCTGTAAATATCTTGATAACAATTCATACTTCTGTAAGTCGCATTTAAAAACGATTTCACCGTCATGGGTTCAGCAATACTAGCGTACACGTTATAGAGACCATTTAATGATACTATGTTTAAATGATCTCCTAGAGATGACCCTGAAAATTGTTACCATGAAACGTTTTTGCGAGAAGCATTCAAATATTTGGCATCATGTATGTCTTTTTATTACTTCTTGAACATGATGTGTGTGTTTTCTTGTGAAGGTGTCTGTACAAGATCTCTTATTCTCAGCACAAGGAAAAGTTAATAAAACTAATACTAACATTACTTTCAAGCTTACCCTTTAACATTTCTACCGACTCTAGTTTGGTGTCTAGAAAATTTCTAAATATAGTCGAAGGAATAGCATTTTCGACATAGTCATCGGTGACCTCGATATCTCTAGCAATTTTTTCCTTTCGTATCTTGTAAGATAACCAGGCTGCTCCGAAGAGGTACATGACAAATTGATAAAAATATATGGGTTCAAATGGATAGTGTTTCGTGTCCAGACAGCTCGCCGGATTTTCCCACAACAGTAAGTCAATGTCTACCAATTGAACTCCTATAAAAGCATTTTGAAAATCGGTAAGTAATATAGTTCCCAAAAAAAAAAGATTTCGGAGTGAACTGAAAATAAAAATGGATTTTTATAATCAGAATACAGTAATACCAACCTTCATTTGTGATACCAAGATCTCTAAGCAG
This sequence comes from Galerucella nymphaeae, assembly GCA_963978555.1. NCBI lineage: Eukaryota > Metazoa > Arthropoda > Insecta > Coleoptera > Chrysomelidae > Galerucella > Galerucella nymphaeae. The sequence continues at coordinate 20,692,313 of OZ021706.1, forward strand.
TTGCCACAGAAAAAACCGTACTAGCACGGGCTTAAAATCTAAATTTATATCACCTAACATTGATTTAGATTTGGCAAAGGCTGCATATCTAAAAATAGATCGTATCAGTTAAATAGAACATATCCACCAACTGACATTTGACATTAATGACAGTTGCCGTGAGAAAAAACAATGATTTCGATTTTAAATTTGTTATTTTTGAATATTATAGGAATTGTAATCTTATATTTACTTTTCGTATATTATTTTCAACTTCAGTAGGTATATTATAATAGTATTTCTCAGTTTTTTCAGTTCTTTAGCCTTGGCTAATCTCGTTTCTTCATAAGGATCGGTCGCTTCAGAGTCTTCCGATTCAGAAATACTATTATATTTGGCTACCAACAAAGTTTTTCTATGAAACCTAAAAAATAATCAACCATCAAAGTACAAGCGCAGAATATTGTATGAACGATTTGCACTCTACACTCTAACACACTGTTTTCCCTATAGTGGTCGTAGAACTCTCTTAGCCTATCTACTTTACTTCGATCTGATTTCTGAAGCAGTACCTAAATACGAAGTGATAAATAATTACTTACTCACTACTGTTTCGGTACTCTAGTGACGTGGCAGAATATTGTATGAACGTAGAGTATTGTTTTCCCTATAGTGGTCTTAGAACTCTCTTAGCCTATCTACTTTAGTACGATCTGATTTGTGAAGCAGTACCTATATACGGAGTGATAAATAATTACTTACTCACTACTGTTTCGGTACTCTAGTGACGTGGCAGAATATTGTATGAACGTAGAGTATTGTTTTCCCTATAGTGGTCGTAGAACTCTCTTAGCCTATCTACTTTACTTCGATCTGATTTCTGAAGCAGTAACTATATACGGAGTGATAAATAATTACTTACTCACTACTGTTTCGGTATTCTAGTGACGTGGTATGCTTCGAAGTATATTCAAAAGTTAAGTCAACGAAATATTTCAAATCAACGTTTTCTGCTTTTGTATGCGTTGGAATGTTCAAAGGACACCAATTTTTCTTACCACTCGATAAACTTTCGGGTAATTTAACGAACATATCCGGTGGTATATTCTCACTGTTTGCTGTTATATTGAATAGAATATTTTCGTCGAATTCCGAACATGCCGACTACAAAAATAAGAAAAAATGTAGGTACGTTGAAGCGTTAAAATTGTTTTTACAATCTTGTTTACGTTCTTAATGGAACCACAAGCAAAAGAGTTACTATAGAGACTAAATCTATAGTAGTTAACTATTGTTTTGGTTTGTTTGTATCAGCTTAGAACCATGCCTCAACTGGAACAAGTATGCCTGCTTGATGGACCGTACTAATCCCTACTATCATCATCGAAGAACGCGCATTTTCGGGCGCGTTGTACATCATAGAGTAATAAATAAAAGAGAGATGTTAAACGTACTGTAGAGTTTTGGTTACTGGTATTAACTAGCATTCAAGACGCGCGCTTTTTGAATTCGGAAGTTTTCAGTAATATTGTATTAGTAGGAGTGGGAGAAAAAAAAACTCTGCTAGTGAGAAGTTATTATTAAAACAACATTTTTCATAGAATTAAATATCGAAAATAACACAAAAACAGTAAATAAAAATAAAATAAGAACATACAAACAAATAATCCACACTTATACACCAATCTACCTGGGTGCCTATTCTTGAATTTCAGGGAGTAGAACTTTGCGAGAGAAGTAGGTGTGGTTCTCTTAAAAAGATTAAATGTGTATTCTTGAAATAAATTTGAGGGAGGGAGCATCTCCCAAGACAACTCGAAGTTCCCCCACTAGGTAGTGAAAGAATTGCAAAAGGGAGTATTTGACCTAACCTCTAAAATTGTTTTGTTTTGATTGACTGTGGTTCAAAATGAATGTTGAAGATTTCAATTTAATGCTGTGGAATAAAATAATTAACGAGAATGTTGAGGAGGCGTTAGAAGAAGTGGGTATTGGTAGGGATGTTTTGAGACAAAAAATTTGTGCAGTTATTTAAAGTCGGTAAAGACCTCTGTCATAACATAATAGACATTGTCACCCCTTTTCTATTTCAACCCACAAGAACCTCTGCTCTATCCATACAAACCGCGCGTAAACAAAGTTTCTTTTTGTTTAGGACTTAACTGTTTACTTTTAACATCCATATTTTGTTCAATTATATCAACCAAACAAATATAGTAAATAGTGAGGTTATCGATGAATTAAATGTCTGTCAAAATTTCTACAAGTTCATTGGTCAAGGCAACTGGCGACGCTGTTCCCCGATCTTGCTCCCTCATCGCTACTCTCCGGTACTTTTCATTTTTCAAGAATATAACGTTTTTTTATTGGGGAGTTGAAATGAGGGAGTTCTCCCTGGGAGCACTCCCTTCTCGTTATTTCAAGAATAGGCGTCCTGGAGACATCTTGAAGCACACAACAATATCACACGAATAATGTTCAAAATACCACTTTTTCACAAAACTAGAACTTTCAGCACATCTTCCTTATTGCCTGCAAAAAAAATGATAAAATGAAAAATATTGTTTCCATCATTCTACTTTTTTAACTTACCTATGATGAGTTATAATAAATCCTATGATAATAATAGGTGCCCATTTTAAAGATAATTTATTTAAATAGAGTAATTCCAATAAGAATTAAATAGAAATAGATATCATATAGAAATATTCAGAAGTGACTAACCTCAAATTAAAATAATATTGACATATTGACAATTTTCGTGTGGCTAGAGGCAGGGTTAGTTAGTTCAGTTAGTCGCTATGATGCGCCATGCTCAACTGGCTGCGCACAAACTTTGTGCTAGTTTCTTCCATATGTTTTAAAACCTCTCTTTTATTTATTCCTCTATGACGTACATCTAGTTTAAACGCTGTTAACGTTACGGAAAGTTTATTGTATATTATTGGTAGTTTTTGAACAACCGTGGTCCGTCCAAAAACCCCTGGATATTCTTAAAAACAATTCTCTTTTGCTATTTGAAATACAAACCTGGGAATTAATCAATCCCAAAACATCGTAATAAGATGATTTTTTCGTGACTGCTTTGTAAATTTTTATCTCTTCGTTTTGTTCGAGTAGCTGCGTAAGGGATATTTGTGCGCTTTTGTGAATGGGTTTGTCGTACTCGAATAACGGATTGCTTTCCAGAACCAAACCGTTACCGCATATCATCACCCCCGGACCGTGTTTGAAGTTATTTCGCCAAGTTCCAGCATACTTTGCTCCACATTCCGTTCCAAAATTCATTATTCCTAAGAAAAAAATGTATCGCATACAAAATACATTAACTAAGTTAGTTGTTTTGGTTGATTTGGGGTACTCAATTGAACACAAGACATTGTTTTCCTACCTATTCCATCTCTTTCTCCATTTTTCCAAGCTCCCTTGTACCAATTATAGACAGGAAAACAAAATGTCTTATTGTAAACGATGTCCCATGTATATTCACCATAACCATTGAGCATATCTTCGTACCATTCACCACTATAGTACTGCAATGAAAAGATTTAACGCCATAAAATTTCAATAAAACCACGCCTAATTTTTTTTCGGAGAGCGCACTGCTCTTTGGCCTGATAAATTTGCCCCTTGGAAGAGTGAAGTTAGTTCAAGAACCATCCTTAATTCGAGTTTGCGCACTATTGGGCAGAGTACAATTCAATGAGACCTCTGGCGGAAAAAATTGTAATTGTCGCAACGAGTAAAGCAATTCGTTTTGCATTGTTTTTGTATTATATGCAAGTCAACGTAATTACCGCAAATTCGTACTTTAATTGTTTAATTTTCTGTCAGTGACAAGCTTAAAACTGCGTTTTTCTATTCAACTCAACTGTCATAATTTCTGAGGTTATATTCTTATATAATCAGAGATGTTATGGAAGAGGTTATGTTATTCTATTTTTTGTTTTTATTGCACTTTTATGAAAGTGTCACTTATTTCCTTTATAGGTATCATGCAAAAATATATGGCCAGCATTTAAAACTGCCTGTCCCTCATTTATGCACCTAGAAGAAGGCTCAGCATTTACAAATTCAAATAAACTTTGAATAGTCAGTGTATACCTAATCCATATAGTTACAAAAACAAAGAGAAAATAAGTCGGTATTGAAGATTTAAAATATTACTCAATACAAACGTACCTTCCCTGTAACTTTTGTATATATGACTATCAAAAATAAAATAAAAACACGAAATCAGACCTAAACTTGTTTTATTTTTGACAAATATCAACCATACCTATTACTCCAAAAATAAAAATATTATGAGTCAAAATTTAGTTTAACAACACAAAATACTGAAGCACAATAAAAAAAATAGCAAAATTTTCACAAAACACACACTAAAAATAACTAAAACAGTAAAATAAAACCACTTAAATATCAAAGGCAGCTGATTGTTTTACTCGTTGTTAGGATGACATTGACATTTCGGAGCGCTATCTATCGAATTCTACTTTTCCCAATACGGTTCAAAAGCCGTTCATAAATGTCAGTTGAAACAAACCTTATCCCACCCTTTACAATATTTTATTATCCACTTACGTCATTATTGTAAAATAACATTTTTCCTTTGCCTTGTTTTTTGTTATCAACCCAATCACCTTTATATTTAGCGCCGTTTTTGTACATTCTGTAACCGTTTCCATGACGCATATCCTTCTTCCATTCCCCTTCGTACCATTCTCCTGCGCTGTATAATATCCAGCCATTTCCTACCGAAAAAAAATCTAACCTCAATAATACATTTCACGCAGCAACTTTTGATTGGATTGGTTGATAATAAAATTTCCTTTACCGTCTTTTCTGCCACTTTTCCAATCACCATAATAGTAAACGGGTGTCGATGCCACGTTTAAAAATCCTTTTCCATGAAAAAAACCGTTGCAAAACTCACCTTTGTAAGTGCTTAAATCGGTGAGAGAAATATTACCTTCACCGGTAATGTAGCCATCTTTGAAGTCTCCCTGAAAACGTTCAATTCTTGGCTTTTATTTCGGTTCCAAGTCGAGGCCCACAAGTGTCAAATGTCATTCGGTTATCGTAGTAGATTGACAGTATATTTTGACGGATCTTCTTGAGAAATGAACTTACTTTATAAACAGTACTGTCTTCCCAAATGAATTTTCCATTTCCATTCATCAAGTATTCGTTAGTTGGTCCTTCGTATATATTTCCATTGGAAAAGATAATTTGTTCTAATCTAACCATCTGTGGGCGGATTGAACCCATGGACATTGGATAAAATGTCTAAAATTTCGTTGTTTAAACAAAAATATTTATAAAGTCACTAGAGCTTAAATTATTTAGAATTTGGAAGTCTTTAGCGATCATCTTACTCACATTTTTTGGCATAGCGGTGCTCATAAAAGAACTCGGAAATTGAGGGTCTATTTTCGGTAAAGTATTTCCTAAAATAATACATGGAAAGGAGACTATTATAGCTTGTCACTTGAATCGCAAATATGAATGGTTTTTGACAGGTGACAGTGTTTTAAAAAACCACCAATCAGAGGATACCATCGTTTGAAGAAAATTGATAAAGAGAGTTCAGTCTAAGATCAGTGTGGCCAACAAAAAATGGTTTTTTTCTGACAAGAATGACAGTTAAGGTCTAGAGATTAAAACATAGGATTTTGCATGTTTTTTATTATTGCGAACATCTATATTGCTTTATTAAAATAATGAATACACCCCGGAAGCGCATATCTTGAAATTTAAAATGACTGTTTAGCTGAATACTCAGCATATCAGTGGCCAATAGTTCTATAGGAACTCTTGGCATGTCACCATTTCATTTCTGTTATTCAGTCACTAGTTCTGTCAAATGTCAGTGAAAAAAGTAATTAGAAGAATAGAGATACAGCTAATTGAAAATGCTACAAAAATTTCATCGAAAATGGACATACACAATTAAACGAATATCAACAAAAATAAATATAACTTACATTTGACATAACTAGGGGCTGAATAATAATAGAAAGGAAATAGTGACTGACCAAGAGTTTCTAGAATTATTGGCCAAAATTTACGCTTCGGGGTGTAAGCATTATTCTATATAATAAAGCAATATAGATGTTCGCAATGTTTTGACCGGTAGAACTTAACTGTCATTCTTGTCAGAGAAAACCGCTTTTTGTTGGCCATACTGACCTTAGACTGAACCACTCCTCTATCGGATATACCTTCGACAAAGTTTTGTGTACTACTGAATCCACCACTAATAGTGCTTGGCATTACAGATGCTTTTAAAAATTGCGAGCTGCCTTTTTCCAAAACAAATTTGGAACCTTCGACTCCTACTACGTTAGATTGTTGCAATTCGGCATCGTCGATGTCTCTATAGTCTCTTACAAAACAATCCATTTCGGTTACAGAATCATTACTGCCATTTTCTTTACAATCAACTTTTCTTATTAAAGGCATACGCACCTGGAAATAAATTTTACTTACGAGTCTACCAAAAGACTTATTGGTGGACGTACTTACCTTAATTTTATCTTCTAAAAGAAAATCTAGAAACTTTTCCAAAATTCCTATTCTTGTATTCGGCTCATCGGCTACGTAGTACAATGAAGATTTATGAACTTTTACATTATCTATTTTTATTTTTCGAGATTTTCGTTTTTTAGTGAATACAGAGCTACCTGTACCTAAACGAGAGAATGATGATCTTCGGTCTTGTTTTTTTGACATTTCTATTCAAATTTTATTGAATTAATTTGTTGTATATGTCACAAGACAGGCGGGTTAAACTTAACCAAAATATGACGTTGTTTCAATGCCACTTCTTTTAGGTAGGTACCTGCCATGATTTTTGTCAAATGTGGGAGGTATTTGGTAAAAAAAGACGTATGTATAGTATTGTACTGAGTGTATTTCACTTATAAAAAGTATTATAAACTTTGAAAAGCCTACAACTAACCTAACAAACTTAACCTAACCTAACAAAATAAATTATTTATATTTGCTAACTATATCGTTTTGAACTTGTTTGAACTAATTAGACAGGTTTTAGTTACAAACACCGAAAATCCAGGTTTAAAAGACTGAAATTTACGGAAAAATATCCATCATATCCGACCCCATATCAAAATTCGCTCCAACGTTATTTTTATCTTGATAATTAACCGGAAGATTTTGTGTGGGAATTAGAAAAACAAATCGCTGAGTAGAACTTCCATTCGGTCTTATGAAAGCTCCCAACAGAGGCACTCTCTGCGTCAAACTTTGAGCGAAGTTCTGGATACCATTACCGACATTTTGTGTGAAACCTTGTACATTAGATCCTACGTTTTGAGCAAAATTTCCAACGTTAGAAGCCCATCCGCCGACTGTATTACCAACTGAGGAAAAAGTATCGGGTACGTTGATTTCTATGGGGAAAAAACTGGAAGATTGGATCCAGTTACCGATGAAATCCAGAGGGCCTCTTAGCTGCTGGTTCGGTGGTAAAACACTGAAAATAAAATTAAAGCATAAAGAAACATACTGTATAATATTTAGCAAAGACGACAATGACGTTTAGACCGGTTAAAATAGCACCAGCTAATATAGTTTGTCTCTCCTTTATCCTTTTTTCTTTTTCTCCCGTTTACAACATTTTTCTACCAGGATTTTAATGGCTTTCAACACCAAATAATGAAAATATTTTTAAATATATTAACTATTAATAATGAATACCTGATAGGTACTAATATCACCCTTGGATCAGTCTGCATAGGTAAACTAAATGTCACTTGAAACCATATAAACAAAGTTAAACAACTAATTATTAATGTCTTCATTGCTCTTCTCAGTTAACCGTTATTCGACTGATTCCACTGATTATAAAATACACTTATACCCAACTCAAAGTGTGCTTAAAAAATTTACATTCAGTACCAGTGGCATTTTCTTCCTTTAGACCAGTCACGCAACAAATTTTATTGCAATTATATAAGACAATTTACTTATTAAGTACAGCCATTTTTAATCCAAAAGTTCTATGATTTCGGCGAGTACACGGCGAGTACCTATACTGTTTTATTTGAAGACAAATTAATAACTAAAAAAATAAGAAACAAGAGCTGAACCGGATTAACAGAAAATAATTAAACTTTGTGCACCAGCACCTGGCCTAAGCCTACATATTGCTAATGAATAAAACCTCTTTTGGTTTCGGAAGTTCATTAGTTATATTTATGTGAACTTCAGCTTATTGCTCCAAATATAGGTACAGTTACTTTTGATGTATTTGTAACGGCTAAAAAAATACTTGAAGTTACAATTCAAATAAATATAATTACGGTTGTGGTTGTAATGTTAGTCTATACTTATTTTAAATATAATTTTTAACTTGATTTTTGGTAGTGCAGCATCAATAGGCATGATGACTGATTTTGAAAAACTGCTCCACGATGTTTTCACGTATATACTTTATCTACAATAAATGTTATTTCTGTAAAAAAAGATGTTTTTAAAGGAAAAATTCAACTTTTAAAAACACATTTTAAATTATGCGCCAAAACGCTATAATAGTAATGGCGTCCTTCTATGACGTCATCAATTCTTAACAGTGTCAACTGTCGATAGGTTATCTATGATCTGTGTCATGTAGTAATATCGTCAAAGTCAAACTTCAAACACTTGACAGCTTGCAGGTTAAAAGTTTATTTTGATACATAAACATAATTTCAAAAACGGTTTTTTGTGGTAATAAAAACAGAGATACTTGATAGTTTATAACGAGAAAATATCACATGAACCAAGAAAAGCCAACAGCAACTAAGGAAATACAAAACCATAGATAATATAAAGACGACAAAACAGATGTTCGGATTTGGTTTGGGTCGGATAATGGATATCTGCGAAAGCATGACGTCACTCTCTTCTGATTGGCGTTTGAGATAAGATGGCGGATGGTTAAATTTTGTGCTTATATTTTTACTAAAATAAATGTAATCACACATGAATATGAAAAATAAGTGATTTCTGTAGAATCTCTGCATCTTAAATAATTATATCAAATCAATATTTCGGTGATTCTTAGTGACAGTCATCATGCCTATTATAGGATCAAATATATATGCAACCAGGAATACATCACAAACCATTCTTTTTACTCACCTATATTCTAGTTTGATAATTTTACTGCTATTGTTAGAATATTCTAAACTATCTGCAGTCCTGGAGTCGAAGATCTTGGTGTAATATAAACAACACTTTCATTTTTCACTTTAATAACATTATGTATTGCTTCATACAACAATTCTTCCTTTGTTTTATTTGGAACATTTTTTATAATTTCAAAAAGATTTGTCGAATTGGTATTTTTTTCATCTAGTTCGTTGTAATCTTCAAAAAATGTTGATTCAGTTGTGATATTTATATTTAAAGTAATTAAAGTTTCATCTGTATCTTCAGTTAGCAGTATTTCTTCTGTGGTATCTTTTACAATAATGTTAGGGTTAGCATCTATGTTTTCATCCCCAATCAATTCCACCGCAGTCTCTGCATTTGGTACATTATCCTCTATCAATGAAATGTTTATGTCAGTGATGTTCCCTTTATTTATCGAGGAAATATGAGAAGTACTGTCCCATGTAGGTGGTCGGCTAAGATCTTCGTACACATAGTTGGAATTGTGGGACTGAATTTTTTGTAAAATGAATTCTAAAGGAGGAGGTAGCTTACTTATAGTTCCTTGTTGATTGTTATTAAATAGTTTGTTTATAAAGACCTGTCCAGGCTTAAATATATTAACAGGATTGGCACTAATTTCAAAAAGAAAAAGTACAATGCACAACCGGAACATAGTGGCGTTTATATATAACTAAATACAAAATTTCTCTTTCCTGGCTTGTTTGAAAAAAGTGGAACACCATTCAGGTAATAATAAAAACAGAATATTTATTCGTTTTATAAAACTTGTTCTTGATAATCGGCTAAAATAATGATTATGTACGATTATATTTATTATTTAAGATTCGTATCATGGAGTAAACTAACTAAGTAAATGCCACATGTAGATCACTATAATTGTAACTCTTAAATTAACCTATAGATGTCGCTTAAATAAACGGTTTAAAATGTCATAACATATCAAAAATTTCTGTCAAATGTTTTTCTTTTTGTCAAAAAACCCAATGATTTTCGTATAATGGGAAATGTGTTATTTGGTCAACGTTGTGACCAAGGCCTCCTACAACACTAGGCCGGAATGCTGAAATTTGGCAACTTTGTAGAGAGGGCTCATCATGTCAGACTTCTATCATGGCGAGACCGTGAAATAATATTTATTTACGTTTATAGTGCCTCTGTATTTATAATTCGTGATATGTAATAGATGATCAGAGGATTGTAATAGTGTGTACAATCTTTTTAAATAGATTTTATGAACTTGGTGCTTGTTATTCGCAGTTAACAGACTGACACCTTCAACATAAGACTTCTGTTTGCATCCGTTTGTTTTTGAGGTAAGATATTTAATAATATATATAAATAAAAAGATTTTAGCATCAGTATAATTTGTAAACATACTCTCTAGTATGTGGACTCATATAAAATATAAAGCAATTAAAGCATAACATGGTAATGGTATCAAATAAAGGATGTTTAAGAATTTTCTTAAACTGATTGAAATTATTTAAAAGTGACTTGAACCAAGACTAATTTTCATATTATTATACAATTTCTGATTCTTGTTAAGCCATCAAGCCACATTAAACATACATGAATTATATAAATTAAGCCAATAAAGTTATTTACTCATAAACTAATAACTCGACTAATAAGTAACACTTCTATTATATATTTTATTTTGTTGTAGATGTCTGCAAAATGTTCAGTACTAAAGTTGTACTAGTAATTATGATTTCAACAGTGAAGGATATATTACAGTAGTTTCCACCCAGTGATAAGCTGAAGAAAGGATCCTACATACAAATTGGGGACTAAGTCAAACTTCAGTGTGTATAAAACTCAGTATTAAATATTTCCCCAAAGATCAAATTTCATTCACTGATGTGTACAAGGATAAGTATGGTGATCTGAAGACATTTACAAGGAAAAGACCTGTGTTAAAGAAAAATGTAATACCACAAATATTTCCCAGTCTCTCGAAATATCTTCCAGTGGAGAAGAATCCAGCTGCAAGAAGTAATCCTGGAATGGGAAGAATAAGGACAGGTACAACAAGAAGAATGGTTAAATAGTGATGTGATAGTGAATTTTTGTGAAGATTAAATCTAAATTGAGTGCTCATTTAGAGAAGTGGCTGTGTCAATAACAAACAAACTGTATATATTTATATTTGATTGGATTTGACAATGATGAACCATATGTCAGGTGTAGTATAAAACTATTTGAATGAATAAATGATAATCTAGGTAAGAATTGAGCATAATTTATTCAGTATTTAGTTGATTTATATTTATTTTAAGGTGATGTCTTGTCAGCTGTAGAGGCTGATTTTATTCATATTTTATATTCTTATCAATAAAATACCTTTTGCAGTATTATTTTCTTTGGTCTACCCATATATATTTCGATTTTTATTCGTTTAAAATGTTTCTTAGCCTGATTTATTTCATATTTCCCAGGCTTACAATCGTTTTCATCGGCCCTCTTTTTGAAAGTCGCGCCACGTTGCCACATCTAGGTTTCCGGCCTTGTGTTAGAGGTGGCCTTGGTTGTGACCATCCAAGTGATGAAAGTGTCATAAATCTGTCAGATAGTTGTATTGATAAACTCTTGAAACCCCCAGGTAAACCAAACATTCTATAAGATTTACCTAAAATTGTAACTGTATATTTATTATGAAGAGATAATAAAATTTCATCATGATTCCATTTTTTAGAAGAACGCGAATCTGTAGTATGTAGACCTTCAAACAGACGAATAGAAGATGATAAATGGATGAAGAAATTAAGATGTAAAGATGACATACACTCAAAACAGAATGGGATTTCACTAGCGGATATCGATAGACTACTCAAAAGTATAGAGGGTAAACTTGGTGAAATTAGACACCCCAATTGTTCTACTGCAGAAGTACGTCAATATTTCAATTCAGTTTATATCAATTTTATCACAATTTACTATACGCTAAACACATTACACGTTTCAGTATTGCTGGTTGCGTAACTGCTTTTTTTAAATGCTGGAAATTTTATGAAAATTCAATTCTAGCTAATTACTTGCCTGAGGAAAAATTCCAAATGTATGTCAAAATGTGAAAAGTACATGAATGAATTCATAGATTGTATAGATACAGAAAGAATAGAAGCAATTAAAAGATCATTGATTGTTACAAAACAAGAGGAAACCAATACTAATACAGATTGTGATCTCACTAGTGAAAGAACCTGTCCACCTACAGCAATTAATAACGCAGATTGATTGTAGGTACTCATATAATTATTATAATATACAAAATATACAACATACAATTAAAATTATGTGTAACAAAAACAAAAATTATAAATTAGAAATAAATTATCGTTTCTCTAGACTCTTGAACTTAGCTTCCAGCCTTTTAGAATATGCATCTAATTTATAAGCAGCTTGCTCCAATTTTATCACACTGGCTTCTATCTGATCTATTTGTTGCAACACGGGAACTAATGAATTATCTAGAAAACAAATACTTAATAGACAATATATGGTGACTTAAAAACTCACATTTTTCGTTTAGCTCATTCATACTTTTCTTAACATTAACTGAAAGGTTTTTCATGTCAGAATATTTGGTAATGACTGCTTGGTTCATGTTTTCTAACAATCTATAATCATCAAGGGTGGATGTCAATTCACCATATAAATATTCTGAAGTCTTACTAAACATAGTATTAGCTAATTGACTTAGGTTGGGATCGTGTGGATCTAAAGCTTCAAAACTAGATGTAGAAGTTGATAGTGTTGGACCTGGGAAAATAAGCTGTTGGCATTGATTCATTAAAATTTAATATTACAATTCTCTACCTCTAGCTGGTGAATTAGTTGCTTCATGGTCATCGACATCACACATTTTTTTAATTTTTGTAGAACGAGAAAAACAATATTCAAGTTTTATTTATTTTCTAATATAAATTTGAGGTTAAAGTAATTTGACATTTAAAATTAATAATGTTGGTAGAATTGTGTGTACTGAGATCATGCTGAGATAATCTGATTGGTAAGCCTTCAAATCACACTTCAAATGTCTGAAAGCCGTCTGATAAACGTCAAAAAAGTAAACATTCTTATCAAATTGTGTGAATATGATGACTAATTTATAATGTATGAATAATTAAAAAGTTCAAATTTAGATAAAACATACTGGTTCAAATCTCAATAAACAAAGTGGGTCAATTTGTAACTGTAAAGTAAACCATTAACAACGATAACAATGCTGGCTTCAGAGGAGGGTTCAACGAACAATGCTGCCCCTTTGGTCAACAATAGGAGTTTTATAAGGAAATTATCTGGTATGTATACAAAAACATTATTTATATCAATTTATTGCAGCTAGTTTCATATAATAAACATGAATCATTTATTAATCCAAATATCAGTAAATATAAATAAAGTACCTATTGAACGTACTTCTAAAGTACATTACATATAATTTGCAAATTACTCATATTACTAATTAGTCAAATGTAAACAGATATCTCACTAGCTGCAGACCACAATGTAATATTTAATTATATCATATCACATTTAATTTAAATTAATTGATGTGAACCTTTCCCATATATCAGAGGAAGTAATGATGATCCAATAATACAATGATAATAAAATATCAAACTTGCTTACATAAGTAATTTAATTGGAATTTTTGTCGATTACATTAATAACAAAGTTGTAAGGATTTTTGTAATTATTAAAAAAAAAATGATAAATAAGCAAACATGAAAAAATATCAATAAAGGAAAACCTATTAAGCTGGTAGTTGTTAATGAAAGAGGATTTGGATATGAACATCCCAAATGTGACACCATAATAACATTTGTGTATGGTTTTCTGTTTAGGTATATTCAATAGGGATGGGGAAAACTCCAGAATTAATCCTGGGTTGGGGTATGTGGAATTTGGTACATTTTCGGAAGATTCCACCACCAGAACATTGGGAACTTTTGCCGGAGTATTTTCACCAGTTACTCTATCCATGTTTTCCGCACTAATTTTTCTTCGAATGGGTACGAAAATTTTCTAAAAGTTATTGAGTTTGAAAAAAATGGGATGATATATTTTTTTCAGGTTATATTGTAGGAAATGCAGGACTACTGGTGACTTTAACGCAATTTCTAATAGCATATGCTATTTTAGTATTTACTGTAATGTCTATATGTGCGATATGTACGAATGGGGCTGTTGAAGGTGGAGGCGCATATTGTATGTATTCATCTTTACTTTCCAAAATATAAAAATGTACAACCAATTTTCGATTTCTAGTTATGATAAGTAGAACACTAGGGCCTGAGTTTGGAGGCTCAATTGGCACTCTTTTTTTTGTTGCTAACATTGTTAGTAGTGCTCTCTACATATCAGGTTGTGTTGAAGGTTTAATAGAAAATTTTGGACCCTCAGGTTGGTATTCAATATAAATTTATGTTTACCACCATATTTTTTAAATGTATTTTAATAATTTTTAGGATCTCTTGCAAAAGATATCATTCCCGGTGGAAATTGGCATGGATTTTTATATGGTAGTGTACTAAACATAATGAATTTATTAATTTGTCTTATCGGAGCTTCTATGTTTGCCAAAACAGCAGTTTTTATATTGATAATTGTTTGTAGTTGTTTGGGTATTACATTTTTCAGTTTCTTCTATGAAGGTTTTCTTCAGGTTTGTACTTTAAATATTTAATCTCAATTACCACTAAAAATGTATTTTTAGGTATCTATACCATCATCGAATAAAATACTTCATAACGGTACTGACTATGTTACAAGAAACTACACAGGGCTTTCAAGTACGACTTTCAGTAATAATTTATTCCCTGGATATGGTGTGGATTATACGTCCACTGGAGAAATAGTTACTTTTGCTACTGTTTTTGGAGTTTTATTTTCAGGAGTAACCGGAATTATGGCTGGGGCTAATATGAGCGGTAATATCATTTATACGAACAAAAACTGAAAAACTTACTAAAATAACATTTTAGGTGAACTTAAAAACCCTGCAAAATCCATACCAAAAGGAACCCTTTCAGCTATAGGTTTCACCTTTATCATATACATAGCGATATCTTTATTAACTGCAGCAACTTGTACCAGGGAATTGCTCTTGAATGATTATTTATATATGGCAGGTGCAAGTGCTTTTCCACCCAGTGTTGCTATCGGACTAATAACAGCAACATGGTCGGCCGCTTTGAGTAATGTTATAGGAGCTTCTAGAGTACTCGAAGCTCTATCAAAAGATAAAATTTTCGGTAAGTACAATAATTAGAAGCAAGGAAACATCTTATACTTAATTTATTTCAGGTCCGCTGTTAAATTTTGTACCAAAAGGAACTTGGAAAGGTAATCCAGTTGGAGCAGTTGTAGTTTCCACGATATTAGTCCAACTTATCTTATTAATCGGCTCTCTAAACACTATAGCTCAACTTAACTCGGTGCTCTTCCTTTTAAGTTATTTAGCTACAAATATGGCTTGTCTGGGATTGGAATTAGCCGGTGCTCCAAACTTTCGTCCAACTTTCATGTTCTTCACTTGGCACACAGCATTATTCGCCTTCCTTGGAACCATTGTGATGATGTTCGTTATCAGTCCCATTTATGCTGCATGCAGTATTTTATTGTGTTTAATATTAGTGGTAGGGCTGCATTTGTACTCGCCTTCTAAAGAAGCTCAATGGGGGAGTATTTCACAAGCGTTGATGTTCCACCAGGTTAGAAAATATCTTCTCCTACTGGATTCCCGGAAGGATCATGTGAAATTTTGGCGTCCTCAGGTGCTTTTACTTGTTAATAGTCCGAGATCTTGTTGTCCTTTGATTGATTTTATTAATGATTTGAAAAAAGGGGGATTGTATGTAATAGGACATGTAGATACTGCTGAAACCAGCGAACAAGGTCCTGATCCGACTTTAGGACAACTTACTCATTGGTTAACTTTGATAGATCATCTGAAGGTAAATATGCAATTTTATCGTCGATTTTGTTGATTGAAATTCGTAAAATAGTATATTATGTTACTAGGAGTAGAAGGCCAACATTATTGTTGAGCCCAGATTCTTGCACTGCCGAGGCGCTAGCCGAGGCTGTGCAAACTGGGCGAAACATATAATGGGCCTTCTGCTCCGAGTAACATATACTATTTTTTCTTCAAGCGTAATAATGATTAAAAAGAAATAAGAAAGTACCTACCTTTGTTGCTAAATAAACATTATTTGGTGCATCCTTGAGAAATTTATCAAATTGATCTTGTGTTAATACTTTTGATTTTTTCGGTGTATAATTTTCCCCTTGGCGCTTTATAAATGCAATTAATTTGCTATATTTTTCTATTTTAACATTATGTTTAATGTTTAATTGACTTTTAATCATTGAATACTGTGCCCATAGAGTAGAACTTTTAAACTTTCTGGACAAATTCGTGAAGTATGCAAGCATAACGTTTTCCGTGTATTGCTGTACATTATATTCATTGCACCATTTTAGAAATTTTTCGTATGCTAAATCATACAGTTTACGCGACTTCGTTGGAATTAGAGTTTCAATACTGGAATTAGCTATTTCAACTAATTCCGGAGGCGTACATTGCAATTCTTGAGACATTTTTCACAAAATTTTCAAAACAGACAAACGTCAAATTAAATAAGTTTAAAAATGACAGTTCCTACCTACTTGATTACAACGCCCCATTATTTTATTAGTACAATAATGAAAATTAATTTTTGTACTAGTAAAATAATGGGATATTTCTACGGTCTGTGTTGCAAAAAGTAATATAGTTATTATTATACGCTTGAAGAAAAAGGTTTTTTAACGTTGACAGGTTAAACAGAAATAAATATAACTGACATTTGACATAACTAGTGACTAGAAGAAGTTCATAGAACTATTGGCCACTGATATGTTTAGAATTCAGCTAAAAAGTCATTTTAAATTTCAAGATATACGCTTTGGGAGTGTATTCATTGTTTTAATATGTTCGCAATGATAAAAAACATTCCAAATATTATCTTTCAAACAGAAAAAACCACTTTTTGTTGGCCACACTGACCTTAGACTTTTAATGTTGACAGGCGAAAACTGCTCTAAATGTCATGATTGTGTAGTAACGAGTGTAGTAGTTGGTATACTCAGGGGTAGATGGCGATACTACACTAAACAGTGACATTATTCAATTTTGTTTTAAGGTGAAAGCATTTGTTGAATTGACAGTAGCAAAAACGGTAAGAGAAGGTCTTCAACATTTGATCAGATTATCTGGGATGGGTGCCATGAAGCCGAATACGGTTATTTTTGGATTTTTAGATGAAGAAGAACCGCAAGATTTTCTTCAAAGGTATAAAAAATGAAATAATTTAACCATGTTCATTATCAAACTTTTATCATTTTTTTTTCAGTGTTGATTCAACTTATCAAAATCACGAATTTGAAAATGACGTTTTTCCTTTGAAAACACAAAGTACTTTGCAACCTTCCGAGTATGTTCAAATGATGCGGGATGTGTTGAGAATGAATAAAAATTTGTGTTTGTGCCGAAATTTCTATAAGTTAAAAAAAGATAGTAGAATGTAAGTTCATTTTTATTTATAGGCCAATACGAAGTGGAATAAAATTTTAATATTTTTAGTGTCAAGAGTAAAAAATACATTGATGTGTGGCCTGTAAACTTTTTAAACCCAGGAGAACACGATTCTTTCGATACAATCTCCCTATTCATGATGCAACTAGCTTGTATTGTTAATATGGTGCCGTTGTGGAAGAAATTGAAGCTGAGGTAAGTACTGGACTAGACTGCGACGATGCCAACTTCACCAATTTTTCAGCATATTCAATTTAATTTGAAAATTTCTTGATTGAAGCAAATTTCGTTACCATGGATCTTGATATTTATTGTAAATGTAAATAATTATGTTTAGGTTGTGCATCTGTGACGAAGCGAGAACGAGTTACTTCGCTTTTAGTTCTTCGACGCAGAGTCATTCTGAAAAATTGGAAACTTTATTGAAAAAATTAAGGATCGAAGCCGAACTTTTTCCAGTCGAAGGATGGAAAAGCATACTAGAATCGAGTAGTACGGAAAAAGAACGTTATTCGAAAGGGTGAGTCAACAATAACGATTAATCTATCTGCATAAAATATATTCGTTTATTTTCAGCGTCAACACTTTGATTTTACAACAAACCGGTGAAACTGCCGTTACTTTTATTTATTTACCTTCTCCGCCTTCCGACGATTCGAAATTAAATTCTTTTTACAACAACTTGGAAATATTCTCGAGAAATCTACCGCCAACTATATTCGTACATGGCGTAAGCACAGTTACCTCGACAACTTTATAGTAATTCGAATTCGCGGTTATGTACGTGGAAAAAAAACAGTTATACCTACCCATAGAACTCTATACGTAGTACGTAGAATAGAGTTCTATGTACCTACCACACCATCTAAGCTAAAATCAACAAACAACGGCAAAGAAAGTGGGGTTATAAGACAAAGTAGTCCATTTCTCGCGGTGCTACGATTTTAATATGGCATATCCACGTGACGTCACAAATTATTTTGACAACAAGTTGGTGGTAAAACAATAAACGAAGCGTTCAGAACACGTGGTACTTAATAGTGAGGTTATGCTGATTTATAAAGATAGATCGTGTTTGAGTTTAGTTGGTTTTGCTTCAGTGTTTTTTTTAATTCTTGAGCTTGCATATTTAAGGATATATAATATTGTTTTACCACTGGATTAGTGTCAAGTGTCAACTGTCGTCGACATGGCCTATTTGAATCCCTAACAGTGAATGATGATTACAAATGGATCTGCGTATTAAAAATGGATCTGCGTAGAGTTATTTGTTAAATTTGTTGATTTTGCGTGATTTTATAGACGCACACTTATTAAAAAGAGTATTATTGAGATACTAGGAAATTAATTTAAATGACATATCGATAATATTTTAATACAGAAATCTATTTTTCTAAGGAAGAGTAGTTTAAGAATAATCTTTTGTTTTGAGTGCGTTCTCTACGTCTTATTTATTGATATAAATGTAATTAAAAAAAACCTATTAATATTTTAAATAAGAAAATCTACAGAGAATTATTTATTTATACGAAATAATCTAATTTTATATGTGATAAAAATTTTAATATAAAAATTGTCCATTTAGATCTGTGGTAACTGCATTTCAGTAGTCGTGATAGGTTACTTTTTGCTTTTTACAAGTGAAGTGTTATAATGCCTTCAAAGATTGACAGAACAGTGACATTTTAATAAACACCCACGTATGCCAACTAAGAATTAGTATAAACGTTCCTACCAACATAATACGTTGCCCATGTATTATACCTCATTTAAAAACCAGGAGTGATTTGAATTTAAGTTGGCAATTCTGTAGACCTATGATTGGTCAGATTCCATCCAGTTTCACACAACAGTTTTTAGCATTGATATCAGCTGATTATTTAAATTTTTGATAGTTCTGACAGATAAATATATTTAATTTTGTCATCGCATCCCCTATTCTTATTCTATTGATTTACTTCGTTTCGTTGAAACTGAACATGACAATTCTTTTTTTAATTTCTTGGGAAATTAAACCACAATCTTTTTGAATTCTTTATTTCAACGTTTCGGTAGCGTTCCAGCTACCGTTTTCAAGAAAAAATAAGTAAAAATTGATTTTTATTCCTAACTGACACAACGGAAAAAATGAACATGACAATATCTGTCTATATGGAGGTTACAAGCTATCGAAGATTTAAAACAATATAGGTTTTGTTAGAAAATCGGTTCTTCCTTTTCATTTCATTCACTGGCATTCAGTTGTTTGCTACTTAAAAACTGATTAATGCTTGGGTATAAAATAATCTACTAGACAGACGAGAAGTCGACTTATGACTATGCGTGGCTCATTTTTTCATCAATCAAGGCATATTTAATAGATTTGGAACACGACTGTTGACTACTTTTTCTGAACACGCCCTTTAGTAACTAATCTGGTAACTTTTAGTGATGTGAGTAAGCTTTTCAAATTACTCCTGGTTATTAAATGGACTATAATTTATATCGTTGTATAAGTGGATTTCTTTTATTCAATTTAATTTTGTAATTAAATCTTTTTATATTAAATGACAATGGATTTTTGATTGCCTCTTTTTTGCATTTATTATTAGTTGCAAAAGATATTCACCAAAATAGAATTTTGTATATTAAAAGTATTAGAAGAAAATATATTTTTCCGCAAATCGCAAATGTAATTTCCAGTTTTACTTATTCTTTCAACCTCAATAGTATTTTTTGGCAGCTTCCTGTAACGAGGATAAAGTAATCTACCCTTGCTCTGGCTCTACTTGACATAACTCTTTGGGTGCATGCTACAATTTTTATGCTCAAAACGTCACCATTAAATCGTAATTTTTATTCTATTAATTGCCTTTTTGAAATTAAATATTTTATTGATTAATTGCGGAAAAGTACATTATCAAACTTGTGTTGGTTTTCATGTCCTCCAGTTCATCATTGTGAAACTGTAAATATTTTTTCAACTTACACTAAACAAATAGCTGTTCAAGCTTTATTTCTCGAGTAATTTTCTCAAGTAAATTTATCTTTTGCACTTTCTAGCTTCATGTCATCATACAAACCTAAATGAATCAGTCTTTGTTTTAAATACCTATATAATTACTTGAACAACACTATTAATGGATAAAATATTTGCAGTACTCAATTGGATTCATATTTTTTTCCAGTGATTGATTTCGATATAAAAGCTAACATAAAAATTATATATGTATTCTAAGCAATTATTTTTTTATCAATAATTATACTTTATACAAATTAGATTGAATTTTATCATTCCAAATCCAGTCCTAAAATGCCCATTAAATGAAACACCCATAGTTGAAAACCAAACCTTTTATTTTCTTATATAAAATTAAACATTAATTCACTTTTTGGCTTTCTTCTCTTTGCCTGGTGCAGCTTTAGTTACATCTTCTGGATTCTCAGCAGCATCCTTGATCCTCTTGGCACGAATACCAACAAGGCGGGCATCAGCACGTGCCTTCCTTAAAGTTACATATGCTTCGAATTTCTTTTCTTCTTCTGATGGTACTCTAGCCTTTGTCTTGAGTCCAGGTTGTCTGATAGGTAGTACTTCACCTTGTAATTGGGAGGCTACCTTGCGTTCTTCTTCTGTTGCTTCTCCAGCACGGAGTTTCTTCTTGTTGTGGATGGGGAACAAGATCAATTTAGATTTGTATTCTTTAAGGCGTTGGGCATTTAGTTGGATTGATTCTACTGACTTATTTCTACGTCTGTGATCTACTGAAATACCTGCAAGAGAAAAAACCATTACACTAACTTATTTTACCACAAGTATTCTAATGAATAAAAACAATTGCATACAATGAAGAAAATTATAAGATGAGATAATCTAAATATTTTCTAATTTGTGTACAAAACAATTTTCAAGAAGTTATGTTAAGAAGACATGTTTGTTTCAAATGATTGACATACCTACAGTCCTTGCAAATCTGGGGTTAAGTCCTGCTGATTTCAATTCTTGGAGAGTAAATCCACGTCCAGCACGAACTTTAGTGTGATACCTGATTGATGGGCATCTTACTACAGGCCTTAAAGGTCCAGCAGCAGGTCTGGGAGCAATAGCACGAGCCTTATTTATACGATTTGTTCTTCGTCTAATCTTGCGAGCTGGCTGGTTAAACCAAGTTTTAACAAAACGTTGCCAATCCTTGTGGAAATGACCATTTGGAATCATATTATTACGTTTAGGAGCCATTGTGAAAGTCTTTTACTAACACAGCACGAAATTCACCGACACGTGCAGTAAACGAAAAGGAAAAGACGGAAACGAGATGAAGTATTTAGTAACATTTGGTTCGTTTTGTTGGTATGGTTAATGTCAATTTTACTTGAGCATTTCTTAGAGAGTGTTTGGTTATAATGACGTCATAAATGGCTTACTTAACAAACTTTAGTATTGAATAAGAACCATTTTACACGTACGAGAATTATTGCGAAATTTACTCTGAAAATTTTCATAAGAATAATTTTTGCTGTTTTACACATCAAAGAATTATTGCCAAAATTTTCGGAGTAAAAATATTGACATGTTCTATATTTTTAGAAAGTGCGTGAGAATCGACGCAGAAGCCAAAAATAGAATAAAAACAATAATGGCGTCCATGTGTCATTATTTATTGTCGTTTTCTTCATTTAGGAAAGCCAAAACCTTGGCATAAAGCAAATCTCAATTACTAAAATAAATAATCAATCAAATAAACGGTTCCAATACAGCTGATTATTCAGAAATTTCAATATGTAAATCGTAACCATGACAACTTATCCCAAAAACAATCTCACTGCGCAGTCGTATGGCATGAATTCTTATGAAATTTATAGTGGTAAAAATATTATGTGTAAAACAGTCAAGTAGTGAAATGTTTCCAAAATTCTTATGAAAATTACCAGAGTAATTTTCAGAGTAAATTTCGCAATAATTCTCGTACGTGTAAAGCGGTTCTTAAGCATATTAATTGAATTTCGAATTTCCATTCAATTTTTTTTCTTGAATCATTCAAGTATCAGGTATTTAAATTATGACTAAAATATTCCATGCAACATGCGTTTTTAAAATCAAGGCCTCCTACAGTGGCCTTGATTACATTACCACACTACCATCTGAATAATAAATAACAAAAAAAACACTAAAATTACAAAATTGAAAATAAAATATAATCCAAAGTTCAAAATAATAAGTAAGTATACATTAACATAATGCATATAATCTTTGATGCAATACACGACTTTCACATAGATAACATAATACAGCGACTTTCATATAGTTGAATAATATCTAGTATCCTTAAAAATGGCTTTAAAAGGTTTGAGAGTATTGGAATTCTCTGGATTATTACCAGTTCCTTTTTGTGGAATGGTGCTAGCAGAATTTGGGGCATCTGTTATTCGTATAGATAAGGTGAATATAGAATTTATTTTTACTACTATCATTTGAAAATATTTAGGACTCATTTGTAGGTTAAACTTTTTTTTATCAATGTTACTACACTACACATTTGAATCTACTTTATAATATTATTAATTTATCTAAAAAGAATAATAACCGTACAACTTATTTAAGACTTACTGCTTTCTCATAGCAAATGTGTGTTAATCATTTGTTGCTTATACTCACCTCACTTGTGTTTTTCAATTTTTGTTAGATTGGATCTAATACAAATCTAGATTGCCTAGGAAATGGGAAGAAATCTATTAGTCTTAATATTAAACATCCTAAAGGTCAAGAAGTTATTAAATCTTTATCTAAACAAGCTGATATCCTTATAGAACCATTTCGAAAAGGAGTTATGGAGAAACTTGGCTTAGGACCAGATATATTAATGGAAGACAATCCCAAATTGATTTATGCTAGATTGACAGGTATGAAGTTAATTTAAAACAAACTAGGTACTTTAAATATGGGCTTATATAGGTTATGGACAATCGGGAAGTTTTAGTAAAAATGCTGGTCATGATATTAATTATGTAGCTCTGTCAGGATTACTATCTTTATTTGGAAGACATGGAGATAATCCGCTACCACCTGTGAATGTTTTGGCTGATATTGGAGGTAATTTAAAGTAAAATTGGTACCTCAAAAAAAGAAATTATTTTAAGAACAATATTATAGGTGGAGGAATAACTTGCGCTATGGGAATTCTTCTTGCCTTGATAGAGAGAAGTACATCTGGCAAAGGGCAAATAGTTGATTCTTCAATGGTAGAAGGAACAGCTTACTTGGGTACTTGGTTTTACAGAGGGAAAAATACTTTGCCATTATGGGGACAAGAAAGAGGAAGAAACGTCCTAGATAGTGGAACCCATTTCTATGAAGTATACAAAACAAAAGATGGGAAATATATGGCTGTTGGCGCACTAGAACCACAATTTTACGATCAACTTATAGCTGGTAAATTAAAAAATCATTTCAAGTAAAAAGTTTTCTCAATATTAACATTCCAGGCTTAGATCTAACTCTCGAAGAAACACCGCATTTCGGAGACTTCGATAAATTGAAAAAAATATTCACGAAAAAATTCGCAGAAAAAACTCGAAAAGAATGGTGCGAAATTTTTGATTCTACCGATGCTTGCGTGGCTCCAGTTTTGACTTTAGAAGAAGCTCCGCAGCATCCGCATAACGTGGAACAAAAAACTTTTACAAAAACTAAAGATTTTTACAGTCCCAATCCCCATCCGAGACTCAACAGGACTCCCGGTGAGTCCTTGTCCACCAAACCTTTACCGCAAGTCGGAGAACACACCAAGGAGATTCTTATCAACTTAGGTTATACTGGGGAAGTTATTAATGACTTGGAGGCTGATGGGGTTATTGAATGTTACAAGCATGCACATTTGTAATTATTGTTTATAAATATATAGTTTTTTATTGTTGTTAAAACTGTTGTATTTTTTTAAGCCTCTACACTTTCTTCATTAATCACCCTATTTATATTTTTTGCAATGCAAATAATGTGTTATTAAAGAGTGATTATACCTCATTTAAAATCCAGGAGTAATTTGAATTTAAGTTGACAATTCTGTAGGCATCTGATTGGTCAGATTCTGCCCAGTTTCACACAACACTCTCTAGTATTATTGACATCAGCTGATAACTTCCATATTTGACAGTTCTGACAGATAAATATAATTAATTTTGTCATCGCATCCACTCTTGTTATTTTATCATTTTCACGCAGTTTTGTTGAAACTGTTCCTTTAAACATTTAGGGACTGTTAAAAATCAAATATATTCATCTTATATCTACAATAAACATCTAGATAATCTGTTGAACAGACGAGAAATCGACTTATAGCTATGGGTGGCTGATTTCTTTATCAATCAAGGCATATTCAATAGATTTGGAACACGACTGTTGACTACTTTTTCTGAACGCACCCTTTAGTAACTAATCTGGTAACTTTTAGTGGTGTGAGTAAGGCTTTTCAAATTACTCCTCTTGGTTATTAAATGGACTATAGTATATTATATAAAAAAAACTACTTTTTCAACATTTTTTATTTTTGTATAGTGGATTAAAATATATATATTTTTACATAAATACTAGAGTTTTTCACAAAAACAAATTATAAATTTCAAAAAATTGTATCACAAAGGATTTGAATAAGTAACCTTTTACCAAGATCAAGGTGAAACGAGTGTATTGGGCGAAGTAGAATTCAATGAGACCTCTGGTAGAAAAAATTGTAATTGTCGCAACGAGTAAAACAATTCGTTTTGAATCGTTTTGCATTGTTTTTGTATTATTATGCAAGTCAACGTAATTACCATAAATTCGTACTTTATTTGTTCAATTTTGTGTCAGTGACAAGCTTAAATTAAAACTGTGTTTTTCTATTTAACTCAACTGTCATCATTCTTATAGATATATGATTTAAAATATTACTCAATACAAACGTACCTTTCCCTGTAACTTTTGTAGACTATATCAAAAATAAAATAAAAACACGAAATCAGACATAAACCTGTTTTATTTTTGACAAATATCAACCAAGTTCATTACTCCAAAAATAAAAATACTAGTAGTCAAAATTTAGTTTAACAACACAAAATACTAAAGCACAATCAAAGAAAACGCAAAATTTTCACAAAACACACACTGAAAATAACTAAAACAGCAAAATAAAAACACTTAAATATCAAAGGGCTTATACAGCAGCTGATTTGTTTTACTCGTTGCTAAGATGACATTGACATTTCGGAGCGCCATCTATCGAATTCTACTTTTCCCAATACATAGCAACCAAAAAAATTCGAAAAGCTAGTGGTAGAAATTTAACGGGAGAAAGAAAAGTACTCATAAACAACACATAGGATGGAAAATATCAGTCAGAAATGGAAAATATTGTGAAGATGATATTATCTGAAAATGACACTCAATTTGAGCAGCAGAGCACCATAGTTACGTTAGATTAAGTTGTATGTTTTAAATGGTAACTGTATAAAAATGTAAATCTGAAAAAAAACAGAATTAGTTACATTACATAGCAGAAATACAGGTGAGAAAGTATAACGCTTTACATAAAATGTTTTTATCTTATAATCTAATATAAAAAATTAATTTATTACAAAAATGTCACATCATACAAAAACTAGTGGAAAACGATTCCCATTCCTTAGTTTAAACTTATATTTTACTACACACAGGGTGTGAAAAAAAAGTATAATTTTGTTAGGTTTATTGATACTACAAAAAGTACCTATCATCTTGCCACACCCTGTATAACGGTAGATTTTTAATTAATTTTCGTACTCTCTTGATATCAATATTATGAGTTGTGACATTAATGCAGTACATGAGTAAAATGGTGAAACGTAATGAAAAATAACACACATTTTTTTATTTTTTTTGCACACTTGTCACAATAAGCAATGACAGAATCTATCATCTGAATCAATTTAGTCCAAGTATAGTATTGTATTAAATGAATAGAATATAAATATGTATAAAGAATAAAAAATGGATCGGCAAGAGATCTTGAAAATATTTACAATAATTCAATTTATTACACATTTGGTGTAGAATGTGAAAAATTGTACCAATAATTTGATAATACTGAACTAGTTTACACGTATTTAAGGAAGTCCATGGAGATCATATAAAGTATACAAATTCTCTAGTCGATTATAAACCAGAGCAGTTATTTCTAAAGTTTTTGGCAGTAAAGTAATGGCTTCTTGGATTGTTTCTTCTTCTCCACAAACCTAAATAAGATATTTTTAAATATTATCTAAACAACTGCAAGAATTTGAACAAAAACAAATGTTTTTCAAAAAATAATTACACCTGAGTTTAATATACTGTACTTACCCTTTGAAGTAATACTGCCCTAGTAGGAAGTGCATATATAGCTACTTGAGCTCCTTTTCTAATAATAAATGGATGATGTTTTGACAAAGTTTGGTCATAAGCTTCTCTACAAACACCAGAAGCACTGTCTTCATTGGTAAGTTCTCTTAATTTATCCAAAAATAACCTGATAAAATCTACAAAAAATAAATATCTTGATTAATAAGTCAACAGCAGATCTTTGGTTAGTTTAAAAACAAAGAAAATGCTATCTTACCCAGCCCTCTGTGTAACCTAAGTAAAGTCCTTGCACCTGAAACGTATCCTTTTTTATTCAGTAATTCATTGTTTTTTTCATATTCAATCATTGTTCTAACGCTACTAAAGTGTTCTTCAGATTCCTCATGGAATTTTTTCAGTATGTCTATTTTAGCTTTTAAATCTTTGCTTACAAACCCAAATACTGTTCCCATTAAAACAAAAAACCTAAAACACCATTATTACCAATTCGTTGTCTTTTACAATTGAAACATACCTACTTGTTAAGTTCCTCAAAGCTGTCCAAGTATTCAGCTAATTTTACATCGTCTTCATTGAGAAGAGAAGCTTCAAAATTATCTTTAACTATTTTAATTTGGAATCTGTCACCATTTAATGCCATTGTTAATAAATTTTTAAGAAATTATGGTTTATATTTTCAACAAAATGACGTTTACCCACCGATTTTCAATCCCCCACAGCCTGCCCACAGCACAGCTGACGTGACATTAGTGATGACTGATGATACGACTCAAGGTCCCTTAAATACATGTATTTAAGGGACCTTGGATACGACTGACGTTTATAAATGTTTTGATTCTTCTTCACTTCGATTGCCTCTTATCTTATCGGTAAATTTTAAATACAAAAAGGCATAGGGCTGGTCAATAACAAAAACCAAAATATGTAGTTAGAAACAGCAGTATTAAATTTATGGAATATGGAGATTATCAAGTCTCTACTCCATGTAAATGATCATAATGGTAAACAGCGTTGTTCCTAGGAAAAATTTTATGGTAACAGAATACCACAGAAAAACGTAATAGATTGTCAAAAAAGGTAATAGATTGTTCTTCTTCTTTTTATTTGCAAATATATAGAGGATAAAGGGATTGTTTATATGGTTCAAAATTTTGACACTTCGACTTACAGATGTTTCTTACGTTCAAGGTTCAATACTTTATTGAACTATATTTAGTGCAAAAAGTGGTTCTTTATTGCACTCATCTGCCAAATCATAATATCACTTCATGTATCATTCATGAAAAGGTAATAGATTGCTATCAAAACGTAATAAGGTAATAGATATGGTTAAAAGGTAATAGATCTATTACGAACGTAATGACAGGAACAACACTGATGGTAAAGTTAAGCCCATTGAAAAAGAGAAGAAGATACATTTGGTTACCAAGGATACAGGTAAAAAAATAATTTAAATATAATCCCTATTAATGAATAAAACAAGGAATAATTTAAGAAAATTATAAATTACAAGTCTAAAATTTATTAGATACTTAATTACTTTGTAATAGCGAATTTAATTTCTTGCATCATTCTTCTATAAATTGGTGACTAGTGTTAATAAAAAGTTGCATCAGCAAAACAAGTAATCTAACCAATAACCATTTTAGATAGTCGGTAATTCTGGTTCTCTCATGTGGCAAATGTGTGCCAAGTTAACTTTTGTTGGATCAGCTAACCAGTCAATTAATACTAAGTATATAAAAACTTCTCACCATTAGTATAGATCATGTTTAATGATTGAATTTTTTCTAGAAACTGAGTTAATATGTGTGGAATTTGGGCTATTTTCGGAATTACTTCAAATTTGCACTCTTATTGTGCTTCTACATTTTCAAAAATCAGCAACAGAGGTCCAGATGCTTGGAGAATAGAGTACTATAACAACTTGAAGGTATTTCTAAGTTAAAGAAAAAATATTTAATAATGATGAATTGATAAATGTATATTGTTTATTTATATTGTGTGATTTATTTTAATTACATTTTTAGAACTGTTACATTGGTTTCCATAGATTGGCAATTGTGGATTGTAGATATGGTATGCAACCTATGAAATTACACAAATATCCACATTCTATGTTAATCTGTAATGGAGAATTGTATAATTGCGAAAGGGTAAGTAATATATAGTTATGAGAAAAGAAAATTTATTTTGTATTCTATCATTTTAGTTAGCAGAACAATATGAATTCGAATATGAAACAAAATGTGATGTCGAGTGTATTTTTCACTTGTATGAAAAACTAGGAATTGAAGGATGCGTTAAAAATCTCGATGGCGTATTCGCTTTTTGTTTTGTCGATGTTCCTCGTAAAAAAGTTTTATTAGGAAGAGATCCTTATGGTGTAAGACCTTTGTTTAGAATTACCAGCGCTTCCGGTGTACTTGCAGTTTCTTCTGAAGCAAAAGGTGAGTTAATTTTTTCCAATTGTTCAATAATTGATTATATATTTTTTATTATTAGGATTAGTTGGAATCCAACAGGAATTGAATGGAGAACCAAAAACATTAGAACCATTTCCACCAGGAACTTTTGAAGAATACAATCTGCTAGAAGATGGAAAAGTAAAATTGGTCCGAAGTCAAAGGTACTTTTTCCCTGGAGATAAACCTTCCTTCAAACCGTTTCTACCGTACGAAGGTAAATAAAAAACTAGGTTCAATTGCACATTATTTCAAAAATTTTCACAAAAACTGTACAAATTTCAATAAAAAGTTACGAGTTAGAAAGTAAATTCTCCAGACAGGAACTGGTCTGAAACAAAATAAGTAAAATGCAGTACCATAAGCTACAAATAAAAAAGAATAAGCATGATGACAGTCACTAAGAATTACTAAAATATTGATTTGATATAATTATTTAAGATACAGAGATTCTACTTAAATTACTTATTTTTCATTTTCATGTTTGATTACATTTATTTTAGTAAAAATATAAGCACAAAATTTAACTATCCGCCATCTTATCTCAAACACCAACCAGAAGAGAGTGACGTCATATTTTCGCAAATATCTATGATCCGACCCGAACCAAATCCGAACATCTGTTTTGTCGTCTTTATATTATCTATGGTTTTGTATTTCCTTTGTTGCTGTTGGCTTTGCTTGGTTCATGTGATATTTTTTCGTTATAAACTATCGCTGTTTTTTATTACCACCAAAAACCGTTTATATATCAAAATAAACTTTTAACCTGCAAGCTGTCAAGTGTTTAAAGTTTGACTTTGACGATTTTACTACATGACACAGATCATAGATAACCTATCGACAGTTGACACTGTTACGAATTGATGATGTCATAGACAGACGCCATTACTATTCTAGCGTTTTGGCGCATAATTATTACAATTTTTTGCAATACATTTATGACAAGTCATATCTGGTGATGATATTTTTAAGGTTCACTTACTTTTATTTCCTTTATTAGAACAAAATCCTAAATGAATTTATAAGTAGAATAATTCTACTCACCATTTTGTTGACACTATGACTTTGACAGGTAGAAGCTAGATTCACACTATGATTGATTTTGTATATCTTCATTTTTAATCAATTTAAAGTTGATATACTACCATATTTCATAATATTTATCGACAATGAAAGATAAATATTGCAGTATAATGTAATTTATAAATTTTGAACTATATTATTCCATTTCCCTTATGTAAAAAGTCTTGTAGTTCTCGCGACCGCAGCGACTCGATGCGCGGGTGGCTGCGCAGAAACGTTATGCCGTATACCACCTATGCTTCAACCCGTCTCCTTTTTATTTTATCTCTGCTGAAAACTCTCTTTACTCTAGTGTAGATCCAAGCATTTGAATTTTGTTTTAGATTTAATACCCAACAACCATCAAGCAAACATAAGAAATTTATTGGAAATGGCGGTGGAAAAAAGACTAATGGCCGATAGAAGAATAGGTTGTTTTTTGTCTGGAGGCTTGGATTCTTCATTAATAGCAGCATTACTGGTTAAACAAGCAAAATCAATAAATTTACCATACAAAGTTCAAGTAAGAAACCATTTACCGACCACTAGATTCGAATCTAATCAAAATCTTCCTTTCAGTCCTTCTCGATCGGTATGGGCGACAGCCCCGATCTAAGAGCAGCGCGAGTTGTCGCCAAACACATCGGAACCGAACACCACGAAATCATTTTCACCGAAGAAGACGTGGAAAAAATACTCGACGAAGTCATTTACTGTCTGGAAACTCCGGATATTACAACAATAAGAGCATCGATACCGATGTACTTGATTTCTAAATACGTTAAAGATAACACCGATACGACGGTGTTGTTAAGCGGAGAAGGAGCTGACGAAGTAGCTCAGGGCTACATATACTTCAAAAATGCTCCGACTCCACAAGCTGCTCACGAAGATAGTTTGAGGTTGTTGAAGGAAATTTACTTATTCGATGGATTAAGAGCAGACAGGACAGTTTCTTATCAAAGGTGAGTATTTTCTATAGATATAGACGTTGAGTGGTCGGCCATATTGTGCTGCGTTCCAAGGTCAGTTGGAATTGACGTTTGTGTGTGTTGACAAGTGATGTAAGTCAGTTGGCAATAGTCTAAGGTAGGACAGTTTCTTATCAAAGGTGAGTATTTTCTATAGATCAGTTGACGTTGACAGGTCGGCCATATTGTGCTGCGTTCCAAGGTCAGTTGGAATTGACGTTTGTGTGTGTTGACAAATGATGTAAGTCAGTTGGTAATAGTCTAAGGTCAGTGTGGCCAACAAAAAGTGTTTTTTTCTAACAAGAATGGCAGTTAACCGTTCAAAACATGGGATTTTCGCATGTTTATTATCATAAAATTACTTTTTAGCTGAATACTCAACATATCAGTGGCCAATAGTTCTATGAACTCTTCTTCTGTTATTCAGTCAATAGCTCTGTTAAATGTCAGTGAAAACAGTAATAAGAAGAATAGAGATACAGCTGATTAGAAATGCTACAAAAATCTAATCGAAAATGGACGTACACAATTAAACGAATATCAACAAAAATAAATATTACTGACATTTGACATAACTAGTGACAGAATAACAGAAGAAGAGTTCATAGAACTATTGGACACTGATATGTTGAGTATATTCAATAAAGCAATATAGATGTTCCCAATGATAAGAAACATGCGAAAATCCCATGTTTTGATCGGTTAACTGTCATTCTTGTCAGAAAACAACACTTTTAGTTGGCCACACTGACTTTAGACTGAACTCCTATTGAAGTTTGTGTGTTTTGACAAATGATGTAAGTCAGTTGATTGAATTGAATTTCAGCGATCGCAGTGGATGGGTTCGGAACTATTTCATAGCGGTTTTTCCAAAACCAGACTTTCTAAAGTTACTCAGCTTCAAATTGAATCGTTGAATGTTGTTTTTTTTCCAGTTTGGAATTGAGAGTACCTTTCCTAGACTTACAATTCACAAATTATTATCTGAACATTGATCCAACGCTAAAACAGCCCAAAGACAGCGTCGAAAAATACCTTCTAAGATCTGCTTTTGACGGAAATGATCTCCTACCGCACGAGATTCTTTGGAGACACAAAGAAGCTTTCAGTGACGGAGTAGCTTCGGCGAAAAAATCCC
This sequence comes from Galerucella nymphaeae, assembly GCA_963978555.1. NCBI lineage: Eukaryota > Metazoa > Arthropoda > Insecta > Coleoptera > Chrysomelidae > Galerucella > Galerucella nymphaeae. The sequence goes on from OZ021706.1 coordinate 20,725,029, forward strand.
TTTTTGTGATCATTCAAGAGATAATCGAGAAAAGAATGCCGGAACCGTTCGACTTGGAAAAAGCCACACTTAAATATCCGCATTGTACCCCGACTACTAAAGAAGCTTATTATTACAGGGAAGTTTTCGAAAAGAGTTATCCGAAGCTGGCACCGAACTTTTTACCTTATTTCTGGATGCCGAGGTGGTGCGATGGAGTCACCGATCCGTCGGCTAGGTTTATCAAACACTACGCTGCTACGGATAAAGATATTTCTACGACGGCTTAAATGAATTACGAATATATTTGCAGACACTAAAAACGTTTTTCTCGTGATTTTTTTCAATTAGCAATTTTTTGAAACGCCCTTTATATACTTTATTAAATTTTTAATCCAATAGCATTTATTTAACATTATAAATTATTTATTGTGTTAAAATCGTTAAAATTCGCAAAAAGGAATCAATATTTTTGATAATTTATGTAAAATTGATTATTTATTTTCTATGTTGATAAAAACAATGTTTAAAACGTTCCATTTGTGTTTTATTTATGTATTTAAAACAAAAATTTCCCCGTTAAGTTAGTTTTGGCCTTCACTGCATTGCATTGACGTAATGTGTGTTGTCTAAGTAGTAGACGCATTCAAAATTATGCCGTTCATTTCATTCCATCTATTACGTTTGACTTTGAATCATGGAGATTTGAATATTACATTTATTCATTTATACGTTAACACAAATTCAGATTCGATTATCTATCTTTTCATTTTTATAAAAAATTATAGATGTATTAGTTGTATCAATATTCGGGTATGGGCTGTTACCATGAAGTGTTAATATTTGCTCAGTAACTTAACGATTTCTTATTGTGAAATATAATAAATATTACATTATTTTGAAGAATAGATATTTATTAACTAACATAATTTTATTACATTATCTTGATAGTCTATTAATTATGATGTAAGGTGTGTTGCCTAAACAGTACTATTAAACTACTGTCAAATAAAATTTTATTTTTGAAATAAAATACTGTGTTGAATATATTCGCAAGTAAGTGGCGAAAAACGCTTTTTATTAAATAACATTTAAAAACGGTTTAAATAAAATACAGGAAATTCTTGACATTCCACTAGTAAGTTTTTTGGTTGTTTGAAGTTTTTGTTGGCACCTACAAAGTTTATAAAAATTCAGTAAGTATCTAGTAGGTAAAAATCGTAGAGCTGAATTTTCATTGGTCTAATATTCAATTCTGCCATATTCGGTAATTATATTTCGGTGATTAGAGACGTCGCGTTTTAAGTTTTAATGAAGTGGAACATTTTTTTAATAAAATAGTGACTTTATAGTGTTATATAGTGTTAAATGAAGAGTGGAAAAGTCTGCAAATATCACAAGTAAGTAAATTATCATTAATATAATAAATCTCCAAAATGATGAAAACCATTTTTATTGAAAACGTAATGCATGGTATGTTATACTTGTTTCAACAAAATGGCTACTGCAATGCATGTTAAAAACTTGTTGTGTTCATATTATAATATTGTATATTGATATAGGTATATGCGGATGAAAAATTAGTATATACTTTATAAAGCTCATAATAATATTAAAAATAAAATTGAAATAGGTATATAAATTAATAATGAATGTACCTATGATAGTGTCCGCTGAACTATAACTAGAACTATTCGGGTTTGATGGACTATACTGATTACTGATTCTGCAAAAAATTTTTAGTGGGTATGCTCAAATGTTTTGAAGATTATCCGTAGAAAAGTTTGCGGGTTAGGTATAACCTAACATCATTATTTTATACGAGTAGATATGTTATTTGTCAAATAGTTGTATAACTATTAGTAGAGATGGGATTCGGTTTCCTAAAGTATCAATAACTGACTTGTTCCAAAGTTGATATTATATATAGCCCTACATATTTCAGTGGTTGGTATACAAGTTGTCCCTCTAAAGCTGGAACCATATGGAGAACTTTTTTATAATTAATTTCAGGGAAAAAAGTTATTCTTCATAAAAAGTTCTACATATATTTTCAGTGAAAATTAATTATAGTCAAAAATGTATTCTCGTTAAATTGTTTATCGATATTTTTGCGACCAGTTGTAATGGCTCGGGTAGCTGAGTTATATAGCCTAGCTTTTGGCATTACTAAAACTCCAGCTCTAAAATATAAACTTTTAACAGCCAATTCGGAAAACTTTCTCTCTCTCTCCCAACGGTAGGTAATTCCTCAGCGCGACTTTAATTTCGGGACTTTTATGATGATTCCGAAAGTGAGAACATAGCAATTTCTGAATTAACTATTTGCAAAGATTGACGAGCTGCTCCGCCGAAATTAAATCGGCAGACCGTGCAAAAGTGGGGTAGAGGCGGAGCAGGAGCGCCGCCGCTAGAAAAAATCAAAGGACATACCAAAAAATTCTTTTTTTCAAATGTATTTATATGCAATAGTTATTTATGCAACAAGTGCAAAAAACACGTTTTGCAAGAGTTGCATACAATATTTTTTATACATTCATGCAAAAACTGGAAAATTAAAATATATGTTGGGAACCTAACCTAACCTAATCAAACTCAAACCGTTCTTCTTCTTTTTTTTATTTTTATGGCCTCCACCTTGTTAGTACTTAATCATAGCTGGTTTCCGCCTGACCATTTAAATTTTAAATAATTAAAGATTTTTGCAATAATTGTAACTCGTTGAGACTAAGTAGTGAGATACATATTTATATTATTGTTGTATTAAAGCAGGATCAGACACTTGCTCTGGATTTTTATTTCATTTAAATGTTTATGTTTGTCATAAATCATCACAAAACTAACACAAGAATGACAGATGAGTACAACAAAATTTTTGTGCAAAAAGGAACCACTTTTTCCATTAAATGTGTTTCACAAAAGTGTTGTTTTTTGCATGAATGTAGAAAAAAATAATTGAGAGTTGTTTAAAAAACGTTTAGCATTTTTTTTAGTACAAATATTTTTCGATTTTGTCAAATTTAAAGGTACTTTACTCTTGAGTAAAACTTATATTTTTTGACAAACTTGGTACCTATACGACTAAAAAATTTGATATTTGATGACTGTATTCTAGGTTTTAGATAATGCAGAACTTTTTATGAAAAATAACTTTTTTTCCTAAAATTAATAATAAAAAAGTTTTACACACTATGATTCCAACTTGGATGGTCATTGCATAACCTCGAAATGTTTTTTATGGAATTTAATCATTGTCCTTGAATACTTGCAATTTGCAATATGTAGTTTGATTTGTACTTCAGAGTGAATCTAAGGGTTAAAATATCGATTGAATATTATAATATCAATTGCCAAACCTTTTGGGTTTTACAGACGTTCAAAGTTAGTAAAAATATGAATAGAGATGGGCGATACGCTTTGCGGAATTGTTAAAATCATCTATACTTCCACTGACTGTACTCTGAGATCTTTGCTCGTCGATATATTACTCTAACAGAGTTCGGTCTAAGGTCAGTATGGCCAACAAAAAGTGGTTTTTTCTGACAAGAATGACAGTTAAGATCTATCGTTCAAAATATAAGATTTTGCATGTTTTCTATCATTGCGAACATCTATATTGCTTCATTAAAATAATGAAAACACCCCTGAAGCGTGTATATCATGAAATTTAAAATGACTTTTTAGCTGAATACTCAACATATAAGTGGCCAATAATTCTAGGAACTCTGGGCATTTCACCATTTTATTCAGTCACTAGTTCTGTTCTGTAGGTATCTCTATTCTTCTAATTACTTCTTTCACTGACATTTGACATAACTAGTGACTGAATAACAGAAATGAAATGGTAACATGCCAAGAGTTTCTAGAATTATTGGCCACTTATATGTTAAGTATTCAGCTAAAAAGTCATTTTAAATTTCAAGATATACGCTTCGGGGGTGTATTAATTATTTTAATAAAGCAATATAGATGTTCGCAATGATTAAAAACAAGCAAAAATCTTATGTTTTGAACGGTAGACCCTTAACTGTCATTCTTGTCAAAAAAAAACATTTTTTGTCGGCCATACTGACAGATTGAACTCCTCTATTTAAGACTCTGTTGTATGTACATGTACAGGGTGTTTCTAAATTCATGCAACAACATTCAGGAGGTGATTGCTCGTATGAAATTGAGAAGGGACTTTCCAATAACAAAATTTCCTCATCCTACCCCTTTCCAAGATATCACCCTTAAGAGGTGGTGATTAAAATTGACAACTGCTGCTAATATAAACATTTAGTCTTCAATGTATTTTTTTTTTATTATTTAATTGGCGTAATCTGGTCGCGCTACTGACGTGAGGGAGTAAAGAGAATTGTAGACACGACAGAGATATTCGCCTTCGACTACACTGATGTGGCAGCAGACTGTGACTGTACGAGTACGAAGCTAAATTGGTTTGTGTGTTTTTATGACTGTGTTTTAGTGCCGTGCCCGCGCGCGTTTTGGATTGCTCCGATTGGGTTAGCAGGATTCCACAAAGGACGACGGTGTCGGTGTCACACGTTTAAGAAATTTCACTTCCTTGCCAATGTCGACGACGTCGATCGGCTGCAAATTTATCACTAACCGTTCTCATTTCGGATTCCTAAATATTGAATATTTATGTTACTACAAGCTGCATCGTAAGCTCCAGATCATCTCACGAATTTTTGGAAAGCAACCTATCTATACTAAAAGGCATTTTTTCTTGACAAACTGTTTTAAAACTATTTCAAAACGGAAAATGTCAATTGTCATAACATCAATGAGAAATGCATGGAAGTAACAATTGACAGTTGGAAACAGTTTTAAAACAGTTTGTCAAGAAAAAATGCCTTAAATATTTATATTTCATGACAGCTGACAGCTTTCGGTCTAACTTTCCTGGACTATCTTTTGACTTTTTTGTACAGGAATTCGTATGTCGCATCTTATAAAAAACACAGTGTATATCAAAGAAACAATTATTTTCTCCACGACTAAATAATAACGCACGAATTATTTTTACATATTTAGCTACATAATGATATTATATTCTTCAAACCAGTGAATAATGAAAAAGAATTCACTCTCGTTAGCCAATCACATTCTATTATTATCAGAATTCGGGCTTAAATGAATTAAAATAAATAAATCAAATCGTCTCTTTTAAAACGTCAAATACCAAATAATGCAAATCGATTCTGACAGCGTTTGAAACGTCAAAATAATGATAGAATCATAATTTTACGTATTACTTAGAGAAAAAATGGACAACAGTAGCTATATTTAGTTATAACTCCTAATTATCATTTATAAATGAAAGGGTTTCGATTAAAACTGTATGTTACGTATCCCTTTTTGAAAATAAACATGCTGTGTAGCCTAGTGGTAGAAATAGTTGACTCTGGCGCGGACGATTGGGGTTCGATCCTCACTGGAAGCTTTCTTTTTTTAGTCGTGGAGAAAGTATAGTCTTTTACTTGTGTAGAATGGCTAATACTCACTTGGATGATTCCAAAACTCACTCGCTGCTCTCTATCGTTGAAGAATATACTATAAACTCTTGATTTTTATATCTATAATGTCCTGACGACGCAATACATCCTTGCTATGACCTATTAAGAGAATATACTGCAAAGTGAAACTTGAAGGTGGTGTATATAGTAAGAAGAAGAAGAAGGGCTAAGACGCTGTAATATATAATTCCCTCGGGGTAGCAACATTTAAAGCGCTCGAGATATCTGCCCTTCTTGAACGGACGGCCCCACTAGGCCTATTTCGCCGTCCCAATTAAACTATTTACTCACTATCGAGGCTACTTTGAAAATGATCTAGTGTTATCGATTTTATCCCGAGGGGTATAAATTCCGAGTTATAAAATTATCTTCGAAAATTTGTTGCAGTGAATAGAGGATCTCAGTATAAAGTCAGTATGGCCAACAAAAAGTGGTTTTTTCTGACAAGAATGACAGTTAAGGTCTACTGTTCAAAACATAAGATTTTGCATGTTTTTTATCAGTGCGAACATCTCTATTGCTTTGTTAAAATAATGAAAACACCCCCGAAGCGTATATCTTGAAATTTAAAATGACTTTTTAGCTGAATACTAAACATATCCGTGGCCAATAGTTCTAGGAACTCTTGGCATGTCACCATTTCATTTCTGTTATTCAGTCACTAGTTATGTCAAATGTCAGTGGAAAAAGTAATTAGAAGAATAGAGATACAGCTAATTAGAAATGCTACAAAAATCTAATCGAAAATGGACGTACACAATTAAACGAATATCAACAAAAATAAATATAACTGACATTTGACATAACTAGTGACTGAATAACAGAAATGTAATGGTGACTTGTCAGAAGTTCCCAGAGTATTCAGCCAAAAAGTCATATTAAATTTCAAGATAACGCTTCAGGGGTGTATTCATTATTTTAATAAAGCAATATAGATGTTCGCAATGATAAAAAACATGGAAAATCTTATGTTTTGAATGGTAGACCTTATAACTGACATTTGACGTAACAGAATTATAGGTCACCGATATTTTGAGAAAAAGAAGAACGAAATATATAGACCGGGGAAAAAAGTCAAACATGTTTCAACTTGATTTTAAACAGAAAAAGTATTACGAAATTAATATAGTCAGAGGAATAGTCATCTTGGTGTCATTCATCATTACTTTCTCCCTATTGAAAAGTGTGTAAATGTAAAATTTAGAAAACGTATAAAGTCCCAGTTGAAAAAAAAAAGAAATATTCCCTGGTCTAAGAGTTGAAACGAAGAGGGAGAACGTAGTTGAAAGTTGGAACTTCAAAAAGACATGTGACCCACGCACAGCTTATTCGTCGACTACGTCGTCCAGCGCTAGCGAATTCAATTTCAATACATTCTCTCAATCATGCATGGAGTTTTGGAGAGACGTGAAGTGAGGGAAAAAGGGAAGGAATTGAAATGGCAGGTGGAGAATGGACAGGGATGGAATTAGAAAATGGCTTAGACAAGGGAAAACAATCGTCTTATAAAAATTAGAAACAATTTTATTTGTTTAAAAAAAAATTATTTTGGTTTGTGTAAGATTTTTCTTTAAACTTACTTTTACATAAGAAAAATGGGTATTTATTTACATCCTGCAAATTCATTTAACATTTAAGATCAGTATATTTGTGCAATGATATAGGAAATCAAATAAAACTATATCTGATGATGTTACTTAATGATTAAGAGCTCCCTAGATTTACCAGGTCGTTGACGACTTCATATTATGTGTTTTTTATTGTTTTCCAATTCCTAATTCTTCAAGGAAATCTAGTTCTTGTTCCATATTCACCATATCATCGTTCTGTATTAGGTATTAGTAAATTGAATAGATGAGGCTTTTACTTGATGTAGATCCATACTAAATTATGAAATAAAATAATTTTAATTTATTAAAATCTACATAAACAAAGCTGTGACGCGTTTCAAACGAATGGAGGTATAATGAGAAATTTTCAATTTAAGCAGTACCTAATGCTAAATTATACGGATATTAACAATAAAATATTATCTATTTACAAGGAAATAAAATAAAAAAGGGAAAAAATGTGTCTAAATATGGGATTAACTAAAGTATTTAACAAGTTTACCTGGAAATTCATTCACAACAATCCTACAGGAACCTTTCTAGGTAAAAAGGTTTAATAAGGGAGAATTGTTGATATCTATTTAGTCGTTAAGAAGATTATCTGAATATTTGTTTTTTATTTATCTCAAGGGCTTCTAAAAGATTTAATTTGAAGGATTTAGGTTCTATATGCAAAGTTTCCAAATTTGAATCGAAAGAGTGTTGGTTTGCTAAGAAATGATTTGAGTAGTTGGAATCTGATTTTTGGCTATCATAGATACGTTTGTGTTCTGAATTCTAATTTTAAAATTCCTAAAAGTTCTACCTATATAAATTTTGTTACAGTTGTCATTACCACATTTTAATTTATAAACTCCTGATTTATTTAGTTTTGAAGATTAGGATTTGTTGTTTTTAATGAATTTGGATAAATTGTTATCGGTTTTGAAGCAAATATTCAAGTCTAAAGTTTCTAAAAATGATTTGATTTTTAAGGATGGTATTCCAAAGTATGTTAAGCTTCTAAATTGATTATTTTTGTTTTTATCAGAAGGAAATACTTGTTCTAGAGTATGTTTTCGTATCTTTTTATTTATGATGTATCATAAAAAACGATCTTCGTTATCCTTAATAAGAACGCGTATCCAGATCCCAGAGAGAAAGAGTGTGTAGAATCCTTCACAAGATCCTCATCTCAGTAATGTAGTCAGTGGTAGTCCTGGATCTGAGGTATTGATTGAGCGTGGGCGATGTCCATTCTGGCAACCGCCGCCACCGTAGCTCTCTCGGCCGCCCCCCCGAACCGTCCCCCTTTCTCCTCCGGTCGCCCTTCGACCGTCCCCAGCATCTCTAAATTATGCGTGAGCTGAGTATATGCGTGGCAGCGCGTCAATCCTGCCGTCGAGAGAGGCGGCGGGCTAGGGGACGGAACACTTTCCGCTATGTCTTGGACGTTGCGAAAGCCTGCAGGACTTTGATGTAGGCGCTTTCTCGCTCTTAAACGTCGATCCTCTCTTTTTATCTTGGTGACAGAGATCGAAACCTTGTTTTGAGTGGATACTTTAAAATTTTAAATTCAATATACCTATCGAATATCAGATCTTAATTAAAATGTAAATTGCTTCACGAAAATACAATCTCAAGGCATAACACACTGTATATTATTTAATTTTTGTTTTGATCAACTACAAACTACAAGTTTAGTGTAAGAAAATTGTTGTTGAATAGTATAATCTTCAACGAGTGCAGGATGATGGCTATTATTCACGCGGATGAAGTTTTCAAAACGAGCGAGCGCAGCGAGTGAGTTTTGGAATCATCCAAGTGAATATTAGCCATTCTATACAAGTAAAAGAATATACTTTCTCCACGACTAAAAAAAGAAAGCTTCCAATGAGGATCGAACCCCAATCGTCCGCGCCAGAGTCAACTATTTCTATCACTAGGCTATAGAGCATGTTTATTTTCAAAAAGGGATACGTAACATACAGTTTTAATCGAAACCTTACATTATAAGTATAATAGAATGTGATTGGCCAAGGAGAGTGAATTCTTTTCCATTATTCACTGGTGTGAAGAATATAATGGAGCTAAATATGTAAAAATAATTTGTGCGTTATTATTTAGCCGTGGAGAAAAAATATTCTGTCATGAACGTCAAGAAATTTCCAGTATAATTCGCTGTTGGGTATCCACGAAAAAAACATTTCCACTAAAATTGAGTTTTGACTTACCCTGTATGTTGTGTTTTATCATTCAATCCTTCCCAGGGAAATTTCTTGTTTGCAGTTTTTTTTTTATTTTCGAACCTGAGAACATTTTTTTAAGGCATTATACAGAGTTTTTTCAAATGACACTTACAACGTATGAATGATATGAGGATTGAGGGGTCCAGCTCATTTACTTTTCGAAATACGGGGTGTTTAAGTTATAAAAATTTCAATGTTTTATTTGATAACTTTGAAATGGATGAATAAATTGATTTGACATTTGGCAGGTTGTTTTTAAATGTAAAAAGGCATATTTTAATAAAGAAACATTTGTCAATTCTTGATCCGGTGGTGTACATTTGGAAAAGTATGTCACTTTTTTCCTCCCATTTTTCACGCCACTGGCATTTGTGGCTATTTTAAATTAATTTTGTATTTCTTGTTTTTCACGTAAAAAACACATAACCTTTACATATCAAAAAATGTGTAGTTTTCAAGATAATTAATGTTCTCATGAAGTCTGCAACCCAATTTTTCGATAATAAAATGAAAAAAATGTTTTTTTTGTATTTTCTTAATAATCTTCAAACTACTAATCGTTAAATTATGTATCAGAAACTAATTTGTGAAGCAGCATTGAATCTTAAACATTGTGAGAAGACTCTCAAAAATATTTGTCCAAACTTGTGCTTTTATTATCGAAAATGATGTTGCAAACTTCATGTAAACATTAAATATCTTGAATTCTACACATTTTTTTATATATAAAGGTTATGTGTTTTTTACGTAAAAAAACATAAAGGAATACAAAATTAATTGAAAATGGCCACAAATGCCAGTGGCGTGAAAATGGGAGGAAAAAAGTGACATATTTTTCCAAATGTACACCACTGGATCAAGAATTGACAAATGTTTTTTTATCAATATATGCCTTATTACATTTAAAAACAACTTGCCAAATATCAAATCAATTTATTCATCCATTTTAAAGTTATCAAATAAAAGCATTTAATTTTTCAAAACTTCAACACCCTGTATTTCGAAATGTAAATGTACTGGACCCCTTAATCCTTATATTATTTTGTCCAATTTTACGAGAGGTATCTACGTGCAAACGTTGTAAGTTTCAGTTGAAAACACCCTGTATATCTTTTTGTTACTTGTCTGGAAATTCATCAATTTTTCCATTTTTTATATTTTTCAAAAATCTCTTCTTAATCGATAGTAAAAAAATTTTATTATTAATTAATTAGATTAAAAACCCCCTTGTTTTTATAATTAGCGAAACCTTTCAAAGCAAAACGTGTCATACAATATACAGAGTATCCCAAACAAGACCAAATTAAGATAGGTTCGACTGAAAATTTCCACATCTCCCTATTACTATGTCATACCTAAATTCGATAAAAACGTTTTTTTTTTCATCCATCGCTTGATTGAGATAACGTGCAAAAAGTGAAAATGAAGATGAACAGACCGTATGATTTTTTAATTGTCTTTCTGCTCCGACTGCGAGCTGGGGGGAGCATATCTCAAATTGTTTGAGTGTTAAACGCACTCTCTCATAATGGAGTGTTAATTTTTTAGCAGGTTGTTGTAGAAGAGACTCAAAGTGTGCTCGATCTGACATCCAAACAGGACCGGCTGTTGATTTTTTTTCAAAATTTTCTCCAATACCCCTGTTCAATTATTTTGTCAGTCTGGGACAGCTAGGACAAAAATATCTACTTTCTCCCACCACCAATTATTTTCCTGAATTCTCGAATAAATTCCGCTGGAGCTTACGACGCAGCTTGCAGGAACAACGTAGAGCTCTCGAGTCTTTTACGCTGATATCTCTTTCATTTTGGGTCGTACAAAAAAATTGTGGACATCAAAATTGTAGGAAATCTTATGCCCTAATATATCATGATAAAAGTAGATTCGAAAAAATTACATCTACTCTTAATTTTTCAAAAATTGTCAACAATTTGAAATTTGGCTTATGAAAGCAGCAAATATAGTAAAAATTGTGGGGATTTTTCTTAAAAAAAGTGCATAGAATACCCCGGCTCCAATTTTTTGTTATCAAATCGAAATTCCCAAAGGTCAAGCACGGTCCTGTTCTTGGACGTCGTGGAACTACGTTCAAACGTCAATCTATATCTACTCGCTGCAAATTAGCCTTTATTAATGATTCAAAGGTATTAATAAATGAAACTGAAGGTGTCACGAAATCTGTGATTATTTCAGACTTGATCTTTTCGAATTTTGACATACCCTAACGGGTATTTACCTTACTTAATTATTAAGTCGTTTTTGGAAATTGAGGTTAGCTGTATTTTTCAATGAGTTTGTGCGGTGATTTCACCCTTTTTACTTATTTGTATACGAGGCAAATGAAAAATTATTGTACCCTTACTATATCCATGACCCCAAAATCCCTCTTATACACTTCCCTGGTTTTGAATTATGTTTTAGCTAGTTTTGACTAGTACTAAATCATAAAAAAGCCACATTATGTTGTACCAACTACTATTATTTAATCTCCAGCATTCTTCTGACATTATTTTGACGTTAAATTTCAATTTTAAATTCTTTAAAAATATCTCGATATTAAAATTTTATCGTTTCGCCCACACACACACATGTAAAAAGAGAAACAGGGAAAGAAAGTAACAAGAATGGATTTGTTCGAAAAAAAATCCCAACAAATCCTCCATCACCCATATCGTCCTCGGCGCTATATAGACCCATCATTTTTTGGCATTCACGCAATTTTTCGGTTGACCCCAAATGTGACAGATACTCCTTCAAAATCACCTTTTTCCGCATACATATGAATACCTAAGCAAGTGGACGGTGGCGGTAGTGTCCGTTAGAAGGGGCTTTAAGAACGGAGTGGGTTGAGATCGATAGAATTTTAACCCCCTCACCCTTCTTCCTTATACGCTCCGCAACGACAAGGTCCGGACTAGTTATTCACTTAAAATTTGTAGGCTCGCTTACATTGACTCACTTTTGACTAGGAACTCCTAGGTATCGATAGGACCTTAGTGCATCCTCCTGGGAATTCCCTCTCAGTACGTCAACTATCCTGTGGGTAACCACTTTCCTTTAAATCTTCATCTTCTCCAATTATCTCAAGTATTTCTTCATTTAATTTCTGCATACTGTGCATTGACTGTAAACTCCTTTATTCACGTTGTGTTTCTTCTGTTTATAAGTTAGCCAGTCACCTTCTAACCGTCACCGCTGTCACGTATCATAGGCGTACGATAAATTTTTTAGAAGGTGTTTTTTTAAATTGTGTTTTCACTTTTATTTAGGAAATTCTATAGAGCAAATTTGAAGCTGTAGTTCTCACTTCTTTAATGTCAAAAATGTATATAAATTTTTCGTTTCTTAAAATAATTTGACACATTATGTAATCAAAAGAATCTCCCTATTTCCCTGCATTTCAATTCCAGTCCTGTTTCTGTACACTTTACACTTCCCACAGGACTTTCACTCTCCGCTGACGGACTCTCTCAGCTATCTGGACTTTCTCCTTTCTGTACGTTTTACGTTGCGTTACATTACTTTAGTACGGGTAGGGAATTGTAAAATTTTCTCTCTAATGACCTTCAAACTTAACATTTTATCGATCGACTTCCTTATATAATTTTATATTTAAAAATACAGTAATTTAAATTTCGCGCCAAGACATACAAATTGTCAAAGCTAAAATGTTGTATGTAAAGTCTTTCTAATAGCAGAATTTCTAGAGGAAATTATTTAGGAAAATAAAACACTTTTTGTGACTCATTATATTTTTACTTGTTCAAATCCATTGTAATAAGTGGCCTACGTTGCCAAGTTGTTGAAAAAATATGATAATCTAGTAGAAAATCTCAAATTAATTTTACCTATAGTCTGTTTCTTATTGTCTGACAGCACGCGAAAAGGACACAGATGCTAGTCAGGTAGTAAACCATAAGCGTCACCGTTCATCTAAGGCTCTAAGGAATTTATTTACTATTTAATTTTATACCCGATCTGATATATGAAGGTAATATGAATGAAATTTAAAATGAAAGATATTCGTGAACTAATGAAGTACTCATTGACAACAATAACTGAAGAGAACTGGAGAGATGCTGTAAATCATGTAATTAAAGAGGAAGAGAAAATTTAAATTAATGAAAATGTAACTTGTTAATAGGCCTGAATGAATGAATTTTATTTCAACTGTAATGTCGACCGAATCTAATTAAATAAGCAGAATAAACCAATATCGTAATCTCCGCCACTGCCGCAATATTTATCGTTTATCTGGCATTGTTCAGTTTTATTACCATATTGTATAACCAATACAGATTTCTTATATATTCAGTAATAATAATTGGTTATAGCAAATTGCTTTTTAAATAATTGAAATAAAAAAATTAATTATGAAATAAAACAATTTTAATTTTTTTTTTTTTTTTTAATTCCAGGTGGTTGTAGAATGACTTATAGATTGTGGCCACAAAGTAAGTAGTATTTTCATTATAAGCATGCATTTTTTTTACTTTTTAGAGGAGTTCGTAACATTCGCTTATGTCAAATGAACAAAAATTGAATAAATGAGACTTCTACTTGATGTAGATCCATACTAAATTATGAAGTAAAATAATTTTAATTTGTTAAAATCTACAATATAAATATTAAACTTAAAGTTGTGGTGCGTTTCGCTAACAGTAGCCTTGTCAAACGAATGGAGTTATAATGAGAAATTTACTGCCTTAATACTAAATTATATGGATATTAACAATAAAATTATGATCTATTTACTTGGAAATAGAATAAAAAAGAAAAAATGTGTCTAAATATGGGATTAACTAAAGTATTTAACAAGTTTACCTGGAAACTCATTCACAACAATCCTACAGGAACCTTTCTAGGTAAAAAGGTTTAATAAGGGAGAATTGTTGATATCTATTTGGTCGTTAAGAAGATTATCTGAATATTTGTTTTCTATTTATCTCAAGGGCTTCTAAAAGATTTAATTTGAAGGATTTAGGTTCTATATGCAAAGTTTCCAAATTTGAATCGAAAGAGTGTTGGTTTGCTAATAAATGATTTGAGTAGTTGGAATCTGATTTTTGGTCGTCGTATGTGTTCTGAAATTCTAGTTTTAAAATTCCTAAAAGTTCTAACTATATAAATTTTATCACAGTTGTCATTACCACATTTTAATTTATAAACTCCTGATTTATTTAGTTTTGAAGATTTTTATTTGTTGTTTTTAATGAATTTGGATAAATTGTTATCGTTTTTGAAGCAAATATTCAAGTCTAAAGTTTCTAAAAATGATTTGATTTTTAAGGATGATATTCCAAAGTATGTTAAGCTTCTAAATTGGTTATTTTTGTTTTTATCAGATGGAAATACTTGTTCTAGAGTATGTTTTCGTATCTTTTTATTTATGATATTGTCAATTAAATTTGGATTGTAATTATTATTAACATTATTTGTTTTATTATATTTAGTTATTTGTTGTAATTGTCAATATTTAATGGATCTACATGAAGTAAAAGCCTCATCTATTCAATTTTTCAAAAAAATAAATGGTATATATGGCGTTATTCTGAATTGTAGAAAAACAATCGCGTGTTTCGAATTATTTTTATTGGGGATATGAAAAAAATACGAATATCCCGCATCATTTTTCGAAATAATTCCATCAAAATCCGGCTTATAGTATTAAGGAAACAAGAGTTTTAATGAAATAATCTACAGAATGCGACGTATAGGTTTTCAATTATTTAAAATGTGGATTAAAAAAAAAGTTAAGCTCCTATTCTTTCCCCAATAACATCAAGGCTTTCAAAATTACTACATTTTACAATCCTCGATGTTATATCAAAAATATCTATTAGATTTTCACCAACCAAATAATTTTCTAAGGTAAGGTATTTTTTTTGTTCAAACGAACAAGAAAATATTTCACTCTGTCACAAAGAGACGCTGCCAAAACGAAATTCTCGCTCTTCCTACCCTCGTTCCCTCCTCTCATCTTCATCCCCTTTGCTGATTTTAAACAGGATACGATCCCAACATTCTCCCGACAAGTCCAAGTATAAGCTACTGGACGCCGGACTAGAGTAGAGGTATTGATCTTTGAGAAGGGAAAGTTTACAGCCCCTTTACCTCCCTTCCTATCCCCCTTATCTCCCCCCCTACGTACTCTATTGGGAAGTTTACAAGCCTACGGCCAGTGGTCATTTTACACAGGGCTGAATCTCTGATGTCTTTTGCATATTCTTCGTTGTTCCGTAGCTCGCTCGAGCGATCGTTTTCGTAGATAACTGTAACTACTGTTATGTTGGTAACAATTTTTTTTGTTTGAAAATGTTTCCTTTTTCGTAGACCTTCGACAAATTAGGTTAGAGACGTTTTTTTCCATAATTATCCCATATTTATTTATTTGCTGGTAGCTTCTGGTATTTTAAATTCTTCTGGAGTTCCCCAAGGGTCTCTTCTTCGACGAAAGACCCAAAAACTAAAGTCCCTGTACGGACATCACCACCTGCGAATGGTCTAATCGCAATCGTCCTCCCAGAAGTTCACATTACTCTGGTGGCGGATCTGATAAAAAATACGGAAAGGTCGACATAATGACCCAGACTGCCGGCATTATTCATTTTCAAAGTTATAATATTTTCCCCGAGCGATCACTGACCTTACTCATCCACATCCTTGAAGTTTTCCAACTTCCAAGACATTTGAACTTTGCGAATGAACCCTCGACAAGCGATATTTTGACAATTCGATGGATTAAATAAAATGAGAGATAAATATTTTTTTCAATTTAGAGATTTCGACTCTCGCTCTCGAGGGATTTTGTCTTTTTTGACTTTCCTTTTGCCTGGTCGGAATTATGGATACAAAATCCACTGGTATATGTAAAATTTTCCGCTGAATCGATTGCCGAAGACTAGAACGTTCTATCTATCATATTAGTCGAGTTATGAGCATATTTAGTTTTAAAAAGTGGATATTCGAAAATTTCATGACTCAATTTGGAGGAAAAATAATGATTTTATACAAAAACAGACTGTTGCAGTCGATTTCCCGACCCAAAAAACGTCTCCTGACAAATTTTGAGCATTTTTTATGTCAAAAACGTAATTTTTGTCGAAAATTTTGAAGCAAGGGGTAGGTATGGAAATGTTTAATATAAACTGGCTTCTGCTAACTTCCTCATTATCCGGAATAATAAATTCAAAATTCAATGGAGTATGTAAAATTTTCCGCTGAATCGATTGCCGAAGACTAGAACGTTCTATCTATCATATTAGTTGAGTTATGAGCATATTTAGTTTTGAAAAGTGGATTTTCGAAAATTTCATGACACCATTTGGAGGCGAAATAATGATTTTACACCAAAACAGACTATTCCAGTCGATTTCTCGACCAAAAAAACGTCTCCTGACAAATTTTGAGCATTTTTTATGTCAAAAACGTATTTTTCGTCGAAAATTTTGAAGCTAGGGGTAGGTATGGAAATATTTAATATAAACTGGCTTCTGCTAACTCCTTTATTATCCAGAATAATGGACTCAAAATACAGTGGAGTATGTAAAATCTTCCGCTGAATCGATTGCCGAAGACTAGAACGTTTTATCTATCATATTAGTCGAGTTATGAGCCTATTTAGTTTTGAAAAGTGGATTTTCGAAAATTTCATGACTCAATTTGAAGGCGAAATAATGATTTTATACAAAAACAGACTCTTCCAGTCGATTTTTCGACCCAAAAAGGCTCTCGTGACAAATTTTGAGCATTTTTTATGTCAAAAACGTATTTTTTGTCGAAAAAATTTGAAGTAAGGGGTAGGTATGGGAATATTTAATATAAACTGGCTTCTGCTAACTCCTTTATTATCCAGAATAATGGACTCAAAATACAGTGGAGTATGTAAAATCTTCCGCTGAATCGATTGCCGAAGACTAGAACGTTTTATCTATCATATTAGTCGAGTTATGAGCATATTTAGTTTTGAAAAGTGGATTTTCGAAAATTTCATGACTCAATTTGAAGGCGAAATAATGATTTTATACAAAAACAGACTGTTGCAGTCGATTTCTCGACCAAAAAAATCTCTCCTGATAAATTTTGAGCATTTTTTATGTCCAAAACGTATTTTTCGTCGAAAATTTTGAAGCAAGGGGTAGGTATGGATATATTAAACTGACTTCTTTAACTCCCTTATTAATGGGAATAATGGACTTAAAATACAGTGGAGTATGAAAAATTTTCCACTGAATGGATTGCCGATTTATTGAAAGGATATATTTTTTTTAATTGTCTTCAATATCGTATTTTTCTTGAATTTGCCTATATCTAGAATACGTTTTTTTTTTGTATCCCCCTGTAAAAACCTATTAAAATCCATTATTCAATAAAAAGGAAATTCAAACAAGAATTTCCGCAGGGTCTTTTCTATTTCGAAAATACCTAACACCGCTTGGTACTATGAAAATGAAAACTACACAATTAATGCTTTAGACATCTAATTTGCCAGCCGGTTATTTAAAATTATATCCGAAGCTTCCACCCTCAAACTGCGAAGGCGCAATGCGTTTAAATTCTAATTTGATTGTCAGATGTTTTCGTTTCTAAATAGGCACTAATATCTTCGTGATGAATGAAACTAATAATATTAAAAACCACTGTTTAATATACAGTGATGTAATCGGGCCGCTTTCAGATTACCACTTTCGTACATAAGCGTCATATTATCTAAGAAAAGATAATAGGTATAGACACAATCTTTTTTAAATGATAGAGTTTTTTTGATATTGATAGTTTTACTTTTTTCACATAGTTAAAATGGGCAGGTATTGAAATATTTATAATAGACTGATATATTATAATGAATTCTCTAGAACTTCATGACTCCATTTGGAAAGAAAATGATGATTTTATACAAAAACAGACTTTCCCTGTCAATTTCTCGACCAAAAAAACGTCTCCTGACAAATTTTGAGCATTTTTTATGTCAAAAACATAATTTTTGTCGAAAATTTTGAAGCAAGTGGTAGGTATGGAAATATTTAATATAAACTAGCTTCTGCTAACTTCTTTATTATCCGAAATAATAGACTCAAAATTCAGTGGAGTATGTGAAATTTTCCGCTGAATCGTTTGCCGAAGACTAGAACGTTCTATCTATCATATTAGTCGAGTTATGAGCATATTTAGATTTGAAAAGTGGATTTTCGGAAATTTCATGATTTCATTTGAAGGCGAAATAATGATTTTATACAAAAACAGACTGTTGCAGTCGATTTCTCGACCCAAAAAACGTCTCCTGACAAATTTTGAGCATTTTTTATGTCAAAAACGTAATTTTTGTCGAAAATTTTGAAGCAAGGGGTAGGTATGGAAATATTCAATATAAACTGGCTTCCGCTAACTTCCTTAATAATGGGAATAATGAACTCAAAATACAGTGGAATACGTAAAATTTTCCGCTGAATCGATTGCCGAAGACTGGAACGTTCTATCTATCATATTAGTCGAGTTATGAGCATATTTAGATTTGAAAAGTGGATTTTCGGAAATTTCATGATTTCATTTGAAGGCGAAATAATGATTTTATACAAAAACAGACTGTTGCAGTCGATTTCTCGACCCAAAAAATGTCTCCTGACAAATTTTGAGCATTTTTTATGTCAAAAACGTAATTTTTGTCGAAAATTTTGAAGCAAGGGGTAGGTATGGAAATATTCAATATAAACTGGCTTCCGCTAACTTCCTTAATAATGGGAATAATGAACTCAAAATACAGTGGAATACGTAAAATATTCCGCTGAATCGATTGCCGAAGACTGGAACGTTCTATCTATCATATTAGTCGAGTTATGAGCATATTTAATTTTGAAAAGTGGATTTTCGAAAATTTCATGATTTCATTTGAAGGCGAAATAATGATTTTATAACGAAACAGACTGTTGCAGTCGATTTCTCGACCCAAATAACGTCTCCTGACAAATTTTGAGCATTTTTTATGTCAAAAACGTAATTTTTGTCGAAAATTTTGAAGCAAGAGGTAGGTATGGAATTATTTAATATAAACTGGCTTCTGCTAACTTCCTCAATGTTGAGAATAATGGACTCAAAATACAGTGGAATACGTAAAATTTTCCGCTGAATCGATTGCCGAAGACTGGAACGTTCTATCTATCATATTAGTCGAGTTATGAGCATATTTAGTTTTGAAAAGTGGATTTTCGAGAATTTCATGACACCATTTGGAGGAGAAATATTGATTGTATACAAAAACAGACTGTTCCAGTCGATTTCACGACCCAAAAAACTCCTCCAGACAAATTTTGAGCAATTTTTATGTCAAAAACGTAATTTTTGTCAAAAATTTTGAAGCAAGGGGTAGGTATGGAAATATTTAATATAAACCGGCTTCTGCTAACTTCCTTATTATCCGAAATAATAGACTCAGAATACAGTGGAATACGTAAAATTTTCCGGTGAATCGATTGCCGAAGACTAGAACGTTCTATCTTCCATATTAGTCGAGTTATGAGCCTTTTTAGTTTTGAAAAGTGGATTTTCGAAAATTTCATGACTTCATTTGAAGGCGAAATAATGATTTTATAACAAAACAGACTGTTCCAGTCGATTTCTCGACCCAAAAAACGTCTCCTGACAAATTTTGAGCAATTTTTATGTCAAAAACGTAATTTTTGTCGAAAATTTTGAAGCAAGGGGTAGGTATGGAAATATTTAATATAAACTGGCTTCTGCTAACTTCCTCGATAATGAGAATAATGGACTCAAAATACAGTGGAATACGTAAAATTTTCCGGTGAATCGATTGCCGAAGACTAGAACGTTCTATCTTTCATATTAGTCGAGTTATGAGCCTTTTTAGTTTTGAAAAGTGTATTTTCGAAAATTTCATGACTTCATTTGAAGGCGAAATATTGATTGTATACAAAAACAGACTGTTCCAGTCGATTTCTCGACCCAAAAAACTCCTCCAGACAAATTTTGAGCAATTTTTATGTCAAAAACGTAATTTTTGTCAAAAATTTTGAAGCAAGGGGTAGGTATGGGAATATTTAATATAAACCGGCTTCTGCTAACTTCCTTATTATCCGGAATAATAGACTCAAAATACAGTGGAATACGTAAAATTTTCCGGTGAATCGATTGCCGAAGTCTAGAACGTTCTATCTTTCATATTAGTCGAGTTATGAGCATATTTAGTTTTGAAAAGTGGATTTTCGAAAATTTCATGACTTCATTTGAAGGCGAAATAATGATTTTATAACAAAACAGGCTGTTCCAGTCGATTTCTCGACCCAAAAAACGTGTCCTGAAAAATTTTGAGCATTTTTTATGTCAAAAACGTAATTTTTGTCAAAAATTTTGAAGCAAGGGGTAGGTATGGAAATATTTAATATAAACCGGCTCCTGCTAACTTCCTTATTATCCGGAATAATAGACTTAAAATACAGTGGAATACGTAAAATTTTCCGGTGAATCGATTGCCGAAGACTAGAACGTTCTATCTTTCATATTAGTCGAGTTATGAGCCTTTTTAGTTTTGAAAAGTGTATTTTCGAAAATTTCATTACTTCATTTGAAGGCGAAATAATGATTTTATAACAAAACAGACTGTTCCAGTCGATTTCTCGACACAAAAAACTCCTCCAGACAAATTTTGAGCAATTTTTATGTCAAAAATGTATTTTTTGTCGAAAATTTTTGAGCAAGGGGTAGGTATGGAAATATTAAATATAAACCGGCTTCTGCTAACTTCCTTATTATCCGGAATAATAGACTCAAAATACAGTGGAATACGTAAAATTTTCCGGTGAATCGATTGCCGAAGACTAGAACGTTCTATCTTTCATATTAGTCGAGTTATGAGCCTTTTTAGTTTTGAAAAGTGGATTTTCGAAAATTTCATGACTTCATTTGAAGGCGAAATAATGATTTTATAACAAAACAGACTGTTCCAGTCGATTTCTCGACCCAAAAAACTCCTCCAGACAAATTTTGAGCAATTTTTATGCCAAAAACGTAATTTTTGTCAAAAATTTTGAAGCAAGGGGTAGGTATGGGAATATTTAATATTAACCGGCTTCTGCTAACTTCCTTATTATCCGGAATAATAGACTCAAAATACAGTGGAATACGTAAAATTTTCCGGTGAATCGATTGCCGGAGACTAGAACGTTCTATCTTTCATATTAGTCGAGTTATGAGCATATTTAGTTTTGAAAAGTGGATTTTCGAAAATTTCATGATTTGATTTGAAGGCGAAATAATGATTTTATAACAAAACAGACTGTTGCAGTTGATTTCTCGACCCAAATAACGTCTCCTGACAAATTTTGAGCATTTTTTATGTCAAAAACGTAATTTTTGTCGAAAATTTTGAAGCAAGGGGTAGGTATGGAAATATTTAATATAAAATGGCTTCTGCTAACTTTCTTATTATCCGGAATAATAGACTCAAAATACAGTGGAATACGTAAAATTTTCCGCTGAATCGATTGCCGAAGACTGCAACGTTCTATCTATCATATTAGTCGAGTTATGAGCATATTTAGTTTTGAAAAGTGGATTTTCGAGAATTTCATGACACCATTTGGAGGAGAAATATTGATTGTATACAAAAACAGACTGTTGCAGTCGATTTCTCGACCCAAAAAACGTCTCCTGACAAATTTTGAGCATTTTTTATGTCAAAAACGTAATTTTTGTCGAAAATTTTGAAGCAAGGGGTAGGTATGGAAATATTTAATATAAACTGGCTTCTGCTAACTTCCTTAATAATGAGAATAATGGACTCAAAATACAGTGGAATACGTAAAATTTTCCGGTGAATCGATTGCCGAAGACTAGAACGTTCTATCTTTCATATTAGTCGAGTTATGAGCCTTTTTAGTTTTGAAAAGTGGATTTTCGAGAATTTCATGACTTCATTTGAAGGCGAAATAATGATTTTATAACAAAACAGGCTGTTCCAGTCGATTTCTTGACCCAAAAAACTCCTCCAGACAAATTTTGAGCAATTTTTATGCCAAAAACGTAATTTTTGTCAAAAATTTTGAAGCAAGGGGTAGGTATGGGAATATTTAATATAAACCGGCTTCTGCTAACTTCCTTATTATCCGGAATAATAGACTCAAAATACAGTGGAATACGTAAAATTTTCCGGTGAATCAATTGCCGGAGACTAGAACGTTCTATCTTTCATATTAGTCGAGTTATGAGCCTTTTTAGTTTTGAAAAGTGGATTTTCGAAAATTTCATGATTTCATTTGAAGGCGAAATAATGATTTTATAACAAAACAGACTGTTCCAGTCGATTTCTCGACCCAAAAAACTCCTCCAGACAAATTTTGAGCAATTTTTATGTCAAAAATGTATTTTTTGTCGAAAATTTTGGAGCAAGGGGTAGGTATGGAAATATTTAATATAAACCGGCATCTGCTAACTTCCTTATTATCCGGAATAATAGACTCAAAATACAGTGGAATACGTAAAATTTTCCGGTGAATTGATTGCCGGAGACTAGAACGTTCTATCTTTCATATTAGTCGAGTTATGAGCCTTTTTAGTTTTGAAAAGTGGATTTTCGAAAATTTCATGATTTCATTTGAAGGCGAAATAATGATTTTATAACAAAACAGACTGTTCCATTCAATTTCTCGACCCAAAAAACTCCTCCAGACAAATTTTGAGCAATTTTTATGCCAAAAACGTAATTTTTGTCAAAAATTTTGGAGCAAGGGGTAGGTATGGAAATATTTAATATAAACCGGCATCTGCTAACTTCCTTATTATCCGGAATAATAGACTCAAAATACAGTGGAATACGTAAAATTTTCCGGTGAATTGATTGCCGAAGACTAGAACGTTCTATCTTTCATATTAGTCGAGTTATGAGCCTTTTTAGTTTTGAAAAGTGGATTTTCGAGAATTTCATGACTTCATTTGAAGGCGAAATAATGATTTTATAACAAAACAGGCTGTTCCAGTCGATTTCTTGACCCAAAAAACTCCTCCAGACAAATTTTGAGCAATTTTTATGCCAAAAACGTAATTTTTGTCAAAAATTTTGAAGCAAGGGGTAGGTATGGGAATATTTAATATAAACCGGCTTCTGCTAACTTCCTTATTATCCGGAATAATAGACTCAAAATACAGTGGAATACGTAAAATTTTCCGGTGAATCAATTGCCGGAGACTAGAACGTTCTATCTTTCATATTAGTCGAGTTATGAGCCTTTTTAGTTTTGAAAAGTGGATTTTCGAAAATTTCATGATTTCATTTGAAGGCGAAATAATGATTTTATAACAAAACAGACTGTTCCAGTCGATTTCTCGACCCAAAAAACTCCTCCAGACAAATTTTGAGCAATTTTTATGTCAAAAATGTATTTTTTGTCGAAAATTTTGGAGCAAGGGGTAGGTATGGAAATATTTAATATAAACCGGCATCTGCTAACTTCCTTATTATCCGGAATAATAGACTCAAAATACAGTGGAATACGTAAAATTTTCCGGTGAATTGATTGCCGAAGACTAGAACGTTCTATCTTTCATATTAGTCGAGTTATGAGCCTTTTTAGTTTCGAAAAGTGGATTTTCGAAAATTTCATGATTTCATTTGAAGGCGAAATAATGATTTTATAACAAAACAGACTGTTCCAGTCGATTTCTCGACCCAAAAAACTCCTCCAGACAAATTTTGAGCAATTTTTATGTCAAAAATGTATTTTTTGTCGAAAATTTTGGAGCAAGGGGTAGGTATGGAAATATTTAATATAAAACGGCTTCTGCTAACTTTCTTATTATCCGGAATAATAGACTCAAAATACAGTGGAATACGTAAAATTTTCCGGTGAATCGATTGCCGGAGACTAGAACGTTCTATCTTTCATATTAGTCGAGTTATGAGCCTTTTTAGTTTTGAAAAGTGGATTTTCAAAAATTTCATGACTTCATTTGAAGGCGAAATAATGATTTTATAACAAAACAGACTGTTCCAGTCAATTTCTCGACCCAAAAAACTCCTCCAGACAAATTTTGAGCAATTTTTATGCCAAAAACGTAATTTTTGTCAAAAATTTTGGAGCAAGGGGTAGGTATGGAAATATTTAATATAAACCGGCATCTGCTAACTTCCTTATTATCCGGAATAATAGACTCAAAATACAGTGGAATACGTAAAATTTTCCGGTGAATCGATTGCCGGAGACTAGAACGTTCTATCTTTCATATAAGTCGAGTTATGAGCCTTTTTAGTTTTGAAAAGTGGATTTTCGAAAATTTCATGATTTCATTTGAAAACGAAATAATGATTTTATAACAAAACAGACTGTTCCAGTCGATTTCTCGACCCAAAAAACTCCTCCAGACAAATTTTGAGCAATTTTTATGTCAAAAATGTATTTTTTGTCGAAAATTTTGGAGCAAGGGGTAGGTATGGAAATATTTAATATAAAACGGCTTCTGCTAACTTTCTTATTATCCGGAATAATAGACTCAAAATACAGTGGAATACGTAAAATTTTCCGGTGAATCGATTGCCGGAGACTAGAACGTTCTATCTTTCATATTAGTCGAGTTATGAGCCTTTTTAGTTTTGAAAAGTGGATTTTCAAAAATTTCATGACTTCATTTGAAGGCGAAATAATGATTTTATAACAAAACAGACTGTTCCAGTCAATTTCTCGACCCAAAAAACTCCTCCAGACAAATTTTGAGCAATTTTTATGCCAAAAACGTAATTTTTGTCAAAAATTTTGGAGCAAGGGGTAGGTATGGAAATATTTAATATAAACCGGCATCTGCTAACTTCCTTATTATCCGGAATAATAGACTCAAAATACAGTGGAATACGTAAAATTATCCGGTGAATCGATTGCCGGAGACTAGAACGTTCTATCTTTCATATAAGTCGAGTTATGAGCCTTTTTAGTTTTGAAAAGTGGATTTTCGAAAATTTCATGATTTCATTTGAAGGCGAAATAATGATTTTATAACAAAACAGACTGTTCCAGTCGATTTCTCGACCCAAAAAACTCCTCCAGACAAATTTTGAGCAATTTTTATGTCAAAAATGTATTTTTTGTCGAAAATTTTGGAGCAAGGGGTAGGTATAGAAATATTTAATATAAAATGGCTTCTGCTAACTTTCTTATTATCGGGAATAATAGACTCAAAATACAGTGGAATACGTAAAATTTTCCGGTGAATCGATTGCCGGAGACTAGAACGTTCTATCTTTCATATTAGTCGAGTTATGAGCCTTTTTAGTTTTGAAAAGTGGATTTTCAAAAATTTCATGACTTCATTTGAAGGCGAAATAATGATTTTATAACAAAACAGACTGTTCCAGTCGATTTCTCGACCCAAAAAACGTCTCCTGAAAAATTTTGAGCATTTTTTATGTCAAAAACGTAATTTTTGTCAAAAATTTTGAAGCAAGGGGTAGGTATGGAAATATTTAATATAAACCGGCTTCTGCTAACTTCCTTATTATCCGGAATAATAGACTTAAAATACAGTGGAATACGTAAAATTTTCCGGTGAATCGATTGCCGAAGACTAGAACGTTCTATCTTTCATATTAGTCGAGTTATGAGCCTTTTTAGTTTTGAAAAGTGTATTTTCGAAAATTTCATTACTTCATTTGAAGGCGAAATAATGATTTTATAACAAAACAGACTGTTCCAGTCGATTTCTCGACACAAAAAACTCCTCCAGACAAATTTTGAGCAATTTTTATGTCAAAAATGTATTTTTTGTCGAAAATTTTGGAGCAAGGGGTAGGTATGGAAATATTAAATATAAACCGGCTTCTGCTAACTTCCTTATTATCCGGAATAATAGACTCAAAATACAGTGGAATACGTAAAATTTTCCGGTGAATCGATTGCCGAAGACTAGAACGTTCTATCTTTCATATTAGTCGAGTTATGAGCCTTTTTAGTTTTGAAAAGTGGATTTTCGAAAATTTCATGACTTCATTTGAAGGCGAAATAATGATTTTATAACAAAACAGACTGTTCCAGTCGATTTCTCGACCCAAAAAACTCCTCCAGACAAATTTTGAGCAATTTTTATGCCAAAAACGTAATTTTTGTCAAAAATTTTGAAGCAAGGGGTAGGTATGGGAATATTTAATATAAACCGGCTTCTGCTAACTTCCTTATTATCCGGAATAATAGACTCAAAATACAGTGGAATACGTAAAATTTTCCGGTGAATCAATTGCCGGAGACTAGAACGTTCTATCTTTCATATTAGTCGAGTTATGAGCCTTTTTAGTTTTGAAAAGTGGATTTTCGAAAATTTCATGATTTCATTTGAAGGCGAAATAATGATTTTATAACAAAACAGACTGTTCCAGTCGATTTCTCGACCCAAAAAACTCCTCCAGACAAATTTTGAGCAATTTTTATGTCAAAAATGTATTTTTTGTCGAAAATTTTGGAGCAAGGGGTAGGTATGGAAATATTTAATATAAAATGGCTTCTGCTAACTTTTTTATTATCCGGAATAATAGACTCAAAATACAGTGGAATACGTAAAATTTTCCGGTGAATCGATTGCCGGAGACTAGAACGTTCTATCTTTCATATTAGTCGAGTTATGAGCCTTTTTAGTTTTGAAAAGTGGATTTTCGAAAATTTCATGATTTCATTTGAAGGCGAAATAATGATTTTATAACAAAACAGACTGTTCCATTCAATTTCTCGACCCAAAAAACTCCTCCAGACAAATTTTGAGCAATTTTTATGCCAAAAACGTAATTTTTGTCAAAAATTTTGGAGCAAGGGGTAGGTATGGAAATATTTAATATAAACCGGCATCTGCTAACTTCCTTATTATCCGGAATAATAGACTCAAAATACAGTGGAATACGTAAAATTTTCCGGTGAATTGATTGCCGAAGACTAGAACGTTCTATCTTTCATATTAGTCGAGTTATGAGCCTTTTTAGTTTTGAAAAGTGGATTTTCGAAAATTTCATGATTTCATTTGAAGGCGAAATAATGATTTTATAACAAAACAGACTGTTCCAGTCGATTTCTCGACCCAAAAAACTCCTCCAGACAAATTTTGAGCAATTTTTATGTCAAAAATGTATTTTTTGTCGAAAATTTTGGAGCAAGGGGTAGGTATGGAAATATTTAATATAAAACGGCTTCTGCTAACTTTCTTATTATCCGGAATAATAGACTCAAAATACAGTGGAATACGTAAAATTTTCCGGTGAATCGATTGCCGGAGACTAGAACGTTCTATCTTTCATATTAGTCGAGTTATGAGCCTTTTTAGTTTTGAAAAGTGGATTTTCAAAAATTTCATGACTTCATTTGAAGGCGAAATAATGATTTTATAACAAAACAGACTGTTCCAGTCAATTTCTCGACCCAAAAAACTCCTCCAGACAAATTTTGAGCAATTTTTATGCCAAAAACGTAATTTTTGTCAAAAATTTTGGAGCAAGGGGTAGGTATGGAAATATTTAATATAAACCGGCATCTGCTAACTTCCTTATTATCCGGAATAATAGACTCAAAATACAGTGGAATACGTAAAATTTTCCGGTGAATCGATTGCCGGAGACTAGAACGTTCTATCTTTCATATAAGTCGAGTTATGAGCCTTTTTAGTTTTGAAAAGTGGATTTTCGAAAATTTCATGATTTCATTTGAAAACGAAATAATGATTTTATAACAAAACAGACTGTTCCAGTCGATTTCTCGACCCAAAAAACTCCTCCAGACAAATTTTGAGCAATTTTTATGTCAAAAATGTATTTTTTGTCGAAAATTTTGGAGCAAGGGGTAGGTATGGAAATATTTAATATAAAACGGCTTCTGCTAACTTTCTTATTATCCGGAATAATAGACTCAAAATACAGTGGAATACGTAAAATTTTCCGGTGAATCGATTGCCGGAGACTAGAACGTTCTATCTTTCATATTAGTCGAGTTATGAGCCTTTTTAGTTTTGAAAAGTGGATTTTCAAAAATTTCATGACTTCATTTGAAGGCGAAATAATGATTTTATAACAAAACAGACTGTTCCAGTCAATTTCTCGACCCAAAAAACTCCTCCAGACAAATTTTGAGCAATTTTTATGCCAAAAACGTAATTTTTGTCAAAAATTTTGGAGCAAGGGGTAGGTATGGAAATATTTAATATAAACCGGCATCTGCTAACTTCCTTATTATCCGGAATAATAGACTCAAAATACAGTGGAATACGTAAAATTATCCGGTGAATCGATTGCCGGAGACTAGAACGTTCTATCTTTCATATAAGTCGAGTTATGAGCCTTTTTAGTTTTGAAAAGTGGATTTTCGAAAATTTCATGATTTCATTTGAAGGCGAAATAATGATTTTATAACAAAACAGACTGTTCCAGTCGATTTCTCGACCCAAAAAACTCCTCCAGACAAATTTTGAGCAATTTTTATGTCAAAAATGTATTTTTTGTCGAAAATTTTGGAGCAAGGGGTAGGTATAGAAATATTTAATATAAAATGGCTTCTGCTAACTTTCTTATTATCGGGAATAATAGACTCAAAATACAGTGGAATACGTAAAATTTTCCGGTGAATCGATTGCCGGAGACTAGAACGTTCTATCTTTCATATTAGTCGAGTTATGAGCCTTTTTAGTTTTGAAAAGTGGATTTTCAAAAATTTCATGACTTCATTTGAAGGCGAAATAATGATTTTATAACAAAACAGACTGTTCCAGTCGATTTCTCGACCCAAAAAACGTCTCCTGAAAAATTTTGAGCATTTTTTATGTCAAAAACGTAATTTTTGTCAAAAATTTTGAAGCAAGGGGTAGGTATGGAAATATTTAATATAAACCGGCTTCTGCTAACTTCCTTATTATCCGGAATAATAGACTTAAAATACAGTGGAATACGTAAAATTTTCCGGTGAATCGATTGCCGAAGACTAGAACGTTCTATCTTTCATATTAGTCGAGTTATGAGCCTTTTTAGTTTTGAAAAGTGTATTTTCGAAAATTTCATTACTTCATTTGAAGGCGAAATAATGATTTTATAACAAAACAGACTGTTCCAGTCGATTTCTCGACACAAAAAACTCCTCCAGACAAATTTTGAGCAATTTTTATGTCAAAAATGTATTTTTTGTCGAAAATTTTGGAGCAAGGGGTAGGTATGGAAATATTAAATATAAACCGGCTTCTGCTAACTTCCTTATTATCCGGAATAATAGACTCAAAATACAGTGGAATACGTAAAATTTTCCGGTGAATCGATTGCCGAAGACTAGAACGTTCTATCTTTCATATTAGTCGAGTTATGAGCCTTTTTAGTTTTGAAAAGTGGATTTTCGAAAATTTCATGACTTCATTTGAAGGCGAAATGATGATTTTATAACAAAACAGACTGTTCCAGTCGATTTCTCGACCCAAAAAACTCCTCCAGACAAATTTTGAGCAATTTTTATGCCAAAAACGTAATTTTTGTCAAAAATTTTGAAGCAAGGGGTAGGTATGGGAATATTTAATATAAACCGGCTTCTGCTAACTTCCTTATTATCCGGAATAATAGACTCAAAATACAGTGGAATACGTAAAATTTTCCGGTGAATCAATTGCCGGAGACTAGAACGTTCTATCTTTCATATTAGTCGAGTTATGAGCCTTTTTAGTTTTGAAAAGTGGATTTTCGAAAATTTCATGATTTCATTTGAAGGCGAAATAATGATTTTATAACAAAACAGACTGTTCCAGTCGATTTCTCGACCCAAAAAACTCCTCCAGACAAATTTTGAGCAATTTTTATGTCAAAAATGTATTTTTTGTCGAAAATTTTGGAGCAAGGGGTAGGTATGGAAATATTTAATATAAAATGGCTTCTGCTAACTTTTTTATTATCCGGAATAATAGACTCAAAATACAGTGGAATACGTAAAATTTTCCGGTGAATCGATTGCCGGAGACTAGAACGTTCTATCTTTCATATTAGTCGAGTTATGAGCCTTTTTAGTTTTGAAAAGTGGATTTTCGAAAATTTCATGATTTCATTTGAAGGCGAAATAATGATTTTATAACAAAACAGACTGTTCCATTCAATTTCTCGACCCAAAAAACTCCTCCAGACAAATTTTGAGCAATTTTTATGCCAAAAACGTAATTTTTGTCAAAAATTTTGGAGCAAGGGGTAGGTATGGAAATATTTAATATAAACCGGCATCTGCTAACTTCCTTATTATCCGGAATAATAGACTCAAAATACAGTGGAATACGTAAAATTTTCCGGTGAATTGATTGCCGAAGACTAGAACGTTCTATCTTTCATATTAGTCGAGTTATGAGCCTTTTTAGTTTTGAAAAGTGGATTTTCGAAAATTTCATGATTTCATTTGAAGGCGAAATAATGATTTTATAACAAAACAGACTGTTCCAGTCGATTTCTCGACCCAAAAAACTCCTCCAGACAAATTTTGAGCAATTTTTATGTCAAAAATGTATTTTTTGTCGAAAATTTTGGAGCAAGGGGTAGGTATGGAAATATTTAATATAAAACGGCTTCTGCTAACTTTCTTATTATCCGGAATAATAGACTCAAAATACAGTGGAATACGTAAAATTTTCCGGTGAATCGATTGCCGGAGACTAGAACGTTCTATCTTTCATATTAGTCGAGTTATGAGCCTTTTTAGTTTTGAAAAGTGGATTTTCAAAAATTTCATGACTTCATTTGAAGGCGAAATAATGATTTTATAACAAAACAGACTGTTCCAGTCAATTTCTCGACCCAAAAAACTCCTCCAGACAAATTTTGAGCAATTTTTATGCCAAAAACGTAATTTTTGTCAAAAATTTTGGAGCAAGGGGTAGGTATGGAAATATTTAATATAAACCGGCATCTGCTAAC
Organism: Galerucella nymphaeae; assembly: GCA_963978555.1. Classification (NCBI taxonomy): domain Eukaryota; kingdom Metazoa; phylum Arthropoda; class Insecta; order Coleoptera; family Chrysomelidae; genus Galerucella; species Galerucella nymphaeae. Next base: position 20,756,260 of record OZ021706.1, read on the forward strand.
TTCCTTATTATCCGGAATAATAGACTCAAAATACAGTGGAATACGTAAAATTTTCCGGTGAATCGATTGCCGGAGACTAGAACGTTCTATCTTTCATATAAGTCGAGTTATGAGCCTTTTTAGTTTTGAAAAGTGGATTTTCGAAAATTTCATGATTTCATTTGAAAACGAAATAATGATTTTATAACAAAACAGACTGTTCCAGTCGATTTCTTGACCCAAAAAACTCCTCCAGACAAATTTTGAGCAATTTTTATGTCAAAAATGTATTTTTTGTCGAAAATTTTGGAGCAAGGGGTAGGTATGGAAATATTTAATATAAAACGGCTTCTGCTAACTTTCTTATTATCCGGAATAATAGACTCAAAATACAGTGGAATACGTAAAATTTTCCGGTGAATCGATTGCCGGAGACTAGAACGTTCTATCTTTCATATTAGTCGAGTTATGAGCCTTTTTAGTTTTGAAAAGTGGATTTTCAAAAATTTCATGACTTCATTTGAAGGCGAAATAATGATTTTATAACAAAACAGACTGTTCCAGTCAATTTCTCGACCCAAAAAACTCCTCCAGACAAATTTTGAGCAATTTTTATGCCAAAAACGTAATTTTTGTCAAAAATTTTGGAGCAAGGGGTAGGTATGGAAATATTTAATATAAACCGGCATCTGCTAACTTCCTTATTATCCGGAATAATAGACTCAAAATACAGTGGAATACGTAAAATTATCCGGTGAATCGATTGCCGGAGACTAGAACGTTCTATCTTTCATATAAGTCGAGTTATGAGCCTTTTTAGTTTTGAAAAGTGGATTTTCGAAAATTTCATGATTTCATTTGAAGGCGAAATAATGATTTTATAACAAAACAGACTGTTCCAGTCGATTTCTCGACCCAAAAAACTCCTCCAGACAAATTTTGAGCAATTTTTATGTCAAAAATGTATTTTTTGTCGAAAATTTTGGAGCAAGGGGTAGGTATAGAAATATTTAATATAAAATGGCTTCTGCTAACTTTCTTATTATCGGGAATAATAGACTCAAAATACAGTGGAATACGTAAAATTTTCCGGTGAATCGATTGCCGGAGACTAGAACGTTCTATCTTTCATATTAGTCGAGTTATGAGCCTTTTTAGTTTTGAAAAGTGGATTTTCAAAAATTTCATGACTTCATTTGAAGGCGAAATAATGATTTTATAACAAAACAGACTGTTCCAGTCGATTTCTCGACCCAAAAAACGTCTCCTGAAAAATTTTGAGCATTTTTTATGTCAAAAACGTAATTTTTGTCAAAAATTTTGAAGCAAGGGGTAGGTATGGAAATATTTAATATAAACCGGCTTCTGCTAACTTCCTTATTATCCGGAATAATAGACTTAAAATACAGTGGAATACGTAAAATTTTCCGGTGAATCGATTGCCGAAGACTAGAACGTTCTATCTTTCATATTAGTCGAGTTATGAGCCTTTTTAGTTTTGAAAAGTGTATTTTCGAAAATTTCATTACTTCATTTGAAGGCGAAATAATGATTTTATAACAAAACAGACTGTTCCAGTCGATTTCTCGACACAAAAAACTCCTCCAGACAAATTTTGAGCAATTTTTATGTCAAAAATGTATTTTTTGTCGAAAATTTTGGAGCAAGGGGTAGGTATGGAAATATTAAATATAAACCGGCTTCTGCTAACTTCCTTATTATCCGGAATAATAGACTCAAAATACAGTGGAATACGTAAAATTTTCCGGTGAATCGATTGCCGAAGACTAGAACGTTCTATCTTTCATATTAGTCGAGTTATGAGCCTTTTTAGTTTTGAAAAGTGGATTTTCGAAAATTTCATGACTTCATTTGAAGGCGAAATAATGATTTTATAACAAAACAGACTGTTCCAGTCGATTTCTCGACCCAAAAAACTCCTCCAGACAAATTTTGAGCAATTTTTATGCCAAAAACGTAATTTTTGTCAAAAATTTTGAAGCAAGGGGTAGGTATGGGAATATTTAATATTAACCGGCTTCTGCTAACTTCCTTATTATCCGGAATAATAGACTCAAAATACAGTGGAATACGTAAAATTTTCCGGTGAATCGATTGCCGGAGACTAGAACGTTCTATCTTTCATATTAGTCGAGTTATGAGCCTTTTTAGTTTTGAAAAGTGGATTTTCGAAAATTTCATGATTTCATTTGAAGGCGAAATAATGATTTTATAACAAAACAGACTGTCCCAGTCGATTTCTCGACCCAAAAAACTCCTCCAGACAAATTTTGAGCAATTTTTATGTCAAAAATGTATTTTTTGTCGAAAATTTTGGAGCAAGGGGTAGGTATGGAAATATTTAATATAAAATGGCTTCTGCTAACTTTCTTATTATCCGGAATAATAGACTCAAAATACAGTGGAATACGTAAAATTTTCCGGTGAATCGATTGCCGGAGACTAGAACGTTCTATCTTTCATATTAGTCGAGTTATGAGCCTTTTTAGTTTTGAAAAGTGGATTTTCAAAAATTTCATGACTTCATTTGAAGGCGAAATAATGATTTTATAACAAAACAGACTGTTCCAGTCGATTTCTCGACCCAAAAAACGTCTCCTGACAAATTTTGAGCAATTTTTATGTCAAAAATGTAATTTTTGTCAAAAATTTTGGAGCAAGGGGTAGGTATGGAAATTTTTAATATAAACCGGCATCTGCTAACTTCCTCATTATCCGGAATAATAGACTCAAAATACAGTGGAATACGTAAAATTTTCCGGTGAATCGATTGCCGAAGACTAGAACGTTCTATCTTTCATATTAGTCGAGTTATGAGCCTTTTTAGTTTTGAAAAGTGGATTTTCGAAAATTTCATGATTTCATTTGAAGGCGAAATAATGATTTTATAACAAAACAGACTGTTCCAGTCGATTTCTCGACCCAAAAAACTCCTCCAGACAAATTTTGAGCAATTTTTATGTCAAAAATGTATTTTTTGTCGAAAATTTTGGAGCAAGGGGTAGGTATGGAAATATTTAATATAAAATGGCTTCTGCTAACTTTCTTATTATCCGGAATAATAGACTCAAAATACAATGGAATACGTAAAATTTTCCGGTGAATCGATTGCCGGAGACTAGAACGTTCTATCTTCCATATTAGTCGAGTTATGAGCCTTTTTAGTTTTGAAAAGTGGATTTTCAAAAATTTCATGACTTCATTTGAAGGCGAAATAATGATTTTATAACAAAACAGACTGTTCCAGTCAATTTCTCGACCCAAAAAACTCCTCCAGACAAATTTTGAGCAATTTTTATGCCAAAAACGTAATTTTTGTCAAAAATTTTGGAGCAAGGGGTAGGTATGGAAATATTTAATATAAACCGGCATCTGCTAACTTCCTCATTATCCGGAATAATAGACTCAAAATACAGTGGAATACGTAAAATTTTCCGGTGAATCGATTGCCGAAGACTAGAACGTTCTATCTTTCATATTAGTCGAGTTATGAGCCTTTTTAGTTTTGAAAAGTGTATTTTCAAAAATTTCATGATTTCATTTGAAGGCGAAATAATGATTTTATAACAAAACAGACTGTTCCAGTCGATTTCTCGACCCAAAAAACTCCTCCAGACAAATTTTGAGCAATTTTTATGCCAAAAACGTAATTTTTGTCAAAAATTTTGGAGCAAGGGGTAGGTATGGAAATATTTAATATAAACCGGCATCTGCTAACTCCCTTATTATCCGGAATAATAGACTCAAAATACAGTGGAATACGTAAAATTTTCCGGTGAATCGATTGCCGAAGACTAGAACGTTCTATCTTTCATATTAGTCGAGTTATGAGCCTTTTTAGTTTTGAAAAGTGGATTTTCGAAAATTTCATGACTCCATTTGAAGGCGAAATAATGATTTTATAACAAAACAGACTGTTCCAGTCAATTTCTCGACCCAAAAAACTCCTCCAGACAAATTTTGAGCAATTTTTATGCCAAAAACGTGATTTTTGTCAAAAATTTTGGAGCAAGGGGTAGGTATGGAAATATTTAATATAAACCGGCTTCCGCTAACTTCCTTATTATCCAGAATAATAGACTCAAAATACAGTGGAATACGTAAAATTTTCCGGTGAATCGATTGCCGAAGACTAGAACGTTCTATCTTTCATATTAGTCGAGTTATGAGCCTTTTTAGTTTTGAAAAGTGGATTTTCGAAAATTTCATGACTTCATTTGAAGGCGAAATAATGATTTCATAACAAAACAGACTGTTCCAGTCGATTTCTCGACCCAAAAAACGTCTCCTGACAAATTTTGAGCAATTTTTATGTCAAAAATTTTCGAGCAAGGGGTAGGTATGGAAATATTTAATATAAACCGGCATCTGCTAACTTCCTCATTATCCGGAATAATAGACTCAAAATACAGTGGAATACGTAAAATTTTCCGGTGAATCGATTGCCGAAGACTAGAACGTTCTATCTTTCATATTAGTCGAGTTATGAGCCTTTTTAGTTTTGAAAAGTGGATTTTCGAAAATTTCATGATTTCATTTGAAGGCGAAATAATGATTTTATAACAAAACAGACTGTTCCAGTCGATTTCTCGACCCAAAAAACTCCTCCAGACAAATTTTGAGCAATTTTTATGTCAAAAATGTATTTTTTGTCGAAAATTTTGGAGCAAGGGGTAGGTATGGAAATATTTAATATAAACCGGCTTCCGCTAACTTCCTTATTATCCGGAATAATAGACTCAAAATACAGTGGAATACGTAAAATTTTCCGGTGAATCGATTGCCGAAGACTAGAACGTTCTATCTTTCATATTAGTCGAGTTATGAGCCTTTTTAGTTTTTTAAAAGTGGATTTTCGAAAATTTCATGACTTCATTTGAAGGCGAAATAATGATTTTATAACAAAACGGACTGTTCCAGTCGATTTCTCGACCCAAAAAACGTCTCCTGACAAATTTTGAGCATTTTTTATGTCAAAAACGTAATTTTTGTCAAAAATTTTGAAGCAAGGGGTAGGTATGGAAATATTTAATATAAACCGGCATCTGCTAACTTCCTTATTATCCGGAATAATAGACTCAAAATACAGTGGAATACGTAAAATTTTCCGGTGAATCGATTGCCGAAGACTAGAACGTTCTATCTTTCATATTAGTCGAGTTATGAGCCTTTTTAGTTTTGAAAAGTGGATTTTCGAAAATTTCATGATTCCATTTGAAGGCGAAATAATGATTTTATAACAAAACAGACTGTTCCAGTCAATTTCTCGACCCAAAAAACTCCTCCAGACAAATTTTGAGCAATTTTTATGCCAAAAACGTAATTTTTGTCAAAAATTTTGGAGCAAGGGGTAGGTATGGAAATATTTAATATAAACCGGCATCTGCTAACTTCCTCATTATCCGGAATAATAGACTCAAAATACAGTGGAATACGTAAAATTTTCCGGTGAATCGATTGCCGGAGACTAGAACGTTCTATCTTTCATATTAGTCGAGTTATGAGCCTTTTTAGTTTTGAAAAGTGGATTTTCGAAAATTTCATGATTTCATTTGAAGGCGAAATAATGATTTTATAACAAAACAGACTGTTCCATTCAATTTCTCGACCCAAAAAACTCCTCCAGACAAATTTTGAGCAATTTTTATGCCAAAAACGTAATTTTTGTCAAAAATTTTGGAGCAAGGGGTAGGTATGGAAATATTTAATATAAACCGGCATCTGCTAACTTCCTCATTATCCGGAATAATAGACTCAAAATACAGTGGAATACGTAAAATTTTCCGGTGAATCGATTGCCGAAGACTAGAACGTTCTATCTTTCATATTAGTCGAGTTACGAGCCTTTTTAGTTTTGAAAAGTGTATTTTCAAAAATTTCATGATTTCATTTGAAGGCGAAATAATGATTTCATAACAAAACAGACTGTTCCAGTCGATTTCTCGACCCAAAAAACTCCTCCAGACAAATTTTGAGCAATTTTTATGCCAAAAACGTAATTTTTGTCAAAAATTTTGGAGCAAGGGGTAGGTATGGAAATATTTAATATAAACCGGCATCTGCTAACTTCCTTATTATCCGGAATAATAGACTCAAAATACAGTGGAATACGTAAAATTTTCCGGTGAATCGATTGCCGAAGACTAGAACGTTCTATCTTTCATATTAGTCGAGTTATGAGCCTTTTTCGTTTTGAAAAGTGGATTTTCGAAAATTTCATGACTTCATTTGAAGGCGAAATAATGATTTTATAACAAAACAGACTGTTCCAGTCAATTTCTCGACCCAAAAAACTCCTCCAGACAAATTTTGAGCAATTTTTATGCCAAAAACGTAATTTTTGTCAAAAATTTTGGAGCAAGGGGTAGGTATGGAAATATTTAATATAAACCGGCATCTGCTAACTTCCTCATTATCCGGAATAATAGACTCAAAATACAGTGGAATACGTAAAATTTTCCGGTGAATCGATTGCCGAAGACTAGAACGTTCTATCTTTCATATTAGTCGAGTTATGAGCCTTTTTAGTTTTGAAAAGTGGATTTTCGAAAATTTCATGATTTCATTTGAAGGCGAAATAATGATTTTATAACAAAACAGACTGTTCCAGTCGATTTCTCGACCCAAAAAACTCCTCCAGACAAATTTTGAGCAATTTTTATGTCAAAAATGTATTTTTTGTCGAAAATTTTGGAGCAAGGGGTAGGTATGGAAATATTTAATATAAACCGGCTTCCGCTAACTTCCTTATTATCCGGAATAATAGACTCAAAATACAGTGGAATACGTAAAATTTTCCGGTGAATCGATTGCCGAAGACTAGAACGTTCTATCTTTCATATTAGTCGAGTTATGAGCCTTTTTAGTTTTGAAAAGTGTATTTTCAAAAATTTCATGATTTCATTTGAAGGCGAAATAATGATTTTATAACAAAACAGACTGTTCCAGTCGATTTCTCGACCCAAAAAACGTCTCCTGACAAATTTTGAGCAATTTTTATGTCAAAAATGTAATTTTTGTCAAAAATTTTGGAGCAAGGGGTAGGTATGGAAATATTTAATATAAACCGGCATCTGCTAACTTCCTCATTATCCGGAATAATAGACTCAAAATACAGTGGAATACGTAAAATTTTCCGGTGAATCGATTGCCGAAGACTAGAACGTTCTATCTTTCATATTAGTCGAGTTATGAGCCTTTTTAGTTTTGAAAAGTGGATTTTCGAAAATTTCATGATTCCATTTGAAGGCGAAATAATGATTTTATAACAAAACAGACTGTTCCAGTCGATTTCTCGACCCAAAAAACTCCTCCAGACAAATTTTGAGCAATTTTTATGTCAAAAATGTATTTTTTGTCGAAAATTTTGGAGCAAGGGGTAGGTATGGAAATATTTAATATAAACCGGCTTCTGCTAACTTCCTTATTATCCGGAATAATAGACTCAAAATACAGAGGAATACGTAAAATTTTCCGGTGAATCGATTGCCGAAGACTAGAACGTTCTATCTTTCATATTAGTCGAGTTATGAGCCTTTTTAGTTTTGAAAAGTGGATTTTCGAAAATTTCATGACTTCATTTGAAGGCGAAATAATGATTTTATAACAAAACAGACTGTTCCAGTCGATTTCTCGACCCAAAAAACTCCTCCAGACAAATTTTGAGCAATTTTTATGCCAAAAACGTAATTTTTGTCAAAAATTTTGAAGCAAGGGGTAGGTATGGAAATATTTAATATAAACCGGCATCTGCTAACTTCCTTATTATCCGGAATAATAGACTCAAAATACAGTGGAATACGTAAAATTTTCCGGTGAATCGATTGCCGAAGACTAGAACGTTCTATCTTTCATATTAGTCGAGTTATGAGCCTTTTTAGTTTTGAAAAGTGGATTTTCGAAAATTTCATGACTTCATTTGAAGGCGAAATAATGATTTTATAACAAAACAGACTGTTCCAGTCGATTTCTCGACCCAAAAAACTCCTCCAGACAAATTTTGAGCAATTTTTATGTCAAAAATGTATTTTTTGTCGAAAATTTTGGAAATATTCAAAATAAACTGGCTTCCGCTAACTCCCTTAATAATGGGAATAATGGACTCAAAATACAGTGGAATACGTAAAATTCTCCGGTGAATCGATTGTCGAAGACTAGAACGTTCTATCTTTCATATTAGTCGAGTTATGAGCCTTTTTATAAATTTCATGACTTCATTTGAAGGCGAAATAATGATTTTATAACAAAACAGACTGTTCCAGTCGATTTCTCGACCCAAAAAACGTCTCCTGACAAATTTTGAGCATTTTTTATGTCAAAAACGTAATTTTTGTAGAAAATTTTGAATCAATGGGTAGGTATGGAAATATTTAATATAAACTGTCTTCTGCTTACTTCCCTATTATTCGGAATAATAGACTCAAAATTCAGTGGACCATGTAAAATTTTCCGCTGAATCGATTGCCGAAGACTAGAACGTTCTATCTATCATATTAATCGAGTTATGAGCATATTTAGTTTTGAAAAGTGGATTTTCGAAAATTTCATGACTCAATTTGGAGGAGAAATAATGATTTTATACAAAAACAGTTATCTTCAATTTTGCAAGAAATTTCTCTTTCGCAAATCATCTGAACAAAACTAGTCTAAATCTGAAGGGCTCGATTCCAACTATCAGTTGAATTGAGGTAGACCATTATTGTTTTTCTCATTTCATAAAATTCCTACTCGAATCACTCGTTACTGAATAAACATTATAATTAAAATTTCCATAAATCACAAAAATTTCTTGGAATTTTCCTCTATCTTATGACCCGTTGAAAAAAAATCAAAATGAACAATCCTGGGGTAGTTACAATTCTTTATTTAATTACGATCATCTTTCCTCCAAGTTAGATCAACATGCAACTGTTTCCAAAAAAAAACTCAGTTTAGCGCTGATGTAGAGTATGATCTATTACAGCTAGCACGCAATTTCCATCATGCTTCATACAGAGTTGAAAACAAACATAAAACTCTATAATTTCTAGATACTAGTCGACTCAAAAGGAATGATTTAGGTTTATTTACCAGCAAACACAACACAATTTAGCCCGTAACTCATATTCGCATTGCGGGGATGTTTCAAGGGGTTTGTGTCTTCTTATTTGTGTCAAAAAGTATGTTTTTGGTTGATTTCTGATAAAAATTTACATACTATTCGATTTTATAAGTGTAAATTTAGTTCTTTCCTTGGTATTTATATTGTAAATCTAATTTTTGGATGAATTAATCCTCCATTTCACTTAAAAATTATTTTCTTTCCATATTTTCCTAAGAATAAAATATTTAGTAGGGTAAAAAAAAGTTCCTTCACTCTGTATTATTCACTGCAACATAATTTGATATGAATTGACGGGCTCTGTGTTAGCCTGATTGCGTGAGGGGTAATAAGCAGGCGCTTATAGATCCAAAAAGAGTATACACACGTTTTAAAAATACCCACGGACTTGTGGAATATAAAATCATTCAAGACTAAGCGCAGCAGAGAGAACCCTGGTCGTATATTGGATGTATAAATATTTTTAAAAATTTGGCGAAGTCGCTTGGTGAAAGAAAATCATTGACAGGTAGTTTTGGCAATAATTTAGACAATTGCATGTGGTTTTTTTGCTTATTTTTTGGTTTTTTAATATTGACACTGCTTTGATTTTGATAATTTGGAAAAAATATTAATTAGTAAAAAATTGCATGCTCAAACAACCGAAAAATCGTATTCATGAAATTTTATTAGACATATTTCAAGGAATGAATGTTTTAAAAGCTCAAACTCACATTTATGTAAAATTGATAGATTTTCGTTTAAATGACCCTCTATAACAAGGTTTTGAAAAAAAAAATTATTGTTTAAATTTTGGCGAAGTTTCCGGGGGTTGAATTGTATATTTTCAGCAATTTTATTACGTTTCGACTTCATTTTTTATGATTAATGATTAAATTGTATTCTTTGCAAAATTTCTATTCGATTTTTCTTTGACGTTTTGATATTTACTTTGTACCAGGCGCTAAAAGTATTTTTAAGACAATGTTTTCTTCATGCCCTTGTTAACTAACTGACTAAAAATCCTTTTTTCATATTTATATTCATTTCCAAATATTTTGTTTCTCTATTATCTCAGAAATTTCTGGTACGAAACCCTGGGACAGTTTGAATAGGCTTGTAGTTATTAAAAATTAAAATTCAACAATGTGAACTAATTCCAAAACAACAAATTTGCTATAAATCATTTTCGGTCTATAAAAATTTTATGATGATTGCGTCTAGACTAATTATTCTGATATTAACTTCACATTTTCGGTTAGGACAAAGATGATATCAGTATGTATGCAAAATAAACATATACAGGGGGTACAACTTTGAAAATTTCCCATTTAATATGAGCCCTAACAAAATTTTGCATGGTAATTGGCGCAGTCGATGATATTTTCTTTTGTTTTTCAATTTTTCCAAACCCACTCTGTACTATGTCAAATATTATTTTTATGAAAATCATTAGTCCATTTTTCAGGGAAAAAGTTATATCACAAGGTATTTTTATAGTTGTTCAAATGTGTATTTGTGAGAACTAAGATTTTTTCATTATCAACAAACATGCAAACTACAAGGCGATTCCTTTTTTCCTTCCCCAATATATTTTTAGCAATTACTGAGTTTTGAAATTTTGACTTTGTCATGAAAATTTATTGTACCAATAAAATTTTATTTAGAATACAGGACTGTTTCAGAATTATTGACAATTTGAAGTATTTGATAGATGGTGTAAAAATATGTAAGAGGTTTATAAATATACGGGGTGTTCATGAGGTGGCTCAAAATACCCCATTTACACCCATTGTAACTAACATACTCCTTAATTATTTATCCATATTGTTTATTGTTTTTGCTATTTTTGGTAAAAATATATTTTCATTTTAAATATTCATATAATCATTATATTCTCCAAATATTCGTATGATACTGATATCGACGATTAAGGAAAAATACTTTACAAATATTGACAATCCTTTTAAAGACCATTAGAATTAAAAAAAAATCAGCATGCAATGTTTGTTCAAAAGACTTATCTTTACGTTTTTCTTACAGGGCAGCACAAAAAAATGAAGTGTTCACCTATGAAATTGTACCAGAGAGTGGAATGCCCTAGAAGGAAGTTAGATAAATACCTCCAAAAAGGATTAGAAGAACAACCCAGGTATTTTACACAGAAACATAATGGGTGAGTGATATTATCAGATCATTTAAAGCTAGTATTCCACCAACCCATGAATTTTCAACTATTTTATGTGATTTATTTGACCATTTTCGAGCTTTTTATATACCACTGTCGTCCTCTCTTATCCCTACAAACTGTAACTTCACATTTATTGAGTATCAAGCGCGAAATTTGAAGCGCTATATAAACTGACACAATTTCACAAGATTCACACCAACTCCGAATCTTATGTTCTCCCAAAGATACTGAATAGCACGATTGTACGCAGAAAAGCTTGTAGATAGAGTTTATGAAGAAGGTTGTTCTATTTTGCACAATCAAAAGCTTGTAGATAGTGTTTATGGAAAAGGTTGTTCTATTGTTGGGCACAAGAGCTTGTAGATAGTGTTTATAAAGCAAATGGTTCAGTTGTGCGCGCACAAAAGCTTGTAGTTAGTGTTTATGAAGAAGGTTGTTCTATTTTGCACAATCAAAAGCTTGTAGATAGTGTTTATGATGAAAGTTTGTTCTATTGTGAGGCACAAAAGCTTGTAGATAGTGTTTATGAAGAAGATTGTTCCGTTGTGCACGCACTAAAGCTTGTAGATAGTGTTTATGAAGAAGATTGTTCCGTTGTGCACGCACTAATGCTTGTAGATAGTGTTTATGAAGGAGATTGTTCCGTTGTGTACGCACTAAAGCTTGTAGATAGTGTTTATGAAGAAGGTTGTTCTATTGCTGGGCACAAGAGCTTGTAGATAGTGTTTATAAAGAAGATTGTTCCGTTGTGCGCGAACAAAAGCTTGTAGATAGTGTTTATGAAAAAGGTTGTTCTATTGCTGGGCACAAGAGCTTGTAGATAGTGTTTATAAAGAACATTGTTCCGTTGTGCGCGCACAAAAGCTTGTAGATAGTGTTTATGAAGAAGATTGTTCCGTTGTGCGCGCACAAAATCTTGTAGATAGTGTTTATGAAGAAGATTGTTCCGTTGTGCACGCACAAAAGCTTGTAGATAGTGTTTATGAAGAAGGTTGTTCTGTTGTTACACGCACGAAAGCTTGTAAATAGTGCTTATGAAGAAGGCTGTTCTCTTTTGCACAATCAAAAGCTTGTAGATAGTGTTTATGATGATGATTTGTTCTACTGTGCACGCAAAAAAAGATTTTAGATAGTGTTTATGAAGAAGGTTGTTTCATGCACCAATGCTTGTAGGAAGGTTGAAAATTGAAAATTTTTTTAATAAATTGAATATTTTAGATATTCCATAACGTTTATAAGAAACTTATTCTCAGACCAAAGAAAGTCACCAAAACTATCGGTGAATAACATAAGATTACCTGAAAATATATCTTCCTACAACACAGGCAGTTCCTTGGACAAGTGGGCTAAAAAGAGACCTAGGCTAAAATCAGGCAATAAAAAAGGTTACAGAGAAACTTTGGATATACTCGACGAAAACGCTTACGATATAAGAGAAATTGTAGAAATATTAGACCGAACACATGTCGTCGATGAAGAACAAGTTTGCGAAGTTAATTCAGATATAGAAGAATTATGGAAAAAATCGCAAAGTAGCGATGAAAGCAGCCGGAACGAACAGGGCGATATTTATTTTAAAGGAATTAAAAAGAAGAAACACAGATCGAAAAAGTACATAAAATTTTCTCTATCCAAGCCTGCTAGTCCGCAAACTCAACAAATTATTAGAGTTGAAATTTCTTCTACAATTTCAATTAGCGATTATAATCAATTACAACAAAATGACAGTAAGTATCTTTAAAATCACTATTTTTATTCATTATATAGTTAAATAGTTCACTATGCTGATTCTCACTTTACAGAATTTTTAATCGACGGTTTATCTGCCGCACCCTGTATACTTAATACAGTTATTTTGTAGACCCTAGTACCAGCGAACCAAAATTATAAAGAAGGCATTATAAAACCTAACGAAAGTGACGAAGAACAAAATTTTGTCATTAGAAGCAGACAATTATAGAGCTAAGATGACTACAACTTTTACACAGTTCTGGTGATACATTGAGGGCGAGTTGTACCAAACGCCTAAACTCGGTTTAATGTTAACTGATGATTAGACTGATGTAATTGTTGATAATAAATACATCAATCAGACACAGTCTAAACATCAGTTATCATTAAACCGAGTTTAGATGTTTGGTACAACTCGCCCTTAATTGAATAAAACCGATAAATATATTGTTTGAACACCTTGTATATTGTGGTTTCTCAATCTATCTCATCATGTAATCAATCATGGGTGATGATTAAAAAGAACAAAATAAATAAAAAATTGGTACCACCCACAAATCATATTATTCTCGGAATACTGTTTTAACGCATTATTCGACAACCTTGAACTCTGCGGAATTTTGACCCTCTTGTCCAAGATATTACAATGCGACTAACTTTAAACCAAAAATATATTTATTTAAATTTTAGCCCAGGTAATAATATAAAAATAAAAGTAAAATGTATTTTTTGTATTCGGTTAAAGACGCCAGGAGCACACTACCCCTAACAGATAATTTTTCCAACTGGTCCCCCATCCAAGTAGTAACCGCGCTCGACACTGCTTCACGATTAGTATTGAAATATCTAACGTTGATTATTCTAAGCGTAACAATATTTTACGTTTATTCTACTTATTTAAATTTATACCGATTCCCTCTAATTTCCAATTAGAATCGCTAAAAACGAAATTCTAAATCCTCGACTGGTCTACGATTAAAATTAAATATTCAAATGAATCACCGATGTAATGATCATGGGAATAACCTTCGCGATATCTCGGTGAGTAGTCGAAGAATGTGTAACGGAAATTGAAACTTTTTTTTTAATTCCTCTCTTTGTTCCGGAAATTCTTCTAAGTCTAGCTGGGTCTGTCTTCAGCTGCTAATAATTACGAAATAAACTTTTAAGTATCATTTGAACGAATTATTTGTGACTTTCTGTGTTGAAATTGTTGTTAAACATTTTTTCCTTGTAAGAGATCGACCAAACTGGTACAAACTTTGTGCGCAGCCAGTTGAGTATGGCGCATTACAGCGACTAGCTGAACTAACAAACCTCGCCTCTAAACATACGAAAATTGTCAATATTTCAATATTATTTTAATTTGAGGTTAGTCGCTTCTGAACATATTTATTTTTATTTAATTCTTATTGGTCTTTCTCTATTTAAATTAATTATCTTTAACATTGGCACCTACTAATATCATTGGATTTATTATAACTCATCATAGGTTAGTTAAAAAATTAAAATAATGGAAACAATATTTTTCATTTTATCGTTTTTTTTTTGGAGATCCGACGCGGAAAAGGGATTCCAACCCCACTAAAAACATGTAACAATTTAACATAAAGGTCGGTCCATCAATTCGCAATTAATTTCCCGGTAGCTTAAAGATCTTTCCAGATTCGGAAAGTCTTGTATAGTGCGACTTCGTCATCCAACAGGTTGTCGGTCGCGTTGATCTTTACCCTCACTTGAATCCTTTGAATCTCGGAGATTTCTGTTTCTTAAGTTTGACTTGAATGGATGCCGTTCCCGCAAACACGACCACCGCATCCGATGGGATCGAGGACCGCAAAACCCTCTACCGCAATCTTATGCAAAACTCGAGTTATTCGAATAATATATACTTTAACCACGAAAATAGGTTAGATGAAGATTTTTATTTAAAAAAAAAGTGCTTTACACTCGATTTGTACATTATATTTTTTCTACGACCGAAAAATTATTATTTATCCGTCGTTCAAAATTGTTTCTTATGTTAAAGTAAATCCATTTATCCCCCATTTATACGATACCTTTTCAAAAATTATACCCCTAAAAGCATCCTAAATATATCGTGTTACATTATTTAATATATTTATCTAGACCATTGAGGAAAAAAAAGCTTATTATGTCAAATTGGGGTCGGGAGATAAAAGTTCCACGTGTTTAAATTTCTCACGCGTTCTAGATATATATTCTTTTCTTTTTTTTTCTCAGTTTTGTTTAGAACGACCATTTTTTTGGAAAGTCTAACGGACTGCTGCGGTCAATATACCACAATTGACTTTGAAAAAGTATCCCTCAATTTTTATATTTTTTTTAAGATAATTATGGAAAGTGGGGAAAATTGAAAGTGAGCATTTCAAATGTAGGGCACGCTCCCAGGTATACGATTTTTTTTAAATTTACATAAAGCATTATACAATAGAAATTTTGGGAATACAGCTGTATAATCGAAGACAAATAGTTTTCCGTCTATTAGGGTCAATTTGTAAGAAGATCTAACCAGAATTTGGCTAACCGATCTTTCTTATCACTTCTCTTCTCTTCATCTGTTAGCTTTCTCTAAGGAAGTTTCATTTTGTGTTTTCTTATTTTTTCTCTTCATAAATAGAACATACAATGTGCATTTGCAGAGTAGAAATGGAAATATAACTAGTGAAAGAATAACAGAAATGAAATTCTTACTTGTCAAAAATTCCTGGAAGTATTGGCCACCGATACATTGAGAAATCAGATGAAAGATTATTTTAAATTTCAAGATTTACGTTCCAGGGTGTATATGTTACCGTTAAAGTCAGTTATTTCATAGAATAACTGATCGTGTCCGTTAAAGTGTATAATAATGTATATTATATATCTTGCACGACATATATTCACCTTCAACTTTTACTACACCCTTACCTTAAACTGTCAGATGTCACTTGTCATTGCCAGGTAACAGGCGACTGAAGAAGCACCAAAAACAAAAGGTAATAACAATGGTTTTAATAAGAAGTCTCCTTTTTTGTGTGTGGATATAATTGAACAATAATAGACACAACAAAAAAACCACTAAACAACAAATCATCATTAAACAAAAATTTTCTAATATAAAATCTGCATCTGGACACATAAACATATTTTTTTTCCGATAATATAATAGTCGAATTAATTAGCGATATAACACATAAAAATATCAGTAGACGGCGTGAGATTAAAGAAATTGAAATTAATTAAGTAGATGGTTACGACTTTATAATAAAAAAAAATTTAGGTTGAATTCCGTGCATGTGTAGACGAAATTTTGTAATGTGATTATTTTTAAGAAGTTTTATATGATAGTTTAGGAGCTGAAACATATTTTTGAGATTGAAAAATGGTATGATAGCTCTTCAAAGAAATTGGGCTAAAAAGCAATAGAAGGAACTGGGATATGAGTGTACAGGCCAGGATCCAAATGCTATGAAAGCTTGAGAAAAGTCCCAAGAAAGAAAAAGAGAGATTTGACCATTGGAAAAATCTAGCAAGGGTTATACAATCAAATACCACGCCTTTTTGGAACTGATTATACAAGAGCTCAGTGCCTCAATGGCTGCTTGACTATCTCTCATTATAATAATTCTTTTTCTTCTATATCCTTTATCAATATTGAACTGGGCGCACTTTTATGGCGTGGATTTCCGCTTAAAAGATACTTGGAGTTTTTCCCAAGCTTTCGGAGTGTTTGGTTCCTGTCCCGAACACTCCTATTGCTTTCGAGCTATTAAATGAAAGACATTTTTTCCAAGTCTGCTAATGGTATTTGGATCCCATTCCTTCTTGTTGCTTAATTCCGCAACGAAATTCTTCGAAAAGTTGTACTTTTTCATCATGTGGCATGTCCAAGGTTGTCTTTGGATCCCATTCCTTCTTAAGGGCATAGTTAAAGCCTGCAGATGTTAGGAGAGTCCTCAGGAAAATGGAACTAAGCAAGTTAGACTTTCCTCAGAAACTATGTAGCAGTAAGGAAGCACAATAGATATTTTAGTTAATGGAACGGTGTAAAGAAAATTCAAAAGAGACGCAAATTTAGTGGCCAAAAGATAATTTCTCTACTAGATCTTCTTATTAATTAGCGCCTAGCCTATTAAATACACACGAACAATGTGGATTCGGTAACTCGGTGGTCTACTGAGAATTTTTTTTTTTTTATATTTTTGTCTGTAATAATTTTTGGCAAAACGATTGTTGTTAATCTTGAACTGTCATAATACATCGTCTAAGAATGTAATTTTGAGAATTCCGAGAAGCATTATTTATATGCAATAAAAATTTCTACAATAAGGATAAAATCTGCGGTTTGAATGTCCTTTGATTATATTCATTTCGTAAGTCGTTAAAATTTGAAATTTTAACGGCCCCAAAAAAAAATTAATAAATATTGATATGTAGAAACAAAGTATATAATTTGTAATAGTTTTTCTGCTAATACAATTTACATACAGATTGCGAAAATCCTTTCCGAACCTCGTCGTACACAATTGCGAAAAAAAAAGCTTGAAAGAGAGGGAAAGAATAATTGTGCGCGATCATCAAGGCGTGTACTTAATTCCAGAAACCAGTGGTCCTATTTCAACCGCTGTTGCCAGAAGCACATATTAATTTCTACAAATGATATTTCTGTCTCGTTTTCGTTGACTTTTTTTGGAAGTCATGCATAATAGGTAAAACTAAACACTTTCATCCGGCAACAGTGTACTTTACAGAGAGAATGATGGAAGTGTTTAGTTTTAAATTTCGAAAAAAACTCAACTATAACGAGTCAAAAATATTTGTACAAATTAATATGCGCTTCTGGCAACAGCGGTTAAAATAGGGGGCAATTAACATTCGGCCACCGGTTTCTGGAATTAAGTACACGCCTTGATGACCGCGCACAATTATTCTTTATCTCTTTCTCAAGCTTTTTTCTTAGATTTTCCTTTTCGCACTTGTGTACGAAGAGGGTTCCGAAAGGATTTTCGCAATCTGTATAATATGTATTTTTTTGATACTTTAAAATAATTTTTTTTGTAAGAAACTTCAACTTTCTAGCACCATATTTCGTAAAATGCACAAACCATAGGAATTCTTACCAAAAGCTTGGGAAAATATAGCTTATTGGAAATCGGTAAAATTTTAAAGTCAAAAATAATAATTTAAAAGCCTATATGGTCACCTATCCGAATTTTAATAAATGGAACACCCTATACATTATTGCTCCATAGTAAGGGGGTAGAGGGTTGAAGATATAACGTCTACATATGGGCAAAAAGACTCCCCCCTTTTTTGACGTGTTTAGGGTGGATTGTTTTCATTGGAATGCTCTGTATAATCATGTCCCTGTATATTATGTAAATGCGGTTTCCTAATAATTATAGAATTAAGTAAATCATCTCCCGTCATACTATATGTTTATAACTTAAACCGCTTTTAGTGAAAAACCTAAGGTTATAAGTGGAAGAGTAAATACATACATGAGTGGAAAGTGATATTTGTTTAAGCCCAAAAAAATTTTAAAATTTTGTTTACAATAAAACTAGTAGCTAAAATATACAAAGAAACACATAAACTACAAAAAATAGTATTTAAGGCTATATTATTTATATGGGTAGGAATTTACACTTCATACTTTTTAGTTTTGACATAAGATCTATTAATTGAAGCAACATTGAAGAATGGACGAGTTCTATACAACATAACGAACAAAAAATAGTCGCGTTACCACTCATGTTGTACCCGAAAATTTGTAGTTTTACCCGAGAAGTTTGCAGGTCTATTTAGTTTGGGGAATTTTACACCTTACAGTTGACGAACAACTAATGACAGCTGTCAATACAAGTTTGTTTGGCTTTGTTTGTGTTTCGTCAACTGTAAGATGCGAAATACCGCAAACTAAAAATACCTCTAAACTTTTCGGGTACAGCAAGGGACTCAAAATATATAAGAAAAACTAAAAATAGATTGGAAAAACCACTTCCCTATGCGACTAACCTTTTTCAGTATCTTTTCGTTCGTTGTGTTGGCAGCAATTCCCTGGTATAGAACTCGTCCATTTTATTGTGTAGGGCTCGAATCCACGACGCGGTGATAATTTTTATTTGTTATATTTTGACATTTACTTATTTCTAGTGAAAAATAAACGTCAGACATGACGCATTTAAATTGTAAGGAGATTTAACAAAAATTTTCTGAATTTTTGGGCAGGCATTCGGTTCTATCACCAGTTTTTGATAAATCGCGTGCTGAATTTTGAAAATGAAAATTTTTTATATAAATATTTACCCAAAATATTGATGGTTACAGGGGGATTCAAGAAATATATCCTACCCACTTTTATATTTTACTGTATTCTAAATTATTTCAAAAAGTAAGCAGTACCAATTATTGATTATCCGCTTATTTTAAAAGTTTCATACAGGGTGAGTAAAAAAATCAATTAAAGGAGTATACGACTCGAAACTCATTTACAATGTCAGACAAAAAATAGGCGATCGATGGTATATTTTTATAGGTTGATTTCACAGATTTTTTCGTTCAGAATTTTCTAGAACATAACAGAAATTCCAAAAGTTAACCATTCCTAGACAAAAAATTAATTTCTCATGAATTACTACCACTCTCTTTGAATTAGTGTATTATGTACTTTTTTATAGAAACTGTGTCTTTTCTTTAACCCAATTTCATTATTAGAATTCGGCGTCTGGAGAGAGGGGGCTCTATTTAATAACGTCATTATCTCTTTTTCTTTTATTCTTTAGATGTAGTTGTCGGGAGATAAGGGAATTATTTTTTCGAATAAAAACTTCCCTTTTACATTTATATTTTAAAAATAATAAGTCAAACTCAGAAGTAATAAATTTATTTCTAATTTACTGCTAATTTCAAATATTTTTCGGTACAGCTTTCAATAGATTCTACGATATTTATAGCAAAGCCTTACCGTAAAAATCTATTGTGTAAAGTATTCGGTATCTTTTTTCTTCGTATAGCTGTTGCGCCCCGTAGAACATCTTGCTTGAAGGTCATTTGTTGAGGGTAGAAAGTACTACCCGTTCTGAAATATTCGGTCGCATCGAAAATGAGCGTACAGATGATATACCAAGATCGAGGAATTCAAGGTAGGGATGGTACTACTACCACCGTCAACATTTATAATAATTAAAAATGAAGGTATTTTTTTTTAAGCGAGCTGGGCCGTTTTTTATGTTCCTACTGAGATAACTGTACATTTGGATGGATTTTTTAATCATTGTCGATTAAAAAAATGTTCACTATTATATTGTGAAATGAAAAAAATGTATTAAAACGAATAAAAATATTATTAATATTAAAAGAGGGGGCCCATGGGACAGTTCTATAAAAATAAATAGCTTAAATCGCATACGCCCCACGTTTTTTATTATTTTTTACCTTTTTTTTGGATTTAAAATTTGGTACAGGGTTATTCATTATAAAAGTCCCATTTCCGTGGTTACTATTGCATGAACAATAAATTTTTGGAATAAAAGTTGTTTGGTTATAACTAATTTTATTATAACATCAACAAAATTACATTGGCGTGCGTAGTTTAGGGGAAAGAAAAAAATTATTAGTTTTTTTTTTAAACTAAACAGATATCGTTTAAAATTACTTGAATAAGAGAAACGTAGAAAGTGCCTATTTGTCCCAGATTGTACACAATATTTTTCTACGACCTGCACATGCAATTCTTGTACTTATTTATTACTAAATTTAAAAAAGTGTACAGAAAACTACAAATATACATGTGGGAGCTTGAAAAATTATTTATAAGAATAGGAAATGCGGTGAAGATTCCTATAGGAGGGTCATTTCTTGAAATTAAATATCGCCTATATATTATCTAAGAGGTTAAAAAAATTTAGAAAGGGATGTAGATGAAATGTTGATTATAATAGAGCAACAGGTTTAGTTTCACAGTTTACATGGCGCTACAAACGTCACACCGTAAATGTTGGAATGGCACCGGGGGTGCTGTACCATGTTGCCGCATCTCAAAATAAATAATAATTTAAAATATTTTATTACGAAGGTCATTTTGACCATAAACTGTGAACGGACATATTTAAAAGTACAGGATTTCTCATTAGATTTTGACCCTCACTTATTTTCATTAATTTCGGGAGTTCAAGTTGTATTATGTCATAAAAAATGTAGCAAAAGTGCCCAAAATTGTTGAAAGAATAGAAGTACAACCAGTTAAATCTTGCACAATATCCTGCAGTGGGACCCAACAGGAAAAATGAGTCGTTGTAGGCACATGTCAAAAGGGCAAAGTGTGGCAGAGGTTATCCTAGAGAGCAGGAGTAGCAGACTGGAAAAAAATGTGAAATTATGGAGGGACCTAAGAGAAAGAATTTAAACATACAAAGGGGACTAATCCACCTCACTCAAGCGGATCTAGAAAGCAATCGCGAAACAAATTGGCGGTCAAGTCATTATTTACATCCCTCGAAACCCTAATCTTAAAATTTTGATGTTTGATATTTTCACTCATTGGTAACTGTGGCAACGTTTCAAATTAAAAGTGTAAGGTGGTTGCAAAGGTGGAAGAGAGAAAGATGAATACGTCCATCTTTAAAGTTGTAACAACTGCACAAAAACCAGCTTTTGGAATTAGATTTACAAACTATACTACCAGTCTAGAAAATGTAGGAGGCAATAAAAAAAAGTTCCATCTAAATATGCTTCCATGACGGGGTAGCAAGCAGCTCTTCGGATTTGTTTTATTTGACAACTTAAAATTTGTTAATAACTAGATGATTGGTTAATTATTTTATTGATTTAAATGCATGTAAGAGATTTTTATCAAATATACAGGATGTTCAGAAATTATCCTGTCAAACGTAAACGATATAATATGCTAGAAGTGATTTTATGATAATAATTTGGAGAGGATTGTTTTCGGGGGTAAAACGACAAGAGTTCAGATTTAGCAGGTTATTTTTTTTAGTTGTTGTGTTTTCACTAATAATACCACTAGAAGTCTTCGACTCGGATTAATTTTCTAAAAATATTCATTAGCGAGAAAAAATTAACTAACAGGTTTAGTAAACTTGATGCTTCAAATCCTTTCCCATGAAGCAATACTATATCTTACTATAGATTCTAGGATATACTGGAATAGAAGGTAATGAAATAGCAGATGAACTAGCAAAGAGGGGGCTGAAATACCTTTCTGGGGGCCTGAACCCTTTTGCGGAATCAGCTCTAATGAAATATTGGAAGAAATAGGTGAAGCCGAAAGAAAGAGAAGATCCGACCATTGGAAAGATCTAGTAGGGCTTAGACAATCAAAGATACTTCTGGGTGACTACATTAATCCTGTTTTTGACATTTAAAATTGTCAAACTGATGCGCCGCGCAATGCTTGATGATAGAACGTTGCTACAGTGACCAAAATTCATCCGATGTTTGTATTCACTTGCATTTCTGCTCCCTCCTATTTACTCCATTTTTTCGGAAGCATCTTCTTGGGACTTCTGTATAACTTGTACATTTTAAGTTGCTTGGTATATTTTGGCATTTTCGTTTAACAAATATTTCTGGATATTGAAACTTCCTGCCCTTGCACCTTTTAGTTTGACCCAAATTTCGACGACTAGTCTCCAACTAAGAGTCTCCCGTCTAAATGACCTTTTTACCGCGAAATCTCGCTCATACATTCACCCGGAAGTTCATTCAACAAAAAGATGATGAAAGAGAAATCCCCGAACGAAAAGTTGCAAAAGGTATTCCCTTTAGAATGAGACAGAGAGACGAGAGGGACCCTGGCAAGGGAAGACAGTTATTAATCAATTGTAAGGCGCTTAGAGGAAAAGTAAAAGTAGGTCTGAGAGTTCAGGGACTCCGAGTCGAAGTTGTTTTTGCGGCTTGTATATAAAAATGAAGGAAGATTCATCGTATCCTTTACCTTTCTTGGGAAAGGTCAGGACGACGCGAATTGTTGACGACTATCTAACAGGCACACGGAGAAAATGGGAAAAAACACTATTTATAACATAAACGAAAGTATTTAGGGAATTTAAAAAAAATATATATAATTATTTGACAATATTATTTCTCCACCCTATATTTTAAACTACGTATTTTCACACTATTTTGAAGGACGTAAAAGATATGAAATTTTCTATAATTTCACCATCTCTAACAAAAATAATCTTGAGGTATTCCAGGAGATTCTAGATTCGTTAAATCGTATATATACAGGGTGTTTTCAAATGACTCTTACAATGTTTGTATGTAGATACCTCTCGTAAAATTGGACAAAATAATATAAGGATTAAGGGGTCCAGTACATTTACTTTTTGAAATACAGGGAGTTGAAGTTATAAAAATTTAAATGTTTTTATTTGATAACTTTAAAATGGATGAATTAATTGATTTGATATTTGGCAGGTTGTTTTTAAATGTAAAAAGGCATATTTTGATAAAAAAACATTTGTCAATTCTTGATCCAGTGGTGTACATTTGTAGAAATATGTCACTTTTCTCCTCCCATTTTTCACGCCATTACGTTTTTCTATTACAAGTACATATTTTGGTTCTATTTTTGATGATTTTCATCCCTTCTTCTTCCATAAATCTTTCCACATGTTCAGGTTTTCTTGTAATCCGTTTTCACTACCAACCATTAGTATATACCACATCATCAAATTTAATACCCCTTCGACTATCTCTACTCTTTCTAAATTTTTATGGTTAAATTGTATAAAATTTTATTATTTACAAATATGTGACTACACAACTGAAGAAAGAAAATTAGTTTTACAATAAATAAATTTTAAAATAATTATACTAAAATTAACGATGACTCTATGGACATAATCAAGTAAAACGTTGCTGATATTCCGAAATTTAATTACCTCATCCCGGTCACGTGAAACTATCCCCTTAGTTTTAGTTTAATTTAAAGTTTTCCTTTACATAAACTACATATTTTATGAAAGTGTGTGATTATTAATCCCGTGGGTATAATTAGGAAAAGGTGACTCTCGGGATATAACCTCATTTACACCTTCTAATAATTATCTGTAAAATCTCAAGGGTCTTTTCGGTCCTCCGCTTTGGTCACTTGATTTCTCCACCTTATTGTCACAAGAAAATTTGCAATCATATACAACCAAATGGAATAAATTTGATAACCCTCTGTATATTTTTCTTAAATAAATAATATTTATAAATATTTAATTCCATATTATTTCTAAACAGTTTACAAATGCAAAATGCATTGTCCTTCGTTCTTGTCGAAAAAAGCATGTAATTAATTTTTGCAGTAACCATTTTCTCCATCTCATTTTAACAAAATCGACTAAGGACTTAACGAGGCGTGAGGTACCTTAATATGTTTTAAATCACTTGAAAAAAAAAATAATAAAAACTGGTCTCGAAACAAAAATAAATCAGAACAACTCAGTGGCGGGTTTTTTCTTCGCTAATAATCAAAAATGACCTTTAATTTTCACCTGATGCACATATTAAAGGAAAATTGTAGGACCCTAGTGATAACTTTGTGCCACAAAACGCTGCACGTTCAACATCTCTCTTTTATTTATTACCCTATGGTTTCCTTGCCCACTAAACGGTTAGGAGTATAAGTACTTATAGGTACTCTTATCTTAGCCATATAAATGACCCTTAATGTCCTTGAAGAAAAAATATATCAATTGATCGAATAACCAATAATAAAAGCAGATAAAAATATCTCAAATTATATGCAAACTAAGTTAAAAAAAATGAAAAATGGTAAGAAACAAATATACAATTCAACAAAGGATCTTATCCCTTCATTTTGGTTACCTTAACGTTATCCTTGCAATATTTGATTTCATATTGTAATGTCTATTTATATTATTAGATTGAAAGATCTACCAACAAATTTCCAATTAAAAATTACTAAGAATGATTCGCGCAAAATTAATATTCGTTATTAATCATTATTTCTCAAAAAAAAATAAACAACCAATAAAAACATTCTTAAGTTCGATTTGTTGTTTTTTTTTTCTTGTTTTATTTCCGTTTGTGTCTTCAACCTTTCCGCCGTAACAACGGATCGTTTTAATTTGGTTCGACTAAAGTCCATTGGCCCCCTTCCAGTCGGCGTCCCTGAAAAGACCGGACATAGCGGGCGGCAGAAGGTTAAAACGGTCACTGGTACAAAGTTTCGCAGAAAAGCCGCAAAATCAAATTATATGGCGCTCGTTTCATTCATAATCAACATCAAACATTATCCTTCCGACCGACGTCAAGGGGGAGGAGTATTATGGCAAATTGAACAGACACTTGTGAATTTTTGGCAATTGGAAAAAATTAAAGTTGATTTGGAGAAAATACAAAATACTGACTGACATCGACAACGAGTCAGTCGCTTAGTATCCTCTATTGTGAATTAGTTTTTTTGTGACTAATGGATAACCCTGTATAAAACAACAACCGCTTAAGTTAAATATAGGATTTACGAAAATAAAATAAAATACAGGGTGTAATTGTGATGGTTGTATCATTTCCTTTCTGATTTCTTTGCAAATAAATGAATCCCTTTTAAATATTTCATGGTTCGCTCGTGGTACATTGAATTTCCCACAAATAAATTAAGCCTCTTCGAAAATGTTATTGTACACACATGATCAAGAAATTTTTACAAATACTGGTCGGTTTGGGTGAGAAGAAAATCTTTTGGAAATAAATGAATCATTTTTCAAAAATTTTTGAGACGCTCATTTTCTTGAAATATATTAATACCCTTTAAAAATGTTTATCGAACACTCATGTGAAATTTTTTTATTAATTTGCTAGAATCTGAATTTAAAATATTCCCTAAATGAAAAATATTATATTTATAATATTTAACGCTCTCTATTGGTGGAATTTTTTTTTGTCCCATACTTGTGATGTATTTTACCGAAGGCTTTTTTATTGATCACCCGGTACAACGTATTATTAGATTTTTAACTTTTTACAGACCCTCCGAACTTATTAATCGATATAAAACACCTAAAACAAAATTTTTAAATCATACAATTATCCCAACATTATAATAAAGTAGTACTTTTTAATTGTTTATCTTTTTTACATTATTTCTTTGATAGTCATAGTGAAAGATCAAGATAACACCACAAACTGGATTCCATTGATCAGGTTTGGTATGTAAATACAACGTTGCCACAATAAATTGAAGTATCCTCCATATATCTCAAAGCAACACAAGAAAAGCCGCTCTTAGTTTACCACTTTTGGATTAGAAACTTAAAGCATAGCGATAAGGTCTTCTCTTTCTTTCGGCTTCATCTATTTCTTCCAATATTCCGCAAAAGGGTTCAGGCCCCCAGAAAGGTATTTCAGACCCCCTCTTTGCTAGTTCATCTGCTATTTCATTTCCTTCTATCCCAGTGTGTCCTGGAATCCATAGCCTAGTTCATTTTGATAAGATGGTTGAGATGGGTGTGCGGGATCAAGAAAATGTTAAAGTCTTTTGGGGCCCACTCATGAGGAATTTGAAAGTTAGATGGATCCAACTAGCCTACCTAACGAAATTGGGTCCTTCAGTATTGCATCGTATAAAGTCGTCAAATCCATTGACTTTTTCGTAACTTGACATCATTGTAATTCTTGTCTGATTGCTGTTGAGAGTGAATCACTACTCAAGAAGAAGTCTACGATGTGTAGCCCGGGGCTATGGGCCAAAAGTGACCTTCAAAAAATACATTACCAGTTCTTGAAACAAAGAACCACCAAGTCCGATGTTCATGCTGTTGTTGGTACTGGTGATGGAGAGTTTTTACTTTCGTTGAGACGAAGAAGCTATGAAAGAAAATAATATTTATGTTGGTTTCTGTTTACATTGGGAATTATACTTTTTTTTTGGTAAATTTTTCGTTGTATTTCAGTCGGGTAAAGAAATGCTTGTTTTTTAATCGAAGATTACCAGTTTTATATTTGAGAAAAGGGATTATTATTGCCCAGAAAGTGGAGAACAGTAACCCTTGGACATCTACAGCTAGGTCTTTTTCTAAATCATAGCCTGCTACCGTTTTAAAGGAGGTGCAAATCAGAAAATTGTCCATACCTCGAGTTAGAAGCAAAAACAAAGGATGCTTCCTATACCTGTAAAACTAACAGAAAAAAAACATTTCTTTAAACAGTAAAATAATTTAGATTTAATTTTTTTCTTAATTAAACTAATTTGGGGTAATTTACCCGCCGCGATAATCTCGGTCAGGACTTCCGACCCATTTTCTATCCAGCCAGAGCTTCAAAGAGCACAATAAAAACAAAACAAGACACTCATGGAGATCCCAACAGGGTATATCGGGACACTTGTACAACCTGTTGCTCCATATGGGGTGAAAAAAAATATATAAACGTATGTTGTATACTTTTTTGTTGGGGCGCGGTTGAAAATCGGCACCTAGTGTGTATGTGTGCGAAAGAACGACGGGGTAATCGGGGGTGTGTTTGTGCGGTTCGAAGGTGAGACCGCAAACCCTTTTTCGCACTCTTTTAATATGTGATTTAGGAATTATGAAATGAACGTTTACTCGGTTTCCGTTGTCTGCTTCTGAAAACTTTTTCCATATTATTTGATTTATTTTCTTTTTGTTGTAGAATTAACCCTGTCGGATTTTTTTATTTGGCCGCTTAGGCTAAATTGGGAATTTAATTTCCCGTAAAATATTTACTTTGGAGAGGTAAAAAAATATTACACAGAGTGATTTATGCAAGCAACTCAAATGTCGAGCAAATTCTGTTCATATAGTTTTATTGGGTTTAGTTGGAAGTGGTAAGAAACCGAATGGAAGTAGCTGGCCAATATATGCTGTACCGCATTGCTTCTTATGTATAGTAAGTCAAAAATAAGACCTCAAAGTGTATCTTTACGTTATGAAGCCGAAAGAAAGAGAAGATGTGACCATTGGAAAGATCTAGTAGGGCTTAGACAATCAAAGATTCTTCTGGGCGAGTACAACCTGTTGAGGTCAAATGAATGCATAAGTCAAAGTAAAACTGCGAGGGGTAGGTAGTCTCTGGATTGTTCTCGACTATTAGGCGAAGGAGTCATAGTCGTCTCATATGGGAAGTTTACTGGGGCACTCGCGTAACAATACATACATACATCTTTACGTTAAATGTATTGCCCCTGGTATAATTGAGGTTATTACTGAAAACCTAGAGTTTATTCGTGAACATCATTACATGAAACATTATTATTAAAATAGGTAATAATTTTTTTTTATTCCTTAGTATGTACAATTCTTTGCATAGCGATCCTACCAAAATGGCTAGACTTAAAATAGAACTATAGACAATTCAATCCTTTTCTTATAACTAGCTTATGCCAAATGTAATTCGAATTACCTGTTAAGCGGTATTTCCATTAATTTTGTAGGCGCTAAGCCTACTAAACCGGATAGGATCATTTATAATTTCTTTGAACAACTTAAAACTGCAAAGTTTTATTAGTTTACTTATCAGAACAGATGTTTTTAACAAATAGGCTGTAGTAGAGTAAGTTTTTCGGTTTCTCGGTTTCTCGGAGTTGCTGTAAATTCTGGAGAATTTCTATAAAACAATTACTCGGTATTGTATTGGATGTTCACATAGCGATTTTTCAAATTAGCGTTTTGGAAATCAGTGAGATGTCGATATGATTAGATTTCTGATTAGCCTGGAGTCGTTACCAACTACCCAGGGGGTATGCCATCTACACCAGCCAGGCAACATAGAAAAATCAGGGGCGCTTTTCGATAAAATTTAACAGGATTTAAAATGAAAATATCTGATATTGAATTTATCTTTTTTAAAAGCTTTTAATGAAGGTAGAAAGTTTTAATTTAATAATTGAAATTAAATTGTATAAACAAAATTGTTCTCAAGTAAGACGTTTATGTTATTGTGGATAAATAAATATCAAAAACTAGTAAATTACCCCCAATATCTAGATAACGTTAACATTAAAGAACCATTTGTTACTTGTCAATACTAATGATGCAAAATTTCTTATTGGGAAACAAAAATAGAATAGGATTTGCAACTAAATAATGGTTAACAGCGAAAAAAAATTTCCCCTTTTGTCGGACACCTATGCCAAAAGCAGTTTGAAATAAGTTCGGACATCGACGAGCACCCTTAAAAATCATCCCCTCTATGTTCTTTGTAAGAATTCGAGTATTTATCTGGCCGACGGTAATAGCTCAGCTTGACGTCCCAAAGCTGCATCACCAAAGAAATCTTTTGTGTTTGTCAATTTTTGAAATATTGCACAGGTATGCAACTTTTTCTTTGTAAATTTTCGGCTTTTGTTGTCTTTCGTATATTCATGAGATTTGCTTGTTTTAAGGAATTTCTAAAGCCAGGGATTTATGAAATTATTAAAGAATGTCTCTTTGTTGTCGATTTCGAGAATATATACTTATACGAATATTAAGAAATTATTCTCAAAATTCCTATGAAATAATAAACTTTTTAAACTTTAAAAACAGTCTGACAATTTGAAATAAAAGGATCTATTGAAAACTTGTTTATATCAAAAAGAATATCAGTTTTTCTACTTCCTTATTTGAAATTTACCCACCCTGACGAGCCACCACTGACTAAAAGTCCCTCTATTATTTTTTTCTTGTACTTTTCTGCTTTGTACCAAAAAAAACCTGTGGAAAAATCTTTTGTAACTGTCGCAACTCTATTCACATTTCTTGAAAATGTCCGCCTACTTCAGTTTTTCAATTATCTGATTGTTCAAAAGTTAAATCTCCGGTTACAACCAAAAATTAAACTCGCTGCCCCTCCTCAGACCGCAACCCTACCATTTCATCCCCCTTTATTTTTTTCCAAGCTGTAATTTCAAATCAATCGTTTCGATTTTGAAAATAAATAATTTGGAAACCCCTTCGAAAAAAATTTCGATACAATAGAAGGTGGTGATGTTATTATGAAATAAGTATACACTTTCCATGTGTGTATTTTTTAGGCCGATCCTGAAGTTAAATCTTTGTAGTTTATTCAATTATGTCCATATAAGTTTTCATCAGCAAAAGTGGAGAAATTATTACAAATAATGGAAAGGTGGAAAGAATATTGTGTACACTATATTCGTTGATTGTTATGCGGTTAGTTTTCCATTAAATTATCAATAACCGTGCTAAATTTGTTGAGTGTTTACTATTTTTTAATAACGTGCTTTGGTCTCAGTAAAGGGGATACAGCATAAAAACCGTTGCTTGCCAAATTCAAACGTGTCTAATGACTTTATCTAAGGATTTTTTGTTATTTATGGAGCTTAAAACTTATAAAAAGTGTTTAAATTTTTATTATCTATACATCCTATTATTATTTGTTATGTACACATTTAGCTGGGAATTCGTAAAGTACATCCAAATGTTTATGCGAAGAATATTTTTAATCATCCTTGTACTAAGGAGATATTCATGTATGTATTTATTTTAGGGGTAACATTCACCAATACATGAAAGATCTATTGTGCCCCCTCACTTCTACTTAGGTTCAGAGGAGAGTCTTTGAAACTAGTAGCTCCTTTGGTCCTATTTCCCGGAGGAATTTTAGGACATCTGCTTCAACTTAGGTAAATGTTCCTCTTCTATCCAGTAATCTCCCAGGTACTGTGCTCTAGGATTCTGGAATGCTGTCCAGTAAGAAAGTATGTGGATGGAGGTTTCTTCTTTCATGCCACAATATCTCCTTCTTCCTCCACTATAGGAAGATATTTACTGAGACCTAAAAAATCTATTGTACCCCATTTTCGAACACTTGTCAGTACAAGCTGACTACTGATTTCAAGAATTTGCTGGAAAGTAAATAATTTTGTGCAGTATCCACTTGGAAAAGATTTTTGTAAAAATTAAGCTTATAAATTATTGTTTTTTTGTTTTGCTAGTCTTTCGAAAAACATTTTTTCACTCGGTAGCATTTGTCGGCAAAAATATTAGTAAGTACAAAATATTTGTCAGATTATACCGCTCAGATGGAAAATATTACAAAATAAAAATATTCGGCTTTGTTGGGGTTTCTTTATATTGCTTTATTATTTTATAACCCTATATATTTAGAGAAATTATTTTTCCATATACAAATAACATTTAAGATTCAGTGACGTACAAAAATAATTTTCTATTATATAAAATAAAAATGTACTCACATTTTTTGGCCTCCTCCCTAGCTGTGAATGCTTCATATTAATGTTTTTCTTTGATTTGGAGATAAAAAAGGCAAAGCAAAACTTTGGAATCTAAGGAGGAACTCTCTTTTTGGCATCCGACTTCGATATTTTCACCTTCTCCTTTCTAATGTTACAAATTTTTAATTTTGTACTTCTATTTAAGTCTTTCTCAATATCTCCCAATATATTATGTTTGGTTTTTTTCTATAACTCATTCGATCTCTGTTTTAGCCTCCCAAATTTCATTTCCACATTCCCTTTCTCTTCATTATCTTCATTATCTCGTGTCTTGTGACCAGAAAATCCAAAATTTTTGTACAAAAATTCCCTAATCCACTTCCCTGACAAATAATATTACCCTCAATAAAATTATTATTTATTCTTAATAGTTGACAAATAAACTTATATTTGAGGGGTACTTTCAGCCCTTTAACAGGCGTAATAAATCCAAAATGCCGACTCTGGACATCAAAGAGACCGGCTGTTGACCAGACTGTCTTTTCTGTTTCCGAATTATTTATTAATTTTTCCTAGAAAGAATTTAACAATAATTTACTGAATTATTTTTATTAAAAATTCTTATTTGATAATACCGTTACGATCCTTCCGGCTTCTTCTTTCCTGTTTTTATTTGAGACGTCACCATCGTATAAAAAAAAACCCTATAAAAAAGGGGTAAAACGTGATTAATCCATATCTTCCCTGTTTAGTTTCTTTATGAAATAAAACAAAATAGATTCGTCGTGGATCAAATAGGTGATGGAATCGTCGAGGAAAAGGGGGTTGAAACTTTTGCATGGCAGTTGTCTCAAGTCAACAAATGAGACAAGTGAACATCTGCTCAAAGCGTGACTTGTCATATCTCAAAAGCAACAACAGTCGAAATTTACCACACAAGTAGAAAGTCACGTTTACTTGAAATTTTTGGTTACATTTTTGGATAAATGATAAAAATTAAATAAAAATTAAAACAAAAATACTTCTTTGTTTTAATATTCTCCTCCTATGTTTCTGGCTTTATTAATGTCCATTTTTGAACACGTATTTATTATGGCCACGCGTAATGTCACGTATTATGTAAATAGAAAAAAAAACCGGCTCTTTTATAATAATAAAACTGATTAGAAATTGAATGGTCAAGCTTGAGGTAGGTCTCGGCGCAAGGTGTGTAACATCGGTCAGGAATGACCCACATGCGATGTGTGAATATTGCCAAATGCCAACCCCTTTACACCTGCACTTCCTGTTCGACGAGCTTTTGGGCAAAATTTAATGGCTTAGAAGTTGTCTTGATGGATATCCGGTACTCTCTTAAAGATTAGATACGAAAAGGTGCAATAATTGGTGAATTTAGCTACAGTTTAAAAAAAACTAAATTGTATAGTGTTACTTTATTTTTGAAAATAATATACTTCTAGTCGATACAATCAATAAGTGGCTAAGTATGTCAATGAGAGTCTTCCAATACGCCGCCGAATTAGAATAGATCACGCGTGGTGTTACTTTACATGCAGCTTATCTTGGTACCAAACATACTATAGAAGCTATAGGATTCTGGAGAGCTTTGCAGTTGGAAAGTATGTTGATGGAGGTTTCTCCTTTCATGCCACAATATCTGCATTCTTCTTCCTCCAGTATTTTGAGTTTTTTCAGGTGCCCATTCAGGCGACAATGTCCCGTTAGGATCCCTGTAAAAACTCTTTGCGCAGCTTCACTTTGACTTATGCATTCATTTGATCTCAATAGGTTGTAGTCACCTAGAAAAATCTTTGAATTTCCAAGCCCTACTAATGGTCAGATCTTCTCTTTCTTTCGGCTTCACCTATTTCTTCCAATATTACAAAAGGGTTCAGGCCCCCAGGAAAGGACTGAAGTCTCTCTCTTTGCTACTTCATCTGCTATTTCATTTCCTTCTATTCCACTTTGTCCTGGAATCCATAGTAAGGTAGTATTGCTTCATGGAAAGGATCTGAAACATTAAGTTTACTAAACCTGTTAGTTAATTTTGACATTAGCCTTCAAATGTAGAGATCATTTTTAAAATTTGTCAAACATATCCGTCATGTAATCGTCGACGAAAATAAAACGATTAAATCTAGGAATTGAATAAACGTATAAAAATAATTGCCGACAATTGTATTACAAGCCTTACTTCCTTCCGTTATACGGATTAAATCTGATTATATTATGCACCCCTGTAATCTAACGGAACAATAAGCAGATTTTTTTTCAAATTTCAACATTCAACAATTACCTTCACATAGCTTGCAATTAACTAGACATCGGTTTTTAATTGTATTTTATAACTCTCCCTGTATAATTTTCTATCACTATCGTTAAAATTCACTGAAACAATATTCCAAATCGTATCTAAGTCACTCTGTATGAAGGGAAAATTCGGCACTTTGGAATGTTTGACGAAAAAAAAGTTTCTAATTTTGATGGGACACTCCTTATAATATGTTTATATCGTCTGCAAATAGTAATAGTAGCGTGGAAAACGTAATAAAAAGAAATAGTTTAAAGAAAATTACGTGCGAAGGTTGTTATTAGGAGATTTAAAGGATTGAACCTGTTTACACACGCACTTTAATGTTATTAGTTTTTTTTTCTTTAAATACACCGGAAGTCCTTTATGCTAGGAGTACCTATACAAAGAGGTACACCTAACCACACTTGGAAATGGTGAGTATTTAATTTCATTTCCTTTTGAGAGAAAAAAAAATCATTCGGAGGGTGGAACAAGTAGTTTGAGACATTGCGCGGTTTTTTGAAATCGCGAAGATCAGTGGCAGACAAATATAAATTGAAAAATAATAATTTTGATCTCAGATATATTTTTTGAAATATTTTTTTCCACATTTATGCAAAAAACAACACTTTTGTGAACCACTTTTAATGGAAAAAGTGGTACTTTATTGCACTCATCTGTCATTCTTGTGGTGTCAGTTTTGTGATGATTAATGACAAACATAAACATTTAAATTAAATAAAAATCCAGAGCAAGTATCTGATCCTGCTTTAATCCAACAATAATATATGTATATCTTACTACTTAGTCTCAACGAGTTACAATTATTGCAAAAATCTTTAATTATTTAAAATTTAAATGGTCAAGGCGAAAACCAGCTATGATTGAGTACTGACAAGGTGGAGGCCATAAAGATACAAAAAAAAAGAAGAACGGGTTGAGTTTTATTAGGTTAGGTTAGGTTCTTAACATATTTATATTCTAATTTTCCAGTTTTTGCATGAATTTAGAAAAAATATTGTATGCAACTCTTGCAAAACGTGTTTTTTGTACTCGACGTGTTGTCCAACTCGGCCTAAAGATCTCGTTGGACAATTTCACGTCGCATGCAAAAAACACTCACTTTTTGCACTTGTTGCATTAATAACTATTTTAAACGCTGGAAATTTAAAAATAAAAACTTGCATGTATCAGTGGGGGGCAAATATAATTTTTCTTTTTTTTGAGTTTGCTAGTACTTACACAGTTTTTTTCCAATTTTTTCTTGAAAGATTGCTTAAAACTGAAACTATAGTTTTTCTTCAAATTATTTCTATTATCAACAAATTTTTCCAAAAAAATACACTAAGGAAGTAGGGGGATTATAATAACGAAATGGTTTTGAAAAAATTGTAAATTCCCAATAATATAAATGGAATTTGTTATTAATTAAAACCTTTCCACTCTGTAGTAAATTCATAATATCGAAATAAAAATAATTAGGAATAAAGATTATTAAAAACTGAAAAAAATCTGTTGGAAACAAAAAATTCTTTTGAAAAACAAAATAAAACCCGTTCACAAAAACACGTTTTACAGTTTTTTATCCTCATTACCCATTTTATTGTTATCAACATATACCCGCTGACAATAACTAAAGTGTATGAGAACATTTTCTCACTTCTTCTTTTACCCTAGATAATCTTTTAATTAGATTTTTTTTAATTAATCTCTTCACATAGCTTCCTCACACCGATGCACCATATCCTGGGATGCTCTTCGCCTAGCAGCTGTCCCATGTTTACAGACATCTGAGAGCCGATCGCTATTCCTTTAGTTCGCTACCCTTTGCTTTCCCACGATGCTGCAACCCCTTACGAGATAATATACTTTCGTGCCCAGTTGCCCTATTTTTACCAGAATCCTTCCGCAACTATCTACTCTTCCGCGGGTCTTACACCTTTCACTCGCTACAGAACCGGATTCAAACCATTTTTTTTAATACCTGTAAATCAATCGACGATATATTTAGTAAATGAAAGATTTTTCTTGATAGGAATGATGAAGAGCAATCGTTCTTTAGTCGAAACATATGTTAGTTGACTGTATCTAGTAGGGTTTAGGCAATCAAAGATTCTTCTTAGTGACTACAACCTGTTGAGATCAAATGAATGCATAAGTCAAAGTAAGACTGCGCTAAGAGTTTTAACAGGGATCCTAACGAGACATTGTCGCCTGAATGGACACCTGAAAAAAACTCAAAATAGTGGAGAAGAAGAATGCAGATATTGTGGCATGAAAGAAGAAACCTCCATCCAACTGTACAGCTTTCCAGAATCCTAGAGCACTGGGAGATTACAGGAACATTTACCTAAGCTAAAGCCTAAGGACTAAAGGAGCTGCTGGTTTCAGAGACTCTCCTCAGAAACTAAGTAGAAGTAAAGGGGCACAATAGATCTTTCAGGTCTTAGTGAATGTCACCCCAAAAAATACATAAATACATGCAAGAACTGTTAAAATGGAGCTTTAGAAACTATAATTTCAATAAAAATCGATAAAATAGTGTAAAAATTCAGTTACAAATAAGAATAATTGATTTTTTTATGTGTTGTCATCTAGTTTTAAGAATATTGTTTGTAAGTCCGACCCTGCGCTCTTGAGTATTGTTCATCGGATTTTCTAACTTGTTTGTGCTAGAAAAGGGATAGCATATGAAGTGTAACAATTTTTGAATTGTATTATTTGAGGGTATTTCACGGAATCGAATGATTGATTTGACTATGGAGTGTGAGAATCGAATTTTGATTGATATTCAGTCGTTATTTTTCAAAGCAACGGGTAATGGGATCTTGTATGTAACATGGGAATATTTTCTAATTTCCTTCCGTCTGTTATAGATACAAAACTTGAAGATTTATTGTTATTAAATAAGCATATAATTACAAAAAAAATACGTGAATTTTTACTTTATTGTCTATGGCCCCTTTTTGGATAAAAAATAAATTAAATTAATTAAAATTTGCCAAAATATGGGAGAAAAATTAATAAAAGATTGTAAATGCAAGAAAAAAAATTCAAAATAAATGTTGGGAATAACCCCTTAACCAAAAATCACATGGATTTAATCCTGGACAACGAGGAGGCTAGTGTTGCTGCCCTCCTCTACCAATCCAAGGATTGTGAAAAGCTGCTTTTAAATATTGCATCACATGTTTTGTGTTAGAGATATATTTATAGACTCTAAATTTTTGTTGTAATTAAATTTTTTTTTCACCAAATGAATTAAAAATATACAAAACGTTTTCTATATCACACATTAATTTTTTTCCTATTTTTTTTGCGATAAACATCATTTAAAAAAATATGAAGAGCGTATTGAACTTGATGAATAAAGCTGAGCATTGAAGCGTTCGCATATGGAATTACAGAACTATTGTTGATAATAGACAAGAGAGTACCAGGTGGGCCGGTTTTTGGTTCTTAGGCCAGTCCCTCGAATTTTATTTCTAATGGAATTTAATTTGTGTAAAAATAAAAAAAATGATGGAAAAGATATTGAAGAAAATTTTTTATTATTTTATGTAGACAAAAAGGTAGATACCCATGAAGTATTTTTGGCTTTATTGCATTAGATTTTGAAAATAAATATACCTCAGGATCTTTATGATAACAAGTTTGTCATCGCTCTAAGAACAAACCTAACAGATTTCTCAGTTTGATTGAAGTTTTTTTTCTGAAATTTTTGACACTTTTTGACGTATTTATTAAAATAAAATGGATGGGGAGATTCAATGTTTTTTAACTTCTGTGCATCAAAGTAAAAAATGGTATGAAATGTTTCTACAGTGCTGGTACCATTTTTGAAAAAAATAAATAAATCAAGGTACTGGCCTACACGCCAATCATTCTTTTCTGTCTGTGTAAGTCTCTTGTATACAGGGTAAATAATATGACGACAAACAAGAAGAAAGTTCCCATGGACGCAGTTTTCTCGAAAACCAATATACACGCAGGTTTGGGGTGGGATGCATCTTATTGTTCATAATGATCAGACCAGAAACTTGGTGAAGTAAATACAGGGGGATGAGAATGGCGAAAGGGAGGAATTAGAAAGTCACTTGCTATACAGGTAATTCGAATTTTAAAAGAAAGGGATTTTTTTACTAACTATGTAATTTCCAATTTTTTTGATAAATATTTTTTTTAAATTTATTGTTTGTCAAAGTATACAGGGTGTTACAAACTTGGTATATTGTAAAGATACTAGAAATAATTATAGTACAGGTACTATATATGAAATTTTTGATTTTTTTTTTCATTACTATTGCGAAAACATTCAACCAACTGTGTATACTAACTAAACAATATATACCCACCTGGATATCTTATGTGCTGACAACCAAATACAGTGGCGTATAAAACGGGGTGTGAATTGAGTATTTAACCCTACAGTTGTACAGCAAAAAAGCAGCATCTTTGAAAAAAGTATGCATTCTATCTACTCGCAACTTGACTAATTTTTTTGAAGATTTATTTGAAAAAACCGTATAAAATAAAGTTAAGAGGCATGAAATTTATCAACAACCTGCTGTTTTCCAAAATTTACCAGAATTTCATAAATTGCTTTATCTTTTGGTATTAGTAAAATGCAGATAGCTTGTGGGATAGATTATATTATATTTTTCGGGTTTTTCTACCCTTCTCTTCCCCTTCTTGAAAAAAAAAATTAATGTGGGATTCGTAGTTATGAGTATGTATCAAAAATGCGAAGGAAACACCGAAAAAGTTTTCTTTCTGGCAATAAAAATTGCTCAAAATATTCAGTACATACCGCACTGACTTGTCGACAATATATTTCTTATAGAATAGTCTCTCCCTCTCCCACGACTCTTTATCTCGCTTCAATATCTTTAGAAATCCGATATAATGCATTTTGATTTGTGTCTGCAGATAAAGAGGACCATTGTAGAGGTTTTGTCGGTGTCAGACGAATGTCCAGGATGTTTTTTTAACTTTAATTGATTTTCTTATAGGAATTATTTGAAAATATACCCCCTTTATGATTCGTAAAATTGTATCTAATTTTCCAAAAAATGATACGTCCCGTAAAAGAATTTCATATTTTTAAATTAACTTGATCCTGTAGAACAGGTGTGGCATAAGGGTTGTCTGGACCCGAATTCGAATCCTTGTTATGAATTCGCTTTTCCAATTTTCATGTTTGGGTTAAGACTGCAAGTTTTGACTTTTAAGTAAAATAAATACAAAATTCATAGGAATTTCCAGTGTTTCTAGCTTGCTAAAATGTTTACTTAGGTCTATTTAACATATACAAGCTTACAACTTTGTATACATTTTAATTATAAATGTTAATTTATTGTTTTAGAATAAATACCCCGGGTCCATCCATAACAAAACATAATTTGCATCTGTTTTTTTTAAATTTCAAGTTCTCTATTTGTAGGGAAATATTATAAATCTTTGGACAACAATGAGCATCTGTTCTTATAACTCACTGATCAAAAATAATGTTTATTTGCAATAATTATAATTATTAATTAATTTTCCCCCACAACCTGGGACAAATATTTTCCGAGATGCAGCCGGTTACCTTGCTTAATAGAACACCCTGTACTATAAAGTAAAATAGTTTCTCCACGACTAAATAATAACGCACAAATTATTTTTACATATTTAGCTACATAATGATATATTCTTCACACCA
Source organism: Galerucella nymphaeae (assembly GCA_963978555.1). Taxonomy (NCBI): domain Eukaryota; kingdom Metazoa; phylum Arthropoda; class Insecta; order Coleoptera; family Chrysomelidae; genus Galerucella; species Galerucella nymphaeae. The sequence continues at coordinate 20,795,436 of OZ021706.1, forward strand.
GTGAATAATGAAAAAGAATTCACTCTCGTTAGCCAATCACATTTTATTATTATCAGAATTCACGCTTAAATTAATTAAAATGGATAAATCAAATCGTCTCTTTTAAAACGTCAAATACCAAATAATGCAAATCGATTCTGACAGCGCGTCGTTTGATACGTCAAAATAATGATAGAATCATAATTTTACGTATTATTTAGAGAAAAAGTGGACAATAGTCGATAAAAACTGTATGTTACGTATCCCTTTTTGAAAATAAACATGCTCTATAGCCTAGTGGTAGAAATAGTTGACTCTGGCGCGGACGATTGGGGTTCGATCTTCACTGGAAGCTTTCTTTTTTTAGTCGTGAAGAAAGTATAGTCTTTTACTTGTGTAAAATGGCTAATATCCACTTGGATGATTCCAAAACTCACTCGCTGCGCTCGCTCGCCTGAATAATAGCCATCATTCTGATGAAGAATATACTATTCCTTACCTAGTAAACTTTGTAATATCCAATAAACATTGGTTGTTAATACTCTATTATGTACTACTTGCAACAAACTATAGTAAATTTTAGAAATCCAAATAAATAATTAAATATCTTGAAAACTGCAAATTTTTTGAAATGTGAAGGTTATTCGTTGTTCACGTGAAAACCATTGATGAATACAAAACTGAATAAAAATCGCTTTAAACGTCAGTGGCGTAAAAAATGGGAGGGAAAATGTAACGTATTTCTCCAATTCTACACCACTGGACCTATTTCGAAAAGTAAATGAGCTGGACCCCTCAATCCTTATATAATTTTGTCCAATTTTACGAGAAGTGTCTACATGGAAACGTTGTAACTGTCGTTAAAAAACACCCTGTATAATCATTCTGAAATTTCACCTAAATAACTGCTTTTTTTCCTTGGAAGCTCCTAATATCCAACAAGACTAGGTAGTAAGAAAGGATTTCCGGCTTTATTTTATTAAATCATTTCCACTAAAATCCAAGAATTCTCTATAATTTTTTAATCCCAATTTTAATAATAAACACCAGTGTAACTTTACTTTTCTGGTACCACATTTTACAGCAAAACCTCCTGTCAGTAACAACCGAAATTTGCATCTTTTTTCTTATGATAACCCTTTACATCTACTTAACTGTCGGATGTAATCATTGGTGGTTTTATTGAAAGTGTAGCCAACAAGTTTTTGATCAGATTTTTAAGTCGAACCTCTCTGGGTACCTGATGATGGTGGGCGCTTGACGTATCAAAGGTTCTGATTTATGAACGGAAGTTGTGTAATGAGATAAAACAGGTGGCGCACGACGCTTAACATTTTCTTGACGATGATGAGAATAAAGGACAATTCTTTAATTGGTTTTGTCATGAAATTTTGTGTAGTTTTCCCACAATCACTATTTAATTACAGAAAAAGTTTTTCCGTGGATATTTCTTTATTCTATACCAAAAATATATTAATTTTGAATAACTATTTCTGATCTTAAGGATTAATAATAAAATCTCTAGTCGACTGAAAAACGGAGAAAAAGTCGCTTCCTTTTCGATTTTTTTTTTAGAGTACAACCACATGTGGTCTTTACAAAATGATAGAGTAGGTCCCTGGCCATCTGAAATCGAAAATTACAACATTTTTTAATAGGGACAACACTTTTTATTTCGAAAGTTGTCAAAAATCTGTCAAAATTATGTTTTATTACTTTTTCACACATACCTCGCGATATCTCCGGAACTAAACAAGATATTTTCAAAAATTTTTTTTTAATCGACAGAAGAAACATGAGCGAAGATTACTGTGTTAGTTTCATTTGTATAGTTTTTTTGTAAAATTGGAGAAAACTGTAATCTCTACTTTTTTTGCAGCTCTATTTTCAGTAATCGAGAAGCTTTTTTATTTTTCAAAATTTCACCAAACTATCTGCGTACCAAATAAAGCTAAAGCTTCAAGGAAGTAACTAGTAATAATAATAATAATACGAAATTGTTCAAATTTTAGTATTAATTAAACATTCAACTAATTTTTTATGTATTTCTGTTCAAAGTTTTAAGTAAAATAACTATATAAATTACTGTGGCTATTTCTTTCTTTAATAAAAATGTGGTTGTAGTAAAAATATTGTCCACAACTCGCTAGATTCGCGCCCTGCACTCGTGGAATAAATAACGCTTTGCGCACTAATACAAACTACTATTTCTAAATATCATAATCTTTTTTTAGTTAAAAATTTCACTTCTAAATATAATTCCGCATTTATCAAATTAAATATAGTCACTTACCTTGTGATCTCGTCTTATTGACAATAAAGACTATTATCCAATCCATTACCTCTTTCTATTTCTTGGTCTAATTATACCATGTAGCATTTTAATATTTTTTTATCTACAATTTTGGTAAATAAACGATGAATTTTTATTAGACTAGAATTGTTTTTATTTGTGTTAATTATACACAAAGATAGCCGACCGAAAAAAAATTGAATTTTGTTTAATTATGTACACCTGACAATATTATTATTTCAAATTTATTCAAGTTTCAAATAATAGCTATCTATATAACAAGGGAGCAAAATGCTAGTTAGTTTACAGTGGTCATTCAAGGGAAGAAAAGGCATTCAACTCCCATGTTATACATATATTTCCGCCTCTCTCAAATAACAACTCATTTTTATTATTTATGTCTTCAAATTCGCTTGAATCACTCATTTCTTAAATATTATTGCTAATGTTTTTTTTTTCGTGAAACCTGTAGAGTGATATTTCTGCTGAGGAATTCGATATTAACTTTATACTACTTATACTGACCATAATTAAATGTTAAAATGAAGAAGTAAAAGTGAAAAACAGCTTTTACATGAAATTTTAACAGTGTATAATTCTAAAGTGTAATCTTCTTACATATTTTCTTGATAAAGCGGTAATACTTCGTAGAATTTTGATCAAATTTTGTAATTTTAACAAACCTTTTAGCATCAAATACCCATATAATACGGATTTATCGAAAAATATCTACCTGAAGTGATTATAATGTCTTTACTTCCGTTCTAACTGCTAATTATATTCAAAGAATTTTCAAACATTTTATTTTAAAAACTCTTCTCTGCAAATACGATCCATATACAGGGTGAGGAGTTCGTACACAAATTGGGTAGATGATAAAGTGCAGATCTTTTTAAAAAATGTGTACCTTCCCCCTTCTTTAACAATAAAGGTCTCTAAAGTTGAAAATTATTCATTTTTTTTTAAATAATGATTGCCAAAAAAGATCGTAATTTTATTTCTGATAAGTAGAATGAAGTTGAACTGTTGGGGATTGCTGAAAAAATGAAAACACTCGAGTTATAATAAGTATCTATATTTATTCTTGCGTTCAATGGTAAGAGTTAACATAACATTCAAAAACTTAAAGACTAAACAGCTGTAACATATATTATGAGAAACAAATTTACACCTTTTTCAAAAAACAAATTACTACATATAATCAGTCTTAAACAAATAATACAGGATGTAGAGCCGACAAAGGACCAACCAATATTTTTGTTTATTCTAAAATTGTTTTTTTTTTCTGATTTTGTATGTAAATTGCGGTCACTTTTTTATCTATATTTTTTTTATAATATAAAACTACAGGGTGATCGGTCGTTTGGCAAGCTATACAAAATTTTTGTAATTTCCATTGACTATATGCATTATAAACAATTCAAGACAAAAAGGGGCCAAGAACCACAGCAAAAATTGTCCAATATTTTGAACATAACATTAAAATCACACGCACAAATATTCATAACAAAACAATCGTTACAAAATTTGAAGTAATTAGCAATAAATATTCTTTCGATGTGTCCCAACCAGTTTTTAGGATATAAAATAATGGACCCTGGAAAGAATTTTCGATGGTAACCACTTCATTTTGCATACAAACATTGGTAACTTGTCTCAACGCAAAACAATCTTTAAAAATGATGTCAAAAATATATAAATTGCACTAAATATACAAGATGTCCATAAAATCGAAGTATCAGCTTTTCAACACAAACATTTACAACTAAAAAAAATAAAATAAAAAAATCTTTGTTTAAAAATAAATAATAATAAATTACATGTAATATATAATAACTTTTTTTACACTAATTCATGCAATTTTTATATTATTCACTGGGCGAGTTCGTCTCTGTTCCAAACTTATCTACAATTATTATTATATATTCAAAATAATATTCAAAGTGAGGTAAAAAGTTGAATGGTCTGTCTATAAATAGATTTTACCCATATATTTGCGACATTCTCACTGTTTTTAAAGTATACAACTCGATGTATAGGGTGTCCTAACGTAAATGGTTTTGTAGTATTTCGAAAATTAAAAGAAAGAGTAGTTAAGATATCATTTTTTGTTGTTGAAAAAGTAAGCTGTTCAATTTTCAAGACATGATTTTCAAAATACCCTACACGACCATCCAATTTGGGACATCCTACATAATTAAATTTATAAAAATGAATATTAAAAAAATCTAAACTAAATTCCTGTTTTGGGCAACTCTGTATAATTTATACCAAATATCCTGACAAAAAAATGCCAGTTTTACTCACAAAACTTTTAAGATAAGTCATTAGCTAAAAGAAAAAAATAATTACAAAATAAGAAGCTGTTAATATCATGTAAGAAAAAAATCAACTTCTAGTTATTACTGTGTTCGATTTTTGAGGACATCCTGTATGGATACATAATATGCCCAGTTTATGCAAAAAAATGACATATTTTTATAAAAAATATAGCAAAATTTTGCTATAGAAATGTTTGGCACATGAAAATTGTCTAATAAAATGTTTAACCCGGTCAAGGGTAACATGGAACTTAAAATATTTAGAATTGGCACATAGATTCATCAAAAACTGAGGTAGATTTGTCATATGGAAAAATCAAATATCATCTAAAACGTCAACTGTAAAGTTATTTACACAATTACTCACATTTCTTTATTATTATTAGGTACATCTTATAGAAAAAGAAAGAAATATCAAAAATTTTGCGTTGTTAACATTATTGCATATTATTACTTTCAGTTGGTACAGGATGAAATTTATTTTTATTTTTTTGTCATTGTATGATATAAAACAAAATATTATTTTTAAATCTTATAAACCCTGTATATTTGTTTTGATAGTTCTAAATATTGAAATTTATGAAAAATGTAATTTTAGTATTCCATGAAATATGTCGTCGATTTTGAAATCTTTCTTTTTTTAAAATTTCACACTGTAAAATAACTAATTTTTCAATTGATAAGAATAATAATTAAAAAAAATTGTTATATCCATCGTGTTTGATTCAAAATAATTTTGTTGCATTGCACTGCTTTGAATTAAAAAAAAATATTTAAAAACATAGGATTGTTAAAAAATAAAAATCAATATATTCATTGTTTTGTCTTTAAAAGGAAATAATATTACTATTTTTGCTATGGAATTTTTATTATTTGAATAGATTTTACGTAGTAAGATATGAAATATTAAAAAAAAAATTTTGGACCACTAAAAAAAATTTAATAAATTAAATAAAAACTTCATTAATACATTGATATTTACAAGCATTTAACTTGCCTAAATTCCTTAATATATATTTTTTAATTTCAATATTTATGAACAAAATATTTTAAAAAAATAGTGCATTATACAAAAAATGTCAAACGAAAATAATCCTAAAACAAACACGATAGATATAATAAATCTCGATCATCTCTTAAAACTTATCAATGGAAAATAAAAATAAAATTGAAATAACCTATTTATTTAAAATTTATACATTTTTTTAACCTGATCCTAAAGTTTGTACATCCACAAGATTTTTTTTAATAATAAAATCTGATATAAATACTTTATATCTATATATTTATTAACTGAGATTCTGAGGTATTGCTGTTTTGAGTATTGATTTATTATCATCGGACACTAAGAAATAAACTTGAGCAATTTTTTTGTACTTACGCCCGAATATTTAAAAAATAATTTTTTCCACCTTTTACGAACGTAAGTCCAAACAGTTACTTATGCTTATTTTCGAAAAATAATTATATATAACCATTTTTTTTTGTTAATTTTAATTGTAAAACAATTAAAATATATAAATTTGTACATTTTTTTTTGATAATATTCGAAATGAAAAAAATAAAATTATTTTTCGAAAATGAGTTAAAAATTTTTCATAATTACTCTGTTTTGTCTCCGCTTGATCTTCGAACAAATAAAACATAAAATAAATATTTACAAAAATCTAATAAAATATTTTTTTTTAAATAGAGTTTACATTTAAGTAGAAAAAGTGCCAAAATGACAAACCAAACTAATTTTTACGTACACAATCACTCAACGAATAGCCGTCATCTTGGACTGTGTTTTCCGCACGTGGGTTTCACAATGTTTCATCATATGGTCCTTCCTGATGAAACCCTTGCCGCAGGTTTCGCAAGCGTACGGCTTTTGACCCGTATGCAAACACATGTGTCTCCTGAGATCCGTCTTGTGGTTGAACTGTTTCGGACACAGTTCGCATTTGTGAGGCTTCTCTCCTGCGTGTTTCGTCAGATGTTCTTGATATGTGATTTCACACGAAAACCGCTTACCGCACCTCGTACATTTAAATGGTTTATCTCCACTGTGAAAAGTCTTGTTATGTTGTGTTAAATAACAAGCCTTATTGAAAATCTTATCACAATCGTAGCATTTATGCAAACCCGGTTTACTGGTAGAAGTTATCAAAGGTATGCTTGTGTGTTCTTCATAATCTCGCTTTATGTGAGCTTTTTCCGGTGATTTCGGTTGAGCTTCCAACCTTAGCTTGATATCTTCCATTATTTGCATCTTTGTTTCTTCCATGATTTTCGATTCATTTTCCGAAGTCATGGAAATCATACTAAGATCTTCTTCTTGCGTTTGACCGTCTGGAGAATATCCTAAAATGTATTCTTGCGAAGATGGCGAGTCTATTTGTGTAACGACGGTTAGATCGTTTTCTTTGTAAATCACAGTCCTCATTTCCGGCATATCCGTTTCGTAGTAGGTAGTATAGGGGGCCGTTGCCGAACCCCTGCCCCCCACGTTAGCTGTTTCATACCCGAGAACGTTGAATCTGTGCGCTTGGATTTGCGCAAAACTCGGTAGTGGCTGATTTTCTTCGACTATGCGCTGCAAAGTAAACTGGTACTCACCAGTAGTACTGAGGTTGTTGATAGCCATAGCCGGCATAACGTGGGGGGCAAGCTCGTTTGGGTACATCTGAAATTGGCTGTTCTCCATTGACATCATATGCTGGGGAGGCATATTGTACCCATGGGGGGTACTGGCCGTATTGATTGGTGGAGAGGTCAGTGATAGCAGGCCCCCCAGGTTGGTGGTTGAGGGACCTGCATCCCCGTTTGGGGGACTTCCATTTGGTAAATTTGGATTTCCGATGTGATTTCCCAAAGGACTAGGATGTTGAGGTGGCATCGGTGAATGAGGCATCGGAGAATGAAGTGGCGGTGTATGATGAATGTTTGGAGGCGGTTGCCTGTCATAAGGTCCGTTCATACCAGCCATTGGACCTAACCTATCGTACTGGGACATGCTGTTGTTTTCATCGCTACGAATTTCATCGCCAGAACTTCCCGATTGAGGGCGTTCTTCTTGTTTCGAAACTGCGTCTCTTGCCGGATGATGATGCGCGCTGATTGGCAAAGCTGCGGGATCTGGTTGTCCGCTGGATTTAACAGCGTTTTTGTGTAACGTAGTATTGTAATGTCTCTTCAAATGCCCTGAACTTGTAAACCACTTGTTGCATGCGGTACAATTGTACGTTTTAGGCCTTCTAGCTTCATTTGATTTCCAGTTAGCGCCCTTTCCGACAGGATTTGGAGGAGGCACTGGATTATTAGGAACTTGTGTGCTCGATATGACCGCTGTATTAGGAGGTGACGCCATATGCTCGAAAGGTCTGTAAGTCTGCGATGCTTGCGCGCCATCTTGAGTCGTAGTGGTAACGTTATTACCCATAAATTCTTGGTTGTGCATTTGGTGAGGTTGAAATAATTTTTGTTCCGATTGGAACATTTTAGATTCTGGAATGTTTTCTGGAATGGTTTGCGAGAATATTTTCGGATCTGAATTTGCGTACATGCGTTGATCTTGTTGAAACAATTTTTGTTGCTGCTGCTGCGAATTCGGTTGTTGAGAAGAAGGCCAAGAGCTCAACATGGCCGATACGGAGTGCGGATTAGGATCACCGTTTTGTCGTTTTTCATCCTCAGGAAAAACATTATGAACGACTTTGTGCGAATCCAAATCCAATATTTCGCTCTGAGCCGAATCTTCTTGTTTGACGACGACATGTTCAAACATGAAATGTTGATTTGATTGATAAGGGACGAGATGCGTGGCCGGGGTCGAAGGGTGAGCCATATTTAAGTGTTCTATGAGTTGTGAAGCGGATTCACACACGTAGCCACACTTATCGCATTGTTTAGGACTCGGCGAGGGGGTTGGTTGTGGAGGGTAAGCAGGACTTGAAGACGACACCTGTGCCTGCCTATCGTAAGGGCTATTTTGAGACTGGTTTTGATTGTAAGGGTGATACCTGTACGTCGATTTATGAACGAAAGAATCTTGATTGAATTGTTGACCTTGATTAGAAGAATCCATTGAAAAATATTGTTGATCGGGATAATTGGAGTAATTGTTTTGATATTGATTATGTTGAGGTGGCGGAGGTGAAGAATGTCTTTCTAATTTTACGGGATAATTTTGAAAATTTGTAGAGAAAGTAGAGTTATCTTGATTTTGATAAGGTGACGATGCACTTTGGTAACTTTGCGGAGTCGGTGGGTGGCCGAAAACCGTTTCTGGAGTGCCTCTGCTGTAATCAGGACTCTTTTTTTGCATAGAGTCTGAACTATCAGCTGCAGCTATAGTATTATTTGAAATTAACTCACGTTTAGCATTTACTTTGGTGTTGTTGTTGTTGTTTGCTTCTTCACTATGGGAGGATTGTGCTTGCACTGCCCAATTTTTCAATAAATTTTCTTTGTGATACTGCACGTGCACCTCCAATGATTCAGCAGAGTTCAGAGAGATTCCGCATTCTTTGCAATGGAAAGGACTGTTCATTTGTTGCATAAACTGTTGCTGAACGCCACCGCTATTTGCCATTGCACGATAAAATAGTTTTTTATTTTATTTAAAATAAACACAAAAAAGTTTTTTTTAAACGAAAAATACGACAGTCACTTTGTAAATATCATAACATTTCAAAAGTTTGACAGTCCCGGTGGTATAACGTTTAATATGTAGTAAATAAAGCCGTCCTCGTTTGAAATTCGCATATCAATTCACTTTCGAAATTAAGAAAAATAACGAAAAAAAAATAAATAAAAAAAACGATTTCAAATGTCTGTTTAGCCCATTATTGTTTATTATTTCGACACTGGGTACACGAATTTTCGATACACTTCGTCATATTCGAAATAAAATGAGTGCGGTAACAACGCACCAGAAAAAACTTTTAGTACTCCCGTAACTCGGAATTTATATTCACTTCACCTCAACGTGTTCTCGACTCAAAATTCAACTGTATACTGTTTTGGGCCGGTGTTCTCTTCACAAAATTCGGTGGTCCAAGTTGGCGTGCTGGTGCGTAGTTTTGCGAGTTCGCATAGGCCGGCCGCTCCGTTTTCGGCCAATGGCGTAGCCCGCTTTAATGCGTTCGGGGTAGTGGGGGGTAAGATGCTGCATTTTTGAACATTCGGGTTTCAGATTATGATGCTTTCGCTTATACTTCTAACTTCTACCATACCAACACTAAATTTTGCTAGGTAACGTGAAAGAAGAAGAAAAAGCAATATTTTTTTCCTTCAGAAACTACCAAAAGTTTATCGTTTTAAAAATGTTAGAACGCGATATTCTTTGGCTTAATTTTGGGTTATTTATAAGATGTGACATAGGGATTCCTTTACAAAACTGAAAAAAGAAATAATTACTTATATTATAAATACCTCAGCGTTAACTTTTAAATTTCTCGTGACCCTACTCTGCTGGCCATCTCCTAATCATGTTAAAAGTATTCGAAAGTGGTAAGAAGAGGGAGTTCGACTTTTTAAAACATTTTTTTATTAAAACAGAGCGAATTTAAGAAAATTAAAAGTGCATTTGTACTCATTTTTCAACTACCTTTCCAAATCTGTTATTATTTTTTATGAACTCAATTTGGTAGAAAAGTTAGCTCGCGTTTGACAGTTTTGTACATGTATCCCCATAAACAAAAGAGATCCTACCTTGATAAAAAAATTTTTCAAAATCTCCCACTCTTAAGTGGAGTAATACCACTGGAGGTATTATTTCCGGAAATTTTTCCGAACTCATGAATATTTTTAGAAAATTATCCCTCTTCTTTGACCTCGTGTGGTATTCGGTAAGAAAATTCTACACCAAATGTGTATTCTCAACAACATCAATTTTCGACTTCAACAAATACTTGCATAACATAGTATACAGGGTGTAAAAAAAAAGGTCATAAATCATACCACATATTCTGGGGCTAAAAATAACTCGATCCAACTTAAGTTACCTTAGTACAAATGTGCATGCGAAAAAAGTTACAACCCTACGAAGTTACCAAATGGAAAAATTGATTCCAAAAAAATATTCTGACATTATAAACGTCAAAAAATTTTCCAGTATGTGAAAGTGTAAGTAAGTGAAACTAAAGTGAAGGTTTTCATTAGTAACGCACCAAAACAATTCAAAAAAAAAATTTGATAATACTTGCTGAATTAATTATATCCGAAATTTTTAAAGCCAGTTCTGAAGTAGTTAATACTTTTAGCCTCAATTTTTTAAAAATTTTCTTACGACTTGAAACAGAATATTACAGAATAAAAATAAAAAAATCTATTTTTCCTCCTACCCTTATAGAAAGTACACACTTTCCTCCCTCAAATCAGGGAGGAAACTCATACTTTTTCCTCCCTCTCATTTCAAGTAAGTTGTAAACGATGAAACTTGTGAATTCATTATATTCATATTGTTTCCATAATTTCTAGAACATCCTGTATATCCTGTTTTTTGGTAAAAATCAAACATTAATGGTACTTCAACGTAGTTCTTCAATACAAATTTCAACTTCAGGAATCTTAGATAGGTATACGTTTTTTGAGTTCAGAATAAGAAAAGCATAGTATGCTGTGGCTCACTGACAGTAAACACGGCGATTGACTTTTGTGGTGCAAAGTTGCTACATTCATTAAACTTGGTTGAATTTTTGAAAAATGGAGAGCGATTCAAGTGATTTTGAATTTCCTAATACACCACCTAATATTAAGGCACATGCTAACATAGCGTCATTAACCTTACTACCACAAAAATCTAAAGATAGGTATGAAAAACAATATACACAATATAAGCAATGGGCTGAATTATATTCGTTACCTATTTGTGTCGTGAATAAATTTAAAAAAAAAGTGGGTAGGAGGAAAAATCATATGTATCACATGGGAGTAAAGTGCCTTTTCCTCCCTTGGATGTTTACTGCCCTCCGCTTCGCGTCGTGCAGTAAACTACATCCTGTGGGAGGAAAAGTGACACTTTCCTCCCTAGTAATACAAATAGCTATTACAATTGCTGCAACTGTCCCCCCTGGACGCAAAAATAAATGAAATAGTTTTTAAATTTTAATAAGAAGAATTTTATGAGTTGGATGATGTCTCTGCAGAATTAGATTTGTGGTACAATATGTGGAAGAAAAATAATTTAGCAGAAGACAAATTAAAGGACATTGAAGTGGCTGCACTTTTGGAGGAAGCTAATGTTTTTTTCTGCACTTAAGTGCTTTCACATCCACTACTGCTTCCGTGGAAAGATCGTGCAGTAACCCATGACGAGGGGAAAAATCTGGTTCAGCAGTACAATGAGTTGTGTTTGATTGAAAATTTGTGAAGGAAAATCAGTACTGCATAGTAAATAAATTTTGTTTAAACCCAAGAAAAATGCTATTAGTTTAATTTAAGTATAATTAAAATCTCAAAGTTTTGTTTTCATTTGACTTTTCTTCTTTTCCCAAAAATGTTATATTTCGTACGACCATGGACCTAGGTTTGCTCCCCCCCGATAAAAATTGCCAGTTATATCTGCTATAATAAAGTTTTCAATTTAATTTGATTTTTTTAAACACACTGTACAAACAATTATATTTCAAACCACAGAGGATCATATTTACTAGTTAGTTTCATAAAATGCTAGTTGCGGCATTAAAAAATCTGTTACCTACTTCCCTGTCTTGTAAAAAAAATATTGTATTTTCTCGTAGTGCCAGGACCAAAAATTTCAAAGCTTTTGAAATAAAAATATTAATAATACTGCATTATAATTTCCCAAGAAAATTAACGTAAACAACAATTTTACATTTTTAATTTCTAAATGTTGGTACTTAAAAATTAAAATATTACTTATTCAAGTTTTTTTTATATTCTAAATTGGAATACTCAATTTAACGTGCGTTTACGACGCTGGAAATAACATCGAACTCGCTTTATCAGTTGACTGGTTTTTATTTTCAACAAAAAAACATTAAAACGTATATGAGTAACCAGCACTATTAGACAAATAGTATCGAATTTAGTTGCTATAGGAATTTTACAACGGGAGGTTTCGTTTTCGTGTATCGGTATAATTTATTTATTGCTAATCAAATGTTTCCTGATGTAAGTTTTCAAAATTTAATTAATAATATAACAACAATTATTTGCTGGACTTTGTAATAATCTATAGTTTATTTTTATAGGTCCTTTATTAGATGATTGGTTGGTGGTTGGCTGAGGAGCTGTAGGTAAGTTTTTTTTTCTATAAATATATTTCTTTATTAAGAAAAGAAAAATTTCTTTTATGCAATAATTAAAGTTTTCAACGTTTTAGACGATACAAAACTGGACTTTTAATATGCATTAAATATAAATTAAAGGATATTATGAACTTGCAAATTTTTATATTCGTATTTTCGTTAAAAGTCTATATATACATATAAAAACAGGTGTCATTGCTTTGTAACAGGGTTATTTGCCTTTTGTTGTTTTGAACATTTAAAAAGGTCAGTGATATTAAAGTCGATCTGAGAATTATAAAATGACAAAATTATAAATCACCTTTTTTGTGTAATTTTTAAACTACGTCAGATACTGATATAATAAATACAGTGTGTCCCAAAATTAAAATTAAAAATTGGTGTAGTGATTAATATTTTTAAATGTCGAAGATGATATCAGTAGCGTGCAAAACTTTTTTAATGGGTTCCATTGCGAAAATTTTAGATAAATCTAAATATACTTTATACAGGGTGGTCCTTAAGTAATTGTATATAGAAGTACGATTTAAACCAACTAGCCTTAATATCAACATTTTATTAAGGCTAGTTGGTTTAGTTGGTTTCATTAAAAATATTTTGTGCCAAAGAAGAGCTCAGTATCGTGCGTAATTTTTCTTTCAGGGTTTCTATTTGGAAATTTGGAAGTAAATCAATACATTGTGGGATCTTTTAAAAGAGCACAATTTTTTCAGGTGTTCCCCCAATTAGAACCGTTAACGGTCATTGATTTTATTTGAAAATAATACGAAAATTGCATGTCCATTATTTGGTTCTTTTGATAAGAAACTATTTAAACATTTTATTTAAATTTAAAAATTTACATTTTACATTATATTTTGAAAATAATACTATTTTTTTTTTCAATATTTAATCGTTTTTGACATATAGGACGTTAAAGTTGGGAAGTAGCTTATTATTTCGCAAAGGAAACTTTTTTTAACATAAATATTTCGCACAATATTGATTCTAGCCCAAAGGGCATTAGTTTTAGACTGATTTTTGAAAAGTCGAGTAAATAAATATTGAAAATTGAATTCTTTCTAGCTCTTATTTTTCACTTTACTCTAAAATTTTATAAAATGTTTAGTCAAAATTTCATATTTCCTATACCCAGATAAGTCAAAAAGTTATTTTTTTTGAATAATGATTTTTCATATTCGTAACATTATGAATAATTCAGTATGATCAATTCAAAGCACATAGTACTTGGTACAGTGTGGAGCAATAAGATAGGAGAGGGTATAACTTGACGTGAAAGATATTATCCGAACTTAAAGTTGCCGGCTTTTTGTTTGACCATTTTTTTAATCATTTTTATTACCTATTATTTTTTCAAAGAGCCGTCCCTTCGCCGGCATCACCCCAATCTCCTGGGCTTATTGTGGATCAGTACTGTCATAGTCCAGTCAATATTTTAATTTATGTTTATTTGACTATAAATTCATTCAATATTATAATTTCAACTAATCATGGTTAAAATGTTAATAATTTTTAATTAGATAGCTACACTATAAGTTTTACGACAACTATACTAGTATTACTTTCTAGCTTTAACGATTCCATATCTGAAAAACTAGTTGTAAAACTTTTCAAAATTGAGGAAAATTAACCAAAATCCATTTTCCATAAGAAAACTGAGGGGTCGATTAGGAAGATTAAGAATTACCTACAGGGAGATAAAATGTTTCTCATGAAATTTATAATTTTATTTTAATTAAATAAAGATAAAACAATGCCCAACAATAACAAACTATTAAATTAAGTATATATTATTTCGATGTTGATTACAAAATTATCATCAACAACTTCTAATGATTCGTATAGTCATTACAAAATTCTTTTCTCAAGTCGAAAAAAAAATTTGTTTTATTTTTCGACAAACAACACATTAAACCATGACGTATAATGGATGAGCATTAATCCAAAAGCGTCTAGATCTTCTCTTTGGTAAAGGTAAACGCACCTTTGTCCTTGCAGTTTTACAAATTGCATGTTGTTTTATATACTCTTGCATTCAAAATTTAAATTTAAATTTTCGGCTTACGTCACGGTATGGTGATTTTTATATCCGAGATGAGACCCGTTTTGTTGTTATCTACCAAGTAAATGCATTTTAATGATCGATTTTATTGTTTAATAATCGAGAAAAAAAAATCATTAAAATTTCCTATAGTGAAGCACTCAAGATCGCAACATTAATTGACAAATTTTTTAGTTTAAAAACTATTGTAAGCTACTAAATGAAATTTAACGTACGTCAGTAGCGTACATTTTTAGGAGGGTTCAAAACAAATTAACAATTTGTGTTTCATTTGATTTTTGGTCACCGCACTGTGAAGAGTGTAAAACACCTGATGGTATATTTTCAGCTTGAGTAATGTCACTTCAGGGGTGTCTGAGATGTACAGGGTTATTCATTATAAATTACCCACCCTCTATTATCGTTATTATTACTTTTAGAAAAAAAAAGTAACATATACAAAAGTAGTTTGGTTACAGCTGAATTTTCTTAATATTTTATCAAAAGTTCAGTAGCGTGCAAATTTAAGGAGATAAAAAAATAATAGATCTTTTTAAATGAGATACCCTGTATATTTTCATATTTTTGGAATGGTCTTTCTTTTCGGATTTCAAAAATATACAGGGTGTTTTCAAATAACACTTACAACGTTTGCATGTAGATACCTCTCGTAAAATTGGACAAAATGATATAAGGATTGGGGGGTCCAGCTCATTTACTTTTCGAGATACGAGGTGTTGAAGTTATAAAAATTCAAATGTTTTTACTTGATAACTTTAAAATGGATGAATAAATTGATTTGATATTTGTCAGGTTGTTTTTAAATGTAGAAAGGAATATTTTGATAAAAACACATTTGTCAATTCTTGATCCAGTGGTGTTTATTTGGAAAAATATGTCACTTTTCTCCTCTCATTTTCCACGCCACTGGTGTTTGTGGCTATTTCCAATTAATTTTGTATTTCTTAATGTTTTTCACGTAAAAAACACATAATTTTTACATATCAAAAATGTTGTAATTTTCAAGATATTTAATGTTTTCATGAAGTTTGCAACATCATTTTCAATAATAAAAGAACAAGTTTGAACAAATATTTTTGAGAGTTTTCTCCCAATGTTTAAGATGCATTGCTGCTCCAGAAATTAGTTTTTGATACATATTTTAACCATAAGTAGTTAGTTATTGAAAAAATTAAAAGAAATCATTTTTTTCATTTTATTAATAAAAAATTAGGTTGCAGATTTTATGAAAACATTAAATATCTTAAAAACTACAAATTTTTTGATATGTGAAGGTTTTTTTTACGTGAAAAACATTAAGGAATACAAAATTAATTGAAAATAGCCACAAATGCCAGTGGCGTGGGAAATGAGAGGAGAAAAGTGACATATTTTTCCAAATATACACCACTGGATCAAAAATTGACAAATGTTTTTGATTAAAATATGCTTTTTTACATTTAAAAACAACCTGCCAAATATCGAAATCAATTTATTCATACATTTTAAAGTTATCGAATTAAAAATTTAAATTTTTATAACTTCAAATGTAAATGAGCTGGACCCCTCAATCCTTATATCATTTAGTCCAATTTTACGAGAGGTATCTACATTAAAACGTTGTAAGTGTCATTTGAAAACACTCTGTATAATATTACCTTGTACCATTTTGAGTTATGTAATTTTGAAAATCCTATTTATAATAATTACTTGTAAAAATAAGATCATACGTTTTATTTAAATAATTTTAAGGTTGAATTGACTAACAAAATAATTAAATTCGCGTAAAAAAAAACCTATTTCTTTAGACACATTTGAAATTATGAAAATGTGCAAATTCAAGGTGAGAGCGAGATCGTCTTTTTCGGCGCTGAATAAACTCTTGTGAACTTATTTTGGCGAAATTTTTTTTATTTTTTATTTTGCAAGCCAGACTCCGTCTGCATGCATTAATTGCATCCTCGAGGCATTCTCGAATTCGGCTGTTGCCTCTCGTTCTAACTCATGTCTCTTTTTACACTGTTTGATTTTTCAAGGTCTAGGTTATACCCATTCTCTCTAATCATAAACCAAATCGCAAAAATCAGAGCGATATTCAACGGTAGAGGATACACATAGTTTATTTATTTACATTAATACCAGTGACAAACAAATAAATAATAAAATAATTAAATAAAGAAAATTTCTCAAGCTTATAATACTTTTATATTTTGCATGTATAGCTGGAACAACCAATCCAGGAAGAGAATTGCCCTTTTACATGCTTCTGAACTAATTTTACTTGCTTGTGGGTATATTCAAAATTTACTTTTTTAATGCGTTGACTGCATCTTCTGGGGACTCCAACCACTCTTAATTTTTGAAAATTTAAGAGTGGAGATCACCCTACATTTATCTGTTCATTGACGACTTCATATTGTGGATTTTCCAAGTGTTTTCTATTTTTCAATTTTTCAGGGACTTCTAGTTCTTGTTCCACAAATATGCAGCTTTAAACGAAACTTTCTCAACTTTTGCGTCAGCTTAACTAAACACAGTTAATTCTATATTACATCATTATTTTTTCACCCTGTATTTTCCATTACATATTCCATAATAACTTGATTATAATATGTTCCAAGTAAGCCGTACGTTATATATGTATCCCGTTAAACTTTCCTGTTCGATAAAAAAACTTAATTAAAATTCTGAAGCTTTTCAATTTCTCTTAAAATAATTAGAAAATGAAGTTTGGGACCGCTGGTCACCCATTAAACAACGCCCACACTTTACACCCTTTCTCTCTCTCTCCTCGCCGATTCTTGCTGTGTACACAACGAAAATAGAAATTCCAGAACCGTCTTCGAAACAAACCTAAGCCAGTGTCACACACTATTGAATATAACCATTTTTCCTACAAACACTATGCAAAACACGCTTTTCTACACACATTTTTATACGCAAAGCAGGCCTTTTCTTTCGCCTTACGGCTCGTGCCACAAACTTCTGCGCTCGTGGGAAAAATGACGCTTTGCGCACTAGTGCCTACAATCCAATACTTTCAAGGTATGACCTTCCTTCCTGGTGATTTTAATTAATAAATTTAAGGTTAGCTGTATGTCAAAATAGAAAAATAAAATACCCAAAACCCGGATATACGTCATACACGATGACGCACACATTGAAAGGCCATTGAACGTACTGTATATTAAAAAATTTCCTATTTAAATAGACCTTTATGCACGTGTAAGCGAAATTATTATCTCTACATCAGAAACTATTGGGTAGGATTCAACCGAAACCGACTCTGTCGTAGCAGTACACCGATGGAGAGAAAGAGAAGGAACTATGAAGAATTGTCGTTAGAATTTGCATGGTCCTATCTCCTAATATATGGCTCGGCGTCGGGCGTCGGTAGGGCCTTATCTGCACTGTCCACCCCGGCCGTCCGTGGACGGCAGCTCTACCAAGTACTAAAGTTTAATTTATGTTGGCCGCACTGCATTGTCACGTCTTACAGATGACTGGAGGACATTTTCTGCTTCTTCCTGCTTTGAGGATTATTACGATACATTCACGGACGATTTTTTACTTTATTTTAAATGGAGCAAACCGATAACGAATAATAAATACGTATACAAAATTTTGGTATCAAGTAAATATCTATGGAACTAAAATTTGATATTCAAGAAACCTCTAAAAAATATTTAAATTTAAAAAAATTAATGGTGTGCGCCACTGTGTTTACTGTATGGTGTCGGTGGACGTGGAAGAAGATGTCCAGTTACTTCGTTGCGCACGTGTCACGAGGAATTGTTGTTGGCGTCTTCCTGTAGACACAAGAGCTTCAGGATGGAATAATCCTTACTCCGATATTCGGACAATACAAGGATTAGAATAAAAACGAGCAAATTGTCCTTTATAAATTAATTTTGAAAAATACTATACATAGATACGAAAAAAAGTAGGAAAGTATTGTTGGAGGTTTTGTTTAAGAAATTTTTCAATAGTTTTATTTATATTTAAAATTCTTTTGGTTATGGTATTGTAGAATTTTTTTTCTCACTATATTAGGCTTTTTAGAATACTCACTAAAAATTTCAACTCAATATTCATAGTTTTGAGGTGTTTATAGAACTTTTTATGCTAAAAATAAGTTTTTTTCGAAAATAACAAATTTTTATCATTTTTATTTGTTGAAAATCGTGAAAAAATGGGTTGGTATAGAAATATTTTGCGATATAAATTAATGTTCACTAACTAATAGCGCAAAAATATGGACTTCTAATTCACCCACACTCGTGAAAATTTTCCCTTAATCGACTGGTGAAGACTAGAACGTTCTATCTATCATATTAGTCGAGTTATGAGCACATTTAGTTTTGAAAAGTGGATTTTCGAAAATTTCATGACCCCATTTGGAGGATAAATAAGGATTTTATACAAAAACAGACCCAAATAACCTCTCCTGACAAATTTTGAGCATTTTTTATGTCAAAAACATTTTTTTGGTCGAAAATTTTGAAGCAAGTGGTAGGTACGGAAATATTTAATATAAACTGGCTTCTGCTAACTCCCTTATTATCCGGAATAATGGACTCAAAATATAGTGGAGTATGTAAAATTTTCCGCTGAATCGATTGCCGAAGACTAGAACGTTCTATCTATCATATTAGTCAAGTTATGAGCACCTTTAGTTTTGAAAAGTGGATTTTCGAAAATTTCATGACTCCATTAGGAGGAAAAAAGATGATTTTATACAAGAACAAACTGTGGCAGTCGATTTCTTGACCCAAGAAACCTCTCTAGTCGATTTTTAGCATTTTTTATGTCGAAGACATTTTAATTTTCGAAAATTTTGAAGTAATGGTATGAAAATATTAAATAAATATAAACTGGGTTTTATAATTTCTTTATTTTTCGAAATAATGGACTCAAAATCCACCGGTATCTGTTCTATCTATTCAATCAGTCGAGTTAGGAGAGAGTTTTGAAAATTTCACGACTTTTCTATAGCGAAAGATTAATTTTATCGTATAATATTCACAAAACGAAAACTCTTCCAGTTAATCCAGATTTAGTGTCATTTGACCCATTGTAAAATATTAAAAATTCAACTGATATATAATTGAATAATTAACCTACCGTTTAAAAAATATTTTTGAATAACACGCTGTATAAAAAAAGGTGAGAGTGCACAATCAGTGTGTCCGTGTATAGTTGAGCGGTGAAAGTCGACATATTCCTGCTAAACACTCAACGGGGAATAAGTTTCCTCTCAGCTATCACATCGGGTAACGTCTAAATAGCCATCGAACGAGACATATGTATAGAAAAGCAAAAAAAAATAGTCGAGGATTTTCGGCTTGACGCCGCGCGAAATAAAAAAAAAGAAACGTTTACCGAAAAAAAAAAAGACTTTTCAGAAGCATTTTTATTATTCAAGTTATTGTCTGTTAATTATTTCTTAATCCACATGTAGTTATGTTAAAAATTATTGAGAGATACCGCAACTTACCTTGAAATATTATTATTATTGGTACAGTGTTGCCTATTGTGATGGAGGGTCTTTTAATGACAGAGCAAGGATAAGAACTTATTGCAGAGCTTATTGCTATCAAAAATTTATATCTTCTACATCAACTTGATATAGATAGTCAGAAGCCCTTAATCCCAGGATTAGAAGTTTACACAAGACTTATTTTTTCCCATTTATGTGCGGATTTTTCACCAAATCCCAATTAATATTTAGTTAAATGATTCATTAAGCCAATATCAATTGAATAACAGCTTTTAGATACCCGCAATCTAAAAATAAGTTGTAAGAAAACTTTTCTCAGTGCGTACAGAGTAAGCAACTCTTTTCTCCGTGTATAAAATATTTCCCTCCCTGAAAATCCATCTGTGTTGCTGGCAGCAAGCTTAACAAGAGACCAAAAGCAAGCAAGGAACGTTGACGACGGAGTAAAGTTAAAGGGGGAATAGAGCGGGGGAGAAGAGGGCAAGGAAATGTAAAGTAGGCTGGTGGTGGACCTGGGTCCAGCGAGGCTGCCCTGAGGTATTGATCTAGAGGCCTAGGAAGGGTGTGAGTGTGTGTGTGTGTGCTGACACGCATTCTCGCCCTTCTCTTCCCCGTTCGCGCTGCCCTCAGGTCTTACCGGACCCCCCGGTTGCCCCTTCTACACCTTCTGTATGTAACACTATCTCATTGTCTCAAAGTGGCGGAGGCGCACGTGCCATTTACCTTAAAGATTAAAAGCGAGCGTGTTTTTGGGAGAATACGTTGTCGGCAACGGGGAGGATCACAAGGTCGCTTTATTGTATGGAGATTCTTAAGATTTTTATAAGGAATTTCCAGAAAAATTGTTTTTTATGCCGTGAACAAATTTATTTTAGTTTTACTACTTATTTTTTACATCTGAAGGATTAATTCACAAGATATTCATTTCCCGGAGGAATTTCAGGACATCTGCAGGCTTCAACTTGGGTAAATGTTCCTCTTCTATCCCAGGTATTGTGCTCTAGGATTCTGGAGTGCTGTGCAGTTGGAAAGTATGTGGATGGATGTTTTTCCTTCCATGCCACAATATCTGCATTCTTCTTCCATTATTTTCAGCTTTTTCAGGTACCCATTCAGGCGACAATGTCCCGTTAGGATCCCTGTTAAAACTCTTAGCGCAGTTTTGCTTTGACTTATACATCCATTTGACAGGAGCTCAATGCTTTAAAGGCTGCTTGACTATCCGACATCATGATAATCCTTTGTCCTCTGTATCCTTTATCAATATTGAACTGGGCGCACTTTCTTTTGGCATGGATTTCCGCTTAAAAGATACTTGGGGTTTTTCCAAGCTTTCAGAATGTTTGGTTCCTACTTTGAATATAAAAATTCAAAAAATTTATATTGTTGCCAGAGCTGTTCCAAAGGTGTGATATTTAAATATTATTTCTAGCTTGCTGAAGGACCTCGGTCGATGGCCATTTGGTTGCACCAATAAATACGTTTATTATTATTTCCAGTACCTTTTTTGTGTCCTGTAAATCACCGAAAAACTAGAACTATTCTATGACGTGATACAGTCGAGAAATAATCGAATAGTCCCCTTAATAATTCCATCATGGAACTAAAAACAAAAATCCAAATTTATGTAAATATCCACTATATCGAATTCCATCCCGACACCTTAGAAATTTCGTTATGGTGGAGAAATTGAATTTTCCTGGTAATCAAATTATCGAAATATAGCCAAATTTACTAATTTCTGGAATATAATCACTATGATCGTCCTTCGAAGTTTGAATAATGAATTGTACCCCCTGTTATCGTTATTATTACTTTTAGAAAAAAAAAAGTTGTTTGGTTACTGCTGAATGTTCTTAATATTCTATGAAAAGTTCATTAGCGTTCAAATTTAAGGGAACATAAAAAATAATAGTTATTTTTTAAATAGGACACCTTGTATATTAAATATTTTTTAAATCAGAAAAGAAAGGCAATTCAAAATATGTGAAAATATACAGTCTCATTTAAAAAAAGATCTATTATTTTTTGTATCCTCTTAAATTTGCACGCTACTGAACTTTTGATAAAATATTAAAAAAATTTAGCTGTATCCAGACAACTTTCATTTGATACTTTTTTTCTCTAAAAGTAATAATAGCAATGATAGGGGGTGGGTAATTTATAATGAATAACCCTGTACAAAACGATGTTGTCAGCGTAGCTTGCCGAAACTCAAGAATGCTTGATTAAAACTTCTTACTATTTCTACAAAATTGCCATTTATTACAAAGAGATTTAAGATATTATTCTTATTATACAGGGTATCCTGAAAAGATTCATTGTCCATTACCCTAGGAAAGTGTTTCATTTTAAAATCGCCTGAAAACGTAATTTATAATAAAAAATTTCTCCCTCACTTTTATCCTCTCGGATATACTTTAGCAGATTTAAAAAAAGCGATTCTATCATAGACATAACTCTTTATAAATTTCAACGTTCTTAGGGTGAGAAAATTTCAAAAGCGTTTTTTTTACTGATCCCCTTATAACACGAAGTTATTAATATGACTGCGTCTATGGATGATCCAGAATTTCTAACACAGTAACGCAAGAAAAGATAAGTTAAAACTAGAAGTTTTATACCTCGGGTAGAAAAAAAAACATATGTTGAGCCCACTCCAAAGGACAGCTCAGAAAAATTGTTAAGAGGTCACTAAAAATTTTTTAAAATGGATAAAATCCCAAATTTTGAAACTGATTTCCAAAAAGGTGGTTTCCTTCTCTCGCCTAGTAGGTACATTGAGTTTCTTTAGCCTACCATTTTAGCACTTATTGTTCTAATGGCTCATGTCCCAGTCCCTCCTATTGCTTTAGAGCCATACTATTGAATGATGTATGAATCTGTCCATTGCTAGAAAAATTTGAATTCTTTTTTTTGACAGAAAATTTGTTAGGTTTTCTCTAACAATATATCTTGAAGGCAAACTTCGTCAAGAACGAAAGACGATTGGTCCATTTAGCTTTAGCACATTTACAGAAGGGGGAGTATGCCGGAGGGAAGTTAAGGAAAGGGGAAAAGAGAGGGTTGTCACATACACACACACGACTGGCCTTCTGGAACTAAAAGAAAAGAACACTGACTGGAATATTCAATCAAATCAACTTACCCGTTTCTTTTATATCATCAAAGTAGTCGCAAAATCCCAAATATGTGATGTTTTTACCGATAGCTTGCTAAACTACAAACACTTTTTCCCTTTTTTTCTTTCTGGATTTCGTTTTAACCAAGTTTGTGCCGATTACAATACCTTTGAAAATAGATAAGTCCTACTATATTTTTAGTGTTTTTTCTATAAAAAAATATAAATTTTTGCCAAAAAACTGGTCAGGGTTTGTTATAGTTAACCATTAGATAACTTCAACACCGAATTTTAGACGTTCACCAACTGGTTAACCTTCGAAAAGTTGACCAAAGCGGGCCTAGCATAAAATCTTTACTTTTCCCATCAGTTGTAGTGATATAAAAACCCATAATACCACTAAATATTAGTAGGAATTAATTTTTTACAAAAATTGTAATACGAATGAAAACAAATATAGATAAATTGGTAAACAAAAACTTTCGTATTAATTAAAAATATATTAATATTTCAGATTCAATTTTCACATTCTTACCGAATTTGACCGTAATTAAAATCAGAATCATTTTTTGCGCCTCACCCGACAATTCACAAGAAGAAAAAAAATTAATTCGATCAGTCCCTCCTATCAATCTAAATTAAGCGTTTGTGTTGTGTGTGTGTGTGTGTGAGAAGCACGAATTCTTATCCCTGACCTACGCATCAAATTTTTCATTGTGTTCAGACTGCGTGAAGAGAGTCGGTAAACACGTATAGAAAAAAGATAGACGATAGCCTTTGATGATGATGATGGTCTAGCTAAGTATTGAATATATATTGTATATCGGCTCAAAGTTTTTATGAAGCGGCAAATGATATTAGTTTGAGTAGAAAACTTGTGGGCAATATTGGGTTAAAGGTGGCAATATTTTTTAAAATTTATAATTGTTGAATACCAAATTATATTAACGTCAATTACAAATTTTGCGAGAAATAAAAAAGATCTGAGACTAAACATGGACATGAAGAACAGAATTGATCACTAGACAACACAAGAAAAGAAAAAGGATACTACAAAATGTGACTAAAGTATAGGCAATGGAAATGAAAGATCCAGGAAGAGACCGTGTAGTTTAGGCTGAAAAAAAATCATTTTATTTTCAAAAAAGTGAAAGATTTGACAACAATCTTGATACCACCATTAGATATGCCACATACAAAATCCTTACAAACTAAAATTTTTGGAAATCGGATCGTAAGAGTTGAGGCATACCTACATATTCACTAAGAAGCAATAAGGACTCTATATGGACGTGTCGCAGGCTTTTAGAGAAAACGAGGTGTCTGGTACACAAAATGCTTTATTGGTTGTATCTCTAAACGCTTAACCAATGCTAAGCTGAATTTGCTGGAAAGCAGCATTCTCTTGGCCAAAGACACTCAAAAATTGTTCTTGAAGCTTCCGAAATCTGAGTAATCACAGGAATTTCCACTAGATGCTTAAGCAGGTCTACTTATATCCTTTCTTTTTCTAATTTCTTGGGAAATTAAACCACAATATTTTTAAATTCTTTATTTCAACGTTTCGGTAGCGTTCCAGCTACCGTTGTCAAGAAAAAATTGGTAGAAATTAATTTTTATCCCTAACTGACACAACCGAAAAAATTTGACAACTAGACAATCAATAATATTTTGAAGTTTAAGACTGCAAAATTTTGTTATCAAATTTTTATTAAAGTCCATTCATAGTAGATCATATCTCTGGCAAAATGTGAAATGAAATATTTCATTTTATGACATTCCAACGATATGATAGTCTACTAGAAATGGAATCCAGTGAAGTGCACGTTCCAGGAACGGTTTTTATTGGGATAGCGCGTTTTTTCGCTTATATTGGAAATGTTGTTAATAAAACGCGTTTCTTGATACTTTTTTTGTGTATGAATATTTAAGTTTTTAAATTATGTATACTCAGTTTTGTGATTTTGTGTATTGAAATGTGTATCGATTAACAACTAAAAAAAAAGGATGAATAATATACCACAAGGAACATACAGAAGATACTTATATCCTGTTTAAGTTACAAAATAATAGGCTTTCTGAGAAACCTGAATGTTTTGGATTCGACCTCCTTGTTATAATCTAAGACTTGCATAAATCTCACTCTGTTCCAACTGCTACAAAAACGTTTCTTGAACTAATATTTATTTTAAACGCAGTTTATTTACGTTTAATTATAATTTTCTAACAATAAAACATCCTCGCTCTAAAATCGAATAAAATCCTGTTGAAAATTGAATCTGTACCCTTAACAAAATTTAGTAGAAAACTTTATCGGAAAAAAACTGTAATTAAATCTGGTAATTTAAAAAAAAATCCGAGCTGGATCTAAATGGCCTTCTAGTTTTAAGATAAGATCTATCTTTACGGACGGACGAATCCTAGGATTTCTTTTGTTATATGCCGTTATAACAGTCTAGAGTCTTGGTTCTGTGCCACGTCCCTCCTACCATCGACATTCTCTTTACGGTCTTTAAGCTATTTGGCAATATTTCCGAATATAGGGTCTACAATTTATTTGTAGCGGCACATTATACGTTAAATTTTAGTGTCGACGTTACCTTTTGTGGTTAAATTTAATTTCATAAAGGAACATGTTGTTTTTAAACACTCCTCGTCGTACTGCTTCAATTTTGATGCTCCTCTATTTATTCCCTTCTGGTAATAAAAGAACGAAGGGTGGATAAAATATAGTGCAAATCCAGATTTGCATCGTCGTGGCCCTTATTATGGACCGGACTCCGACTGATAGTGAAAGACGGATACGTTAACTGGACTTATCCCCTTCTATATAGCTTATACATTCAAAGAATTGCTGTGTCGACATTTACCATTCTTCTGATCATCTAAACTAAACATAGTCGTAACCCACAAGGGATTCTTTTATTTAAGCAGCTTTATTTAATATGCTGCACACGCTACGTGTGTTACATACACACGTAGCGTGTGCAACAGAGACCTGAAAGATCTATTGTGCCCCCTTACTTCTACTTAATTTTTGAGGAAAGTCTCTGAAACTATTAGCTTCTTTAGTCCTATTTCCTGGAGGAATTTTAGGACATATGCAGGTTTCAACTTAGGTAAATGTTCCTCTTCTATCCAGTAACCTCCCAGGTACTGTGCTCTAGGAGTCTGAAGCGCTGTGTAGTTGGAAAGTATGTCGATGAAGGTTTCTTCTTCCATGCCACAATATCTGCATTCTTCTTCCACTATTTTGAGCTTTTTCAGCTGCCCATTCAGGCGACAATGTCCCGTTAGGATCCGCTACTAAAATAGTATATAAACTATTTTTCCTACGACCACGCGATATGCTTTTACCGAATCTTGCGTTTTTATGAAAATTCAATTACTTACGGTATTACTACTGATAATACAATTTTCAATTGACCTCTCCCCTACTCATTAAGGAGATCATCTCAAACTAAAACGACCCTATATCCCTCCCGCATCCCTCTAAACGCCCTTGAGTCATACATTAGGTTATCCAATATTCTACTCTGGTGGGCGAAAGCTCTAGGCATGCAAATGAAGTTAGTGTCGCGGGGTCGGCCGGAGGGGGACGGTGGGGGTGGCGAGGTAAGGGATGCGGGGGGGTTTTTAGGCGAAATAGGGGGACGAGAGCCGCACACACGACTTGGCTCGTGCTATTGATTAAAGACGGCCGTGGTCCAGCGGTAATTAGTCCCTTATCTCGACTCCCCTGATGCGACTACTGTGTGTGCATTGCGTACTAGTAAGGCATTTGTTTTTGGTATCATATCTGTAGGGTGATATACGGCATAAATTGTAAGGAAGTTTATGATGATGTATGTTTGAAAGGACTTTTAGAACTTCCTGCATTTCAGATGGTTATTAAAAATGGGGAATTTGCAACATAATTTTCAATAGTAAAAGCACAAGTTTGGACAAATATTTTTGAGAGTCCTCCCAATGTTTGAGATGCATTGCTGCTTCACAAATTAGTTTCTGATACATATTTTAACCATTAGTATAGTATGGAAGTTATAAAAAAAATTAAAAAATAGTTATTTGTTTAACTAGGCAGCAAAGTAGTAGATTGACTGTCAAGGCTGAATTCATAGCCGAGCGTAGCGAGGCTAGGAATTCAGCCAAGGCAGTCAATCTACTTTGCTGCCAAGTTGAACATATAATTTTTTCTCCGATTGTTCATGAGGATATTGTATTTGCAAATTATTACAATTCCCACAATCTCTTTATTTTAGTTGGTTGCTATGGAATTGTATAATCACAGGCAGCAAAGTAATTACTTTCGTGCCTAGGCAGCAAAGTAACCACTTTGCTGCATAGGCAGGAAAAGTAATACTTTGCTGATTGATATCAGTCAGCAAAATTAATATTTGCTGCCAATCGGAGAAAAAGGTATTTTTTACTTTTTATTATTAAAAATTAGGTTGCAGACTTCATGAAAACATTAAATATCCTGAAAACTAAAAATTTTTTGATATGTAAAGGTTATGTGTTTTTTACGTGAAAAACATTTAGGAATACAAAATTAATTAAAAATAGCTACAAATTCCAGTGGCGTGAAAAATGGGAGGAGAAAAGTCACATATTTTTTTTTTCAAATGTACACCACTGGATCAAAAATTGACAAATGTTTTCTTATCAAAATATGCCTTTATACATTTAAAAACAACCTGCCAAATGTCAAATCAATTTATTTATCCATTTTAAAGTTATCAAATAATAACATTTAATTTTTCAAAACTTCAACACCCTGTATTTCGAAAAGTAAATGAGCTGGACTTCTTAATCCTTATATCATTTTGTCCAGAAGTATCTACATGCAAACGTTATAAGTGTCATTTGAAAACACCCTGTATAAATATAATTTGTTATTTTCTATACAGAGTGTACATGTTATTTTTTATGTCCATCTAACATAATTAAACTTTCTCTTTTTTTGGCAGCACTTGGCTGGATACTGGATATTCTTGAATAGTTAGGAATTTTAAAAAGATAAATATTTACGTACCGATCGCAAACAAGAGTTGAACTGAAAAAAAGAATTACTAGAAAGCAATAATTCCGTTAAGCTTGCTTATAAATCAGGATAAGAAAAAAACAGCTTCAATTCTTATTTTCCTCCAGAGCTTTCCTAAATAAATAGTTCTCATTTAAGGGCACACTGCGCGTGATTTTGTAGGTCGAAAAAGGAACAAGTTTGTGTGATGGCAACTGGGTTAATACAATCACTATAAATTATAAAAAATGTATCTCTACATTGAGGACAACCAACAAAATGGATTTTTTAATAAACTTTTTCCAGTTTTTATAAAAATAATAATTTTGTCTTCATAAATCTGACTTGATATAAAATAGATGTTTCCAAATCAAATTTTCTTGGAGCGGTCCACACTGTATAATGAAATAATCAATGGCTATATCCCAGATTCCATTTCCCATTAAATTTCAATCAAAAAGGTGGAATTGTCTGTTAATCCTTGACGCATACCGCACGTGCCACTTCTGATATACACTAAGGGTATCGTCCTTTTCTTAACATAGGAACACATTTCAATGTTTGTTAGCCTAACAGGATTGTCAAAAGACTGAAAAGCAGTGGCACAAATCAGAAAATTACATCA
Organism: Galerucella nymphaeae; assembly: GCA_963978555.1. Lineage (NCBI taxonomy): Eukaryota > Metazoa > Arthropoda > Insecta > Coleoptera > Chrysomelidae > Galerucella > Galerucella nymphaeae. Next base: position 20,824,597 of record OZ021706.1, read on the forward strand.
ATTTAAAAAATCCTTTTTTTTTCGTCCTGAAAAAATCAGCGGCTGTCATCCTTCCGGTTGAAAATCTTATATACGTAATCCTTTTCTTTTTGCATCTCAGTAGGATCAAAAAAACATGCTGAAATCATTTAACTTCAATGGCGTGTGGGTAAAATAGGGGTAGTAGAGAAAAACTATATTTCATCTCTTATTTATGCGAATAAAGTTCTATACAGGGTAATTCATTAAGAATGTCCAATCTCTGAACTGTAGTATCTAGACCTCAAAATATGATAATTCTGCTCAACATGCCTTATGCAAATATTGCTAGTTTCCGAGATACGGAGTGTTCAAAGTTTGAATTTAAATTTTGATTTTCGCAATAATTATATTTAATATTTACTTTGATTTAGTTAACACAAACTAGTGTAACTAGCGCGCCCTCTATTAGCAATGTTAAATTAGAGTGCAAATTATGATTCCTCATGCCAAAAAACGTAAAATTGCCAATTTTCAAAGAGAAATTGTGAAAACATAAAAAATTATTGCGAAAATCAAAATTTAAATTTAAATTCTGAACACCCCGTATCTCGGAAACTAGCAATATTTGCATAAGGCATGTTGAGCAGAATCATCATATTTTGAGGTCTAGAATCTACAGTTCAGAGATTGGACATTCTTAATGAATCACCCTGTATACTTCTATATTTTCCTTTGATTTATTTAAATCTGTAATTGTTTTTTAAAATTATAGTTTTATTATTAAAATTAGATAAGGATACGCCACTGTTTATAGACGTTAAGAAGCTTTTTGGGGGTACGAATAGAAAACTTGAGGGTAGTGGCTAACCTTAGGTCACTCTGCACTACTTTCACTCCAAATTCGATTACAAGCGTCCTTTGAATTTTAAAAAGTCCCCTTGACTATAACCTCAATGGAAATCTGCAGGAAATGCTTATAGCCATATTATCGAGCCCAAATTTAAAATTATTTTCAAGGAAAATTTTATAAAAAAATAATAAACCGAACGTTTCACAATATTTCGTTAATTATTGCTTATATCACATGATGATATAGTCAAATCCCAGAACATAATTCAACAACTAATACACCACTTCTCTTGATGCATATTAAAATGTTTAACCAACACATTTGTCTCCGTCCGAGTTTCAGCTCGCAATTCATGCATTCTGCATGCGCTTGCAATTGTCAACGTTAAACAGCTTTTAACGGAAGACGAATGTGTTCTGAATCTTCCCCGATGGGATAAGGGGTAAGGGCAGTTTAGAAATGGGGGACCAAACTTACAGGAATAAATTAAATTGTGACTGCTACTGGAACTATGCGGCACTTGTGTACCTGTTATTCCACTTCGGTGCTTGCTGGACTCTCTTACACAGATAGAAATGGATAATTTGAATTTTCTTGCTATCTACTTGTAACTTGATGCTTACGGGGGTTGTAGACGTAATTTTTGACCTTTGGGATTTGGGAGTTTTCAAATTTTGTAAAATTAATATTCTTGAACTTTTGAGCATTATATAAACTGCGGAGAAAAAGAAGATGTGATCATTGGAAAGATCTATTAGGGCTTAGACAATAAAAGATTCTTTTGGGTGACTATAGCCTGTTGAGATCAAAGTCAAAGTCAAACTGCTCTAAAAGTTTTAACAGGGATCCTAACGGGACATTGTCGCCTGAATGAGCACCTGAAAAAACTCAAAATAGTGGAGGAAGAAGAGTGCAGATATTGTGGCATGGAAGAAGAAACCTCCATCCACATACTTTCCAACTGCACAGCACTCCAGAATCCTAGAGAACAGTACCTGGGAGATTACTGGATAGAAGAGGAACATTTATCTAAGCTGAAATTTCTCTGGGAAATAGGACTAAAGGAGCTACTAGTTTCAGAGATTGTCTTCAGAAACTAAGTAGAAGTAAGGAGGCACAATAGATCTTTTAGGTCTAAGTGAATGTTACCCTGAGGCCACATGTGACCCATTGTACATCCTCTCGAGGAGTTGTCCTCCTAGGTCATGATCATTCCTATCCTTCCCAGGAAGGAGACATCTCCTTATTGCTTCAGACCTTAAAAGATTAAGAATATTACAACTCTTCAAATTTCCATAAATTTTCAAGATATAAATTAGTGAAAAATGTTGATCTGAAATGGAAAACAGTTAATTTTGATTAAACCTCGTATAAAGTTCAAAAATAAAATCACTAGGAAGTAACCTCGCTTGGATCGTGTGGTCCATGCAAACTGATGAAGACAAGAAGCGCACCGAGGGAGAAGGAGGATAACGAGAAGGAGGACGAGGAGACAGTAGAGTAGACACTCGGAGAGCTTTTATTTGTTACGCAAATGCCCATTAGACAAGTACTGTAGCAGTAGCATGGAAATTTAATTTTCTATGTTGTCCGAGTAGGTTAAGTTTTGTGCATGCAAATCCGACGGTTGTCGTAAATTAATTATGAGAGAGAACAGGACAATTCCTGTTAACGAACTTCTATGATTCTAGATTTATTGTTAGGTTATGTTAGTCTTTTTGTCCGTTAGTCCTGTTGGCATTGCTTCGTTTTCCCTATTTACTTTATACGTAATTTGAATATTAATTGTGTATTGGTTTTATTTAAATTTTGGTTGAAAGTTCGAATGTCAAAAAAAATTATCAACTATTCTTCAGCTTTGCTCATTTTTTCAATTTTACATTGGAGCTGGTACCGCAAAAAGTTTCAGGCCCCCAAAAAATATTTCATCTGATTTTCCAATCTCTCTATTCCAATGTGCCCCCCACATAATGTGGGGGGCACAATGGAATTGAACGTGTTTCCAAAATTCAAGTTAACTCTCCAAATAATCCAGTCGAGTTAAATTGTAGGCTTAATAATTCTAAAATAATGGCAGCCACTTAAAGTAAATTGTTTTTTTATCAAGGAGGGTGTGTCAAATCCGATAACACAGCTTTGGGAGCGTGGATCTTGGATATGGGGGCAAACCTAGCTGTGAAATTACAGAAAAGGAATTAATTATCTAAAATATTTGCAAGTTTTCATGCAAAAATTCAATTACACATCCAAACTTTCCAAAAAACTTACGATCCTCATTATCGAATGATTTTTCGATATCCCGAAAATGTTTCCTCCATTGATTGGGTTAAAATAGCATAATGGAAATGATAACGTCTTAAATGCCAACCGGGCGGCTATGAAGGAGATTAGGGAATTTCTCGCATAATTTCCTGGATTAATTCCATTCAATGAATTCCTGGAACATTCTTAAACATTAATTTGGATCGTAGTTATAACATGTATATACCGAATTTTGTATTGATACAATTGTGAAATATTTCAACCTCTTTTTAAAAATCACCCCTTTTTGTACGCAACTGCCGACTAACCTAATGTATGACTTGCCTCCTTCTAGTTAGCCCGCATTCCTGCAAATTCTCTTCTCCGTTCCCGCTACGATTTGAGATGAAAAAACAGCTGGCAGTGTAGCTCTCCTTCTTCCGCTATCGGGGAATTGCTGTTCCTACTACATACACACACAAACAGTCTCCTCGTCCTCGTGCTGTTCTCGTCCTGCTGACCGTGGGCTATTTGGACAGGCCGGTGCTGAATAGGCGATTAAACAAGGGGGAAAGTGTGGGAGAAACCAGGATAGGAATCAGTTGAATTTATACGTACTTTTGTCGAATTGAAAAGATAATTTGCAACAACGAAGACTTTTAACTCCTCTTCATAGCGCTTCTGAGTTCTTGTTAGAGCTCACAGAAGTATGTATTTTAGGTTTCTTGTCACTCTTTGTGACCCTACTTCCTTTGTGAATCCAGCCCAGTCCAGTCTATGGAAGAATTCTTCATAGTTTTCTCTACAGTAGCTATTATAAGATTGACCCCACAATCAAATACCCTACTATGATTTTTTAAAAGCTGTTCATCATCCTAAAGGATATTTTTATTAAGAATTATCATAACCTTGGTCTATATATGTTGAAAGTTGGTGGCGTCCGTCATAATATTTGATTGTTTAGTGATAAAACATGTGAATAGTCATCAATTAGAGAGTGTTTTGAAATTAGCATTTCTCAACTTTTTGTTTTTGTTCTAGTTCACCCCTGATAGTAGGCGATGGGGGTGGTTGGTGGAGGAGAATAAATATGCTTGCCGTGAGTTGTATTCTCTATTTAAAACTAACATGGGATCTCTTATTAGAAATAACAATGGCCTTGTTTAGGGAGAAACGTGTAATTTTCTACATCGTAGGGAAGTTTGGACATGTTCCGTTTTCCTGTAACGTGGTGGACGATGCTTTGAATATCTTTACCAAGTAAATGTGGTATTCAGTTAAAAATACAAAGAAATTTGAATTCTAAAACTTGGAAAATGTGAAATGCTAGAATTTTTTCATTACAATATTAAATTTTGGACTTTAGAAATTCAAAATTTTCTTTAATTTTGTATTATTATTCAAATTTATTCAATTTTTATACTCCCCCTTTCTTTTTTCTTTCGTTTATTACGTTTTTTTCCCATCTAGTGTTGCCGCGAAACGAGAGAAGTCTGTCTCTCGTTTTGTCTCGTCTCGTCTCCTCTCCTCTCGTTTCGTCTCGTTTCGTCTCGTTTCGTCTCGTCTCGTCTCGTCTCGTCTCGTCTCGTCTCGTCTCGTCTCGTCTCACTTCTCTCGTGATTTAAACCAAATATTATATTTGACATAAATTGTATGCAATGCATGTCAAATATGACAGAACATAACCTAAATGCGTTAAAACTTTGCTGTACTACCAATTATCTTAAAATAATTTGTGTCTATATAGGGCGCTCCAAAAAACCAGCACTGTAAGAATTTTTTGAGACTTCTCTTTTCTCGTCTCGGAGCTCTATTTGACAGAAAATATCTCGTCGATGGATGAGAATCTCTAGCTTCAGCGACAACACTAATCCCGAACATTATTTAATAAAACTTTTAGACGAAAATTGCCACTAAAATGAATAAAATTTCCACTCAACGTAACTTCTCTTATCATCAACACTTTAGTAGCCACTTTGAACTAGAATAGAGCCAATTCAAGTCCGTTCCGATTGTCTAACGGCAAACTTCAAAGATAATTCGATGCTAAGGGCTGTTTCCAAGATTCAAAATACAAAGGAATTAATATTATTACTTGCACAGCGATAATGTTTGCAGAAATAATATTTTGCTTCATCAAGTTCTCGTAACTTCATACTACTATCCATACATGATGTCTATTCAACTCGAATAATTGGACAATGCAATTTTATATTAAAAGTGGTAATAATATCCCTGTTGGCCATATTTGAAAATTTGCATTTTCATAGATAGTATATTGTTATATATCATTTTCTATTCTTTTTCTACTGTTAATGTTGACGGTCGTAACTTTCGTATACAAAGCAAATTCACGAACGACAACGCATCATCCCTTAAATCAAACACCGAAAAAGGGGTCAAATAAAGAAACTAGTAACTCAAGAAAACGAATTAAAACATCGTAAACCGTGTCCTTCCTTCATAAATCCCAACGAACTTTTAAACTAGTCAAGAAACAATAACCAAAAAATATACTGTTGCCGTTTTTTTACTGTAATTTATGTACCTGGTTACATACCTACCAATCGGAAATGTCCAGTGTCTTGATATAGGTCACATTTTGAGGATAAAGGTCCTTAAAAGGTCCTTTGGTCCTTACCTTGATTCGATTACAATGATTCTTTGGAGCAGCGGGCCGTTTTTTGAAATTGTAATGTATGTAACGTTCGTTCATTTGTCCGATATCATTCACACTAATGCTTTTGATTTAAATATCAATGTGAGGATATTGATACTTTTAACTCTGAAAATGTACAGCAGTAACTTTCTTGTATAAAATTATCGCACTTTTTAGAATACAAAGTCATCCGCTTTTAGGAGTATTGGGAAAAGTAGAATTCGATAGATGGCGCTCTGAAATGTCAATGTCATTTTAGTAACGAGTAAAACAAATCAGCTGCCGTATAAGCCCCTCTAATATTTAAGTGGCTTTATTTTGCTGTTTTAGTTATTTTCAGTGTTTGTTTTGTAAAACTTTTGCTGTTTCTTTGATTGTGCTTTAGTATTTTGTGTTGTTGAACTAAATTTTGACTCCTGATATTTTTATTTTTGGAATAATAGGTATGGTTGATATTTGTCAAAAATATAACAAGTTTAGGTCTGATTTCGTGTTTTTATTTTATTTTTGATATAGTCATATCTACAAAAGTTACAGGGAAGGTAGGTTTGTATTAAGTAATATTTTAAATCTTTAACACCGACTTATTTTATCTTTGTTTTTCTAACTATGGATTAGATATACACTGACTATTCAAAGTTTATTTTAATTTGTAAATGCTGAGCCTTCTTCTAGGTGCATAAATGAGGGACAGGCAGTTTTAAATGCTGGCCATATATTTTTGTATGGTACCTATAGAGAAAATAAGTGACACTTTCATAAAAGTGCAATGAAAACAAAAAATAGAATAACATAACCTCTTACATAATATCTCTGATTATATAAGAATATAACCTCAGAAATGATGACAATTGAGTTGAATAGAAAAACATAGTTTTAAGCTTGTCACCACAAAATCAAACAAATATAGTAAGAATTTACGGTAATTAAGTTGACTTGCATATAATGCAAAAACAATGTCGTTGAGACAATTACAATTTTTTCCGCCAGTGATCTCATTGAATTCTACTCCGCCCAATTGTATATAACTGCATAGTTGGTGCCTGTTAATAAATGTCAATATTAACTGTCATATTTAGTTGACTTAACGCCAGTTGTCTCAGCAAACATTCCATGCAGAGTTATTTTCTGTCGCACTCCATATAGCACTATAGATTAATTAAATATATGAGACTTAAAATTATTAATATTGGAAAAAATTTAATATGCAATTATAATATTTGATGAAAAATTAAATTTTGATAAAAATTATTAAATAGTTATTAAATGATAAAATCAATAATCAATCTATCAGATAAATTGGTATTTTGTTTTGATTTTAAAATAATACTATCCGATAAGCCTTTCGTGTTATTTTGTTAAAAGCATTTTCTCATTAAATTTAAAAACAATTGATAAGAACACAATAATTAATGATTTATTTTTATTAATAATTAAGTTTTCCATATGATTCCAACATAGTGTATATAAAATCAGAACCTTAATGACTGAAGAAATTATTTTGTTTCCTTTCCTTTTTACAGTTGACGGATGAACGAATCCAATAGCTGCTAGAATGAATTTTGTTAGCAGACGATTACTGTATGAACATACTAAACCAAATACCAGATTTTCATAAAAAGATGAAACAATCTCTTTTTTGTACCGAAATTAAAAAAAATTACTTATCAAATTAATTTTTATCTTCCGATTACATGCCATTAAGTTAACAATCGAATTATGTACGAAATCAAGTGTGTCATTTTTATGGTATTTCACCCTTCTTGTTTTTACAAAAGCCTTCTCATTTTACCATCCGCCTTACAGAAAAAAAAAGTAAATAACATGCGGAACATGACACGCCATAAAATGTACTTTATGACGGTGTATTTCTTGACCAACAACACATTAATCAAAAAAGGTCATAGCTAGATGACGTTTCGCTGACGAGAAGGCTTGCGCCCTTATTTTCAGTCTCCCTTTTGTTTCTTTTTGTTTTCGGAAGGGTTGAGAAAACTGTTTTTACAAGTCGTTTGTATGAGATGTATGGATTTATAATTATTAACAATTATTTTAAAGCTGCTCAATTAACAGAATTCAAGTGGTAATGCTTTTGGGAAAGCTTGGGAAAAACCACAATTATCAAGAAAGTGCGCTCAGTTCAATATTGATAAAGGATACAGGAGACAAAGTATTATCATAATGTTGGATAGTCAAGCAGCCATTAAAGCACTGAGTTCTTGTGTAATCAGTTCTAAAATGGTGTGGGAATGCCTAGACAAACTAAATGAACTAGGCGAGAGCAATATGGATTTCAGGACACACTGGAATAGAAGGAAATGAAATAGCAGATGAACTAGCAAAGAGGGGGTCTGAAATACCTTTCTGGTGGCCTGAACCTTTTCGCGGAATCAGCTCCAATGTAATATTGGAAGAAATAGGCGAAGCCGAAAGAAAGAGAAGATCTGACCATTGGAAAGATCTAGAAGAATTTAACAGCGTCATTTTCAAATAACGATAGATCTCTGTTAGAATGATCTTTTGAAAAAAGTTAAAATAGATTAGGTAGACATAAAATCACATCTAGTACATGTAGTTTGGATAAAGATGTTCTGTACATCCTGTATACAAACCTTATTGAGTTATATGTAATCAAATCAATCATAAATGGACAGAATGTTAATTGCTTACACGCCGTAAGTTTACGTTATAAATGTTAGGAACAGTTTTTGTCGTTGGCCGTTTTCGAGTAAAGTTTTGGTGCAACTAGATGAGATGTTTACTATAAATTAATGGTAGTGGTGTCCGGCGGAAGGACCCTGACACGCGGTCACGTGATATATAGCCCTCGACGAAGGATTAGCGATGACAATTTAATTTGCTGCAAACCTAACCTGGATTAATTTTTTTCAGATTGGTCAGTAGCGTGCATTTTGAAGTGAGAAAAATTGTAATAAATAAATATTTTAGAATTATTCAGCCCACAATTTCCCTCATTGACTGGACTATTATTGTCTATAAATTTTGTTTACGTATAAAATCCAGTATATATTTAATAAAGACATCACCTAATCCCTTTTTATAAAAGTCTCGTGCGGAGTTCATAGTTCAACTAGTCACTGGTCACCTCGTGACAGTAGTCACCCTTTTTCCCTCTCTTTCTCTCGCGCTCATTTTATTTCCCCATCTGTTTTCTTGTTCTTGTTATATATGTCGTCGCCTCTTGCTACTTTTCATTTATCAAATTCTAGTTCTGATTTATATAAACAGTTTTTCCTTCGCTTGAAATTGGTTTGTGTTTTGGTCGAGATTTCGTTTCCATTTTCAAGAGTTTTAGTTCGTGTTACGGAAATGGAAAACATGTAAAATTAGATAGTTGTGTAAAATAAAAAGGGACGAAAGTGAGGGTCAGAAGAAGTTTTATGTGATGTTGATGTATGATGTTTTTTTTATTTCTGACCTAGTTTATTTATTTAAAGACCAGACTATAGTTGGTTTTAGTCGGTGAACTTTTTAAACACACTGTATAATTAATTACTATCATATCATTGTTTTATTTCATAATTTGATATGGATCTACATCAATTTCTATTTAAATAGTGAACAATTGCTTTATTATTAATTAATTTTTATTATAAACTATTTGAACCAATGAAACTTTGAAATATCGCTAAGGATTTTCTCATGGTTGCATCCCTAGCACACCTATCAGGCCATTTATCATCATTCCAACACTATTGTCACTAACCTACATAAAGGGGGTAGAATTATACAGCTCACATTCCCATCTTACTCGAAATCTCACCCTCTTTTTTTTTCCTAACCTGTAGTAATAACATCCCGTAGTTATTCACTTGCCGCCTTTCTTCAGTTTATATAAAAGGTCCTTTTACTTCTAAATATGTAGGGATTTATAGAGAAGGAAGCCAGAAATGAACAGTGTTCCGTCCTACTTCGAAAAAGTTATTGTAGAATGTTTAAAAAAAAAGGTTTTATTACGCTACCAACCTGTATTGAACGTCTTTTTAAGTTGAAGAAACAATGTAGAGATCTAATATTGGTGTTGCTTCCTGTAACCAGAAACAGGATGATTAACAATAAAAATATTGACAAAATATAATGACATACTTCAGACTACTGATAACGGTTGAACATCTGATAATTATTACGTTGTTTGAAAATGTTTTACTAGTGAAAATGTCAATCTATACACAGATTATAAAAGAGAACAGATACGAATCCCGAATCCCGGCAAAACATCAAAGGATTTTCAACTCCGATTTCAATGACCTTGGATCTTTAACTCGGTATGGCCGCGATGTCGCCAGTTTGAAATTTTTTTAGAATTTCTTACCAAATTGCAATGTTGACTTGGGAACAATAACAGTTTCCAGTGCCGGTTCTTCACTTTTCTTTCTGAATAAAATTTATTTGGACAGTCTCTGTATGAACAATACACTCCCCCGTGATGTTTATTCATTTTATAAAAATAATATACTAATGTACACTATTTTCAGTTAATATTACCACAACCTACAAGCGATTAGTCAAATAACACAAATAATATCGCGGATTGACAACCTTCAAACTGAAGTGTCAAAAGTGGCGTTTTGTATTTTGATTTTTGAGCCAAGCCGTCACTGTTATTGTGTATGGTTGCCAAAGATGGTTTGTGAAAATAAGTATATATTTATGGTATGATTTCTATACATTATAATCTTCTAAATTGTAGAATTCTTTTAATGTTAATGAAATTGATTTGAAACAAGTAAATGTCGAATATTTGTATGTGTATAACTATCACACTAAAAATAATGCTTATAACATATTCGACCTATGATCGTGAATTAAGGGAAATATTATGCAAATTGATAACCCTGTTGAAAAGTCTCGCGAAGCAGCCCGAACGGAGTCGACATACGACGATGGTATGTCCACCCATCTCTCTCTTTTTTACTGTTCTCTGTCATTGTCAAGCTTTCGCATCTGTTCTCTTTTATAATCTGTGATCTATACTTGATTTCTGTTTTATTAGTTGAAAATCAAATTAGTTTATGTACTATTTTGTGTACAATATATTATTACTTCCTATGGTTGTGGTATTTAATTATTCAATAAACTTTTTCTATTCATCTACTCATTTTTTTTATTCCACTTTTCACCGCCTGTCATATTTGTACACTAATAAGGAAAAACAAAAGAATTAAGCAATTTGCTTGAATAGAGCTTGAAAAAAAAAGCCTTTTCTGTTTACCTCCAACTTTTTATAACATGAGATGAATTGAATTAGGAAGAGCCCCTCTATTAGAAAGCCATCCCTTTCAGGAGCGCGGAAAAGTAAAATTTTTTAGAAGGGTATATGAAAAAAAGCTTTTTCATTTACTTATCCACAGTTTCCTGTCAAAATTGTCATATTTATATCTTCTGTTTGTAACTTTATATGCAAAATTTAAATGATAACTCCTTAACCTCGACATTCTTTTGAAAATAAAAAGCAACAATAGGTACACATAACTTTTACCAAAAATTAATTGCCAAAGTTTCATAAAAATTAAAAAATTTCGTTTTGTTTTTCTCAATTTTGCTACTGAAAAATATTCCTAAGCTTAAAAAACAATGATACTCTCTTCTTCGGGACGTCTCTCGTTAGCTCCAAAGGTCTGGGACCCCTTTTTACCGTTAAAATTCTCTCTCTAACGTTTCCTAGTGAATACCAAGATGATTCCTTTTGTGAAACAAGAAAGAATCACCCTAACTTAGAGACAATTAGTTGTGGTGGATGAGAATGAATCTACGTATGAAGAGTGGAGTTATCAGTGACGTTGAAAAGGGGTTTAGAACGAAACTAGATATATAAATTTTCAAGTAATATCCTTCAATGAAGAACTGGTTAATTTGAGAACAAAAGAGTTAAAAAAATTGGAACTTTAGTGGAGTTCACGTTATAATTATATATAAATAACACGTAATGTCATTGAGAAACGTCAAAGAAGTCAATAATTATATGACATTTGAAGGAAAGTATATTTTTTCCACGACTAAATAATAACGCAAAAATTATTTTTATATATGTAGCTACATAATGATATACAGTTGGTTCGTTGGATCTTTTCCCATGCGTCATCATTAATATACAAACGCAATAAATCAATACATTAAATAACACGTAAGTCGTAGTTGTAAACAAAGTCTTTGATCTGCCAACGACGGCAACGTACAGATTCGCGTTTAACCTATCGCCGACATTCATCATATGGCTATCTCTGTTTGTTATATTACGCTGTAATGGAACAAACGGTTTGATTTCGGGGGTTAAGATTCTGTGAGTGGGAAAGAGACGTAATACAAAAAGTAGTATGTGAATCATTTCATACATGGGAAAAGATTCAGCGAACAGACTGTATATTCTTCACACCAGTGGATAATGAAAAAGAATTCACTCTCGTTAGCCAATCACGTTCTATTATTATCAGAATTCACACTTAAATGAATAAATCAAATCGTCTGTTTTAAAACGTCAAATACCAAATAATGCAAATCGATTCTAACAGCGCGTCGTTTGAAACGTCAAAATAATGATAGAATCATAATTTTACGTATAATTTAGAGCAAAAATGGACAACGGTAGTTATATTTAGTTATAACTCCCAATTATCATATATAAATGTAAGGGTTTCGATTAAAACTGTATGTTACGTATCCCTTTTTTGAAAATAAACATGCTCTATAGCCTAGTGGTAGAAATAGTTGACTCTGGCACGGACGATTGGGTTCGATCCTCTCTGGAAGCTTTCTTTTTTTAGTCGTGGAGAAAGTATAGTCTTTTACTTGTGTAGAATGGCTAATATTCACTTGGATGATTCCAACTTCATCCGCGTGAATAATAGCCATCATTCTGCACTCGTTAAAGAATTATAATTCAACTACAAGCTTAGATGTTTTCTAAATTCTTTGGACCATTATGTTTAATGTCTTCTATGTTTGACAAGTACTTGATGGATTTGGTTGGAAATAAACACATTTGTTGTGGAATTTTCTTATCGAATACCACACAAGGTCAAATTAAATCCCTCGCGAATTTTCAAAATATTCATGAGCTCGAAAAAATTTCCGGAAATAATTTCACCTCTAGTGGTATTACTAGTGAATATTTCCCGATGTTTGTTACTGCAAAACTGTCACATACATAACCATGGGAAGAGTGTCCAGTAAGGTATCTCCGCGTTTGAAAAAAAAATCATGTCCTTTATTAAGGGTTGACGTCCAGCCAGTGAAAATAACAATTGCCAATTTCCTAGCCCTTCCTGGTTCTCTTTTTACCTTTTTTTTTCGAGGGATCCCTAATCAAATTATTTCTGTATAGGTACTTCCGATTGACCACTTTCGCTAGCGAAAAGAAAGGACTTCATTTGAATAAACGGCATTATTTGAATTAAAGGGCATTTTGCTCCGATAAAAATCAAATTCCAACTAACTAAGGGCTATTTTTGTGCAGTCGGTGGGAAAATAGATTTATTTTTGAAAACAAACGTTTAAAATTGAAATAAAAGGTTTGTTTCGATTAAATTACAACTAAAAATCACCAATCAAAGTTGTTAAAGCGCATTATCCACGATGCCAGGCCTCAAGTAAGTTTTATAAAGTGCGAATCAGTTCCAAAATGAGACACATGGCACAAAACAACGATTTACAACATTGAACTACACACAAGTAAACAAATTTAAGTATTATTGTGATTTAAGAAGCTCCATGGAATCATACAGGCTAACGTTACTATTATTGTTGATATTTAATATTTAATCCCCCAGCCTTTGTATTCATTACAAAATATCGTTTTTCAGCTAAATAGAGATCTTATCAAAAATGTGTTCACATGTTTAACCCTTTTAAAATCGCATAAAACCAGTGAACTCGTTTTTTCTTTCCCCATTACTTATTTTACAAAACTAGAAATAAACAGGAAATGACCCCGATCGGAGTGTTTTTTGACCCATAGCCACACTTTGACTAGGACTAGTTTATGGGTCATTCGATAAGGAAAAGTACACTTTTGGACAACTATTTAGACTCTTGATCCGGTTGTCATTCCTTTTGATATGCCTACTTGACTGGAAAATGTGTATGTATTAAAATGTAGTTATTTTGAAGGGTTGTTTGAAAATGATCATCATTATTATTACGAGTACTTGACATTTGTGAGTTCTGGTTTTTCTTTTCAGTTATTTACGAACATGTCATTTTTGAGCTGATATTTTTAAGTTTTACACAGCTCTAGCAAATTTATTAAAACTTTTCTTTTTTTTAAATTGCAGGTGGTTGTCGAATGATCTATTGGTTGCAGCCCCAAAGTAAGTAGTATTTTCATTATAAGCATGCAATTTTGACTTCAACGATTTAATAGGAAGCAAGAAGAGTATTAGAAGAGTTCGTATAACATTCGCTTAGAGTGTTGGTTTGCTAATAAATGATTTGAATAGTTGGATTCTGATTTTTGGTTGTCATAGCTACGTTTGTGTTCTGAAATTCTAGTTTTAAGAAATTCTACCTTTATAAACTTTGTTACAGTTGTCATTACCACATTTTAATTCATAAACTCCTGGTTTATTTAGTTTTTGAAGATTTGGATTTGTTGTTTTTAATGAATTTGAATAAATTGTTATCGGTTTTGAAGCAAATATTCAAGTCTAAAGTTTCTAAAAATGATTTGATTTTCAAGGATGGTATTCCAAAGTATGTTAAGCTTCTAAATTGGTTATTTTTTAAATTTTCATTAAAAAACCATTGCAGAATATATACAGCTGTTCGAAAATACGTTAAAACCACTCGACAAGTGCCCGCGTACGATCCATACATTCATAAGACATCTTTTTTACTATAGGAGGTTTACAAAAAATCCAGGTATAAAACCATATCTATAGGAATGTATACGGTAGCACGTGGATATATGTATACTAGAACGGCCGGAGTCCGGACATTTACAATTATATCAAAATACATCTTGAATAAGAAGACCCAGGTCAGTTATAGAAACAAAAAAAAAATCGAGTGAAATGGCGGGATTACCTGCTAGATACTGTTGTAAGTTATAACGGTAAATAATTGTTAAAAGAGGTGGTGGTGGTAAGAATCTGATGAAATTAATTTATGTACTTTTTATACGGGGAAGGGATAAAAAAAATGTATGCGAAATTTTTAAATTTTAAAAATTATAATGAGAATCTTTTCTGTTAAAATAAGTCTTTTATACAGGGTGTCCCACGAGGTTTTGGACAGTATATATCTCGAAAACTACAATATTGAAAATTGGCATATACAGGGTGTTTTCAAATGACACTTACAACGTTTGCATGTAGATACCTCTCGTAAAATTGGACAAAATGATATAAGGATTGGGGGGTCCAGCCCATTTACTTTTCGAAACACGGGGTGTTATGAAAATTTAAATGTTTTTATTTGATAATTTTAAAATGGATGAATAAATTGATTTGATATTTGGCAGGTTGTTTTTAATTGTAAAAAGGCATATTTTGATAAAAAAACATTTGTCAATTCTTGATCCAGTGGTGTATATTTGGAAAAATATGTCACTTTTCTCCTCCCATTTCTCACGCCACTGGCATTTCTGGCTGTTTTTAATTAATTTTATATTCCTTAATGTTTTTTGCGTAAAAAACACATAAGTAACCTTTACGTATCAAAAAATTTGTAATTTTCAAGATATTTAATGTTTATATGAAGTTTGCAACATCATTTTCAATAATATATAAAATCACAAGTTTGGACAAATATTTTTGAGAGTCTTTTCCCTATGTTTAAGATGCATTGCTGCTTCACAAATTAGTTTCTGATGCATATATTAACCATTAGTAGTTTGAAAATTATTTAAAAAATACGAAAAAATATTGTTTTCATTTTATTATTAAAAAATTAGGTTGCAGACTTCATGAAAACATTAAATATATTGAAAACTTCACATTTTTTGATATGTAAAGGTTTTGTGTTTTTTACGTGAAAAGCATTGAGGAATACAAAATTAATTAAAAATAGCTACAAATGCCAGTGGCGTGAAAAATGGGAGGAGAAAAGTAACTTATTTTTCCAAATGTACACCACTTGATCAAGAAGTGAAAAATTTTTTTTCATCAAAATATTCCTTTTTACATTTAAAAACAATCTGCCAAATATCAAATCAATTTATTTATCCATTTTAAAGTTATCAAATAAAAACATTTAATTTTTCAAAACTTCAACACCCTGTATTTCGAAAAGTAAATGAGCTGGACTTCTTAATCCTTATATCATTTTGTCCAATTTTACGAGAAATGTCTACATGCAAACGTTGTAAGTGACATTTGAAAACACCCTGTATAAACCGTAGGTAGTATTACACCATTAAGCAATCGGTTACTTTGCTTAGCCAAAACCTCGTGAAACACCCTGTATAATGTTCGATAAATAATTTCTTTTAATTGATATTATCGTGTCTTAACACAAATACAGTAAGTCAAAATTGAAGAACAGGAAATACTTAACTGTACAGCTGAAGGTACCCGGAAGTACTCGGGTACCTTCTGGATGATTACAATCCCTTCTATAATTCCTCCTACTAGGGAGGAAACGACTTGGGCTACAAACAAAAATACATTCAAGCCTGTTTGAAATGTACAGAAAATGGTTCTTTCAAGCATGTAACATAATAATGTCTATCAACATTTTTAATTATCTTATTTACGTGTTTTACTCGGTTATTTTCAATTTTTATTTATTTTTTTTCATGCTCTCCTCAACCGAAAAACCACCTACCTATTATTATTGAAGCGCTACGAACATAATTAGTTCGCACGGCATTGCCTCGAACGCAAATAAACAACTGCGAAAAGAAGAAAAAAAAAGCGACGATCGCTGGCGCAAAAAAAAATTGTTGAAACGTGCATCACGGTGAAGGCCAAGGCCAACGCTGATGCACCGTCAGTGTCTCGGTGCCAAGGTCGAACCTCCCAAAAATCTCGCGAGTCGCGCTCCAAATTATTCGCGAGTCGCGGACCAACAGCGATGCTTGGACGGAGAATAGCAAAAATGGGATAAATATTATTACGATTATATAACGGGATAAAATGAATGTAATTGTTTATTTTGGAAAAGGGAAGTAAACGTAGAAAATATTATTTATTTATATAGAAATTTTAAATAAATACAATTTGTTAAGAGAGGTAGATGAATTAAAAAAAAAGACGCAGAAATGAAGATAAGATTCATACCACGATATTTATTGTATAAATTTTCCTTTAGAGCCTTCTTGACCTCCAAAATATTCCCTGTTACCCCCTACTATCAGCCTATTAAGGGATTTTTATATTTTTTAACAGTCTAGAGGTTAGATTACTGATAAGATTCGATTTATTATCACACTGTCGAAAGCTTTTTGTAAATCTATAAAACCCGGTATATTTTTAGATTTTTTCAAGGTTTTCAAACATTTTTATAACAAAGCAGTTTCATTGATTCTTTTTTTAATTTATAATAATTGAGTAGATTACTGTACGCCACTGATAGTAACGATTTGGAAGCTTTTTATTCAATTGCACTTAACAATACATACAGCACGTTTTACAACACAAAAATATACTTTCATTCATACCAGCCAATCCATTAAATAATATTTCACCAACAATCGGCGTTTGAAATATTAAAAAAAAATTATTTTAGCAGGTGATTGTCTTAAATATTAATTTATAAACCATTTTTTTGTGCTACCCTAGTTCTTATAATGTGTACATATCTAATAACAAAATTAATAAGTATGAGAGTTGAAAAAATATTGTATGCTGCTCGCATGTAATGAATATAAAAACATTCGCAATTGTCATATTATCAAATTTTATATTCGATAATACAGAGTGAACCAATTAAGTCGGCATTACACATCTTAACAATTGACGTTTCCAAAATAGTAGTTTACCTAACTAGTGCGGAATAGTCACTTTACGCACGTGTTAGGTACACTATTTTTTCTACTAGCATGCGGAAAAAACCCAAAAGTTAACATAAATAAACTTTTTTTATTAAATACATATCAACAACTCAATTATTATTATTATTTGACATCCATTTGATAAGGCTTTTACCAGGGCAAAAACAAATTATAGAAAAAAATGTTTCTTTTTATAAAAAAATTATAGCAGAATTCTAATAAATTTCTTAATTTTTCAGTCATTTGTTAACTACAAGCCTACAAATACATATTTTTTGAATATTCAAATGTCAGTATACTCCCCCAAAAACTCTACAAATTTACTTTCTGCACTAGTGCGGAAAAGTAGAACTTTCCGCACGCTATTAGAAAAAATAACATTTTTTATGTTTACGTTATGACAGTATTAGTGGCGTACATTTTTGGGGATTCAAAAAAAATAGATTTCACCAAAAATAAATTTGTTTTTCAAATAAAACTTCTAATTAATCAACAAGTTATACACTAGCAAAATATATAAGTTATAAATGTCTTTTCGATTTATACGTCTGCGTTACATATATATATATATATTTTAAAGAAAACAAGGTAGGTATGTATAAATAATATATTCGTGTAACACGCAAGACACTAAAATAAGAAAAAAAATCCATATTTACGATCAAGGCGGCTAAAAACAAAGAAACAGTTTTTAAAATTCTCAGGAAACCACCGAATACAGCCAACCTTGATGCGGAGAACCATTCTCCAATAAGCCAATGTCAAATTTTGTTAAAAATCACCGAGCTATAAATCTAGGTTAGTGCAATTTTTTTTCCTGTTAACAGTAAACAGGGAGATCCCATTATTTGAGTTAAACTAGAGAAATAGCATTCGGAACTTTAAATAAAATAAGAAACATTTAGATAGTTAGATGTTTTGTATGTTTTTTATTTCTATTGGGAAAAGTAGAATTCGATAGATGGCGCTCCGAAATGTCAATGTCATCTTAGCAACGAGTAAAATAAATCAACTGCCGTATAAGCCCTTTGATATTTAAGTGGTTTTATTTTATTATTTTAGTTGTTTTCAGTGTGTGTTTTGTGAAACTTTTGCTTTTTCTTTAATTGTGCTTTAGTATTTTGTGTTGTTGAACTAAATTTTGACTCCCAATATTTTTATTTTTGGAATAATAGGTATGGTTGATATTTGTCAAAAATAAAACAAGTTCAGGTGTGATTTCGTGTTTTTATTTTATTTTTGATATAGTCATATCTACAAAATTTACAGGGAAGGTAGGTTTGTATTGAGTAATATGTTAAATCTTCAATACCGACTTATTTTCTCTTTGTTTTTGTAACTATGAATTAGGTATACACTGACTATTCAATGTTTATTTGAATGTGTAAATGCTGAGCCTTCTTCTAGGTGCATAAATGAGCGACAGGCAGTTTTAAATGCTGGCCATATATTTTTGCATGGTACCTATATAGGAAATAAGTGACACTTTCATAAAAGTGCAATGAAAACAAAAAATAGAATAACATAACCTCTTCCATAATATCTCTGATTATTTTTTTCACTTGTCAAAATCTGACATTTTGGTGGTTTTAACCAATAGCAATACATTATTCTAGCCAATCATTCGGTATTATACTGATAATTATGCTTCCTCATCGATAAAACCTTGTTTACATCGAAACGTCAAAATTTTACTTTGAATTTGTCATTATTGACAACTAAAAGCGCTTTCAAAAATCCTTTTAAATTGTTGAAAAAAATAATCTTCCCAAATACAACTCGCTCTTCAAATTTTATCACATAATTTTTTATTTTCATCACTCAAACTTGTTTATTTGAGGCAAAAACATTCAAACAAACCGAATTTAGATAAAATCACTCCTCCTAACGGAGTCGTGATTTTATCAAATCGGTTTGTTTTCATATTTTTGCCAAATAAACAAGTTTTCGTGGAAAAGAAAAAATTATCGATAAAATTTGAAGCACTCGTGGTATTACCTTTGATTATATAAGAATATAACCTCAGAAATGATGACAGTTGAGTTGAATAGAAAAACACAGTTTTAAGCTTGTCACTGACACAAAATTAAACAAATAAAGTACGAATTCACGGTAATTACATGGTAATTACGTTGACTTGCAAATAATACAAAAACAATGCAAAACGAATTGCTTTACTCGTTGTGACATTTAAAATTTTTCCGCCAGAAGTCTCATTGAATTCTACTCTGCCCAATATTTTTTGGAAATGGCCTCTTCCCATCAATTTGTCTTGGATGTTATAAAGGACGTTATTTTTTTTTCGAGTAGTTTTATTTGGTCATAACTTTTTTGATGTCCGACTTTTCCCATTATTACCAGTATGAACGAATTCAATATTTTTGGTGTTGCATAGTATAAAAAAATTATTGTAGCCCCTGTATAAATGATAGTTGTTCATGTCTATTAAAAATTTTCAAAAGAATTGAATTAATAACATGTTAGAGATAAACTTATTTTTAACTTTATGTTTTTCGTGTTAAAAAATGCTTTATGATTGTTATCATAACAAAATTATTGCAAACAATTTTGTTATGCAAATTACACCATTTTTTTGCAGTTTTTTATTAACGAGCATTAACAAATTATAGCCTGTCGTGATACATAAACTCGAAAATTAAACGAATACGATTTAACCGAATAATTATTTAATTACCACGGTATAACTTTCAGGTATTTATTAGAAAAATCCTTGGAAAATATTAACGCAGAACCGTACACGAATATTTTAATTCTGTTATAAATGGAAATCAAAATACTTAGACAAAAACAACACCCTGTAAAATGTCCTATCGTGGTTTACGCTTATAAAACAAGAGGAATTTTTCAATTTTCGTTCATGTTGTTGTCTCGACAAGAAATCTTATGAACCCTGTTCCAAAATGAACTAAAACCGCCAAAAATATCCGTTCTTGAAGTGTTCCAATAAAAATGTCGACAATATTTGGCTCAAATGTACCAACTTATTTCAGAATTGGTTCCAAAATATTCAAAAATGAATTTGTTTTCGTGGAGAATATTTTTAAAAACACTAATTTGTTGGTAACATTAGTTTTTTTTAAAATCGCCATATAAAAATCATTTGAAAAATTAAAAATCTATGGACTTAATCAGGTCCTGAGTGATGCTAGTAGACGAATCCTTGGGATTTTAAACAATACCGCTCACACGCCCGTCAAAACAAAGGACCTTTTTTATAAATTTCAAATTGTCAGAGGTCAGGCATTTTTTCAGTAGCGGGTGTTTCGTTTCTTTCTCACAATAATAATAATAGATTCGACCTTGATAATAGTTAATCTTCTGGAATTTTGTTATAATTAGTTTAGTCAAAAGTTATCGATATCACGTTACATCAGTCGATTGTTGTAGGATGTGGTGAGACGTTAAATGTTTTTTAAAAAAAAAACAGCATACCGACGACATGCTGATTAAAAGCTAAATTATTACCCAGTTAATAAAAAATTATACAGGGTAGTCCTTCAGTATTTGTATAATATAAAGGTACACTTGCTTCCATTAAATGTTGATAATATCTGTATTTGTAATCTGTAGAGTAGGGAGGGTGAGTGTAGGCTCACAGTGATCCATTGTACATCCTATTGAGGAGTTGTCCTCCTAAGTCATCTCCCATGTGGTGGAAAAACATTAAGATTCAAACAATTTGTATGTTTGTAATTTGGAGAATTATTATAAAATTCCCACATGAAAATCGGGTCAGCCTGAAACTCAGAAGGAAGTAAATAATAGGAAGTTGAGTAATAAAAAGGGATGTAAGTGAAGTGTGGTAAGTGTTACGTAAGGGTCAAACGTAACATCTTTAAAATACCTGCTCGGTGGTTAAACTCAAGGGGTGGTCTTTCGAACCCTTCAGTCGATTTCGGACATGATTTAAAGTTTGTTAAAAAGTGTTACCTAAGGCCTTAAATTACAATTAAAACGGTCACTTGACCAGGCCTACAAAATTTGTACTTTTATATCTGTTGTTATTTTCAGCCTTAGGGGTGGAGTGTCCCGTTTTATATTATGTATATCGAAATGATTTTATTATAATGTTATACTAAATTTATTTTAATAGGAGGGTCGTTTTTCTTTTCGTGACCTAAACGGTTAATCGTTTTTGTATTAATTTACGTCAAGAAAGTTTGTATCTTTTTTTTTGAATTTAAATTCAATAACGGACGTTTTAGTCACAATTATCTAGCGCCAGGCTTTCATTTTATTAAAAATAATCAATTTTATCATCTATTGAAAAATAACGCCAAACTAGAATTTCCCTAGCAGAGGAGCTAATCAAAAATTTATCCTAAAAAGTTATGAAAAAAATGTTTAACTTTCAGTCTGGCATATAAATGGCTTTAACGCAATAAAAAACTACTTACAATAAGTTTATTTTGCTAATAATAAATTTAGGCGAATATTTATAAACACACCGTATACAGAGGTAATGCTCTTCAAGTCTAGACAACATACAGTGTGAAATATATAAATGGGGGGTCGCTTAGACACGTTGGTTTGTATTTCCAATTAAAAAAAAAAACTATATAGGGTGTGTCATGTGTCGGTGGCCAATACCAACTTACTTATTTTTTGTATTATTTAGAAAATTCTAGACTTAATTCATATTGTACATCCCATACCTATCTTTAAATGTTTCGATAATATTAACCTTGAGATTACCAGGTGTTCCGTCCCGCAGTAGGTATGATTACTTAACTGATTTGTCGGGTAGGTCGGCTTAATTTGATTACCACAACGACACCCCGCGAAGTGCCAATTACCCACTTAAAATGCGTCCCATAAAACCACGAAATTAATAAAATCAATTAAATAAATTTACGATTATACTTTCGAAAATGATATTCTTTCGAGAGGCGCGCGTTGATCAACATAACTCAAAAACAAAAGAAACTCGGTTAATTAAATTTCTTTGTTTGATAGTTAATTTAAATTCGGTTAGAAACCGGCTCATTCTATTCACCTCTTTTATTCTTTACTGAATTAAAATTGCATCTTTTCAACTCTAGATTCATTTATGGTTTTTTTTCTTTTTTATTTTTACTTGAGGGTGAAATATAATAAAAAACACGTCATGGGCATAGCGCTTATAAATTGTATTTTAATAGCAAGTTAATTAATTCAACAGTTAACCATTTAAGCTTGACGTTTTGGACAGCGTATACAGGGTAGCGAGAAAGTCATTTTCTTTGGAAAGAATGAACATAAGATTATCAAATTTTAGGTATTGTATTCTTCGTTTTTTAAAGGTACTGCCATAGTTATGTGACATCAGAGCTCAATGTACTGTCCAAATCTTGAATTTTTTTAAATGGCAACGTAGGTCAGAAAAGCTTATCACTTAATTTGTTAATTTTTATTATTTATTACTTGTAGAAATTTGCCAATTTCACTCTATTTAAATTTGATTCAAAATAAAAATTTCGGATGAAACTGATTTACATAAAAATTTAAGCAAATTTACCCTTTTTTCCCTCCCACGTTGAACGCTTGTGATAGGAATAAAAAACGTGGATTATAGTAAACAATTTATTACGGCAGGCAAATTATATTAGGTGTACACAATATCACGTTTAGAAATTTTTAGACACCATGTATATCAATCCTACTGAGAATTCAATTTTTCATTTTTCCAATTTAATTTTATTTATATGTAATTGCACGCCAATGGCTTATTGGTATAAATAAAATGCCTCATATATACAGAGTGTTTTCAAATGACACTTACAACGTTTGGATGTAGATACCTCTCGTAAAATTGGACAAAATGATGTAAGGATTGGGGTCCAGATCATTTACTTTTCGAAATACAGGGTGTTGACGTATTGAAAAATTGAATGTTAATTCGATAACTTTAAAATGGATGAATAAATCAATTTTACATTTGGCAGTTTGTTTTTAAATGTAAAAAAGCATATTTTAATCAAAAACATTTGTCAATTCTTGATCCAGTGGCGTACATTTGGAAAAAATATGTCACTTTTCTCCTCCCATTCTCCACGCCACTGGCATTTGTAGCTATTTTCAGTTAATTTTATATTCCTTAATGTTTTTCACGTGAAAAACATATAACCTTTACATATCAGAAAATGTGTAGTTTTCAAGATAATGAATATTTTCATGAAGTTTGCAATCTAAATTTTTAGTAATAAAATGTAAAAAATATTTTTTCGTATTTTTTTAATAATTTTCAAACTACTAATGGTTAAAATATGTATCAGAAACTAATTTGTGAAGCAGCAATGAATCTTAAACATTGTGAGAAGTCTCTCAAAAATATTTGTCCATACTTGTGCTTTTATTATTGAAAATGATGTTGCACACTTCATGAAAACATTAAATATCTTGAAAACTTCTAATTTTTTTATATATAAAGGTTACGTGTTTTTTACGTGAAAAACATTAAGGAATACAAATTTAATTGAAAATAGCCACAAATGCCAGTGGTGTGGAAAA
This sequence comes from Galerucella nymphaeae, assembly GCA_963978555.1. Classification (NCBI taxonomy): domain Eukaryota; kingdom Metazoa; phylum Arthropoda; class Insecta; order Coleoptera; family Chrysomelidae; genus Galerucella; species Galerucella nymphaeae. The sequence continues at coordinate 20,848,768 of OZ021706.1, forward strand.
TGGGAGGAGAGAAATGACATATTTTACACCACTGGATCAAGAATTGACAAATGTTTTTTTATCAAAATATGCCTTTTTACATTTAAAAACAACCTGCGAAATGTCAAATCAATTTATTCATCCATTTTAAAATTATCAAATAAAAACATTTAAATTTGTATAACTTCAACACCCCGTATTTCTAAAAGTAAATTAGCTGGACCCCTCAATCCTTACATCATTTTGTCCAATTTTACGAGAAGTGTCTACATGGAAACGTTATAAGTGTCATTTGAAACACCCTGTATATAATTTTTTTTAAATTTCCAAAAATTCCCTCTTTATTTATTTTCGCAATGTCACTGCATTATTTTTTCAGATGACCCCTTTTTCAATTTTTTTATAAAATTATTAACAAGAAACTTTCTCATCTATCATATTTGATAGTTCAATTATCTACAAACTTTAAGGTTATTGTATTGACACATTTTTATAAAAATATCAATCTTATCCTATTAACGCATATCTATACAATATATGGCACTTATAATAAAAATATCTATAATTTTAACACGACATTGGTCCATGTAACAATTTGTTTTTAAAAGTATATTCCCTATAATATTTCCCACCCACAATATATTTCAAAAACAAAAGCTGCTAGATAATATTATTGTCTTCACAACGATATCTAATTTATTTTCCTTACAAACCAATAAACAATAAATAATATTTCATACGTATCAAAACGTTTGTACTATTTAACATAAATAATCCTTCATAACAATAAGCCAGAACTATTTCTCCAATTTAAGCAGTATGTCTTTAAAACTCTTCCCTTTCGTCTCTGGCACGACAAATATAACAAAAACAATAGATACTATAGAAGAAACAGCGAAAATGACAAACACCCCTGTCATTTGAACAGCTTCTTCGAGCATAGGAAAACATAAAGTAACTATAGAAGACAGCGATAGACAAACACAGGTAGATATACTAGCAGCCAATGATTTAATATTACTTTCGAACAACTCCCCGCAAATTGTAAGAGGCAGCGTACCGAAACCGAAGTTGTACGATACGAAAAATGTAATAAGACTCACCAGAGGTATCCAAAATATCGAATCGGTATTGTAACCGTTTTGATTAAAGAAGAAAAATAATCCTATAGCTACCAATGATATAGTACAACCAATATTAGACGATAACAAGAGTATTTTTCTACCTAGTTTGTCTACTAAAATAGTTGCTAGTATGTTTGAAATTATTTGTACGACCCCTATGACTATGGAAGCCGTGTTGGATGGTATGCTGGTGTTGGTTGCTTCGAAGATGCTTTGCATGTAAGCCAAAACCGCCGCGAAACCTAACAATTGCTGGAAAGCTAACAAACCACTCGTTATGGTTAAACCTCTCCTAGCAGCTTTCGTCGCATATATATCCCTCCAATCAGTTGTCTTTGCTTTGTTCTCGTTAACAAATTCTATCAAATAAGCCAGTTCTTTCTGTACTTCCCCGGGGCTTCTTATTTTCCTCAAACAGTCCTCCGCTTCTTTTTGTAAATTATTAGATAGAAAATGATAGGGACTTTCGGGAATAAAAGGGATAAATATCAAGTAGAATATTGAGATGGGTATTAGTTGAAGAAAAGCAAATACTTTTATGGAAACAAAAGGTCCAACGGCGTATACGAATAAATATCCCAAAGAACCCATTATTCCCATTATACATCCGAGCACTCCTCGATTGGAATCTTCTGAAATTTCAGCTACATAACTTGGTAGTACCGCCAAAGTACAACCACAACTTAAACCGAGTAAAAATCTCGCTATGTACAGTACTATAACTGACTTTGCGAAAGCTATGGCTATGTAACAAGCGAAGAACGGTACGCTGAACATTATTAATGTTTTTTTTCTTCCCAATTTGTCTGCTACCAATCCAGCGATGATGGTACCGAAAACACTGGCAATTGATGGTAACGAAGCTATCCAGGATTCCTGGAATGTAGTAATTGGTTCAACGAACGGGTTTATACTGGGATCGGTGCTCTTCAGTTTCGGTAGGGAAGGGGACGACCATGACATTGCTATGCCAGTGGTGAACGTCAATATGTTTACTGTAACAAGAATAAATAGATTAGTAGATTAGATTAGAATTTGAGCGGTTTTATGTCTCATCCCACTCCGACCTTTGCAGACCTATATCCTATATTTAAAGATCAGCCTGGATACCACTCCTTTTTGTCCACATGTTTTCTTATCCGAATAGGTAGGTAGAAATGCACCATTGAGTATGTGCTCTGCGGTTTCATATTCTTCCTGGCAGAATCTACATGGGCTGTTATGTGTTTCGGGTTGACTTGTTTCTCAATTTACTAAGTTTCCTTCATGAAACTTCCTATTTTAATTGGACATTTGGTTATTTTTTAACTTACCGCAAAAGGCAGCCGAGTGCAGAAATATACTCGTCTTTTCTGGCATCTTCATTTGAAAACTGAAAACAATATATCCAAAAAATTACTCAACATAAAATACAAAATACTGGATAATTTCTTATTCAACATTAGCAAGTGGCATTTGAAAAAAAATTCATTACCTTGTTGATAGTGTTCCAGTTTTTACACAAATACTAATTCAATAAATATAAAAATTTGCCTTAAATATCGAATAGTTTTTTGATAGAATCTCATCTAAATTTTACCAGCACCGTATTAAAGATTTTCAAACGATTAAGTACCTATACTTATCTAATTTTATATCAAATTACTCACTTTGATCTTTATAACCATACCAGTATATTTGATTACACATTTAAATCAATTGTAATACACTATACTACAAAATTTATATTTCAAAATAATAATAATAATAAAAATCACTGGAATACATTCCTAATAAAATATTGTCTTATTCATAAATTTTGCAGTCTGAAACTTCAAAATATTCTTATTTTTTAGAATTATCAATTGGGCAAAAATTAAAAAAATAATTCTTGATAACGTCAGGTGAAACGCTACCGAAACGTTGAATAGAAAAAAATTGTTTGTTTAAAAACATGAAAATTTCTTAAATCTACCTCTGGTAAAACTGCGATTCAACCAATAAAATTAATTGAAAAGATTAGATTTGTATCTTACCCGAAAACAAGCATTTTCAATATTGTTAATTGTCACAAAATAATTAAACTTTTTTTTTCATTTAAAATACTTTCTGGTAAAAACATAAGCACTTTTACGACTGTTCGTAAGAAACTATCCAAAAAATTGTATCATATGCTCATATTTTCACAAATTCATAAAAATGTTTCACTGTACGCTATCGGTTGTTTGTAAACATTAACAGCGGAAGCAACATGGACTTTACAAAACACTTAATATGATAACATAGAATATCAACAGTGGAAACATATCTTTTAAGTAGAACAGTGTTTTCCAAACTGTATTGTATATACATATGTGTTTTTTCGGGCCTTTTTGTGCCCCTTTACTTCTACTTAGTTTCTGAGGAGAGTCTCTGAAACTAGTAGCTTCTTTAGTCCGATTTCCCGGAGGAATTTCAGGACATCTGCAGGCTTCAACTAAGGTAAATGTTCCTCTTCTATCCAGTAATCTCCCAGATAATGTGCTCAAGGATTCTGGAGTGCTGTGCAGTTGGAAAGAATGTGGATGGAGGTTTCTTCTTCCATATGCCACAGTATCTGCATTCTTCTTCCTCCACTATTTTGAGCTTTTTCAGGTGCCCATTCAGACGACAATGTCTTGTTAGGATCCCTGTTAAAACTCTTAGCGCAGTTTTACTTTGACTTATGCATTTCCAAACTGTGTAGGTCGTGTGCAAGAGCTTTTAGTTCCTACATTACCTAGTTTATAATAATTAAGTCATTTTATAGCTGATGATTATTTCTCGCATGCGATAAAAAATGTCACTGTTAGAGAAGAGCTTTATAGAAAGATTTTCCTATCCTCCAGATGTCACATAACTGACCCTGTATATCATTTTATCAATGATGTTTTTATTACTGTGACGCGCTTACTTAGATGCAATTTTTTATCACATGACCTTTATCTATTTATACACGTCAATGATCTGTTATTTGAATCAAACGACAAAAAATACTGGATTCATTTTCGTGAGTTTTTTTCTAAACAATTTTGTTGTAAAGTTATCAAAAGTTCCTGTGCCTGTACAATGTACAAGTGTAAATCTTGACGAATGTTTTGGTTATTCAAACAAGTACCTACGAATACAATGTGTAAAATCCAAGCGGACAAAATTTTTATATTGGTTACTACAACTACTATTAGCAGACAACATTCTTGTTAATTTAATCTAATAATATCATTAACATACATATAGTGACACTGTTAATCTATTAATGACATAGAAACATGTTTTCTTAGGTCCTGGTCCACTACCAACTCTGCAATTTTTATATTAGGGCCAAACGTGTTAATGAAATAAAACGCAACAGTTTTCATATTTTCTGTTTATTTTGTTATAATTAAAAAAAGTAAAGGATAAAATAACATTATTATATATATGTATGTGAATTATACACATTGTACAAAAATGGTTTGCTTAAAGAAAAAAACCCAACAGTAATAATAATAGAAGTAAAAACTCTGAAAACTGTCTACAACGCCGATTCATTTGTGCCCAGACAAGTAGGATTCAAAATATTTGGAACAATTTTTGAAATAACAATTACAAAATATTTCATAACAATTACAAAAAATTCATCAATGAGGATAGCTCTAGATAGCAAACAGATCCATATCATCATCCACCACTCCAAAATAATCCCGGATGGTTGTATCTTCAATAGTATAAGAGACACAAATTGTTTTTATAATTGTTTGTAAAGGTGGAGTTATAATTAGGGTTACGTAAAGTCAGATGGCACTCAAGGCAATCTCTAGCCAAACAATGACGTCCAGTCAAAGAATTGGAGACAGCCCAACGGAATAACCTCAAACTGACTGAATAGGATATAGGAGATATAATGGAAACTGAAAATCTAGCTATCCAAAAGATTGAATTTCAAAAATAGTTCCTATTCCGATAATTGCACGGAATTTCAATTGTTTCGTAATTAGCAATATATAAATATAAATTTCAAATAGGTATATAATATATATTCAACATACTTGTCTACATACGGTATAGGTATATAACTACAGTAACTACAAACCGTAAAATATTAGTACAAAACATACAAAAAATATATAATAATGGCATTGTAGAGATCAATAAAGTTTATATAAAAAAATTGTGAATTATATTACAGTTTATATGACGAAGTCCCAAATTTTTTACGTAAATAGTAAAAGGAACGTTCAAAGACTATATACATAAGAATTACATACAATAATCGGAGAATACAGATCCAGAATTTTTGCAAAAACAAACCCATCTCTTGGTCTACTTGTATTTACAAAACTACAAACTCAATAAGACAGGAAGGACTTCAAATTATATAATTAACATATCCTCACAACCACTTGCACATGAAATACTGAAACTAGTGAAAGTTGAAGACAAAAAGACCAGCCATGAATTGTAGATTTGCCAAATCGTTTTGCAACAGGTTAAAATTTCTAACACGCAAGATTCCAAAAGATTGAAACATTAAAATAATGTAATCATTAGTTAGAGACCAAAAATCTCATAAAGTAAAGATAAACGAATTATTAATGAAACATCCTATATAATTAGTGGTCATAAAATATCTAGTAGACAATCAAAAGTAGTCCTGGGAAACTACAACCTAGTGAGAACAAATAAATGCTAAGGAAGAGTAATGTGAGGACTGTTGTCATAGCAAGACACTACGTCCTGAGTGGACACATCAAGAAGCTCAAAATAGTGACACAAGAAAAATGTAGATAATGTAGAATGGAAAAAGAAACCTCCTTTCACATACTTGCAGAATGGAATGCATAGTAATGTAGAAACACAACACAAAGGATCTTTTAGGTTTCAGTGAATCTCACCCCAAAATACATACAAACATATTGAAATTTTAGTATCAGACAAAAAAAGTCTTACATTTTAATGTACCAAAAATCGGACTTGTTTTTGCTTTAACAACGATTAGGTTTGTTTAACTCCAATTTGTTTCAATATAAACATAAAATTAAGACATTAAAACAAAATATGAAATAAATAACTGACATCTTTAAACCCTGTAACTTTATAATCATCGTATAAATATTTTTTTCAACTAATTTAGGTAAAAATTGTTATAAAATTTATAAAACACACAAAATTTCGCTACATCTGTTGAAATTTTAACTAGGTTCCATCAAATACGTACACAAAAAAATTTGTACAATAAATATTAGATCAAATAATATACCCTTCAGTTATTTTTATTAATTTGGGGATGAAGAAAACCAGCATCCCAATAGATGGCATTTATTTATTGTCAAATTTTTTTGTACGAATTCAATACACAATTCGTAAGCACCATCAATGTTTGACATTTTCTTTATTCATAAATAATTTAACTACAATTTTTTGAATATATACAAAACGGATTACTCGCAATTTAGCGTGTCTAATTTTAAAAACTAAGTTAAGAAGTTCCTTGACGTTCACTCAAGAAAAAAATGGCACAATAAATTTAATTTAAATCACATCCCGGTGCAGACTTATGTATAGCTGGCAGTTTAAGTCATGTATAAAATACAAATCGGGGAAAAATAAACTCAAATGTTTCAATTTTGTTTTGTCACTAATCCTTGTAATTAATAAGAATTGTAAACTGAGCATAAGATATCATTATGTTCAAATTGGTTGATTTAATGGTAAAAATACTCGAATATTGGAAAAAGGGAAGAATATTGTACATATAACGAGGAAATAAAGAGAAGAGGATTATTCATGTAGTATTTCAATTTAGTCACAATATTGACCACAACCACACCTTGTATACAGGGTGCGGCAGATAAACGGTCAATTAGAAATATCTCGAGAACTAAAGGTATCTGAATTATGAAAATTGGCATGAAAGGGTTTTGGATAATGAGCTATTTAATTAAGAAGATTAAGGATACCGTTTTCATTCCATTTTTGACAACACCCTGTATAATAAAAAAGGTAACTTCACAGAGTAAACGATGGAGCGGTATGTAATAAATAAATCCTAGGAAATTCAAACTTACATTCAAATTATATTAGGGGGTATTGAATTCTATATGCATGAAAAAAAAGTGTAATTTTCAAATAAAAAACATTACAACTCAAAAACGGTTCAAAATAGGTATAGGAAATATCAACAAAAAATGTTCAGAATAACGTAAATATTTCTTAAATTGAAAAATATACAGGGTCTTCCATTGAAAATTACAAAGTTATGTGCAACTTCCGGTATAACCGGAAGTAGAATGGTGACGGCAATATTTCCATTAAATAGCTCATTATCTAAAACCCTTTCATGCCAATTTTCATAATTCAGATACCTTTAGTTCTCGAGATATTTCTAATTGACCGTTTATCTGCCGCACCCTGTATTATGTAAAGATATACATTTTTATATTGTATACTAACCTTAAATATCTCAGACATTCATTGTATATTTTGAAGCTTAAATAGATATACAAATATTTAAATATTGCTTTCAAAAATATTGAACTGTAAAAAGTATATTTTAACGTTTTTAATCATCAGAATCGTTAATAAATTATAATAAATTTCAAACATCAGGAATTATATGTCTGTACTACGTGAACCAGAACCAGAAGATATCACAAAGAGATACAAGAACATTGATATCGATTTTGGGAGTAAGAAGGTATTTTTACCAGTGTCTATACACCTTGAATAAAGGAATAAAGATACAAGATCATGAATATTTTAATGCTTAAGAATAAAATTCATAATGGAATGCAATATAAATATAACGTGAGTGGAAAATTCACGAATACAACAATGTATAAATGTATTTCAGAGACGTCAGGGTATATTCTGCCGTAAAGTGTAATTTTTAAAACAGAATAAAAAGCTAGATAGCGAGAAAGCCAAGCCACTGAAAATGTGGTATAAATGGATATATTTTAAAGCGTGAGGATGAAATTCGGAAAAAATAGTGGAATGTAATAATATAAAAGGGAGAGTGGCAGAAATTTTTCGGGATATACACGAGATATCACAACGTATGAATGTATTTTAAAAGTAACGCATCGTGTATTTAAGATTATAGGGTAATGTATATAAAATGTATTCAGATGATTAAAAATACCGATATTAAAAAAATATTATCATCGACACATTGACGGATAAAAGCAACGGCAACGTGAATTGTTACAAGTTTAAATAATTTAATAATTCAATAACCAATCGACTAATAACATCAGAGTTTATTGAATTACTACCATTCAGTCAAAAGCTCTCTCTCTCTATATTTTCCTATACACAGTCCATCGAATTAAGCGGTTATACAGAGTTACATACGGTCAATAGTATACAAGGACCTGATATGCCAAAACTTGAGATTATTCCATAGAATTATTACGATTATCTGGAAAATCGTTCACTATAAAAAATTGATAATTTTAAAGAAGAACCAATAGGTGCAAAGTTTCGAATAGATTTCTCATTTTCTAAAATCGATTTTCGACAAAAATTACAAACATCCAGTATCTCAAAGCGAACGATTTTGTCTACTCTTGGTGAAAAGAGAAGTTTCAAGAGCTTTCATTTTCGAGAAAATCTACTGTGGATTAAAAATCTTCCAACCTTTTGTCAAAATCAATCGAACCAAGCACCAAACACCTTCGACATATCCCAAATTTCAACCAACACAATAAAAGAAAACATATTTGAGATTATTTTCCACGATTCGTATTAACACACGCAGCATCAGTAAGTCTTTGGGGTACTTAAATGCGTCGTTTCACTACGTTTCGGTGGGGGCGGAGGAGGTCTTTTAGATTTCATTGAATCCACCGATGAAACTGACGATCTAGCATCGTTTCGAACATGTACCGGGCTAGTGGCGTATTCAACAACCGCATCAGGATTGTCTCGATAGATGTTCTCGTATACGTTGTTAGGACCGTAATGTTCTTGTACCCAGTTGGAGACGTTGTGTTCTTTATAGTCGGGTAGAAGAACCGGAGGATCTCGGAAACCTAAAACTTCGTGAGGCGTCGTTTCAGGTTCCAGTTTGCATTTTTGTGCTACCTGTAAGAAAAATAAATCAGAATTTTTCAAAACTTGGTAATATAGTTTACGAACCTGCCATTTTTTTCTCATAACTCTTTGCAAATCCTTTAAAAAATCCACCGGAGGTTCGACCAGCTTTTTCGGGCTAGTTAGCTTGGTCGTTTCGGCTCGCTTCGGCGGCGGAGGTTTTTTAGGCAGCGGTGGTAATTCCTGAGGCGGCAAATTAAAGCTAATCTTCTTACCAGTCTTTTTAGGGCTCAAAGGTTCTTGGAAATTAACTTTCCTTTGGATGCTAGGAGAGTTTTGGTAGGTATTTCCCGAAGATCCTGAACTATTACTAGACGCTATACTATTGGAAGAAATCTGTCTTGGTAGAGATGTTTGTCTAATAGAAGAACGAAGACTTGCAGTGTTATTAAAATTGTTGATGCTTGTCGGTCTATATTGAGGAGAACCGTATATAGATTGTTCTTGAATTCTTTGTGCGATGTTGAAATTCATAGGCGCGTGTCCTTGAACTGGAGTACTACAACCGCTACCTGCGTTGGACAAGGGAGGACTACAAATTGGAGTATTTAACCTGGAATGGGTCGGTGTTAAATCCGGAGACATTCCTTGAGTAGGAGTTCTTTCCGGGCTCATTATATTAACCGGAGTGACGTTACCGTTTCTTTTTCTTAACGTACCAGTATCTTCTCCAGGTGGAGGTGGCAGTGACATAAGTGACAGTTGACTTCCTGTCAATTCCCCACCGGTAATCGGCGGTAGATCGTTCGGATTCGGAGGAGGTGGAAGACTGTCGAGTGAGAGATTTGAATTGTATACTTCAGGAGGAGGTGGAGGAAGGGAATAGTTGGGAGATGTGTTTATGATTATATCGTCATTGTTTTCCGGTGGTGGAGGTAATGATGTTATAGAATCAGTCTGAAATAAAAATCTATTAGTACATAGTCCAAGATTTTAAAAAAAATTAACTCACCATACAAGAAGGTAGATTACTTGTAGGCGATGCAGAGTTTCTCAAGTACCCATTACCGGGAGAATAATCCGTTAAAGTACCGTTTCTTTCTGCGTATGGCGATACTCCGTTCCGTTCAGAAAACGGCGAAACTCTATCTCTTACAGGAGTACCGCATAGAGGCGTCGAATTTCCGCTACCTCTACTTCCCATCGATTCGACGGAACCTCTGGATTTATAAGAGTGCTGCCTTTTTAGCGTACCATTGCTGGACGAATCATCGGATTGATTAGATTTCCTTCTGTTATGACCCCGTGTTAAAGTACCAGAGTTGGTGTAAATTATTGGGCTCGAAGGTAATGGTGTTGCATCGGTTTCATCACGAGTTTCACCGACTTCCTTGAGTTGTCGCGTGATATTAGTTAGAGGAAGACTGGGTTTCATCGAAGGTTTCCGCTTTATTGTACCTAAAACATAAATGGAATATTTATTGTAAGTAAGGACAAAGCCAGGAACACATTCTTACCCATAGGAAATTCCGAATCGAAAGCGTTTTCGCAACTGGAAGGTGCACCGTCGGACATACATCCACTTGAGCTGGAACTGCTTGCTCTGCTGTGTCTTCCTGAACTCATGTCAGTCGATGTGGAATATGTTTCACTTTGGGTTCCATAGCCGGCTTCACTGCTTTGATATCTATAAAAATACATTAATTAATTAATAAATAATAGGTAGAGAATATATAAGAAGGAAAACCTACCCTTGTGTAGGTGTTGTAACGTTAGATGGAAAAGATTGGACTGCTATGGAACTAACAGAGCAGCTTCTAGCGTTGGCTAAAATATCCAAATCTTCTTGAGCAAGCTCGTCTATGAGACTTCTGTAGTTATCCATTAATTGTTTACCGAATTTCGCTATCCTCATACCAACCATCCACCTATCCAATGTACTTTCATCTTCGGCGCACAGGTATTTGATGTATTTAGTAGATTTTGGTTCTTGTAATCTAAACAAAAAAGAAATTTCATCAATTATACACAGTTTAATTTCAATGAACAACTTTTACCTTGGATGTTTAACAGCAAAACAAAAATCAGTTGGAGCCTTGTACTTTTTCTTCCATCCCAATCCATAATAAATGTGATTGTTGTCGAATGTGGCTAGACAGACTAGATCCTTGGCGGATTTAGCTTTTTCTTTGGGGTAATAATATAAACCCGAAGCTCTCAAAACAAAGTGGTGCTTTTTCCAACCTTTTTTGGAATCTGCTTTAAGATAGAGCGGTCCTTCGACTTCTGGAGGATTGTTTGAAGAAAAATATTCTTCTAAAAGCATATTCCTGAAGTGTTCATCGATATCTTGATCTTCTCTTTTATCTGTGGACGATAGGAGAAACCTTTCGGGTTGGAAAAATAGTTTGATTTTGTCTTCTCTTTCCACGAAGTAGATTTTGTTTTTTGAATCGCGAGTCCAAAGAAGAAGATTGTCTACTAGAAGTTCGTGGTCTTCGTAGAACCTCTCTGAAAGAAAAAAATAGATTTTTATATGAAGAAATATATTATTTTCAACTTTGTTACTTACCCATGTATAAATCTGGTAAATGTTCGACTATTGCCCACTTTGGTTCCATCTGGACATGGTTTTTGTCAGCCAATAACCTCGTTACGTAGGAGCATACCATTTTTTCGTCCACCAGTAAGGATTTCGCTGATCCATCTGTGGTGAAAACTTTCAAAAATAGTTTTTGAATGTTTGCTTCTTTGATCTTTTCCATGGCCATTTTAATTTTTTCTGCTTTGAGTTTTGAAGCATCATCCTGCATGACAAATAAATATATTTAGAGCAAAAACTATGAATATTATTACTATTCTTACCTGTTGGATATTTTGTAGCCTCAAAGTTTGAGGTTTCGCCCCACTACCTCCGCTGCTAGCCGACGATTCGCTGGACAACATCGACACGGTATCACTAAAAGCGGAATCATTGTCTGGAGATTCGGTTCTTCCGGAATCATTCTTAATTATCATATTATCTTCGGTATCAATTTTCACTCTGGAAGCTTCTGATAATGACCTATTGTGCGTGCGAATTTCAAATTGTGTTTGAGCATCTGAAACAGAAAAATTATACTCAAAACAAGTCATAAATCATTAACCAAACTTTATTTCCGTTTGTTTGGTAAGCAGGCATAATATTTTTGCAAGTTTATTTCTATTCGTACCAAGTATCCAGATTGGAGATGATATGAAACGGTATTAAATACTAACCTGACTGTAATTTATCTCTGGCTTGTCCAATTTCTCTTTCGCAAACTGTTTCGAGGGCGCATAGTTCTCCTAGGATAGCGTCTAGGTCTACATCTTGGGAGTCTTCAAGGTTAGCCATGGAAAACCTGTAGCTGTCTATCCTAGGAGCGGTAATTTCGGAATTTAGTGGCCGCAAGTGAGCTGTGGAGTTGGTGGGATCTAACCCCTGAAACAAAACAGAATACGTTGTTAGTTTTTCAATTTTTCTAAATACAAATAACATTTAGATTGGGATTTTGATTATATCGGATATTGCAATCTTTCCATGCCCCAGTTCTATTGTTTTCTTTTGTTATTCATGGATTTTCTACACATCCACTGCTATTTGGGTCATGCTCTGGGGTTTTACTAAAAGATACTCTCCTGGAGTAGAAAGAATTATAAATATTTCGATTTTTATCAAATAAATAACGTTTTTAACAAAAATTTACTTATTATACGCAATATAACTTCATAAACACTCTGTATACAAAATTGTTACATGATTTATTGATAATATTCCGAATTGTTTTGAAAGACATAACAACGACTAAAACAAAGCATTAGAGCGTTGATAATCTTTTGAAAACTTTTTTAAAAAATGTCATTTATTTTTCTAGTGACAAGTTGACGATTTCGTGGCGACTTTCAGGCGACGTCTAACGAAAAAAATCAACAACAATTCATTATAATCGGTGAGTTCCAACATCTTTTAGTTCAATGTACTTTGTATTGTCATTTACATGTATACGTTCACATATTATCATCGTTTTACTCCTAATGAACACTTACATCATTACCAAGTATATGTTTTTTTTTTCGCTGGGTTAAGGTAGGCGATTGAAAGACAGTGGTGACACGTAAAAAGGGTTCTATTTGTGACCAAAAATTACACACTGTTGGAAAAATAATTACAATTTTCAATTTAATTAAAATTCATTAAAATTATTTATACAGGGTGTTCGCTTGTAGATTCCTCTCGTAAAATTGGACAAAATGGTATAAGGATTGAGGGGTTCAGCACACTTACTTTTCGAAAGGTGTTGAAGTTTTGGAAAATTAAATGGATGAATAAATTGACAGGTTGTTTTTAAATGTAAAAGGGCATACTATGATGGGAAAATATTTTTTTTAATTTCAAGTCAAGTGGTGTAGATTTGGAAGAATATGTTACCTTTCTCCTCCCATTTTTTACGCCACTGACATTCAAAGCAATTTTCATTCATGCAAACGTTGTAAGTGTCATTTGAAGACACCCTGTATATTTTCCGATTTCCAAATTAGAGGGTTAATCATTTTTCACTTGAATGCATAAAATATACACTCCATAAATAACGGTCCTTACTTAAATTTTTTATTCAAGCCGTATCAAAGGAATAATATTTTCCAGCTTTTATATTTCTCGACGACGACTATTTTTCATGTTTACATTACCATCTAGTATATTATTCAAACTGTATTTTTACCTGCTACGAAACAGACAAAATTCAAAGATAATAAACGACTTAATTAGGATTCCGAGTATCTCTCGAAATATTCCAAGTACAAAGAGACTCTTTAGTTTATTGGAAGATTCAGTTAATGATGCTAGCAAATTAATTAGTTTTAATGTATTCGATGAAATATGATCGTAGATATTAGTTTCTAATTGTTGAGTCAGGTGGCTTTAAAAATAACTCAATTTTTAAGGTTTCTTAGAAAATTTTCCCACTATCATTAGGTCTCTTTTGAAGAAATGGATTGGTTAAGTGTAACAGTAGATGTTCATACAGATAGTATGTTCATACTTGATTTGAAGTGACTAAGCAGATTGATTCAAAAATAATTGAAATTTTTTTTCGAAATATTCATAACATAACGAATTGTCCTTTTTTGTAAAAATGTTGAGGTAATTCATATAAATATATGCGATATTTAATCGAATATACCTTCTGGAAAAAAAGGATCCAGGAAAAGTTGAACACTAAATGTTTGAATAGGAAGAAGGAATTCTGACTGCACATAACTACAGAATTCTAGGGTGACTGCTGGATAGATTAGAAGAGAAAGATTTTTCTAAAATAAAGCGTGCGTATATCCTAAAAGTCATTCAAGAAATAGGACTAAATGCAGATGCTGGTCTCTGATACGTTCTACTCAAGAACTGAGAGATCTTTTAGCTTTCATTAATTATCTACTTAAAATAATATTCAATTCTAAAGAAAAAAGTAATTGTGGTATAAATTACAACAATTATTAATAAATTTTCAAGATTATGTAACACAAAACGTTATCAATTGCGTCAAAACATTCTGTGGTTTCACTCAATACGCAACATTTCCTAAATATAACTAATAAATTCGAAATTTAATTTTTCACGTGTATATATTCAATTGGGAAAACATACAAACGAATTTAAAAATTTTCATTTCATACCTAAATGGTTTTCATGTTGTATATTAAAAGCTAGCCAGTAAAATCCTGCGAAAACGGATTCGTCCTTGACACATATTCGAATGCCGTGTCGTGTTTGTCATATTCGTAATAATCGTAACGATGGACGTCAAGTGGGCGTAGTACATATTTTATGAGGAATAATCACTTCTGTTGGCTGGTATGTATAATATGTTTACATTGAAATTTGAAACGCATTTTGAAATATGTGTAGTAAACAGAATAGAAAAAGTTCACCTGTTATATAATTTTTGTACATCTGCATCTGATAATACCTTCAAGCCATCAAGTTCTAAAAATAGCGCCCCTAAACCCTCTGTTCAGTGTTCAACTTAAAAATGGAAAATTTTCATTTTGACTGTAAACTCCTTTCCAAGATAAAATTCACGCCAGGAAGTCCTTAATCCCATAACAATAGGTCAGTGTATATTTAGTATTTAAAATTTACGGGCTACGGATCTGTTATTGTTTACTGTACAATAATAGATTTATTATCAAGTTTCTAAGACCAAATACCGAGTAAACGAAATATTGTGGAATATACTTTACATTTTACCAAACCGAATTATGTTGGTATAAGTAATAATAAGTGAGTAGAGATAAACCATCGATTAGAAAGTTCTCAAGAGTAAAAATACATTTGGAGGGATCTAAAAGAGTGAAATATGACCAATTTTTTACTTCTCCTGGTAATGTTACAGATTATTTATTAAATTTGTACTAATTTTGAAAACAACTTACCTAACCTAACCAAAACGTATTTAAAAACAATTCACAACTTAATATACTGTTAAAAATTTATAAATATTGCATGTATCTAAAATAATTATCAAAATTTACCTTATTTCCGAATTTCCACCCCTTAAACATCCTCCCACATAGTTACTATGTTACTACCTTAACGTTGGTACTATTTAACGACCGCGTGTTGATACCGGAGATATCCGATGAACACTTTCAAGGTCAAACTACAGTTCACTTCCATATTTACGGAAATACTACAACAAGATCAATTATTTTCCGGACGAAACGTGTGAAAAACAAGAGAAAATCGAATCAGAATGGACAATATCAGCGCGATCGGCAAAACGGCATGGACGGATAACACACTAACGACGAGATCCTTCCGTGTGTGACGTCACTCTGCCAGGGATCGTTCGCAAGTCCTTTATTCTAGAGAAGGACCGTTCTCGTTGACGACAGTTTTTTTGGAACTGTGAACCAATTCAAATATAGAATTTTCCTTCTATAATTGGAAAGAATATTCCTTTAGGAGTGTTACGAACTACATTTTTTAATACCGGCATATTCACTAATCTGCAATCCGCACAAACTATTAACTTTGTTGTTTCCTCGACTGCAAAATGTTACTTGTTTATTTACAACTGAATTTAAAAATCGTCAACTTTGTGTCTTCCCTCAGACTCCTATCATTTAGGGATTTTAAGGTGATGATTTCATTTGAAGTATTTTATGATATTTAAGTGATCTTTTCATACGCACCTCTAACAGTTATAGGAATTATTCGTACAGTTCCGTGGACGATCGGATGCTGGGGGGTGTAAAAAATGGAATATGCAGGAATTGTTTAAGCTGTTCAGGGGTTAATTATAGGTTAGGGGTGTTATGGAAGAGTTTTTATACTTGGTTGGAGGGTGTTAAAAAGACCATTTGGAATGGTTATTATTATTAATGATTGATGGATACTAGAAAATGTCATGAATAAATATTGATTACAAACGCGAGAGTATTATTGAAATTAAATGATGTTTTTGTCAAAGACTAAGATCATTTGATTATGAAGGCAAGTTTCTTTATATTTTCCTCCTTACCCATCAAAATGAAAATAGTAGAAGAGAAACTTTTATGGAACCATATAAAATAAAAGGATTTTTATTGTGGCTACTCTACAAATGATTGAAATCCTTCCCATAATTTTTTATTAAATTGAACATTTTTAACCCTTAATCGTGACTTTACTTCCTGGTAATTGTCTTACAAGTTAGCCGATGGATCTGATAAATACCGAAACGGAATATAAACAAGATTTTTTGCGATGATAACGTCGGTGGATTTAGGTCGATGGGGTCAGTTAATGTAACCTTAGTCTAAGCACCAGTACCGGATCTGCTGATAAGTCAACAGAAAATTAAATTAGATTATTATACATAATGTCCAGGTATAGATACACGATATTTTCCAACAACTATCAACAAATACCAAATGTCAAAATTAACGTTCATGTTTAGTTACAGTTTCAGACCGCTTCGAAAGCTTTGTTAATTTTCTTTTTTGGCAATGAAGCTAATACATGTTTTTCGAAATTATATTTTCAGTAACAGTTGAACATAAAAATCCGCTCGTCTCTAGCACATCTTTTTGTATCATTTGTCTAAGCTTCTGCTACTCTTTCTAGTCTATCGCGCCCATTCATTTGTGTCAGATAAATATGTTGATCGCCTTCCCCAAAACAGACGCAACTTATTTTTCTTTTACTTAATATAAAACATCATGTATCAGTTATTTACCCCATGTCTTGTTCCTTATACAAAATAAATCATTGAGGTCGGTCCGGCACTGTGACTTACTTACATTCGCTCTGCTCAGTAATAACTAATTGATTTGCTTTGCAGTAAACATTTACTATTATTCATTGCATATTATTTTCCTTTAGTACGTTTTCTACACGATTTAAATCGAAAACGCCAGAGTCGATTTGTATGTTAATCTTTGTGGTTATTCAATTTAACTTTTTGATATTAATAAAGCACTGTTGGATCCAATCAGCCTAGAGACATTTTTTTTTCAATTTTCAATTTAAAACTATGTATATTTATCATAATCGACTGGCGAAATAATAGAAAGTATCTTTAATTATGTAAATTTTGACAAATACAGAGGAAACTTTGGGAAATCTCACATGCTCTCTGTAAACTATGACGAATTTCTCAGTTGTTGTGTAAATTCTGGCAAATCTTTTAAATGGCATGCCTTTTTTTGCGATTCTCTTGAGCCCTCTGCAAATTGCAAGGAATCTCTTCAACGCTGTGTAAATTTCAAGGAATCTCGTGGAAGCTGTGTAAATTTCAAGTAATATCTTGGACACTGTGTAAATTCTGGAAAATCTCCTAGAGGGTATGAATTTTTTGCGATTCTCTGGAGCCCTCTGCAAATTTTAAGTAATCTCTGGAACGCCGTGTAAATTTCAAGTTATCTCTTGGATGATGTGTAAACTTTTGGCAAATTTTGTTCGCCACTAAGCCTAATTTTGGAGCCTCTCAGATGCTTTTAGTGCCAACAACTTTAGGTGACAGATCTGCCATTATATTATACAGCTTGATTATAGAGAACTTTCGCCCTTGAAATTCAACCATTTTAAAAACTGTAAAAGCCAATTAGTTTTCTGAAAATCCACTTTTCTAAAATATTTATTCTTCACCAAGGTATGAACTTTTCTCTTCTTGAAAGTTAGAAATAAGTAAAAATCTTGCCAGACTCAATTTTCAACAACCGAATCGAACGTAGAACTTTATTTTCTACATAAAATTTCATATTTGATATGAAATTTCATGCTACAATCGAAATCGATTTGAAGTACAAAAAGAAAATGCATACTTGGTCAATATAATAAGACCTTATTCTGTAATAAAATTCACCAGAAGAGGAGAGCATAGTATGGATGCATCTTACATTGAAACGATTTTATTAAAATTCGTAGAAGATATAGAGATTCATATTTTTCTAGGACGTAATAGCATTTTATATTATTTTTCCAATTGAATATATTTCAATATTTTATATAACCATTTTTTGAACCAGTCTGACCCTTTATTCATTTCGGAAAGTAAAGTCTTCATTCGGTACTAATAATCTCAGAAGAAAACATAAAAAAAGAACCAAAAACAAATTCACTACATTGAAAGCTGTGCGTCTACAATCCAATTGAGAGAAACGTAATAAAATAGTTTTCTCCTCTGTTCTTTTTTTAGAGGGTTATTTAAAGGATGCGACATTCTTTAGTGATTCGACTTTTTATAAAAAAGAAAGACCCACGTATTTTCGGAGCCCCAAACCCATTTAGTGGATTAGATAAATCTTATCAAACCAACAAGTTTCGATTAAAATTCTACACTCGATTTAAAGAGCTATTTATTTTTCAAATTCTATTTAGGTTGTGTCTAAAAAGTTAGAAATACATTTTCAGGATGTATGGAGTAAATTTTGTACATTTTCTCTTATTTAATGTTTTATTTTTCCAAATTTTCATTTCTCCTTTTGCTATTTTTCTCCGGGCTGTGTCGTTTCAACTATTTTTTATAATATCCTGACTTTCTAATTCCTATATAATTTCGTAGATCAACTACCCTGAAAAAGTAAAAATGTAGGAATAATTTTTGGAATGTTACATGAAAAATTTTTTAATCAATGTTGTAGATAACTATGACCTAGAGGTAATCATTTGATTACCTTTTTTTCTGCGCAAAATACCACAGACTGTTATAACGTGAGAGTCGTAAATTACAAGCAAAAAAAGCGGTTTTCGCTAATAGAAAAAGTAATTGGAAACACCTACACGAAGTATTTTTTTTCAACAGGTTTAAAAATATAGCATCATAATTTACAATGTTGCATCGCCACATATATTATACACTTATGGGTAGGTACCATATAATCTCTTGTAATTATTCGGAAATATTTACAACTTTTTTCAAGTATTAATGATAGTAATTACTGTTACTAAAACTAACACTTAAGAGATACATTCCATCTTTAATAATTTCTCGACGAAGTCAAAGCCCTTTCCATACAAATATATCTACCAATACCTCTCTATCTCTCTTTGTTACGTCTGTTATACATATGTGATAAACATCTCTCTTTCATTATTACTTCAATACAATCACGACTTTTGTGTTCTTTTAAAAACTAAAATCTGTAAAGTATAAAGATGTTAAATACACCCAACAAAAATATCTGTTATTTTATATTGTTACCGTGTCCATCTCTTAATCTATCTTGGAGGAGACGTGTTATTGACAACTGTTGAAATAAAAATAGCGTAGAGCATCTGGCAATGACCATTTACAACAATGAAGAACCGGAAACTTGTACCACTTATCCTGGGGAACATATACGAACATCCGGTGGATTGTTGAACGGGCGTGTGTTGGTTAATATTTTAATTTTCGACTGGAGCATCATTGATTTGATTTATTACTTTGTTCATACTTATAGTGAAGTGACTAAATGGACATATTTTTTGATTTTTTGTCTTTTCAAGTACCACTTTTGTCACTCTAAGAGTCTTTAACATAAACTAATGGTACTGCTGTCATTATTGTAGTCGATAACTGTCGTATTGGGATTTGCAAATGCAAAATCGACTTGTCGAACACGATAAGAAGACATTCCGCGTTTGTAGTTACCGTCTAACAACCTTAAACGCTCAGTTTGGCTCTAGTTAATTGTCAATCAAAACTTTCTTTGGCGGCTCTCAGGAGCGTAATTTCAGATTCCAACGAGATAGGGTCGTTTTCCAAAGACAAATGACGTGTTTAGTACTCGTTTACTATTACCTATGTAGCGAGTTTGAATAAAATTAGATTAAAGTTGGATTTACAAGACCACAAAGAGTGCTAACCATACAGTTGACAGTATAAACTTACAAAAATTGATCTAAACACGAGCAATTAGTGTTAAACTTACACCTAGTGGAAAATGGGGTGGAGAAGTTAACATTTAACAAATATATAATGTTCTATATAAAATTAATTTATGCTTTTAACCGATTTTTACGGTAAAATATATCGATAAAAATAAATAGCATAGTAAACGACTCGTGTTATCGAATTATTTTGCATTCCTGCGTTGTAATGTGAATGTCGACCCTGAAGTTGCACAATGGATGCGATTTGAATTCATTCAACTCTCGTGCTATTCTCGATGATATGCGCCAAACCGCTTTCATCATTTTGAATCTTCCTCTACGTGCTAATAAATCACATTCTGCCGTATCGGATGTATGTGGGGGAAAGCTGGTATAAAACAACCCACAAAAGAATTCGAGCAACCTAAAATGTTTTCTTAGATATTTGGCAGTAAAAATAAAATTGCAGTTTGTAACATGTTGGATAAGTTATACTCAGTTCGACTGTCAGTAGTGTCAAGTTGTCAGTTGTTGGACACAATATCAACTCCAACTGCTTTTCTATCCCTTTCGTGTGTCGCACGACACCTTTCGAAATTTAAAAAAACTGACTGGGATGTTGTCACGTGGAGGCGTGTATTTCATGAGGTGAAATAGAAATAAAAATTGACGGGTACGAGCGAGGCAATCTCTGGGTACGACAATGGATGTCAGTCCCCTGCGGGACAATATATTATTAACCCAAGGGCCAAGACAGATAATTTTTTATTCATAAAACTAAAAATGTACTTTTATCACTAAAAATTTTCATCTAACAATAAAAATCAATTTTATTGTGGTTTGTTGGTGTATACGTTGGGTTCATGATTTATAGTAGACTTTGACCAAAGAACCATAAAAGTACTTTTGTTTAGTTATAATTTATTACAAATTTCATAATATTGTAGAGGTAGGCAGAACAAAAATATAGATGATGTTTAATAAGAACTGTAGACTTTGTACTTAATTTTAAATGAATTTACAAATTACACAAACTACGTGGAATGTTGTTTAACGTAAAATAAGACGATTTTAATAGCTAATTTTCCAATTATTTAAAATCCGTGCAAATATCTGTATAAGACAACGGAAATATCGTTTAAAGTACTTAGTTTGTTTTATAACAGGGTATTCATAAGCGAAACATCTGTCACCCAATCATGGAAACCTATTAAATGTCCACTCAGTTTATTTTTTCATCCCTATTATTATCATTTCAATGATAATGTACAGCTAACAGTAAAGTTCTACGCCCACTATTTAGTTGGGTAAAGGTCACAATTTAGACATGAAGGCACCAGACCATGGCATCGTGTTGATTTCAAAAAAAAAATACCATTTCTTGGTAATAGGGCAATGTACCATGACAGCGTGGATGCTTGTGTTTCAACATTGTTGCCGGGTTTCTTAAGAGAGAATAAATGCAGAAAAAAATGTTTTCAATACTTTGAATAAATTTTTTGGGAATTTAAAAAGGAATCGTGATACCGTTTGTGGGCATCTTCATAGATTGAATTGCTCCAATCTTAGTCCACAAGATGTCCCGTTAAATCAAAGGGTTTCAAAGATTTAGTGCCCAAATTTTGAAAGCATAATTATAAGGAGAATTTCTCAAAAAATAAATAGTTTTCTTATTAGAAAATCAGATTTTTTCCAAAATATGACAACACAGGTGTCATTTAATGGTTCACGACTTTTGCTATTCAATGCAATTGAATTGTAATGGTGCAACACAAGAATCGTTTTTATTTTGATTGGATGTAAGTAATAGGTGCTCTTTTGTTAGAAGCCGTTTATCATTTATTTAATCTACTGATAATGTCCATGTCGCGTGGACGATAACAAAGAGATTCACGTTTTTATTCGATATATACAAGGATTGAGAGTTTTCAGAAAAGTCATTAACCTTCTAAGATTAAAAATAAATCGTACATCTTTCAAAAGAACAAAATCTACCCTTGAAATGTATCGTTCCAATATCCCCAAAAAATTAAGTGACATTCAAACTTCACCCTCATAATTCACCCTCGACAGTGCATTTCCGGGCGTCTGGTAAACGCGCCCCGACGATGATGAGTCATCTGAGCGTCGAAAGAAGAGATGCGTCATCATGTCTGATTCTGGTTGTCTGGGATATAGATTTACCCTTTTTTTCGATATGTCTAGTAAATTAATCATTTTTATGGTTTCTGTATAAAAATAGGGGAAATGGACAAGATACAGGATGAAATTAATTGAATATATATGGATTTAAAAAAGTATTATCAATTATTATCTATAGTTTAATGGAGATTTCATTTATCCCCCAAGTTTACTCTATTTTTAATATTAATAGCGACCTCGAAATATAGTATACAATGCTTTTACACAAAACTTGACACATGTGTAACACATGTATTTATTAAAAGGAGGATTTGATTGAGCTGGAAATTTCTATGAATCTTTTCTTAAAATCATTTGTAGGATACGTAATGTTTGGTTTAAGTCAATAAAAATCTTTAAAAAAGTAGAAATTTCTGGTGATTTTCAAATTCTAGTAACTTTTAATTTTCCAGCTTTAAATCTTTATCTATTTCTGCAACAAATTGTGTATTCCCAACCCAACTTTGTATGTCTTTCAACCCATCTTTTTGCAATTTGTTTCATCCTAGTCTTGACACTATTTTTTTCAAAATCTTTTCAAGCATCAATTTTATAACTTTACAATTTATATCATATTGACTGTTTAAAGCGGAATATGATTTGTTATTAAACATAATAAATAATTGGATCATTATACTATAAACTAACCGAAAAAAAAATGGAACGTTACGAAAACATTTCTGTATATAAAATAAGCATGAAGCAAGTATATCCGTATAATATTGTTTCAAGAAATTGAGTTCACATGTCCCACTGAGAAAATTAACTAAACATCGGCTCCTTCCTACGATATCTACAGCACTGAGTTACCAATTAAACTTCACTCTATTAGGGTCACTGAAAAAATGTTGCCCGCATGTCTGTCAAGGCGAATTATTTGTCTAATTTTCATTTTCCGCTGAACTGTATCCTTTGGAATTCGAAGTATATTTATACCGTGAAATACAAATATATACAGATTCCAATTTTTAATTCTTGAGAATTATTTTATAAATAAAGCTTTAAACTTGAATTTTATAATTCGATTACCAATAAAGCGTGTCTTCTAGGTTTTTTTTCAACTATAATTCATTAGTTAACAGCTGAAACGTCTCGTACAGCGATTTTGAAAGAGAGTGACGTTAACGTCCGACGTAGGGTTAACACAAAAAGACGTTACAATTCGGTCGAAGCTACGAAAGCTTTCCCAGTATAATATAGAACTTTCCAGTTTCGTACGTTTAATTTCCTTTTCATGTTACGGTGTTTGTCAGAGATTTGATAGATAATGGTCGCGTTCATCACAACATAGCGCTACCGTAGCGATCATTAATTTTCTGCTGAACGCGTGTTTTTTTGACTGATCAGATTGAGCGCTATGGTATCAGTCGCCATTTTTTTAATCAGAACTAAAATGCGCTACATGCTACCGATTGATGATGCATTAACTGTCATTTATGTCATAGGTTAAAAACATAATATTTTTGTTTGGAGATATTTTAGTTTGTATTTCAGTGAAAATGAATGAACAGATGGTGGTGACTTATGATTTTAATAATAGATTATAAAGTGTGTCAGGAAGTTCCACTCCGAGGGGTAAACTACTGAAGAAAATAGTGTACAAATTAGAGAAAATACATTGAAAATACAGAAAATAATCCTAAAAATACTAGTGTCATTAGAAAATATTCCTGAAAATACAAGGAAGATGCAGTGGAAAATACAGAAAATTACTGTTGAAACATTTCTTAATCATATGGTAATAGAAATAAAGATTTCCTCAAAGAAAATACTTGAACAATACCTGGAATATACAGGAAATAGTCTACAGAGACTACAGAGTTTTATTCAGTGGTTTACCCCTAGCTCCAAAGTGGTGTAAGCTTAATTTATCGCGATTAACTCCCATTTTTAAATGTTTAGAATACTTATTCCATAACTATTGACGTATATATGAAATAAAATTGAGTTGTTGTTGTATTCATTGGGATCCATTTTTTAAGAAATAGAAACTTATTTACGCACCAGGCTGATTTTTCGTTGTCGATGATTACTATGCTCACATTACTATGCTCACAAAACACTGATAATATCCATTATACTAAATTAAAATTAAAAATAAATAAATAATTGTCTTATATATCAAATAAAATTGGGTTGTTGTTGTTGTATTGATTGACATTTGTTGACATTTATACAGATAGTTTTATTAGCCCGTTCAGCAGAATTACGATCTGATGGATCACTCTAAACATCGCTACCTGATCAACTTTGTTGGGATGAACGCGACCAATGTATGTACCGAAAAGTTTGGAACTGGGTATCCAACACAATGTTTTATGAGCATTTTTAGGTTTCGTGACAATGGAAAATTATTTGACAAAATTTTTAATGGTTTGGAGTTCTAAAAAAGTTAGTCGAGAATAGTTTTTGCTTAGAGAACAATTCCGACAGGAAGATGAATGT
Source organism: Galerucella nymphaeae (assembly GCA_963978555.1). Lineage (NCBI taxonomy): Eukaryota > Metazoa > Arthropoda > Insecta > Coleoptera > Chrysomelidae > Galerucella > Galerucella nymphaeae. Next base: position 20,873,866 of record OZ021706.1, read on the forward strand.
AAATTGAAGTCTTCATAGAGTAAACTCCATGAAAAAGAAAATTTTCTAACGAAGTATACCAAGTTGAAGCAAGCACTGAGTTCTTGCGTGATCAGTTCTAAATTGGTAGGGAAAATTCACCATACTGTAGGTTCCAGGACACACTGGAATAGTAGGAAATTAAATAGAAGATAAATTAGAAAAGGGACTGAAACATCCTTTTGGAACAACATTTTGAAAACAATGTTATTTGTTACGTGCATCATTTATAACATATTTAATTCCAACAGATCCCATTTTAATTAAATTAATTCATTATCTATCTCTGACTGGACCCTTACTGAAATCCATATTAATTTCACGCGTATAAAAATATTAATTTAATTTCCTCAACCCGTTAAATACGATTATATTATCAACTATTTACTTTCGGACCCTCTCTTCAAAAAATATGATTCAAATTCAAAAAGGGTAACGCGCTATAAATCACATTTTAATAACGCTTCGGAATCTATTAGGCAGAAGAAAGGTTCCCTCTATCCTAATATAATATCTGAACGATATTCGCCTTCGCTTGAAATTCGTTCTTTGCACCCAACACTCCAGAAATTCGTGCCCTATCTTTATATACATCTTACAAACCACGTACCTCGTAAATCTACAGAAAAATCCCAACAGTGTATGTAGTAGATATTTATACAGAAAAAATAATCTCATCATTCTAGAAAACTACAATTTTCCTCCTATTGTTTACTATTTGCCTACTGTTATTAAACTAAGGTTACTTTTTTTAGCTAGCGTTGGATTTGCAGTGGAGATGTGTTGAAGAAACGAACGACTTGAAAAGGCGATTTTGAGGACAGATTTTGTCAATTTTCCAGTTCGATTTCCTTAGGTGACTCGAAGACTCCGAAGAGGCTATGAAAATTTCGTTGACCCCTTTTAAATGCTCACGAAAGGTATCTATGTAATTAAAACTTTAAATGTAATTAAATAGTTGTTGAATTGAATAACAAATAACCACAACTATATTTTCAATATATCTGCCCAGGAAGTTCTAGTTATAAGTAAATACGATTCTATTTTCAGTAGTTTAATACTTATAAATTTACCATTTGACTGTGTGCCTACAAATTTGTCTCCCTAGTCTACGCAACTGTCTCATTATTTAAAATATTTTCCCATAAAAGCGTCGAGCACCGACTTAAAACCATCTTTTTGTATTACTGTGAAATATTGAGTTCTAATAATAACAAACAAAGACAAAGAATGTTAAAACAACTGAGTATTAACAAACAATGTCGACGATATCGATAAATTAATTGAAAAACATGTACAGCAAAGTTAATAACAGTAAATATTCGTGATATCTATTTCAAAGAGAGAACATTTTAGTTTTTATTTATTTTTTATTAAAATTTATTAGAATGAAAAGTTTGTACATATCGGGTAGAAACAGTAAGTAGCTCAAATGTGGTTAGAATCCAAACAAAACAAAGGGATCAATAAAATCACAATATATCAACTAGTTTCGGTAAGATATTACCATCATCAGACTACAAAACATAGAAATATGATACACTTGAGTAGAATATATAGTGGCAGCAAGTTAGTATATTGTGATTTGACTTTTATTGAACCCTGTGTAACAGTAGTCTTGTTTTCAAAAATCTACTGGTTTAAAATTTAAAAATTTTTTTTTTGGTCTGGTTAATTTCTCAAGATGAAACTATTTTCAAAGGAATGCACGTAAAGATCAGGAAAATTCCTAAGTACACGATGTGTAAATGCACTTTTTATATCGTCAGAAAGCAAACACATGGTTAAGACATATTTAAATTTACTCTGGCGCCGTAACTCCAAAACCACAGACTGTTTTATACTCCATGAGCTTGACCTACAAATGTATATTCTTTCAAGATAAAAACTATTGCTTGATTCATATCTCGATTTTAATTTTTTAAACAGATGTATGACATTTATTTCGATGATTAAAAAAAAAGAGAAAAATGGTGCGCACATGTTAGAAAATCGTGTGGGTAAATGACTACATCGAAATTTAATTGTGTAATAAGAATAACTGGGTGGATATATTGACATTATTTTTCACGAACGAAAAAATGTTACGTTATGGTTTTGAAGGGTATAAACGACTCATAAAATGTTTTAAAAGCAAATAACAAACCGATATATAATTTTATTTGATAACTAAAGAGGTTAAGTAGTTTTCGGATTCGTTGTGTTATATCCATCCTTTCTTTTATATTGATATATGTATGTATGTATGTATGTATGATTGGGGTAACATTCACTGAGACCTAAAAGATCTATTGTGCCCCCTTACTTCTACTTAGTTCCTGAGGGGAGTCTCTGAAACTAGTAGCTCCTTTAGTCCTATTTCCCGGAGGAATTTTAGGATATCTGCAGGCTTCAACTTAGGTAAATGTTCCTCTTCTATCCAGTAATCTCCCAGATAATATATTGATATAACACCATAACGTAATTTGTATTGTAATGTGTTCATTAATTTTTAAGATACAAATCTCACATTTAAACCAAACGCAAGTAGTAAGTATAACTATACCTTTGGTGGAATTTTCAGGTCAGCGGCATGCAACAGAATTAAAATTTTGTGTAATCAGACTTTTGGATTAAATGTGTGCGAAATGTCAAATATCTTCAAACCAAAATATGTTTTATTATTTGATGTGTTTATCAACATAATATTTGGCATAAATGACAGTTGATGTAATCTCCGTTTTAAGTAAGAAGAACCCACTTGAAGTTGCAGTCATATACGCGAACTTGTTGTCGGTTATCGGCATGAAACATCGTTTGATGTTTGACGTTTGACACATGTAAACAAGTCCGATTTTAGCTACTGCGCAAGACAGTTGGCAAACTTCACGTGGCTTCTTCTTGGGTGAAACGGATTCTATCAGTTCATGGAAAATATATTGACAGTGGTTCTTGAAATACATTCACAATTCCAGCGGTTAAAAGGGTGTAGTATACATTAACGACCAAATTTACTTTAATCGACAGTTGTCGATCTATATTGATTTGGAAAACAGGATGTTACATTTAAAATCAAACCGCTTCTGATAATTTTGGGAATAACTATGAGTGGATGAACGTCAAAATACTTTCCATTTGTACGCCGTATTTTGTAATCCATACATAGAGTTTGTTCAACCATTCTTTGTCGTTACGTCATACATTGTCCGTCTTGATCTCATTCATCTGATGGATGAGACGGAATTTTTAACTTCATTAACGTATTTCTTAACCAATATCGACGTAAATTTTATTTGTTACTGTTGACAGTTCAGTCGTCATATTTTGTAAAGAATTCAACAATAAGTCGATTATTATGATTTTGAGGTTGTGTGAAATAATCATAAGACAAACGTAAAACAGAAGAATACGTCACAGATTATGACGTAACGGCAAAGGATGGCTGAACAAACTCTACCATCGATCGATGGTTTTACATACCTCCACGTGACGGTGCGATCTAGCGGTGCGTGTCAAATGTTGTGAAGTGAAAAATAGGTGACGAGACATTGTAATTAGTGTGACGCCATGTATATTTCAATCACTTTATAATAAACGCTTTCTTTCCAACTTGACGGTATGTAAAACCATTAATTGATACGTTATATATAATCTTTGTGAAATTAGTAGTATTTCTGTATTTTCTTTGAAATAAAAATTTCCCATTTTATTGTATTTTTATTCACATAACCGCTCGCACACGATGGAAAAAATCGGTGCATAAATTTGCTAACAACTTCTAAACTAGCAAGTTCGCTAAGTGTTCAGATAATTGGAATAAGTTTGGTACTTCGACAAACACAAAAGAGAAAAAAAAAATTTTCACGGAGAAAGTGGCGCCCCCTATCGGAGAAACGCTGAACTAAAAATGACAAGTGGCGCCCTCTAGCGGAGAAACGCTGAACTAAAATTGAAAAGTGGCGCCCCCTATCGGAGAAACGCTGAACTAAAAACGCCATCTAGCGGAGAAACGCTGAACTAAAAGCGCCCTCTATCGGAGAAACGCTGAACTAAAAATGACAAGTGGCGCCCTCTTGCGGAGAAACGCTGAACTAATAAACTTCACCGTTTCTCCGCTAGAGGGCGCTTTTAGTTCAGCGTTTCTCCGCTAGATGGCGTTTTTAGTTCAGCGTTTCTCCGATAGGGGGCGCCACTTTTCAATTTTAGTTCAGCGTTTTTCCGATAGGGGGCGCCACTTTTCAATTTTAGTTCAGCGTTTCTCCGCTAGAGGGCGCCACTTGTCATTTTTAGTTCAGCGTTTCTCCGATAGGGGGCGCCACTTGTCAATTTTAGTTCAGCGTTTCTCCGCTAGAGGGCGCTGTTGTACTGGGAATTCATCTATCGGAAAAACGGTGACCCAACTAATGAGTGAAATTAGAAAAATTAAACTCAACTCATTTATTGAACAGTTGAGTGCGGTGATTGATGAGGGACAATAAAACAAGGGTTTTCCTTTTGAATTTTTAATTCAAAAGAGATACAACGAAATTTATAAATGCAGTTTTGAATTATAATCCGCAGTTGTTATTCCTGCATAGGTACACGAATTAGGTTAGGTTTAGTAACCTAATTCGTGTATGCAGGTATGGAATCTGCTATAGAGTTAATTTTCTGAGTAGCATCTGTTGTTTGAAAGATGCGTTAAAACTCCGAAAACTACATTTATCGATATAACTATTTAATTACTTCATACAAAGAAAGAGTAAATTTTAGTAGTGTATTGAAATCAAGTAAAAAATGTTCCGTGCATATAAATACATTAAAGTACCGATAACAACTCGGTTCATTACCACACAAAGAACCTTTGTTATTCCTAAAATGGTAATCTTTATATTGATATTTTCGAAAGAGTCTTGCAACATGAATGACCGATACAGGACGACCCAAGAAAATAACAGATAATTAATTGTTAACATAAAAAAATTTACGAAATAATAGTGGTGGCACAAGTTTAGTTGAGCGGAAAATAGTTATTTTCTCCGATTGGTAGCAAATATTAATTTTGCTGACTGATATCCATCAGCAATGCCTAGGCAGCAAAGTGGTTACTTTGCTGCCTGTGATTATACATTTCCATAGCAACCATCCAAAATAAAGAGATTGTGGGAATTGTAATAATTTGCAAATACAATATTCTCATTATGAACAATCGGAGAAAAAATTATATGTTCAACTCGGCAGCAAAGTAGATTGACTGCCTTAGCTGAATTCCTAGCTTCGCTACGCTCGGCTATGAATTCAGCCTCGGCAGTTAATCTACTACTTTTCTGCCTAGTTAAACAAATAACTATTGTTTAACTAGGCAGTCAATCTACTTTGCTGCCGAGAACATATAATTTTTTCTCCGATCGTTCATAATGAGGATATTGTATTTGCAAATTATTACAACTCGGCGTGATTATTTTTTATAACTGTGTTTATGACAGCTGTCAAGCCAGAAAGGAATTTCACTAATCACTTGTTAATTTCCCTTTACGCAGGGAAATTTCCGAAGAAATTAGGTTATTGTCATAGCAACATGTCAAAATGCAGGCATCTAATTGGCTTAAATTAAATGGTATAAAATTTTCAGTGTAATTTTGATGACAGAATCGCTTAAAAAATAATCAGTAATATTTGTTATAAGAAAGTTTTCGCCGAAAAGATACCGCCTCTTGTGGGATTTTTAATACATAGAAATATTAACAATCGGAGTAAAAATTCAGGATGGGAATATTTTCTTGTTTCAAACTTTTCTCAGCAGTCGGGATCTAGTTTTTGAACTTTCTATTAGTTTATCCAAAATCAAATGCAAAAGCTTCAGAACGTGTTCGTGCCCCTATCCAAGTTATTCTTTTGATCTGCATACAATGGTGTTCTTTCAAGTGTTGCATATAACAACATACTTGGTGCCTGTCAACAAATATCAAATATAAAGTCGGTTTAACGTAGGAAAATCGAAAAATATAAACAGTATTATCAGTGGTGATGAATCCTGGTTAAACTGGAATCCAAAAATAAGCGTCAGTAGGTTGTTTTGGGTGTTCCAGGATGAGCCAAAGGCAACAAAAGTCATCTTTGCTCGAAGTTTTTACAAAAATATGGTGGCGACATCTGTCTCAAAAGCGAGTAGTGCAGCAACAATTCCTTTGCAAGATGAGCTAGGTTTCGTAAAAGATTTCAGTCAACCCTCGTATAATGGATTGATTATTAAAATAATAGAAGGTATTGAAGCTACACTAACCGAGAAGTCTTTCATTCAAAGTTTAAGGATTCTAATTTAAACTTCATTTTGCTTCAAACATAGAGAGCTGAGAATAAAGAAACCTAAGAATTTTCTTGTATTATTGAGCCACAGTGTATAATTGAAGATTAGGATTATGTTATATTCCTATCAAAGAAACTACATATAGGTAGTTACGAAATAACATGTGTTAATATATTCAATAACAAACCGGCTAACGAAGGTATTTTTAAAGATACGATTTTGCTTTTGGGAATTAGTGGATATTCATAGATGCTTTGGAATTTTTTTAGGCCAGGTTCAGTTGAAAAAAATTCCAGTTATATTCATTATACAACAAATTTTTGCAGTTATAAACAGGGCATTTTTACATTTCATCGACTGCTGCACCTTTCATTTTAGTTTTCATCAAAAATTATTACTTTTTCAATCAAACATGTACAAAGCATAAGAAAAAAAAGAGGGATATGAAGGTGCTAGTGGATAAATTTTTTTTTTCAATATTACAATCATTAAATTCAAAAATAAATTTTTATTTAAGCAGGAAACTGTAGCTAGTCAAAACTCACCAACTAGCAAGAAGTATTTTCTTGGTTATATATACAGTATTTTGAGCCGTATACGAGGTTTGTCAAAAAATATTAATCTTACTCAAGAGTAAAGTACCTTTATTTTTTACAATACAGAAGAATTGTAGGAAGTAAAGTTGTTTAAAATTAAAAGTTATATTCAAATATGCAATTACAGATATTTAGCATGAAAATTAAAATTTGGTGATTATTCACGTTTTACATTATAGTATTTGTAGTATAGTAGTAGTATTTGTAGACACTGTATATCTAGGTAATAATTTTTTTATCACATTTTCAATTTCAAGGTTCCAGCACCCTTTATTTTGGTAACTAAGTACTTTATAAAAAATTCAGCAAGCAGAATAAAGTGTAGAAATTTGTAAGCGAGCAATTTTTTCCGATCAGTCTTATTACTTTGAACTGGCCTATTATAAAATTGGATCATATTAATATCTTCCTTCAAAATAATCTCCTAGATGGGATCTATTTGATATGAAATCATTTAATGCGGTAGTTAAATTAGACAAGTACTATTTCGTGTAGGCTATTTCGGTAATAGTTTCTTTGCATTGACAAAACGAAGACCAAAAAGATGTTTGGTTAGTACGCGAGCCAGAAGTGAATAAATGTAGCAGTTTCAGTTATTTTTGTGAAATAAGGTTTGACTAAAATGAATGCACTTCTATACGTGATTAAAATTGCAATACATTGCAATAAAATTAAGTATTTATAATAAGAATGACCCAAAAGTCCAATAGAGTTTTTAGGTAATAATTTATTATTCGACAACACATTCACGGCTAATACTTTTATGGCTTTATTGCAATATATTATCCCATTTTAAATCGAGACCGAATCATTCTGAAACTAATATTACGTACGCCTATGGAATTTGCCTCAGCAGAAATAAACTAGGTATAGTTTTTTTTATTATTTTGCTATGAAGTCGGATTTACAGGTTTAGGTAAACAGTTTAATAGTTTTATTTGTGAAATATAAAATAAAAATTATTGTATCAACAGTAAAAACACAAGAGCTTTTTTTTTATCGGATAAATTTCTCTTTGCAACGAAACAGTTTTGCCAATCAATAATTTAACGAGAAAAACTGACATGATAAAATCGCGACACCGAAGGTGGAGCGATTTTATCTAATGTCAGTTTTTCGAGCAAATTTAGTGATTGGCAAAACTTTGAGTGAAGAGAAATTTATCTGGATAAAAGGAAAGCTCGAGTGTTTTTTGGCAAGATAAATTAACGACAGAATATATCGATGAACAACAACAATAATTATCTCATTGTCATTGTGTAAAAGTGACGTCCGCATACTAGAAATTGAGGAAGAGAGGTTTTTATCGCGATAAAAAAGGATGCACCTTTTTTATCGATGTCAAAGTGACAATAACATTTCCAGGTATATGACATTTTAACATTGAAGTTAATTTATCAACAGTAAAAACACAAGAGCTTTTTTTTTATCGGATAAATTTCTCTTTGCAACGAAACAGTTTTGCCAATCACTAATTTTACGAGAAAAACTGACATGATAAAATCGCGACACCGAAGGTGGAGCGATTTTATCTAATGTCAGTTTTTCGAGCAGAATTAGTGATTGGCAAAACTTTGAGTTGAAGAGAAATTTATCTGGATAAAAGAAAAGCTCGAGTGTTTTTTGGCAAGATAAATTAACGACAGAATATATCGATGAACAACAACAATAATTATCTCATTGTCATTGTGTAAAAGTGACGTCCGCTTACTAGAATTGAGGAAGAGAGGTTTTTATCGCGATAAAAAAGGATGCACCTTTTTTATCGATGTCAAAGTGACAATAACATTTCCAGGTGTAGAAATTTTAACATTGAAGTTAATTTATCTAGAATAAAATTTGTGAAGGAATTTCTCTTGTAAACATAAAACTGGTTCTTACCAGTTCAACTACCTAAAAAAGTTAAGCTTAAAATGTAGTGAATAGTTTGCTTATATAGACCTTATTGCGGTATAATTGTGGCGCTTGTAATTGCTTAGGAATGTGGAAAAACGCACTTTAATTGGCCACTGTTTGTTGTTACTAGTTTCCAGAGATGGACTGGGTGTTTCAATTATATTTACAATTAGATTAGAGAAAAATTGTAGTTGCTTATTTTTTAAATATTTTTAACGATCCATCATGAATCTTATTTATGGTACACACTACACCTATAAATATTGTGCGAGTTCATGAATATGACATTGAAATTTGACAGCTAAATCGAGATATTTTCTTTGTTCCATTACTAAAACTATTTGCTGTTTTGTCAAGATTTTAATAGTAAATAATAAAACAAATTTAGTTCGTAATTGAGTAATTTTTTTGAATTATAGATAAAGTCCGGTTCTGTAGAGCAGGCCCGATTAGTTAATATAATTTTTAATGCGTTTAGACGCCACCGAGAACAGTTAGTCGGGTGTCACTATATCACTAGCAACATTGTGAAAAAGTGAAATTGCTGTCACTTCCTGTAGTTGGTTTATTTATAAACACATTGATAGTAATTTTAATACGAGTACACATACACAATAATGTTATTCCGCGAATTAGGAATTAGAAGAAAGTTAATTTTAACCAATGACACCATTTAGTTCAATTAAATCATTTTTGTTGGTTTTAAATCGATTTCTAGACTTCTCAGAATCGTCTATAAGTTTCTATTTAAAGTGAATAATTTTCAGAAAAATAGTAATAAATTTTAAAAAATAGTTATTTATTTTCAAGAGGCAAAAATTAAAGTTGATAAAAATTCAATTGCAAACTTTTTAAATTAAAGGGGTCGTTTGATATTTTATCGATTATTAATATTACATTATTGGAAGATCAAAGTTCTATCAGTCCAGTTTTGTGAGGTTACTGATCAGGAACAAACTTGATAAATTATTGTATTGTATTTGGTTCTCAATAATTTTAAAATAAAGCAAAAACGTTTGAAGATTTTTGACATAAAATAGCAGCAAATAAAAATAAAAAAATTTACCTTTGACTGACTGCCATTACGATTTTTATGAAACCAAACACTGAAACTGAAAAACACATTCACTGATCTCTCCATACCGCTCGGCTATCCTTTCTCTATAACTGTGTTTTGTTTTCTATCTACCTTTTCTATATTTTCCATTCCTTCCTCCTCTTTTCCTCCATTGTAATCGCTTTTCAGATTTCATTACTGATATTAATTTTTTTTTTAATTTTCTCCAGTTCAAGGTTCGAGAATTCATAGGCTCAAGTTATTTTAAAAACATTGCCCTCAGTAATAATAAACATAAATAGTATCAAATCAATGATAGTATTTTTTTCGAAATTACAATCAATAAATTTTGTCGTCTATTTGTGGCGGGACATCCGCTTTGAAAAGATTATTTACTGTTTGTAAATATTATTATTTTTATTAGTTGACCTTTGTTCTTGTGCTTACACTATCTACTGCAATTGTTTTGTTGTACTTTGATAACTTAGTTTTAATGCGTTTGAATAATTACACTTCTTCACTTTTATAATAATGATAATAATGCTGATAATAAATTAATAGAAATTACAACTTTGATATTTTCGCTATCTGGTAATAGTTTCATATGAAGTCTTGCCAGTTTTCTGTCGTTTTCTAACACAAACTCACTGACAAAAATGACAACTGGTGGATTTAGTTTGAAATACAGACACTGGAAAAGGGACAACTACAAGTCTAATTTTATCACCTACACCACAGCAAAGACGGCAATGTTGCCAAATGTTCAATTTCTACATTTTCAGTCATTTACAGTTATTTATTTTAGTCATAAACAAATCTGATACTTAAGTGACTAAAAATCACACTTACGTCGTATAGAAATGTACCAAATTAGTGATGTGTTTGGCACTAAAAGGTTTTATTCTGCAAGGATCATTTTTCTTCTAATTTTACACCACCGAATGAATAGAGATGGATAAAGTAGAGATTTTTGTGTTTTTCTTGTCAGCGTTTGGAAACATGGAAGATATGAACGTTGCCTAGCCAGTATAAAAGGCATAAGCTTGGCAACAATGCCGAACACATGTCTTTCATTTCCATTTGGTTCAGACGTCGTCTTAGAGAGAATCTCGCTGCTGTATTATAACTGTGATAAAATTTATTTATAGTAAACTTGATAACATACAAAGTAAAGTTGAACTTATTTTATTTCATTTTGGAAATGGAACACAAAGAGACCGAACATTTTATACCAATATTATGTATCTAGGATATAACAAAATTTAAATTAATTTTTGTAAGATTATTTTTTCAGCATTAGTGTTTAAAAAAAGTTTCCTATTTTTACAATTTCATACCCAGCTTCTTTCTTATCAAACCCTTCTCCCTGAACCTCACTGACACTCCGGTAGTATCCAGTGCTCCTTTTAGGTTTCCCTACGTATAATCAGGTTTTGTCGAAATTATACATATACAAGGTCTCAACTAAATTGATGGATCACTGTAAAATATTCTTTGTCCAAAATATATTTTGCACTTATCCCAACGGTGCTTAACAACCGTCAAAATTTACGTGCCTAAAAGACCAGAATGGTACTTAACAAAAGTCATAAATTCCTCCATTGGGTAATCAATGCCAGTTAATAAAATTTTCACAAAGGTTTTTATCAAAACCATGAACTTTATTACTTTTCTGAGAAAATACCATATTTAAGTTGCCAATTCTAAAGTCAAATTATAATGAAATGTTTTCTACTTTTAATTGAAAAGTTGTTCAATTTTTAAATTGTTTAGAGACGTAAATACAATTTCTTTTATTTAAAGACGGAAATCATCAGTGTAGTTGCAGCTTTCAATTTAAAAGATGTTGACCTTTAAAGCATGAAACTTCAATTAATCAACCGAAGATGTTTCCACTGAAACAGTTAAAACAATAAAACTTAAAAATTATAACTGCAGAGATGAAAATAATTGGGCAGAGTTTCAATGGGCCATTCCAGAGAAAGCTTGAAGGATTTAACGACCAAAAATTTTGTATTGAGTCATTTATTTTATTTTTATTCTTTTGTAGTAGCTTAAAATTTCAATGTAAAGTTGAATTTGAAAATATACAGGGTGCATTAAAGTGACTTTTTTATATATAAGAGGCAGCAACTACAGCTGTCAACTGGTGACAAAACACTTTGGTATACTGTCCCCCTTCGTCGACCACTTTTCACTACTTGCTTTCATCTAATCTAGCATTTACATAATTTAAATTATTTTTAATTATACACTTAAATATCAATAATTATTTATTATTTTGTAATATTTTAATAATCAAATAGGTATACTAAGTTTACGCAAATTTTTTATCTTGACCATATCCCATAAATTAATTTTTTAATAGATCCACGTAAAGTAAATTAAAATAATAAACAAAAACTCACCGAATCATCGGAATAGGTCGAACTATTATCATCGTCATTATCATTAATTTTTTTAACACCCATTTTACTATTAGCCCTTCTGATCCAAGACATAATTTCACACACTTTTCACACAAATAAAACACTCACGAAATAATCGGTCCATCATACGACGTTCACGAATACTCTATCTTTATTGCATGGCTTTTGAATAATGTCGTAGAGAGTCTGCTTGTTTGTGTCGATGCCCGTTGCACTCGTACTTCCAAACTCGAAGCGACTGAACTTGATGCATATACAACAACAGCGCGAACGTTTGTGGTTCATACCGAATCGACCATACCAGCTCCGAATTGTTGCAGACCAGATAAATTTTGAATTGTACAATTAGATCGGTTTTGTATAAAAGCGTCATCCCACTCCCAAAACAGTTGTATATTTTTGTTATTTAAATAATTCATTTAATTATTACTCATGCAAAAACAATTTAATTATTTCTGTTCCCATAATTTAATCACTTATGATAATTTTTAGTCCATTATTGACCATCTAAAAATTATTAGGTAGTGAAAAAAAAATGTTATGGCTTACACGCGCCCATTTTTCCATTTTAATCTCAAATTTCACGCAGTGCAGGATAACAATTCTACAGCATTTTCTAGGAGAGCAGGTAGCAACTAAATTTTCAGCATTTTCAATGAGCTACTATGGTTTATCCGAGATGGTTTGTTCTAAAAAGATCTACAGGAAAGCCTCAGAAACTAGTAGCTTATTCAGTCCTATTTTCCTGAGGAGTTTTAGGTAGGATATTTGTCCCTCTTCTATGGTTCTGTGATGTGGATGAAGGTTTGGTCCTTCTAACGCTTTCCACCACCATAGGTAGTGCATCTATTAGTCGTCAATAGGATAGTTTTCACCAAGCTATAGCTCCATTAGTGATTATTCGTCTCACTATGGCAGTGTACATCCAGCTTAGGATTTTTGGGTTACAGCACCAGAGTGTCCCTGAGAGATTCCTGCACACAATTAGAGCTATTTTTGCTTTGCATGTTTTCTCTTTTTGAGCACTTCACCAGCAGCTTCTATGAACTATTTATAGATTTTATCATGTACATTAAAACATATTTTAGTTAAAAAATATATTTTATACAAAAAACTATTTAGTTGTCTACGCCTTTTCTAATAAACATTTACCCAAGTTGAAGCCTGCAGATGTCCTAAAATTCCTCCCGAAAATAGGACTACTAGTTTTAGAGACTCTCCTCGGAAAATAAGTAGAAGTAAGGGGGCACAACAGATCTTTCAGGTCTCGGTGAATGTTACCCCAAAAATTATACATACATCTCCAATTTATTCAATTACTTTGCTGGTCGACTTGAATGAACAGTTCTGAACTCGATTCGTTTCGGTATCATAACAAAAGCTCCAGTATGGTGAGGAAAACACAGTAAACCACCATCTGTATAGGAGTAAACGAAACGAAATAGAATTAGTCACCATGGTCGTGCCGAGTTCAATTTTGATGAGATTAGACATAGGCGTGGCATTGGGTACGGTTTGTCTAGACGCCAAGGAGTAGTTCAATTCAAATGATGTCGTTAATCACGTTGACTTTAAGTAGGAAATAAATAATTTGTATCTTTGTTGCGACAAAAGTAACAAATATGTTTAGTCGTTTACAGGTATAGAATTATAAATTATGAAGAATTGAATTGTTATAACGTTGTTATCGAGGAAACCGATACAGGAGAACATTTTAAATACATAGTAATGGATAAGAAATTAAGAGAAAAACTAGGGAAATGTCAGTATTTTACCATTTATCGTGGGAAAATGCAGTAAGTTTCGAATAAAGTGCAATGAAATTTTTGAAATTAACCTATAAGAAATCGTATAAGCCGCAAAGTATTGTGAATATTGAGATGAGATTATAGCAAATTGAAATAGCACCTGAACATCTTGGAAGAACAAATTTTGAAAATTCAACCTCGCTATAATTTCAAATTAAAATCTTCAATGATGCAGTTGGATTTATTTACGATAGGCGCCGCCTATGAGAATTATCTAATATATAGGAAACAGTGGGAGATAATAAAAATTATCATCTACGGAAAAGAGTAATCAAATTATCATTGTGTCAAGGTTAAATATAGAAAATATCAAAACAAATATTAAGCATCCTTTACGGTGTATAGCAAATACACCCTAAAGACGTGTTTCGAACGCGCGAATCCTCTCAAGTACAATTATTTTTAGAAAGTCACGCGAATCTGTTTCAAGGTGAGTATTGTCTCAGCGACTCACAACGAACTGCCGAACTGTTCTAGAATTGTTCACGAGCAGCTCTCGAACTTTGTCTGTACGCCGCTTAACTAATATCTGCAAGGCTGAGGTGCTGAGAATTCGAAACCACGACTGGATGTATCAGAGTACAATTCAACTGACGTGCATGAGCTTCCAGTCTCGACCTTCGAGCTAGGACGAGTCAGACGTCGTTTAACTGGCGCAGTGTAAGAACCCCTTAAGAGATTCATTATTGTCGGATCTATTTTTTGTTTGAATGGCAATAAAAAATGTACTGCTAATCAAATATACAATTTAACATGAAACGGTCACGCTCTGAATATCTCCAAATTGAAAAAAAAATATATGATCGGATATAATTTCTCTGTGTGGCTGTGTAACCGTTCTCATGATTTCTTCGAGTGATGATGTCCAAGAGATAAAAATATTTATAATTGAACCGAGAACATTCAATTTTGAAATAATTAATTTCCTTGTTCAGAACGAAAAGTTTTATTTCGATATTTTTGTACAAATAAATTCGTTCTAGCAAATCTTCGAAAAAGACTCTGGTTACTTCACGAATATCTAACCGGTTGCACATGTATGCTGTGAATGCGTTCACCAGGAATTCCTGAGATAGTTTGTAGCTAAATTTCGTTTGGAAGTAATTGGCAAAAAAAAGATATCGGATCAAGAACAGGTATTTCTATTTTTGGTAAGGTGCGGAGGTCCATCAATAATTCAAAGTCTGCCCGCGGAATGCAGGTAAAGGAGAACAAGAAGCGACTTGCAATCCACTTCGAATTGGAACCTCACTAAATAATGAAGCATGATGGGAAACATTTTTTTTTTCAAACAAAAAAATGTTCAAATCTACAAATATTCTGATAGGCTGTTTGAGACAGTTAAAAAGATAAAAAAAATTGACTACGACTATATAAACTTATTCTTCATCAAAAAACTTGAAATTTACATCGAAAAGACCCTGTATACAAAATACAGATCGTTATTTAACTTTATTTTGTATGACTCACGAATTAGAGTTTTCCCCCGAATAGAAAAGCTTCGACGTGATGACAGTTGCTTTTTGCTTTCGAGGGAGTTTCTCCTCCCCTTGTTTTCGAACACAATTCCGATTGTATTTGTTTACATAAAATAATGGAACGAAGAAGCTCCGTGATTGTTCAGAAGTTTACTTTGAAAAAGAGAAGATCTAATATTATATATATTTTCAAACTAAAACCAAATAATACTTCAAAAATTCCACCCACCTCTAGAAATTTACAACCATTCGAATATAATGTCTTCTCATAAAATTGTATAATATAAAACTACACCCACCATATACTAAATCATAATAAACACATTCATGTGAGGTCCTAAAGCATTAAATCTAAAACTTTCAAGGGATTTTGAAGGACCGGAATATGAATTCATTTGAAATAAATGGGAATTCATCTAGGGTTATGAGCAGTAAGTGGACCGATAGCGTTTGTAAGTGGTTTTGACCTTTTCGCAGTCCTTTAGGTTCATCAGTTGGTCAAAAAAAGATCTACCACAATATAGCACAAAATAAAAATTATATTTCAAGGTTGAATAATTATAAAGGATGTTCAAAAATTCTTGTCAAATGTAAAATAAAAATATGCCCTTTAGTTGTATGTCCAGCTTAAGCAAGAAGAAGGAATTTGATACAAATACAATCACCAAATTTTGGAAAGACGGCTCAAAGCCTATAGAATGAACTGCAAGACACACTGGAATAGAAGGAAATGAAATAGCAGATGAGCTATTAGCAAAGAAGTGAACGAAACAGCTTTTTGGAAGCTAGTATCTTATTGCAATGTTCTTTTATATGTATAAATATTACCAAAATTCTAGCTAATAGAATCATTGTTATCTATAAAAAATGTTTAAAATTTTTTTGGTTATCAATTTCCTCTGATAATTTTTTAGTGAAATTTTTGTTATCGTTTTTTTAAGTGTCTGAAGTGGATAAACAAGTTTTAAATAAGAGGAACAGAAGTGGTATTTGCATAGTTAAGAATCACACTTGCTAGTTGAACGCTTTACATTCCAATTACACATAATTTGTTAAACAAATACCTTTCAATGTCTACAAATCCCAAGGACTTTTTCCAGACGAAAAAAAAAGTTTTTCAATGACAAATAAAATTTATAACAATTGAATCATACGTAAGAATTTTTTGATGACACGAGGAAAAACTTTTTTTATTTAGTCATAATAAGATTTGTTTAACAATTAAAATTGATTTTCATTTGATAAATTTTAATATTTGTAAAGACAACATTCCAAATCGTATACATCACAATTTTAAATGATTTTATTAAGTCTATTTTACTATCGTCCTTACACAACAATTTACAACAAAATATATTCAATTAGATTCGATTTCAAATAATTATGGGCTGATATTGTATTGCTATTAATAAGCTTGAAATATAAAATAATAAAATTTATGCGTTTTTTTATGAATGAAGCCAGGCCAAGAATCTTATCGTGTTTTTACATGTTGAAATAATACTCCAAATGAACAAAATAATTAAATTGGATAGGAAATGTCTAAGGTTTAAACAGCAGGGTTTTTAAGATAACATCTAAATTGTTTCACAAACATATTGTATAAAATTAATAATTTATAATTTTAATCACTACCTCAGTCTCAGTCAGACAGTCTCTTTGAGGATTTTGGATAAAAGGTAATATTTTCGAATAAATAATTATTAATAATCTTTTTTACCCG
This sequence comes from Galerucella nymphaeae, assembly GCA_963978555.1. NCBI lineage: Eukaryota > Metazoa > Arthropoda > Insecta > Coleoptera > Chrysomelidae > Galerucella > Galerucella nymphaeae. The sequence goes on from OZ021706.1 coordinate 20,891,136, forward strand.
CACTTTACCAAGAAGTTACAATAATTTGGAAATTCAACTGGTCTGACCGGATATAGATGGTATTAAGGGTATTGAGAAAAAATCTATTAGCAGTTGCTTTTATTTGCATGTATAAATTCATAATTTATCTATTTTTAATTCATATTTAAACCGTTCCATATTTATATAACAATGAGGTTTAAGTATGGTTTATAAAAGGGAGGCAATAGTAAAGCCGAATGTCCAATATTTCGGGTCGTTAACTAGCAAAGAGGGGGTTTGAAATACCTTTCTGGTGGCCTGAAAGAAAGAGGTCTGACCATAGGTATTGGAAAGATCTAGTGGGGCTTAGACAATCAAAAATTCTTCTGGGTGAGTACAAACTGTTGAGATGACATTGTCTTCTGAATGGGCACCTGAAAAATCTCAAAATAGTGGAAAAGAAGAATGCAGATATGGCATGGAAGTAGAAACCTTTATCCACATATTTTCCAACTGCACAGCACTCCAGAGTCCTAGAGCACAATACCTGGGAGATTACTGGATAGAAGAGGAACATTTACCCAAGTTGAATCCTGCAGATATCCTAAAATTCCTCCGGGAAATAGGACTAAAGGAGCTACTAATTTCAGAGACTCTTCTCAGAAACTAAGTAGAAGTAAGGGGGCAACCTTTCTCATTATAGAAACTAAATTAATTTTTTAATAATTTTTCTTAGATTGTATATTTTTATTCTGTTATGTGTCCGGTAACAGTAGTAGTAGCCACAACCATTACTATTGTATGCTCCATCCTCGTCGCTTATAATTTTTAATATGCAAAAACCGGCAGGTTTACAATGCAAAAACAACTTTACCGTTAATTTTATAGATGGAATCGATCTATTAGAAAGGTTGTCAGTGTTAGATGTAGTAGACAATAAAATATTTTCTCGATATTCTTGTTTTCTTGCATTTTATCACATTTTTGATAGCTTTCATTTTGTATTTGTATACAGGATGACACAAAACTCAAGTCTATCACCCTATAACCTATTGCTTTCGTATAAAACATCCTGTATAGTAGAAAAAGGCATCGGAAATAACATCTAGGCAATGGATTTTTGCTTAACATTTTTTGGAAAGTATTAAAACAAAAATAAATTAGAAAGTTATAGATAAAAATAAGGTTATGAACTTTTGAATATAATTTTGTATACCTATAAGGGGCATTAATTATGAATAAAAAATTAAATTCTGGATAAAGATTACCAAACGTTTGATAGGTATTTATATGTTTTATGGACGCATTTTGTTGAACAAAACTATTAGAAATTGGGTATTAAAAATAAATTTCTTACCATGTTAACGTCTTTCTGGACCTTAGGTGGCGAAATACAGACATTACGTCCTAGGGCATTATTAACACCATCACAGAAACTCGCGTTCCTTAAAATCTTTATGGTTCTTTTATCGATAGTAACTACGCGATATTCGTCATTTTCAACGACACTCTTAGATCGAAAACTTCCGCCACAAAACATGATGATAATATCGAAACTGAATATTAAATTGGAGGCGAAAAAATATCAAAACCGTTCGTTTTAAAACAATCAAGTTAGCCTCATTTCTGGGTAAACAAAATCGAAACAACCGTACGTTGTTTCTTTGCACAGCTGCCTACTGCACTGTAATGGACTGAAATCTTTTTACAATGAACGCTGTGCTGTTCCACACCTTTAGTTACCTGTTCTTTGGTTTAACAGCGCTTGGGGAGAGTGGAGTAACCACTGCGTTTACAAAAGTCTTCATAGAAACCGGTCAATTTAGCCAGAAAAGCAGTAACCAAGTGACAGTTCTCAGGAAGGAGATTAGGGATGACGGCGAACCTAGTTCAAGGAAATTTACTAGAATCTGTACAAAATATTTTTCTGAAGCAAGTTATACCTTGTTTTTGAACTTTTTGAAGTTTTGCCTCGCTCGCCCCTATCGATTGGCAGTGTGAGAGCAAGCAATATTGTATGGTGTACTAGAAAAGGATAAAATTTTTCGATGGCTTACTGTCCAATGAAGAAAAGGGCTTTTTACACGCCATGTCCATTAAAATAAGTAATAATCATTTTATTCTTTCGATGGAACCTCTCGCGTTTGTGAAGTTTTTGCGATAGACGCAATATAGAGATATAATAAGAATAGTACTAGTTCAAATTTGGGGTACAAGAGGTGTGTGAGATTTATTTTGCAATGGATGCGCTCGCAGTTTTTTTATCATTATGACAATCCTAATGCCACTAGTCAGCATTGTTTTTTATATTATGTAAAAGGAATCAGGACATCTTATCTACTTTATAATGCTATTGTTATTGTTTTGTGACTTATCTAAATACCGGCAACACAGTTTTTATTTAAAATTGCAACGAGGACATCGCAAGGTGATAAAATTTAAATATAACAAAAGCTTGGATGATATATTACCTTCAACTTTAGTATAATTTCATGGGTTTTGAAATAATTACACAGTAAACTGTTTTGCATCCTGTCATTATATCTATACAAAAGATAAATATTAATTCCTTCAAATAAATGCAAGTCTAATCTAAATTTTAGCACTACTAGTGCCACCAAGATTTAGCTAACGCCTCGGCAGATAACAATATTATCCTGAGGTGGGTTAAAGGACACGACAAGAGTAAAGGTAATCGCATTGCGGATTCTTCAGCCAGGGAAGCGGCTGGGCTAAAATTTTTAGGACCTAACGACTTCGACAATTCACACTGGGCGACTCTAGGAAGCTGGGACCTGAGAAATATTTGGCGATGGCCAGGAAAAACGTACGTATAACAGTAGGATTTCTAACTGGTCATTGTCAACTAAGGAAACACCTCCACACTATGGGGCTAGTGGACACATCTATATGCAGGATGTGTGAACAGGAAGATGAGACTGTCAGGCATGTCCTATGCGAGTGTCCGGAGTTATCGTCAATAAGAGAGTGTGTGTTTGGTGAGTCTTGGTCTACACCTGCCGATATAAAGGAGATGTGGCTAGTGGACTGTCCACCTTCCTGGGAAGGTATCACCTAGGAGGAAGGTATCACCTAGGAGGTCATCGAGAGGATGTACAATGGGTCACATGTGGCCTAAGTGCTACACTACACTCACCTTCCCTACTCTACAGATCTAAATTTTGGCACTTCAGGTCCACCAGCCTCAAAAACCCGCTGGGTTTATCTAGCTAACACTGGGTTGGTGAAAAAATATAACACTGAGTATTAAATCAAAAATTCTGCAACTAAATTTGGACTCGGCATAACAAATAATCTTATTTAGTTTTTTACGAGCCTTCAAAGAAGAAATCATTACACGAAATCAAACAATTTTAAGCGTAGATATAGGTACAAATCACACATCTAGAAAATATTTCTTCTCAAACAATAAGAATTAAGTTAAAGCCTTTTAAACTCTCACGATCGCTAATTTGCCGTGAATACACGAGATAAAAGCCTCTCTTAAAACGATAAGAATCTTACAATAATAACTTATCCCGTCGAAGATCCTCCAACCGAAGAATCATCTTTATTTTCAGAAGATTAATCTTTTGTTTATAGACGCAATTATCACTAAAAGAGACCATTTTTTTGTAAATTAATAAAGCTAATAGGATAATGACACAAACCGCTGTTTCTGTGTCGAGAAGTTGAAATGAAGATTTTATATTTGTAACAAAATATTTAGTTTTAAGTCAGTTAAAAAAAAAACAGGACATTAGAGTGTTTTTAAAGCAATGGAATTAAATATATATACAGTGTGACCCATTTTTAATGGAAACACCCCCATAAAATTTGAAGTTTTGATAATCTTTTTTTGAAATGTCAAGTACTAAAAGGTCTACCTTAGGACAAAATTTGAAATGTTCAGTCCAATTTTCAGGGCATACTACGATATTTTTTCTTAGTCGAAAATCGAGATTTTTTATTAGCGCCACTGGATTCAGTTTGCCTTTAAACAGATGTGACCAAAATTTCATAGAAAAATATTTATTAATAACAAAGTTATGACAACTCGAAAACTCGAAAGAATCTTTTTTTATGATTTCAACAATAAAGTTACGCCAGATGAAAAAGAAAACAAATAACTTAAATTTTTTTAATCAAAATAACGGAATTACATTCAAGTTTGGCGTAAATTAACTAGAACTAAGACCTAATTGATTCTTCAATTTAAATCTTAGAAATGATATTACAGAAAATTTACGCTATATTTATTTTCATCTGGCGGTACTTTATTGTTGAAATCAAAAAAAAAATATTCTCATGGCCAAATCTGTTAATATATAGGGTGTTTTTGTGACTATTAGCTGTGTGATTTTTTAGTTTTTGAGTTGTCATAACTTTGTTATTAATAAATATTTTTTCATGAAATTTTGGTCACATCTATTTAGAGGCACACTGAATCCAGTGGCGTAGTGATTTTTTCAATAAAAAAATCGCTAATAAAAAATCTCGATATTCGACTAAGAAAAAATATCGTAGTATGCCCTGAAAATTGGAATAAACATTTCAAATTTTGTCCCAAAGTAGACCTTTTAGTACTCGACATTTCAAAAAAAAAATATTAAAATCTGTTCACAACTTCAAATTCTAGGAGGGTGTTTCCATTAAAAATGGGTCACACTGTATATATTTTAAATCCGATCAGCGTGTAGAACAAGACCAAATTTTTCACGCCAGCATGTTGATAAACAATAATTATATAAAGATGGCAACAGTGTTCATTTAGGTATGAAACCATCTGCAGATACAACTGAAGAGTATACCTGCAACTAATACCAAACACCTGTCCGTACTCGTTGAATATTACCTGGATGATTATCATATTTTGTGCTATTTAAATGTTTAGAATTAATTTCTTATTACAAGTTTCACATCTGCAGTTTAAAATTTACAATAAATTTTTGTTGGAGTCGGCGGCAAAGAGAGTTTAAAGATAATAAAATAGAAGACTGCCTTTCGGAGTTTAACCTGCAATAAAATTGTGGAATATGATCGCTGACTTTTCAAACTGCCCCCGTATTGGGATTTCAAAAGAAAAATCATTTTGTAGAGGATTTGGTGAAAGTTATTTAACTTGAAAAGGATTAACAGTTACTACCTACTCGAGGACGAACTAGGGTCGTCCTTTCAAATAAAATGAAATATTTTTCATCATAAATTATTTTTTATTGATATCCTCATAAAGATCAAAGATAACGCACATTTCAAAAATCCCAAAACCTTTATACGGTTTTGTAATTTGTAAATTATTTTTTCTATAGAACAAAAATATATTTGAAAAAATACCTCAATATTAAATTGTCATGTAGTTTTGACAGATATTCTTTGGTAAAACCATCTGTAACTGTCAAAAATATTGTTATTATGTGTCAAATCACTTGTTTCTACCTACACGTACATTTTTATGACCATCACCTGAACTAAATTCGATGAAATATGTGTAGATGTGATTTGCTAGCTTCCTGATGTTATTTCCGGTGGATATTTATAAATTGTTTCTGTCAGAATAATAATTTATCTAATGTAAACAGATTTATTTTTATTTGATTGCCTAATTTGTCTTTGAATTGAATATGTGCTAATAAATTGCCAAAATGATTAAAGGCATCATCAGGGTATTCTAATTTTTTAAAAAGTTGTAAGTACTTAGATCTGGATTGCATGGAGGATGTTTTTCGAGTTGTGTGTTGTTAAAAGACATACAACCCTCGTATTTCATCCTTTGTCCAACTAATATATTTTTTGTTTCAATTCTTAATCGATTCTCACCTTCAACTTTTTCAGGACTCTTAATTCCTGTACTAATTAATTCTGTTTTAATTGCAAATAAAAACAAAATTCGACCATTTGCAGAAATCATCGACTTTATCTACTACAATTAAACCTGCGAGCTTTATTCGATATCGTTAATTACTTGAGAACCAAATGGACTCGGTGAAATCCATTAAGACGGACAAGAGGGAGATAATAAGTTATTTCACTCCCCAACGATATAAAAAGACCCTCCCGACTTGTGTGTATGCATGGAATGTCTATTTTCGGAAATTTATCTACTTGCTAGGCTACCCTAAATTTCGAAACAACCAAAATATCCCGAACATCGAGAAGAATATTATTTTTAGACTCTATCTTTGTACAGCCTAAATCATTATTGTTTTCGAACAACATTTTGCATCATATTCCGATGATTTACTACTTATTTTCCATTAATTTTGTTTGGTTTGGCTGCAATAGTTGCTACTACACTGAAAAAAATGTTATCATTCGATCCGTTAGTATTACAGGTTTCAATATATTATGTTAAAGAATGTTTTTTGTTTTTTCATCAGCTTTTTCATTGTTCTCAATTATAAAATGTTTTGGAACCCATACAAATATTTGTCAATCTGTTTTCTATACATTTTTTTAATAATTTAGCTTGAAATATTATGTAGGCAAGTGTTACAAAGCAGATGGTGATGATATAAAAAAGAATTGTGCCGAGATACAAAATGTATTGATTGTATCGGCAGTTAACGTGTTGAAATAAAGCTGGCAACAACTGGTCAATTAAATTTTTATGCGTAACGGATATAACTATATAATTACGTGGGTAATACATATTTGCAAATGTGGCAGGAATAATCTTCAATATATTTAACTAAATGGTGGTATGATGATAAAAATTGCATATCGATTGAATGAAATATTTGTGTTGTTGTGTAATAAATATGTATATGTTTTTATTGTCATGTTGCGATATTAACTGATTGCATTATTGAATAAATCAGTGTTGTAGAATTTTGTTGAAATATCAGAACAAGTTGAGTAAAGAGAAAATTTCATTTTATTGATATTTACGTTCAACTTATTTCAATCAGGTTTTTTAGAATCTGTTTATGACATAGTATTACGTGAATGAATAGTGTTTAATACTCTTTTTCACAATATTTTATGATAAGTATTTGCTCCTATAATTTGCCTTTAGTCTATGTCTTAATAATCAAAAACATTCTAGAACTATTCTAGATAGGTATTTCTTTTTTACTATCCATCCCATTAAAATTTCAATAAATTTCTCTTGGTGTACATTTGTTTCACCCAACCTTTTTTCGAGATATTTTTATCCATACCTCAGAAATCACTCTATCACGTGCACTGCTGCCAACTAACAGCCATCAAAATAATTAATTAAAAAACAACACATACACACACGAATATAGTAAGATGACGAAAAGTAGATTTGGAAGCACGAGAGTGCACGGGCCCTTGAAACGAGGACCACCTGTCTGTTTCTAGATAGCTTCCTGCCTAACACACTCCAAATATACAGCACCGTTTTGAGAGAAAAAAAAAGTCAAACCATAAAAATTTTATGACTCAAAAAAAACGAAACTATAAATCTGGACATCATTTTTGTCCTTAAGGCACCTGATCTTTAATGCCTCTATAACTTTTTCTTAAAATCTTTCGTACTTACCTTTCCCAACTTTAAATCTACATAAAATATCTTCTTTAGTCTATCAAGAAAAGAACCTACAAATTGCGATTACACAAGTACGACAAGGATATATGAAAGAGAGAGAAAGAATAGGGGTGTATACTCATTTCCCGAGGCTGGCAGTTTAAATGTGAATTCTCTCAGTAAAAGACAATGTTGCCGGATGAAAGTGCCTATGACTTCGAAAATAAGTCATTGAAAACGAGAGAAAAATATCATTTGTAACAGCGGTTAAAATAAAGTTAAGACCACGCCTTGATGACCGCGCATAATCATTCTTTCTCACTCTTTCAGTTGTTTTTCTGTCGCACTTGTATAACCCGGCACACTTCCATAAGGATTTTCGCAATCTGTATTATAAAGAATTCACATTTAGTCTACGAGTTGTATTCTCTAGACTGATTGACTATTTTAAAAGAATTGGGCTGGAGAATGTTCTAAATTCAATAGATCGCAGTTGAATCGACCAATTAGTCACCTAAACTGATCTAATTTAGAACTGAAGGACACTAGAATCAAAGAAGGTTCACTTCAACAACATGCTTATGTTAAAATTTTTAAAACCGTCTCTGTTAATCCGTCGGACACAATCTTATATTAGTTGTCAAAAAGTTGCAGCTGCCGGGCCATATGGACAACGCAGAAGGCGATTTACAACCACAAAGTTAGGATCCACCTCCATGCCCTTCAAATCTTTAGCGATAACGTAGTTTCTAATACCAGCTGGCAAAATCCAACCTATTATAATAGAACTTTTTGTTTCAATATTTCGAAAATCAATGTCTGGAAGTAGATTGTTATTTACGAGACTTAAATTTTACACATATACACCACGTAATTCGGTTTAGTTACAGTGAACTTATTTCACCGATATACTTCTATTTATAGGTGTAACAAGATAATTTATGGGTACTATGACCCCTTCTAATTTGATACCAATTTTAAAAGCATTCTCATCGTCTCCTCACTACACTAGGAGCTCGAGAACTATTTGTTCTGCCTCTTCTTCTTAGATTAATTTAATGTTTTGACGCGAACATATTTCATTATTTGATTTATAGATTTTTGTAGGTTGTTTAAATTGAGTATCAGTAAAAAATTGCACATTTAACAAATTACTAGCTATAGCAGGAGATTATTTATTTGCATATAGGATGTATGATATATAAAGTTATTAGACTTCTTCGACGGCCAGTGTACTTTTTAACCAATTATAAATAAAATTACGAATAAATAAATTAAAAAAAATACGGTAATTTTCAGATTGGCCTACAAAAGACAAATTAGCCTCGATTTAAAAATAATTATAAACAAACAACGATCGTCCTGAATTCACGAAGGCAGTGCCCCTTCATCAGAACACTTGCATCACTGCAAAAAAAAATGATTGCAACTGCCGATGGACGCCGCAGGGAATTGATCGTACCAAATGCACCTGCGACAGGTGGTACCGTCTACTCGAGCAAATCTTTCAACAAAGTCAGATTTTTTTTTAAGACAATTAAATTCTAAAAACTGTAACAAAGTAATGTTATAATTTTATTTCCTACCCGCATATAAGATTTTCGTTTAAGGAATATTTCTATAGTATAATAAATACATACCCGGGTTTAATAAACCCTCAGTTATATATCTACAGTTGGTTCGTTGGATCTTTTCCCATGCGTCATCATTAATATACAAACGCAATAAATCAATACATTAAATAACACGTAGGTCGTAGTTGTAAACAAAGTCTTTGGTCTGCCAACGACGGCAACGTACAGATTCGCGTTTAACCTATCGCCGACATTCATCATATGGCTATCTCTGTTTGTTATATTACGCTGTAATGGAACAAACGGTTTAATTTCGGGGGTTAAGATTCTGTGAGTAGGAAAGAGACGTAATACAAAAAGTAGTATGTGAATCATTTCATACATGGGAAAAGATTCAGCGAACAGACTGTATTTATCTGGCTCCGAATAGGACAGGAAGTAAAGAATACGAGGAATGAATTTTAACCAAACAAATAATATTATACCTAGCTAGTCGGTAAATAATGCAATCGTGTATAGCATCTTAATTCAACATATGCCAAGGTGGTTCCGTTTTGGGTCGCTTCTTAAATAACAAAATAATAAATTAAAGGAAGCGGTACTTCACAAAAGACGGTAATTTAAATAGAAATAGTAATTATTATAATTTACTTTCTTATTTTTATTTTTATACGGTTTAAAGTTAAGAAGCAACAACTACTACTCTGGCTGTGTGCCACGACAGACATTAAATTAAAACAAAGTTTTTATATCCTTTTTAATATAAAGCCATACAGTGATTGGAAGAGAGGAAGCTATTGGGAAAAGTATAATTCGATAGATGGCGCTTCGAAATGTCAATGTCATCCTAGCAACGAGTAAAACAAATGAGTTGCCGTATAAGCCCTTTGATATTTTAATGGTTTTATTTTGCTGTTTTAGTTATTTTCAGTGTGTGTTTTGTGAAACTTTTGCTTTTTCTTTGATTGTGCTTTAGTATTTTGTGTTGTTAAACTAAATTTTGACTCATAAAATTTTTATTTTTGAGTAATAGGTATGGTTGATGTTTGTCAAAAATAAAACAGGTTTAGGTCTGTTTTTATTTTATTTTTGATATAGTCATATCTACAAAAGTTACAGGAAAGGTACGTTTGTATTGAGTAATATTTTAAATCTGTAATGCAGACTTATTTTCTCTTTGTTTTTGTAACTATGAATTAGGTATACACTGACTATTCAAAGTTTATTTGAATTTGTAAATGCTGAGCCTTCTTCTAGGTACATAAATGAGGGACAGGCAGTTTTAAATGCTGGCCATATATTTTTGCATGGTGCCTATAAAGGAAAAAAGTGACACTTTCATAAAAGTGCAATGAAAACAAAAAATAGAATAACATAACCTCTTCCATAATATATCTGATTATATAATATAACCTCAGAAATGATGACAGTTGAGTTGAATAGAAAAACACAGTTTTAAGCTTGTCACTGACACAAAATTAAACAAATAAAGTACGAATTTACGGTAATTACGTCAACTTGAATATAATAAAAAAACAATGCAAAACGAATTGTTTTACTTGTTGCGACAATTACATTTTTTTCCGCCAGAGGTCTCATTGAATTCTACTCCGCCCAATACCTAAACCTTACCGTTATCCAGCTATTATTTTCAAACGAAAATATTTCTAAAACGGTGCACAAAATTGAGTTTTACCAGGAGTCAAACTATTTTGGTATAAAATTATATAATTTATAGCAAATTGATAGTTTTTCTCAGGAACAATAATAAAAACCAACCTTGGACAATCTCTTTAAAATAAGAACAGTGATTTCTAAGAAGTTTCGACATTTGATTGAACACAAATTTGTAATTTGTGACGATAAAATGCACCGCCTGAACGATTATGTCACCATGACGTGCGCAGTAATTTGCAGATTTATATATTGAATACCGAATTACAAACTATGATTGTAATTGAGTGTTTAGCGTGATTTCGATATTTGTCACGGTTCATTTACCAAGAGAAAGTATTATAAAACACAAGGAACTATTATAGAATAATTGTTGCGCGCAGTTTAAGAAAAAAAATTTGTTTGGATGGTAATTTATTGGTTAGATCTGTCATTGAATAGATGGAAATAACAGGGATAAGAAAAAGAGTAAATTAGAAAATCAAATGTAAACAAAACTCTGATTTTTAACCTAGTTATAAAACACCCTGTAACATTGAAAATAAATTTGAAATATAAATCTTAAAATCTCGTCAATATAAATCAATTACCGACAAAACAAAATAAATCCAGTAAAAAATTTTCATTCACCGGAAGTCAATTTAGCAAAAATTTATTAAAATTCGAACCACTGTGTATTTGGAACACATTTTAGGTAATGCCATCTACAACGGATCAAACGAACTACGTAATGTCGGTAATACAGAAAGCCGAGCGCGAATCTATTTGAAATTTAAATTTCAGAGCCGACAAGTGGTGCCATCAATTATCTTACAATTGAATTTACGGTGGATGTTTAGCGCTGTTGCCGGCTTGATAAGTATTTCGTTATTTTAGAGAAACTAAATTAGTATTAAAAAATTGCTTCTCAATAGTACAGGGTCAAAGGGAATGATTTTTCAGCAATAAATTCAGCATTTAGATTAAAATTATATTAATATATAGTTTTTGAATGGTTTATTGAACAAATTTAGTATTTTTGGAAATTATGAGTATTTATTTTGCGACATTCAGTTTCACGAAAATTTTTCATGAATCACAACAAAATTTCCTGTAAAAACAAATCAAATTTTGTTTACCAAGACAATCAAGGTGATTGCCAAGCAGTTTCGTAATAAGTAGTTCAAAAACCTTATATTTTTTGTCTGGAAAATACTCTGAATAACTTCATACTGGTGAGTCATACTTGTTTTCCTGGCAAACATCCAGGATAATATTTAAAAAGGCTCAATCAAGAAGGATTTCTTCCGACTTCTGTTTATAATATTCAAGGAAAAAAATAAATAAATTTTCAATTTATAACCACCCTATAAATAAATAATTTTTTTCAAGAAATAATGCAATATCCATTCAAATTTTCTCGCTTATTATTCGATTGCGTCTAAAAGTATATGCCATAATGAAATTTCCATATCCAAGACCTGTCAGAAGCATTTGTTCTGACTCATTCATATTTTGAAAGGAAAAATATCTAAGATCCGATAAAATGCCTTTCTGAGGTCCTGACAGGTTACAAAGGGGGGTTTATTACGGTCACGAATTTCATATGTCTCAATAGATCGGCTCCTACACGTTCAGGACTAAAAATATAGTCAGTTGTTTTAGAAATAAGAAATACACCATCTAAATATTATTGCTATTGTCTTGAAGTTTAGAATAAGAAAATTTCTACACTAAAAAAATAATATTTTTCAATAAATTCGACCATTCAAGTCTTCCTCAATTAAAAAGGGATCAATATTTTAGCGAAAATTATTCCAGCCCAGACATTGTGAATTTTGGGTGTGGGATTCACGCATCCAACGAGGATTGTGTCACTAGAAAAAGCTTTCGTCTAATAAAAAGGGGTACCACACCAAAACTGTCTTACATAAATAAACTATTATTGGTAAATAAAGAGACATACAAAATAATCGTTTTTTTTTTCTAGTTTATCTGGTTTCATAAATTGAGGTTCGAATGTATCTAACCATGACTTGATCCTGATAAAAAGAGGTAATCAAAATGACATTTTCAAGGGTAATGTTATCACTGGAAATATTAGAGGGGTACATAATGTGTGTAAAGACTAAATATCAAAAATAACAAATTATGTTTGATAAGATTTAGAAAAATATTTGAAAATAATAATTATTGTTAGGGTAAATTTGGATAAGTACTTATAGAAATAATAGAATGTTATCATGTAGTTAGATAACAACAATAAAAATGAGACAAATTGATATTTGGACAAAGAGAGGTATTGTTTTTCATGAAATTTATATAAAATATTTGTTTGGGTTTGTAGAAAAATTATGTTTCGATTGAACAATGTATTGTGCGATAAGATCTGATTATTAGAATACCGGAAAAAAAATTACCTTTGAGCCAGTATGACCTTGTTAAGTCAATTAAAGTGTCTGTTCACTAACAGTGAGAGCTCCATAGAGTAAATAAAAGAGAGGTTTTAAAACATAATATGGAAGAAGCTGGCGCAGCCAGTTGAGCATGGCGCATTACAGCGACTAACTGAACTAACAAACCACGCCTCTTACCACACGAAAATTGTCACCCAGGGTATATTTGAACTGAACTATTTCGAAACAAATTAGTGGTGTTTGGTTGAAATGAATATTGAATTTACTAATTGGAAAAATGTTCGTATTCCTTTCGCGACTAATCAAAGCTTCCTAAAATTATTCACCCAATACAAAGCGCGTGACTGTAACAAATAAATCCCGATAACGAAGAATCCCTTTGTTTGTCATTATCGCAAAAAACCAACCTTTTTCTTTTTGTTTGAACCGTTGAAACTATAGGGATTTGACTTGTAAAAGGATTTCATTAAAATTGTAACTAATCTTTTTCGAAAACTGAATAAAAAAGATGAAAAAAATTCCCATTTTAGATACAAAAAAAAACACTTGTCCCGTGTAACAAGAAAGCTTGAGAATCTTCAACACATTTTACCATTAAACATGTATATAAAGTGGACTTTTAACAACGCTTTGTTTTAAAAAGGAACGAACGACATTCCAACTATAGTAACATACTATATCTTTTAGTCGGCTGGTTTATATACTTCATAATACGTTTCAAGAACATCTATAGACAAAAAAATTTCAATTATTTAAGAGGATCAATTTCTAATTGTGAAATTTTCAAACAAAGAAATATCCAGTATCAAATTCCCATGCAATTTCTGTTTAGATAAGTTCCATGTTAACCGCGCTACAAATTCTTCGGTAAATTCTTCGGTAAATTCTTCTTACTTGTCCACATTAAGTTGATAAAATCAATAAGATAAGAGTCTGAAGCCACATTAGCGAAGAGCATTGTATGCAACTTGGTACTAGTGTGATCACATTATTTTGATATATTTACAACATTAGCGGAGATTGCAAGAGTTCAAAGAGGATTTAAAAGATAATAAACAATAGTTTTTTGTATTAGCGGTACATACAGGGTTAGAAAAAGGAACAAAGTGAATAAATTATTGGCATTTTGTTTGTCAAAGTTTGTCAAACATTGGAGCCGAATGGACGAGTTCTCTACAAGGACAAAAATACTGAAAAAGGTTAGTCGCAAGGTTTTTAGTTTGGGGTATTTTACATCTTGCAGTTGACGAAAAACTAATGACAGCTGTCAATACGTATTTGTTTCTTTTCGAGGGTATTTGCAATAATAAAAGCAGATCAGAGGCTAACAAATCACAAACAAAGGTAGAATAAAAATTATTATCCAATATAAGTACCAAAAACACAAACAAAGCCAAACAAATATGTGTTGACAGCTGTCATTAGTATTTCGTCAACTGTAAGATGCAAAATACCCCAAACTGAAAAGATTTCCAAACTTTTCAGGTACAACATGGGAGGTGAAGGGACTCGAATCATTAAATCATATAAAAAAGACTAAAAATTTATTGGAAAAACCACCTTTCTCAGTATTTTTTTGTTCGTAATGTTGGCAGTATTTCCATTGTATAGAACTCGTCCATTGCTTATTGTATTATATAGGGTGATGGTCCAAACTGAAATGGGAATTAGAATCAACTGACAGGGAGTTGCAAGTTGTATGACAGGAGTTAGGTAACAGAATATAGTTTTTTGGGAAATTCTAATACAAAATTACTAGAGATAATTTATGGAAATGATTAAATTTTTAAAACATTCTAACTACACTTTGTATATCGTTAAATACAAAATAATAAATCGTTTTTGATTGGCAATGTACAAAAGAATCTCCAATTTATTATATTATAAGAATTGATTGAGGAGCGTGAATGTATTACAAAAAGTCACCGACACTCGCCTGGCTGGCGCGCTACTCATACACCAGCTCGACTAAACTATTGAATAATTTAAATTATTTATTACAAAATTTCTTCTTGAGCCAATTTTAATCTGCGCCCGCGGTGTAATAGTACAGTTACAGTACTAAATTAAATCGAACATAATTTATGTGCGGAAAAGGTGAAACGATGTACCAGAAATTCGTACAGCCTGTGTAGGTTAATTTCGAATATAAAGTTCAATAAAAAAAGTGAAATTTGAACATTTGTTTGACTTGACGCAAGTGATGTCATACGGTCTGTAATTATGTTGGCAGTATTTGGCCGAGGCCAAAATATACACTGAAGAATCTCAGCTAACAATTATTCTGTTTTTGTGGTTGATTTAATTTTTGAATAATTTTGTACTTCTAGTTTTTTTTGAAGAAATGGAGCTAGGATTTTTACAGGGTAGAGCAGAAAATTCCTTTGCTTTATCGAAACATGATTTTCGTCTGTTTTCAATTCGTAGAACTTCAACGAAATGTCAAAATTCAACAACCAGGGAAGCAAACCTTAAAAAACTCATGGAATAACGGACTGACGTTTTCAAGGTTTTAGGATCTTATTGGGCGGAGTAGAATTCAATGAGACCTCTGGCGGAAAAAATTGTAATTGTCGCAACGAGTAAAACAATTCGTTTTGCATTGTTTTTGTATTATATGCAAGTCAACGTAATTACCGTAAATTCGTGTTTTATTTGTTTAATTTTGTGTCAGTGACAATCTTAAAACTGCGTTTTTCTATTCAACTCAACTGCCATTATTTCTGAGGTTATATTCTTATATAATCAGAGATATTATGGAAAAGGTTATGTTATTCTATTTTTTGTTTTCATTGCACTTTTATGAAAGTGTCACTTATTTCCTCTATAGGTACCATGCAAAAATATATGGCCAGCATTTAAAACTGACTGTCCCTCATTTATTTACCTAGAAGAAGGCTCAGCATTTACAAATTCAAATAAACTTTGAATAGTCAGTGTATACCTAATCCATAGTTACAAAAACAAAGAGAAAATAAGTCTGTATTAAAGATTTAAAATATTACTCAATACAAACGTACCTTCCCTGTAACTTTTGTGGATATGACTATATCAAAAATAAAATAAAAACAGACCTAAACCTGTTTTATTTTGGACAAGTATCAACCATACCTATTACTCCAAAAATAAAAATATTAGGAGTCAAAATTTAGTTTAACAACACAAAATTCTAAAGCACAGTCAAAGAAAAAGCAAAAATTTCACAAAACACACACTGAAAATAACCAAACAGCAAAATAAAACCACTTAAATACCAAATGGCTTATACGGCAGCTAATTTGTTTTAATCGTTGCTAAGATGACATTGACATTTCGGAGCGACATCTATCGAATTCTACTTTTCCCAATAACGTCATTTTGATTCCCTGTATAGTCTTCAAATTTTGGTAGCTGATTTTTATAATCTTGATGTATGACAGTTTTTATATTTAATTTATTTTGATTTATGCCTGGCCTAGCGTCATCACGAATGTTATTGTAATGGTATAACGGTTCGTAAAAATTTCAAAAGATTATTGTGCCTTATTTGGAACACGAATAACACTTCCACGGTCTTTTGTACGAGTTTTGGATAAGGAAAATTGAAGTAGAATGCGTTACATATACATATATGAAAAAAATAATGAAAAAACATGACTATATTAATTAAAATTGACTGTCGGCGTACTATACTGTGTCTTTTTGATCTCTAGCTACTCTCGCGCCATCTGTGTGTCATACATTTGACAATCACTAACAGTTTATAACTGAAATAATGGTACACGTACGTTTTGTAACTATATTTACAGTATGATCAGATAAAAGGACTATAGAAACTTTTGTCTGGTATCAGACGATCCTTAATTAATCGTCGTTTAGCGGTATGCGATTCTCTGTTGTAAAAATTATTAAAATCGCTGTAAGTTGTAAGCGAGGCGCCTAGTTTAAGAATCGTGATAAAATTATCTTGATATATATGCTGGATTCTTACGCCTACTTGGAAAATATCTCTTGTTCTCGCGTTTACTTGCCCATAAAAGCCACTTTATGTTGTATTTGTATAATTTAAAAATATAAACAGCTTATCGCTAGTTGAAATCATTAATTTTAAATAGAAAGGGGACAAAAAAGAGAAATCCTTAAATATTTTTTTCAAGTATATATAGTATATTCTTCAACGAGTGCAGAATGATGGCTATTATTCACGCGGATGAACGAGCGAGCGCAGCGAGTGAGTTTTGGAATCATCCAAGTGAATATTAGCCATTCTATACAAGTAAAAGACTATACTTTCTCCACGACTAAAAAAAGAAAGCTTCCAGTGAGGATCGAACCCCAATCGTCCGCGCCAGAGTCAACTATTTCTACCTCTAGGCTATAGAGCATGTTTATTTTCAAAAAGGGATACGTAACATACAGTTTTAATCGAAACCCTTACATTTATAAATGATAATTGGAAGTTATAACTAAATATCACTACTGTTGTCTATTTTTTCTCTAAATAATACGTAAAATTATGATTCCATCATTATTTTGACGTTTCAAACGACGCGCTGTCAGAATCGATTTGCATTATTTGGTATTTGACGTTTTAAAAGAGACGATTTGATTTATTCATTTTAATTCATTTAAGCGTGAATTCTGATAATAATAGAATGTGATTGGCTAACGAGAGTGAATTCTTTTTCATTATTCACTGGTTTGAAGAATATATATCATCATTTAGCTAGATATGTGAAAATAATTTGTGAGTTATTATTTAATCGTGGAGAAAATTCATTTATTTCGATTATAAAGTGGAATTAGACGAATTTTTTACACTTTCTCTGAAAAAAGTCATAAATATTAGCGGCGACAAAAAAGGCGAACATGAAGTGCGCGATTGAGTCTCCGGTGTGTGTTTTGCAAGAGTTGAACAATGCCGAAGGCATCATTTCACGCTTGTCGAGTACGCCACGCAGACTCGACACAACTACAGGGTTAACTCAAATTTTTCTAGTAAGAAAATTACTTTTAAACAAGGTGGTTACATTAAAAATCATGCGAATGTATTAAAAATATTAAAAATTTACCATTTTTAGTTCAGTCTACATTCATTTTTTCACGCTTTTCATCTACCAAAGAGTTAGAAAAAAATAATAGCTATCCCTGTACGAATAATCCATCCATGTGTATGTACGCGTAGGTAAAATGCCGGAATTGTTTTAGAACAGATGAGTAGACAGTCGAATGAAGTGCACTTTCGGTCCCCTTTACTGTATAATATGTGTGTGTTGGTAAACAACGGGGTACTGACTGATCCTCGGGGCTTTATCAGTATAGCACACTTTTACAATCTTACAAGAGCTAACCGCAAAGCTCAGCAGGCTGGAAAATTTTGTATATTGCTCGGTGTTCTTATGCAACCGGTAAAGTTGGGAGTTTTCTAAACCTTACTTTGATTTATTAAGGTTTGGTTCTGTAAGAAACAGAAATGGAGTTGGGAACTTATTTAGAGAATGGAGAATGGGTAACAATTAACCAAAAATTTACAAGATTTGAGGAATAATTTAGTATATTTGGCTCAGTAAGGACCAAAAAAGAAGTTGGGAACTTATTTGGAGATTGGAGAAAGGTGTATTAGCCAAAAATTGACAACTTTTGAGGAATAATGGTACATTTGGCTCGGTAAGGACAAAAAATGAAGTTGGGAACTTATTAAGAGATTGGATAAAGATGCATTTTGTAACAAATAAGCCAAAAATTGACAGGTTATGAGGAATAATGGCATATTTGGCTCAGTAAGGACCAAAAAAGAATTTGGAAACTTATTTAGAGATTGGAGAAAGATGTATTTACTATTTTGGCAACGTTGCATTCAGCTTAGGGAATGAATATGAAGATACATTTGAATTTCTATATAGTTGGAAATTGAAAATAGATCTTTTATTCAAATCTTTCTTGGTAGGGTAGTTACGTATAGACATAATGCACTTTGTGGGAGTTTTAATGTATGGAGTGTCTTTGGTGGAGAAGTATTTTAAATCACTTTCAATCCACGGAATAGTTTTATACAGAGAGGAGAATATTTTGGAATAAACTTGGAGGTACGGAAATTCATAGTGAAAGATTTAATTTTTCCCGTAACAGCTAGAGTCGTAGTTTTTTTTTGGGGGGGAGGGGGCAAATTAGAAAATTTAAAAAATGGTATTGCAAACTATACCTTGTGACATATCAAATGAAATGGTTTGTTACGAGGGGCTCAAATATAATTTTTTTATAATTTTAATTTAAATGGTTTTAAAGTTATTTGAGTAAATAGATCAAAATTTATAATTTTGAAAATACTGGACTTGAAATTTAAAAAAAAAATACATACTAAAACCACTGGACGCATCTCAAACCGTTTTTTTATTCAACCTGACAATGCAATTTGTAAACGATGTCAACAACTAGTGAATACTTTTGGCATGGCGCTTACCTCAACGTGAATGAAAGTTGAATATATATTTATAGAATTTATTTATGCTTACAAACAATCTAAAATTAAACTATTGTTTATTATCCATCAAAATTCCAGAAAAACATAATTCCGGGAAGTATTTTTAGATGGAACGTCAGGCAATATTTTTAAAATTTATTATTCATTCAAAAATCAATAAAAAACAAACAGTTTAAGCTATAAATATATTTAAATTTTATACGAGTGGAGGTGATTATGTACGTACATTGATATGAGGGTTGTTTTTTAGATTTTTTTATGAAAAACAGTTGACTATAATGAATAAATGCGGTCAGTAACATTTCATTTGAAAAGTTATTTGCAAAGTGGTCGTGATCGAAGTCATCATTTAAAGCACATAGGCGTTATTTATGTATGTGGTACATGTTTCTTCTTCTTGTTTAAGAAGTACG
This sequence comes from Galerucella nymphaeae, assembly GCA_963978555.1. NCBI lineage: Eukaryota > Metazoa > Arthropoda > Insecta > Coleoptera > Chrysomelidae > Galerucella > Galerucella nymphaeae. Next base: position 20,911,106 of record OZ021706.1, read on the forward strand.
GAGGTAGTTGTTTAAAAAATAACAAAAGTATATCAAACAGACAAGGTTAATACATTGACTACTAACGTGAAAGGATGTTGAAAAGTTTTGAGGAGTAATGATATATTTGGCTCAGTATTGACAAAAATTGAAGTTGGGAAAGGTGAATTAGCCAAAAATTGACAAGTTTTGAGGAATAATGGTATATATGGCTTAGTAAGGATCAATTAAGGAGTTGGAACTTCTTTGGAGATTAGAGAAAGATGTATTTTGTAATCAATAAGCCCAAAATTGACAGGTTTTGAGAAATAATTGCATATTTGGCTCCGTAAGGACCAAAAAAAGGAGTTGGGAACTTATTTGGAGATTAGAGAAAGGTGTATTAGCCAAAAATTGACAAGTTTTGAGGAATAATGGTATATATGGCTCAGTAAGGATCAATTAAGGAGTTTGGAACTTCTTTGGAGATTAGAGAAAGATGTATTTTGTAATAAATTAGCCAATAATTGACAAGTTTTGAGGAATAATGTCATATTTGGCTCCGTAAAGACCAAAAAAGGAGTTGGGAACTTATTTGGAGATTAGAGAAAGGTGTATTAGCCAAAAATTGACAAGTTTTGAGAAACAATGTCATATTTGGCTCCGTAAGGACCAAAAAAGGAGTTTGGAACTTATTTGGAGATTAGAGAAAGGTGTATTAGCCAAAAATTGACAAGTTTTGAGAAATAATGTCATATTTGGCTCCGTAAGGACCAAAAAAGAAGTTGGGAACTTATTTGGAGATTAGAGAAAGGTGTATTAGCCAAAAATTGACAAGTTTTGAGGAATAATGGCAATGTTGAAAAGTATTCTATGTAACAAAAATATCAGAACGGGAAGTGGGATAATACAAGGTGTTCGGGTAAAAGGAAGCATGTAATTTCCAAAAAAAATTTAATTGTAACATCGGGTGCTCTTTATATTTAGTCTCTATGGGGTATTATATGAAAGTGACTAATTGCTGGCTTGAAATAACTTCTTTTCGGAAAGGATTCGAGGATTATTTGGAGATCTACGTAGTGGCAAAAGTTGAAGCTTTTAAAACTGTTAGCATAAGAATAGGTTTAACAAGACTTAGGGGATTGTGTCCAACAATAAAGACTTTTTATTAAAGAAAAATTGGATAAGATTCTTTAAAAAAAGGATCAGAAAAATATATTCGCGACATTTATAACAATAGATTGGGAGAAAATTATGTTTTCAAACGTTAGAAATAGAGGGAGTGGAGTGTCAATGTTGTGAAGACGTTTTCAAGTCTATTTTTTCTGTCAAAAAGTTGAGTAATTTAGTTTTAACTATTCAGTAATTGTACCGGTTGTCCCTGTAACAATTACGGTTGGTTTGCCAATGGACAATCCGCCCCTAAACATTCATATATGGGTAGGGATTTTATTTACTTTTCAATAAACACCCTATATAAATTTTTCGCAATTAACACCGCTTTATTAATAGTTAAACTGTATAAGATAAAGTTTGTACACGAGCAATATTTCTCCCAAGTTCACAAGGAGGTTTATAAATCACAACTTTCTTTTTATATACCATCTCCAAACGTACTAAAATACGACGTTTCGACCTTTAAAATTAACGACAAAATTTCGTGAGCAAATATAATATCTACTGCAAAGAGACGTTGATATTTTATGAGAGGCGGACAGGGAAGTACTCAATATATTTTTACGTAAAATTCGATAACAATATTTAATTGATTTGACGACATTTTCAAATTGCAATAATGTGGTATAAGCCAGTATATATAGTGCATAAAAAGTCTGTCGTTTCTAGTCAAAAACATTCACTAAATTTTTCATTTAAATAATGATAATTTTATAATAAAATAATCTTTCTACGACACTGTCGTACCTGGTATTGTTGACAATACGTTACATGACCTCATATTCAACTTCTTACAAACAAAACTGATTAAGTTTCAAGATTATTTCTATATCTATGTTTTTTTCCAATATCAATAACTGTATTTAGAAATATACTTATCTATAACAAATTTCTTTATATTATCATGCTACAATTTTGTTCAACTCCACACGGAATTGTAAATAAATTGTAATATTTATCCCTATTTTTTGCAGAAATTTATACAAATTCAATCGGAAGATAAAATGGAATTCATAAAAAACCAAAATGTTCAGAATGCATAGAGCCTACATACACCGTAGTGTGTTATTTTCAAGATGAGACATAGGGATTCCCGTACAAAGAAGAGAGAGAAAGAATAATTGTGCGCGGTCATCGAGGCGTGTACTTAGTTCCAAAGGCCAGAGGCCCTATTTTAACCGCTGTTGCCAGAAGCGCATATTAATTTGTACAAATGATATTTTTGTCTTGTTGTCGCTGACTTTTTTTCGAAGTCACGCACAAAAGGTAAAACTCAACACTTTCATCCGGGAACAGTGTCCTTTACAGATAGAATGGATGAAAGTTTTTAGTTTTACCTTTTGTGCATGACTTCGAAAAAGATAACGAGACAAAAATATCATTTGTACAAATTAATATGCGCTTATGGCAACAGCGGTTAAAATAGGGCCTCTGGAACTAAGTACACGCCTCGATGATCGCGCACAATTATTCTTTCTCTCTCTTCCAAGCTGTTTTTCTTATATTTTCCTTGTCGTACTTGTGTAATTCGCATGCTTCGATAAGCTTTTTCGCAATCTTTATAAATAACACAGAGTATACAGACCATTGTAGTTGCTGCATCCTATAGGATGTCCCAAATTTAAAGGTAAAAAGAAGATACTTTGGTAGGTCGGCCAACATAAACGTAGAAAAAGGGGTTTAAAATAAAATTATTTAAAGCAATAAACTGAGAATTGATAAGTAGATATTTTTTATATGCAGCAGTCGATGTTAGGAAATGAAATTTTTTTTACATAGAACCATTTTTTGTACAGTTCCAACTATAAATTAACAAAATAATCATGGGTTTTGGTTGAAAATAAAGCAATGTATTTAATTAAATTCCTGGTGTTCGTCGGATTTCAATTAGAACCCTTTTTAAGAGTGGTGCGTTTTGATAATTCCCAAAAAAATGTTTTTAATTAAAATACTTACCCCCGTGAGTGAATCGAGTTCGCCTAGCCATTCGTTGAGCAGTTGTTCGGGATCTTCCGTATCCGAATCGACTTCGCCGCCATCGATGCTTTCGCAAAATTTGTTCATCTGGAAAAGAATACTTTTATTAGAAGAAGATATTTAATAAAAAAAAAATATTAAGTCATGTGTGATATACAATTGTTTACAATAGAAATGAAAAGTGTTTAGAAAAATCGGGAGTATCTTTAAAAAAAAATTGAGAGATTGGAACTGGAAAATGTAATCTAGATTCAGAAGATCTAAAAAGAAAAGTCACTAGCTCTGTCAAATGTCAGTGAAAAAAGTAATTAGAATAATAGAGATGCAGCTAATTAGAAATGCTACAAAAATCTAATCGAAAATGGACATAATATCAACAAAAATAAATATAACTGACATTTGACATAACTAGTGACTGAATAACAGAAATTAAATGGTGACATGCCAAAAGTTTCTATATTGGCCACCGATGTGTTGAGTATTCAGCTAAAAAGTCATGTTAAATTTCAAGATTAACGCTTCAGGGGTGTATTCATTATTTTAATAAAGCAGTATAGATGTTGGCAATGATGAAAAACATGCAAAATCTTATGTTTTGAACGGTAGACCTTAACTGTCAGAAAAACCCACTTTTTGTTGGCCATACTGACTTTAGTTGAACTCCTCTATTAACTTGAAATTGTATTATGGTCTTAAGTTGTCTCACTTTGGATTTCAAGCAGAACTTATAAAAATATACCTCTTGATTCGAGGCCCCTTTGGGTCGGGGGTACGTGGCATTTTTCCAGCCCTGCCACCTTATTGTTACGCCACTGTAAATAGTCCCAGTAAATCTAATATAATCTTGTTGGGATCGAGTAATTCAAAAAATTTAGACCAACCAGTATATTGTTTTGTAATAATTTTCGCTTTACTCAATATTCCTGTGGGATTTCTCTTTAAATATGTTTAGATTGTGTAGTGTAGTGTAGACAATGTACCTTTCATGACATACAACGCATATACCTGCCCATACTGATTGTATTTTGCGGCATTGTATGCCTTGATGATGGATTAAAAGCACGTAGTACGTTTATCGAGTATCGACTATATGCAGATGCTGTTTATAATACAGCCGGACTATGCGAACCTTATCTTATCATCAATGTTTGGATTGCTAACGTTTGGTTTATTATGTTATTTTTGTAAATCGAACGAAAACCTTTTTGACCACGAACTTTCTGCGTTCCTGATGCCTTATTACGCCAAAAAATGAGGTTTTTTTCGTTTAAAATGTTTATAACAAATGACTAAAAGGCATTTGCGTGTCCAAAACATACGAAAATGATGTGCTTTTTCGGTTTTGTTCAAAAATTTTTTGTTATTGAACCAATTTTTTATATCTCGCTGTGGCAATTTACCTAATTTCAATAACAATGTAAATTTGCAATAGGATTTTACGTTTTTATAAACAATATAGATAAGTTTATCATTTTAGCACGTTTGTTGCATAAGGAGAATATTTCTGCGAAAAAAGTCTGGTCACAAGGTGTAAACATTGTTAAATAAGGAATAAATTTTCAATTTAGTATTGCACGTTCAACATTACATGTAAATATTTCTGAAATTAGAATCCATACAGCTTTCACCTTCATAAACTGTATATTAGAAACGTCAAAATGACAGTCAAACGTGTCAAAAGATAGAACTAAGCAGATATTTATTATTTTTGCCTACATTCATGCAAAAAACAACACTTTTGTGAAACACATTTAATGGAAAAAGTGGTACTTTTTTGCACTAGTGCAACAAAATTTTTGTTGCACTCATCTGTCATTCTTGTGTCAGTTTTGTGATGATTTATGACAAACATAAACATTTAAATTAAATAAAAATCCATAGCAAATGTCTGATCCTGCTTTAATACAACAATAATAAATGGTCAAGGCGAAAACCAGGTATGATTGAGTACTGACAAGGTGGAGGCCATAAAGATACAAAAAAAGAAGAACGGGTTGAGTTTGATTAGGTAAGGTTAGGTTCTTAACATATTTATATTCTAATTTTCCAGTTTTTGCATGAATGTAGAAAAAATATTGTATGCAACTCTTGCAACACGTGTTTTTTGCACTTGTTACATAAATAACCATTTTTCAGAAAATGTTTCACCTTACGATATAATATTTTAAAAAAAATTATTTTGTAATGCGTTTCATATAGTGACCATGTGGTCGTAAAAGCGTTCGCTGTACACGGACTCGCCTTAATTCTCCATACACCCGACGGTACTGATACTATGGGTACTTTCGACGATCTACCCACATCACACGAGTACTCAGCCTACTCTGACTTATATATATTTTTTCTGCCTACAGAACGTGGGCGCGACAGTTTTATGAATGGATTGTTAATCTTATTTCATACGTTTTTTGTTTACTTCTGCCTTTCTTTAAATTTGAATGTAAATATATAGTTTGGTAAAATTTGTTTTAAACAAAATTTCAAAATACACTATAACCCAGATGGTGTATTTCGATGGGAAATTTTTACATTCCAGTCCAAATTCCTTAAAGAAAAAGTCAAGATTTCCAATTCACTTCCCTTCCGTTGTATATACAGAGTGTCCCAGGATTTCGTACCAAAAACTTGGGAGATGATAGAAAAACTAAAAATAATTATGGTATTTTATATAAAATTTTTTCTTTACGCCCTTCGTTAACGAGCTATAGGGCTCTAAAGTTGGGAATGAAAAATGATTTTTTATTTATAATTATTAAATGGCTGATTGGAAATTAGTAAAATTTTAATAGTTAATAAACACAATAATTGCACACTTTTTGGCATGGTATACAAGTCTACAACATACTTGTGAACTCAGGTACTGACCAAGTTAAATAGTGGATGCGCCATTTTTTGGTAATTCAATCTTTTTTCGGTTATAAATGCAATAATATATATATAAGATATCAAGTCCTCTTCTAGTCCTCGATAACATTAACGGTTTAAGAGCTACTGGCAATTTTATGTCGTACTGCACACCTATTGGCACATTCACATATACTTTAAATGTACGATTACATGAAGCATCCTGTACAAACAACATTGACTGCACTATAATACTATGATGTAGGGCTATGCGTAAAATGAATACAATATGAACATTTAACCGTCTATTAAGGATAGTGTTGGTGTTGGTTCATTGTTAAAAAAAACTGGTCCTTTAGAATTAGTTGTCAATAATTTATAGTAATTTTAGGGTAAAAAATAGCTTGTAAAAGTATATATTTGAAAAATCAAGATGGTTTACTTCAGGTAAACGAGTAGGACTAGAAAATTGTAAGCCAAAATGCTTCAATTCTTTTACTAAAGTGCAATACTCGAAAAAAACAGCAAAAATAAATTTTATCTCGCAGAAATTCAATATCCTTTATGATAACATTATTGTTAAACGTATGAATGAAATGTTGTATTTCATTAAAAAAAGGAAATTGTTTTAAACAATCTCCTACTTTACGGAAACATAGCTACACACTAATTTCCTTAAACAATTGTTAATGAAATAATCTTAAATTTCAATTTTTTGCATTTCCTCGATAAGTCACCTGATAAGTTAGTCAAAATAAGATTAGATTTTCCCATTCAGGAAAATTCAACTCTCAACATTATGTAACATTTTAAGGGAAAAACATTTTTGGAAACAAAAGCCTATTCTTATTGTTAAACGACTTGCTAGAGAATCCAAGTTTTGCGTTAAGTATGATTGGACTATTAACCCAATTTTCATGTCCCTTATTGTGCCAGAGAAATTGCTTGGAAAATTAAATGACCTCAGCTGTGAATCGTTGAATAATTTGAAAATTCTCGCTTTTTCAAAGAAAGCAAGCAAGCAACTCAAATTACATGCCAGCTGCTGGGTCAAACGTGTTCTATATTGGGTTGCTCTCAAAATGAGGACAAAAAGGATAACCGAAAGAAAATAAAAATAAATGTTTGCCGACAGTTATTCCAAAATAATGTTCAAAACAGTATTTTTTGGGATAAATATCGAGGGAATTGCTACCAACATAACGAACAAAAAATACAGAAAGGTTAGTCACATAAGAACTGATCAATTTTGCTTTTTTTCCATGTTTTGAGTCCCTTTACTTCCCATGTTGTTGTTGTACCCGAAAAATTTACAGGTCTATTTAGTTTGGGGTATTTTGCATCTTACAGTTGACGAAAAACTAATGACAGCTGTCAACACATATTTGTTTGGCTTTGTTTTTGTTTCTGGTACTTATATATTGAGACTGTGATCTGTTTTTATTATTGCAAATACCATCGAGAAGAAACAAATACGAGTTGACAGCTGTCATTAGTTGTTCGCCAACTGTAAGATGTAAAATACCCCAAACTAAATAGACCTGCAAACTTCTCGGGTACAACTTCAAACTTTTAGGGTACAACATGGGTGGTAAAGGGACTCAAAACATAAGAAAAACCAAAAATTGACCGGAAAAACCCGAGAGAACAAGAGTAGATTCAACCAAAATACAAAACTTCATAAAATAATGATAAAGTACCGAAATTACGAGTTCTATTGGCTGGGTCTTTTGCATTTTAAACTGCATTTCAAAAAGATGGCGCAATAAAAGTAATACATGTTCAAACTATAAATTTGCATTTTCTAATGAATGTACTAGAAACTAAATTTTAAATTTCCAAGTCTTATTAATAGTGTCGAGTGACAGCATGAAAATTGAAGTAAATACCTACCGGGTCGCGAGGGAAGGCGCCGAAAACGTGACCGAGATGACAAGTGTTAAGGTAAACAGGGTGTTTCAAAAGTGGGCGAAAATTTCATATAAACAAGTGTTAATGAGATACAAAAGAGCTCTTGCTTGCTTGTTTCCATAGTTTTTCAAGACTACTAAGAAAGAAAATAAACCACATGATTCTAATCATTTTTTTTTAAATTATTTTGTAGTAGCCTGGTCACCTTGTAAACCTATCGCCTCCGTAGCGCCTTTTCTCACTTCCTCTTATTCCTTCCTTCCTAGCCCACATACAGTGTCATTGCCCCAACAAGTAACGTCGTGTTGGGTGTTTTATGTGCGGCTAGACGGAAGCTAAAAATAATTTTAATCGTCGATTGTTTTGTTATTAATTAATTCTTTTATTGTTTATAGATATAACTTAAATAGAAAATGGGTTAATTTAAAAAGATGTGTGTGGAATTAAGTATCGAGCCAGTTTATTTAATCGAACACAATCGAATAAAATATTAAATACGGAATAATTATTATAATATTGATAGGTTTTTATTGTAAATTTAACACAAATACCAAATGCAATAAACATGATATCTCTGGCCTTCAAATAAATTTTATTAATGTCTAAGAATATAGTCGTATATATTAAATGTACCATTTGTAGATTGAATGCTAATAGAAAGGCTGTATGCGATATGAATAAGTCTCTGATTTGACACATTATATGGCAACACTGTTGAAAAATTAATGGTTCCTGGATTGTGCCAACCTTCAAACTATACGTGTTCAAATTTCATGATATTCTGACTATTAGTTTTAAGGTTACAGTAATTTTATTGACCCAAATTGTGTAATTTTCAAAATAATGGAGATAAATTATTTCCAGTGTTGCTCAAAAATTTAGAGCTGGGTGTTATGTAGTCCACACCGAACATGTTGGTAAATTTAAGTTCCACAAACATAGAAACATTAGAAAACGTAGCTCGACACTTGGCCGTAAATAATTCAATAATTTCTTATTTGCAAAGTTTCTAGTAATAAAATTGAATACGAATATTGGAATGGTTCATTACATGTGACTAACACCTACCTATGTAGAAAAACTTCCCATAAAAAAACCCACTCGACTGGCAGTTAAGATATAAAAAAAGCTCGATTTGATCACTGGAAAGAGAGAGGAACTTTACAGTGGTGCCGGTTCGGTTCAATTAGAAATGAATTCAATACTAAATAGAATATATAATTTATTATTGATTTTAATTGGTAAATATGGAAATATTCCACTTTCAGTTGATTTTTTTTATTTGCCTATTTTAAATATTATTGACTTTGGAAAAATATTGTAGATATTAAGAAAGAATGGTTCACATTTCAAAAAATAAATTCCCAAGGATCTGGTTGAACTAGGGCCCTGTACAACGGTAATAAGATTGTTCATTTTCTATTTTTCAATGAAAATGCAACTTTTAAGTAATTTTAAATGTTTCTTATTCTTCTCAGCAACATGTAAAGTACCTACTTGTGTTATCTCTTTGACAATCAAAAAACCGTCAAGTTTTAGAGACAAAATGTCGGGACGCTGTTTCACTGTTTTCGAGATCTATAGATGCATTTGTATGCTCAGGTCGTTGTATACGTATATCTTACATTTCAGGGACATGTATGGAAATAACGAACTCCGACGAGTTTCAAGACAAGATATAAAATCGTAATTAGTTTTACAAATCTGAATTTTTATCATTGTTCTTTCGGATATTTATTCCAGGAATTACTTCAACATGGAAGGAGATTTTTTTTATTGATAAGAGGAAATATTATTACAGAAGAATATAAATAAAAGAAAATTTCTGTGGACTAGCTAAGTGAAACCTACAACCTTCAATATGAAGAGAAAACATATTTTCCAAAATTTTTTATTCAATACCTATTAAGTTGCAGACTGATGTCTGTCTCAAGAAAATCAGACTGAAATTGAAATCCAGTTTTATTCTCAAAGAAATTACAGGTTATAATTAATAGCGATACAAAAACAAAGATCAACTTTGCACCCAGATAAACGTTCAAAGTAAATAGCATTTTCTATTATAACTCCATTTTGTCCTCATTTTTTTTTCATGTGACAGTAGGTACTTATCTAGCAAATTTAAAAGCACAAAAAAGTCAACAATATAGGTACAATAATATAAAGAATAAATTTAATTCTAATGTAAATGAACAAATATTAGTAATCATATGTAACGTCACTGGTCATGTGTTTTGAACATGATTTTAGCTTCTTTGAAGAAAATAATGAAATATTTTAAAAATCATTCATTTTATTTCATGTATTCATTAACTAGTTCATCTATAATTGATAAAGTAATTATTGTTTTACAACAAAAGTGCATTACTACCTCTAAGCAATCTAAAAAAATATTGTATTTAGGTATTCACCACATAGTTTTGTATCTATCTGCATAACCATCATACTCTAAGTACAGTGCTGCATAATACAATTTAATTCAATTTCTAGTTATATCTGCTTCGATATTCAATCACCGATTTTAAATAACCGGTGACGAGCATAAAAACTCATCGAATATATAAATTAACTATCTATACTTGGTATGCGATATAAAAATCAAACAAAAAACACGGACATTGAGTAACCTAACCTTAAAAAAAACTGATATTTCACATAAAAAAGTAAACAAATGTCGAACCAAATGAAAGAGGAGTTACTTGAAAACTTACTTTTACGAAGCTTGCAGATCCTTGTAAAGAATACATCACAAATCACTAAACATCCCTTAATAAATGTCAAATAACAATAAATTAATTAAATGTTTGTGCAACACGAAATTTCACGCCGCTAGCCTTTGCACCTTCCGAAACTGACTAAAGCGATCGTAGAATACATAAGGCTTGGAACGAATATACATCGTTGCCACGTCTAAGATAAAAGTTGGTAGATGTATAAAGAGTTGCATAGAAAACAGATAATAATATCAAAAAGATTGTGGGGCTGTTAGAATATTTATTATCATTCGTTAGAGGCAGAGGAGAAAGCCCAAATGATAATTGTGTTGTTTTTGGGATCGAAATAAATTCTAGCTAAATACGAGTGATTTAATGTATAATTGGATGGTTTTTGATGTAAATTTTTGTGCTTAGAGGGAAATTCATTTAACTAAAAGGATAACTGGAATGTTATTTAAACCTCTTTTGATTTTGTGGGTTTAAAGAGAATGTTAAATAGGAAAATATATTTTTTCGATAGTACAATAAGGAAGGTGCAGTTTGAGTGCAGAATACTAGGAAAATTTGTGTAACAGTTTTCAGCTGCAGTGTTTATTTTTTCTCCCACCCTCGTAGAAGCAAATTACATTATTATCAAGTGCACTTAGCTATTATTATTCCCTATGCCAAAATTACACACAAGATTTATTGATTTTTCTTTTCTTTGATAAGAAACAATTGCTCAGTTAGACAATAATCCAATACTTTTTATTGTCTTTTGATGTTTGACAAATGTAACGTTGGGATTATCTCCCCTTATAAGAAAGCCCTCTTCAAAGAAAAGTGACAATTCCCTTTGGAACCGATTTTATTGGTTTATAACAGACAGTGACAAAGTACTTGTTGCTGGTAATTTTTCTTCAATGACTAAGAATATTTCTCTTTCCCAGTTACTTATGACAAGTGTTTTCATAAATTGAATTACAGAAATATTTAAATTAATTCCTACATTTTTAATCAAAATTTCCTATTTTAGTGAACATTTTTAATCGTACCTTCCTTTTTCGTATCACTTACAAATCTGGTAAATAAATCTCGTGATATATTCAACGGTCGTGATATTCGATATACAAAAACTTAGACAATTCATTATGATAAATTCTCACTTCACACGCATTACATAATTTCCCTAATATCTCTTCTCTGTCTCTTCTTCAACGTGAGTTCCAAGCAAACAAAAAATTAATATTTATTCACTTTATTGTGCTGCCATCTCTGGGAAAAGCCATACAATAGCTGACGTAACGATTTAACCGTGGTTTCCTGGCTAAAAGTAAGTGTTACCAGCTATAGATGGCGACATAAGATGCCTTTTGTTTTTTTCAGTACTATTCAATGCAATGTTTGTTTTTATGTATATTTTAGAAATCTCCAAAGTGATTTAGGGAATTATTAAACTAACTTTCAAGCGCTAGGATTGGAGGTAAGAAAAATGATTCAATTTAAAGAAGAGACAGCGTCATCTGTTATTTGGAAGCCAAATTGCTTGAAGAAACCGTAAAACGTCAAGTACATGAAACACAACGAAACAGAACTAAGAGCTGTATTTGTTGTTCGTTTCGTGGCTTGTTTATTCATTGGATTTATTCATTTTTTAATTATTTGTTGTTGTTTTTGGAAAACAATTAGAATTAATAAAGGGGCAGCTTGAACTTTAAAAAAATTATTTAATGAGAAATAAAAAGAGAGAGGGGGCGGCAGTGACATAGATTAGACAAAAAAACTGATGGATAGATCTGATGGAGGGCAGTGAATGGATCAAAGGGAGGAAAACAGGAATAACAAAGGGAAAAAAAAATGGAGGTGGAATGAAAAAATGGGAAAACAAATGATCTAAAAGTTGATAAAAAAAAATACAATAAATTTTTATTTGTGTGCAAATTGGTATAAAATAAATTAAAAATTTCAAATAAAGTTTTTAAAGTTCGACTTTAGCGCTATCTTTGATAGGATCATTGATAAGTTTTCTCCAAAATAACGCTCTATCTTTAAGAATTCCCTTTCTAGTTTCTAAATAATCACCATCAATATTAAAATATTCCTCGTTTTCCAAAGTGTACGGTTCCCATTTATTTGGAATCAATTCGTTCGATTCTGGAGTGGGATTACTATGAAATTAAGAACAAAAAAAATTATAACCCCGTCTCGAAACAAGATTAATTTTTTTTTAAGAAAATTACCTACCCTGTTCTAGCAAAGTTTGTCCAAAGTGTAGTGAGTACTTTAGCCATTTTTTTATCGCTTTTTGACGGTATTATATCTGGAAATAGCTCATCTCCGACTGGAAATAAGTACTGCAAGTCGTCAGCGTGGATAGTTCCTTCAACAAAATGGAAAAATGAAATAGATGTTTGGTCAGTGGATGAAGCAGGAGGATTTTTTATTGGAAGATAAAATTAGGCCAACCATTTTTGTGGCTATACCGAAAAATTATGCCGGGATCGGATGATTATAGACAGGAAAGGACTAAGATGGAAGAAAATTTATTTCAATAAACATACGATGCGATCTATATTGAGATTAATTAATTAATTAATCTCACTTACCATAATGTGTATCTCCTCCTCCGAACATTCTGGAAAAACTCACGCTTCCGTTATAGCCGAAGAGATAAAAATACACCGGTTCTTTGTAGTATTTAACGTGAAGCCTCGCGATGTCATCGGAGCATTTGAAAAACCACCCATCCGTGTACAACTGAAAATAGTAGAATTTTCCAAATGAATAAACCCCTTTTCAAAATTTTTATCGTACGCCCGTGGTAAATAGATTTTTGCAAATAGTTTCAACCCCTTTGAAAAATTTGAAGTACGTTTATGATGAAATGTTTACAAATAAACTGATTAATTTTCACAAATAGCTCAAACCTTTTTGAAAATTTCAACGTACGTTCGTGATCTAGCAATGTTTACAAATAATCTCGTCCCCAATGAAAATTTTGATGTACACCTATGGTAGATCAACCTAGAACCTCTTTTTAAAATTTTTGATGTACGTCCAAAAGTAATAGAAATTTTCGCAAATCCCTTTCAAAACTTCAACGTACGTTCTTGATATATAAATGTTAACATATTATCTAGTCTCTAATAAAAATTTGGTTGCACGCCTTTGGTAGATGAAAATTTTGGAAAATAAAAAAGACCCTCTCAAGAATTTTGATGTTCGTCCAAGAAAAATCGAAATTTTCACAAATAACTTGATCCCCTTTTAAAATTTCAACGTACGTTCTTGATATATAAATGTTAACAAATTATCCAGTCCCTTATGAAAATTTTGTTGTACGCCTTTGGTAGATGAAAATTTTGGAAAATAAAAAAGACCCTCTCAAGAATTTTGACGAACGTCCAAGAAAAATCGAAATTTTCACAAATAACTTGATCCCCTTTTAAAATTTCAACGTACGTTCTTGATATATAAATGTTAACAAATTATCCAGTCCCTTATGAAAATTTTGTTGTACGCCTTTGGTAGATGAAAATTTTGGAAAATAAAAAAGACCCTCTCAAGAATTTTGACTAACGTCCAAGAAAAATCGAAATTTTCACAAATAATTTGATCCCCTTTTAAAATTTCAACGTACGTTCTTGATATATAAATATTAATAAATCATCTTGTCCCTATGAAAATTTTGTTGTACGCCTTTGGTAGATGAAAATTTTGCAAAATAAAAAAGACCCTCTTGAGAAAACTTAAAAAGAAAAACTTACATCAACAACTTCTTTGATGCAATCTTGAATTTTCCTCCCGGAAAAATAAAATTCTTTAATTTTCTCAGTTACCGCATCAGGATCTTTTTCTGTCCTGTCGTAAAACAAGGACACAGGAGCCAATTCGTTGAATCTATCCGCGAATTCATCCAATAAATTTTCATTTTTATAACCTAAAAAATTTCTCATAAGTGATAAATTTTTATTTTCAAAATCTGCTCACCAGCTGCTTTCAAGCCACCATCGTCAGAGGTTACTCCAATAATTATAGGAACGTCCATACTTTTCCCGGATTTAATTAGATTCAGTGGATGATCAGGTAGAAAGGGATCGATTGTGTCGCTGGATTCTATCACAGGTTTAAAAGGAATCATAGGATCGTAATCCCAAATCTAAAATAATGCAAATAAATGAACCCCTTAGAAATTTTTTTATCGTAAGCCCATGGTAGATGGCACGTCTTATTGATATATTGTTGACGTACAAAATTTTTGTAAACTAATTTAAAAAAATTATGAGAACTAACTTTAAAAATTTCATCTAGTTCTACAAACGTTCTTGCGTCTACTTTCTTCAAACACTCTACCATTTTTTCGCTCGATTCAGTGGGACAGTTCAAAGCTTTAGCTAATTTTTTGGAATTTCTTTCAGTTTCTTTATTTTCACTAAGACCCCATGGACATAAAGTAGTACCGCTTTGAAGAATAGCTCTTGCAAACAGTCCTAAAAATCCTCACTTTTACATTTCATAATGAAACACCATCAAAACTTACCTTTGCTTAAAGGTGATATCATGTGATAATTAGAACTGACTCCACCAGCTGATTCGCCGAACAGAGTTACTTGATTGGCATCTCCACCGAATTTTTTTATATTTTTTTGTATCCATTTTAAAGCTAAATTTTGATCTTTTAGTCCATTATTACCAGGTACTACTGAATCTCCAGTTGATAAAAATCCTAAAGGTCCTAAACATATATTTCTGCGTTAAAATAAAATTCATCCTCGCAGAATTTTTCCACGTACGCAAAGGCTGATAATAATAAATCATTTTTCAAATTACAATAATGATTCTGTTCGAAAATTCACGTACTAGTTATACTTTATAAATATTTACCACGTAGTTTCTAGCAATTAGACTTACAAATAAACAAATTACTATGTAAATAAATTAAAAAAAAAACATTCATATATTGTTATTATGCCTAAACAACTATAGCATCATCAAAAAAAATATTGTAATCTTTGGTATCGTTTGAAAAAATCAGGAACCTTAAATTTCAACTAGTTTAACCTTGATGGAATTCGAGATATGACCTCCACATGACTAGTTTTAAATTTAACTTAAATTTTTTTATGAGATGTTTATACTGTATATACATGGTTCTCACTATAAAGTTGTAGTGTAGGTGAAATGTAATTTTTGTAAATACAGTTCCGTATTTTAAAATTTATTGATGAGCATAACACGAACTAATTTTTATTTTGTTTAAATAAAATATTTCCTTTTTACGAGAATCCTACCGGCACGCCTTTGGCTCACTATTTTCAGTGACATATATTGACCCCAACCCGGGTGGTACTACCTGCACTTGATAAAAAGTAAGAATTTTACAATGCAATCAATGCCAAAGTTGCTCAAATATTCGTGGAGTCACTCTGTTCTCTTTTTTTGCATACCTAATGAGGTTTTATTACTCTATACCTTTCTGAAATAAACTAGATCCGTTTATTGTATGGCCTAGGAATTATTTTTTAGATTTTTTGAGAAAAATAGAGATTCTGCTTCTAAAAATATCTGTAATAGCTCATTAGATTCGGAATTATATCTAGAAAGGTGTATCGAAAGCATAAAAAAAATTTCAAATGTCCAAAGGATTAAAACTGATTGACTTACCTAATCTGTAATTGGTGGTAACCAAAACTACATCTCTATCTAGTAAAATATTAGGCCCGTACCATTCTGCGTTACCACTACCGGCCAATAATCCTCCACCATGGAACCAAACCATGACAGGTAAGAGATCATTTTCAAAATTTGAAACCTACGAATTATAGCATTTAAAAAAACATCAGAAATAACCAAGAATGACAAATACCTTTGGCGTATATACATTTAAATATAGACAGTCTTCTTCTCCTGATATTTTTGGACTTCTTCTGTAGACATCTCTTTGAGGACACTCGGCATGTACTCCTGTTGCATTTAGAGCACCTTCCCATGGATCGTTAGGTTCTGGTGCCTACAATTGAAATAATTTACACAATATATGATGAAACTAAAAAATGACATACTAAATTATTTGTAAATGTCTATTTTACGATGCCATTAATTAATTACTTAATTTCAATTAATTAAAATAAGATTACCAGTTTCAGCAAGGTGATTATTTTTTATTGATTTTATAATTATTAACCGTTTCACAGTTAAGTAGGTATAGCGTGATTACCTACAATTACCTTGACGTATTTCAGAAAGTCGTAGAGTGCTATTTTAGAAAAAATAGTTGAAAATCGCAATTTAACGTAAAAAATCGACCTCCAACATGTCCATCAGAATAAATACAATGCACACCTAATGATTAATTTCAAGTTACGCTTTCTGATAGTATAGTAGGATGAGGAAAATTATATAATGGTTACCATACCAACTGAATAATACAAAAAGAATGGGACCATCTCTAAAATTTAATTAAATTTTTTTCTTAATTTATTATTTATATATAAAATTTTCAATCTACAATATTCACATTTAATGAAACCGAAAGTCTGGTGGTCGGTTCCCCACGTTGGGCGCCAGTTTATAAATCATAAAGCACTGGCTTTTTCCAGTTATGTAGGACAGTAATCAACAAGTATCAAGTTCTGTTAAGGCGAATGATAGCTAATTATACATTATCTGCCACCGCCACATGTTTATTTATAAAATAATCTTTTACTAAATATTTACTCATCCATAGATTATTTTTCTCCCGTCTTTTTTCTTAAATTGTACAGCAGTGTTGATATCAAATTGTGTAAGATAAACAACATATTCTTAACCTTCGTTAGTTAACCTTATATAAAATAATTTATAGGATTATTCTTATTAGCATAGTGCTTGTTTAATAAATCTGTCAAAACTTTCCTAAGGAATATTGTTGTTATAATGATTTTATATTCAATCCACTCCCTATTACAAAAAAGCATGGGTTGGGTAGAATATTTGAAAAAAATAAGATTCCATATCAAAATTATTGTGAATTGTGGGCGCTCCAAGCAAAACCCAAGAGTCAGTTCTCAAAAATTACTATAGTCGACTGAAATACGAAGAAAAAGTCGCTTCCTTCTCGATTTTTTTTATTAAGGTACAACCACATGTGGTCTTCACAAAATGATAGAGTAGGTCCCTGGCCATCTGAAATCGAAAATTACAACATTTTTTAATAGGGACAACACTTGTTATTGCGAAATTTGTCAAAAATCTGTCAAAATTATGTTTTATTACTTTTTCACACATACCTCGCGATATCTCCGGAACTAAACAAGATATTTTCAAAAAATTTTTTTTAACCGACAGAAGAAACATGAGCGAAGATTACTGTGTTAGTTTCATTTGTATAAAAAACCTAGTTTTTTTGTAAAATTGGAGAAAACTCTAATCTCTACTTTTTTTGCAGCACTATTTTCAGTAATCGAGAAACTTTTTTATTTTTCAAAATTCCTCCATACTATCTGCGTACCAAATAAAGCTAAAGCTTCAAGGAAGTTTTTAAAACAAGAATGACTATTCTAAGTATCATAGTTTTTGAGCAATAAATACGCAAACTTGAAAGTTTCTGCAGCCGCGCCTAATTATTGTGCTTTCTAACGAGCAGGCATCTCTCGCATACGCATAATGCGGTCTATTCCTGACAAATTTGGCCTATAACTTGATTCAGTTGCTAACTTCTTTGTTTTAACTGCGATTAGGTAGATAATTATTTTGGATGTGTGTAGGTATGTCTATTGAGATTTTTTGGAGATGTATGTGTGAAAAAGTAATAAAACATAATTTTGACAGATTTTTGACAAATTTCGCAATAAAAAGTGTTGTCCCTATTGAAAAATGTTGTAATTCTCGATTTCAGATGGCCAGGGACCTACTCTATCATTCTGTAAAGACCAAATGTGGTTGTACTTTAAAAAAAAAATTTAAACCTTTTTGCCCCGTTTTCAGTGCACTACTACTTTTACTTTCTTTTGCACGTGCTGCTCTATAGTTCATCCATACTTGAGGAAAAATTCTAACGTCATGACATTTTTAGCAACCCTTACTCTCCACACAGTCCTCAATAGTATACGAAACCTTGACTTGAAGACAAATTCATTTATTTTGATTAATTTATTTTTCAATAAAATTTGAAATCTTATTCAAATCATAATTTTAAATTTTTCATGTATTCCAGTCATGAAAGAAATTTTTTTTTATAAAAATAAATATTTTTAATCTATTTTTCTTTATTTATTTTAGTTAATTTGACAAAAAATATTATCTACCTGAAATCTGAGCTGTCCTATAGGTGGTTTAGCGAAAGGTATCCCGTTAAATCCACTGAATATTCTGTCGTTTTTGGTTTTTAAAAATGCACCGTTCAATAAACCATCACTGATTCGGATACGTGGAAATTCCTCACAAACAACGCAACTTAACAATACATAAAAACAAAGACTGATCGTCGGAATGTTCACCATTTTACAGTCTCTCGTCTTTTGTGGTTTCACCGGTCAATTAACAATATTTTATATATTTAACAATTCAGTAGCGCCGACGACAAACTATTCAATCCATCGAAAACCGGTATTTTATTTCTAATCGAGAAAAACTTGCTGTGCTAGAGAATCAGTTGTAATGTTAATTTGTTTCACGAAATCAGATAGTATTTATATTCTTAAAAAACATTTTATACAGGGCGAAATAAAATTAACGTTAGTTTTTTCTTTTTCTTCTCTTCTCTAAAGTCCAATTTAATATTGACTGAAAAAAAAAACAATACACTGAAAGCTTTCAGCGATCAAGCTAATATTTCAATTATGATTTATGTTAATTTAACAAAGTGAGAATTGCCCATGAATGTAAATTGATTACTTTGCATCGTAAATACCGGTGTGCTAATTAAGCTTATCTAAATAATGCCAATTGATTGGCAGATGCAGAGAGGTGAATAATTTTATGATTTTTTCCTTTTTTCATACTCTATCATTGCTTCATAGACAGATTTATGGAGGCGTATCGGGGTATTGCAATCTTTTCAGCGTGATGACAAATTAATATTGTTTTAATTTTAATCATGGATCAGTAGCGTAACTCGGAAACAGGTGCAAGGAAAGTTTTTTTTTGTTCGTTCTTAGTCTATAACGTCACAATTTTTTACAGTGTAATATTTTGATCAGTGTGGAAACTAAGGATTTTGAGGTTCTTCGTAAGATTTTTTTGAGAATTATTATTGATAAGGATATTGATCAGTCTCAGTGTGACGGAAAAAATTAACAAAAATTTCCAAAAAAATGGGAAATCATTGAGAAATGTTAACAAAATTCTACAGATATTAACCAAAATTGCCTAAAATTTAACCATAATCAAAAAGTATAGCGACCCAATCATAAAAGGTTGATAAAATGAGAGCAAAAATCTACACAGATGGGTAAATATTGAGAAACATTGGCAACATTTTACAAAAATCAAAAAATTTTGAGACCCAATTTTATGAAAATAGACAGAAATCGAAAAAAAAAAATGATAAACGTGAAAAAAAATTGGCAAAAATCTACATAAATGGGCAAATATTAAGAAACGTTGACAAATTTATAAAAAAATTGTCTAAAATTTTGCAAAAATCAAAATCAAAAAGTATGGTGACCACATTTTATGAAAATGAACAAAATTCCAATAACATTGATAAACGAGAAAAAAAAATAGCAAAAATCTACGCAAATCGACAAATATTAGGAAACATTGACAAATTTACACAAAAATTATTATCTCTAATTTTACAAAAATCAAATTTAGAGACCCTATTTTATGAAAATAGACAGAAATCGAAAAAAATCGAGAAACGAAAAAAAATTACCAAAAATCTACGCAGATGGACAAATATTAAGAAACATTGACAAAATATTTATACAAAATTTGAATAAAATTTTACAAAAATCAAAAAATTTGGAGACCCAATTTTATGAAAATACAGAAAAATCGAAAAAAATTAATAAATGAAAAAAAAAATTGTTGACAGAAACTTACGTAAATGGTCAAATATTGAGAAACATTGACAAATTTATACAAAAATTTTACCAAGATTTTACAAAAACCAAAATTTTATGAAAATAAACAAAAATAAAAAAAATGGTAAACGAGAGAAAAAATTAGCAAAAATCCATGTAAATGGGTAAATATTGAGAAAAATCGACAGAAAGAAATATAAAAGTTTGAAAATCGATTTAATAGTCTTAAATATTCATGTTTAAAGGTTCAAAGAGATCGTTCAATGATATATTGCATTAGATTAGATATAAATAAGGTATAATTACTGAGACTGCTATCAAAATCAGATAAAGCTTGCAAAGCGTAACAAGAATATAAATAGAAAGCATGATAATTCAATTTTTTTTTCAATTGAGATGATATAGGTATTAAGAATTTATATTTTATTTCAAAATAAAAAAGGTTTTATAGTGCAATGCTAAGTATATTTTTCTACACCCACATGTATATTATCCATTTTTTGCACAGTTTACAGAATGGAAATGTAGGCCATACCGGTTAACTGAACGTATATATTCATATACATCCTAGAACGTATATGAAATCCACCAATCAGCATTCGCGTTTAGTATTCGTCAACTCCCCTTCTTTGAATTTCAAAGAAACGTCAAAATAACTTATCGGAAAAAAGGCTTCCCTAGAAGCACTGGATCAAGAATATTTATTAACAATAATAAACATAAATAAAATAATCCTTATAAATTAACAACAAATACTGAAAACAGAATAAAATGGGTATTTAAGAGGACTTTTGATAGACGTCAGCTTTTATAAAATTTTGGAATTCATGTGACGTTATAGATATCAACATAAACATTCCTAGGTGGTCGAGTTGTTAGCATATTAGGTTTTTGCGCGGTAGGTACAGGGTTCGATTCCCAATAGAGAAATTTTTTTTTTTTTCAATTTTATTTTTAAATAACTATTCCGCTTGATATTGATTGGTAAAATTATGAAAATTGTTAAAAATTTTGAGATTGAAGATATATTACAGTCGAGATTACAGTTTATTAAAATTTTTATTTTCTAGATTTTTCAAGTGGGTCGTAGAAAAAATATACTGTTCGACTCGTGTGGATTGTCCATATCGCACTCGAACGATTGAGCACTCCGCCTACGGCGTCGTGCTCAAACTTCGTCCTCGTGCGATATGGCCATCATATCCACACTAGTTGCACAAACTACTATTTTCTACTCCTGTTTTATAATATACTTATTAAAAGACTAAAATCTGTATCATAATGAAATTCATTATGATACTAATTTTCATTATGATACAATAGGAATGCGACATTCGCACAATATTTAGTATATAGCCATGGATACCAGGTTGACATTTCTGAAATTAATTATATTAGGTCTGTTCCCTGCAATAAAAGTGTAGCACTGAGCTATACGATTTAATTCATTTTAAATATGTTTTAATGCTTCTTGCAGTTTACAAATGCAATATACATAGATATTCCCAAATTTAGTAATTTTATACGTATTTTTTCACAGATAGACCTGAATTCTTCAAAATTATATAGCTCAGTGCTACACTTTTATTGCAGGCGAACAGACATATTAAGTGACACTTAATCTGATAGCTGTCAAATAATTTTGATTTTCAAAAATAACTATATTTAAAATTGATTTAACTAATAATTATTGATTAAATAATTTTTATTAACCGGAGTAGAAAAAATATTGTATGCCACTTTCATGTAATGGCCATTAATACACTCGCATATTATATACGAAACTCGCCAGCGGCTCGTTTCGTATCCTACAATATGCTCGTGTCTTAATGGCTATCATTACATGCTCGTTGCATAATTTAGTATTTTAGTATTAAAGTTAAATTGAAAGAGTTAACTTTTTGAGTTTTTTTAATTATATACCCTCTATGGCCTGAACTTGGAAGAACACATATTATACCTATCATTACATAATATAACCGTTGAAAATGATTCTGCTGATTCCACATGTCATTGTATTGAAGGTCGCTGAGAATGCAATCGGGAATTGAGCTTGTTTTCAATAATTTTCGAAAATAAAATGGTGGACAAGTAAGCAAAAGGGGTTATAAAAGTATTAAATCTTACAGGAAACTGCAATAAACATGCAATATAATTGTTGTGACAAATATTGAATGATTAAAAGTAAAACTGACCGAAATCTATAATATTTTTGGAAATAGCCGGAAAACTCTCTTCTATTTTTCAATTTATAATTATTTTTATGCACGACCGGGCGAAAAAGTCCAGATTATAAATACGTTTAGCGGGCGGAAAGTGTCACTTTACCGCCCGCGGACTACTCTACCGCCCGCTTTACCTTATCGTATATATTCTCTTAAGCCGGCTACTCACTACATGATACTTGACAAGTACTGGTACTTGATCATATACATGTACAAGTTCAAGTATGGTCGATACATTACGCGGCTACTTGACAAATGCCAATTTTTGCGGATACTGCAAGTACTTGTGAATGATAATTACAATCATGTTGTTGCCTTCAACTTTGTTCAATTTACCGACTGCGTACGGCAAGTACAAGTAACTCGCCGATTTTCATGTTAGTTTCGTACACACTACTTGAAATATACCAATTCCCGCGTAGTGAGCCGGCTTTAGATTTGGCGGGTAGTAAACTTAATTTTGGATATTCTGCTGCTTTAAAAACTTCCGGTGGTGTTCCAGAAACTATTTCATCGTCACTACTGTCCATTACACAAACAAAATATATAAAACTCCTAACCGAAAATATACTAAGAAACTTGCAATACGTGAAGTCGACTGTAAATAAAAATGGCGTCTACCTACTCTTGTCCTATTGACGTTGTTGCTATGGTAACGCGTATAGGTATATAGATTATTGTTTTATCATCTTATTAGTTTCAATAAGACTTATTTTCATTTAAATATAATAAATATAAAGAATATAAATATAATAACCTATACTTACTCACAAAAGGTGAAAAATAGAAAATAAAACATATTTATTAATAAACTATTATCCACAACATTACCATATAGAATTGAATAATAATGACAGTTCGATGGAATAATATTACTCAATCGTTGCGTCAAATTTGACAATTTGTAAATTTACTTCTTATCTCTGGTATCATCAGAGAAATGTCTAATAGTGATTCAGATTTAGAAGATATGTCTTGTACACCGCCAGACATTTTAAAGTTAGCGGCTAGCGAAACAGAAAATCTCCTACCTAACAAGTCTAAAGGTAAATATGATGCGTGTACAAAAGTTTTATGGATTGGCAACCGACACAAAAAACATCTTCTTTTTCTGAAAATGTTATCTTAGTGTATTTATCCCTGGCATGAATTTTAACAATTGTAATGTAACTATTAATAATTATTATGTAAGTAAATAAACATGAATTATATATATATATGGATAAAGTTTAGTATTCAACACGCGCATAATGGCTATTACCCACTCAGATGTTACAGCACTCGCCTCCGGCTCGTGCTGCAATTTCATCTTCGTGGGTAATAGCTATAATTGTACGCTTGTTGAATAATATACTATAACAAAAGCTGTTTGTATGCTAAAACACGAATATGTAATTAAAAATGGTATTTTTTTATATAATTATATAAAAAAAATACAGCCACTTATGTTTGATGTGTAGTACTGATATTGTATTTATTGGGATTTTTATTAAAATCAGTGATACGACAAAAAAGTGTCCACTTATCTTACAATCTATTGTTATTTGAATAGAATAGCTATTTGTATTACTATTATAGAGAGGAAAGTGCCACTTTTCCTCCCGCAGGATGTATTAAACATCCAAGGGAGGAAAGGCACTTTACTCCCATGTGATACATATGATTTTTCCTCCTTCCCACTTTTTTTTGAAAATTTATTTACGTCACAAATAGGTAACGAATATAATTCAGCCCATTGCTTATATTGTGTATATTGTTTTTTCTACTCCTGTTTTATAATATACTTATTAAAAGACTAAAATCTGTATCATAATGAAATTCATTATGATACAGATTTTCATTATGATACAGATTTTTAAGCCAATAGGAATGCGACATTCGCACAATATTTAGTATATAGCCATGGATACCTGGTTGACATTTCTGAAATTAATTATATTAGGTCTGTTCCCTGCAATAAAAGTGTAGCACTGATCTATACGATTTTATTTATTTTAATTATGTTTTAATGCTTCTTGCAGTTTACAAATGCAA
Organism: Galerucella nymphaeae; assembly: GCA_963978555.1. NCBI lineage: Eukaryota > Metazoa > Arthropoda > Insecta > Coleoptera > Chrysomelidae > Galerucella > Galerucella nymphaeae. Next base: position 20,935,934 of record OZ021706.1, read on the forward strand.
TATACATAGATATTCCCAAATTTAGTAGTTTTATACGTATTTTTTCACAGATAGACCTGAATTCTTCAAAATTATATAGCTCAGTGCTACACTTTTATTGCAGGCGAACAGACATATTAAGTGACACTTAATTTGATAGCTGTCAAATAATTTTGATTTTCAAAAGTAACTATATTTAAAATTGATTTAACCAATGATTATTGATTAAATAATTTTTATTAACCGGAGTAGAAAAAATATTGTATGCCACTTTCATGTAATGGCCATTAATACACTCGCATATTATATACGAAACTCGCCTGCGGCTCGTTTCGTATCCCACAATATGCTCGTGTCTTAATGGCTATCATTACATGTTCGTTGCATAAAATACTATTTCATAACTATCTTTAGATTTTTGTAGTAGTAAGGTTAATGACGCTATGTTAGCTTGTGCCTTAATATTAGGTGGTGTATTTGGAAATTCAAAATTACTTGAATCGTTCTCCATTTTTCAAAAATTCAACTAAGTTTAATGAATGTAGCGACTTTGCACCTCAAAAGTCAATCGCCGTGTTTACTGTCAGTGAGCCACAGCATACTATGCTTTTCCTATTCTGAATTCAAAAAACGTATACCTATCTAAGATTCCTGAAGTTGAAATTTGTAATGAAGAACTACGTTGAAGTACCATTAATGTTTGATTTTTACCAAAAAACAGGATATACAGGATGTTCTAGAAATTATGGAAACAATATGAATATAATGAATTCACAAGTTTCATCGTATACAACTTACTTGAAATGAGAGGGAGGAAAGTATGAGTTTCCTCCCTGATTTGAGGGAGGAAAGTGTGTACTTTCTATACTTTCTATAATGCAAATCGATTCTGACAGCGCGTCGTTTGAAACGTCAAAATAATGATAGAATCATAATTTTAAGTATTATTTAGAGACAAAATGGACAACAGTAGTTATATTTAGTTATAACTCCCAATTATCATTTATAAATGTAAGGGTTTCGATTAAAACTGTTTGTTACGTATCCCTTTTTGAAAATAAACATGCTCTATAGCGTAGTGGTAGAAATAGTTGATTCTGGCGCGGACGATTGGGGTTCGATCCTCACTGGAAGCTTTCTTTCTTTAGTCGTGGAGAAAGTATAGTCTTTTACTTGTGTAGAATGGCTAATATTCACTTGGTTGATTCCAAAACTCACTCGTTGCTTTCGCTTGTTTTGGAAACTTCATCTGCGTGAATAATAGCCATCATTCTGCACTCGTTGAAGAATATACTAATTCCATGTATGTACACATGTATTAGTCATTTGCACATAGAGTATTGGAATGCAATAATCCTTTAACAACCATATTTTTATCGGGTATTACAGAGTTGTACTAAAAATTAACAAAAAATATCAAAAACAGGTTTTCTAGACAAAAAGTAAAGGTAATCTTCTTCTTCTTCCTTCCTTTTTTGGGCTATATCCTGAGGGATAATTTACCCAACCTGTTATCGATACTTAAATTTTAGAAAAGAAAGGAGCAGGTTATTAATATGACTATCGGATCTGTTTACAATAGCCACTTGTAGAAATTGATATTATCAAATTAGATATTAGTTGTTATATATAGACCAGATACCTCAAAATTATTCCTAATTATCGGTATAGAAGTTCGTAGAGGATTTTAGTTTGTGTGTCTATTGGCAAAAAAATGGCTTGGTACAATTATTTTACCGTGGAAATTCCTCTTCTATGCATGACATTCGTTATGGTTTTACAATGTAAGTAATTTATTTTTGTTTCATTCAAATTGTTAGTAAAAGAAAAAATTCCAACGGCACAGGACATATTATAAGGTGAAAATAAGAATACACTTTCTTTTGTTGATATTCAAAAATCAATACTTTTCCCACGACGGCCCATACAGGGAGATGTTTTTTTTCAAAAAATGGGAATTTTTCCAATAGTTGAGTTTATTTTGGCATATTTTTGCCCCTCACTAGGGTATGCCCCATCGGATTCTGTCAGCATTTTGTAATTTTATACTACTAATAAAAAAATTTAGATGACCCAATATACAGTAGACGATTGTTACCAAGAATGTGGGAACTTGCATAGCATGTCAAATTGACATAATCGCAATTAACGATTTCAATGAAAAAACTTTGAAGGTTCTACATTTTTTGGGATGATACAAAATGTAACTTTTTCAAAAAAAAATAATTCTTGGTAGAGTCTTATTTTTCCAATAATTCCTAACCGCGATTTGAATAAAACATCGCCTTCTACCCATTTCACAAAAAAAACGAAAATCCTGTTTTTATCTTAGAATTATTTTACTAAGAAAAAGATCAAAATTACCGATGTTGACGGATCCAGAAATTCATTAAAAATGCAGTGCCAGCACTCAACACAAAAAGTTCCCACATTCTTGGTAACATTTGTTATTGGTTAAATGGAAAAATATTCATTAGCTCCACATAATAAAGCGTCAAATCCTAACCGCGTTTTCAGCAATATGGCAGATATTACTCAGGCCTCTTATCGCCGTTTGCACCAATTGATATTAAAGTTGACTTAAAGTTGAGTGTCGCTTTAAGAAAGTTTTGATTTGTACCATTAACTACTTGTCATTTTAAGCTGCACTTAGCTAAGCTTCGAAAATCGCTCGCTTATTCTCCACCTATCCTCAAAGTTGAGATTTCTAACCTAACATTCTTGTGTTTTGATTGATATATGTCAATGTTTTTCCTCTTTTCGGGTTTTCGTTTTCTGTCTTCCAATTTCAGGTGTGCTTCTTTTAATTTTTGAAGGAGGATGTTTAAGGAGGATGATTTGGAAGTATTGGATATTCTCGAAAATGGATTTCCAAGCAGGGGGTACCACCGTAAAAACTATTATGAAGAATTGGATGAAAATATTAGCAATTCTTTTTCCCAAACTGTATAATTTACCGATCTCATTTTCTTATTTTTTACTGTGTTTTCAATTATTAACAATTTTCTTATTTAAAAACAAGAATAAAATCCGAAACAAAAACTAAAATTCACCAGAAACCAAAGAGAAATAAATTAAACTCAACTTAAAATAGTGCCAGATTGACAAATGTATTAAACACTTAGCTAAGAAGCAGAGCAAAAACATTGGTGCAACTGAACTTTAACTAAGCGACCCTTAAATTTTAAGCTCGCCATAGCTATTCTAAGCTTGTGCTTCTATTGATGCAAACGGCCAAAAAATACAGGTTTAAGTATTTTTTCAGCGGCTGTGTATACAAATCTTTGTGTATACCGATCATGTTACACGATATTGGGCTTTCCTAAAGAAAACTGCTCAGAATTAGGTAACAAAGATAACGAAAATACAGAATGGCTGGAGCCGAAAGTACAGCCAACAGTAAATCACATCAATATGGTTCAATCAACGATCTCATCTTTAATTCCTCTCGTAGTTTTTATGTATCTTGGATTATTGTCGGATAAATATGGAAGAAGACCTTTTCTAATAACGTGTCTTGGTGGTATGAATTGAATATTAAATTATTAATTAAGTTTTTTTTTTAAATGAATTTTAATTTTAAGGATTTTTTCTATCGACTAGTTTCTATACGTTGATTATTTATTTTGAAAATATGACTCCTTGGTGGTTTATTGGTGCAGATATGCCCAGTAATTTGATAGGCGGAATGGGAGCGTTCATGCTTTTAGCTACAACTTATATAGCTGATATAACCACTAAAGAACAAAGAGCTCTAAGGTAATTTACCAATACTTTCTTTATAAAGTTGATCCCATTTTAGTATGGACGAAAAATTAACACCGAATAGTCCAAAATAGTGATAAATAAAGCAAGAACCAAAACCAATTGGTCGAAGTAGAATTCAATGAGACCTCTGGCGGAAAAAATTGTAATTGTCGCAACGAGTGAAACAATTCGTTTTGCATTGTTTTTGTATTATATGCAAGTCAACTTAATTACCGTAAATTCGTACGTTTAATTTTGTGTCAGTGACAATCTTAAAACTGTGTTTTTTTATTCAACTCAACTGTCATCATTTCTGAGGTTATAATCTTTTATAATCAGAGATATTATGGAAGAGGTTATGTTATTCTATTTTTTGTTTTCATTGCACTTTTATGAAAGTGTAACTTATTTCCTCTATAGGTACCATACAAAAATATATGGTCAGCATTTAAAACTGCCTGTCCCAAAAAAAACTTTGAGTAGTCAGTGTATACCTAATCCATATTTACAAAAACAAAGAGAAAATAAGTCTGCATTACAGATTTAAAATATTACTCAATACAAACGTACCTTCCCTGTAGCTTTTGTAGATATGACTACTTATATAATAAATAAAATAAAAATATGAAATCAGACCTAAACCTGTTTTATTTTTGACAAATGCCAATCATACCTATTACTCCAAAAATAAAAATATTAGGATTCAAAATTTAGTTTAACAACACAAAATACTAAAGCACAATCAAAGAAAAAGCAAAAGTTTCACAAAACACTCACTGAAAATAACAAAAACAACAAAATAAAACCACTAAAATATCAAAGGGCTTATACGGCAGATGATTTGTTTCACTCGTTGCTAAGATGACATTGACATTTCGGGGCGCCATCTATCGAATTCTACTTTTCCCAATAGTATAAATATTCTCATTCCGTTGATTTATTTTTCAGGTTATCATATTTTGATGTAATCCTTGCACTATCCTCGTTTGTTGGAAATTTCTGTTCCTCATATTTGTTATACGCAACAAGTTATCTAGTCGTTTATTTAATTTGTTCGGCTTTGGTCGGAATCGCTTTACTATATACAATATTATTTATACCAGAATCCCTGAAGAAAACTGATGAGGTACGTATCAAATTCAAATCATAATTTACCATATTTTTAAAATCCGTATACTTAAGAGCTGGGTTAATAAAATTGTTTCAATGTACGTAGAAAATTACTAGCTGAATTATTTCTCACAGCAACCATACAGCAACTGACTGCTCTTGAACAATATGTCCGAACGACCAATGCGCTTCAAACTTTTAGGTGTTTGCTTCCTACTGTATGTTTTTTTTTAAGTATGACAAGCATTGATATTAGTATTAGATTAAGAAAATAATTGGTATTTGTTATCTTTTAGTTAAATTAATTATCTTTTTCTACCTTCATGCAAAAAACAACATTTTGTGAACCACATTTAATGGAAAAAGTGGTACTTTATTGCACTAGTGCAATAAAATTTTCTACTCCTGTTTTATAATATACTTATTAAAATACTAAAATCTGTATCATAATGAAATTCATTATGATACAGATTTTCATTATGATACAGATTTTTAAGCCAATAGGAATGCGACATTCGCACAATATTTAGTATATAGCCATGGATACCGGGTTGACATTTCTGAAATTAATCATATTAGGTCTGTTCCCTGCAATGAAAGTGTAGCACTGAGCTATACGATTGTATTTATTTTAATTATGGTTTAATGCTTCTTGCAGTTTACAAATGCAATATACATAGATATTCCCAAATTTAGTAATTTTATGCGTATTTTTTCACAGATAGACCTGAATTCTTCAAAATTATATAGCTCAGTGCTACACTTTTATTGCAGGCAAACAGACATATTAAGTGACACTTAATTTGATAGCTGTCAAATAATTTTGATTTTCAAAAGTAACTATATTTAAAATTGATTTAACTAATAATTATTGATTAAATAATTTTTATTAACCGGAGTAGAAAAAATATTGTATGCCACTTTCATGTAATGGCCATTAATACACTCGCATATTATATACGAAACTCGCCTGCGGCTCGTTTCGTATCCTACAATATGCTCGTGTCTTAATGGCTATCATTACATGTTCGTTGCATAAAATACTATTATTGCACTCATCTGTCATTCTTGTATCAGTTTTGTGATGATTAATGACAAACATAAACATTTAAATTGAATAAAAATCCATAGCAAGTATCTGATCCTGCTTTAATACAACAATAATATATGTATATCTTACTACTTGGTCTCAACGAGTTACAATTATTGCAAAAATCTTTAATTATTTAAAATGGTCAAGGCGAGAGTACTGACAAGGTGGAGGCCATGAAGATACAAAAAAAGAAGAACGGGTTGAGTTTAATTAGGTTAGGTTAAGTTCTTGACATATTATATTCTAATTTTCCAGTTTTTGCATGAATTTAGAAAAAATATTGTATGCAACTCTTGCAAAACGTGTTTTTGCACTTGTTGCATAAATAACTATTAGAGTAGGGAGGGTGCATAAGCACTTAGGCCACATGTGACCCATTATACATACAGGTCCAGAGGGGTTAAATTAATTACAAAACAGACAGCATACGTCAGAAATTTACTACCTTAGCTCCTAAGTATACAGACTTGAATGTTTTCAAATAAGGGGAAGGGAGAATACTCATGTTTGTAAACGTGAACGTGATTTTTGTGGGAATAGGACGAATTATTTCCAACATTAGTAAAATTTTTAGACACCAAAATCGGAAGAACGAAATCAGTTATCAAACTTCAAGAATTCACTGATAGACACTTTCAAAAAAAGACCAAACAACGGTAGAGTTCACCTTCTAACAATAATGACTATAATATTATTACTAAGCTTCATTAACGGAGAACAATCTGTTCTGATATTATATTTGAGGGGTAAAATGCATTGGACATTACCGAAGATCACATTAGTCAATAGTATTAGTAGCATTCTAAATATACTAGGTACTATTTTTACTATGGTCGTTCTATATAAGATGTTGAAAATAAAGGAATTTCATCTGGCTTTGCTATCTGCTGTTTTATGCATTGTCGCCTATATACTTAGAGCGATCGCCACAAATGACATGTACATATACATAGGTGAGTCAAATGTTTCTTTTTTCAGTACGTATCTGTATCTGTAGAGTAGGGAGGCTGAGTGTAGGCTCACAGCACTTAGGCCACATATGACCCATTGTACATCCTCCCGAGGAGTTGTCCTCCTAGGTCATCGTCCATCCTGTCCTTCTCAGGAAGGTGAACAGGTCACCAGGAGACATCTCCTTTATATCGGCAGGTGTAGGCCAAGACTCACCGAACACACACTCTCTTATCGACGATAACTCCGGACACTCGCATAGGACATGCCTGACAGTCTCATCTTCCTGTTCACACATCCTGCATAGAGGTGTGTCCACTAGCCCCATAGTATGGAGGTGTTTCCTTAGTTGACAGTGGCCAGTCAGGAATCCCACTGTTATACGTAGGTTTCTTCTGGTCATCGCCAAGTATTTTTTCGGCGCCATCTTCCCAGGGTCGCCCAGGGTGATCCTGGCAAAACTGCATCCTTTGATTGCCTCCCATCTCTCAAGGGATTGAGCATGGGTGTAGCGTTTGGCTAGTTCCGCAATTGTCGAAGTCGTCAGGCCGTAGGTGTCACTGGGTCCAAGAATTTTCAGTCCAGCGGCTTCCCTGGCTAAAGAATCAGCAATGCGATTTCCTTTACTCCTGTCGTGCCCTTTAACCCACCTCAGGATAATATTGTTATCTGCCGAGGCGTTAGTTAAATCTTGGTGGCACTCTAGTACTAGTCTTGATATAACACGTTGTCTGTTCAAGGCTAATAGGGCTTGTCTACTATCAGTGCAGATTATTATGTTTTTGTCAGAAATTCCTTTTCTGGTTAGTTCTTTTGTGGCAATTGAGATACCAGCCAGTTCTGTTTGAACTACGCTGGTATTGTTTCCCATTCCCCACTTGATCCTTAGGCTTAGTGCTCTCGAGTAAACTCCACATCCTGAGCCTTCATTCATTTTTGAACCATCTGTATAAATGCGTATTGCATCTGCCGCATCTGGCTTTGTGTTGTGTTTTATTTGTATTTTGTAGGGTTTATTAAACAAAAACCTGGGTTTAATTGCATCATTGGCTGCCTGCAGCAGAGGTAGCGCAGTAAGCGCTTCCTGCCATAGGCTTAACCGCAATTGGCCCACTCCTACTTCGGGGTTTACACCAGCCGTGCGCAATCGTACCATGGCCATCAACGCAACCTCCTTGACATACAGGTCCAGAGGGGTCAGACCAGTAATAAGCTCCATTGCTGCGGTTGGTGTTGTTCTCATGGCTCCTGTGATGTTTAAACAGGCCATTCGCTGTATTTGATATAGTTTTTGAATGGCCGTTGCTTGTAGAACCTTCGGTCCCCATGCAATTGCTCCATACGTTAACATAGGTCTTATTATTGCAGTGTAGATCCAGGAGACCACTCGGGGTGACAGCCCCCATGTGCGTCCCACTGTTCTCCGACACTGTTCATAAGCCACATATGCTCTTTTTGCTCTGCTGTGTAGATGAGAGTTCCATGTTAGTTTCCTGTCGAGGGTAATACCAAGGTTAGTTAGTTCACCTCTTCAGAAAAGTTTAGTTTGCTTTTGAAGATTTCGGGGGATTTTAAACCCGATAAACTCCTTTTCCTGGTAAAAGGACCATCTCAGTCTTCCTGGGATTGATCGAAAGTGAGTGTTCCTTACACCATGTTTCAATTAATTTGAGCCCATCCTGCGCTCTATCGCACAGTGTGTTCACAAATTTGCCTGTCTGCAAAATAACTATGTCATCTGCGTATGCAATTGTGTAGATTCCATTGTTGTTGAGGTGATTAATCAGGGTGTCCAGGACTATGTTCCACAGAAGGGGTGATAAGACTCCTCCTTGCGGACATCCCCTCATGACCAGTCCTCTTACTGTGATGTCTTCTACATTGATACTTATTGCTCTACTAGAGAGCATCTTGAGTATCCATTCTCCTACTACCAGAGGTACATTCCTGGAGTTGAGTTGCTGGGTAATTGTTGGAAAGGTTGTTTTATCAAACGCTCCCTCGATGTCTATGAATATACCCAGGGTGGATTCTTTGTTGTCCAATGATCTTTCGATTCTGCCAACCACTTGGTGAAGGGCCGAATCAGTGGACCTTCCCGGAGTATATGCATGCTGATTTGGATGAAGTGGGTGGTGAACTAGCACTTCGTCTCTTATGTACCGCTCGCATAACCTCTCCATTGTTTTTAAAAAGAACGATGTGAGACTAATTGGTCGGAATGCTTTTGGTAAGGTGTAATCCATCCTACCTGGTTTTGGTATGAATACCACTCGTACTTCTCTCCACTTACTTTTTCAGTACGTAAATATTTATCAACTCAGGACTTGCTGATCTTGCAAGTCGCAGCACGGTGTTGCTAGAATGAATTCCGGCCCACTCTGGTTTTGAAGGCAACGAGAAGGCGGATACACTGGCTGCATAAGGAAGTGGCTGAGAAATCAGCACCTCGCTCATTGGAATGCTCTGCAGGGTCCTAGACAATCCAAACTTCTACTGAAGGTATGGACTGATGAACTCGCTAGGGCAGCTATTGAACTACCAAGGAATAGGTTGAGGAAGATAGCAGGATTCCTAACAGGGCACTGCTGTGTGTGGAAGCACCTCTACAACTTAGGAGTAGAGGAAAGTTCCCTATGTAAGGGTTGCTGCATAATTGACGAAACTCTCTCTTAGGGTGTCCACACTGGGCTGTACTAAGCAGCCGAATCTTTGGAGTCCTTGTTCCAATGAAAAATATTGTGGCCTTTATTGAAGGGCTCGGCTTCATGGATGTCTAGGTACCAGGAGTAAAACAATAGGTCTGCTCAGTGCCGGAACCTTGGCTTGAGTTTGTCTAGGTCAAGGCTCGCCTGCATATTGAGTAGTAGTAAGTAATTAGACAAAATCATAGGTACATTAATGATCCCTATTAATGGATGATTTTCATTAATCAACGATTTTTTTTACAAGCAAGTCAAAATTATATTTATATTGTCAGTTACCTGTGGTGTAGGCAACCAAAAATGATTACTATTATAGAATACTTCTAGTTTTTGACTTAACAATCATTTTATTTTGGTCCTCATTGATACACTTGTTGCTTAAATAACTATTAATGTTTTCAGCCTTTGCTGCAACTGTATTTCGAGGGATTGGACCTCTAATGCTCAAGACAGTAACTTCATTCATAGTATCTCCCCAGGAAATGGGAAAAATTTTTGGGATTGTCAGTATCTTGACCGGTATTGCCCAATTAATTTCGAATCTCGTTTATATAAATGTTTATAATATCACTTTAAACACTGACAGTGGAATTTTCAATTATATTTCCGTTCTATTGACCGCAGGCGGTACACTTTTGATCATGTAAGTATTTTATTGATTAATTTTATTGGTTTCTCAAAACCAATGAAATGCTTCTTTATTTATCCCGTGTAGCCACATAAATAGTTGGCCATTCAATTTTTTTTCCTTTTCCAGTTACATGATGACCGTAACATTCAGTCACTACGAAGCCCCAACAGTAGAAGAACGAGAAGAAGCAGAACACCAAAACAAGAAGAGCTTGGAAACAGACGCTAGAACTTTCTCTATAAGATCCATACCAAGTATAGCTCCTGTAACATATTAACCACAATACGATGGATAGATATTTTATGAATTATTAAATAACTACTACAACTGCTCATTTCAGAGATTTATTCCATACTATATAAAGTTGGTACAACAAAACACATATTAAAAATAAAAGAACCACTTATATAGTTCAGTTCCAAAACTGATAAGCGATAACACCTGTCTGAATTAAATATAAAATACCTATACAGGGCAATAAACTATCCATTTGTATACATACATCACACTTCCCCCCTTAAAAAAAAATAAATCGAAAAATTCCTTCTTACAACAACAAAAAAAATCTTGACACAAAACAAAATGAAACCAAATGAATATTAATTTTCATAAACGGACGTTCAGGAGGTTTAACATTTCTTTTAGGTCTAATTAATAAGTCCGTACCTGTAGCAATGTTAATAACATTGTTATCATTTTCCTGGTTGTCCTTTGACTTATCTAAAGTTACGTCATTTTAATCAGAACTCTCACTTTCATTTTGAATGATATCAGATTCTACAATATTAAACTGTTTAATCTGATCCATATGGAGTTTCCATTTTACATTCAATTCGGGTATTTTAACAATATAAATAGCTTTACCAATTTTTTTATCAATAATTCCCTTAATCCAAGTTTTTGTACTTGCGTTGCGATATAATCACGCACAGTAACACTATCACCTGTTTCAAAATTCAATATACGTTATAATAGAATTTTTGTTTATTTTGCATTCGTATGACACGTTCTTTTACTTTTACTCATTAAACCAAGTTTGTAATTCTCGATTCATCAGTAACGATATAGTCAAATAAAACCAAATTAACATCCATTGACTTGTTTTGACCAAGTGCATTTTTTAATTTATAATAACCTATACTCACAAAAGGTGGAAAATAGAAAATAAAACATATTTATCAATAAAATATTATTAATACGGTCGTGCATAAAATATTGTATGTACTTCAGGCGTAAACAGCGTTTATGGACCTTACGTGTTAAATAACCCTCGCCTTGCGGCTCGGGCTCTTACTTACACTTTGCGGTCCATAAACGCCTGTTTCACGCCCTTGATACTTAAATAACTATAAAAAGCCTTATTGGTTATTAACGTTTTTATTGCTTTAATATTCTTACATACAACAATATAAATAATTTAACAAAAGCTGTTTGTATGCTAAAACACGAATATGTAATTAACAATGGCATTTTTTTATATAATTATATAAAAACAATACAGCCACTTATCTTTGATGTGGAGTACTGATATTGTATTTAATGACATTCTAATTAAAATCACTGATACGACAAAAATGTGACCACTTATCTTACAATCTATTGTTATTTGAAAAGAAAAAAATTTGCTTAGATATAAGTCTGTAATATAATTTTTATTATTGAAATTTTTCATTCATGGAAACATGGAATACTTCGTCGTCTCCACAGTCTCTAATCTCTAAACGTCAGTTTTTTTCTTGCTCCTATTTATATACAATTTGTCCCCCTAAGTTGGAATCACATAGAATAGTATAATATTCTTCAACGAGTGCAGCTATTATTCACGTGGATGAAGTTTCACACAAGTAAAAGACTATACTTTCTCCACGACTAAAAAAAGAAAGCTTCCAGTGAGGATCGAACCCCAATCGTCCGCGCCAGAGTCAACTATTTCTACTACTACGCTATAGAGCATGTTTATTTTCAAAAAGGGATACGTAACATACAATTTTAAGGTTATCGATACTTAAATTTTAAAAAAGAAAGGAGCAGGTTATTAATATGACTATCGGTTCTGTTTACAAAAGCCACTTGTAGACGTTGATTTTATCAAATGAGATATTAATTGTTATATATAGACCAGATACCTCAAAATTATTCCTAATTATCGGTATAGAAGTTCGTAGAGGATTTTAGTTTGTGTGTCTATTGGCAAAAAAATGGCTTGGTACAATTATTTTACCGTGGAAGTTCCTCTTCTATTCATGGCATTCGTTTTAATTTTACAATGTGAGTAATTTATTTTTGTTTCATTCAAATTGTTAGTAAAAGAAAAAATTCTAACGGCACAGGACATATTATAAGGTGAAAATAAGAATTCACTTTCTTTTGTTGATATTCAAAAATCAATACTTTTCCCACGACGGCCCATACAGGGAGATGTTTTTTTCAAAAAATGGGAATTTTTCCAATAGTTGAGTTTATTTTGGCATATTTTTGCCCCTCACTAGGGTATGCCCCCCTTTCTTCTAAGGGAACATTAAGAGAAAACTTTCTGTTTTAAAAACCGACAATTTTTCCAATATTTTGGCATATTTTTGCCCCTCACTAGGGTATACCCCCCCTTCCCCCTTCTTCTAAGGGAACATTAAGAGAAAACATTGAGAGAAAACTTTTTGTTTTAAAAACCGACAATTTTTCGAATATCTTAGTTTATTTCGGCATATTTTGCCCCCCACTAGGCTATGCCCCCCCTTCTTCTAAGGGAACATTAAGAGAAAACTTTCCGTTTTTAAAACCGGCAATTTTTCCAATAGTTGAGTTTATTTTGGCATATTTTTGCCCCCCACTAGGGTATGCCCCCCCTTCTTCTAAGATCCACACTTCCAGTTATATTTGACAATCCCTTGTTAACAAAATTTTATTTACTTCAAATGACTGCCATTACTTTCGGAAAACAATTTACAATTTTGACTAGATTAATAAATTATGTTATCAAAAATTAATAGCACTGATAACTATCGAGATCATTTACATATTTCCATTGTTATATACTTGTTTTTTATTTTTTATCATAATATTATAATGTATGTTTTTAAAATATTAAATTCGATAGGATTGTACTTAGTTCATTTATAGCTTTTACAAAAAGTACTGAAATTCCTCGACCTGAATTCAAGGCAAATCAGATCTAATCGTTGCCACATTAGCAATTTGAAAGTTAACAAGTATTTTCAGCTAGAAAAAGAAGCTGGTTAATTATGAATTTCATATCAAATTCAAGGTTTTGCTATATGTCAAATAACAGCTAATAAAATGATGATTTACCGAAAAACCTGGTAAAAAAATACCAAGCTTCTGTAATTTACAAAGAAAAGGATCAAAATTGCCGATGTTGACGGATCCAGAAATTCATTAAAAATGCAGTGCCAGCACTTAACAAAAAAAGTTCCCACATTCTTGGTAACATTTGTTATTGGTTAAATGGAAAAATATTCATTAGCTCCACATAATAAAGCGTCAAATCCTAACCGCGTTTTCAGCAATATGGCAGATATTACTCAGGCCTCTTATCGCCGTTTGCACCAATTGATATTAAAGTTGACTTAAAGTTGAGTGTCGCTTTAAGAAAGTTTTGATTTGTACCATTAACTACTTGTCATTTTAAGCTGCACTTAGCTAAGCTTCGAAAATCGCTCGCTTATTCTCCACCTATCCTCAAAGTTGAGATTTCTAACCTAACATTCTTGTGTTTTGATTGATATATGTCAATGTTTTTCCTCTTTTCGGGTTTTCGTTTTCTGTCTTCCAATTTCAGGTGTGCTTCTTTTAATTTTTGAAGGAGGATGTTTAAGGAGGATGATTTGGAAGTATTGGATATTCTCGAAAATGGATTTCCAAGCAGGGGGTACCACCGTAAAAACTATTATGAAGAATTGGATGAAAATATTAGCAATTCTTTTTACCGAACTGTATAATTTACCGATCTTATTTTCTTATTTTTTACTGTGTTTTTAATTATAAACAATTTTCTTATTTAAAAAACAAGAATAAAATCCGAAACAAAAACTAAAATTCACCAGAAACCAAAGAGAAATAAATTAAACTCAACCTGAATAGTGCCAGATTGACAAATGTATTAAACACTTAGCTAAGAAGCAGAGCAAAAACATTGGTGCAACTGAACTTTAACTAAGCGACCCTTAAATTTTAAACTCGCCATAGCTATTTTAAGCTTGTGCTTCTATTGATGCAAACGGCTAAAAAATACAAGTTTAAAGTATTTTTTCAGCGGCTGTTTATACAAATCTTTGTATATACCGAGCATGTTACACGATTTTGGGCTTTCCTAAAGAAAACTGCTCAGAATTAGGTAACAAAGATAACGAATATACAGAATGGCTGGAGCCGCAAGTACAGCCAACAGTAAATCACATCAATATGGTTCAATCAACGATCACATCTTCAATTCCACTGGTAGTTTGCATGTATGTTGGGTTATTGTCGGATAAATATGGAAGGAGACCTTTTCTAATAACGTGTCTTGGTGGTATGAATTGAATATTAAATTATTAATTAAGTTTTTTTTTAAATGAATTTTAATTTTAAGGATTTTTTCTATCGAGTATTTTCAATATGTTGATTGTTTATTTTGAAAATCTGACTCCTTGGTGGTTTATTGGTGGAGATATGCCCAGTAATTTGATAGGCGGAATGGGATCGTTCATGCTTTTAGCTACAACTTATATAGCTGATATAACCACTAGAGAACAAAGAGCTTTAAGGTAATTTACCAAAACTTTCTTTATAAAGTTGATCCCATTTTGGCATCAATAGTGATGAATAAAGCAAAAACCAAAACCAATTGGTCGGAGTAGAATTCAATGAGACCTCTGGCGGGAAAAATTGTAATTGTCGCAAAGAGTAAAACAATTCGTTTTGCATTGTTTTTGTATTATATGCAAGTCAACTTAATTACCGTAAATTCGTACGTTTAATTTTGTGTCAGTGACAATCTTAAAACTGTGTTTTTCTATTCAACTCAACTGTCATCATTTCTGAGGTTATATTTTTATATAATCAGAGATATTATGGAAGAGGTTATGTTATTCTATTTTTTGTTTTCATTGCACTTTTATGAAAGTGTGACTCATTTCCTCTATAGGTACCATACAAAAATATATGGTCAGCATTTAAAACTGCCTGTCCCAAATAAACTTTGAAAAGTCAGTGTATACCTAATTCATAGTTACAAAAACAAAGAGAAAATAAGTCTGCATTACAGATTTAAAATATTACTCAATACAAACGTACCTTCCCTGTAACTTTTGTAGATATGACTATATCAAAAATAAAATAAAAACACGAAATCAGACCTAAACTTGTTTTATTTTTGACAAATATCAACTATACCTATTACTCCAAAAATAAAAATATTATGAGTCAAAATTTAGTTTAACAACACAAAATACTAAAGCACAATCAAAGAAAAAGCAAAAGTTTCACAAAACACACTGAAAATAACAAAAACAACAAAATAAAACCAGTTAAATATCAAAGGGCTTATACGGCAGCTGAATTGTTTCACTCGTTGCTAAGATGACATTGACATTTCGGGACGCCATCTATCGGATTCTACTTTTCCCAATAGTGTAAATATTCTTATTCCGTTGATTTATTTTTCAGGTTATCATATTTTGATGTAATCTTTGCACTATCCTCGTTTTTGGGAAATTTCAGTTCCTCATATTTGTTATACGCAACAAGTTATCTAGTGGTTTATTTAATTTGTTTTACTTTGATCGGAATGGCTTTACTATATACAATATTTTTTATACCAGAATCTCTGAAGAAAACTGAGGAGGTACGTAGTCCGAACGACCAATGCGCTTCAAACTTTTAGTTGTTTGCTTCCTACTGTATGTTTTTTTTTGTATGACAAGCATTGATATTAGTATTAGATTAAGAAAATAATTGGTATTTGTTATCTTTCAGTTAAATTAATTATCTTTATCTACAACTGTCATGTAACGAGTACGATTTGACACTATTTTTAGGTTTATAATGACGTATATTACCGCACTAGTGCGGTAATGAGAATCTAGAAACATATTGATACCAGAATTAAATATTTAAAATAACACTGAAAGCTGCATTTTCAATTTCCGAGAGGAGATTGTCTTCGCTTGAGCTCATTTTTATAGATTTTTGTTCATTCAAATTTGAAATTTTGATGACATAACTAATTTATTTTATTTCCACGTCCTTGTTTGTCTTTGATGATATGGTCACAAAATATGATACACAGTACCTTATGTTTGCAGTCAATATTATTCAAAATACGTTGGATTGGAATTTTCTTTAAATTTAATAATATAAGTACTGTTGATAATACTAATAAACAGTTGTAGATAAAATTTTGTACGTAACACGTGTGATAGGAATTATTAACGCACTTACACGTGATTACACGACTCGGCCTAGGTCAGAAATTTACTACCTTAGCTCCTAAGTATACAGACTTGGATATTTTCAAATAAGGGGAAGAGAGAATACTCATGTTTGTAAACGTGAACGTGATTTTTGTGGGAATAGAACGAATTATTTCCAACATTAGTTAAATTTTTAGGCACCAAAATCGGAAGAACGAAATCAGTTATCACACTTCAAGAATTTACTGATAGACACTTTCAAAAAAAGACCAAACAACGGTAGAGTTCACCTTTTAACAATGATGGCTATAATGTTATTACTAAACTTCATTATGGGAGAACAATCTGTTCTGGTATTATATTTGAGAGGTAAAATGCATTGGACATTACCGAAGATCACATTAGTCAATAGTATTAGTAGCATTCTAAATATACTAGGTACTATTTTTACTATGGTCGTTCTATATAAGATGTTGAAAATAAAGGAATTTCATCTGGCTTTGCTATCTACTGTTTTATGCATTGTCGCTTATATACTTAGAGCGATCGCCACAAATGACATGTACATATACATAGGTGAGTCAAATGTATTTTTTTTTCAGTACGTAAATATTTATCAACTCAGGACTTGCTGATCTTGCAAGTCGCAGCACGGTGTTGCTAGAATGAATTCCGGCCCACTCTGGTTTTGAAGGCAACGAGAAGGCGGATGCACTGGCTGCATAAGGAAGTGGCTGAGGAATCAGCACCTCGCTCATTGGAATGCTCTGCAGAGTCCTAGACAATCCAAACTTCTACTGAAGGTATGGACTGATGAACTCGCTAGGGCAGATATTGAAATACCAAGGAATAGGTTGAGGAAGATAGCAGGACTCCTAACAGGGCACTGCTGTGTGTGGAAGCTCCTCTACAACCTAGGAGTAGAGGAAAGTTTCCTATGTAAGGGTTGCTGCATAATTGACGAAACTTTCTCTTAGAGTGTCCACACTGGGCTGTACTACGCAGCCGAATCTGTGGAGTCCTTGTTCCAATGAAAAAGGTTGTGGCCTTTATTGAAGGGCTCGGCTTCATGGATGTCTAGGTAGCAGGAATAAAACAATGGGTCTGCTCAGTGCCGGAACCTTGGCTTGAGTTTGTCTAGGTCAAGGCTCGCCTGCATATTTAGTAGTAGTAAGTAATTAGACAAAATCATAGGTACATTAATGACCCCTATCGATGGATGATTTTCATTAATTAACGATTTTTTTTACAAGCAAGTCAACGCACATCTTCTAAATTATATTTATATTGTCAATTACCTGTGGTGTAGGCAACCAAAAATACAATAACACCTTTAAAAATGATTACTATTATAGAATATTTCTAGTTTTTGACTTACCAATCGTTTTATTTTGGCCCTCATCAATAGACTTGTTGGTTAAATAACTATTAATGTTTTCAGCCTATGCTGCAACTGTATTTCGAGGGATTGGACCTCTAATGCTCAGGATAGTAACTTCATTCATAATATCTCCCCAGGAAATGGGAAAAATTTTTGCGATTGTCAGTATCTTGAACTCTATTGCCCAATTAATTTCGAATCTCGTTTATCTAAATGTTTATAATGCCACTTTAGACACTGACAGCGGAATTTTCAATTATATTTCCGTTCTATCTACCGGAGGCGGTACACTTTTGATCATGTAAGTATTTTATTGATTAATTTTTGTGGTTTTTTAAAACCAATGAAATGCTTCTTTATTTATTCCGTGTAGCCACATAAATAGTTGGCCATTCAATTTTTTTTCCTTTTCCAGTTACATGATGACCGTAACTTTCGCTCACTACGAAGCCCCAACAGTAGAAGAACGAGAAGAAGCAGAATACCAAACCAAGAAGAGTATCACCATGAATAATTTGGAAATATTAAGTGCTACGCAGAGAATGAGCTTGGAAATAGGGGCCAGAACTTTCTCTATTAGATCCATACCAAGTATAGCTCCTTAAACCGATACATTTACTAGTTATTATTACATTATGTACATACTTAAAAAAAAACTGTGGAATATTTTACGTAGAAAGAACCATTTAGATCTGGACAATTGTTATTGTTCGGCAATTCTTTTGTATGCATTCTATTTATTTTCAATTGTATGAATACATTTCTTAGAGAAATTGAAAAATTTTCAATTTGTATGTATTTTTTTGGGGTAACATTCACTGAGACCTGAAACATCTATTGTGCCCCCTTACTTCTACTTAGTTTCTGAGGAAAGTCTCTGAAATTAGTTGCTCCTTTAGTCATATTTCCCGGAGGAATTTCAGGATATCTGCAGGCTTCAACTTAGGTAAATGTTCCTCTTCTATTCAGTAATCTCCCAGGTACTGTGCTCTAGGATTCTGGAGTGCTGTACAGTTGGAAAGTATGTGGATGGAGAACTGATTTAATTTTTTAAGAAAAGTCCCAATAAGTAAAAATGTATTTGTCAGAATTATTACAAAAGTGGCTTGGAAAAAGTGAATTTTCAAATAATAAAAAAATGACTTAAATCCATTTTGTATAAGAAAATGAAACATATTCATTTCCCACAAACATATCAACATCTTGCCAATAGAGATATACGAACACCATTTCTTGAACTTAATATCAAGTCAGGGGATATTTGAGGTGCATGTGCAGGTATCGCTGGAAGAAGTTGAAAGTTTCTCAAAACTTTCGAGAGAGTGCTTTTCATTTCGAGCATTGCGAACCTTTGTCCTGAAAAGTAAATAATGATTTTTACGTTTTAAGAATCATACTGAAAATCCTTTTTTCTACTACCGTGCGTTTTAACCCACTTTCCCGCACGCATTTTAGTTTTGAAAGGGTCACTTTCCCGCACTAGTGCGGGAAAGTAATAAATGCGTGCGGGAAAGTGAAATGATGCAAATTTTGACCTTATTAGATAGTTGTTCACTTCGGAAGTTATAACTATTGTGACTACAGGTGAATAAATATTCACAAAATAATCCATAAAAAAAATATTTTTTAGCTTTTTGTTGCACTTATCATTTTTTGGAAATATAAAATAATATTTTTATATAACCCCAACAGCAAATAACTCCACTGGACCGGCAATTTCAAGTAATTTAAAGAATGCAAAAAATTGTGTTTTAATATTTATAATAATTAGTAGTTTTTAGTAAAAGTTTTGTAGATGTATGTTGAAATGAAATAATTTTTTAAAAATGGGTTGATTTACTTTTTTGCAGGTACCTATATACGGTCGTAGAAAAAATAATGTTCCTTACTCGTGCGTAAAGTGTCTTTCCCGCACTTGACCGCTTGCCCGAACTCCGCTCTGCGTCGTTCGGGTCAACTGCAGTCGCGTGCGAGAAAGTATCAGTTTCCGCACTTGTTAGGAAAATAACTACTAATACCGAGTGGTGCAGGATTAAGATGATTTTCGGGAATATATATTTTGTTTAAATTGAAATAAAAAGGTTAAATATAATGTCACCAGTTGGTTAAATTTGAAGAGGACTTTATCTTACAACAGGGTACAGAAATAAATTAAAATTAAATTAAATTTCCAAGCTCGAAAATATTTATTTTGGACACAGTGTATAATATACACATAATATTATTATGTGTGACGTTTTCAAACTTACCTATACAATTTCTGGGACCTGCACTGAACGGTATATAAATATATGGATTGATCAAATTCAAATTTTCGAATCGTTCTGGAATAAATTTCAAAGGTTCTGGAAAGTGTTTTGGATTTCTGTGCAACAAATACGGACTAATCATGATAGTAGTTCCTTTTTTATATAAAATGCCGTCTAAAAAGTAATTTTTATTAAAAAAAAGTGAGATAATTCTGTATTTTTTTTTTAATTTAGTTAAAAATGTCTTGTATCTCAGCAATATAACGAAAATTTAGTAACAAGTACCTACGGCTTTTCTTAGTTTACCACTTTCGTATTAAAAAGTTATAGCGATAAGGTGTAATCGTCGAAATTTTCAGCAGTACTCAAACATTAAAAACACAACGAACTCCAGCCACAGATTATAAAAGAGAACAGATACGAATCCCGGCAAAACATCAAAGGATTTTCAATTCCGACTTCAATGACCTTGGACCTTAACTCGGTATGGCCACGATGTTGCCAGTTTAAAATATTTTCAGAATTTCTTATCAAATTGCAATGTTGACTTGGGGACAATAACAGTTTCCAGTACCGGTTCTTTACTTTTCTCTCCGAATAAAATTTATTTGGACAGTCTGTACATTTTTGAGCATTAAAATTTTTAATTTAAGTATTGACCCGTTTCAATATAATAATCTAAGTCAAATTATTATTAAATGTACAATAAAATTAAATTATTCATGTAAGAGTAGATAAATTGAAAATTAAATGGAATTTAATGTGTATTTTTTTAAATGTTACCATTTAACGGGCTATAACTTCGAAACTAGTGGTTCTACAGTCTTCGACCACAGAGACATTTTTGTAGAGAATTTAATTACCTACAAAAGCCATAAGGAGGTTTTTCGAAAAAAAAATTTTTAATAACGAAAAGTTCACTTGAAAAAAAAAAAATTTTCCTGTCTTATTTAAATGAGAAATCGAATTTTTTGATGAGCTAAGCCGCTATTGGACTTAAAACCTTTAGCCCAGCGGCATAATTTTTTATTTTCTATAAACTACAAGATTTTCTGGTATAGCAGTAAAAAAAAATTATCGCCTCAAAATGACACACCCTAATGTACACTATTTTCAGTTAATATTACCACAAGCTACAATCGATTAGTCATATAACACAAATAATATCGCGGATTGACTATGGATTGACTACCTTCAAACTGAAGTGTCAAAAATGGCGTTTTGTATTTTGATTTTTGAGCCAAGCCGTCACGGTTATTGTGCATGGTTGCCAAAGATGGTTAATGAAAAAAAGTATATATTTATGGTATAAATTTTATACATTATAATCTTTAAAATTGTAGAATTCTTTTAATGTTAATGAAATTGATTTAAAACAAGTAATTGTCGATTATTTGTATGTGTATAACTATAACACTAAAAATAATGCTTATAAAATATTCGACATATGATCGTGAATTAAGGGAAATATTATGCAAATTGATAACCATGTTGAAAAGTTTCGCGAAGCAGCCCGAACGGAGTCGATATACGACGATGGACCTTTAAATGGGTATGTCCAGTCCACGCATCTCTCTCTTTTTTACTGTTCTCTGTCAAGCTTTCGCATCTGTTCTCTTTTATAATCTGTGCTCCAGCTAGAAACAAGAAAATCAGTAATTTTGGTTTTCTTACGGAGAATGATATGACTATACCAGCGTTTCCCAACCGGTGTGCCGCGGCACACTGGTGTGCCGCAAGAGCTCTGCAGGTGTGCCGCGAGAAAATTAAAAAAAAATTTTAAATGGTTTTTGACATTAGTAGTGATTGCTCCGTACTGTTGCTGCAGAGCGTTCAATACTGCCCTTTTCTACATCTTATATTTGTGAAGCTGCATTCTCGTCAATGAACGCCATCAAGACTAAAAACCGTTCCCAAATAAAGAATTTGGAAGAAAACATGAGAGTATGCTTGTCAACCATTCGCCCAAGGAAGAAACTTTTAATGAAGGGGCACCAGGCTCAAATTTCACACCAAGTTTGACTCATATTAAATATTAAAATTTACTTTAAGTTCACTACATGTTGAGTGTTAAGATATCTTAAGCAATTTGGGATACAATATTTGTAGTGAACTATTGCACATTAAATGATATTGATACTTTTATTACCATAAACGAGTAGGTTTTAATTTGTGTACCCTAGAAACATACAATGTACTACTATTTTCTACTTTTGTGAAAATGTATAGGCTGCTTTAGGATAACGATAGGGAAAGGCCATAGCAGCTATAGGAACTATAGGAGATAATGAGGCCAGTGTGCCGTGAGTGAATATGATTTTTGGTTAGTGTGCCGTGAGGTAAAAAAGGTTGGGAAACGCTGGACTATACGCTCATAGAAAAGTCAGAACAGGTAAAAATAACATTTGAGTACAGTGGACAGATCGAGACGTGAACGGTCAGAAGCACCGCCCACGAAATGCGCACGAAATTCAATTGTGCTAGACCTCAGTCCGCATCATCTAAGTCCACATCATCGTATGTTTGCCTTTCTGTTTTCCGAATACTTTCTCTGTTCAACACTGACTGTGGCTTCGCGCATCTCGAAGTTCTCCCACCGTTCACGTCTCGATCTGTCCACTGTAAATACTGCTTATTCCGACGGACAGAACAGCTTATCGCTATAATAAGCTTCTAATCCGAAACTGGTAAAATAAGAGCGACCCCATATTATTTTTTTTCTCTTACTCCATTCTTCATCCATTGGAAATTCTCTTCCTATCATAGGCACTGAGGGATATAACCTCAAAGTTTCTTTTATTACCAATTCTAAATATTTCATTTGTAAAAGATCTCCGTTGGTAATTTTTTCGGTTTTTAAATCTTCAAATATATCTTTTTGTTCTTGAAAAGCTTTTTCCTAAAAATATACACCAACAGATCTGGAACAATATTTTTTTTTTGTATAGAATATACTCTACCTGTATCTCTGGGTTATTGGCTAAAGAATACATGGCGAATGCAATTGTGGAAGAACTAGTATCATGACCCTGTAGATTCATTGAAATTTTATAAAATAAATGAATCCTCATTTCAACGTAACACTCACCGCGAACAAGAACGTATCAACTTCTTCTCGAATATCCAAACTAGGCAAAGGTTGTCCTTCGATTGTATAACTTAATAAAAGATCCAAAAAAGCCAATCTCTTCTTCACGCCATCCACAACCACTTTCTGAGTTGTATCAGCCTCTGCCCTTTCTGCTATTCTTTTTTGAATAATGGAATCAGTGTGATTATGAAGCACTTGAAGAGCCCGTTTTTCCTTGAAATAATCAGGAGTAAAAGAGTACAATACAGGATGTAAAATACTAAAAAAACGACTCAATACTATTTTACCCATAACTTTAGTACTTTGCACATAAGCCGATGTTTTATTGGTTTGAGCGTCAAGTTTGACTCCCATAGCAGATTCTAAGAGAAAAAAAAATCACTGCGAATTTGTGAAAGTAGATAAAAATACCCACCGGCAATAATATCTAGTGTGTACAGACCAATATATTCACTGATATCGACACTTTTTTTATTAACATCGTTTCTTAATTTTTCTATAAATACTCGTCCACAAGAGTTAAATACTTCTATGAAATTTTCTAGAATGGAAAAATGAAAAGCCGGGGTTAATAAACGTCTATATGTTTTCCATTTATTTCCTAAAAATATAGCGGCATAAAGTTACAGGAAAAAAATTTAATTAATAATGTTTTTCAACATTCATGCAAAAAACAACACTTTTGTGAACCACATTTAATGGAAAAAGTGCTACTTTATTGCACTAGTGCAATAATAGTATTTTATGCAACGAACATGTAATGATAGCCATTAAGACACGAGCATATTGTAGGATACGAAACGAGCCGCAGGCGAGTTTCGTATATAATATGCGAGTGTATTAATGGCCATTACATGAAAGTTTCATACAATGATTTTTCTACTCCGATTAATAAATAGTATATTATTCAACGAGCGTGTAATGATGGCTATTACTCATGAGAATGAAGTTTGCGACGTGAGCCGCAGGCGAACGTCGTAATCATTCGAGTGAGTAATAGCCATTACACGAAAGTAGAATACTATACTTTTTCTATGACTGAGTGTTCACCTATCAATTCAAACGAACGAGATATTTAGGGAATATTTTATTGAATAAACTTAATGCTTTATGTCAAACAATTCCATTTTGGAAGCTACAATGAAAATTCATTTATTGCTTACAATATTGATGTTGAAATTTGAGCAGTTGAATTCGTTATCACTTTCTGTATCCATTCTAATAAAAAGTCAGCTCTAAATCACCTTTGGTAGGTAGGTATAGGTACTGTCAAAGTTTAATTATGACATTTCATGGCGAGTCTGATTCAAACATTACACCGAACATAGTCGTGTGTAATGGCATTCTTTGACGGTGATTGGCCAGATAGTCGTGTGTAATGGATCATTACACACGGGGCGTGGCTTGTTTTGTGTAATGCATCCAGTTACTCAACAAAAATGTTACATAAAATGGGTCCATTACTCAACAGTCATAGAAAAAATTATTTAATCAATAATTATTAGTTTAATTAATTTTAAATATTGTTACTTTTGAAAATCAAAATTATTTGACAGCTATCAAATCAAGTGTCACTTAATAGGGCTGTTCGCCTGCAATAAAAGTGTAGCACTGAGCTATATAATTTTGAAAAATTCAGGTCTATCTGTGAAAAAATACGTGTAAAATTACTAAATTTAGGAATATATATGTATATTGCATTTGTATACTGCAAGAAGCATTAAAACATAATTAAAATAAATAAATTCGTATAGCTCAGTGCTACACTTTTATTGCAGGGCCACAGACCTAATATAATTAATTTCAGAAATGTCAACCAGGTATCCATGGCTATATTAAATATTGTGCGAATGTCGCATTCCTATTGGTTTAAAAATCTGTATCATAATGAAAATCTGTATCATAATGAATTTCATTATGATACAGATTTTAGTCTTTTAATAAGTATATTATAAAACGGGAGTAGAAAAAATATTTTATTGCAATCATCTGTCATTCTTGTGTCAGTTTTGTGATGGTTAATGACAAACATAAACATTTAAATTGAATAAAAATCCATAGCAAGTATCTGATCCTGCTTTAATACAACAATAATATATGTATATCTTACTACTTAGTCTCAACGAGTTACAATTATTGCAAAAATCTTTAATTATTTAAAATTTAAATGGTCAAGGCGAAAACCAGCTATGATTGAGTACTGACAAGGTGGAGGCCATAAAGATACAAAAAAAGAAGAACGGGTTGAGTTTGATTAGGTAAGGTTAGGTTCTTAACATATTTATATTCTAATTTTCCAGTTTTTGCATGAATTTAGAAAAAATATTGTATGCAACTCTTGCAAAACGTGTTTTTTGCACTCGACGTGTTGTCCAACTCGACCTAAAGACCTCGTTGGACAATTTCACGTCGCGTGCAAAAAACACTCACTTTTTGCACTTGTTGCATAAATAACTATTACCTGTACTAGTTATAAGTCCGTATCCCAACCATCCATGTAAATAATCGTATTGGTACGCTTTGGTAGTCCACCTTGTAGAACTCAGTACGTGTTCTAGAAATTTTGGATCAGTTACCATAATAAATTCGCTAAAAGGTCCATCATGAACTCTTACAATTCCTCCGTAAGTATCTACATATTTTGCGAACACTTCCATCCATTCTAAAAATATTAATTTCAAATGAGAAAATTGATTTAAGAGTAAAAAAAAATATTTAACTTACTGTATGTGGGTTTCAGCACGAAATCCAACATGTTTCCAAAAAGGAATAGAGGTTTTGGTCCAGGAACATTTTTCAAATATTTATCATCTTTTTTTGATGTTTTATACACGAATAGTGTCAACAAAAGTATTATCAAACTCAATAATATTATCATTTCTTTATCAGGTTTTTTCTTCAAAGTTTTAAGTTAAGTTTTAGCCGGCGATCGCGAAAAAATTTTTTTTTAAAATACCCTGAACAAAGTTGTATGATATACTGGTGTTGAAATACATTCTGGTCTGAGAATGTTGATAAACGGACTGTTCAAATCATTCGACTATCAAGTTTTATGGAGGTCATGTTATAGTCTCGTCAATAATAAACTTTGGCAAGTTTATCTGAAGCCGTTACAGGAATTCAATTGAAAAAATTCTATATTGCCACTATGAAAAAGCTAAAGTACTAAGTATGTAGTAATAATAATTAGAAAATGGACTTTTTATTATAAACAATATAACCCTCCGAATTAAACAAATGGTAATTTTTATCGACTGCTGACTTCTTATTGGCAAGCGCATGCGTGTGTTCTTCTCACTTCGTCAATTGACTGATATTAATTCATCCAGTGGAGTTGGTATTGTCAGTTAACTTTGTTTTACTTTATAAAATAGGTACAGTACGCCACTGGTACGTTTATGACAGATATGTGCCATGTTTCCTCGCCTCTTACCGATTCACCGTAGCTTCAGATAAACTTGCCAAACTATAGTTGAAAATCTTTGGTAAATAGTTTTAAAAAAGGTTCCAGTTTCGAATAATAGGTAACCCGGCACTTTTGCCACCCCCCTCCACTTTCCACCGACCCCTCCCCCTATTGACAGGTGACAAGTGACATATGAAATGAATTATCACAAATCATTTGAAAAAACTAATCGAACCTGGAGCTGCGCTTGAAAACGTTCGAAAAAAAATTTTATTGACAAAACTATATAATATAAAATAAATTAGTTACTTTTTTTACAAAATAAACTAAATTCATCGTCTTTAATTATTAATTCTCTGTTAATTTTTTTTGTAGTAGTTTGTGATAACCTTCACTCCAATAACAGGTTATTTTTAAATACTAAACTGGTTTTAACCATATAAAAGTTTGATGCAACCCGAAGATTTTAAGGAAAAATCCTTTTTAGTAATATTGCGATCTATAAGGTATTATCCAAATATACTTTTATGTGTGGTACTCCTGCTTTGACTTTCTCAAGCTCTGAGTAAGCATTTTATAAGTTGCGGACAATTGAATTGACAAAATACAAACTAACAGATTTAATGGTTTCGGAAATCAGAAATCAAAATTGACCATCCGCATCGAGTTAAATAAGTCATAAAATTATTTCAAGTACCTCGCTTTGTTGTCGCTAAAACACCATTTATTTATATGTAAGGAATTAATTATAAACAATAAATTTTTAAGAATTGCAATTGAAGCACACAGTACCATCTACAGCAAAGCGTTCGAACCAAGAGAGTTTGAACTGACAATGATAACAGTTTACTATTTCAATAGTTACTACTAGGTTCCGTGATTTTTAGCTAGATGGCACTACTATCGAGTTCTTGATAAACAATAATAATAGTAGAAAAACAGTGTTAAATTTTGAGAAAAGCAGTTGGTTTAATTCTATGTATATTTGCAGTTTTTTTTAATGTTTAATATTAGTATTTTTATTAATAATTTGGTTTTTCTCAAATAAAAGAAAGTAAAAAGCGTGGACAAATCAATTTACTGGATTCACGGTTAATTCACGGTAGAACCTGAGGTCCTGAGATTCTTAACATTATTACCAACACAAGTCACATCCCCACTGGTCAGAATCTGGTGGGAATCAGAGATGTGGGAATAACTAATATAGTGAATCATTTTAACGAAAATAACCGACTTAGTTGGTGAGCACTTGGTGAGACAGACAGACAGAGAGATAGTAAGACTTACTCGCTCTTCTTACTTGCTATTCTTTTTCGCTCTTTTTACTCGCTCTTCTTACTTGCTCTTTTTACTCGCTCTTCTTACTTTCCCTTTTTTACTCGCTCTCCTTTTTCGCTCTTTTTACTCACTCTTCTTACTCGCTCTTTTTACTCGCTTTTTTTTTCGCTCGCTCTTCTTACTTGCTCTTTTTACTCGCTTTTCTTTTTCGCTCTTCCTACTCGCTCTTCTTTTTCGCTCTTTTTACTCGCTCTTCTTACTTGCTCTTTTTACTCGCTCTTCTTTTTCGCTCTTTTTACTCGCTCTTCTTTTTTGCTCTTTTTACTCGCTTTTTTTTCGCTCTTTTCACTCGCTCTTCTTACTTGCTCTTTTTACTCGCTCTTCTATTTCGCTCTTCTTACTCGCTATTTTTTTGCTCTTTTTACTCACTCTTCTTACTTGCTCTTTTTACTCGCTCTTCTTTTTCGCTCTTTTTACTCGCTCTTCTTACTTGCTCTTTTTACTCGCTCTTCTTTTTCGCTTTTTTTACTCGCTCTTCTTACTCCCTTTCACTTTCACTCTACACATACTCACTCTGCACACATTCACTCTTCACACTCAGGTAATCTTCTCAACGACCAAATAGACATCAATCATTCCCACTTATTAAACTTATTTTCCTTGAAGATAGTCCAGGAGGATGAATTTCCAGTTAAACCTTTTCAAATTGACAACCTTATTTTTAGACTATATTTCCAGATAAACATTATCCGTCAAAATTCCGTATTAAGGTTAAAAAATACGATGATTTAAACAAATGACTCCCTTTTCCAGGGCTTTCCTCTGTCATTTGTATACTGTCTGATAAGTTTTCCAATGCAAAAATTGCAAATTGGCACATTAAGTTTTTCTTTTCTTAAATAATATTTTTTAAATCGTCTAACTAATAACGCAGAAAAAAATTATATTGAATTATATAATACTGTATATTATCGTTTTAATAATCGAAAAATACCCTGTATATTATTGCGAGATCAATAAACTTAATGAATTTACCGGACGTCACGTTAAAAAGGATCACCATATGGTCTAGCACTTCCTATTATTATGATGGGTACCTTTTTAGTTGCATTCTTACCAGTAAACATTTTTTAACGAAATTTGTGTCTGTTTTTTATGGCAAATTGAAGATAATAAATAGCGGGATAGTTTTAAATAAATAAGGTAATTAATTTGTTATATTATTAGTTATTGAAAACGGTTCATATTTTGATGTTTAACCTTTCTATTGTTGATATACAAAGCGTCCCCCTAAGTTGGAATCATATAGAAAACTTTTTTATTATTAATTTTATGAAAAAAAGTTATTCTTTATAAAAAGTTCTGCATTATTTGAAACGTAGAATACAGTAATCAAATTTCAAATTTTTCAGTCGTATACGAGGTTTATCAAAAAAGTATGAGTTTTACTCAAAAGTACCTTTAAATTTGACAATACCGAGAAATGTTATTAAAAAAAGTTGGATATGCTGAAGCATTGGTTGGAGTGAGAAATAAA
Source organism: Galerucella nymphaeae (assembly GCA_963978555.1). Lineage (NCBI taxonomy): Eukaryota > Metazoa > Arthropoda > Insecta > Coleoptera > Chrysomelidae > Galerucella > Galerucella nymphaeae. Next base: position 20,965,502 of record OZ021706.1, read on the forward strand.
TTTGTATACGACTCAAAAATTTGATATTTGATGACAGCATTATAGGTTTTAGATAAACCACAAGTCATTCAATAATAACCCACTGTTTTCTTAGACCTATTTCCAAAAATTATCATAAATTTAATTTTTCTTTCAGTGTAGCACAATCTAAAATAATTCATCTATACTTCTTTAAAAAAGAAGAAATGTTTTTCACGATTCCCAAGCATGAAGAAGTTCTTTATGTAAGTAAATGGAAATTATATTTAATTTCAAGCCATTTATATGGCTCCAATAATTAAACATACAGGGTTTAAAAATAAAATATACAGGATGATTCATGAGGAGAATTCATTCATCAATAAATTTTGAAGAATGGTTAGGTAATTTACATTTACCGATATAAAATACAGGGTAATCCATTTAAAAAAATTGTGAAACCAATGTATTCGAGTTTGGGATCGCCCTGTATACGGTTTCTTGGATATCGAATAAGTTCGATTGAATTGTAGTACTAAAGGACCATCACAGACGTATGTCTATGAAAGATTAATTTTAAATTGTGCAGTTTGAAGAATACAGGGCTTTGAAGTCAACAATTTTCTTACTTGTCTAGACGACTTACCCTGAAACAAAGAGAAATATACATCAATAATTTACATAAAACTAAAATTTTGGGAGTTTGGTTCCTAGCATATACCTAATATTCCTATTTTCCAGTTTTTGCATGAATGTAGAAAAAATATTGTATGCAACTCGTGCAAAACGTGTTTTTTGCACGTCGCGTGATAATTTTAAACTTCTAGTGTTCTGAAGTTTTTATTTTTACTGATTTTGCACCTGCTTTAATTTACAATGTTGAATAAAGAGTTAGGAAATGTTTACATTTTTAACAAAATTCACTTTCAACTACATCGGGAAAGAAAGCGGTCAAATATTTACTCTTACTCTTACAAATACCGTAAAAACGGTCATCAATCAATATATTTATTTTATGAAATTTCTCCAATATCCTAAGGACGACTAACCTTTCACAGTATAAGGTGGACTACTATTAATTTCAAAGTTATTTGAAAAATATCGCCTATGTATTAATAATTATTATTATATTGGAATATTACTTTCACTATTGTTTAATAACGAAGTTTTTTCTACGATCCAAATCTTATCTTTTAATACCATTTTATGAGTGTTAGTGTTTCAGGTCAGATTATTATATTAAGAGAAAGTCAATTATAAATGCTATTGAAAAAAAGCGTAGTAAATGCGTTCTTCTATTCGTTATTAATTTTTTTCCTATATAATTGCTTTTGTCACTCAAAATAAACAGGTTTTCTTCTTTTTTAATTTAACGTATAAAAATAATTGGGATATTTTTCAATTTAGCTTCAAAGAGCCGTCCCGTCGCCGGCATCACCCCAGTCTCCTGTCCTTATTGTGAATCAGTTCTGTCATAGTACAGTCAATATTTTAATTTATGTTTATTTGACGATAAATTCGTTTAAAATTATAATTTCAACCAATAATGGACGAGGGGACGAGCGAATCACTACCTTCATTGATGGTAGGGGGCCTAATAAAAATCTACATGGTTAATAGGAATAATTGCAGCCCTCGTATATAAAGTTATAAAACTAAAAAAATTATAAACATTTTAGATATTTTCCACATTCCAAACTCCCCCTATATACTCCACCAATTCCTCAAATAACTTTCTCATGAATTCGTTCCGTGAATTTACCTTCGCAAGGTCGTTACACATCAAAGTATACTCCAACATTACTTATCTCGTGACTTCCACCGACTCCTAGTGCACGGAACTTTCTTATCTGTTTTCTTTCTACACTACGGATGCTGTTAGATTTTAGTATCTAGTTTAAAACGACGCATTTTTACCGACTATATACCTGGTGCATGACCTGGTGGACGTCTTCTTCGGGATATAATCCAGCACCAGGTGATTGTTTTTATGGGAAAATTATTTATCGAATGGATATGTGAAAAAAATGTTTTTTTAGTGCGGAATAGTTTGTTTAAAATGCCAGCAGATATGGTTTCTTTCGCGGTTTCTACTGGACTAGGAGTTAGTGTGGTGGCAGGAATAATTTCGGGAGTTTGTTACGTTTTGGCGTATGGTTCGTCTAAGCGAAGGTAATTTTATTAATTTTTCTAATCGTGAGATTTAACGTAAACCAAATATATCATGTGAACGCCAAGAGTTATATAACAATTTTTAATTTGCCTGCAAATAATTCAATTCAAATTTATGGATAGCCTCGACAAATTTAAATGAAAACGTTTTGTCCTTCGCATAATATGATGATAATTTCTTGATCAAACTTATGTCTACAAATTGTGGACAATATTTACCCAATCTTGAAGTTGGAGGGTTGATAAAAATAAAAGTAAAGAAAAGGGGAACATTCTGGAAAGACTTAAACCGCGCATTTCAAGCAAAGAAGCGAGTAAAGCAATAATATGAAGTGTGGGCTTTTCACCATTCAATTTCTATAAATATTGTTTTATTGTTGGTGAGTTACAGGGTGCTCAATGTTTTTATTTTAATAGCAAATGTTCAAAATGTGCATCTCTAGCTAAAATACAAGCATCGACTCGACCTCCAAGGAGGCCGAAGACGTTCAAGAGGTCAAGAGTTTTTCGAATTGTAGGAGTTGTTTTTTGTTCCAGAATTTCTTTTTTTGGGTTTTTTTGCAGAAGTTTTTGAAGGGGAGACCAAAACGTGCTTAAGATTTTGCGATTTATTTTCAATAAACTCTAATTTTTTTTAATTATTATTTTTAAACTATTAAATACTATAACTAAATAAAACTAATACAAAAAAGTAAAAACATTCACTAGTGTGTCGTGTTTGGAAAAACTTTTTAATAAATATATACGTAAGCTCATTAAACTTTCAAATATTATCACCCAGTTTGTTAAACAACGTTATATTTACTTTTACCTACTGATAAGACAGGCAATATAAGACATTATTGTTTGCGAAAAATATTATGTACATTATGAATTATACACCTTCATATCACATGCGTCATCTCTATTTATACCTTCGTTATACAGGGTGTAACAAAAAGGAAGGTCATAAATCATACCACATATTCTGGGGCTTAAAATAACTCGATCCAACCCAAGTTACCCTAGTGCAAATGTGCAATGTGCATGCGAAAAAAGTTACAAGTTACAAGTTTTTTTAAGATGCTCTTGTCATAAGGAAGCCACTTGTCAACTTTCATTATAATATGTCAAACAACTGTCGAAATTGAGTTAACTGTATAAACCCTCACTTCGTGGAATCTACTCATCATATGGTTTTAAATGAAACTAACTATTTCTAAATGACTCCACAATATATTTGAAAAAATTGTAAAAATTGCAAGTAAATTGACAATTGTTTCGATATATAGGTATATCATCGTCAGAATGATATACCTATATATCGAAACAATTGTCAATTTACTTGCAATTTTTACAATTTTTTCAAATATATTGTGGAGTCATTTAGAAATAGTTAGTTTCATTTAAAACCATAAACTGTCGAAATATTTGAAAAAATCAATTTTCATTTGGTAACTTCGTGGGTTGTAACTTTTTTCCCATGCACATTTGTACTATGGTAACTTGAGTTGGATCGAGTAATTTTTAGCCCTAGAATATGTGGTATAATTTATGACCTGTCTTTTTGTTACACCCTGTATACAGTATGAAAAATTGTTAAAACGAATTTTTTTAACAACACAATGAACATTAGAAAAAGTAACAAGTCCAAATATACCAACTAGGTCACATTATAGATTTGAATTAAATAAAAGTCAAATTTTTTGACAGATGACACGTATGGTATCGATAACTGGTTTTCGATTCAAAAATCGATTGTTACTACAGCGACATGGCCGCTCTTATTTGTTTCTGTCGACTTCAACCCATCTTCCCATCTCTATACTTATCAATAATTTTAGCGAATTCACATTATTGTTCGTATTGCATTTAACCTTTTTTGTTGTTATTGCACTTTGGGCAAAAAATATGGAACGTGATGATACTTAGAAACACAAATTGTTTACTAACGAATAATAAAATAAATAAAAACGTATTTAGAAAGTTTAGTGCAACAATGAGGGATAGCGTTACGTAAAACGTTGTAAATTTTTATTGATTGTTTTGTTTTCAACAAATCAATTGTTTATATTGATGGGAAAATTGATATGCATTCAAATCATTTACAACAAAAGTATAAAGGATCCGGGAAAAAGTTGCATAAATATCAGTGCAGTACATTACTTGAAAAAAATTAGTATTAAATGTGAATAACTGAATTTTTTATATGGGGGTCTCTTTTGGGGAGCAAATTTGGTTTCGAATATATATATACAGGATGGGGTAATCTTCTGACATCGGAGGATTACATCGTTGTGGTACGAAATAAAACTTCAAGGTTTTGTGTGAGCTGATACAGTTACTGAGGGCACATTTTGAAAATACTTTCGTTTCTACAGGGTGTTCCAAAACCACGTAGCAGCACAAACTTACATTTTTTTAAATGAAACGTACTAGATTTTGTTCAAGAATCGAAAAGATCTCACCGGGAGCGTTACAAAAATATAGCATTCTAATATATTATATGGGTGTTTTAAAAAGATATGGCCAGTTATTAGTAAAAAAGACCTCCTCTATAACACTCTATTAAACAGTAAATCAAAATAAATCAACAGGTTTTTGTATTCAATTGTCATTCACATATCATTGGCTGTGCTCAGTATTAATTATTTTTTTATCTGTGGCTTCTTTAATACAGGGTGAAACAAAACGCAAATCAAGCAATATCTCAAAATTTTTAAATGGTTCACCCTATAAGTCTTTTCACAATTTGTTAGTACAATTAATAATCTTAATATTAATATTAATATTAATATTGTCCATTACACATTTGATTATAAAACAATCTACAATTGTTGATAGGAATGTAAATATTTTTGTTGACATACAAATACTGTCATTTGGGTGACATAAATTATTATCTCCACATTACTAGGTAGTCACCGTGGATGTTTATACTATGAAACAGTTAGGAATGCGTTCGGTGTGGTTCCGGATCGTTGAGTGACTAGTTTATGTCGAAGATCCGGTCAATAAACAGATCCGTATTTGGAAAATTTATTATTATTTTTCTCATTATTCATTTTTGAGTAAAATTGATTGTAAAACGTTAAAATAGCAACTCAAAACTCACTCCCAGGCTTCACATTATTTACAGCCTCAAAAAAAACAACTATTTAACATCACTCATTTTAAAAGAAATTTTTTTTCTTGAAACTTCTCTTATTGGACGTGCTCATACCGGTTCAATCGGGTTTTTTCTGTAAGTTTTGCATTAGAAATTAGGTTTTATCACTCTCTACTTCATAATAATAGACTATGACCCGCTAGAGATGGATTTTCCCCAAAACAAACACAACTCCTTTCGAAATTTTCCGTACGGTCCTGTACACAATCATGGTTAGCCCATATTGTGGTTACCATCGGCCGCGATAATTTCATGTGTTTTGTGTACCTTCATAAGTATTTTTATAATGCTTGTTTATGGTTAAACAATATATATGCAAACATTGAGATTTTCCTCACGGACTAACGGGTAAACGAATGCGGTAATTGTTACGAGTAAGAAGAAGCAGAAGAAGATTGAATCGGTAACGTGTCTCACATCGATGAAATGATTTCAGTGGTATGTAAACTGTTTACAAATGGCACTTTGGCACGCAATTGTAACACTTTTTTTGTCAAGCTTCGGTGCACATGTTGTGTTAAATATGAATTTTAAAAAAATTTAGTTATTTTTTTGCATTTTCTGAGAACATTTAAAGAGAAAAATAGTTATATGAAAAAATTGTTTACATAAATTTTGTAGATATTTCCATAATCTACAATTTTGCCCCTTAAATTTTTTCCATAGGCCTTGTAGTTTTGTTGGAAATAGAGATAAACTGTTTTCCACCCTTAAAAAGTCACCCCCTTCCCCGAGGCTTCCACTTCCCGTCCTCAGATCTCCCGTAAATTATTTTACCTTTCATTTTCCAATAATTTTCTTCCCACTATTATTTTTTTTGCTTTAAACCATTTTTAAACTCTTCAGCCCTTTTCTAAATACATAATTTGGTATAAAATAAAAACATACTTTTTCTCACATGTATTCATTCAAAAAAATAAATATTCTTACAAACTATCGATCGAAAAATTCATCAACAGCTCGCCTAGAACTATTTTCCTCACTGTTTGAAGTATTGTCGAATACCATAATTTTCATCACAATCACTTCCAATGTACACACCATAAATAAGGCCATAAAAACATCCATAGGGGTATGGCTAGGTTTGTAAATTCGTTCTGGAGGATTATCGTAAATTGTAGATAGCTGATCGACACTACCAAATAGATATGAAAATAAAAACATCATAATTTGGACTGGTATCGGCAAAATTACACAACATTTTGGATTTGCTGGTCTAGTATAATTTTATTGGAGAAGATTGGTAAAGGTTAAAAGCTAGAATAAAAACTGATATAAGTTTTATTTTATTAAAAATCTAATACAAAAGAAAACTGGCAACCTTGAAAAAACTAAACGAAAAGCAATTGAATACAGTGTTCATAACTCAGTTATTTCCTAAACCAAAAACCTCAATATGGACCTGTTTCAACTAAATCTTAAACTTTTCATTAATTCTCGCTTAACCATAAAGCAATTTTCATCTTCCATCGACCACCTCGATTTCGGCGCCCAACGTGGGGCCTAACCTCCTTTCAAGATTATTCTTGACATTCAAACATTTCCAAAACTTACTAGGGCTGCTCTCGAGGAACATCAAATCTTAATAAAAAACCTTGATGAAGAGTATGAAGCCAACTAAAGATGAAATGAAATTTTGTATCTCCTTTTTTCAGGTTGTTTATTTGAAAAAGTTTTTAATTTAGGAAACAATGAATTTATTTCATACTGTATGACTTTTCAAGGTTTTAGACTGACATTTGAATTTAAATTATATGGAATTTTATTCAAATTAAAAGAATTAATACGAACACAAAAAAATGGTACTCATTTTTAAATAAATTTAAAAATATATAACAAAAACTACACCATATTCGCAAATGGTTGCGTGTACCATTTTTTAAATTCATTATTTTGCACTCTTATTAATAAAAATCTTACCAATAAAACCAACCATTCCAAACTATTCAATTATCCACACATCTAACTTGAAAAAAAACGGTACCACTCAATTTCGGTACTGCCAAAAAACCACTAAAATCGAAAACTTATTGATATATCCAGTACCGTTGATAATAAACTTAACAATGGTACCACCACAGAAAGTAAAAGTGGTACAGCGAGTACTTCTAGCCTCTTCGGATTATACAAGCGGGCTGTTACTTTCGCCATAAGTAGGTCAGACTTGGGTCTTTATGTTAAATAATATTTATTATGTAATTCATGTTCTGTTTGATTGTTTATAAATAAATATTGATATTTATATCAAGGAAATATTAATTTATCAAAAATATAATATTAAAGGATGAAAATAATCTTATTTGAAAATTAGATTAAATATGGTACTGACAGAAACGTACATGGTATTGCGTGCTTCACTTTTTTTTCAAGGTCATTTTTATAAATTCCATAACAAGTTCTGATTAGCAGTCATGTTGTGTCATAACCAATGAAAGAAACTTCTTATCCTCATTAGGATCAACTTTTAGATATTGTAACGTTTATTTTAATTTATATTTACAACTACTTAATTTATATTTACAGATTTATATGTACTGTCCTTAATTTACTAATTTATATTATACACTAACTAAACTAACTAACTACACTAATTTATATGAACGTCACTGAATAACCACTTTATCGATCGCTTTCCTTCAACTGTCCATCTATGTGACTGTATCTCAACTATATGATGACTGACTTGCTGTGCAGCGATGCTCACGTACTTATATCGCAAGGGTAGATTACTAGAAAGTTCTCGTTGCGCTATATAGACTACATCTCTCTAGTGACGAGTGTCTGGAATGTTCTCGGCTAGTAGCGGGGAGAGGGGAATGTAGTCTCGATCATTCTCGAGTGAGCACACACAGTCATAGTCGTCTCATACGGAAATTTCACTAGGGCACTCGCGTAACAATATTTAAAGAACAAAAATTTCACAATGAACAAAAAAAAACCACAAATTTCTTAGGCTCTGTCCGTAATCATACCAAAATGCAAAGAAGGTGACTGAGATATTCTTTTGCAGTATCAGCTCCAATGTAATGTTGGCAGAAATATGCAAAGCCAAAAAAAAAGAGAAGATCTGACATTAAAAAGATCTAAAGATCCTAAAACTCCTCAGATAAATAGGACTAAAGAAGCCTTTACTCTCCAGGATTTGAAGGAATCCTGCAGAATAGTGACAAACGCCTACATGGCTAGCTTTATAATACCCTTGTTCACCAATACTATCCTAGTATAATTATTAACAATATTTTTATTTTGTAGTAATAGTAACACAAGAGATCATCTGCATTGCAGCGTGTGTGGAGAATATTTTCGTTCGATAGATCATATACTTAGCGGTGATAACAGCGTAATATGTTTGAAGTGTGAGAAAAAAGTATGCCAAAAGCGCTGCGCTAGTTTCAACGAAAACCAAAATGGATGGACGTGTAAGAATTGCCTGAGGCCACCAGAATCTTGGTTTCAAGGAATATTGTATGCCATTCAGCCCAACAAGAAAGGTAAATATAAATCCGAGCTGCAGATATATCTTATTTTGGACAGCTCTTTCTGGAGTTGAGGTAAGGTACAAGTCCATCAAGGAGCGAGTTGAGAATACCGGCCCTGATCCTCTGGACTGGTTAGTCCATATTATTAAAACGTTTCAATGTAATTTCAGAAAATATGGAATCAACGGAAGAAAATAATTCAATAGATGTCCAGAAAAGTCGTGAACAAGTCCATGATTTTATAGAAAAGTTGGTTAATTCCATGCTGGGACAAAATGTTGACGATGCAAATGTCACTAAACTATACAATGATGGATTATGTAAGTAAAATATGTTTTTATGGTTCACAAATACTCAAGGGGAGCTATTTTTTTGCTGAAAATGGGATAAATGTCCAGAATGTCCTGACCTTAATTTTTTTATCTCTCCAAGTTAGTAAATTCTCATCTTTAATATATTTTTAGATGAAAATTTATTTGAAAAATATCATCGAGAACTCAGTAACGCTTTAACAGAATTAGGAACTGCGTTACATACATCGATTATCAGTAAGTAGGTTTTTAAAGGTTAAAAGCACTTTTTAGAAGCACTGGTTTTGTTTTTGCTTCACACTTTCACATTCATTTTATATAAAAACATCAAAAATACTAAATTTTTGGAAATTAATTTCAAAAATTTCTTCGCACATCCCCGAAATAGAAATTTTTCTGAAATAAGAAATCCCCTATAGAAATTTCATTGCACGTCCATGATAGAAAAAAAATTTTCAAAGTAATTATTCCCTGCTAAAAAAATGTATCGCACGCCTATGTTAATCGAAAGAACCAAAAACCAACTTTATATTAAAAAACCCTTACCTTGCCCTCCACCACTGAATTCAAAAGATATAAAACGTTTGATTTTATATATCAGTCTACAATAATTAAGATTTCAAAAATTAATTATCAATATTATAATTATGTTATTGATATTCATACATGTTTGACATGTATTGGTTGATAATATTTTATTTGCTTCGATTTTGCGTTTAGTAGAAAGACACAAACACGGCGGCTAATTGCTATCACATACACTGTAATGGGCTATTTTGTGTAACCTTCAATTTTCTACAAAAACTCATCATAATAAGTACGTACAACGTAGGGGAGATTGGGAAACATAATTCAAAAGTATTTTTTTTGAACTTATTTACTAAAAGCTTTGTTAATGTATACATTATGGTCAATGACATATTTTAAACGCCATACAGCTACAGCACTTCACAATAATAGCTTATAGCGCCAATACAAGGTTTATAAGTCATTTTTTGTTATTTATCATATAGAACACTTTCCTTTTCCTTTTCTTTCTGACTGGCTTTTATCCAGAATTTTTGATGAAAACAACATTCTATTAGGGTATACAACCTGTAACCTATCCCTGATCGAAGCCTGTAGCAACAACGAAGTCACTAAATTGGATCAAGGGCCACAGTAACCACATTGCCGACACTAGCCAGAAAACCAGCCTCCCAATAACTCTTGGGACCTGGCACTTCCATTGGTCCTTCGACGTCAGCTATGATTGACCCAATAAAGGAACACTCCCTTGAAAAGTTTTAAGGATAGATGGGACGATGCAGAAGCTTGCAGGATTGCCAAGGAACTGCGGCAGTATCCGGACAACTAAGCAACCAGAAAATACGTGACTACGAACAGACAGAACCTTCAGACACCCACGGGTAATCTGACAGGTCTACCTCTACAGACTGGGTCTGTATGACATTTCACTTTATAGAGGATGTGAACAGGAAGATGAGACTTTTGAACACAATGTGAATGTAGCGTTCTAAGAATGGCTATCCTAATTGTATAACGCTACTAATAATTTCAAAATGTACCCTTCATCAAAAACTATAGTGATTCAGTGATTATCAAATATGAATCAGTTTTGCTATTTCAATTTCATACTGTCTCCGCTCGCCCCCAAATATAATAAACTCTGCCTTGGTGCTGTTCTCACCTTGACCATCTTATCTATTAAAGGTAACTCACAGTTCGTGGCTCCCGATCGAAGAACACTCTGTAAAATTCAAAAGTGTTGTTTGGACTATGGATAACATACACTTGAGCATATCGTGCGCAACAACACTATCTGTTTTTACAGTATTTTACTTGTGTTAGAACGAAATGAAACGTTTGCTAGCGAGCGATAACGAATATTTATTTTTCTGTAACAAGTTTTAAGTGTGATTTTGAGTGCGGATTGTTGTTTGTGATATGGTGGGCATCTTTACAGGAAATATCAGTTTGATCTTTTCGAGATTTTTTTTTGTTAGATGTACTGCTTTGAGGAATATTGTCATTAAGAAATTCGTTTTGTTTTATCTTATCTTAGTGGTATATAATTGCACAAGTAGTATGACTTTCAAGCTACGTCAAACTGTCATAATCCTAGTTTGATAAGTCAAACTATTTGATCCCTCATAATAGTCCAAGAGCTGTCACCAATTTTTTGGTAGAAATTAGGGTTTAATAGGAGAGGTATAGAACCAGTTTTAAGCTTGACTCAAAAACTAGCTCAAAAATGATGCCAGCTCCCCTATTATAAAATTTTTGACTGTATTTTCACAGAACCTCTAAGTATAATACAAATTTCAATTAACTTATTAATCCATTCATATAATGTTTAATTTCAACATGCATAACAGATCTTACTAAAATTTTTTTTATTTGTCAATATGTGTCGTAATATTTAACACCCCTGTATACTAATTTGTGATCTTGTGATACCCCAAATATGTCATGTTTTATTGGGAATATTTTCACTTTTCTAACAAATATTGTGGCTGGTATGCAACAAAATGAAAAAGCTGTAATTCTGCAATTGAAAAATTTAAAACAGGTTTTAACTAAGTATTCAAATTAACAAATTTACTTACAATGACTTTTAAGAAACAAAAAAATTCCGAACATTATTAAGTGTATAAAAACTGGATTTAAGGTGATTTATTTATAAGTTTTCAGCATAACGTACTTATCCAATTTGATAATAACAATACAGGTTTGTTGGAAAAATAAACGTTAAATGTTATACAGGGTGTAACAAAAAGACAGGTCATAAATCATACCACATATTTGGGGGCTAAAAATAACTCGATCCAACCCAAGTTACCCTAGTACAAATGTACACATTTGTAAATAAATAAGATTCATTCAAAAATTTAAGACCCTCGAGAAACTTAAAAATTCAATGACTTGTTACTCGAAATTTTTGTAGCATAATGAAAAATAGGCCGTATCTCGATAAAAACTGATAATTGTAAAAAATGCTAAGGGACAAAAATGTTTCAAAAATAATGTGTTTGAATAATGGTGCCACAATAAGCATTAAATTGTAACGTACACAAAAATTATGGGGGGTTTAGGGGATCTCAACTCCCATAAATTTTTAACGGGGTGCAATAATTCCTAAATTTTTTTTTGAGATGCTCTTAACATAAGAAAGCCACTTGTCAACTTTTATTATAATATGTCAAACAATTTCGAAATATTTGAAAAAATCAATTTTCATTTGTACTAGGGTAACTTGGGCTGGATCGAGCTATTTTTAGCCCCAGAATATGTGGTATGATTTATGACCTGCCTTTTTGTTACACCCTGTATACCTTGGCTCAAGTTTCGAATGGACCAAAGGACAGTAAAAATCAAAATTTTTTCTTAAAACTGAACAAGTAACAAAATCTATTGATTCATCAAAACAAATATCAAAGAAAATCCCAATAAAATACATATTTAAAAGATTGTTCTTTCTTTGAGTAGCCTCCTAGGTGTCCCGACCTATCATCTATCGATTTTCGTAATCAAATTACTTGAATTAAAGGTATACAGAATATTGACTGTTCGATGCAGTTTCCAAATCTTCTTTAGATTAATTTTATTTATCAAAAATAATGATTCCCACTGTATAAAAACATACAATTGCTCATTATAAATAGTTTCACACTTATTAATAAAAGTTACAAACAATTTTTTGCCTCTCGTCATAATAGGTTTTATTGATGGCTTTAATAAAAAAAAATAATTGTTATTTTCTCAAGTTATTAATTCAATTTTAACCTTGAAAGTTATTTTAAATGAAATCTATAACGTAAAGGTTTTATTACCTTATATTATTTGGTAGATGTCGGCGACAAAAACTCGTAAAAATGTCAGTAACACATTTAGGAGGATTCCCTGTGTTATTGCAATATATTTGGGTTTGAAGAACCTCGAAAATTATACTGGTTATTGTTTACAAGTCTTTTAGTTAGTCGACCCCATTTATCGCAAACGGCTCATTTTATTATTGTCATTGTTTGCTTAAAATATTAATCATAAGCAGGTAATTGCTTGAACTTATGAGAAATAAAAGATAAGAGGATGTTTCGTTAAAGGTGCCTGCCAGACTTAATCGCTATCTGTGATATTAGATGCCAAAAAATTTTATTAACATTTTTTTATTGTATATCAATAGTTAAAAATTTTAAAATGTTCTTAGCAGTTTTTACGAGTATAGTGGTAACTTTGTGGACACTATTCGCAGGGGGATTATATTTATATCATTACATCATCGAAGTTATTTTAGGTAAGATTATTTTATAACACTGGGTGATTATAAAAAAATATACTTATCCCACAGTATAAAAAATATAACATAAATGTTAATTATTCGACCGGTTTTGTAAATAACATTTGCATCTTCAAGATAAATTATGAAAATTAATATAATTTAACAAGTAATTAAAATTCATGCTTTGTATACAGGGTGCACCGTAAAAAAGAGCGTAAATTAGAGGAATAGTTTTCTCTAACCATATTAGCTTGTGAGATACAGGGTGATCGCTTTAGTATACTGGATGAATATGATTTAGAAGAATATTAACCAAAATAAGGACTTCCCAAACGCAATAATTTTATTCTATTGATTTTGTTCGATGTTTCTAGATCTTCCATTACCTGGCCAGCAATCACCATGTACTGCACATGCTGCGCTGAAGCAGCTAATAGAAAAACTCCTGCAGGAAGTCCTTACATTGCCACAACTTCAAAGACATCAACAAGGAGCAGTTATACCTCAAGATCTGAATAATAGAACTTATGAAGATCTTTTAGCCACAGCCATATTGAATAAAGTAAGTAATCGATTAAACTCTTTCTAAAGTCGATGTGAAAAGAGACATTTTTAATGTATGTTTTATACACTAGATTTTTTCTATTACTTCAAGGAAATCTAACTTAGTGTCAATGTAAAATATACTGTAATTGGGTCACTTTAACCAACCACCCGACGTTTTACTTTTTTTCTAAGGCTTCGGCTTCAACAAGTTAGTTTCTCTTAAATCAATAAAGATGTTATGCAGTCTAGATTATGGCTATCGTGTCTCTTATAGGGAAAAAAATTAAGAAGAAACATAATAATAATTTCTGTTATAATAAAGTGAGTATTAAAAATATCTTAGTGCCCTTTTTCAAAACAATTCATTGGGTGTTTCTCTTTATTGTTTCATTATTCAAAATGGTTTTCGTTGATGATTATTCGCAATAAATTATTTTTTATGGTTTAATTGATAAGAAATGTTCAATTTCGATGCATTGTAAATCCCTTTCGATTATTTATTTATATAATCCCAACCTTAGTTACTATTATATTGTAAACAAAATTCCTTATCTCTATTTTTTTTATGTAATATTTCGATAAAATACCAAAAGATGATTTGTAAAGTCCATAGATGTCAAAGATATATAGAACAGATAGTTGTCTAAGAAGGAACAACTACTTCTCTGGCTTAATGCAACGACAGATATTGAATTATTCCCTTTTTAATTACTAGTTTTAGGTTTGAATATTTTAAATTATGAAATAAAACAATTTTAATTTGTTAAATCTAAATTTTATGGATATTAACAATGAAATTATGATCTATTTATAAGGAAATAAAATAAAAAAGGAAACAAATGTGTCTAAGTATGGGATTAACTAAAGTATTTAACAAGTTTACCTGGAAACTCATTCACAACAATCCTACAGGAATCTTTCTAAGTAAAAAGGTTTAATAAGGGAGAATTGTTGATATTTATTTGGTCGTTAAGATTATCTGAATATTTGTTTTTATTTATCTCAAGGGTTTCTAAAAGATTTAATTTGAAGGATTTAGGTTCTATATGCAAAGTTTCCAAATTTGAATCGAAAGAGTGTTGGTTTGCTAATAAATGATTTGAGTAGTTGGAATCTGGTTTTTGATTGTCATATGGCTACGTATGTGTTTTGAAATTCTATTTTTAAAATTCCTAAAAGTTCTACCTATATAAATTTTATCACAGTTGTCATTACCACATTTTAATTTATAAACTCCTGATTAATTTAGTTTTGAAGATTTGGATTTGTTGTTTTTAATGAATTTGGATAAATTGTTATCGGTTTTGAAGAAAATATTCAAGTCTAAAGTTTCTGA
This sequence comes from Galerucella nymphaeae, assembly GCA_963978555.1. Classification (NCBI taxonomy): domain Eukaryota; kingdom Metazoa; phylum Arthropoda; class Insecta; order Coleoptera; family Chrysomelidae; genus Galerucella; species Galerucella nymphaeae. The sequence continues at coordinate 20,980,731 of OZ021706.1, forward strand.
AAGTGATTTGATTTTTAAGGATGGTATTCCAAAGTATGTTAAGCTTCTAAATTGGTTATTTTTGTTTTTATCAGAACTAAATACTTGTTCTAGACTATGTTTTCGTATCTTTTTATTTATGATATTGTCAATTAAATTTGGATCGTAATTATTATTAACAGCTATTTGTATTATTATATTTAGTTCTTTGTTGTTATTGCCATCTATTCAATTTTTGAATATTTTATTTAACAGGTTAAAATAAACCAAAGCTTTGGAAGGAACATAAATCTATTTCAAGAAAAAGAATAAATGGGTTACAGAACCCACAGGAATTTAATATTTTAAAACGTTGAAATGTTTACTGGACCAAGTCGCTTGCGATTGTCACCAAAGTGTTTGTTATAATATATATAAATAAATTTTCATTCTAGGTAATCTCAAACTCACAAACTGCTGCTTCTTCAGCCAATAGTGTATCCAGTAGATTATCTAATTCTTCAAATATTAAAGAAGAAAAAGAATACTTTTTCGGCGACGAAACTTTGAGTAGCAAATGGAGAAATCCAGATCTGGAAACCACCTCAATATCAAGTCTAGAAGATTGGCTACAAAGCGATTCAAGCTTTGGATCCAGAAAATACGTCGATCGACTCACTTTAACGGTAGGAATACTTATTTTAAATACAGTGTGATAAAAATAATTGAAACAACTTGTTTTTTGCAGATAAAACAGGATATTGAAGAGATATCTAACGCAAGTGACTCTGATAACGAAAACGAAGAAGACGATGACAACGAATATTTCCGAACGCGATCTTCGCTTTTAAGCGATGACGAATCTAACTGGTTCCTACAAAAACGTACGTTTCAAGGAACTCATTCTCCAGTACCAGTTCCCATGCTAGTACCCAAGCCAGCAGCAGACGCAAAGGTAAGTGAGCGAGTACATAACTTTAGGAACAAAATTTGGATCTATATCTTCTCCCCTTTTTAATCTTGAATCTTGAAGTACTCTTCTAGACTTCTGGCTTCGCTATAACTTTCCACAATAGTTACTATTTTTTAGGTGCTGATAGGAGATAAAGAAGTTGACGAAACTTCAGATTTGTCGGACGTAGAATCTGAATACGGTGACTCGGAGATAGTACCAAGCAGACAAAGCGTTTTAATAAACTCCAAAACGATCATTGGTGGTAAAAATTCATTGAAAAATGGAATGAAGGATGGAGGAGAATCGGAAAGTGAATCGTCTGCTGATTCGGGAGTTAAAGAAGTTGATAGAGGACAATCTGTTTATGACGAAACGGAATTTACAGATAGAGTGGATGGAGGAAGTTACAATGAGGTTGAAAACGCAGCAATATTTGTTTCTAGAACTGATATGTCTATAGATGATGATAGTAAGATTATTTTGTATTATTTATTATCACAAAAAGTCCACTTTCAGAAGTGAAACTATTGATTTTTTCAGATGTAGAAGACGCATCGTTGATATCTGCATACAGTAACATCGAACAAGAGGCTGAGTACACGGAAAAATATGCTTCTTTGCCTAGAACAATAGAAAAGAAGCCAGATCCACCAGCACGGTAAGTAGGCAACAAACTTAAAGTTGACAGTAATAGATAAATTATTTTTTTAGTCTTTCTCTGAAAAAGAAAAAATGCGAAATTGTTGGTAAAGAATTAAAATCATTCGAACATGAAGAAAAAGATGACGAAGAAGAAGTTCAATTAGTTCAAATGCATTTTTCAGGTAAATAAACGAGTTGTAGTGAGTTTTGTCATTGTTATAAAATCACTGGAGCAGAAACAAAAAGCTAAGAGTTATTGCTTCACAATTTTCCATTCCATTCCATTCCAATCCATTCCAATCCATTCCAATCCATTCCAATCCATTCCAATCCTTTCCAATCCATTCCATTCCAATCCATTCCAATCCATTCCAATCCTTTCCAATCCATTCCATTCCAATCCATTCCAATCCATTCCATTCCAATCCATTCCAATCCATTCCAATCCATTCCATTCCATTCCAATCCATTCCAATCCATTCCAATCCATTCCAATCCATTCCAATCCATTCCAATCCATTCCAATCCATTCCAATCCATTCCAATCCATTCCAATCCATTCCAATCCATTCCAATCCATTCCAATCCATTCCAATCCATTCCAATCCATTCCAATCCATTCCAATCCATTCCAATCCATTCCAATCCATTCCAATCCATTCCAATCCATTCCAATCCATTCCAATCCATTCCAATCCATTCCAATCCATTCCAATCCATTCCAATCCATTCCAATCCATTCCAATCCATTCCAATCCATTCCAATCCATTCCAATCCATTCCAATCCATTCCAATCCATTCCAATCCATTCCAATCCATTCCAATCCATTCCAATCCATTCCAATCCATTCCAATCCATTCCAATCCATTCCAATCCATTCCAATCCATTCCAATCCATTCCAATCCATTCCAATCCATTCCAATCCATTCCAATCCATTCCAATCCATTCCAATCCATTCCAATCCATTCCAATCCATTCCAATCCATTCCAATCCATTCCAATCCAATCCAATCCAATCCAAACCATTCCAATCCATTCCAATCCATTCCAATCCATTCCAATCCATTCCAATCCATTCCAATCCATTCCAATCCATTCCAATCCATTCCAATCCATTCCAATCCATTCCAATCCATTCCAATCCATTCCAATCCATTCCAATCCATTCCAATCCATTCCAATCCATTCCAATCCATTCCAATCCATTCCAATCCATTCCAATCCATTCCAATCCATTCCAATCCATTCCAATCCATTCCAATCCATTCCAATCCATTCCAATCCATTCCAATCCATTCCAATCCATTCCAATCCATTCCAATCCATTCCAATCCATTCCAATCCATTCCAATCCATTCCAATCCATTCCAATCCATCAAAATCCATTCCAATCCATTAAAATCCATTAAAATCCATTCCAATCCATTAAAATCCATTCTATTCTTTTCTTTTCTATTCTATTGTATCCTTTTCTATTCTATTTTTAGGAAGTTATAGTCGACGAGAAAAAGAAAAATGGAAAAATGCAATAGACATGAAGAATAATCCATATTCAAAGGAAAACATAGAAAAGAGAATAAAAAGATCGAATAGTGGGGTAGGATCACTGTGAGTATGTCTGACATCCTTTAGGTATAGTTAGTAAATGTAGTTGTAAGGATAAAACAGGATTATTTTATTGTTAGAAATATGTACAGACAACTGAAACGAACAGCTTGATTTGTAGCTACACTTATGGTAGAGATACAGATGTATAAAAATTATACACTTGTTATCTCGACAATCGTTTATAAAACATTATTAGATCTGGCAATAAATTAATTAACATACAATTAACATAATAAATTGATAAGATAACGCAGTTAGTAGTCGTGTAGCCGAGAGCTCATTGAAACTGGTTTTTTTGTAATTTTGTGGGAGGCACAAAACAGTGGTAGTTAAAATGGCAAAGTCAATATTGGATGTGTTGGTCGAAGACAAAAAAAAATCCAAAGAACATCGGCAAGTAATATTTGTTTTTCAATTCTCTTAGGTTTTTCGTCGTTTTTTTGACCTTGATAATTTTTTAGTGTTCAAATAGTTGATAATCTCGTGATAACAATTAAAAAAATTACTATTTACAACAAATAACCTAGCAAATTATTACATAACATATTTTAGAGGAAGTGCTCTATAGTCTATAGCTCTAAGTTCATAATCTATGAGACGAAAACAGACAGTGTACTGGTAAACGCTTCTCGTGTTGCGTTTGTAAGTGCTGTGGTGTATAAGTATAGATCTAGATGTATTATATACCATGGTGGTGAAGACATTCATAAGCCTAGCACGTTATTCCGATAATTTTGGTACTCTATCATTAAAAATAGTCTTCAACACCTTGGTGTATAATATATGCTATTACTGTTGCAGATTTGGTTCAGATTACTACGCCAAAATGGCATCGTCACCTTCAGGAATAAAGGTCAAATCCCTAGAGGTAAGTCTTGACGGAAAACTCAACGAAATTGAAGAAATAACAACGTATTCTAGTCTTCCTAGAACTTTATTTACACCAAAAAGCTCTAGCAAACAGTTTGTGAAAAATCCTTTATTAAATTTTCCCGAATTAGATTCTTTATAGGTACAGACATTTTTTGTAAAAAACAGGTTAAATATTGGTGAATCTATTTGACACAATTTCAAAAAAATTTTAGTTTCTTTTAGAATATTTGTGGTATTGTTACGATTTTTTCAGGGTGTAATAAATTATTATTGATACTAGCTAATGCATTTTACTAAAAATCAACAATTTTATTATAATACAAGGTAGTACTATAGTAAAGAAATAGAGCTTGTGGCTTGGCAGTTTGGACCGTCTGTGAACTGTGAACAAATATTTATTCAAATATAACATTCTTCAAGGCCCGGCTACTAGGACTGGCTTCCACTGTGAAAAAGTGGGAACACAGACAAGACACAATTGAGGGGTCTTGTACCGGGTGGTCAACTAAGAACGGCCGTCGGCCATATCTCAGGAGTGGATTATACCACTGGCTTGGGAAAAAAATTATCATGATAAAAGTGGCCTCGAGAAAAGCCTGGAAATTATTTTTGTAGGCCCACAGCTAGAGGGCGTATTTGACAGTTGACATTTTAAAATGTGTATTTTTTCAAAATTTACCCAATTAACGTGCATATTAAACATTATAATGCTACTAATAATAAGTACGAATTTTGAAATAATGTGATAAATCGAAAAATTTAAACTTTTAACAAATAGCTAGGTACGCAATTACATATAGGTGATCTAGTGGTAGTGGCAACCATGATGTCTAGCGGTGGACCTACAATTCTGAAAATAATTTCCAGGCTTTTCTCGAGGCCACTTTTATCATGATAATTTTTTTCCCGAGCCAGTGGTATAATCCACTCCTGAGATATGGCCGACGGCCGTTCTTAGTTGGCCACCCGGTACTTTAAGATTGTCCAGCTATCTCGTCAAAAGATATCCTATTATAAAAACGTGTTTTTTAGGTTTTTTTTAAACTATATTTATTCTCCACTTCTTAGATTTCGACAATAAAATTCAAGGTACCAAATTTTAAAGTGATACTGAAGCAGGTAGTATAGGGACTCCCCAACAGAGGGCGGACAGTAGTAAAAGTTGTTTCGAGCTAAAATTAGCAGTGATAAATTCTAAAAAACAAACTAGACTTTAACGTTTTTATTTCGAAGTTGAATTTAAAATTCATTCAAGTTGAATTTAATATTAATTCAATTAGAATACTTTGTTAATTCAATGATTTTATCCAAATCAATTTCTCTATTGTCGGAAATACTTAGATAAATACTTCGTCAGCACAAAATTACACTATCGCTATAATTTTTGTCTCCAAGTATAATTCGTGTGAGGAGTCTGACTCCGACAGACTCCGAAAAAATAGTTGCGACGATGCCACAGAATGACGTCATGAAAATATCGCAAAAGAAGGCGGGGTTGAGAGTGATCCTTGTTGATTATTCAGTGCTATAATATAAATACGCCCAACGTAGTGGGGTGTAGCGAGTTGCCACAGCAGCTGCCAGATGAGAGTTACAAAAATAGGTACAAGTGAAGCTAATAAAAGCGTGTTGATAATAAATATGATTGCGGAACTGATATCTTTGTATATTATTTTGAGTTCCATCATATGTTTAAGGCCAAATCCACTACTTAAAGCTGAAAATAAGATATCAAAACATTTTTTTGATGTTCTCATGAGATTTGCTTCTCCCAGAAAGTCCCATAACATACTTCAAGCGTTTCAGATTCTCTGTCTCTGAAGATGTTTCCACCATAAGCATGTTTTAACAGGATTTTCAGGTACTTCGTCTTTTAAATCCAAGAGTTAAGCTCCAAAATTGAACTTCAAATTAAAACGTGAGATCCCAGACTACGTTCTAGCTATTTTTTTGAGATTTTCTACATCTCAGGGTTCTATAACGTTTCAGTTTGTTTCTCTCATGAGTTTTCTATTATATCTTCTTCTTTACTGTCTTTATCTGTACGATTCCTGACCTTCAACATGAGTTTAGCCTCTTGCCAGAGTCAATACCTGTGACGTTATACAAAGTGTCAACGATATCTTCTGTATGTTCCTTGTGGTATATTATTCATTCTTTTTTTAATTTCTTGGGAAATTAAACCACAATATTTTTGAATTCTTTATTTCAACGTTTCGGTAGCGTTCCAGCTACCGTTTTCAAGAAAAAATAAGTAAAAATTGATTTTTATTCCTAACTGACACAACGGAAAAAATTTGACAACTAGACAATCAAAAATATTTTGAAGTTTAAGACTGCAAAATTTTGTTATCAAATTTTTATTAAGGTCCATTCATAGTAGATCATATCCCCGGTAAAATGTCAAATGAAATATTTCATTTTATGACATTCCAACGATATGATAGTCTACTAGAAATGGAATCCAGTGAAGTGCACGTTCCAGGAACGGTTTTTAAATTGGGATAGCGCGTTTTTTCGCTTATATTGGAAATGTTGTTAATAAAACGCGTTTCTTGATACTTTTTTTGTTTATGAATATTTAAGTTTTCAAAATATGTATGTATACTCAGTTTTGTGATAAAAAAATAAAATTTGATAACAAAATTTTGCAGTCTTAAACTTCAAAATATTTTTGATTGTCTAGTTGTCAAATTTTTTCCGTTGTGTCAGTTAGGAATAAAAATCAATTTTTACTTATTTTTTCTTGAAAACGGTAGCTGGAACGCTACCGAAACGTTGAAATAAAGAATTCAAAAATATTGTGGTTTAATTTCCCAAGAAATTAAAAAAAGAAAAAAAAAAAAAAAGAAAGTGTCAACGAGTCCAAGCTCCAAAGTAGAGTATTTACGCTTATTGGAGTGCTAGATCTCTATCAAATCAAGGGTAATTACTATTAGATTTAACTGTGATATAACTCAATCATATAGACATAGACAAATAATATACTAACGTTGTTTCAATAAATACTCTTTTTTTCATAGCTTATTAATTACTTAGAAAAGGTTTATCAGCTGCCACATCTTAGGGATGAGTCAGTACCTACATATATGTTTCATTTATCATAAATAAATGGTGTTATCATCAATCAATATTGGAATTATTGGGGGAATAGATACAATCAGTGGTGTCACCAAATCATCAAATGATACCATGAAAATATGTAAATTTCACTAATAAAACACTTACTGAGTGTAAATTTTAGGCGTATCTCCAAAAACCATCTAAATATTTTTCAAAAACATAGTGCTACACACTGTATATCAAGTTTTATACTAGAAATTGCTTTTTACTTAGGTACGCCACTGTTTGTAACAAAGATAACATTTTTTAACAAATTCGAAAAACTTGTTCATACGTTTTCAGTCATACCATTATTAATGTTGGCGTGGAAGTCAAAAAGAGATCAAAAATAGTGCTAAAAGATTTCGTGCTATAGTTTAAATCAGTAATTTTACTAATTTTAAGGTGATTGTTTAGTGAGTTTGGAATAATTTTAACGCTACAATAAGAAAAACATGTTTTCTCGTAAGATTTTCGGTTAAAATGTTGGAAAAATACAGTTTTAAACACGTTCTTGAGTTAAATAAAATGAGTAACAATAGTGGTTATTGTCTAGGGCAGGACTTTGTCGAATTTCACCAAATTTTTTTTACTAATCTATAGGAAATAGGGATGTCGTCATATCTTTCACAAATCAAATCCAAGTAAATTTATAAAAGTGAAAATATTATCTATTATTATTATTATTATAAAACTGGTAACTTTCTATACAGGGTGGTCGGTCCTTGTTCTTAAGTAATTATTATTGTAAATAGAAGTACAGTACAATCATCTTCAAACTATTGGTATTTAAACCAACGCCCTTAAAGCACTTCAGAGCTATAGGGTGACATCTCGGCTAGTATGGGAATGTGGCGAAGAACTTAGAAGACTGGCGACTCGGAACAGTGTAACACTGGAATGGGTACCAGGTCATAAAGGAATCGCAGGCAACGAAAAAGCTGACGAACTTGCAAGAGTAGGATCGTCAACTCTGATGAACGGACCCGAACCTGCTGTGGGCATCCCCAGATGCTTAACGAGGTCATGGTTAAAAGGGTGGTTGAGAGAACAACACAAGAAATACTGGAAGAATACGACTGGGCAAATACATGGGAAGAAATTCATAAAAGAACCATCAGAAAAAGTAGCGAAAGAACTGCTCTCAATGAGCAGGAACAAACTGCGCACCACTACGGGGCTACTTACGGGACACTTTCCCGCAAATGAGCACCTAAACAAAATAGGGCTGTACAACGGAGACCTTACATGCAGAAGATGCAAAAAGGATACCGAAACAGCTCTGCATATACTATGCAACTGTGAGTCGCTGGACCACAGAAGGCAGAAACTTTATGGCAGAACCCAAATGACTCCAGAAGACTTCTACAATCAACCAGCTAAGAACCTGTATGAGCTAATACAGGGAACGGATTGGCTGAATAGGTTGTAGTCAGAACACTAGGAGTATCCACAATAAGCCCAGGAGGCTGAGGTGGTACCGGCGAAGGGACGGCTCCGAAGGAAAAAAAAAACCAACTAGCCTTAATAAAACGTTGATAGGTATTAAGAGAGATACAGGGTGATAAATAAGACATTTCAATTTTTTAATTTTCGTTTTTTGCAATAACTCTAACGCTTTTTGAGGTATATGCACAAAAATTTGAGGTTGGGGGTTTTGGATATGAGAAATCATAATTTTGTACCTATTTCGATGTATTTTGTAGAGGGCGCCACATAGGCCACGTAACGATATCAGAAAAAAAATTAGTATCAAATAAGAATATAATAAACAACAAAAAATATTAAAAATATTCTCCATAATATAAATGCTCATTATATAAAATAGAAAGTTTGGTCAAATTCGAAGAAGGTTTTGTTCTAGACAATGCCCACGCGGAATAAGTTCGGGTATATAATGTGGCACTCGATGGTGTCGTTACCAATTTTAAACAAATGAAAAAGATGTTTTTTAAATTCGTTGATTATTTATCAAAATTTAACTACAATACGACTAAAATCATTAGTAAACTGTCAAGTTTTTTAAAAAGTTTTAATAAAATACACTCATCGATCTAATTTTGGTAAAAAATGATTTTTTGACGGCTTGAAAATCTAAATAAGATAAAGGGAGGTAATCTTGAAAACATCTATTGTAGATTAAAATTATTAATACTCAATCCGGCTTAAATTCATCAAGTTATATACTTCATCTTGTTTGTAATTTCTTTATTCAACTTAAAAGCATATAATAAAATATATTTGATATTAGATAAGATAATTTATAATAAATTTTAGATTTTCTTTAAGCAATTATTCATAAATATAACACATTACTCCACTGGTTTCATAAATTACATTATTTGCATCATCAAGATCTTCGTTAAGCAGGCTAGATGAATAATCCGTTATACTGACTATATACAGATTGCGAAAATAGGGGGCAATCAACATTTAATAATATAAATGGACGTATTTTGAAAATGTAAGACATTTGTTTCATTTTTCGGGGATAATGTGTATAAATTATAAAAATTAATATAAATAAATGATTCATATTTGTCCAAAATCAATTGCAGTAACTGAAAGAAACGTGTTCGACACCCTAGTCGACATTTTCTTTTGGTGGAATGTTATATTTTTGCTTTAAAATTTGTTATAAATAAAGAAATTACAAGTTATATTAATAAATAATAACATTTTTAAATGAATCTTATTTATTAGGGCAATATTTTATCGTGGCCGTCCCCAAGATACGATCAAGAAGAACTCGTAACGGACGATACAATCGACAACCCTCAGGACGATAAAAAAGAACACCCTTCCGAAAAGCACATTTCACAAACATACATCTCGCCAGAAGACACCGAAGACGTTTACAAAGCCTTACCCGTCATCATAGAACCCGAAATTAAACCATTCACAAAACAATCACCTCCGAATTCACCTATACAAACATCAGAATTGACAAGTTTGACAAGTGACAGTGACATGAGCTTCGTTAATGTTTACAACGTTGAAAATGCGGAGATATCGAAAGCGCCTAAAGTTCCACCGACAAAATCGAGCGGGTTGTTTGTGAAAGCTTCAAATATAAACGTCAAAAGATTTGTCAATCAACAACAACCTTTGAAAAGACACAAGAGCGAAACGGATTTACTGGACGATTCATTTTACGCACCACTTACCGTTTTGGGAAAGAAAAAGGATAACACCTTAATTTCAAAGATTTATTTGGATCCGCAAGTTAGGAATTTCGCTCTATCCAATAGACAACAGTTATTGCCGACTAATCATGTTGTTCCTACATTTAGAACACAGCTCAGCAACCCAGGTAAGTTTATTTGCATCAATATTCGACTCAAAGCTTGCGCAAGACCTTGTATATGCCTTTTCACATTTAAAAACAACTTCCCAAATATCAAATCAATTTATTCATCCAATTTAAAGTCATCAAATAAAAACATTTGCATTTTTATAACTTTAACACCCAGTATTTCGAAAAGTAAATGAACTGGACCCCCCAATCCTTATATAATTTTTACGAGAGGTATCTACATGCAAACCTTGTAAGTGTCATTTGAAAACACCCTGTATATTTGCCTCAGAGACACATCCCATTATTGCATTTATCGATTACTCAATATTAAATAAAAATACGATGTCAATAGTATCTTATTTCAAGTGTTTGCGTTCTAAAACCTAATTTTTTTTATAGAATTTTTAATAGACTACAAAGCCTACCATTCCGACGACGGTTTAAGTCGAAATAGAAGCAAAAAATTGTCAATTTACGGTTCCGAAGAGGATTTGCTAAGTTCGAGTTCGGTAGAAGTGAAAAACGATACGATGATACACACTGCAAAAATGTCACTTAGCTCGGAGGACGAACATTTGTCGGAGAGAAGTTCGAATTACAGTCCTGTGCAAAGAAAACACGTAAGATAAATCTTCTTATCAACAATTTAAGATAAAGATAAAAATAATTAATAAATGTTTTTTAAACAGATTTACAGTTCAAATGAAGATCTACTATCCATAGACGAAATGAATTCGCCGAAAAAGAAAGATAATACAATTGTATCGAAAATATATCAGCAAGCTTCAGTTAAAGAATATGTATTGGCTAAGAGAAATTCAAGTTCTTTTCCAGAACAATCGAAAATATCGACGAAAACATTCGATTTAGATGAAAACGTATTTTTGGCACCATCTGTGAAAAATATTACTGAAGTAGAAGTTAAATTGAACCAAATAAACATCAAAAATAATGAAGGTATGTTTACATAACCCTATGATCAAGGACAAAGCTCACAACAATAGGGCAAGTCCACGTCACGTCGTGCCTTGATGAACAGGTGTTCTTTTGCACAACACGTGTTTTTTTTATTTATTTCACTGCTATATATACGACAGTTTATAATAAAAAATATCATTAAATCAATGAACAAACTACTGAAGTGACAAAAATTATTAAAATTTTACCTGTTAATGGTGATTCACCCTGTATAAATGACTACAATGAAATATAAAAAATGTTCTCGGAAAAGACAGCTACTGCAGTCTCGTTGAGTTGTCAATCGCCTTTTAGTGGCAGAGATATTTGCACTGAATGTATTTGATATTAATTTTTAAACAATTCTTTTTATTGTAGATGAAAATGATCCAGGTGTTGAAGAAATAGCCAAGAGAAAAATCGTGCACAATATTCTCGGTAAATTGTCTGTTTCACAAACTAATCTAAGAAAACCAGAAGGTAAAGAAGAAGTAGACTCATCGGAAGAAAACATTTCAATTTCTGTTAAAGATTTACGAAGAAAATTTGAGAAAATTGATGTGAGATAAATTAACTAGTTAAATTAATTTAATAGTATGAATTGTTTATTTGTTTTCAGGGTAAAAATAAAGTAGTTTCCAGTTTGACTGCTAGAAGTTTGTCCAAGCAAATGAAACAGAGTTTAAGAAATTGAAAATAAAAGGTAAGTTTTAAGGTTAACCTAAAAAACCTATCATCAAAATGCAAGCTCTTTACGATTTAATTACTAAGGAAGTTGGAAGTAAAATTATATTAATCATAAATATCAAAATATATCTTACTTGTTTTAAACAAAGCTGTTTCCAAAAAACACCACACAAAAAAAGTAAACTTCAAATCTTGTTCGTTTTCGTTATGGTTTGAGGTTATGGTCAACAACGGAGCAGATGGAACTGATCTGATCGAAATTACCGAACAGTGCAAATCCATAGATAAAAACATACTCAGATCTACTTCTCATTTGAACGAACAGTTCTTGTAAAAAAGATTGAACGGACCATGATCGAAGTATCGGACACAAATGACGAAAACGAACGCAGCTTTTGAATGCAAATTACAAGATGGCATTGATGATTCATGATTGAGAAGAAATTTTTATCAAATAAATACTTTAATTCTACGAAATATACGAAATACTTTTACCATTGTCTTTTACATATTACAAAACACATACTGTATGCAGAAATATTATCATACGTGCAGGACAGATCTATCAACTAAAATATGTTCGTCTATAGAAAATGAATTAATTTAAATCTTACCTAAAATTAAGCTCGTTCAGTGAAGATGATCGGCTACATCGTCTTCTCTGGAGGTTAACTTACACTTAGTGTTCAGACAAGCTACCGTACACCGTTTTGAAATATTCAAACGCGAACCGAAGAAATTTCAACTCAAAGTATTTGAGCACGAGTATTTTCCTTCGAAATTAATTATCTGTTCACTATCTTTCAACACACTTACACTAATTATTGAAATTACAAACTCAAACTTAAGCGTCACTTCGGTACACGAATGGCGGCTTGTCTCCTTCATTTGCCTCGATTTGCCGGTTACATTTACTTTTATTGTTCATCTACTATCGCTCTTCAATTGTTTTCCGTTGTCATGGTGATCTTATTTGGAAATGGTCTTCTTCTTTTTTTTACGAAGTAACTTGAACCTATTAGCAATGGCTTATTTCAGCAACTGAAACTTACTTTTAACTTCTTTTGTATGTTGAATTATTTTTAGGTTAGGTTGGGTTAGGTTATATTCTTTAAGGTATTTTGAGACTTACTTAATTAAACATTCATAATGTAGGTACTATAGTTTTTGCTTTGTATAAGTAGACTTTAACAATGTTAATTGGGATTTTGATCATATATACAGGGTATCCAGAAACTTGCACCAAAACTTCGTAAGTGAATATTTGAGGTCAAAATTATGTTAAAATTGAAAATTTTTGTAATACCTAGAAGCCTATTGTAGAATATAGATAATTCCAGTGTCCAGGAATAATGTTATTGATTAGATCAAATCTTCTTGCCTATATATTGGAGTTTACAATGATGTAATGTTTCTGTTACAGATCCATTCACCAGTGCCACTCAACTTTAGGTCAAAATACCAAAAATAAAAGACTTCAGAGATATTATATACTTTTTATTTGTCATATATTTATGTATATATTGTTTTGTATTAAATATTTTATTATTTAAATTATTTACTTCTGTCGTACTGTAAATTTAAAAACCACGTTACCATTACGAGAAGTGTATTCCTTCAGTGTTGAATGCATGTAACAGCCTGTGAAGTTACAAATGTTAATTATTATTAATAAAATATAATTTATTTATGTATTTTTATTGAAATGATTATCTTGAACAAAATATACGAAACTGATTGATAATACTTACGAAATAAAGTCATCGATATCCATTGTTCTTGCTCTTTTTTGATCAGCCTGTGCATTCGAAAGTATCTCTTCTGTTTTTTCTTTAATATTGAAATCTTCAGGTAGCTCCTAAAAAGTAAATTAAAATATTTGATTTGTTTGTCCCAAATATAGAAAATATATTATTGTTATTAATACAAAGAACTCATAATAACCTTATTATGTAAACTACAATGAAGCTTAAAATTCTTCTCCAAAGCAGCCAAAACTGCAGTTTGACGAAAAGCACTTCCCAAAGTCTTATTTTTCCTATTAAAAGCAATTCTGGTCAATCCATCCCATTCTGTATAATTTATTGGAGGTGGTGGATTCCTAGGTTCTATCCTCACTACTGAAGATTCTACTTTAGGTGGAGGTCTAAAATTATTTTTACCAACCTAGAAACAGTAAAACCTTATTATTAAATATTTAAATTCTCGAATGTTCTTACTTTCATCAGCATATCCACCCTTGCAAGTAATTGTGTATTGACTGATAAACGACAGTATAATTTATCACCAGGTTTTGCTACAAGTCTTTGAGCAAATTCTTGCTGGAACATAAGCACAGCACATCTAAAAAATGGTCTATGTAACAATAATTTAAACACTAATGGTGATGATATCTGATAAGGTATGTTGGCTATACAAATATCAAAAAATGGTAAATCACTTTTTAAAACGTCTCCTACTTGGATTTGTAATTTAGACTGCAAAGGTGTACCTAGAACAAATAAACATGTATTTAAAGATTTTGTTTGAATATAACATTCTACCTTGTACTCTTTTTTGTAATTCTGCAACCAATCTTGTATCTATTTCACACGCTATTACTCGTTTAACTTGTTCCAACAGCTTAACAGTCATGTTACCAGTACCGGGACCTATTTCGAGAGCTACATCAGTAGGTCTCAGACCAGATTTTTCCAGCATTGATGTTATAACCATAGGATTCTTTAAAATATGTTGACCGAAGTCTTTGTTAAAAAGAATACCTTGTTTAACCACACCATTTTGTGATTTTTTCTTTTTCTCTACCTTCACTTTCGGCATTGCTTATTATTTATTAATACAACTTAGCACATGGTATAAAGCAAGGTAAACATTAAAAATATTAAAATGTCATGTCATAAAGAATTTTATAGGTTAATTTCTCTTCTTCTTTAGTATTTGCTTTTACTGATTCAAAGTATTAAGCTATACAACCAGCATATTATTTCGGAATTTTGAATTCCTTTTTGACAATCAAAAAATCCAAATAAGCTGTGTTTTGTCACTTGAAATTTAGAGAAATGAGGAAAAAAATTAGATCCCGCAAATATAAAAATGGAATAACCAAAAATAGCATTACTTTAAATCCCAAAATACCAATGGTTACAAATAGGCTTAAAGAATTATCAACAGCTTTAAAAGAAAAGCAAAAACAACGGAATAAAGATGTTAATAAAAATACTGATACAAATACGGATATAGGTGAAAACGATATTATGGAAATTACTAATACAGAACTACTAGCAGACTTTCCTCTCAAAATACCCAATGAATTTTATTCCGGAATACAAAAGCTAGCAGAAAGTTTAGGTATTTTTCCTGATGTGTTAAGTGAATATGATATTTAACCATTTGTAATTCAATAATTAGCATTATGTAAATAAACCTTTTTGGCTCTTTTTTATTATTTTATTACAAAAAAATTCCAGCTTTCATAAGATGAGTACGATAATTACGCACTTTTCTAACTTTTCAACCCGAAGCGTCTTTTCATTCAGGAAATCCTACACTTTTCTGAATTAGAAGACGCTTCGGGTTGAAAAGTTAGAAAAGTGCGTAATTATCGTACTCATCTACTATAGTAGGAGTAATTTGGAAAGCCTTACTCACACCACTAAAAGTAACCAGATTAGTTACTAAAGGGTGTGTTCCGAAATAGTAGTCAATAGTCGTGTTCCAAATCAATTAAATATGTCTTGATTGATACAGAAATCAGCCGCCCTTAGTCATAAGTCGATTTCTCGTTGTTTCATTAGATTATTTGAATGTTTATTGTAGATATAAGTTGGCTGTATTTGATTTTTGGCGGTCCTAAATAACCTTACATTGTTTTACTGGACGACTGAACTAAGCGAAGAGCTGGTACTCGAAAAAGAAGAATCCATAATTGCAGAGCAGATGTTCGATATAATTATTTACTGACGTTTTTAAACGAACAGTTTCAGCGAAACAGAGTGAAAATAATATAAAAAAAACAAGAGTGGATGCGATGACAAAATTAATTATATTTATCTGTCAGAACTATCAAAAATGGCTGATGACAGCTGATGTCAATACTAGAAAGTGTTGTGTGAAACTGGACGGAATCTGACCAATCAGAGGTATACAGAATGGCCAACTCAAATTCAAATTACTTTTCCTGGTTTTGAAACGACCAACTTTAGCTTACCATATCCTTCAGGATGAATGTAAAACAATACTAAATGTCTCCAGCAATTTGAATTTAGAATAATGGGAAGAAACTGAACTTCTTTCGAGAATATAAATAAATAAAAAAACAATATTGTATATTGACCTTAATACAGACAAAATAAAAAGTTAAAAAAAATCAACAGTTATTTCTTATGTTTTTCCAAAGTTTCTAATAGTTTATCCGCTTCTTCCGACGATTTCACTCTAATTAAAACAGGAACTGGTGGTGGTTTTACTTCTGGCACTGGTACACAAACCAACATGACATCCTTATTACCGAGTCTCTTCGTAGGGATGCTTTCGGACAAAATGAAATTCAATAGTACATTACCGAGATTCGTGTCAGCTCTAACTATAAGCTGAAACTTTTCTGAATCAGGTATGGGTTTTAAATAGAGACTCCCTACACCTCGTTCTCCGAATTTCCCTTCTTTTATCACAAACACCTTGCACCTAATAAATAAAACAAATTTAGATATAGAAATGCGAGTACGAATCAGAATGTACCTGACAGTATACACATGATCCTTTTCCACAACAGGAGTGAACTCATTAGAAGGCGGTACTTCAGTTTCTTCCTCCCCATCGTTGTCAGTTCCACTTTGAATCGGTTTAACTGTATTTCCTAATGCAAAAGGCGAAGAAGTAGAGAATGGTGGAATGACGGAGTTAGAAGGCAAACTTCCAAACGAAAATAAAGAAGTAGTTGTACTTGCAGCTTGAGTAGTCTCTTTATTGGCGATACCTAATAAAACAATAATACTAATAACACAAAATACAGAACAGAGGCTTGTAAAATAGATTTTTTTTACATCCTGTACACATTAATCCGTCATCTACAGTACTATTAACAATTCTTAAAGCTGCAATCAATTTATCTCTAGTTAGATATTTTAAAACACAAGACCCGCACAACAACTACAGTCTAGAAATACCTCAATAAAAGACATTATAAGACTATGTTCAACTTACTTCCAAAAGTAAATGATGATTTAGCAGCTTCCTTAGTCGTTGTACTTGAAGGAACGCCAAAAGTTATTGCATTTGTAGTTTTTGTAGACTCATTGACTGTAACCGATGAAGGAACTGAAAAAGTGTTAGAAGAAAATGCAAATGGAGCTGATTTTGGTGGTTGAGCACCAAACGTAAAAGATGGAGTAGTGTTATTTGAAGATTTTGTAAGATCACCAGTTGCAGTTTCGGAAGTTTTCACAGATGTGGTTGAGTTAGCTCCAAATGAGAATGATGGTGTTGTTTTCGAAGATTCTTTAGATGACATACCTAATAAAGAGTTTAAAATTAAAAAGACCTAAATTATAATTCACCACACCAAAAAGATCTTAATTGAATACTAACCAAATGAAAATGAACTGGCTGTAGATGATGGTTTGGTTGTTAAAGGAGCTCCTGTAGAAGCTGCAGGTATACCAAATGAGTAATTTTGATTAGTACTTTTAGCACTGGGTTTAGCTGCTGCAGTGTTGTCCAATTGACTTTTTTCTGTAGTACTATCAGGGACATTAGTTGTTGGTTTAAAAACAAATGATCCCATAGAAACATCATTTTTATTATTAACATCAGGAGGTTTTAAAATCTTTTCTTTCTCTAGCTCTTCAAAATATTTTTCATAGTCACGAAATATAGGTTGTAGATTTATTAGTGGATTGGAATCTACGTGTTTTTTTATCCAAGTGGACACAGTTTGATTTAACCCTTTTAACTTTGAATAATAATCATTTGATGTATTGTTAGGATTGTTACTTTTGTTATTATTTGCAGCAGCTCCTGTGAAAACAGCATTTGTCGTTTTTTCAGTGTGTTCAACCTGTTTTGTCCAGCTTAATGATTTATCTGACTGATTGACACTATTGGCCATTGAGGTAGCATTAAATTTAGGAGATACAATATTCGTTTTATCTTTCTCTGATTTTTCTTCAGTTCCATTTACCTTATGTGGGGTACTTATATTTGATAAAAATGAAAAAGCAGCGGTAGTAGGTGTTGACGCCTTTCCAAAACCAGTAAAAGCTATAAAGGCACTTTTCTTTTCACTATCCTCGCTGTCCTAAAATTGTTTTTATATAAATTTATTATGCATATCCTACAGATTTAAATATCTCCCATACCCTTACTGATGAAATAGGATTTCTCCTACGTGCTGTTTTTATTACCCTCTGTTTTAAAGAGTCGTCTGATGCTTTCTGGAATGTGCCTGCCTCTTCTGGGGTCTCTTCTCTGTCCCAATTGTCATGATTTAAATCACTAGTAGCGCTTCGTTTTCCAGCCATCAAAATATTGTTTTATTCAAAAATCAGATTTTTATTTATTAAATATTACTAAAATGTTTTATTTTTCATTAAAATGTATAAAACTAATAAAATCCACCAAAAACGTCTTTTTCTGTCAAATCATAAACGTCAAAAAGGACATGGCTTGGCAGATGTCAGTTTTCTTTATAAGGTTGTCTCATGATATTTAACTGTCATGATGTAACCAATCAAATATCATTAGAGTAAATTATTTAAGTATCTGAAGTATTTTCACTATGGACAGCTCTCATTAGATAATATATTCTAAGAAATGGCATAAATTTTAGTATTTGCTTTACAACACTTCATAATTTATAATGATCCACACTGGTTGCAGTGGCTGCCAAGCCACGATTTTAAAGTAAGGCATAGACTAGATCATCAATAAAACCAATTGGGAAAATGTTTAAGGCTGGTTAAAACAATTATAGTATATTTTTATTTTATAAACTCCACAATTCATATTATATTGATGAAAGTGATAGAAAACAACCAGCATAATTTGCTGTCATTTTCAAGATATGCCATTTTTGTCGTTAAGCTGGCAGCAGTGAACATGCGTAAAAATTACCTGAAAATCTTTAAATTTAAATTGTGTATACATTTAGAACAATTTTTCAAAATTATTATAATATCAATATTGGATGTATAATAATTTGTGTTTTAATGGTTGAAGAAAGAAACGTGTGCGGAAAATTTGGTGTAAGAAATTTGAAGTAATGTTCAACTTCGGTTATGCGCATCGCGCCTTGATTTACCGTCAATATGGCGGCTGTATCTGAAAGTGGTTATTTACAAAAATTAAGATAATTTATTTGTATTAAAATGATTATTTATTAAATAATTAGTACCTGCAGACGATACATTTGGCTACAGAAAATCCTATTCGCATATACTCAACAGGTAAAAACTCATTTTAATCTGTAAATTTCATTTGTTTTGTTTTGTAGTAGGTTTGAATTTGAAAATGGAGATAGGAATTCAAAATTTTTTAAATTGAATTTTTTGCGTTCGTTGCCACAGTCGAAATTTACTTGTGACATGCGTTGACTTGTCTTTAAGAATGATATTATTATGTTGAATATACTTTTAGAAACAACTAAATGTATTTTTTAATAAGTTTTAGTTGTTGATATGTAAACTTCTATAATGTATTTTGATGACACAGCTCACTCTATCTTTATAATGCAAATTCATTCTAATGAACATTGTTTTTATCATTCGTTAATTTTATGGAACAAACGAAAGTATCAGAAATTATCAAATTTGGTACAAATTGAAATATAAATTTGAATCATAACCTATATATTTGAAAATTTTCTGTTAGTACTTAGAAGTCATAGTAGAAACATCACATTTTATCACTATACTGCATGTATATAATTGTGATTGTGTATTCTAAATAAAGCAATTTTTTAGTATTTTATGCACCATATGTTCCAAACATAATTTGAATAACCTAAATAAACATATTTGTGTAATGGTATTGAACAAGTTCAATTTCTACTACATACTATATATGTATTCGAAAATGTTTTATAACACAGCTAGAATGAGAATCTCATCTATTAAACTACTTAAATATTTTTATGTGGAGACATATCAGTATCTTTTAAAATACAGTGAGAAGTATTTGAATCTTTGTTGTACAGTGAATTTACTGTTATGTATTTAAAAAAATGTAAATCCTGTTGCAAGCATTGTATTCATAAACAATGTTTATAAAACAATGTATACACTTCTCTTTTATTAATTGTTATTAAACATATGAAAGGAAACTGTACTTATGAAGCTCTTACATTTATTCGTAATTGAAAAAGTATCATATACATAATTGACTAGTTTAGGAAAGTAACAAATTACCACTTTGTGAGTGAATGAATTTGCCAACAACCCTTCTAGTGATGGATAATTTTGAATTAATACATTTTATGAATAATTTTAGGTGAAGACAATTCATAAAAGATGACTAACGAAAACGTAGCAATTAAGCAAGAGGTAATGGATGATGATGACATGGAAATCGATGAAGATCTCCCCACTTTGGGCCCAGCAGCTTTGGGATTACAAAGAGTGGGCACCCAACCTCCTCCAAAACCAACCCCAACCCAGCCTCCGCAGATTTTAAATGCCCGTGGGATGCCAGCAAGAATAAGAAAAAAAAATCGCTTATTTTTTGATGATGATATAGTAAACACTCCCCATCATAGAGTACCAAGCGCTAAAAAACCAAAATCAACACCATCTAAAAAGAATACTCCAGTCAAAGTGAAAGTGGAAAAAGTTGATTATAAAGTTACTCCTAAAAAGACTCCTTCTAAAGAACCCAAATATCACAGAGACGTTACACCTCCCCCTGTAAATTCCCCCGATAAAAAAATCGGTCAAAAAATAGGACTGAGATTGAGAAATTTGTTAAAACTACCTAAAGCTCATAAATGGGTGTGCTACGAATGGTTTTACAGCAACATAGACAGATGTTTGTTCGATGGCGAAAACGATTTCACAATATGTTTGAAAGAATCATTTCCAGAATTAAAAACAAGAGAACTAACCAGAGTGGAATGGACAAAAATCCGAAGAATGATGGGTAAACCCAGAAGATGTTCCCAATCGTTTTTCAACGAAGAACGACTAGAATTGGAAAAAAAAAGAAAGAAAATACGAGCACTGCAACAAAGAAAAGCTACAGATATGACTAGCTTTAAAGACCTACCCCCAGAAGTACCCATGCAGCTCGTTATAGGAACCAAAGTAACTGCTAGATTAAGAAAACCCCAAGACGGACTCTTTACAGGAAGCATAGACGCTGTGGACACTTCAAACAATACTTATAGAATAACTTTTGAGAGACAAGGCTTAGGAACTCACTCGGTACCTGATTATGAAGTCCTTTCCAACGAACCACCTGAAACTATATCTATAATGAGCTTCCAAGCTAAATTTAGACCTAGAAACAACGTAGGGTTTTCACCAGCTAAAAGTCCTGTGGTAAAACTTAGAAAAGATCCTCTACTTTCCGGTTCTTTGCTCAACACTCCTCCATTTTTACAAAACCAAGAAGAAGGTAAAATCGGAGGTTTCCCCACTAGATTATTAGAACGAATGGTTTTAGTTACTAAAATTCTAGACGTTAAACAAAGTAAAATAAGATTGTTGAAATCCTTAAATTCAGAAGCTGAACGTTTAATATCCTTCGAGGACGAAATCCCTGAAGATTTCGAACGAAGATATGCAAGCGTTTTAATAGACTTGGAAAAATTAAATTTCGATCTACAAAAATACCTCGACGACATGCAAATCTACTGCCAACAAATCGCCCCCGAACCGAGCGTCGCAGCTATGCTGACCCCTTCGCATTTGAGGGAGAAATGCCGGGAAGAAGCCAAAGATATCGTAGACAAACACAATTCGATTATATCATCGGAAAAAGACTCTTGTCAAAATCCGTCTATACTTGATTTAATCACTGATTTAACGGCGCTTCTTTTGCAAGTTAAAAACATGTCAGATGTGGAAAGTAACGCTTACGAGTTGCAAGTACTACAAGGTACTATGGAGCAGATTAAAAGAACTTTGAGTCCGGCTAATCAGCAAGTTTTCCAAGCTAATGTAGAAGTGCATATGAAACATATTGAAGTCGGTATGAATCAGGTGAATCATGATAAATTGTTTTTTGGTACAAAATTTTGATTAATCTTATCGATATTTATTAATTATGATGTTTTTTTAATTTGAATGATTCTTTTTACTAACGCAGGGATGATCTACGAAATTATTCTGTAAAGAAAACTGTTTTTGCAGTGTATACTGAATTCTTTGTTCAAGTGTAATATTTTTTTTTTGTTAGATATTCTGTCTTTTCTAAATATGCGCATATATACATGGTGATTCCTCTAAAAACGTTCCACTTGTATAAAATAATGATATTATCGTGTGATGCAGTGTGTTCTTTTAGGCAATGAATAATTTTTAATTAAATGAACTGTTTTACACGAGAATTATTGCGAAATTTACTCTGAAAATAATATTGGTAATTTTCATATGAATTTTGAAAGCATTTCACTGCTCTACTGTTTGGCACATCATATTTCTACCACTAAAAATTTCATAAGAATTCATGCCATACGCATGCGCAGTTAGATTGTTTTTGGGATAAGTTGTCATGGTCACGATTTACATATTGACATTTCTAAATAATCAGCTGTATTCGAACCGTTTATTTTTGCTTATTTATTCTATTAATTGAGATTTGCAGTCATGCCAAGGTTTTAGCTTTCCTAAATAAATAATTAATGGTTGAAAACGACAACAAATATTAACACATGACGCCATTATTGTTATCCCATTTTTTCTTCTGCGTCGATTCTCGCGCAGAAAGTGCGCGAGAATCGACGCAGAAGCCAAAAATAGGATAAAAACAATAATGGCCTCATGTGTCATTAATTGTTGTCGGTTTAAACCATCAATTATTTATTTAGGAAAGCCAAAACCTTGACATAACTGCAAATCTCAATTAATAGAATAAATAATCAAACAAACGGCTCGAATACAGCTGATTATTTAAAAATGTCAATATGTAAATCGTAACCATGACAACTTATCTCAAAAACAATCTCACTGCGCATGCGTATGGCATGAATTCTTATGAAATTTTTAGTGGTAAAAATATGATGTGTCAAACAGTAGAGCAGTGAAATGCTTTCAAAATTCATACGAAAATTACCAATAAAACTTCTCTTATTAACAAAAGTTTATTACATTTGTTAAATCCTCTCTTAAACTGTCAAATATTTTTTTTTAATTGAAGAGTGTCGTGATATGTTCGAAACTTTCAGGCAATACTATGGTCTGTTTATTTAAAAAAATCAATCTAGTTAATCACTTTATTCAACAAAATGTACTGTTTACTAGAATTTATTAGGTGAATTTTTATTAAAATTTTCTTTTTCAATAAAAAAAAAGCAGCAATTTTTGATATTTTCAATTTTTTATGTAGAACATTTTGCAAGTAGCGGAATTTGGTTAGGTTTAGGTTAGGATGTTTTGGTATTTTCTAATATACGAGAGGTGAGTGACAAATCAGTTGAAATATTCAAAAAAAAAGAACATGAAAGATTATTTTAGAATATAGAATTTATAAACTTTTTATTGCAGTTGAATTATATACATGAAAATTAAAAAAAAAACAGACTGAGTAGCTGTATAGGTACCTAATTTAAAAAATATATTGTATCACACTCAATAAAAACAATTGTCAACTAGAATATAGCTTTTTAAAATATCCTTTTTTTTAATATATCTTTTCCTGGTCGTGTTTTCCACACTTGTTTTTAACATTCTAGCACTTTTTATGCTTTTTTTCTTTACAAATGTTACATCTTTAAAATAATTGTATATAAATATGTGCAATATTCACTTTATTCATTTTTTCTTTTTAATTTCTTTGTCAAGAACCATTTAAGTTGTGTCCAAAAAATTATATATATTATTGTGAATGATTTTGATGTACATTATGTATTTGATCTTGTTTTACATGGTTTTTTTCCAGTAATAAATGTATATAAATACTTGATTGTTTTATTTATTTATTAAAAAAACAATAATAGGTATACAGGGTGAGTCATAATAGGTAATAGGATATAAACGAAGGTTTGGACTATAGAGTAATAAATAAAAGAGGGGTTTTAAAATATATGGAAGAAACTGGCACAAAGTTTGTGCGCAGCCAGTTGAGCATGGCGACTAACTGAACTAACAAACCCCGCCTCTCATTTTAATTTGAGGTTATAGTCACTTCTGAACATACATGTATCTATATGATATCTATTTCTATTTAATTCTTATTGGTCTTTCTTTATTTAAGTTAATTATCTTTAACATTGGCACCTATTATTATCATAAAATTTATTATAACTCATCACAGGTAAGTTAAAAAAATTAAAATAATGGAAACAATATTTTCATTTTATCGTTTTTTTTTGGTAGACAATAAGGAAGATTTGCTAAAAGTTCTAGTTATGTGAAAAAGTGGTGTGCTTCAAGATGTCTCCAGGTAGATTGGTGTATAAGTGTGGATTATTTATTTGTCTGTTCTTATTTCATTTTTATTGACTAATTTTGTTTTATTTTCGATATTTTATTGTATGAAAAATGTCTTAATAGTAATTTCTCACTAGCAAAGTTTTTTTTTCCCTAATCCTACTAAAACAATATTACGCGTATACTGAAAACTTCCAAATTCAAAAAGCGCGCGTCTTGAGCGTTAGTTCATACCAGTAGCCAAGGTAGCCGCTTTTGTTTATTACTCTATAGTTTGGACTATGTTATTTGCTAATAATTTCACTGTTTATATTCATAAAATATAAAACAATCAACGGGAAGAATTAAATCGATTCATTTTCCAACAAGTATGAACTAAATTGCAGTTAACCTAAAATTGGCTAATTATAAATAAATTTTAGCAAAACTGGATATTTAAAAGAGCGAAAGTGTAATAACAAGTAGTTTACTTCACTTACATAACAAGTTATAATAGTAAATACAGAGTGTGTAAATTCCACTCAACACCTCAAAGATTAGTTACAAGTAATCCAAGGGAGGTAGTTAGGTCGGGTAACATATAGAAGAGGCTACTCAGGATATCTTTTGCAAATTTTTTAACGCCTGAAGGTAGGGAATGAGACAGATTTTTAATGACAAAATTGTACACAGAGTCCTGCATAGACATAAGCGTTCGCAGACTTTTTTAGGGGGGGGCATAGATAGTTATTTTTGTTGAGTATTTTTCTCTTAAAGTGCACTATGATAAATATATATACTTTCTAATCGTTTGCAGATTATATTTTATAAATCTATTTTGAATTTTTTGACAATTTTTTATATAAATTTCTAAAAAAAAAATCTTGTCTTGGCGCTTGACAAATTGTTTAACATTCAAGTGAGATTTTGCTTGATAATAAATTTATATCAAACCCGATGTTACCAAATACTTAATTAAAAAAAAAAATTTGAAATGAAATTTCAAAATTATACATTTCCTACCTATAATGCTAAAATTGAAATTAATCTTTCTCAAAATAATTACGAGGGGTATAAAAATATTAATTTAAAGTTACATATACAACAGCATTAGTAGGTAATTATGGAGTAATATTCTGAGTGGAGTAAAATTTTGAGGTTAAGAAGAAAAAAGAATATTCAGTCAATGCATAATGCTATAATTAATTGTTAAGCTTTTGTCGAAGGAGAAGTTGTAGTAGAAGATAATAAAATTATTGACACTACCAATGCTTCAAAATGGAGGATATTGATATCGATACCCTAAAAAATTGTAATTCTGCTCGATAATTAAATTAAGATCGACCCCTGTATTTCAATGACGATAATTAATTAATATTACAAAATACAATTCGACGAAGAGTGAGAGTGTGCATATAGTAGGAACACATGCTATGGCAGGTAAATCCGTCAAAAAAGGTGAAGGTAACTTGAAGAAAAAGTTAAAGAACTATATTATTCACTGCAGTATTAATCTGAGGTCCGTGTAAGTGCATGACTTTCACTTCGGCGACTTCTTTAGTTTCGTGTGTGAACAAGAAAAGCTGGTTCGACGAATATTATTTGTATCGAAAAGGAACAAGCATGGGATGTCAATATTGGAGCATTGTTAGACGGGTTAATTTTGTGTTTATTTGTTGTTATTTCTTGCTAATTATTTTTACCGGTAAGTAAAAATAGAATATTTATTGTGGTCCTTCAGAGATTTGGTTTTAAATGTTGAATAAATATGATTTTTACCAAAATAAACAGTAGTGTGTCTATAATTATTGGGTATTTATATCTTCCCGAAGGATCCTAGTGAAAATACTGACGAGTCTGAAGAGGCACTGTCAAGAGCACAAAAATCCTGAAGGCTAAGGTGCCTATGACTTTTGGCACTGAAATAAATCAATCAATCAACCCCCTATCAAATCATATCACATAATTTTGAACAAAAGTATCTATAAATTTTTTTAAAATATTTTCGGCCAATTAAATCTGCGCCAACCAAGAATATCTTGTTAATCTAAGAGTTAATTATTAATTTTAATTAAAATTAATCACTGATATTTCATGAGGACTTTAGTAAACATATATTCACTTTTAAAAATGTCAATGTCAACTTTTTCATCTTAATTTTTGTCCCTGTGCCATTACAAATTACATTTATATATTTTTTAAGCAATTATGACGAAATTATTTCGAAAAAATCATTAATATTAAAAAAATAACCTTATATGATTGACCTTAATGATATTTTTTAAATATCCACCAAATATAATTAATTCGGTTTGTATATAATTAAACATTAATTAGTTCTATATTTTTTTTTCATCCAAGGTATCTATGCACAGCAATCAAAAACTAGAAAAAAAGAACCTGAATCTATAGCAGATTTATTCAACACTAGTTCCTGCATTCCAAAGCCATATAAATGTCCGCATAAACAAATACAGTTTTTTCTTTATACAAGGTAAATGCTTTTATTTATGACTATTACATTTACAGTATTATTATTCTATAATTAGAGAAAAAAACATTTATGGTTACAGAAATATTCTAACCGCTACGCCACTGCCTATCTTAATTTTACCTTAAAACTAGAGTAGTACCTAACACTGAGATCTCGCGTGATAATTCAATAGATATATTATGATAAATGCTTGTATAAACGCTAAATTTTCAATTTTCCTAAAAGCAAACATTGTAAATATTGTATTGACCCGAATTGAATTCAATATACATTGTGGAAACCGACTGTTCTTTCAAGTAGAATAATAATAGACGATTAAATATAGTCATTCGTCGTTGATATCAACTTCATTTAAACGCCGCTTTCGTGTACGTCCAAAAGTCGTAGTTGAATGCAGGTTGAATGTTATATTACTTTCCCCGGATGATATTATAAGTTTTGCAATAAAAAATTAAGTGTATGTATACATCAACCTTGACTCCAAAATTTATATTAGGAGGATGCTACCATACCAACTGACAAGTTGGCACTATAATGACGGTCGTCTTGAGGATAAAAGAATAATTTTAGTTTTGTAATTTGGTTGTTTTGTATTAATTTAATTATTCTTTTTATTATCAACATTCATATAAAGCTTTTAAAATACCTGCCTAAGGAAAACAATGTCGAAGAAAAACCAAATCAAAATTAAATGTAGGTACCTAGGAATGCAAAAAAGCTTGTTTATTATAAGATTCATAAGGGCGTTTGTCACATGCCACCACGTGGAATAGACTAGATTTATTTCAAGCATCACTTAAATTTACAAAAGAAGTATAATATCATCGATTTCTACTAAACGTCTTTAAAATAAAACTTTCACTGACGAATTTTTTTACACAAACTGCTTATTTTAATTAGCAGCATAAAAATGTGAATAAATTAATTTAAATATATACGTATTTTTGACCTACTCAAGTAACATAAGAATTCCATAAATCGGTAATTGTTATTGACTCGAATACAAAAAGATTACAAAAGTAATACAAGGCTGAAGAACTTTGAACAGCTTTCATTATAGGTATCTTTGGAGGTATAATACTTTTTGTGGATGATTTATTATTCAATGAAGCTAAGCGAATCAATTTAAAAAACGTTCCTTAGAACTGAGATCGGATAAAAAGTAATTTCAAGGTCAAGTTCATGGTCAGGAACAAAACTAATTCAATATTTTCGTGATACAAATGAAATAGAATTCCCCAGTGGCGTAGCTATAAGGGAGAGGGTGCTTCTAGTCTTGCTCATTATTATTCTTCATAATCGAATACAGCAGAAGTTTTTTCAAAACCATCATCAGCTTTTATGTTTATCATTTTCAGACGAACGCAAAAAAATCCCGAATTGCTCGATACCACCAAAACAGAATCGCTTTTTAACAGCCAATTCAACAGAGCTAATCCCACGAAAATTGTTATCCATGGATTTGGTGGTGGTAGAATGTACGCTCCGAGTACTGATATGAGAGACGCCTATTTCCATAGAGGGAACTACAATATAATCATTGTCGATTATGGTACACTCGTCAAAGAACCTTGTCTCAAGGTAAGACCAAATAATACGTCTTCCAGTGGCGTGCATATGTATTATAATATTTTCAAGATAGAGTTCCTGATAGGCAGAAAGTATAGAATATTTCAAAAATTTTACGCTATAATGATTTTAGGTCTTCTTATATTACCCCCGAAACAATATAATAATATCATTGAGCCATATACAATATTATTACACCAGTTAATGTTAGATTGTAACTTATCTTTTAATAGTTTGTCAATGAGTTGAACTGTAACTCTTTTATATAATGAGTACCTATTATTTTGTATAAACAATATTAAATATAAAATGATGATATGGATTTATTAATCCCGTGGCTTAGAAGATAAAGGGGTGAATGAACTTTTTGTTATGTAACTTTGAACGATAAGTAGGTATGTTCTTAAAAATATGTTCCATTGATATAAGTATATCTAAATGCAAATTATAAATTTAAGGCTCTTTGCTGGTCCCAAGAATGAGTTTTTAATTCAAATCCATATTATTTCTTAAAAAAAAACAATTATTTCGGTAAATACAAAACAAAATTATAATTTTGCAACAACTAGATTTGTTCTTATGATTGAATCAAATAATAATCACTTATTAAGTCTTGCAAAGTCCGTCAAACATATTACAAATTTAATTTTGCAATGCTTTTAATTACTTTTCCAATCAAAAACAAAATGAATGATATTAATAACTATATTATCTTTTTCGAAATACTTATAAATTTGCATGTAAAACAAAATCATTTATTTCCGTTCCATATTTACACTGACATATGACATATTCGATTGGTTTGACTCAACGCTGGAAAGAGGTTCAATGACCAAACAATTTTTCAGCAAATGGCCTGGGCACCACGATTTTGCGCTAAATGTGTAGCACAGCTTGTGGATTATTTAGCAACACATCCTAGAGGAGTAAGGGCAGACGATCTTCACGTGATTGGCTATAGCGTTGGATCACATATTGGAGGGGTCGTAGCCAATTATCTGGATCCTGTTAGACATGGAAAAATCGGAAGGATTACAGGTTTGTCAATTATAAAAATTATAAAGAGGATTTAATAGTCGAGCACCGGAGTTTCGCCGGTCAAAATCGAGCAATCGCCGACTGACGCATGCCCACTTCGGTCACTTTTCACTTCTACTCTCTCGCCAACGGACAGTTGGACGTTTCTTAGTCATTCTTTATCGAGCGAGCCTTTTGGCGTTTCGCTAGCTTTAGATTTAGTATCCCCAGAGTGTTTTAATTTGTTTTTAATCTATGTTGCGTATTTTAATTGTAAATAATCTGCATAATTTTACTTTTTCTACAAAGTCATGACATTTATGCAATGATATATCGATCGTAACACTTGTTAACAAATTACTTTTACATGTTTCACTTTCACCCATTAGGTCTTCTAATAAAATTTTATAAAAAAATGATAAAAGTCAGTACCGTAAAGATATTCTTCGATGGAAAGGCGTGAAAACTTACATAAAGTACCTCCTCAATGATGTATAGCAGCAATATAAAGACTACTTTTATTTTATTATTATTTTTAGGCTTAGACCCCACGATTTTCCTGTACACGGGCTCGAATTCGTCTCGAGATTTGGATCCTTCGGACGCTCATTTTGTCGACGTCCTGCACACCGGAGCAGGCGTCCTTGGACAGTGGGGTCCTACAGGACACGTAGATTTTTATATAAACGGTGGTTCCAGTCAACCAGGTTGTAGTAGCACTACAGTTTTTAGTAAGTACCACACTAAATAATAATTAAAATTTTATTTAAAATAATAATTTTATTTCAGACACTTTGGCTTGCGATCATACGAGGGTAACTCCATATTTTATCGAGTCGATAGTAACAAAAAGGGGATTCTGGGCGTATCCGTGTCCGTCGCTTATCAGTTACATGCTAGGCTGGTGTTCTCCAGAAGATAATCAATACGTTCTTATGGGAGAAGACCTAGATCACGAGTAAGTTTATTTTTATCTTACAATTTGAAAAAATATATATTTTTATTTATTTTAGTACAAGAGGAACTTATTACGTGAAAACGAATCCGACCCCACCTTTTGCTCAAGGACCACCGGAACATTTGAAACGAAAAGCTATCGAGTATTTAAAAAATTTAGGAGAAAAGTGATAATAAGAGTATTTAAAATACCTATAAGGGAAGAATCAATATTTTTTGAGGTTAAGAACGTAAATCACGAAAAAATATAATTTTCTTTTGATTTATTGGGTGTTATTGATGATGGGTAGACTCAAAGTGAGGTTAGAAACTGTCAAAGGGCACTGTATTTGTTTTTTTATGTATATTTTTTCGATTGATTCTACCTGTAGATAGTAGATAGTATTCCTAGTCAAAATGAAAGGTGTTAAAAGTAATTATAAGTATGATTGTTGTGCGAGTATTCAATTTATTGTAAATATATTAATTATAAAAGTGAAATTGTAAAGTTAAAACTTCTAAATATAGTATATAAACGTACAGGCTTTTATTTGACCCTCCCGAAGGATTCAAACTGGTATATACTAGTATCATAGAGCAATAAATAAAAGAGATATTGAACGTGTAGCGTTTTGTGGCACAAATTAAGTTACCACTAGCGCCTACCTTGGCTACTGGTATGAGCTAGCATTCAAGACGCGCGCTTTTTGAATTTGGAAGTTTTTAGCATACGCGTAATATTGTACTAGTAGGCAGGCCCCGTTTTATAAATGGGCAGACTGGGCATTTGCCCAGGGCGCAAAATTCTCAGGGGCGCAAAATAAAAGATATAAAAAAAATAAATGAGGGAAACTGGGAAACAAATTACCCAAAAAAAATCTGTCATTTAAAATGCTTTGTACAAAGCAGGATCTTAAAAATATAATTTTATGTTGTAATCTTTGCTGGAAGTGTGAATTATGTATGTAAAATAAATGTCTACAGTTTTGTGAATGAAAGACGCGTTTTCTTGTTATTTCCTTCATAATGTATATGTAACATAGATTATTTACTTTTTACATAATAGTAATACAGGGGGCGCCAGTAGACCATTTGCCCAGGGCGCCAGTCACCTAAAACCGGGGCCTGCTAGTAGGAGTAGGAGAAAAAAAACTCTGCTAGTGAGAAATTACTATTAAAACAACATTTTTCATACAATAAAATATCGAAAATAACACAAAAACAGCCAATCAACATAAAATAAGAACAGACAAACAAATAATCCACACTAATACACCAATCTACCTGAGGCGATTTCGAATGATGTTGGTTCTTGGTTGGTAAACAGATTGGTCCGTCATATTTGGACCAACCGCATTCGAATCACAAATTGATTACGTCATAAATCAGCTGTTTCAAGTTTGGTTAACCGAAACTAGAACCATGCTCTCGAGCTCGGTCTGCTTACTGGTTCGTTGTTCTATCTCTTTCTATTCTTACCTCTGATAATAGATTTTTGTTGAAAACCAAAAACTACTACTTACAGATGATTGGAAGAGATTAATTGAAATCAGGAAAGGCATAATCATTTACAAGTAGAGATTTTCTAAAGTATGCGTTGGAAGAAACAAAAAAAGAAAATAGATTGGAACAACAATTGATTAAAACTATAAACAAATTATTATGTCCTTCTACAAGAAAAATACCACCAAAATGAGCTATGCAATTATCATCAGTACAAATCTGCGATTTGTAGTTCAAATTCGTTTTTATTTTTATATCATTACTTTGAGATTTGATAGAATGTTTTCATATTTACTTTTCTCTCTTTAATTTTGACAGCCGTTTAACCAACCGTTCACAAAGAATTCGAATGGGTCGGAACCAACCGAGGGTCTGACGTTATCGTTTATGAACCGACCGGTTAACCACTAACCAACCAAAAAAGCCATTCGAAATCGCTTCTGGAGACATCTTGAAGCACACAACAATATCACACGAACAATGTACTTTTAGCACATCTTCCTTATTGTCTGCAAAAAAACGATGAAATAGAAAATATTTTCTCCATTATTTTACTTTTTTAACTTACCTTTGATGAGTTATAATAAATCCTATGATAATAATAGGTGCAATGATGCCAATAATTAATTTAAATAGAGAAATGCCAATAAGAATTGAATAAAAATAGATATCATATACTGACTACAAGTGACTAACCTCAAATTAAAATAATATTGGCATATTTACAATTTTCGTGTAGTTAGAGGCGTGGTTTGTTAGTTCAGTTAGTCGCTGTGATGCGCCATGCTCAACTGGCTGCGCACAAACTGTGTGCCAGTTTCTTTCATATGTAATAAAACCTCTCTTTCATCTATTACTCTATGACTAGTAAACTAACTTACAGATTGTCAAAAGTCTATTCAGGACATAAGATTTATTCAAATACAAGGAAATTATGAGAAAAACGATTTGAAAGAGTGCAAAAAAATAATTGTGAGCAGTTATAGAGTTATATTTAGTACAATTAAACGGTTTAATTCTGTCCATTCAAAAAAGCAATTAACAAATTAATTTTTTTTTTACATTTTATGTCTGCAACTTGCTGCTTTTAATTATATATTCCCCCAAACAGATAAACAGTTTTGTTGACTTTTTAATTTGACCCATGACCCTCGAAGAGATAGATGATACCCGTATTTCGAGATAAATTTCTTAATGTGTCAGTTCCCAGCTTTGGGTCTTAGATACCACTCGGACTGATTCCCACATTTTCAAAAAAAAAAAATAAATGCTGTATATATTTTTTTCTCTAAATAATAATTTTCATTAAAACTTTCGTTATAATGAGGTTGGTGCTAGGAACTATACTGTGTCTTTTGTGCTATGTTGGTAGTGGAAGTGCCCTACCGGAAGGACTACTTTATTCTTACAATGTTCCGGAAGCTTTGAAATTACCCAAAGGTGATGATGTCTCCAGCCCGGAAATTAAACTAAAAGAACCAATAGTGTTTTTCGGTAACAGCTATGAGTCTATATTTGTAAGTATTTAAAAAATATTTTCACCAAGTTTCAAGAACAAATCGCTAGGTTTTCTTTAGCCAAGGAAACAGCTGGACTCAAAATTTTAGCACTCATTAACATCTTTACAGCTTTTTATATGATTTTTGCATTGTCAAAAGTAAAATATAATCTTAGAGAGTAGGAAACGATTGAGCCGATCCACCAAATCTCACTCTTGGTAAATAAATTTTACATAATAGATGGCAGTATGAAAATTCAAAAAGTAACTGAATTATCCAATTGCCCTCGTATAATTAAACTGGAAACTAACGTACATTTTTCAATGTATGGTACAAATAGACGAAGTTTGTGGTAGAAAGTTCTACCAAAACTATCTTATATGACTGTAGCAACGAAAATTCCGCATGCATAGGGTTTTCTATTGAAGTTGTTATTGTTAATTATTGTGTTAGAGGGTATTGAACTTCGTATAACGATTGCAAGATGTTTGGTTGAAATTATAAAATAGTAAATAGATGATATGAGAAATATTTTTCGACAAAGTAAACAATGTGACTCATTTTGTAATTGGTCAATTAGTAAGAGTACATAAGATTAATAAATACCATTTTATGAACGAATGCAGTTTTCGTGAGAAATAAGAAATGTTTATATGCACAATTTCAGTCCATTTATTTACATGATAATATATATTATCCGTCGACCATGTTAAGAAAATGATAAATTTGACTGGCCTTTTGGTTTTCAAAAACCAGTGCCATAAATTGACACACACACAGTCGACCATGTATCAACATATGATATAAACGTTCTCAAAATTAGACAAAATCATACATTAATATGATTTTCATAAATCAACGATTTTTCTACAGGCAACCCAACACACATCTAAGGGTAACCGCACACAGTCGATTTTTAATTGTACAACAATTTAGTCGGCTTCTAATCAAAGGGGTGTGACGACTGCTTTTGATTTGAAAATTGAGTTGGTCCCCGGTTGTACTGTGTGCGTACTTACATTACAGCTAATACCATTAGAAGGCCGATTAAATTGTTCTACAATTAAAAATCGACTGTGTGCGGTTACCCTAATCTAATACATTATATTTATATTGACAGTTACCTGCGGTGTAGGCAACCAAACATACAATCTACGAAATTTCATATTTTTAACAGTACTCACCTAGTTACTGAGAAAAACGAATGCAACTTACAGTCGACGGAAAAGCTTTGTGTGGCCCTCATTAAAACACTATAGTTGATTAAATAACTATTACCATACCAGTTTATATATAACTTCTAAACTTTCTTCTGAGTCACTACATACAGGGTGTATCACTTTAATCCATGCATAAATTAATATAAAACGTTGTGTATATAAAACTAAAATGAAATATTTTCACTTTTAAGGTAAATTCAAACGGATTTCTATCATTTCAAACGGAAATTCCACAATTTATAAATATAGAATTCCCATTGGATTACCCTATAATAGCTCCTTTTTATTCCAACGTGGATACGAGTGCTGCTGGAACAATATCATATTACGAAACTGAAAATCCTGGACTTATACAAAGAGCAACGGAAAACGTCCACGATTCATTCTTAAATTTCGCTGATTACCAAGCTACAAGTTTACTGATAGTTACTTGGGAAGGTGAGTAAGGAGAGAACTATATTCTATAATTGTACAGTGTGCACCGGATCAACGGAGCAACGTTTGTGACTAGAAATTTAAAATTTCAGGTGTTGGTTACTATAATAATGGCGCCGATAAAGTGAACACCTACCAAGTGGTAATATCTACAGACGGAGAACAATCTTACGTTGAATTTTTGTACCCAGAAAACGGTATACAGTGGATTCAAGGTACAGGAGACGAATCTGGATTGCCGGATGCCAGAGCTCAAGCTGGAATAATTTCACCAGAAGGAAAAGTGTTTTCTCTACCCGGATCTGGTACAGAACAAGTTAAAAACTTAAAAGAGTGAGTTTTATTTGAAATTTGAAAAATATTGCAATAAAAATTGTTTTTTTTAGTTGGTCGAACATGGAACTGGATGGTCAGTTTATCTACAGAATCGATCAATTGGAAATTGTAGAGCCAGATGTTAATTTCGGTAGGGCTAGGATTAAAAATGTGGTTATATTTTTAAAAAATATTTTTTTTTTCAGGGGTTAGACCAAAAGAAGATTCACCAACGTCGTGTTCCAGTGCCAAAACTTCTTGTCACATACAAGGAAAGTGTATCGATTACGAAGAAGGTTTTTGCTGTGAATGCAATCCAAATTATTATGGAAACGGAAAACACTGCGTAAAAAAAGGTTACCAATTTAAATTTACTTGAAATTTTAAATTTAAAATAACATTCTTTTATCCAGATATTCCACTACGTGTAAATGGTAAAATTTATGGTAAAATCAATGGAGAAAAACTGGAAGGTCTGGATCTACAGTCCTACGTGGTAATGCCAGATGGAAGGGCATACACAGCCATATCGAGAATACCTGAATCTATCGGATTCGATATACAATCTTTGCAAATTTTAGGCGGCGTCATAGGGTATTTGTTTGCCAAACCAGTTAGAAATGCACTAAATGGGTAAGTATAAATAACATACCATCAATAACTTTTCGTAAAACCCCCGTATCTATAAACTCTCCAGATACCAAATCACCGGAGGTGTTCTTAATCACACAGCAACAATAACTTTCCACAATACCAGTCAAGTAGTGAAAATTAAACAAAAATATTTAGGACTTGACGTTTTCGACCAACTACGTCTAGAAGCTGATATACAAGGTGATATACCGTTGTTGTCAGATGAATCTAGGGTAAGTTAATAATAATTACATTCAGATCAACCGTGCATTTTTGAAAAATTGAATAAAATAATTTTGTATAGGCAACCAAATATACAGAATCTAGCCATTTTTATTACTCCTGATATAGGCAACTAAATATACACAAACTAGCGATTTTTATTACTCTTGATATAGGCAACCAAATATACAGAGCCTCGCCATTTTTATTACTCTTGATATAGGCAACCAAATATACAGAACCTCGCCATTTTCATTACTCTTGACATAGGCAACCAAATATACACAATAATGTATATGCAACCAAATATACACAATCGCCATTGTTATATTTGACATAGGCAACCAAATATACATCAATATATCTGTTTTAAGATTAATATAGATGAATACCAAGAAGAATATACACGAACAGGTCCGGGAATAATCCAGATGGTATCCCAAAGGTCTTTTAGAGTTCTATATCCAAACGGAAATGAAATAGTACACGTCTATACCGTCGACCAATCGTTCGTATTCGATTATTGTAAATACGATAATATTACACTCGGCGAAACATGGAAACTCAAAGTTGGCAAAAACTTTATTAGCTACGAAAGTAGAGAGCAGATCATAAGATTCGGTTTAAGTAACAAAATCACTCCTTTAGGAGGTACGTATAATTAATATTTGAAGAGTATGGGAGTTTTACTATAATTAGTTTTTGTAGATTTCGATCCATGCGAAGAAGGCCGTACTATGTGCAGTCAAAACAGCGCTTGCGTAGTAGATAACGATTCTTTCAGATGCGTATGCAACCCTGGCTACCAAAACTTTTTTGACGGCAACACGACAAGTTGTTTGGACATAAATGAATGTCAAACTGGTCAGCACGAGTGCGATTACAACGCTCAGTGTTCAAATTTAGTAGGCAGTTATTCATGTCAATGTAATCCTGGATTTGAAGGCAACGGACATATTTGCGACAGCGCTAGATCTTGCGAAAACGTCACTTGTAACGAAAACGCAGAATGCACTGAAAATAACGGTATAGCTGTCTGTAGATGTATGGCAGGATTCAGAGGTTTGTATATTCCAACCTCACATTCCAATGATAATAATTCAGTGAAAACAATTTAGGTGACGGACAATACTGCGCACCCATCCTCGACCACAGTTGCCACATTGCCAACAACTGTTCACCGTACGGTTATTGCGGTATTGACGCTACCACTAAAAAATACTCATGCGCATGCTTACCAGGCTACGAAGGCGACGGATATTCATGTACAGAAATAGAAACAACTACTACAATTACCGAACGTAATTGTCGTATTGAAAACAATTGTTCTCCCTACGGTTACTGTACGGTAAACGAAGAAACTAATCAATATGTATGCGTTTGTCTACCTAAATATGTTGGAGATGGATATACATGTACGGAAATTGACACTACTACGCCGCTGATACCAGTTACTACCGAATATATAGAGCCTACGGAGCAAAGTAAACTAAATAAATCTTTTTATTCATATTTGTTTCAAATTAATATTTGTAGGTAACGAAATTCCTCAAATTTGTACTTATGATGGTTGTTACTGTCCTTCAGGATATGTTACAATACCTGGCACAACTTATTGTAGACAGGGAGAAACAGCGCCACCAATTGAATCGCCCACTACAGATACAGTTTCAGGTATACTTTTTTCGCATTTCATGCGCTCAACTTCTGCTCAGTTTCCCCCCACTTTTCCTAGATCCTCCCTAACCTAAGCATTACCTCAATCACTTGTGTCCCATCCTTCTATTTGCCATTCTTTGGTTGACAAGTTGAATAGGGCATGTCTACGACAGTTGACATTAGACAACACTTAAGCAAAACCAACTAAACTCAACTACAATCTATCATTATAATTCAGCACAACCTCACTATTTTAAGTACCACGTGTTCTGAACCCGCTTGTTGTCAAAATAGTTTGTGACGTCACGTGGACACGCCCTATAGACTTGTGCAAACCGAACCTAACCTACTGTTCTTCTCCTTCTTCCTTCCTTTTTTGGGCTATATCCTGAGGGATAATTTACCCAGTAATAAACCTACTGTTCTATTATTTTAGGATCTTGTGACATTCTAAACAACTGTCACCCAAACGCGTCTTGTATCTATTCAGATCTGCGTCACGAATACGAATGTATTTGTAACGAGAAATTCGAAAGTACTGGGTATTCATGTGAACCGGAAGTGATATCTTGCGTGGAAGATAATTGTCATCCGCAAGCTACTTGTGCGTATGTAGAATCGTTGGGAGGATCGCAGTGTGTTTGTAATTTTGGATATATCGGAGATGGATACTTTTGTTCTATTGTTGGTGAGTTCAAATTTGTTAAAAAACGCCTAAACTTCAATCAATACCAACCCTCTTCACATAAATATACCAACTGTTGTTACACATTGCATGTAGGTATGTTTGGTTGCATACCTGACGAAGAATAGTACATTCATGATTAACACTATAAATACATTGTTTTCACCAGGTTGTACTTCGACCAAGGATTGTACTCCGACTGAAGAATGCGTCATAACACCGTCGCTAAAATACGAATGTATCTGTAAGGAAGGTAAGTGTCGATCGCTCTTTAATCACCGATGATTAATGGAACTGAAACGTTTTAGGTTACGCTCGGGATTCCCAGCACCAATGTGTTCAAGTAGCTGGATCTTGTGGTGGGGGAAGGTGTGTACAGAACGCTGAATGTCTTTACGACGAAGACGATCAAATTAACTACTGTCACTGTAAACAGGGATACGTAGGAGATGGTATAACGGAATGTAGAGAAAAAATAATCGGCTGTGATACTCTTAATAATTGTGGACAGCACGCTATTTGTAGGTACGTAGAAGAAGAACTAACCTACAAATGTTTTTGCAAAGAAAGATTCTTCGGAGACGGATTTTCGTGTTACGCTGAGAGGAATTGTCATATCGATCCTACTATGTGTCATCAGAAAGCTTCCTGTCTTACAGGTAAGTGAAAAATAAACAAAATTATCTATTTTTATCCAGTAAGGATCTATTTTTTTCAGATGCCAACCGTAACTTCTTCTGTCAATGCAACAGAGGTTACGTGGGGAACGGAACTTTTTGTAAAGAGATATACAAACACGAAGGTAACTACCTCCTCCTTAATCAGGGAATGGCGACATTAAAAATACCTCTGGATCAGTCTAAGAACAATATTAAAAAGCCAATACAAGTTAAAGCTTACCAAACAGCGGTTGGTTTGGATGTCGATTGCATGGAAGGAAGAATATATTGGAGTGACATCAATGGAAGAGCTATCAGAAGTTCTGCGTTGGATGGGACCGATAAAAACAATTTTATAACCGAAGGTTAGGTGAAATAACTTCTTATAAGGTTGGTATTTTAAATTTTTGTCGAAAAAAAAATAGGTATTGGTTCACCAGAAGGTATATCAGTCGACTGGGTCTCCCGTAACGTTTATTGGACAGATTCAACCTTAGACACAATCGAAGTAGTCAATATTGAATCGAAACTACGTCGAACTCTCTTCAACACGGACTTGGTGAATCCCAGAGGTATAGCAGTTCATCCACAAAGAGGCAAAATCTTCTGGACCGATTGGAACAGAAAAGATCCCAAAATAGAATGGGCGAACGCGGATGGTTCCGGCAGACAAATCTTCCTACAAGGAGCCGACGTTTCTCTACCAAATTCTTTAACCATTGATTTCGAAACCGAACACTTATGCTACGCTGACGCTGGTACTAAGAAAATCGAGTGCGTCCATATTGACACCAAAGTGAAGCATACTATAGCTGTCAACTGTACTTATCCTTTTGGTATCGCCACCACTGACAGTGACATATATTGGTCGGACTGGATTACGTAAGTTGTAGATTATTTTAGTCCAAATGTCATTCTTAACTCTTTTTCCACTGCAGACTGTTTGCTTACCAGTGTGAACTTGTTTTTTGGATTCTGGTTAATTCGCCAATCAATTTTTCTCATGTTTATTGTTATTTAGAAAGAAAATTGAAAGGGTGGAAAAGTACAGCTTGAAAAGGCTTCCCTCGCTACCGGTGCCACTAGGAGGAACAGGAAATCGGCTTTTCGAATTGGTTGCTGTGGCTCAAACGTGCCCGTCTCTAGCGAATGTTTGCGAGTATTTCAAAAATCAATGTCCCAAAGATCATATTTGTCTTCCAAATGGAATGGGTGGGAAAAATTGCCTGTGTGGGTTCAATTCGCAGGATCCTGAGGACAAACCAAGTTGTAATTTTTAAGTAAAATTTGTATATTTCAAAATAAAAAAAATTCGGTTAAGTTTAAGAAACTTGTACATGTAAATCGTCATTTTTTTTATCAATTAAAGACAATACTTTATTTTGAAATATATTATTTAGACTGAGAAACAATTATTTTAATAAATAAAAGTACAAAATGTAAAAATAAAACATTTTTTTTTTTTAATAATTCCAAGTGTTTTATTTCAACAAAGGTAGTCGTAAATCAATTATAATATGAGTAAATTTTCATAAAAAGAACATTCCAGTTTAAATCTTTAATCTACCGCTTAAAACATATACAGAGTGAGTCATAATAATATATCAATTGAAACAAACAATCGGAAGGGTCTCTTGCCATAGAACAATAAGTAACGCGCAGCTTTTGTGCGCAGTGACAGTCTGTCGAAAATAGGATCACATTTCGACGTTGCCTAGTTTGTTGTTTCTTTTCATCTCGTTAGGAAGTGTTAGGGAGCTGTTGCCAGCTCTAATTTTAGGATCACTACTTCAACTGTCATTTAAATTCTGTCCGACATCAAAGGAGCCTACCCTTCCGATTGTTATAGTGTTGGGACTGTCAACACTCGGTTATCACTCAAACTGTATAAAATCAGTAAACGATATACCGGGTGGTCCAAGAAACTACTCATGTTATAAATTTAGGAGAAATAATTCCTCAGTAAAAGTGGCCGGAAATAGTTTTCAAGTTTCTAGGTTAACCGCTAGGGGACGTGACTTGAAAAGAAAAATTTTAAAACCAGTTTTTTGCGAAATATGCCCAATTATACAAAGTGTTATAAAAGGTGGGGAAAAGTGGGAAAGTGTTTTTGGATAAACACCTATAGTGTCATTAGAAATAGTGTAGATGAATTAATTACATCTACCATATTATTGAATGGCATTTAGTTTTAATTGTCATAGGTAGAGGGTACTTTCGAAAAGAAAAATTGAAATTTGTTTTTCTTAAAAATGTTCAATGCAAACACCTAATTTTCGAAAGTACCCTGTACCTATGACAATTAAAACAAATTACAATTATTGTTTTATAGTAGATGTAATTGATTTATCCACACTATTTACAATGACACTAATTTCGTTAAAATCGGTTAATTAAAACCAAGGTTATAGGTATTTATCCAAACTTTCCCACTTTCCCCCAACCCTTTATTTGAAAAAATGAAAAAAAGCACTTAAACAAGTTTGTGCGGATTTGCCATCGTTTATGCAGACACGATTATAAATTAGGAGAAACTTGTAAGCATGCGCACAAGCCCGAGATTCTAGTTATTTACAATAACACTAAATTTTCATGGCTATTTAAGCATTGGAACAAGATGTTTAATAGAATTGAAGAAGCTGAGACTTTTTTTCTTTTAATAATGATGACACACAACATAACCCTAAATAACCCGCTTTTTTATGAAAAAAGTGACGTAAACTTCAGAATCTGCGTACTATAGTTGCGCACTAGATGAAAATTCGGTACATTTAATTTAAGAAAGTTCAAGGTTGGCAAACTTCGTAATTGTTAAATTATAAATGTCAATTGTCTGCATAAAAGGAGTCATTGTTTAACTTATAATTGATAAATGTTAAATGTTGCTGCATAAATCCACACTTACCTATTCAACATTTGGTTTAATTGGG
Source organism: Galerucella nymphaeae (assembly GCA_963978555.1). Classification (NCBI taxonomy): domain Eukaryota; kingdom Metazoa; phylum Arthropoda; class Insecta; order Coleoptera; family Chrysomelidae; genus Galerucella; species Galerucella nymphaeae. The sequence continues at coordinate 21,023,151 of OZ021706.1, forward strand.
CATATTTCACAAAAAAACTAGTTTTTAAGTTTTTATTAACAGGTTACGCCCCCTAGCGGTTAACCTAGAATTTCTCTTTGTCACTTTCACTAAGGAATTTTTCTTCCCAAAGTTACAACACGATTAGTTTCCGATATACAGTCGACTTATTGAACCACCCGGTACAATTTCCCTATAAACCCGAACCAGCTTTTTCATTCATTTCCTTCTCGTACGTTTCGAACCATTTACAAAACCTAGCTGCGAAAAATTGCCCGAACGCTCTAAAAGTTTTTTTATAACAATTAATTTTAGTCAAACTGAAAACTATTTGGGCCGGTTCGATGCGTTTTTCCAACACGATTTTAAATTCGATAATATCAACTTTATCGATATCTTTGTAAGCGTCGAGCATCCTTTTGGTTATTTCGATTTCTTGTTCGATAATACTTTGACCTTGTTGTTTGGGTCTCGGTCGCGAATGCCAAACGTTCAACTTGGCCGAACACTTAAATTCCCCCACTACACTATCGAAATTACTGTAAACGTCACTTTGCTCTTCTATTTTTTGTCTTTTATTACCAGAATCTTCTTCCACCGTCATATTGCAAAAGTCCTTTAAAACTATAACCGCGAAATTTTTCACTGACTCGAACCAAAGTTCTTTAATTTGTTCGCTTTTATCAGCAGCGTCGTCTTTCACTTTCTCACTTAAATAAACGAACTGGGAGCCCATTTGTACCCCGAACTGTACAAAATTAACTTGCGTCAACAATTCCACTTTCGCGTTGGGGGGGAGCTGGGTAAAAATCTTATACAAAAGTCCTTTCTCTCCTTCTTCTATTAATTTTTTAGCGTGTTTGCAAAATTTAACGAAAATATTAACCGTAGATTCGGATACAATGGGAGTTATATTTCTTGTGTGTTCGAAAGGATCTTGGACGCAAACACTAGCATCTACCTTAAGAGGTATGCTTCCTTCCATCTTAATCACAGTTTTATACGATTCAAAACAGTCTGGTAAATTATCGGGGTCTTTAAATTCGGATTTTTTTATTGTTCTTCCCAAAAACGGACAAATCACGTTGGCGCCGTAGTCGAATTCAGCATAATATGTGAAAAAATTTAGCAATAAATTCTTGAGTGAAGACGATCTGATGTGTGGACAAAACACTTTCTTATATTGAAATCCACCGTTCCAATGTTCTTGGCGGTTTGTATAAGCTGGATTAGATTGTAAATATTTAACAGATGGAAGGTTGTAAGGGTTTCTAAAAAATAAAAAATAAATCCTTTATAAAAATTGCTCCTACCAAAAATCTTATCTATAACATGCTATATACTTTGTACTTACCCCTGTAGATAAAATATAATCATCATACAAAACGAATAATTTGTAAATAAATGATTTTGTCCAGTGATTCTATGTACTTTCGCCCAATATTTAATGATCAGCATCATATGTTTAAGTTTTATGTCAATGCTCAAATAATACGATATTAAATTACTATTACAAAGACCCAACATATTTCTTATATTGATATCACAGTTGGTGTTCGTTGGGGAATGTACACACTTTAATAATGGTATCTTCGCTTTACCTTAAACAATGTTTATCAACAACCTTCTAACTATAGATGTAACAAAAACTTACCGATAACTAATAAGTTGTGAAATAAATGTGAGTCATTTAAAAGATTCCTCAGCCTATATAAATGTTTAAAATCCTCCTGTTTTGGTCTTCTTATACCGGATATAAATATATCTACATCACTTTGCCAAAATGAAAGACCGGTAATAGAGGAACCAAATTGGTGTACCCTGCAAGCAGGGTATACCTTCCACAATATGTTATAAAGATCCACACAAATTTGATTGCATTTTTGTGCATGTAACTGTGGTGATAATCCTTGTACATATGTAATAAAACGTATTACTTGGTGTTGTAGCAATTCTATATCTTTAAGGTCGTTCATCATAGTATTGATGACTATTGATCGTGATCCCAGAAAAATAAATATGTAAGTAAAATTTTATACAAAACAGCACAAAGCTTACATTTGATAATAATTTTTCTAATACAGTTTTCTTGCTTGCTTATCAACCACTTTCAGAAAATATTTAGGTAAAATAATACCTTGGGTATCACCGGGACTCAAAATAACATTGTTGACAGATCTGTAGAATTTTAAATTATGACATACAGCAAGTTTAAAGTTGATATAAATGAAAACTTCAGCATCTTTTCTGATACCACTAGTAATGGTTTTGTCATTTGGCAAACCCGTTGAAAAATGTATATGAATTCTTTTCATGCGACTCAAACCTTTATTTTTGATGTTGTTCCAATATTTAAAGTATGTCCCGTGGATTATATCAATGTCTTCCCCAAGATCTAGAAGTGATAAATTCAAGTCTCCAGCAATCTTGAAAAGGAAAAAATCTGTTTTAAAAGTGATTTCTGGATTTTTAAACATTAGTTACCTAGCTACTTGTAAGAAATATTAAATCTATACAAAATATATGTGCTTTTTAACAAAAAATAGGTTAGGTTCACCATCTGTCATCATTGTTACTTATCTAATAAAAAATATTTGAAAATTTATTCACTTACATCTATTGAATGTCCTTGATTTGCACAAATTTCCAAGACACCCTTGTTATTTCTTAGACTAAATCTTTTTTTATTATTTGTCAGGACTATCCTTTCTATATCAACTAAAGCATAGTGTCCACTTAATTTTCTATGTTTAAGCAGCTCCAATACAGAAACGTAACCATCTGATTTTATTTCAAGTCCTTCGTTTACTGCTCCATGTCTAAGAAGCCAGGATAATATTTTGCTTAAACGGATATCGTTTGATTCCTGTGTATGAAAATGTTTATTTCAAATATAAGCAGTCTCCATGCATTGAAGATATTATAAAAACTGCCACCAAAGTGCAATATGTTCACATAACTTACCATGAAACAATTTGTAAACTTGATGTTTACAACAGTATTGTAAATAAAATTTTAAATTAAACAATATTTTAACAACGCCATATTTAAATTAAGGTTGTTTTTTGAGAAATATTTATTATTTTTAATTACTCTATGGTTATGGAAGGAGAAATATTTAGCTCTATGTTATATTACGTCATGGAAAGAGTGACCTCTAGTGACGTCGAACAAACACCTGGGCTGCACCAATGTCTATGGCGGTAATTTGGATTTTGTGTCTTTCATTTTTCATTCATTTTCATTCCTATATTCGATGTTGTATGGTGTCTCTACCTGTCTATTGTGATCTATAACTTTTTATTTGTATAAACTGGGTGAAAGTGGTATCAGAAAACTGTTTTATTTGTTTTAAATACTGAGTTAATTATTGTAAAGTGAAAATGAATGGAATGGAAGTAACCAAAGACCTAAAATGCGACATTGAACAAAATCAAACTCAACTAAAAACCGCAATTTGTCAGCATCAGGTAATAGAACTAAATTTTATTGTATCCTAATAATTTTTTCAATTATATCCATTTATATTATTTTAAAATGATTCGATATATTGGATTCACTTTTAGTAGTTATAAAAAAAGTTTTAAGCGTGAAGGCCGCGTCATCTATTATAGACTGATACTTTTATTATTTTTCTTGACTGGTATATTATTCTTTAAAATGTTTTAAATTAATTAATATCATGATCTTTAAACAACTATAATAAAAATACTGAAAAGTGGTATTACAAAAGTTTCTTTAATAAGTTGAAAAACTTAGCTGATGAAAGTGAAGAGTATGTGGGTTTTAAATATTTATTTTTATACTTTTAATATCATTACTCTACCCTGTAAATATTTCTCTACTTTGTCTGTCAGTTGTACTTTGATTATTTTTGTACAGTTGTTATCTTCCATTGATCCTCAAAAGTATTCAATGATTCACTTTAAGTTTTCCTTCTGTTCCTTCAAGTTACATTTAATATATTTGTAGTTTAAATTCAGATTTTTAAGTAACAGACATTGTTTCGACACCCCAAAAATTTTACCAATGGATATATAGAAATAAAATTTCAATAATTATTAATGTCACTATTTGAATGTATATCTAAAAGGTTGTTAACTCGTTATAATAATTGTATGGTGAAGGTTTAATTCAAATGTATAAATTAGTTTCGTGTGACTATAGCTATGTTAGAGGACACAAATGTAGATATTTGAATGAATTTTTGTTGTTTTAGAACTGCTTGGCTGGGCTCAGTTTGGATCCATATGTAAGTAATTTATGGGTAATTTACAAAAATTTTAGTTATTGTGTATCTTTATAACCAACTCATTTGGTTCTAATGTTTTCTTTTAGAATGTAAAGTTACAAAAAGAACTCGGCAAAGCAGAAGAAGATATTATTGCTATAGGTCTAGAACAGGTAAAATTTTTCTGAAAAACATAAACATCTTTAATATAATTGTATTTGTTTTATAGAAAAATCTTTTGGATCGCTTAAGAGATGAATACAAAGCATATCAAAAGTCCCTTAAAACGAATTTAATAAAGAACGGCTTGGAAGAAAGAAGATTCAATCTGACCAATGCTTTGAATCGGGCCAGAAAACAAAACATGTAAGTAATAATTAGATATAAAATAAAAACAATTTTAATTATTATTATTTTTTTCCAGTGTCATTAGATCCGCTTCAGCGACTTCCTTTTCAGATGATTCAGTTGAAAATATTTCACCTAATTCATCTCCAGAATATATCTCTTTCAACCCCATTGAACCAAAAGATATTGGCCAATTAGAATTTCTCAATTACTTTTCTCTAACCACCCATGAATCTTACAAAGAAATGCAGAACAAAAGGGCTGAAAGGAAGAGACGCAGTACTGCCAACCCACACTTTTTATATGGCAATAAAGGTTGGGATTTTTTGACAAACAACGTATGTATTATGCTTATTTTTATTGTTTTGTAAATGTTTGTTTAGTTGTGCTAATTGAGAGATTTTTTACTGTACATAAATGTGGACAGTTGGAGAATTTTATGGTTAACAACGACAACAAATATTGACATATGACGCCATTATTGTTTTTATCCTATTTTTAGCTTGTGCGTCGATTCTCGCGCATACGCCATTATTGGTTTTATCCTATTTTTAGCTTGTGCGTCGATTCTCGCGCATACGCCATTATTGTTTTTATCCTGTTTCGGCTTCTGCGTCGATTCTCGCGCACTTTCTAATTTATTGTCATAAAAATATTGTTTAGTGTACATAAATGTGGACAGTTGGAGAATTTTATGGTTAAAAACGACAACAAATATTGACATATGACGCCATTATTGCTTTCATCCCATTTTTAGCTTGTGCGTCGATTCTCGCGCATACGCCATTATTGTTTTATCCTATTTTTGGCTTCTGCGTCGATGCTCGCGCATACGCCGTTATTGTTTTATCCTATTTTTGGCTTCTGCGTCGATTTTCGCGCACACGCCATTATAGTTTTTACACTATTTTGACTTCTGCGTCGATTCTCGCGCACTTTCTAGCTTATTGTCATAAAAATATTATTTTCACTCCGAAAATTTTGGCAATCATTCTCGTACGTGTAAAACGGTTCTTAAATATATTTTTCAACTGTCCACAGGTACTACTATACTAATGAATTCTAATCTTGTTTATTTTCAGAAACGTAAACGTAACGCTTTCCTAATATCACCTGTATCGCCGCCTCATACACGTCAATCAGTTAAAAAAAAACAGGAACGTACATCACCTCCGTTATCCAACATTACACCATTAATATCCAGGACCGTTCCCAAAAGCCCGACAAAAGTCGAACAAAACGGAAATGCTTCTACAAAATCACCGTTCGGACCATTCCCAGTTATTCCCAATCTTCCCAGCGGCCTTATCATCGAAAGGGTTAGTCCGTCTGGTAGTTTATCTCCAGATAATAAAACTTGCGTTACTTGTAAGCAGCCAGGTAAAATTTTACACCTGATTCAGTGAAGAGTGTTTTTTTTTTAATTGAAATTTTGTTACAGGAGCTCTTACTTTGTGCGAAGTCTGCGCTAACGGTTTTCACATTAGTTGTCATAATCGTCCGTTGACTCACACTCCTCGACAATGCCCTAAATGTATATCGAAAGAAACTAGGACCATTGGCTCGCTGAACGTGCCTTCTGGTATGACAGTGTCGTACGTTACACCGGCCGAAGTTGCGGGTAAATATTCCATTTTTTTAGTAGAATAGAAACATTTAATAGAAAAACGTAAACAAAGTGTCAAGTATTCATTTTAAGATCAGTGTGGCCAACATAAAGTGTTTTTTCTGACAAGAATGACAGTTGAGCTAACCTTAACTGTCATTCTTGTCAGAAAATGTTGGCCACACTGACCTTGAACTGACTCCTCTATTAGATTATTAGTTATTTTTAAAGACAAAGCTGATAAAGTTTCTCTTTGATGTAAAAGCGAATAAGTAAAATATGTTTTTGCTAAATAATCTTCTTTTTTTTCTTTTAATTTTGTCAACTGTTAGTATTTAAGCCGTTTTCGCATCTAGGTAACGTCAGTTTATGAACTTCGTTAATTGCAGAAAAGCTGGAACAGAAAAAGCAGCTAGAAGAAACGAAACAGTCGCTAACGGCGGAATTAACTCAGCTACAGGATAAACATTCGCAATTGACCATATCCCTGAAGGATCAAAAAAACCAACAAGATCAACTGTGTATGACTCAACGAGGCACCGAAGATAAAATCAAACAGATCTTGAATTTTATCGAGAAAATTAATAATCCTTTAGGTGCCAGTATTGATAGTTGAATTATTATTAAAAAATGGCGTATTGCAATAATTTCGGCTGTTTTAAAGTTGTCCAAATGTTATTTCTCAATATCCATGAAGAAATAGTACAACTTATAATTGTTTCATTATTACATATTTTATATATTAAGACTGAAGTATTTTGTTAATGGGAAATTTAAAATAAATTTTTTCTATAATAACCGTTTTTATTTCATAACATTCTACAAAAACATCACATCATAACAATAAAAACAAAAAAATTGATGAAGCTTATATAGGCCACCTTACACACACGTGCAAGTTTGGTTGCCTATAGTTTCCAAATAGTTAAGTTGGCCAAATTGTGTCATGTAAACAAATATGACATTGACGTTTTACCAGGTACGCAAACTTCTAATATATACTTAATGTCAAAAAAAAACAAAGAAAGAAATGTAAATTACGACATGGCTGGTTTTCGAGATATAGATAAAGCATTATTTCCTATAAAAAGTATTAACACAGTGGTACGACTATTTAAAAATCAATTAGAAAGTCCTTCGGATCCCGATCTGGCTTTACTTTCAATTGTAGCAGGACTAATCGAAAATTGTTTAACAAGCCGGTCTAATACCGCGCTTCAAGTATCAGAACCAGTGGAACAGAACAATTTACCGATTTTAGAACTGAAAACAGTTGAAATTTTATATAATAAGTTCCGAAGTATTATGTTGAATGCTGTAGATCAAAATAAATCGAAATCATTTGCTACCAGAGAACTTGTTAAGAAAGTATCAGATGTTATCTGGAATTCGTTGACGAGAAGTTACTATAAAGACAGAGCTCATTTGCAAAGTTTGTACAGCTATTTAAGTGGTAGCAAATTGGATTGTTTTGGAGTAGCTTTTGCTGTAGTAGCTGGTTGTCAGTGTTTGGGTTACAATGATGTACACTTGGCACTTTCAGAGGATCATGCTTGGGTTGTTTTTGGTGAAAATGGAACTGAAACAGCTGAAGTAACTTGGCATGGGAAAGGCAATGAAGATAAAAGAGGACAAGAAATTGGCAAAGGAGTTTCTGCTAGATCTTGGTTGTATGTAAACAATAAACCAGTTATTTGTACAAGACATATGGAAGTTGCAGCTTTAGTTTCAGCCATAGATCCATCTTTAAATTCAACACATGATGCTTATGAAGTTGCTTTACTTCAGCAAGAATTACTGTGGCTACTTTATGGTCTAGGTTGGTAACATGTCCTCCATTGATTAAAAAAATTATCAATTATTTTCTTCTTTTAGGCCACTTGAAGAAATATCCAATGGCTATAGGAAATTTGGGCGATCTGGAAGAAATTTCTGCTACAGAAAGTAAAGTACCATGTAAAGCTCTTTTTGAAGAGGCTATATATTCTGCAAGAACTTATTATAACAACCAACATGTGTATCCATACACATATCAAGGAGGATACTTTTATCGCAATAAAATGTATGAAGAAGCATTCGAAAGTTGGGCTAATGCAAGTGATGTTATAAGATTGTGAGTGTTTTTTAATTATTTTTGATATCAGTGTATAATGTTTAATTTTAGGTATAATTACTCGAGGGACGATGAAGAAATTTATAAAGAATTTCTTGAGATTGCAAATGAATTGATACCTCAAATTATGAAAACCGAAAGCTCGGGATTTAGTGCTAATACTATTCTGAAAAAATCAAAATGTTTTGCTGATTTACTTCGTTTTTACGATGGGATTTGTCAGTGGGAAGAGGGAAGTGCTACCCCAGTATTACACATTGGATGGGCCAAACCTTTGGTCCTCACAATATCCAAATTTGATGCTGACGTTAGAGCTCAGGTACATATTGTCTGTGATAAGTCTGAAGAAGACAAGATATTGAAAAAAAATGGTACATATTTTAACAATAATAATTACGAGAAGGAGAACGGATCTGCTAATAGTGATCTAATTATAAATACAAGTACAAAGCATACCAGTGACAAGGACAAACCACCTTTTCATCCCAGTATTGAAGCATTGACAGCAGCATGTTCCGAGAAAATATTAAATCCAGAATATCTTTTACAAGGAGATGGATCACCGTTTGTAGGTAAGTGTTTATTGTAAATTTCTGATCGTAAGTGTGGAAATTTTTATTTCAAAATATGTAGGTGGAGATTACCCTGGTATATCATCGACAAACCCTCCATCTGAACCAGAAAAACTCAACGGAAGACCAAGTACCTCAAAAGAAGATCACACTGAGAGCTCCTCACTATTAATAGACGAACCGTTGCAGCAGGACAAACGACCTACTGTAGTTCTACACAGCCAAAAAATGAAGCAGCTCAAGGACTTACTGTTGGCTGAAAAACTCAATACACAAGCCATATCTCTTCACCTGACTGCGCAATCTCAGGTACAGGTAGGCAAAAAGGGAAGAGGAGAAGGTCCAGATCACATCAGGCCTAAAAGAGCACGTAGAGAATAAGACGGGTAGAAAGGGTAAGAGCAACAAGGTACTTAATTCATCATTGTTGTAAAAGTTGATTTATTTTGTTAATTTATTTATTTTTTGATGCAAAAATGAAACGTTTTTGTTTGTTTGAATGTTATTGTTGGTTGAAGTGAATTATCGATATCAAGAAATATAATTTTATTTTAATGGATTTAGCTTGGGAAAATTATAGTTTGAACTGTTCTACTGTTGGTGTATTTTGTTGAGAAATCTTGCGAAATGGGCCCAGTGATTCAACTAGTTATTAAAATGTGCTTTTTGGTTATTAAATCTAGGTATTTAAAAACCTCTTGATGACACAAATTTCTTGGTATCAATAATTTGCTATTTAACAACTAATGAAGAAAATTTAGTAGAATAGAAAACTATTTTTTGACTTTTTAAAATTGTCTCAATATGACAGTTTTTTCTTTGTATATTGGTACAAAAAAAATATAATGCAGGGCATTAGAATACAAAGTACATAATTGGGATAATCAAAAAGGATAATATTTTACCTAAATTATCATTTAAATATGAAAGTTGAAATTATTACATCACAAAAAATTATTTATAGGTAAAATTATCAAATATTTGATGTGATTGCACTTTTTTTTTTAAATAATATTAATAACCTTGCCATTTTAGCTTGTAATGTCCACAGTTTTAAAAAAATTTATTTTATCATATGAACAGTATTATTATGATTTTAAAGAACTGATAAATTCTCTTTTATTTAATTTAAGTTTATTTAAGCTTTAGCTGCAGAAACCCAGTGATGGTAAGTGTGCAACAGGATCTTTTTCAACAAATGTGCCATTGAAAAATTGATACAAATATCTATTTATAAAGTAACTTTTGTTTATATTTAATATTTCAAATAATACAGATTCAACTCAAATTATTTAACTTCCTACGAACCGTTTTTTACTCTGAAAATAATATTGGTAATTTTCATATAAATTTTGAAAACATTGACACATAATATTTTTACCACTATAAATGTCATAAGAATTCATGACATACGCCTGCGCAGTGAGATTGTTTTTGGGATAAGTTGTCATGGTTACGATTTACATATTGACATTTCTAAATAATCAGCTGTATTCGAACAGTTTATTTAATTGATTATTTATTCTATTAATTGAGATTTGCAGTTATGCCAAGGTTTTGGCTTTCCTAAATAAAGAATTAATGGTTGAAAACGACAACAAATATTGACATATGACGCCATTATTGTTTTTATTCTATTTTTGGCTTGTGCGTCGACTCTCGCGCAGCCGCCATTATTGTTTTTACACTATTTTGACTTCTGCGTCGATTCTCGCGCAATTTCTCGTTTATTTTCATAAAAATATTATTCTTAATTTTAGCAATAATTCTTGTACATACGTGTAAAACGGTTCTACGGTATTTAAAGCCTGTTACACACTATCACTCGAAACACAATTCTGTTTTATATTAGTGCTAATGCTAATAATTCTAAGGAACACTTTTTTCTGTGATGACCAGTCGTTTATAATTTCAGTTTTTAACCATATTTTGGACAATTACCGATCACCATCGGTATATATGTCAAGAAGACACTTTTATTATAAACGACTTGATTTTAATTGACACTTTATCTACACTCACAGACACTTTATAGCGTTTTCTGATCAATGACATGCACCTCATTTGTGGAAGAATGACGTTTCTTCACTTTTAGTTGTTAAGTAGTATTGTTATACATTCCGTATGTGATTAGATCACATGATATATTTAGGTTGTTGATGCATTTTAATGCATATAAATGTTTTATTGTGTCGTAAGGCTTTATCAGAAACTACTAGATAATACTTGCACAATTATTTGAAGTTCGGAAACCGAAGACAATGGTGGAAAAGTGGGGAGAAAGATTCTACCTAGAACTAGGTTAGAACCTTTAATGAGATGGTTAAATGGAATGTATTTTTTCAAAAAGGGGAAGGGTGAATGAAATGGTTATTTTTTCTTCCCCTTCTTGCAAAAATTCTTGAACATGCGCAGTTCAAGGTGCCTATTAGCAACTCGTGTTTGGGTTAGATGAAAAGGAGACTTCTTCCATTACATTAATCAGTCAGTAGTATCTTTAATTTTGTTTCCAATTCTTATATATTTTTATTTATAGCTTTCTACAATATTATTTTTTTTTATTATTTAAACCAAAAAGAATCAATTTCATAAAAAAAAATATTGTTTATTAAAAAAGAATAGACGAGTTCTATACTAGGGAATTGGTGCCAACATAACGAACGAAAAATTACTAAAAAAGGTTAGTCGTATAAGGGAGTGGTTTTTCCAACCTATTTTTAGTTTTTCTTAAATGTATTGAGTCCATTTACCACCATAAAAGTTTGTAGTTTTGCCCGAGAAGTTTGCAGGTCTATTTAGTTTGGGGTATTTTACATCTTACAGTTGACGAACAACTAATGACAGCTGTCAATACATGTTTGTTTGGCTTTGTTTGTGTTTCGTCAACTGCGAGGCAAAATACCCCAAACTAAAAATACCGAGAAACTTTTCGGGTACAAAATGGGTGGTAAAGGGACTCAAAATATATAAGAAAAATTGAAAATAGATTGAAAAAACCACTTCCTTATGCGACTAACCTTTTTCAGTATTTTTTCGTTCGTTATGTTGGTAGCAATTCCCATTGTCGATGTGTCAAAGTTCCTTGTAGTTTCTTGGTGAAGCCGATTAGCAAATTTGGTATGGAAATTTTGAATTACAAATATTTGAAGTTGTATTTTAAAGTTTCAGTATTCAGTACCGATCTGAAATATGTCGATGTTAGCTTATTTTGTGTTATTTAATATCTCGTTAGGTTTTAAAAGACAAAATGCTTATCTCATTCATATATGTTTTCATAGATGTCGTCTGATTTGACAGTTCAAACTACATTTTAATAGGGCATGTCCACGTGACGTCACAAACTATTTTGACAACAAGCGTTCAGAACACGTGGTACTTAATAGTGAGGTTATGTTGATTTATAGCGTCTAATTTTATAGTGATAGATCGTGTTTGAGTTTAGTTGGTTTTGCTTCTATGGTTTTTTAAAGTAATTTTTATTCTTGAGTTTGCATATTTAATAATATATAATATAGATTAATAGTTGTTTGATAATTATTCATCGTGTTTAAGTTTGTTTTACACTGGATTAGTGTCAAGACTGTCAAGTGTCAACTGTCGTGGACATGCCCTATTGTTGCAGTATACCTAGTTGACATAATTTATACAGACACTAAACGCATCACAGTATATAATAATAATAATAAACTCCTAACGAGAGATATTAGTATAAATTATTGCTGTTACCTCATAAATGTTATTTAGCAATCACTTCAGTATGAATACGGCACTTCGTGTATAGAGTCGTAAAATACGTTTTATTAACAAATGCTGATTGAACAAAAATAAATTTTTTTGCCCTAAGGTCAGTTCAGACCTAACTGTAAGCATATACTTACCGCACGTGTGAGCTGGTCTTTACGATTTATTGTGTAATATACATGCTTGTCAAGCTTGCAGTTACGTTTGTACTCGCCTTTTAGAACTCTATAACTATCAAAAATCATTTATAGCAGATGATTTTGAATTTTTATTTTGTACAACTGTACATCTGTTGGAATTCAATCAGCATTAGACGTTTTAAATCAAAATACCTGCTTATTTACAAATTAAAGTGGGTTGAAGTGTAAATATTAAAATATACACTACTCTACATAAATATAGAATAGTCCAAGTCCAATTAAATTTAAAATAATGTACTTTCTAGCTACTTATTTGTTACAGGCCTAATTTAACTTGTTGGAAAACTGCTTATTCTATTTATTCACCTAGCCCATTACTTTCAACACAATAAACATATATTTGGACTTGGAGTGACGTACAATTTTCAAAATCATAAATAAAACTATATACAGTAGGTATTAAGATAATGAGTTAGTGAAAATGCTTCAAATATCCGATTTTATTTTTGTATTTGGGGACTAGACAATATAACACTTGATAGTTTGTAACTAATGTTAAATTTAGAACTTGATTTTTTAGACGGAACAGAATGGTGCAAAATTTAAATGGAATTTATACATATTGTAAACAAATTTATTGGATGTTTCAGTGTATTTTAGCTTTCGTTTAACCAAATACTACCATCCAGTGCAATATGACTCATTACGTTGTTCATATACTCACTGAATTTGCAGGTTGAAATATAATGGAACAATCAATTTTAATATATATTTTGTATTCATAAATTTTGTTTTTATTAATTTTTTAAAAGGCACTCGAAAGTTCATCATTCTGTTTGGTGTGATTGAAAAGGAACAAGTTTTTAGTAATAAATCAGTTCATAAAGAGGCAGCATTGTATTTTTTCACTACAACTTGAAAACAATAAATTTTCGACTGAATTTGTATAGAGGGTGTGATATTTAATGACATTTAAATGCAATTGTGAGATTGAACTGTTCCTTTTCTATTTGCCTACCAACAAAAAAAAATATAAAGCAGCAAAATTTTTATTGTAGTCTGTGATGAAACAAGGGTGACTAACGTATTTATTGATTAAACTTGTAGTATAGATGTATTAAGTATTATTGACACATGTATTTTTCTAAAAAAAATATATAAGAATCTTCCATTTTATCATGGACCAGTACATGGACAAATTTTAAAATCAATTAATGAGTTTGCGTCTAAAGATATTCAGAAATTCGTCTTATATTTCAACGTTAGAGTTTGTTCAACGACTGGTCTAAATTTTATTTGTTAATGTTGAATTATTATGAGAAGTTTAACTTTGAAGTTTGGAAAATGATTGTATAAGTATTGTTATATTTGGTAGGTTTTCTTGAAATGAAAAATATGTACAACACTTCTAGATTAATTCTAATTCATTTATTGTGTGTATACAGGTAGAACTTTACATACATATGTGTATTTTCGCCCACTATCAATAATAAAATAAGCGATAATAATTTTTATTTTATTAAAATCCTATTCTTCACTAACCTTTATATCTCTAGGTACTCATATGAAAACACTGCTGCACAACTTAAATAATTTATTGAAAATTACAATATACACTAAACAAAAACCTAAAATTTAACGGATTGGGATCCACGGTTCTAGAATATCCTTATATTGTTTACGCTCTGAAAAAATAATATCAGTACTAGAAAACTGAACTAAACTTTAGATGTTTGGGTACTTACCAAAAGGTGGAAATTCTTCTGGATGAAGTTCAATGTAGTGACGAAGAACGGCGTCTTTGTCAGCTAAATATTTATTTCTATAATCATCAACAACTTTACCGAGACCAGCACAAACGGCAGTCATTCCGATGTGATTTTGGATGCCTAAAAAGGACGTTACATACAGTTACGTAATATTTTTAAGTTTTAAGGTTATAAATACCGCTGAAGACGGGCCTTCTGACCATGTAATTGCCTACAATTACACTAACAAATCCCATAGTACCCCAAATAACGGGATTCCATATTTTACTCAGGAAAGGGGCTTCTCTTTGTCCATCCCATAACTCTAAAGGAGTTGTTGCAAGTTTTGGCCCAGTAGCCATTTTTGTTATGGTATAAAATATGTAATAAATGTCATGATGGATGTCAGAAGTAACTCATTTCTTCGTTTTTATTTTACTATTGATCTTTATCACACAACGTCTTAAGTAACCTGTATTATAGATTGAGACAAGGCCACCTACAAGAGGTGGCCTTGATTGAGATTCAGCATTCAACCACCAAACCACCTTGTCTGAAAACGAAAAAAGACTTTGAGGTTAGAGGTTATGTGTAACTTCAAATATTACTTATTTTTGTATGTCGGATTATATAGTTTGTTTTCACCAACCGTTATGACGAATGAACGAAACAAAGAATCTGAATTGGCGGAAGTACTTTGTATCCTTTTTTTTTAACAGACTTTGAGATCTAACCAACATAAAACTGATGCTTAATATGATTGTACGCACAGAAGTTTCAGGCTCATACCTTTGTGATAATTTCCTTCTATTCTTTCATATCTCTTTTTTTAGTTCTCCAGCCCTGTACTCCTCCCTCCTCTTATGTCTTGAATGGCTTCATTATACCATCTTTTTGCTTTTTGTGGTCTTTCTATGTTACCCAGCTTACCGAGCTTTGCTCTTATTACTCTGCTTATTTCTTTTTCTTTAAACGATTCTCCAATAGCTTGATTTCTTGTTACCCACACCTCTATTCATTCATTTTATTGCCTAATATTCTCCTTTCCCATAAATTTACTCTATTTTCCTCCTCTCCATTCAATACGCACTTCTGTTTGGATGTAGTTTGGTATTTACCTTATTTGAAGTTAATAATTTATGTCTTGCTGGCTTCTTAACATAATGATAGATAAAAAACTATTTAAGCAACAGCGAAGAGAACAATTAGATGCAATTAAAAGATTTCAGACACTATCCAATTATGAAAAGCAGTACCCCACAATAAATTTGATGTCAGAAAAAATTTTTGAGACACTTATGGAGAGTAGAGTATTGTTAGAAGCTTCTCCGTTTATTCCTGGTGTTTCTGGCTTTCCTTTAGAAAATGAAATAAGAGAAGCTTTATCGAATATCTTAGAGAACACTGCTTTATTTTCAGAACTTGTCTTGAGATTCCCAGATATTTGCACCACATTACTAAAGAATAATCATAATTGGGATCTTGCTTTTCAGTGGGGGGTAGCGTTTAGCTACCAAATGAAGTACCTTTTAGATGATAACACTTTAAAAGTATTAAAACTAGTAGCTCAAGAACTTAATCATTCAGAAAGAGATCCAAATTATGTAAATCCATACAGGGAAACGAATTTAAAAAGAGAAGATATTGAAGTAACTCCCACAAAGAAAAAGAAATTGAAAAAACCAATTAAAAAGGGTCCAAGATTGTCGATTCATGATGAATTATAAAATTATAGCAATTTATACAAAAATTTATTTTTGTCTTGAGCAACGTAAAATAGATTTGTATTCCTCATTGTTGCTCTTGTCTATAAACAAAGGCTTAACCCTTTATTAAGGTGTATTTTCTACCTTCTGGTTAAAAATGTAGCTGTCAAGTCAAATAAAAGAGGCCAGAATGCAAGTGACTAAGAGAAGAAAAGTACCACCATCATTTTCATCTGTCAATTCTGTCATTTTGGTTGTTATGGAAACATTAATCAAAATAAAGTGTATGAAATGTTAATTATTTCGTGTTTTATTTTAATTAATTATGCAGTGGAATGAAGATATAGGTCTTTTAGCAGGAAAAAAGGTTATAAAAGATAAACTCACTAGTCGATTAACATTAAAAATGTATATTTTGTTTCAGTCTGTGCCAAAGCAAGGTAGACGCTCTAATAAAAATTTGGAAAATACTGAAATTTTACAAGAATCTTCCAAAGAAATGGATGATGTGCGTACGAGAGCAAGAAAAACTGGATTATGGAGTGATGAACCAATGAAAGCATCTAGGTATGTAACAGTAAATTTTTTCTGGTCAATATTCTGTTATTGATGTCAATTTCATATAATATAAAGGAATTGATATGCTGTAAAATAAGAACATCAAAGTTTGTTTTTGTTCATCATTTACTCAATAGAATATAAAAAATACTTCTATGGTACATTGCTCATCACAACAAACTTCAATTTTAGGTCAGATTCAGGAAGAAATATGATTGAACTGTAAGTATTTGTTATTTTATCTTAATTTAAGTCACAAATTATCATAAAGTTTTTAGGGAAAGATTTCAGAATGAAAAGAAAACTGATTTTAATGATGACATTCCAATTATTCCTGATATAGATGATGCCCCAGATGAAAACAATCTACAGGATGTAAAAGCAACGTAAAATTTGTTAAAGGAACCAATTTCAACTGATTAACAACATTTTTTTGTAGAATCTCTATGGATAAATCTATTAACAAAGAAATTAACAGCAAAATGAGTAGTTTGAAAATCGACCAAAACAAAATATGGAAGTTCGGTGACATTGATTTATCATATTTAAGTAATAAATTGTATCCAGAAAAAGATGTACAGGATTGTGCAGAAGTATGGACATTGGACTCTTTATTTAATGATCTCTCAAGAGATACAGTTTGAGACCAACTAACATTGTTCATCACTAAACCTTGAGAAATTATTTTTAATGTAGATAGGATAACAGAAAAAACTATAAAAATATATACATGGTACTCAACAATTTGTTTACATTCAGGTCTCTTATTTATTTCATTTTCTATAATTAAATTACATACAAAATAATACTGGTACTAATCAAAAGTCAGTTTAAGTGGGATTGTGGGCCAAAATATTGGTTGATTTTGTTCAAAATGTCTCTCATAATTCAACTGAATAGCTGTTTCCATGCCCATAATTTTTTCAGCTTTCTCCCCATAAATATGCCTCATTTCCTCTAATCTATTTTTTATATCGGGATCTGGCACATTTGCAATAATTACATCCATGGGTTGAGATTCTTTTTTCGTAGTATTTTTATTACCACCAATTTTTTCTTCGACATTTTGATACATATTTGATCCATCTTCAATTGCTTGAGAATACATATTTCGTAGGTGTTGTTTCAACATTTTGTTTTCAAGTTCTAAGCTTATTGCCCTTGCTTTCCAATACGCTATTTGGTCCTGTTTATGCCATTCGACAAGTTCTGTGGGTATATTTTTAGTGTCCTTATTAGGTATCCAATCCATTTCATGGAGATCAACCACTTTTACTTGGGAACACAAATCGTCTGTTGTTTTTTGGAATCTATTTATCTCTAAGTTTTTATAATATTTTAGTTTATTCTGTTTTCTCCGACTACGTCTCTTTGAATTCCTGATATTCTTTCTTATGATTTTATTTGCAGACTTCTTATTACGTCTTTTTTTACTAGAAACTATTTTAGTTCTTTCTATAACTAACTTATTCTCCATTTTGACAGGGCCTTATTCTTCTCTTTTTTACAGTTATTGTGCACCTACCAATAAACTACATACAAGCGACTGTTGTAGGTAGCAGAAATTATTTTAAAAATCAGATAAAAAAAAAATTATTAGAAATTACAGATTTTTTGATAGGCTGAAGGCTTCTACTATTCGTTGAATCAAAGATCGTTAGATTCCTTCAATGTGAATTTTTTCAACTTATAGTAGTTCTAACATTTTGCCACATCAGAAATTAAAACAACTACTGTCAATCGATTGAACTATTTAACCTAAATATATTGTATTTTCTATTATTTTTCTTATTTAATTAAAATATTTTAAATATGCTGAAATGTAGTTTATATTACGTGATTGTTACATTTATATATATTATTCAATCGTCTGCTGCTATAAGAACCTATACCAAAGATGATATTTTAAAGCTAAGGTAAGTGTGTAAATTCCAACATATTAAATAATACAATATACGATTTTCAGGGAAGAAGTAAGAGAAATGTTTTATCACGCTTACGATAGTTATTTAAAATTCGCCTATCCTTATGATGAACTGAGACCTATCAGTTGCGATGGTGTTGATACATATGGCAGGTAATAATAGTTAAAGTAGTTAGGTATAGGTATATAAAGTTGTACATTTCAGCTATTCACTTACTTTGATAGACGCATTGGATACTCTAGCCATTATGGGTAACTACTCTGAATTTCAGAGGGTAATAGACATACTTTCTACTAAAAAAGATTTTGATGCTAACATTAATGTTTCTGTTTTTGAAACAAATATAAGGATTATTGGAGGACTCTTGAGTGCCCATTTAATGTCTCACAAGTAAGTTGTAATTTAATTACCATAATTAATTTTATTATATTGTTTATATATTAGTAATTTTTATTAGAGCAGGAGCGAAATTAGAGCCAGGTTGGCCTTGTAATGGCCCTTTACTGAGATTAGCGGAAGATGTAGCCAAAAGACTGATAGTAGCATTTGATACTAAGACTGGTATGCCTTATGGAACTGTGAATTTACATAGTGGAGTTCCAAAAGGTGAAACAACTGTAACTTGTACAGCTGGTGTGGGTACATTTATTGTTGAGTTTGGTACTTTAAGTAGATTAACAGGAGATCCTTTATATGAGGAGGTAGATTTGTTACTATATAATTCTAGAGAATATTTTAAAACATATTATTTTAGGTGGCCTTAAATGCTTTATACTCATTATTTAATCACAGATCTCAATTGGGTCTTTTTGGTAACCATATAGATACTGATACTGGTAGATGGACTGCACAGGATGCTGGTATTGGATCAGGAGTAGATTCTTACTTCGAATATCTAGTCAAAGGATCAATTTTATTACAACGCCCCGAATTACTAGAAATGTTTTACGAAATAAAAAAATCTATTGATAAGTATTTGAAAAAAGATGATTGGTATATGTGGGTTTCGATGACAAAAGGACAAATCACTTTACCTGTTTTTCAGTCTTTAGAGGCTTATTGGCCTGGAGTTTTGAGCTTAATAGGTAACAATAGAAATATTTACTTTATTCTTGTGATTTTATAATTGAATATTGTAGGTGAAACTTCCAGTGCAATGCGAACTCTCCATAATTACCATCAAGTTTGGCAGCAATATGGTTTCACTCCAGAATTTTATTACATTCCCCAAACAGAAGCTGGTAACAATAAAGAAAGTTATCCATTGAGGCCTGAACTGATTGAATCCATTATGTATCTCTATAGATCCACGCAGGATCCATTCCTTTTGCAAGCCGGAGAAGATATTTTAAGAAGCATTCAGCATAGTGCGAAAACTCCCTGCGGATATGCAACAGTAAGATAATTTTATACCTTAATTTAGTTTTCCGATAAACTTAAAATACTTTCCAGATTAAAGACGTCAGGGATCATAAAAAAGAAGATAGAATGGAATCTTTTTTTCTAGCTGAAACCACAAAATATCTCTATCTACTTTTTGACCCCGATAATTTCATACACAATCAAGGACAATCGGGTACCATCATCAATACACCCAATGGAGAATGTGTTATAGATGCAGGAGGATATATATTTAATACAGAAGCCCACCCAGTTGACCCAGCTGCTTTACATTGTTGCCATAGTTTGTCCAACAGAGAACTGATAAATTTTAAAGATTTGGAGCAAAACAAAGCTTTGTTTAAAGGTGAAATGATCCAAGGAAGAAAAAATCAATTTGTAGTTGAAGAAGAAGAAAAAAGTGAAGAAATTTTGGATGAAGAAATAACAATAACTACGGAATCAACTACTGGTTATGTTAAACTAGAAGATAACGATAATATAAGTCAGAAAATTACCGGTGGCTCTGAAGATTACGAAGAAGAAAACACTACTGTTGGATCAGAGGGTGAAAAAATGTCTTTTTCGAAAATTATAGGTCAAGTATTGTCTAAAGATACCAAGAAATTTGATCCGCAAGAAATGTTGGAAAGGTTCAGAAAAGAAAATAAATATCCAGCTAATGTTACTTGGGAGAATAACTATAAGTTACTATCGTGTAAAGCACAACCGTTTCTACAAAGATTAGCTATTATGGGAGAAATTTTTAATAAATAACTTGAAACTGTTTGTTTTATTCGTACCCTTTTTAAATTAATTTAGGTACGCAGATGGATAATAATCTACTTCTTCTGTTTTATAGATTTTCGTGGCTAGAATTTTTAACCAATCGCGTTATTGAAATTTTTGAAATCCGCCAATCGGTGACTAGCTTCAATATGTCAAAAAAGATCAGTGTCGAACTCGTTGAGACTGCTATCGAACTGCCTTGAAAGTTTTATATAGTGGTAAATATATTATTTCCCATTTCCCCTGCCTCATGAAAAAATGGACTTGGTTAGAGGTATCTGTTTTTTTTGTTCGAATTCAAAAGTAGTTTCCAACACACAAAATGTACACAATACAATAATAACCTTATTTACTGGAACTGGTATTAACGAGGAATGGGTATGTTTGTTTAAATATATTATTTGTTCAACAAATGATTTGCTAATTCTGATATATAAACACGAGTTGTTTATTTGTTACAAGTAATAGATTTATTATTTCAGCTTTTAAATTTACGACCACCGAAAGTTTGCCACTTGTGTTATCACAGTTTTGTTTTGATGAAAAGAACTCACGACGACATTTTACATTCAAGTTCAGCAGAAAAGGTCCACGAGAACTGTCATTTGTGTGGTAATTCAGAAGATGTTATTAAAGTATCTAGGTGGAGCCATTTTGATAAAATTGGCAGAGATTATCGAGGTTTGATCGGAAATGCCATATCCAATGCATGTTCTGATTGCTTGTATTATTTAGAAACCAAAAACTCTGTTAAAGATAAGTTAATAGCAGCACATGTAAGTAATAGTGAATTTGTAAATTAATTAGATCAATAAAGTCATTACTATAATTTCTCATGATTCTTGTACATTGGATATTTTGCACCATTTATGAAATTAACATTCTATCTCTTCTGTCCTCTTTGTGTACTTGAATTTTTAAGACTTTTTTTAGCCACAATTGAACAAAACATCAGAGTTTGCATCAAATATTACCAGTCACTCAACTCCACTTAGAAGAACCAGGACAAAAGCAGAAAGGAAAGTTCCTTTGGAATTCATAGATCTGACAGATATGGATAATGATATTAAGAAATTTAAACCTCTGAGACGAGACAGAGAGTTGAAAAAATCAAAATTAGTTGCTCAAGATCCTAAATTCATGAACCAAATTCTTATTATTAAGCTGCAGAGTTTGAATAAGGCATTGGAGAAAGAAAATGACTTGATAAAAATTAAGAAAACCGGGCCACAGAAAAAAGTGAGATTTAAAGATAATCATGAGCTAGAAGAAGATATAAGTAGTACACCCAAGAAAATAAAGTATAAAGAAACAAGATACCATAATAATTTATTAAGTAGTTCCAAAAGCGATGAAGCAAAAGATGATGAATTAGTTGAGTATGAAATTAAAACATCCAATCGAAAAAAATGCAAATATCAGGAATACAGCGATGATAGTAATTCTGATTCTTCAGATGGAAGAAAAAAATCCTTTTTCAAAATAAAACTCACAAAGAAAAAGAAATTTTCCGAAAAACCTCTTAAATCTGCTCTTGCAAAATCTTCTAAATCAATTTTAAAATCACCTGTGAGACCTACTCCCAAATCAACTAAGAAACAAAGATCAGTTGCCAAGACTAATAGAAACGTTTTACCAAAAACTGACTTTAAAGACAGGTTAGTGATACATCTGGAACGAATAAAAATTCCCGAATCAAATAATGGGGATAATATTGAAGTTGAAATAGAAAGTGAGGACCTTGTTGAACTCGAGGATACCTTAGATCCACTTAGAATAGATAGTTTGGATGATACTGATAGTCAAATTGAAATCAATGCTATAGAAAGGAATAATGTGGAAGATGATCACAATAAAGAAGGTAAGAATTTATATATTTACTTATATTTTATTACTTTTAGTTGTGATATATTTTTGTTCACTGGTTTAAGTGAAATTACAATGCAGTTTATCGGATATTAAAAGGGGGTTCTATCTTTATGATGAGGGTTTCTTTGACTTTAACTTTTCAGTATCTCAAGATGATATCAGTTCAAGCAAAAAAATTCCAGATACAAATGGACACTCTGAAGAGATAAGTGAGGAAAATCAAGAAATCCCTCAAGAAACAGAATCTGAAGTTAGCTCTGATAAAAGAGAAATTATTAGTATAAGTTCCGATGATGGCATCAAGGAAAGTAAAGCAGATAATGTGGGGGAAACTATTAACGAAATACAACTTTTTATTCGACATTCTACAATTGAAGAAAAATTAAAAGAAGCACAAAAAGTAAAACACGAAGGTAATAAATAATAACTATTTTTTGAATGTTAAATTGGACTTTTTAATGCACTTTTTAGACATGGATAAAATTGGTGATTCTCACGAATCCAAAGAGGAAGAAACTATCATGATAAATGACAATGTAATGGAGAATTCTATGAATAAAACTGACGATGAAATAGTTAAGGATACTGACACTTCTCTTGAAAATGCTGAATCAGAAGCAAAGGAAAGTAAAATTGAAAGCCAGAATGAACTGGAGAAAGTAATAAGTAGCAAAGAAGGTGAGGAAACAGAAAACAGTCGAGAAGAAGAGACAGAAAACAGTCAGCAAGAAGAGGCAGAAAATAGTCAAGAAGATGTGGGAATGAAAAAAGGAGGAGACACAGAAAACAGTCAAGGAGAGATAGAAAACAGTCAAGTTGGAGGGACGGAAAATAGTCAAGGAGAGACTGAAAATAGTCAAGAATTGACAGAAAATAGCCAAGAAGAGACGGAAAACAGTCAAGAAGAGACTGAAAACAGTCAAGAAGATACTGAAAACAGTCAAGAAGAGACAGAAAATAGTCAAGAAGAGACTGAAAACAGTCAGGAAGAGACAGAAAACAGTCAAGAAGAAAGCCAGGACGAGAACGATGAAGTGGATACACATCTGAGTGTTCACGATGTCACGGCAGTGCTCGGCGGTTTCGAAATCGTGTCCGAGCTCGAGAAAACGGAAGATGAGGAAGAAACGGAAGAGAATTTGGAAATGAAGAAGCGTAAAAGAAATGATGATAGTTTATGCGATGCTAGTGAGCCGAACAAAAAGAAAAAGAAAGTAACTTTCAGTGGGGGAATGTTGAGTAGTGATTAACGAACTGTATTTTTTTTTATCATTTCTTATTTGTGTCAAGTCCATGGCCACTGAGTGATGTTAACATGGAATTCGAATGTATTTAATACGGTTAAGGAAATAATGTCAGTACTTTGCACATTTTCAATGTCGATTTATTTTATTCACAGCCTTTTTTATGTGTTGTTAATTGTTATGTTATAGTTTCCTATTTTATCCGAGAATTTATATCACCCCGTATCACGTATTTAAATTATTTTTACATGAATTTTATCAGTACTTACAAAAGTTAGTTTAATTGATAGACAGAGTTCAATCTAATAGATATATAAGATTCAAAAGTGTGAGCGGAAGTGGCATTATTTTAAGACATTGTAACTTTTTTCAATAAAAGATCAATCTTTTCTCATCTTTTAATTTCCTTCCCTTCTTTAAATCCTACATCACATCAGTACCTAATAAAGCAGCAAACATGTTAGAGGAGTTCAGTTTAAGGTCAGTATTGCCAACAAAAAGTGTTTTTCTGACAAGAATGACAGTTAAGGTCAACTATTTAAATCATAAGATTTTGCATGTTTTTTATCATTACGAACATCTATACTGCTTTATTAAAATGATGAATACACCCCGAAGCGTATATCTTGAAATTTAAATTGACTTCTTAGCTGAATACTCAACATATCGGTGGCCAATAGTTCTATGAACTCTTGGCATGTCACCATTTCAATTCTGTTATTCAGTCACTAGTTCTGTCAAATGCCAGTGAAAAAAGTAATTAGAAGAATAGAGATACAGCTAATTAGAAATGATACAAAAATCTTATCGAAAATGGACGCATATCAACAAAAATAAATATAGCAGGAATGAAATGGTGACAGAAGTTCCTATGATTATTGGCCACCGATATGATGAGTATTCAGCTAAAAAGTCATTTTAAATTTCAAAAAATACGCTTCGGTGGTGTATTATTTTAATAAAGAAATATATAGATGTTCGCAATGATAAAAAACATGCAAAAATCTTGTGTTTTGAACGAAAAAAACACTTTTTGTTGGCCACTCTGACCTTAGACTGAACTCCTCTATTCCTGTATCAAAAATAACAACTCTATTGGAATTATTTTCATATATTACAACTTTAAAAAATTCTTCTACAAGCTACAATTGTGTGGCCACCTCGGAAACGGTATCACATCCTTAATATTTTGAATTCCTGTTAAGAATAGTAGATACCGTTCGAATCCTAACCCATAACCTGCAGTCGGTACTCCTCCAAATCGTCTTAAATCAATATACCAGACTAGTTGGTCACTAGATAAGTTTTCTCTTAATTTTTCAATGTTATCTTCACGCACACTGCCGCCTACCATTTCTCCCACTCCGGGTACTAATAAATCTAAAGCAAGAACCTGAAAACAATTTATTTAATATTAATAGGGAAAATCATAATCATAGTGAATACCTTTGATGAATCTTCATGGCATTGCTTCATATAAAAAGGTTTAATTTCTTTTGGCCAATTTATTATAAATGTGGGAACGTTTCCACAATATTTTACCAAAAATAATTCATGTTCTTTGGATATACCAACTTCTTTTTGAAAACTCGTTTCAAATTTATCCTGATTATTTTTCAAAATTTTTTCAGCTTCGTCGTATTCTAAAGTAACAAATCTTTTATTTAACCAATCATGTTTTTCTTCGGCACTTTCTCTACATACATCAATATCATCCTGACATTTGTCTAGAACTAATTTCGTTACATCTTTTACCAATTCTTCTATAGTTGATGTTAGGTCTTCGATTTGTTCTATAAAAGCAATTTCTGCTTCCAGCATATAAAATTCTGCTAAATGTAGTCTACTTCGAGAGTTCTCAGCTCTAAAAGTGGGTCCTAAATTGTAAACTTTGGTTAAGCCATGGGCAGCAGCTTCTAAATGCAGTTGACCAGATACAGTTAAGTAGGTTTTCTTATTAAAAAAAGCTTCTTCTATGGATTCCCCCTGCTTAACCATTGATTTTAGCAGATTTTGACTTTCAGGTATAACACGGAAAACTTCCCCAGCACCTTCACAATCATTAGAGGTTAAAATAGGAGTTTGAATGTTAATGTAACCTTTACTAACTAAATAATTATGGAAAGATAATTGAGCTACACTCCTAGTCCTTAGTAACGAAGAAAATTTGTTAGTCCTAGGTCTAAAATGCAAATATTGACGCACATATTCAGGGGGATATTTTTTTCTAGGAGCAAACGGATAACCATTAGTTACAATACAGTTATTATATATTTTAATTTCTTTAGCACTCAACTCTTTTTTGCCATTTGGTGATATTTGAAGAACTCCATGACTACTTATTGAAGCTCCTGTTGTCAAATTAGGAGGAGCTATGCTATTGGGGATAATAATTTGTAAATGATTAGGTGTAGAACCATCTGCGATATTTATAAAGACGTTTTCTTTCTGTTTTCGTAGAGATTTTATCCATCCCTAAAATAGTCAACTTCAGTAACCAAATGTTAGTATGTAAGAGTAACAACCTTTATTTTGATCTCCTGTCCAATTTCAATATTTTGTGAGATGTTATTTACGCTGTGACTATATTTGGCAAATTGAAGTTTAACATTTTTTTTAATGAAATGTTTACAAAATCTAGAATACATTTTGAATTTGTAAATTAACATCAACATAGGTTATAAACTCTTCTCTTTTAATCCACAGATAATCTACTTATCTTAAGCTACAAGGCCACCTCTAACAGGTGGCCTTGTTAAGCTAGGTAAATTATTAAAAGTCTCTAGCTAGCTCTTGACTAACGTTGAATAGTAAATAAAAAACAATGCAACAAATATATATTTAATAACGTAACAGAATTTTTACTTTGGTAATGTGTGTCTTAAATTTTAGCATCCAATGTAATTTGGTCTTCTTTTTTCTTTGAAAGCTGTCAAAGCCTCTATTCTGTCTTTGGTGGGTATAAGTTGACAATAACAAGCTTCTTCAATAGACAAACCAGTTGCTAAATCTACTTCTAGCCCTTTATTAATAGATTTTTTTGCCATTTTGATACCCAGTGGTCCATTGGGTAGAATTTTTTCAGCTATAGCCAAGGATTTTTCAAAAGCTGCATCATTATTTTCATTGTGTTCAACTACATGATTAACTATTCCATATTCTTTTGCTTCCCTACCATCAAAAATAGCTGATGTAAAAATTAGCTCTTTTGCCAGAGAAGGATTTATTAGCCTTGGAAGTGTTTGTGTACCTCCTGCACCAGGCATTATAGCTAAACTTGTTTCCACAAGGCCCATTTTAGCTGTGTCTGTGGCTATTCTAATGTCTGAGGCTAATGCTATTTCTAAACCACCACCTGAAAATAAGACAATGATAATACTTTATGAATTGGACAAATGGAACTAAATGCCTCCTACCCATAGCTACTCCATTGATGGCTGTGATAACTGGAATATGCAGATTTATTATTTTATAAGCCATATTCCTCAACTTCAAACCAAATTGGTATACTTCATTTGAAGACATTTCTATTCGTTCCTTTAAATCGGCTCCTGAAAATTTAGATCTAGGTACATATAAATTATTTTTGTAATTTTTACTATGATGTCACATAGTATAGTAGATAAATAATCATTTACCTGCGCAAAATACTTTTGGCACCAAACTATGAAGAACAACAACTCTGGCTTCATTGTTAACTGCTAGTTGATCCAATACATGATGAAAACGATCAACTAGATCAACACCCAAAGCGTTTTTTCGTTGAGGCCTATTGAATCCCACTGTAACAATTCCTGTGCATTCTCCAGTTAAATGTTTAACTACTACTTCTTTAGAGCTGTGTGAATAAAATCTAGTTGTTTGTAAAAACAGGCTTATCACTTTTTTATTCATATTTTAATGCTTCGAATTTATTCAAATACTAATCAAATAGCATAGCAACAAATAACCTAAACTGAAACACTCTCCTTGTCCTACCACACCACATTGTAAACATTGGAGGTATGAACAATGGAACTTGAACAGGCATATAGGTATTAGGAAGGAACATAAATGAGACCTTTGTAACAGCTTACCTTCTTCGATGATAACGAATAAGAGTATAAAGTTTTATTTAATTCTACATAAAAATTATGAGTAAAATTGGATAATATATTATTTATTTTTTTTAGTACTTATAATGGTTGTTATTTAATAACGTCTTTGAACCTTACTGTCCACCTCTATAATATAAGGTCAAAGCTTACAAAATTTAAAATTTCAAAATAATATATTCATAAATAGTTAATAAATATGATAAGACGTAATAATTTTTTACATTTAATTTGAGATTATTGCGCCATCTAGCGACACGACTATGGAATACCAAGACATCGGAAGTAAATTAAACAGAATTCTACATATAAATTTGCAGCATGTTATACCGAACGCCAATAGATGGCAATTGTGTTTTTTTTCATTAATTAAACATATCATGTCATATACATTAGTTATTATCATGAAACGTTTCTTTAAACGGCCACCAAAATAATTTCAACTGAATGGGCTTTCACCAAAAATATTGTGCGATGTCTTAAAATTTAAAATGCTCTGACATCTAGCGGTATAGCTATAGAGTACAAAAATATTGAATGCACAATAAGAAGAATCCTACATATAAATATAAAGCATGTTTTACCGTTCACCAATAGATGGTGTGGTGATTTTTCTTACCGAATTAAATAATATAATTAGATAAATTTCAATAATCAATGTTTTACTCTTTTTGTTCGATGGATTTAAATTTTGAAAATACTGTGCCATCTAGTGGCATAGCTATAGAGCTATATATAAGGATATTGAGTATAAAATAAGTAGAATTCTACATATAAATGTTTACAATGTACTACTAGGAACCAATAGGTAGCGTTAGTGTCTCTCTTTGAAATAAATTATTATAAAACATTTAATATGGATATTTTTGTATCATTTTTATAAGATAATAAGATAAGCTGTTTGATGTTTTGAAGGGTGGCATTTATAGAAATATTTCTTTGATATTTATTTGGATTTAAAATAAAAAAACATTGACTAGAGTTTATGTTTTATTTAGCTGAAGTAAATTAGATTTTAATATTGTGTGATAAAATATTCATACTCACCACTTGGTATTAGAGGTGGGTTTATTTGTTATCCATAACAAAGATTCAAAATAAATAACATAAAAGTTATATAGTAGGTGTGTATTCTTAGTGAGATATGGAAACCTAAAGTACCATAAATATCAGTGTGGACAAAAAAATCAGTAGCCGATTAGATTGCGACGTAGATAAGATAGATTGTTAAAATCCAAACGGATCCAAGTTCCCACTGAAAAGGGATTGTCTTGAATTAGATTTTATCAATACCCACTTAAGATCTACAAAATCTATAAATAATAAATTTGATGAATTGAATTGTAGTCTTGATTGAGTGAACGGTAAACCGTACAATACGATGAAGTCTTTTTTGTTGTTGTTGTTGGTTTTCGTATCATCAGCAACATCTGAAAATAATTTGGAAATATTTCAAAACTACGACGCCTGGAAAAATTTTTTCTCCGCGAGTATAAGAAATGCAAACGTATCTGAAACTTGTCTCAAGCAATGGGCTGAATTGCAAGAAAACGGCGGAGATGATTTGAGAAAAAGTAAGTCGTGAACGTGTTTAATTCTTACAGCTGGTCAAATTTTGTTTCAGTTTTTGATTCAACGTCAAAATTCCCATGGAGTGGTCTAACAGTTAGTTCAGTAGTGGACTGGGGAAATTACGACCAGTGTATAAACATTAATTATGAATATTCTGAAGGAAATATCAAAGGAAAATACTGTCCTTTCGGTTTACTTCTACCAATTAATGTGAGTATTAAGATATTTATATTTATTTTGAAAGTAATGACCTTGATAATATTTTATAGGGCCTGTATTTATTATCCGTATGTATGCCAAGTGGATGTACTACCAGAGACTACAATGCTGCTATAAAACTACCCCTATTCACACATTCTCCCTGTCATACCAAGGATGATTTGAAGGATGTTACAGGAGGGGACATTGGATTTTTGTAAGTTAATTATTAACCTAATTTCATTGATATTATTGGCGTCAAAAAGAATAATACGTATCTCAAGATTCTAGATATTAGTTTTTTCATATCTTTTTGGATAAAAAACTTATTTTTTTTATACAATTTCAGGGTCAAAGGTGATAAATGATGAAGGTTATTTGTTTGTTCAGTAATTTATCTAAGATTATTATGATTTAATCAGTTTATCAATGTATTTTTCCTTCCCCTTCTCGATAAAATTCGCGTCTTCGTAACGCTATATACAGGGTGGCAATTTTAAATCGAAAAATGAAATGTACTTGAACGAAAAGAAATATCAAAGCCCCAGTAACCTCCTATGTACCAACAAAAGTTAAATGACAACCCCTTACTGGTATTTTTTCACTTTTAGTGTCTTTATTGGTATAATAATAGCAATAATAATAGCATCGACCGGATATGACGTTTATATTAAATACAAACAGATAAGTGAGTATTTTTTTTTTGGAAAATTTTCTTTCAAATCTTAAAGCTAAAAATAAAAATATTTACAGAAAGTGCACATCCCATGTTTTTGGCGTTTTCTCTTTACACTAATACGAGAAAACTAATTCAAACATCCAAAAATAACAAAGAACAAATTCAAATATTCAATGGAATGAAAACAATCAGTATGGCTTGGATTATAGCTGGTCATACAATGCAAATGTGGATGGGAAAGAGCGCTCTTAACTCGGCAGATATATTTTCGGTAAGTATTTTCAATTTATTAGATTTTTGTCTGTACTACACTTTAACATCAGTACTAGGTATACTCTTAACTGTAAATAAAAGTAAATAGACTTATTTAATTATGTTTAATTATTTAATATCAATTACATTTCTTAAAATAATGATTTTTTTCATAAAAACTACCATATTGTTAGATCTCGTTTAAGATATTCAAATTTGGCGCTTTTACAATTGTTCAACCGCTCACGCATGCGCGCCAACGTGGCCTGTTTGAGGCCCGCCGCCCGGCAGTTGCTACACTTGTCGCTTGAACTTGACTTAGGTTGTGAAAACTAACAATATTAAGTTAAAATTATGTTTTTATATGAATAAAGCCAACATTTGCTGTCAATTCTCATTTTTTTTTTAGAAATTGCAAAAATTAAGCTCTTTCTATATATCATCAGCGCATCTTGGAGTGGATACGTTTTTTTATATGAGCGGATTTTTAATAGCGTTTAGTTATATGAAACAAAAATCAAGACCCATGGCAGTTCAAGTCAAATCCATTCCTGCTTTAATCGTTCATAGATATTTAAGGTAAATTTACTATTAACATTCTTCAAACTCCATCGAATGACATGTACCCCTCCCCAATTTTTTAAATGGGAAGAAGGTCTCGACAAGTTTGGCCTCTACACCTCTAGGTACATTGAAAAATATATTATCTTTACAGGTTGACTCCAGCTTATGCCATGCTATTTTTTTTCACTCTGACAGTATATAAACTATTGGGTGAAGGACCTATTTGGCTTTCGGTTATAGATAGTATTAGAAATAGATGTTACGATCATTACTTGACTTATTTCACGTACAGCCAAAACTACGCCAACTATAAAGATATGGTGAATATTGAAATAATTTTGTCCAATTTTTATTTCATAATTTATTTTTTTCAGTGTATCGGTCATACGTGGTATTTGTCAGTTGACATGCAGCTGTATATTTTTAGTATAATCATTCTAATACCTTTATCTGTTGTACTAGCTAAAAATGCGAAAAATTTTAAATTGGTCATGATTATTTGTTTGTTTTTAAACTTGTTTTTGACTTTGATACCTTTGGCGGCGAAATTGATATGGACTGATTACAAAAAGTAAGATAGTTTATCTTTGATTATCCAAATTCTCTTTTCTTTACACTTTTTTTTTGTCTTTTAGCGACTATGAGACCCATTCTCAAGCGATTACCTACACAGGGGGAATAACTATGGGTATTTTTTTTAGAGAAAAGCGAGATAAGCCTTTCCTTTTCAATAAATTTTCAAAACCAGAGGTAGTATTAATTAAAAAAAAAACATTTTAATACTAAAATAATTCTATTTGGTTTTAGATAGTAAATTTAGTAATATGGTCGATTATACTACCCATAAGTGCGGCTATCGCTGTTCTCTATGAGGAATATATTTTCACGGGAAAACACAATCATACTGCCCAATCGGTTTTCAGTAGTTTTTATAGACCGATGTGGTGTATATGTTTAAGTTGGATGGTGTATTCTTCGTATTATGGTTATGGGGGTAAGCTTTATTCAATAAAAATCTATTCTGTATACATCTACTTCTCATGCTATATGTCCCGACAGAGATTGAGTTACACTATTAATATTTTTATTAGGAATAGTGACATGGCTTCTCAATAGACCTACAATGCAGATAACTGCAAAATTATCTTATTGTATGTACCTTCTTCACATACCTGTCGTTCTCCATGGCACCTTTACGTCTAGGACAAGACATTACTTCAGTGACTATGCTAACGTAAGTATTTTTTTGACTCTGTATAAATCGTATCAATATGACCGTACAAAATGAACGTTATAACATATACAGTCTTCATAAAAACAAATCATTATTAACTCACCCTGTATACGCTTTTACTTATGTAGCACTTTTATTATATCTTTAATTTCCTTTTACACAAGTACATACAATACAAGCATAAAACAGTATAAACTACTTGCGGTTCCAACGGCTCTTCCACACTTCGCGGCCTTCGCGCTGCTTCGCGCCACGAAGGGTGGCATGGAAAGGGAGGGGTGAAGCCTACTGTCATTCCTCTTCTTCTTTCTTGGTACAAAACGTAGCATTGTCACATCCACACTACACCAGTCGCGCGAAATTTAAAATAATTAATAATATTCTACACTTATGTTTTCAGTTTGTTGAATGGTGTTCCTATTTTATGATAACTTCTGTAGTAGCCGTAATATGGACACTGGCCTTCGAATCTCCAATGATAACTGTAGAAAGATTCATTTTCGGTGGGGCAGCTTCAAAACCAAAAAAGAATAAGAGTGAGTATAAATTTCTCTTCTTTTTTTTTATTAAAACCATCAAAAACTCATTTATTTTTTTAGATACTCCTCGTAGTGTGAAACAGGATGTTTAAAATTATTATTTATTATATAATATTTATATGTAACTATATATTTTTTCTCGAGAATATAAAATTATTGATAATATAGCTTCCTCTCCACGTGTTGTCTTCTGGTTTTGGGGACCCCTTTTTACTTTTTCATTTTTAAATACGGTTATTATTGTTTTTGAAGGTGAAACTAGATGAAATCTGGAATCGTGTACGCCACAATATTATAATTTATTTATCTATGATATATTTATTGGACAGGTGCACACTTCATTTATCAGTAAATATCAGATTATATTGTAATGATAAATAATACAATAGACAATATGAATTAATTGGACGAAAATACTCTTATTTGTTTTACTATTGTTATTTTTCTTTATATAGGCCAGTGATTGTATATAATTATTTAATATGTAAAGCCAGGATATGACTGCAGCTAAAATATTCATATCTTTATGTATTAGAAATAAATTTTTAAAAAGCAACAATTATTTTTATTTATAATTATTAATTTAAATAAATAATAATTAAAGTTGACAGTGTTTATTAAAAATAAAACAAAATTTTTATCTAACATTTCAAACTAAACTCATTCTATTTTTTTCTGTCCATCTTGGATATCGTCATCGCATTGATAAACGCACAGTATATATTTATTCTTGCCTTTCTTTCTTTTCTTTTTAATTTTTTGATTATTAAACGAAATTTTCGACATTTCTATAAAAGTAAAAACATTTATTTGCAATAAATCTATTAAAAAAGACATTTCGTATTGATCTACACTTAAAGCAAAGTTACCTATACCTTTTTTATATAAATATCTAGCTATGGCTACAAAAGGTGATTCGAAAGATAGACACCAGATTAAAGAGGCGATAACAGTGAATATTACATCACCGATAAAATCATGAACCTAAAAAATAAAAGTTTTTGTAATGTATTTTCGTATTTAACTAGAAAATAACTTAGAACTTACGTTGTTGACATCTTTAAAATGAGTTGCATGCTGTTTCGATGCAGTGAAATACGTTATAACTACAATATGGGTTAGGTAAGCACTGTAAGTTAATTTTACCAATATTCTAAAGATCGGCAATGACAAAAACCTGTTAACCAAACCTACAAAATGTTTTTAATATGAAATAGACGACATTTTGGAAAATGCACCTAAAAGTGTGAGAGTACGCATGCGCGTAGAGTGAGAGTACGCAAGCGCGTAGAGTGAGAACACGTTCGGAACGTCGCTTGAACCATAGATATACTTAGCTTGGCTTGAGCGTTTTCAAATAAACAACAGTTTCAAATTCTCAGGTGTTTGTGTCCTACTGTAGCATATACATAGTGTCTATACTTACCGTTCCTATTCGTTGTACAAAGAAAAATAGTCATTCCCAAGGCAATCGACCAAATTTGCTTAGCGCATGAATTGTAGAGGGCTGCATGTAGGACGTTATATTCAGTGGCGCTCGAAAAAACAATGTGTACCAAAATTAGTCCAGTCATTGTTATAACAATAGAAGCCCAAGCAAATGATGTAACTACCTACAAAAAATGCTGAGTGTTTCTCAATTTAGGAGGTGGTACTGTTATTTTCCTTACCTTGGGAATATTGATATTGTTATATTTGTAAATTACGTAGCCGAAAATGAATCCAATTAACCAAGCAGGCATTCGTACTATAGTTGGTTGATAGATATAGTACTGATAAGATAAATCGCTTCTAAAATATATGAGAGAATATACAATAATAAATAATAAACCAAATCCCAGGCACGCGGTTTAAATAATGGCCACTTATTTGAAAAAATACAAGGGAATACCAAGTCTTGAGCTTGCGGGTAGCACCCCTGTTCTCTTAGGCTCGTTTCACAGTCGAGCTGTCGAATAATGCGCTCCAGCCATGCTCCAACAGCACGCGCTTCTTATTTTGTCTATGGCGCACCCCACAGACAAATGTATTTCTCTATGGCGCGCCCCACAGACAAATGTAATTCTCTATGGCGCACCCCACAGACAAATGTAATTCTCTATGGCGCATCCATGAGAAACGCGCACCAATTCACAATTCTTTAAACTAATACTTACTCTAACATGGTGGCTCCATAATGGTTTTTCATAGTTATAATAAATGTATAAATACCGGAAAATATAGAAATTGCAATGCACAGTAAGCAAGTTTTAATAGGTTTTTTCAGCAAACATCCTATTAAAATGGGAGACAAGAAAAATAGCTGCGAATCAACAGCTAAATACCAAGAATGCTGTACACACTAAAAAACAATACATTTTAATTTATTCATTTCTTAACTAAAATCAGACCACGTGTCTTACCTGATGATTGAATGGTAGGAAATTACTTGTAAACGACAATGTCATGAACCAAGTATTGTAGCAAGTTAGGGTGAATTTGGAGGCCGTGAAAGGCCAATAGGGTCCACTAGATAGATGTTTAAATATGCTTATATAGAATAACACAATAGCGATGAGAGCTGGAGTCAATCTAGAAATTGAAATAAACCAAATGAGAGTTTTATGTTGAAGCCACAGTTAGAGTTTCGTTCTGTGGTTATAGCAGGATGACAACTGACAACTGTCAGTAAAAAAAGTTAGTGTCAAGTTTAGCGGCAAAAGTTTTATTAGGAATAGTTCCGATTATTATTTAACTCACCTCAAGAATCTATAACCATAAAGAACTAAATAAGGTACGTTTTTTTTCTTACTATTTTTTGAATAATAAAAATTCAATATTCCATAAGATAAAAGTAAACCACTGATAACCAAAAAAGTATCGACAGCATATACAGCGCCAAGTACAAGAGTCGTTAGATATGAGTGGTTCCACTAAAATAAAAATGTAAATATATCATGGAAACAAACAGTTTTAACTTACCTCCATATAAACATTTATGAGATTGATAGTTCCAGAAAATAAGTTGAGCATAACTCTATGTCCGTAAATAACCCATAACATACTTAAAACTTTAATGCCGCTTATACTTTCCAAGTATTTTACTTCGACTGACGGGTCTTGAACGGATATAAGTCGTTTAAAATTGGTATATAATGAAAAAGATATCCATATGTTGTCTTCTTTGACTTGAAATGTTGAAAATAGTTTAGATGAACATAACCTAACTTTAATTTCAAAATATATAAAATGCTTAAGGAAAAAGTAGAGAAGAGGGAAAATAGTAGTGCTAAAAACAAATATTAGTCTATAAATTTTTGCTGTTAACTTACTTTTCATTTGTTGGTGAATCATCACATCATACCCTGTACTGACTAACAGCAAAATTATATAACAAATGAAGAAAGCTCTGAAAATAATATCAACTAAATAAAATTGAAAGTATAAGTGGTCAAAACTAATTGAAAGGTGAACCATTTATGTGGCTACACCATAAATATGGGTATAGGTAGTTGCATAGGTGATTTAAGTCTAAATTATGGTGGTTAAAATTTTTGATATTCCATTTTAATAAATACCTACTTGATATATATGTCACGCGGGAGTGGAGAGGGAGTTTTTAATTTGCTGCTACACATCAAATCTATGAAATGTATATGTACGGGTAATTTAAAAGTGTTTTCAGTATAATCCCATATATTTTGTAAGTTTTCTATTGAACACGTGTGAGGAATACACAAGCCATAATTAACTTTGATTAATTTAAGAAATTCCGTTGTTCCATGACTTGTTTTTAATCCCAAAACACTTTTTAACTGGAAAATAAATCAAGAATAATTATCAAATCCCTACTGAAGTCTCTCTTTAAAAATTAACTTACATTTCCAATACTGAAAAAATCTAAATCGTTTCTGTTCGCACTCGGAGTTATAAATACCGTACAATATTGTCCATATACGTTCGTTTCATTTTTATAATGATTTATATTCAAACATTGGTCGAAATTTCCGCTCATAAAAATATTTCCAGCCAACATACCGCTGGACATTTTAGATGAAGCGTCCAGCACTACAAGATAAAAAAATCAAATATTTGCTTTTTAATCGTTTTCCAAAATGTTCCAGAGAGCTGGCAACATGCTGGCAAGTAAAGATCGAGCATGCGCAATAGGAGGCGACATTAATACCATCGTTGCCAAGATGGCGTCTAAAAGTTATCAAGGGCGATATGCTCGAGATTATTGAACTCCCTCATTAATACATACATGTATGGGATTTTTACGATAAAAAGACGATGACGTCACATTTAGTTACTTTCCTGCTTATCAGAATAAATAATAATTTACCAACCGTAAATACAATTTATCCTTAACAGCCAGTGCAATTTACAGCTAACGGGTTGGCAAAACTTCAAGACGTTGTCAGATAAACTGGTGAAATTCCCCAGTTTGTTTTGACGTTTATTGACATTCGATCATCATCTAATATTTAAAAGTTTTTTTGGTGCTTTTAAATTCATTGTTTCTTTGAGATTAAAAAAACAGATATTTTCACAACTAATTATTTACGCAAATCTGCAGTGTGTAGTTGATAAAATGCCGAAGCAGCTGAACAGTAAATGTCAAGAGATGGTAACATCTTTGTTAAGGTATTTTGAACCAGATTGCCGAAATGAGGGCCCGCTTTCCCCGCTTACTATTGAGAGACGTAAGTAATAGTATTCGATGTTTGTATTCATTATTATTAATATTATTGTTACATAAATGTAAATGTCAATCTAACATATCAGATCGACATTACTAGTTTTCGTTAAGTAAAGAAAAAAACTACAGCTTGGCAACATCACAATATTTTGGTTTGGAACGTCATCGTCTTTTTATCGTAAAAATCCCATAGTTAAAACAACCCTTTCCGTCGATTGTACAGGGTTTCCAAGTGTATAGTAACTCACTGCATATTACAAAATCATATTCATGAACGATTTTGTGTATGCTTGGTTGCCTATCTATACCAACTGTCAGAAAATTAATGAAATAGAAATTCGTAGTAAAGCTTTAGAGTGTTTGAGTAACGGATTTATTCTTACTTTCTAGAGCCCATCTTCTCAAGTAGACAGCGTCGTGAAAAAGCTTCTTCAAATCGTGAGCGCATCGCGATTTTCTTCCGGCGGCTTCAAATATTTTATCGGTTTTGTATTTTAAGATATTTAACAAAGCTTTCGAAGAAAACGGCAGGTTTTCCACTTTATTCTGTACCGTGGTTAAAAATATGAAAAATATTATTGCACGAAGAACTAACATTTTTAAAATGCACATAAATAGTAGGTGCTTAGTCAATTCATTTTGCTAGTTATCGTTGGGTAATTAAATTTGTTTGTTAGAACTACTGAAATGGGTGTCTTATCAGATGCATATGGCACTAATTATTAGCACTTATTTAAAAATAAAAATTATAATTGCGGGTAGGATCGATAAGTAGTTGAATTTTTTATCTAAGTGTAGTGGGGAAA
Organism: Galerucella nymphaeae; assembly: GCA_963978555.1. NCBI lineage: Eukaryota > Metazoa > Arthropoda > Insecta > Coleoptera > Chrysomelidae > Galerucella > Galerucella nymphaeae. The sequence goes on from OZ021706.1 coordinate 21,061,719, forward strand.
TATATTGAGACACAGGGTATAAAAATAAAACAAATTGTAGTAAGTATAGACTATATTACAATAAAAGTGGTGCAACAAAATTTTTGTTGCACTCATCTGTCATTCTTGTGTCAGTTTTGTGATGATTTATGACAAACATAAACATTTAAATAAAATAAAAATCCAGAGCAAGTGTCTGATCCTGCTTTAATACAACAATAATATATGTACATCTTTCTACTTAGTCTCAACGAGTTACAATTTAAATAGTCAAGGCGAAAATCAGCTATGATTGAGTACTGACAAGGTGGAGGCCATAAAGATACAAAAAAAGAAGAACGGTTTGATTAGGTTAGGTTAGGCTCCCAACATATTATATTCTAATTTTCCAGTTTTTGCATGAGTGTAGGAAAAATATTGTATGCAACTCTTGCAAAACGTGTTTTTGCACTCGACGTGTTGTCCAACTCGGCCTAAAGACCTCGTTGGACAATTTCACGTCGCGTGTAAAAAACACTCACTTTTTGCACTTGTTGCATAAATAACTATTTGATCTAAGTGTAGTGAGAAAATATATTGAGACACAGGGTATACAAATAAAACAATTTTTAGTAGGTTTAGACTATATTACAATAAACGTTTTTTTTATTAACAAAATTATATAATAGAAATAATAAATAAGAGAAATATTATTTTTTACGCTAATTACTTTGCATAGCACCTGCTTGGAGCACAGGAACTAGTAATTGAAAAGCATCCTGTATATACGAACTGCTATTTCCTGCCTAAAATAAAAGATCATTTTTTTTTAAATAATAAAATTGATAAATTCACTAATACTTTACCTCAAAAAAAACATTGGTTATTAAAGAATTTACAGATTCCTTATTTCCTATATGAGAAGACTTTGCATTCAATTTTTCTGAAAATTTCGCTGCAGTCAATCCAATAAGTGATGTTAACGCCATTGTCAATCTAAATAAAAATTTAAAAAAAGTAAAATGACATAAAAAAAATATCACTATTTTTCTTACTGCACTAAACTGTCTGCTTCATCCACTGTACTTCTATGATCTTTTATCAACAATAATTCCCCGCATTTATGGAACTGCTCCACTGCTATTGCTGTCAATTGTGCCAAAACCTGTAAAAACATCATAAAACAGCTGTAAAAATTACTATTTGAAGCTCACCTTAAGTGCCTCCTGATAAATTTCTTCCTCATTGCAAAATTCCAATTTGATATTGTTCAACCAAGTCTCCGTCTCTTCCCATAGAGTGATTAATTTGCTGTACGTTATGCTGACCTTTATTTCTTGAATGGCAGTTTGAAGTTTTTCTTTGATATCGTTGAAATTAGAGGTTTCATCGTCATCTTCATCAGGAAGTTCACACAGTTCTTTGATTTGGTCCATAGTTTCAAGTAAGTCTTGTAGTTCACTTCCTTCGGAGTTTTCGCAGAGAGTCTAAAATAACAAAACAAGCTAGAAACATTCAAAATATGTACAATTATATTACCTGTAATGTAATATCACATTGTTTGGATAGCATCTCTAGAGCTTCTAAATGTACTAGCCCATGATAATCGTCAAACAGAGTTTCATAGTTCAATTTCTTCTTAGAATGTGTTTGTTGTGAAACTTTATTTTCTACTTCTGCTTTTTCCTTAGCTTCTCGAAGAACTTGTGATAAAATAGGTTTTTGTTTATTAAATTTTAATAAATCTCTTTTGTTTTTTAAGCCTGGATCGCCTTCTTGTAAAACTTCCATTGTTTTCTTGCCTATGGTTTCTAAAGTGTCTAATCCGCCAGTAATTACCTTACTGCCAGTATTTTCCACAAACTTAGTTAATTGAGAGACCCCTGATACTAAATTTGAAATATTACCAAAGCCAAAGCCTGTAATTAATAAGTTTAAGTAATGTTTGAGTAACAATAAATTATACATTACCTACCAACATTAGATTCATCACTATTGTCTTCTTCATAACAGTCCTGTTCAATTTTTTTTTGTTCTCTATCTATCTTAGCCAGCTCCTTTGGATCTGGTATTCCCATACTTGATTCTAAAACTGAAGATAAGCCTTGAGTGAATGAAGTGACACCTTGAGTGGCTGTAGAAAGAATTGAAGTCATTCCTCCCCAGTTACCCCAGCTGGACCAAGAAGGTTCTGTAGAATCTTCTTGTTTCTGAGGTTGGACTTCTTCAAAAGGTTCCCATTCATCATTGTCCCACATATTATCTTCATTTTGAGTGTGTGGCTCTTTATTCCTATTATGTGGTTCACTTATTTCTAGAGGTGGTTTTTTACTGCCAATTTCATTTGCTGGAATATCAGTTTCTTTTTCATAGTTCACTGATTCCCAATCATCTTGTTCCCACATGTTTTCTTCAGTATCGGATAATTTCTTGCCCTCATTATTCTTATTTTCAACAGGTTTGTTTGAATCTTCATCTACTTTAATATTTGTAACAGCTACCTCACTTTCAACTGGGCATTTTAATGTATCAGGTTCATCCAATATTTCTTTTGCTCCTATAGATTTAGTCTCACTTTCACTCTTTTTATGTTCAATATTATCTACAACACTATTTAATGGTTCACTCTGGGTATTGTTCTCAGTATCTAAATCTTTAATTATTGAAACCTCTTTCTTTATTTCATCATCTTTATCAATTTCTACATTCAAATTATTATCTTTATTTGTTTTAGTATCCAACAGAATTTCAGCTTTATTAATGTTAATCTCTGTCTCTAGCTCTTCGTTTTTAGTTGGATTAGAACCATATTCAATATTTAAATTTATTAATTCTTTCTGAATCTCGCATGTCAACTTATCACATTTTTCAATAGATTTTTTTGGTAGATCATCATGTGTATATATTTCTTCGTCGGCACTTTCAAAGTTTTCACTGTCGGAAGTATCCATTTTTAAAATATAATAAAGTAAAACCTAAATAATGCGTGTTTGGATATTTGTACCATCTGTGGATTGTTTTCATGTCACTGTCACACGTGTGACGTGTCCCTGTCATACGTCATTCATCCTGACGTTTGATACAAATTGTTAGGCTGACGAATGGCGTTATTTTAATTTTATTTATTTGTTTTACTGTTTACACCCAGGATTTGTTTTAGATTTAGTATTTTCGCTCAAACTTTTCCTAATATAACCTTATATTTTAAATAAATATTTTATATTTTAAGAGATACTGCAAATTAGATAATTAATAAATATGACTGTTATCGAATATAGAAACAGACCAATTATGAGTCAGTAATGTTTGGATTTAAATTTGCCACTGGAGCATTATAAAATTTTGTAATAGCTGTTTATTTATCTTTGCTAGTAAGCGGATTGTAACTTGCTATATTTGTTTAGAGCATACGTGTTACTTTATTTAGGCAGCTGAAACCCCTGTGTATAAAAATGCCTAGAAAAATGTTGTGCTTATTTGATGTGGATGGTACTTTAACAAAGCCCAGAAATTCTATAGAAACAGAATTTTACACATTCCTGCTAGAAAAAGTGAAACCACATTGTCATCTGGGATTAGTAGGAGGCTCGGATTTTAATAAAATAGCAGAACAAATGAAGGGTGAAGATGTAATCCATAAGTTTAAGTATGTATTCTCTGAAAATGGTCTGGTACACTATAAAGATGGCAAAGAAGGTGGAAAACAGAGTATCCAAAAGTATATAGGTGAAGATAAGCTACAAGCTTTTATAAACTATGTATTAAAATACCTATCGAACATAACTCTACCCATTAAAAGAGGAACATTTGTCGAATTTAGAAATGGTATGCTCAATATTTCACCAATTGGTAGATCCTGTTCACAAGAAGAAAGGGAAGCTTTCGATAAATATGATAAAGAGCATGGAATTCGCAAAACTATGATAGAAGCTTTAAAAATGCAATTTCCAAATTTGGATTTAACATACAGTATAGGTGGGCAAATAAGTTTTGATGTTTTTCCTAACGGTTGGGACAAAACATATTGTTTAAAACACTTAGAAGAGGAAGGTTTCGATGAGATACATTTTTTTGGTGACAAAACTGATGAAGGTGGTAATGACTATGAAATTTATAATGATAAGCGGGTAATAGGACATACAGTTTCAGGACCACATGATACTAAAACAAAATTAACACAGCTGTTTAATTTGTAAAGTATTTTTTATTAAAAAATCACATGTTATAAATTCTATACTTGCAATTCCATTATTTTATAATGTTTACAATAATTCTTGATATATTTTATATTGATTGATGTTTTGGTTTATTATTAGTTTGATTCAATGTTTTTTTTTATTGTTAATAAAAAATTATCACAAACTGCAAATCCAGTATTCAATCTTAAGCTTTTTTACCCACAGTTTGGGTGGATTACTTTGCTAGATAATTTGCTGAATTTAATATCAATAATGCAAATGCATTTACTAACTATCAGATATTTTAATGCCTTGTTTTGTCAATAGATATCACTCTTCTTAGCAAACGAAAACTTCTCAGCTTTTGTAGTGTTATCATTGTACAGAAGATGGCGCGTGAAATATGTTATTAATGCTTTGGTGATCTTTTGAGTTTTTTGACAATAAACAATGACAAGATTTATTGCATTATATGCATTTAAGTTTTATTTTACATACATTTTTAAAGTTTTAAGTTTTGAAATAAACCTCGTATACATAATAATTCCTATTAGAGCAAATTTATCGGTTAGTCTTAAGCTATTATACATTTTAAAACCTAACGGTATAGTGAATTTCGTCTATTTTTTATAAAGCGGATGAAATAAAAAAAATGCATTTATTAAAAATTGCCGATGAATTATCTAGATTCCTCTCCAACACCGGTACAAAAATTACCACATGGAATTCGTATAATTTGCTCTTGGCTAGTAGTAGAATCGTCAGATGCCCTGTACTATTTCACACGCAGAGCGTAGTTTATATACAAGACGTCCCAGACTGGAAATTATTATGAATTCTTTTAATACTGGAATCAATATGACAGCAATTTCAAGGTATTTTTTATGCTTATGGTAAGGTTTATGGCATTTTTTTATATTTATAGTGAATTTAGAAATTAATCACAATTTTGTGGTTATTAAATACTTTGAAGTTCTAAGCTTAGCGAATGAAGGTTATAAAGTAGCGACATTGGGTTAACAAGTCGTATTCAATTCTTATAAAAAAAATATAAATAAGTTCACATTTCGAAAGGACACTCTTACACCTATTCAGTTGCACCCAAGTTTCTAGATGAGGTTCGACGTTTGGTATAACTGTGAATTCCTATAACTTTGTACAATATAATAGTCGCATTCCTTACTCGAGGCTATGCGCGCTCCATTGGTGGAATGTCCTTACGTCAGGCTAGCTGCGCTGTTGCCGAGACAAAGGAATGTTCGTGAAAACTTGGACTTTTAAATATAAACAACTAACACTGAAATGATGTTGGCAAAGATAATCATTTTATTTACGAATTTTAATATTCTTAATAAATACAATAAATCTTAACTATGTAGGGAAAGCCTTTTTAATATGTTGTGTACAATTTCTATCTCATTTTAGTCAATAAACTTTATTTTTTTATATTATATCCTTTCTACTATATTAATTTATTTGCATTGTCGTTTTTTCTCCAACACTTTAATATTTTAGTTGATCTTTATTGATTTTCTGTCTTCAATCTTCCTCGCGATTTTTTAAGTTTTTGTTTATCACTTTCCCTGTCCTCTAAATGTTCCCCCTTTCCTTGAGTACGCTACTTAGTATATTTTGCTTAGTTTACAGTGTCGTCCGTTGATCTGGAGATTTGAGGTTGGCGTGATGCGGCAACGGCGTAAAGTTGATAATGTGGTATTCAACATGGCCGCGTAGTCAGTGTTGTGTGTGCTAGTTAAAGTGTATTGAATGGATTAATTCGTGAATTATGCCGAGAAAACGAAATGGTGAGATTCCATTACCCGACGGTTGGGATTTTGGACAAGATTACGATGGAAAAATTTATTTTATCGATCACATTTCGAAGAAAACTACGTGGATTGACCCCAGAGACAGGTAGGAATAGTAGCATTCCATTGCACTATCTCTTTTGCTGGCTTAAAAAGTTGAATGACATTTTCAGAATTTAATTTTTATTAATCTAAACTACATTATCGTTAAATAGATTCTACAAATTCTTTTATGGGTATATTTTTTTGGCTGAAAAATTGGTGACACAAATATTATAATACTTAATTGGCGACATATCAAACCTGCCCGATATTTCACCTCGTTCAAAATAGCATTTAAAAGTAAACAATTTCAAGAACGAGCAACTCGCTAAAATTCAGATGCAGTTAGGGTTAAGAATTAGAATTTATTTGCATAGGTATTTGTGGATATTTAATATTCAAAAACAGTAGTAGGTACTAGTATCGCCGCCTGGTTGAAAATATGCGCAAACGAAAAGATAAATATTAGATTGTAGTGTCTAAAAATATTTACAATCTTTCCGTGAATATGTTTTGCGTCACTAAATGAAATGCAAATTAAGGATCTTGTGAAATCTCCAAACTATGTAAAATTTGCATTTTGCAGATTTTAAAAGTTTGTCGTTTTTAAACGAGATTATCGTTATGAAGAGAGAAAGTACGTATATGATTTTAGTAGTAGTTGAATTTTTTAAAGATAATTAACATTCCCGAGTTTAACTCGACCTCCTACTACCGATTCGGCGGCAAAATTCCAAAGGTGAGGTCATTGAATGTTACACACATCTATAAAACCAACTACAGTCATGTATTTTGTTCCTTCTAATAAAAATACCCAACTTTTTTTCCACATGTCTTATCAGTTTAGCGTTAATGGGTTTACTCACACAATTACTTTTAGTGACTAAAATAGATTAAATTAGTTATTAAATCATTATTATACATACAGGGTATGTCATTTATATCATAATATACTTTTTCTGCTTTAAATACATCTTCATCATATCCTGAGTGAGTATTTAAAAGTCAACGTATATCAGATACAATAGGAAACAATAGAATTTTAAAGTTATTAGTCACACCTTTATATTATCTTCTCGTTTCAAACCAACTGCCTACTTGAAAATTTTAGATAATAATAGACATTGTAAATATTCTGAGTCATAAAATTAGTGTTCTAAATTTTTGTTTAATTATTCAAGTTGGATGATATTTTAATAACTTTCTTAAATTACCTAACCTTATCACTGTTTTGGGCGCCATTAGCGATGCTTTTGCTACAACCATACATACCTACTGGGCATTTAAAAAGTAAACAATCTTTCGTTAAATAATATTCGTCATGCTTTAAATGTTTACAATAGTTGTGGCCTGTGGATATGTCGTTGATGTCCATTAGATTGTGAGTCACTTTCAGAAACGTGTTCGTAGAAAATTTGTTTGTTATGCCCGTTTGTAATTATCAATGATTTAGTACAAGTTTTAGTCAATTTTTTAGGATCCTAAATAAATGATAGATGCATACACATTTATCATCAATTTTTCAGTCAATTTTGAAATTGACGAAACTTGTCCTATTTTTGTTCAATTTTAATTGATAGAAAATATTTATAGAACCAGTCCTATTTTCTATCAATTAAATGACAACTTGGGGCAAACATAGTGTAAACTTTATTTTAAGGTTATTGATTTTTTTATTTTTCATGATTGTGGTGACACTGGTTCTGCTAAATAACCATAGTTTATTGTTTATTCAGTTATATTGGATTATATATATCGTTTATTGAGGGAGAAGCTATTTTAAAATTATCAAAAATGTGGTGTCATGATCAAGTACTTCGACTTATTGAACTATATAAAGAAAGCCCTTGCCTTTACATAGTTGAAAGTTCTCAATATAAAAATAAGCACATGAGGAATTCTGCTTATGAAAATATTGCAACAGAGTTACAAAATATAAATTAAAAAATTCAAATTCTTTGCTAAAATCTGAAAAGTGACAGGTTACTAACAAAATCATGCTGCTCAGCGCGCATAATCACAACCTAAATAAGTGACTAAAACATGGTGTGTTGCAAACACATTTTTTTCTTGTCAATTTAAGTTTAGAATCCTAAAAAATTTACTAAAACTTGTACTAAATAATTGATAACTACAAACGGGCTTTAGGAATGTCGACTACAAATTGTTTTCACAAAAGCTGTCCGATGTTTGATTTTTGCAAGTACTTTTCGTTTAAAATAAAAATTATATATTCAATTGGGCTTTAGTCATCCAACAAATAAAAAACGGTATCCTAACAATACAATAAATAATTAATCTTTAATTTTATTCCCACAGGATGTGACTGTAGGGTCAGCACCAGGTCAAATCTTGAACTAAAAGACGTTCGGATAGTTGTGTGTGTGTGTGACTGTGAATGCACCTTTGATAAGTGTTTTAATACATTTAAAGTTATAAAAAAAATCAGTAAATGCTAATAATGAGAAATATAGATATATTTTTAATAGTCTCAGGTCTAGTAATTTACATATTCGTCCGTTCACATGCAAATGTCATAAAACTAGATTTTCATTGCTTATATTTTACCAGATTGGAAGAAGAAACTAATCAGACTACTGCCTTTTAATTGATATTAATCTATCGGCGACTACTACGTGGTATCATTGGCGGAGTGTGGATAACTCAATACGTAGTTTAATCATTTAATAAAAAAAAAATCGAATTCGATAGATGGCGCTCCGAAATGTCAATGTCATCCTAGCAATGAGTAAAACAAATTAGCTGCCGTATATTAAGCCCTTTGATATTTAAGTGGTTTTATTTTGATGGTTTAGTTATTTGCAGTGAGTGTTTTGTGAAACTTTTGCTTTTTCTTTGATTGTGCTTCAGTATTTTGTGTTGTTGAACTAAATTTTGACTCTCAATATTTTTATTTTTGAATAGGTATGGTTGATATTTGTCAAAAATAAAACAAGTTTAGGACTGATTTCGTGATTTTATTTTAATTTGGATAGTCATATCTACAAAAGTACATTTTCTCTTTGTTTTTGTAACTATGGATTAGGTATACACTGACTATTCAAAGTTTATTTGAATTTTGAAATGCTGAGCCTTCTTCTAGGTGCATAAATGAGGGACAGGCAGTTTTAAATGCTGGCCATATATTTTTGCATGGTACCTATAGAGGAAATAAGTGACACTTTCATAAAAATGCAATGAAAACAAAAAATAGAATAACATAACCTCTTCCATAATATCTGATTATATAAGAATATAACCTCAGAAATAATGGCAGTTGAGTTGAATAGAAAAACACAGTTTTAAGCTTGTCACTGACACAAAATTAAACAAATAAAGTACGAATGACTTGCATATAATAAAAAAACAATGCAAAACGAATTGTTTTACTTGTTGCGACAATTACAATTTTTTCCGCCAGAGGTCTCATTGAATTCTACTCCGCCCAATAATGAAGAATTTTAACTTAACAATTGCTACGCCCAGTATACATTTCTTCACATACCGCATAATATGACATATTATATTAAAATAAGTTAACATAGCTCTTTACGTATTCTAGAAATAGATTTTTTGGCAGCAAACGCTCATAAAATATACCGTGATATCAAAGACGCCAAACTGTCTATTGGATATACTCTATTTTGTCTGGTGAAATATTAAAAATATGCAAAAAGTCCCGTCTAAAGAATTATTATTGACAACAGTTGTTACTTATTTTTATGAGGCTGCAGATGTGGTCGGAATTTTTAGAATTTTTGTGGACAAAAAAACGACCCAAAAAAATTATAATTTTTGGCGTAAAGTTAACTAAATATGACAGTTAATTTTTACAGATAATCCTCGTATTTAACAGTGGATGTACTGTAAAAAATCAGGTTTAAAAATATCCTGAAACATTGTAGGTTCACCATCATTATCTTTTAAAAATAATACTCGGATAATAATTACAAAAAGCATGCAAGCAAGTTCATTCCATCTCCTTTTTTCTTATTCTTTCGATTCTTCCTATGGATTCTTCCCAGAACCGTAGTCAGTCGACCAAAAAACAACAAACAGTCAAGGTTTAGCTTGTTTATTTTAAATACAACCCTTCAAATTCCCATATTTAGTCACCAGTGACTTTCTTTTATTAAAAAAATATTTTTTTTTCAATACAGTTTGAAACTATTTAAAAATTGAAGAATAATTTCATGAAATCCTGACCTGATGATTCTTCTACTTCTATTACAAGTCGAGAGAGCTTAACCAGTTCGGTCTCTGAGGCTTGCTTGCGTGTAATTGTATCGTTTTTATTCATGAAAGTCAGCCCTAAGGAGGAAAAGGTGTGTTTGGTGCTGCCGATGATGATGCTGTGTATGTACGTATGTATGTTTGCATTCGTTGTTAATTGCAACCAAAAGTTTTTAGCCCCGAGGGGTGCGCATATGTTTTTAACGAGGCGCCACTGGTAGTTTTAGTGTTACAGCATGTCTTCAAGTGTAGTCTGGCTGGCATCTTCTTGGTCTACTAAGAAATTTGCGCCTACGGGGGATAGTTTATCATATTATAATTAATTACTTAGTATTATATTTTTTAAATTATGTTTTGTATTACCATAAAAGATATTTAAGCGAGTTGGCAACGCCCGCATGTTCGCCGGCTACCGCATCGTGTAAATTCCGCTTAACGTCCCAATAATCAAGAACGGTGTATGGATTAAATTTTTTAATTAGTCATGTTTTAAAATGTTATGAGCAAAAAGAAGGGCAGTGATAGATTCGTAATGTGACTAATTCTCCCAGATTGTTGAACGTTATTACTAGTGTTATTGAAATAAATTCTTAAGCAATGACACAGATTTTTATACAATACGTTGACCGAAGTTCGTCAAAAAAAAATGACTAACACCGAATTGAGAGAAAAAAATCATATAGTCGTAAATGTAGCAATAAACTATTGTATTTGTTATTGCTAAATCTTTATCGCTGTTATTTAGAAACTGTTTTGAAATATTTAAAATGTAGAAATAATATTTTACGTGTGATAATATTGATTAAGTATACAGGGTATTCCAGGACTTCGTAATGTGGCTTTAAAGTTGGGAATTGAAAATGGTTTTTTATTTATAAATATTAAATAGTTATTTTTGGATAATTGTAAACTTTTTGTCATCATTAACGAGTCTATTTCATTTATGAACTTTATTGCCTGTACTATTGAATATTTTTTTTTCAGATATACCAAACCTCAAACTTTTGCTGACTGTATAGGAAATGAATTACCTTTAGGATGGGAAGAAGCATTCGATGGCCATATTGGACCATATTATATTGATCATGTCAATCGTAAGTATACTATTTTTATTAAAATTTAAAAAAAAGTACTGAATTTTTTTGGAAAACTCTTAAATCCTTTTCGCGATAATTTTTCAAAAGAAAATAATGCAAGTGACCCCTATAGTGAGGCAATTATCCTTAGGGTCACCTGCCAAAATTTGACGTTACCTTTTTCTTCTGCTAATAGGTAACGCAGATATGATTCCATAATAACTCGATCATTTTTGTCGAAATTATGCAGACAATTTTTTTTTTCAGAAATAACGCAGTTAGAAGATCCCAGACAAGAATGGCGAGCCATACAGGAAGCCATGTTGAGAGACTACCTCATAACTGCTCAAGATGTTTTAGAAGTAAGTCATTTTCCGTTTTTTATTCACATAATTAATTTAATATTAAAATAAAAAAGGGGTTGCTTAACTCGAAAAAATTTTTAAAAAAATTATCAAGGCAAACCTACCAAATTTGCTATATTAATATATAAAATATAAAAATAAATAATTAAATTGAAATAAAACAAATATTTGAGAGGGGGCTCACATAATACAGCTGGTATTAAAACGCTTGAAATATTCACAGAATATTGAGTTATAAATATAAAAATAAATAATTAAATTAAAATAAAATAAATATTTAGAGGGGACTCACATAATAGAAACGTTATTAAACGCTTGAAATATTCACCAAATATTGAGATATATAATAAAATTTGCTAATATATAAAATATAAAAATACATAATTAAATTAAAAAAAAATATTTAGGGGGGCTCACATTATACAAACGGTATTAAACGCTCGAAATATTCACAGGATATTAAATTATATCATAAAATTTGCTAAGATAATATATAAAATATAAAAATAAATAATTGGATTAAAATAAAATAAATATTTAGAGGGGGCTCACATAATACAAACGGTATTAATCGCTTGAAATATTCAAAGAATATTGAGTTATATCATAAAATTTGCTAGGTTAGTTTATAAAATATGAAAATAAATAATTAAATTTTATTGAAATAAAATAAATTTAGGGGGGCTCACATAATACAAACGGTATTAAACGCTTGAAATATTCACAGAATATTGAATTATATCATAAAATTTGCCAAGATAATATATAAAATATAAAAACAAATAATTAAATTAATGTAAAAAAATATTTAGAGGGGGCTCACATAATACAAACGGTATTAAACGCTTGAAATATTCACAGAATATTAAATTATATTATAAAATTTGCTAAGTTAATATATAAAATATAAATAATTAAATTGAAATGAAACAAATCTTTAGGGGGGACTCGAATAATAGGAATGTTATTAACGCTTGAAATATTCACCGAATATTGAGTTATATATCATAAAATTTGCTAGGTTAATATACAAAATATAAAAATAAATTAATTAAATTAAAATAAATAAAAATATTTAGAGGGGGCTCACATAATGCAAACGGTATTAAACGCTTGAAATATTCACAGAATATTGAGTTATATCATCTTCTTTAATATAAATGATTAATATGAAATAAAATGAATATTTAAGGGGGGGCTACCATACAATAAATTATGTATTGTAAATCGGAAGGATTTCATGTAGTGGTTTTTAGAACATGAAAATTAATCGTTCTCTATCGCTACCATTATTTATATAAATTTAATTGCTTTCACTTTTTCGTAATAGTCGATGTGTCATAGATTAAAAGTCTTCGTCAAACGAATAGGTCGAAAGTCGAGTTTAACATTTTAAACCTTTCGACCGGAATATTTTTTTTTAATTAAAAATTTAATTTAAAAAAAAAATTGAATTTCTCTCGATTTGTTTGTTGGTTTGACCGAGTTACAAGAATTAAAAATAACGGTAATAAAAAGCAGATTTTGAAAATAGTTTTATGTAAATTCTGCGTTTCAATTCATTTATCGACCACAAAACGGTCTTCGGAATTGCTCACCTTCCTTGTTCGGAAAGATGTTCACGTAAATATTTTTCTAGATATTTTAAGGGTTTCTTTCAATCCGGCAACGCCGTACAAAAATCATATTACCTCGTACGCCGAACGTACATTGGTAGAGATCGGCCGGTTGCTATGCAACCACATAACTTGGTATTTACTAATTACTAGTTAGTGGTTCTATGTTCTATTTTCTATAATATGCATCATGGAAATTTGATAACTTTTTTTTTGATACTCAATAATCAAAAACAAACACTCAGTTACAATGCCTGTGGAAAACGCCGCGATCTACACTGTTAAAAAAATTACAAAATATGAAATTTGATAAAATATGTGGTAGATTCTATACTAATTGTACAAATTTGATCAAAATGTTTCTTAGTACTATTATAATTAAAACTAACGTTCAGTATTAACGACTGCTAAAGCTGCCGCCTTATAATACACTGTTAAAAAAATAACGAAAACGAAAAAATATCAAATTGTGATATATAGGGTGTCTAATAAAGAATTGTCATTACAATAAATCCTTTTTTGTTTTCCAACCACTCACATTCTGATGACGGCTGATTCCAGAAGCTGTGAAAACAGCGTAGGTTTCTTTCAAAGCATTTTAATCTCGATGCAAATGAAAAAATTCATATTGTAATCGCTTATGGAGTAATACCAAATGAATTAGTCATCGATTATAATAATTCAAACCAGTTACAAGTTTTTTTTTTCGCCTATAACAACAGACATGTTTAAAATAGGTACATATTTTTAACTTGGCTCAAGTGGTGATGAGCAATTTCAAGTCTGTACAGAATTTAAAATAATTTTGGGTAAATGGTGATAGTAGATGAGATTTTATATCCCATCTAATCTAATTTACTTCTATCCAAAAGTTCCTCTTGAATGAACTATTGGTATTTGAAGATGACGCTGTAAAGTCAGTTTTCTAAGAAAAAAATTGTAACATACAAACATTTAAATGCCCAAGATAAAAAAAAATGTCCAAACGTGAAATTAATTTGGCAACATCGTATCAAAGGCAAGTGAGGTCAGTGTTGAGAACGTCCATACATGCAGGCACGAGCCACAACTCAGGAATGTCGAGGCTGTTGTCAGGGACGGTTTCAGACACAAAAAAAGTCATTAGAACTCCGTCTTATTATCAATAAATTGAGAATTAATTGTCATACAAGTCATACAAATGACGTTTAGTTGGAATTCTTTTACCCATCTCTCTAATTTTTCTCTTAAACCAGATTTTTTTGCTTCATTTGGTGATTCGAATCATTTTACAGATGATCAGTTTAAACTAGAAGTCGACAATGAAATATCACGAAGGTTAAAACAATTGAAAAAGATAACCAGTATCAAAATATTGTTGCAAATTTAATTCATAATGTTAGTATCTTCCAAGCCGTCTCTGGTTGTTGTGATGTTAAAGAAAACGGGTCTTTTTTTTCTCTTCTATATTCTTTTTTTTTCCTCTCCTTCATTTTCGTTTTGTGTATGATAAGTATTTGCCTTTTGCCTGGCCTTTTACATAATTACATTGACCATTTTTAGTGTGCCTATTCATACAATTTGGCATTGAAATGCCCATTATTTTCGGACGAAAAACAATACAAAACTTGTTGGAATTGTTCGCATACCATTCCTAATATTTGGGTTGTTATTTTTTTAAATTTATTCACAATGTTTTTACGCATATTAAATTGGAAGTGATATATATTTGTAAATGTCAATATTAATGTTAATTTTTGTAACCAAAAGTTAATATTTCTTCACATTTCGTTGAACTCAACAGACCTGGCACTAAATAGGGGGACATTCAGTATCAATGGTTGTAATATTTCATCTAAAGTGCTTATAAAAAGTACTACTGGAAAATCAAATCGTGATTCACATGAAACTCCAGGATGCGCTTCTAGAAGTCTTGGATTATTATACATCCCGTATAGTCATAAATTTAACCCTCATAAAAATTCAACCACAATATTGCTAGAGAAGAATTGACCTAAATTCCACAGAAATAAAAATTTAAATCAAAGGAGTGGTTCAAAATTCAAAACTGTCTACAAATTTTTAATCTTT
Source organism: Galerucella nymphaeae (assembly GCA_963978555.1). Classification (NCBI taxonomy): domain Eukaryota; kingdom Metazoa; phylum Arthropoda; class Insecta; order Coleoptera; family Chrysomelidae; genus Galerucella; species Galerucella nymphaeae. The sequence goes on from OZ021706.1 coordinate 21,077,065, forward strand.
TCGTCCAAACACAAATACCTAGTGACCTTTGAATTTCTTCCTGTAGGGGGAATGAAGATGAGGCATGTGGCTCAAAAAAATAAATACCCAAGTGATTGTTTATACAGCTGTTGCTATATTTTTTTTTCTCCGGGGTAAAGATATTTATTATATACAAAACATCTGCTTATAGCAATAACAATTTTTATGAATACGAAGACTTCTGAGCGACATTATTTATTAGTTCGGTGAAAACTGTAAAGTGTACTGTAAACTTTGAAGTCACTGCTTTAATTTATATTTGATTGGTTAATTGGACAAGTACGAGTGGAGTTGTTTATGGTCCTCGAAGTCTACAAAAAGTTTTTATAATTCGAAACCTTCAAACTCTCCATTTTGATGTTATAATTATATATATCTACAATTTTATGGCTTCCAGATTACGTCTCACATAACACCCGATAAGTATACTGTAAATAATTAATGAAGAATAGATTTCATTTTTTGTATCCCACTGTATATTTATAGCTATAAAGAAGTGCTCATGTATGGAGTGAGTACAACATAATGAATTGAATGAATAGCGAGAGGCATGCCAGGAATGCGCGTTCGTAAAAGATCGTGTACGATCGGTGGAATGCGGTGCCCCGCTGAGATCGTGCGGCGTAACACAGGTAGTCGTTGCAACGCACGCGGTAGGCTGAAACCAATTGCATTCGATGTATTTAAATAATCCTAATATAAATATATTAATAAGAGATTATAAAACTTTAAAATATGACAAAAAAGTTCCTATTTTGTGGAGTAGCCTTATTAAATGGATATAAATAGTTGATTGTTTTTTACAGCTCGAAAAATATAGTTAGAAACTCTTGTATTTGAAATAATTTAGATCGACATCCACGGGGTAATTCACGTGACCATCTTCATTAGAATGTTTTTAAAATAACTGCAAATATATACTATAAAGTTATAAAAATACTTGATTTTTGAGAATTTTGAAATATCTAGTCTATCAGGTTTGATCTAGGGCTCTCAATTCTCTATTAGCTTTCATCTCGAAGCTCATGAATCTATATAAATGAGTGAAATAATTTTAGCAGATTAAAAACGCCGACTCGCGTGCAATTTTCCACGACCACACGCTTCACGTCCGCCGTTATCTATCCATCTCTTTCCATTGCTTTCGTCTGTGTTTCGTCCTCTCCATCGGTATCTCATCCAGCACACTTTAACTTACTTAAACATTGTATGTATACGATTGCATGGACGGCCGTGGTGGCTACGGTATGTGGAGATGCGGATATCAGGCTCGGTATTTGGTATGCTTAGCTAGCGGGTTCTTTCTCGGGAAGAAGACTTTTTTCAAGGTCACAGACGGAGAAGGGTTAAAGGGTCGTATGCCCTAGGTCTGGAAATTACATTTAGTATATATATTTTTTATGGTATCATATTGAAATTGTTTTTAAAAAGATCCTCGTGTGTCATTGACTTGTAAAAGGAAGGTTTTTGAGATACAGGGTGAGTTAAAATGTGTTGAAACAAAAATTTGTTTCAACTTTTCATAACCAGTATGTTCCTAGCTCGTTAAAAACAGCTTCGAGTTCGATGGTTTCGGTTTTTCAATGTCCAGAATATTCGCCTACCACTAAAGTGTTGTTTGTTTTGTTTTTTCTTATTAATTTTGAAAAGAAGTAGGTACACCGATTTGGTTATGGTGGCATTGGAATAACTTAACGATGACTGTATTATTGTTTTATAATTCAAGGTTGAATTTTAATTGATAATGATGTTTTTATTATTAACAGTAGCAGAACAATTTGAGGGGAAAAATTAGGTTTAAAAGAAATATTATAAAAATACTATAATTTGTTTTTAAACTAAGAGGAGGGATTTGAAGTTTTGTGTTGTTTTATATCAAAATATTTCTTAGTTCAATCTTTATCAACACTAGTATGTGCTTTCTGTATCTGTAGAGTTACCGATTGTACATCCTCCCGAGGAGTTGTCCTTCTAGGTCATCCTGTCTTTCCCAGAAAGGTGGACAGGTCACTAGGAGACATCTCCTACCGAACACACTCTCTTATTGACGATAACTCCAGACACTCGCCTAAGACATGCCTGACAGTTTCACCTGCTACATGACCCTGTTTTGAAATAAAAATAGTACTAAAAACTTTACGCTTGATCCGCCACTGGTACGTTAAGCTTTAATCAATACGACCTTCTAAATTTTACAATATCCCCTAAACAAATAATTTGAATCGGAATTCCATGCAATTGCTTAAACTGTGAAATCAATTACCTATCTTTAAAAATGTCAACACGAGTAACAAAGCAAGTCCCGTTATTCATGTAATGTGAATTTCAAACTCGATATTAATGACAGACTTTAAAAAAATATACGTACACTTAGCGTCATATAAAACTGGTACACCTTAACTAATCAAAATGACAAACAGTCAAATTTGTCAAATTTATCCACGCTGCCAGCCCGTTTAAGTGAATTTGTGTATAAATGATATAATAGATTTTTATTTTTTCCAATTTGTTTTATTGCTTTACAAAATTTAATTTCATCACTACATCTACAAACATTTTTGTTGAGCTGGCATCACTGCCCTAGAAATTATACCATAACAGCTGGTTTAGCATTGACAATTTTTAAAAGATCAATTTACACAACTACAAAAACACTATTTTTGATTATAATAGTTGTACCACCTTTATATGACGAGCAGTGTACTTCTTTTAAGATCAGGGAGATATTCCATATACATACCAATAAGGTAGCTCGCTTATTACATATTCCAATAAACCCATCACGATGTAAAAAGACGAGTCAATATAATGTGCAAGATTGCGGAATATTTTTTTGGGTTTCAAGATAAAATTGATTTATTTTTACATTAAATGGAATTTTTGTTCATAGAAATAAATCTTGGTAACCCATACAAAACTATTACAGTATTTATATTGTAATTTTTTCTATTTCTGTGTCGGGCACGTACCTTCATCCCGTATTAGAGTTTAGATTCTCTTCTATTGTTAAAAGATTAAAAATATCAATTCTAAAAGAGGAAATATAAATCACATGGATGTAGTTCTGGAGATAGTAGAAGCCATATCATATTGGAGTGGTAGCAATTCCATTCAAAGGCCGCGACAGAAATTGTTTTATGTTTTCAACTTTTTTTTCAAATGGAAAATATAAATAAATGATATTAGGAAGGAAACAAGAAGTTAAGGATTGAATAAGAAGACTTTGATGGACAGGGGAGGAAGGAACAAAAGAGGAATACAAAATTATTTTTTAGCTTCCACATCACAGCAAAGTTACGAAAATCCTTTCAACGTGAACGATTTAAAAGAATGAAAAAAAACAACAGCGAACACACGAAATTCGATATTACAATTTTTTTTTCCAGTGCATTTTGCAAGAAATTTCAACGTGACACATCAGATTTGAAACACCATGTATTATATTCACTTTATGTGACTTAAGATCCTATCTTTCAAAACGACCAAGATTCTGGTTATGTCAAGAATGTTTCAGTCATCGTCAATCGTAAACTGGACAGGTATTTATATAAAAAAAGGCTATTAAAAAATATTTATCCCGGATTACCTGCATTTTTTTAATAATCGTTGAGGATTGTGAGGAATTTTAAAATTTGTGTCGCTGGATTATTCATTCATATACAGTGGGACTCGAAAATAACAATGTTGGAATATATTTTTTGCTTCTAGTATTTTTTATTAACAAAAAATTTTTATTTTGTTAATTAACAATTGCCCAAGTTGTTGTAAAGTTAACTTCAAGAATTTTTTCCATGTTTGAAGTGTTCTTTTTTCAAAATTTTAAATTAAAAAGAATCCAGAAATAATGTACAAGGTGCTCCATTAAAAAATCGGGAGTGCTGACCATAGACGCCCCCCTTTATATGTTTTATTTCATATAAGTAAGTGATGTTTTCAAATTCATGTGTGTGGTTAGTAAAATTTTCGTGGAAATTCTTTGTATAATTTTTTAAATAATAACCACACATCACTGATTTTGATCGTATTTAAATAAGTTTTTGGCTATACACGTTTTTCTTTGTTCTTATTGTTATAATGATTACAAACATAAATTGTTCTATTTACGACGAAATCGAATGATTCAATCGTGTTGATTAAGATTTTTTTTATTTTCCAAAATAAACACTATTTTTTTTCACGGAACACAAACAAAAAAAATATTGCTTCGAAATTACGTGGTCTTTTTCTATAAATATTCTTGTCAGATAGTTACTGTCGCTTTTTATATGTTTTTACATATATTTAACTTATGTTCAGCCAGGCCAGGTCGAGACTTTTCAAGAATACACTGGGATGGATCAAAAATACGAAAATGAGACGTCTGACCAGCCAAAGTTTACCTAATCTCATTTTAATCACCTCCATTGAAAAGAAAAATATTCACTTTTTACTATGTCGAATTAACCACAGTCCTCGCCATGTGTCCAGCGAAAGAAAGAACCGTCAAGTTGGCTCTGAAACAATGTATTGTGTAGCTTGAGGCTACGAACCCGCCGCCATCGTCTCATATCGTTTCGTCCCTTTCGGATCTTCATTTGATCCTTCGTCTCTCTACGGTGCTCTGTCTCTCTCTTCATCTTTATTCGTTCTTCTGTTTCTTCGGGCTCTGTCCAGACATAGGCGCCCATACATCATTTTTCAAAGGGTGCAACGCTATAAAGATTATCCAATACCTCGAAAAATAATTCAAATTATCATTTTTGACATTTAACAGGTAGCCCCTGACCCAAGTAGAATAAGGCTATTCCCCAATATCCAAATTGGACAATCTAAGCTATAGTTCATATTTAAAGTCTTCACATTTTTCGATATTTAAAAGTACTTTACCCTTGAGTGAAACTAATATTTTTATACGGCTGAAAAATTTGATATTTGATGAATATATAGTATGTTGACCCCCTGGTTCTCCGTTTATGTATCTCGCTCATGACATGTGGAATGCATACGGAAATTATAGTGTGCCGAGAGATGGCCCGGGTCGGGTGTTGGGCGTAGTAGGGTGCGAAGGACGACCCAAGGCCGAAAGAGCCGACCGAGAAGATCCACAGGGAGAGGGACTTGGACTTGGGCCATCATCAGTTGCGATGTGGCCCTTGTGCTATATACCAGCCGGGCAAGTGGCTGCTCTGCCTTTACACGTACATACCTTACAACCGGAGTTTTTGTCTGGGGCGGTAGCGAGAAGACGTTCTCAGCAAACCGCCCCAGTCAGGATGTTTAGGACTTTGCCGCCTTCTTATGTAGCCGGTTTGGCGCACAGAAATGAGGTGATGTTTGATGTGAGTACTAATGTGGGATATGCGAGGCGCGTACCGTTTGAAGTTCCTGTAAGTAAAGAAATTAAAATTATGTCTAGTTTGAAGAATTTTATCTCAAGTAGCTAGAAAAGCCAATTAAGTTTTTTTTTCAATCATTGTTGATCAAGTTATCTGGCATGTCACAAATTTTTAAGAGGTATATATACAGAGTGTTTCATTGAGAATTGTCTACTGGTGAAATATGGGGATTTAACCTAAAACTCTCACTGAGATACCAGGTGTTGAAATTATTTCTCTTTGATACCCTCCAATATTTTTTGTACATACTTGGCATCCAATTTACATACAGGGTGTTTTCAAATGACACTTTCAAAGTTTGCATGTGGATACCTCTTGTGAAATTGGACAAAATGATATAGGGATTGGGGGGTACAGCTCATTTATTTTTGAAGTTATAAAAATTTAAATGTTTTTATTTGATAACTTTAAAATGGATGAATAAATTGACTTGATATTTGGCAGGTTGTTTTTAAATGTAAATAGGCATATTTTGATGAAAAAAAATTTGTCAATTCTTGATGCAGTGGTGTACATTTGGAAAAATATGTCACTTTTCTCTTCCTATTTTCCACGCCACTGGCATTTGTGGCTATTTTCAATTATTTTGTATTCCTTATGTTTTTCACGTAAAAAACACATAACCTCTACATATCAAAAAATTTGTAGTTTTCAAGATATTTAATGTTTTCATGAAGTTTGCAACATCATTTTCAATAATAAAAGCACAAGTTTGGACAAATATTTTTGAGAGTCTTCTCTCAATGTTTGAGATGCATTGCTGCTTCACAAATTAGTTTCTGATACATATTTTAACCATTAGTAGTTTGAAGGTTATTTAAAGAATACAAAAAAATATTTTTTTTCATTTTATTATTGAAAAATTAGATTGCAGGCTTCATGAAAACATTAAATATCTTGAAAACTACACATTGTTTGATATGTAAAGGTTATGTGTTTTTTACGTGAAAAACATTGAGGAATATAAAATTAATTAAAAATAGCTACAAATGCCAGTGGCGTGAAAAATGGGAGGAGAAAAGTGACATATTTTTCCAAATGTACACCACTGGATCAAGAATTGACAAATGTTTTTTCATCAAAATTTGCCTTTTTACATTTAAAAACAACCTGCCAAATGTCAAATCAATTTATTCATCTATTTTAAAGTTATCAAATAAAAACATTTAAATTTTTATAACTTCAACACCCCGTATTTCGAAAATTAAATGAGCTGGACCCCTCAATCCTTATATCATTTTGTCCAATTTTACGAGAGTTATCTACATGCAAACGTTGTAAGTGTCATTTGAAAACACCCTGTAAATTAGGATTCATTAATTGGTGGTATATTATGGTTTTTCATCTATTACCAGTGGCGAGCGTTGAGATAAATATTTTATTATCTCCTCTAGAATCTACACCACTGTTTAAAAGTATACAGGGTTCGTAAAAAAGTTATGAAAATTTAACTTGTTCACAAATGTCAAATATCTCAAATAAACGATTTTTCTTTTGTTTCAGGCCAAAAAAGATATTTACCAAGTCAAGTCTCAGAGATTACTTTTAGCCCAAAATGAATACAACCATCTAAATAATGCTTTAACTAATTTAACAACGTCCAGGACTAGTCGTAAGTTGAAATTTTTTGTCAAAATTTCCAAAATACATTTTTCTTTTAATAAGTACCAATTTTTATTTAATTTTTTTTCAGTTTGCTCCTCTAGCAGTAGTATAAGTACGAAGTACGATCCTGATCTCTTAAAATCTGACGTAGCTTTGGCGAAAAATAGAGTCTCCAGGTTGAAATCAGAACTGGAGCAAATTAGGAACGAAATGACGTATACACAAAGAGGTGTCGAAACGCTTACAAAGTAAGTTAATATCCTTTTACTCTATTAATTTCACTCATTTTGCAGTACCAATACAAAAATTCACACTTTCTCTAACTGAATTGAATTTTTTTCTTCTTGTTACAGCGTGGAACAGAAATTGAGCATGCAACAGGGAACCTGCTACAACATATCAGAAGCTCAAGCCATAATGGCCGAACTGAGAAACATACAAAAATCCTTATCCTCTGGAGAAAAAGAAAAAGCCGATCTGATGCAGTCACTCGCCAAACTAAAAGACGACCTAACAAGATTACAACTCTCCGAAAGTTCTCCGGACATATCCACCCTAAGTTTACCTCAAGAAAAACTAAGTACTGCTTCGCAAACGGACTTATCCTGCGAATTGGTACCGATAGGTACTCGATTAGCAGAAATGGCTAAAATGAGATTAGAATACGACGAAGCTAGAAAAAGAGTACAACACATCCAACAAAAACTAGCCGATTTAGAAGAAAAAGTCCAACCAGGACAAGTAGAATCAGACAAAGATAGACTTTTATTATTCCAAGAGAAAGAACAACTTTTAAGAGAACTAAGAAGTATCACACCGCGTATGAGATCAAAAGAAGAAATGACCGACATACAATTAGAATGTAAAAAATTAGAAGAAGACTTGAACAAAGCATTAGAAATATCGAATAGAGCGATAGCTGACAGATTAAGGTTGCACGAAGAGAAACAGCTACTGCTTCAGCAACTCAAAGATGGTCTAAGACAAATGACTCATCTAGAATCCCAGTTGAAAACGTTATCAGCTAGTACCCTATCAGTTAGTAGCAGTTCTAGCTTAGGCTCTTTATCCACGACGAGCAGCAAAGGATCTCTAAGCTCAGGATTAAGTTTCACCGATATCTATGGAGGTCCCCAGTGTATGAGTACCAACAACATGGAAAAACCAATAGACATGGCAGATCTGCATAAAAGAGTTGAAAGGCTGTTGAAGAATAGCGATAGTACGACGCATATTCCTTCCCCTAGTAGATCCCAACCTTCTCTATCACCAAGAAGTTCTCTGAGTTCGGTTTCTCCTCCAGTGTCTCCCATGTACGAGAATCTCCCAACCATCGTACCACCTCCTACTTACGAACAAGTGAAAAGAGACAGAAAGTTACAAATCGACGAACGATTAGTTGAATTGAGACTGTCTAATCCTCAAATATCATGTGGCGAGTACCATCAAAGAAGTTCCTTTCCAAGTTTATCTCCTTTGACGGACCTTTTGGAAGCTCAAGCTTCTAATATGTCTCAAGGTTCCGGTTTGGGAAGGCCGAGTAGGTATTCTTACGAAAGTTCGGGTGATCCGCCTCTATCGCCCATCTCGGAAACTTCACCGGCGATAGATCACGACGAGATGCTACAAGGTGCCGCGTTGTCGAGGACATCTTCTTCCGGTACGAACACTAGGTCCGTTTCGGCAGCTGTTAGTGACGAATCGGTAGCGGGAGATTCGGGTGTGTTCGAAGCTTCGAATAGAAAGAAAGTTTCGTTGGGTTTTGTGTCTGATGTGGATATGGAAACCGCCCAAGTACAAATTAAACTTAAATATAATACGACTGAAAGTATGCTCAACATTATTGTCGAAAAGGCGAGGAATTTGAGTGCCTTGTTGATTCCAAATAATTCTGAAGTGTAAGTACCTACTACATGTTCTATTAGTTTGCTAAACTTGTCTAGATAGTTTCAAAAATGGTCTAAAATGTTCTGGAATTTGTTTGGGGTGTTTTAAAATGTTCCACTTTTTCTTTTAACTTTGAAATGTTCTACAAGTTTTTCCTAGATAGTTTCAAAAATGGTCTAAAATGTTCCAAACTGTTCTAGAATTTGCTTGGGATGTTTTAAAATGTTCTAATTCTTCTTTAAACTTTGAAATGTTACACAAGTTTTCCAAATTTTTCTAGATAGTTTCAAAAATGGTCTAAAATGTTCCAAATTGTTCTAGAATTTATTTGGGATGTTTTAAAATGTTCGATTACTTCTTTAAACTTTGAAATGTTATACAAATTTTCCAACTTTTTCTAGATAGTTTCAAAAATGGTCTAAAATGTTCCAAATGGTTCTAGAATTTGTTTGGGATGTTTTAAAATGTTCTGCAACCTCGACTTCTTCTTTAAACTTTAAGAAATGTTCTGCAAATTTTCCAAATTTTTCTAGATAGTTTCAAAAATGGTCTAAAATGTTCCATACTGTTGTAGAATTTGTTTGGGATGATTCTTCTTTAAACTTTGAAATGTTACCTATACAAATTTTCCAACTTTTTTTAGATAGTTTCAAAAATGGTCTAAAATGTTCCAAATGGTTCTAGAATTTGTTTGGGATGTTTTAAAATGTTCTGCAACTTCGACTTCTTCTTTAAACTTTGAGAAATGTTCTGCAAATTTTCCAAATTTTTCTAGATAGTTTCAAAAATGGTCTAAAATGTTCAATACTGTTGTAGATATTGTTTGGGATGTTTTAAAATGTTCGACTTCTTCTTTAAACTTTGAAATGTTCTACAAATTTTTCTAGATAGCTTCAAAAATGGTCTAGCATGTTATAGACTTTTTGTGGAATGTTTTAAAATGTTCTGCAACTTCAACATCTTCTGGAAAATTTGAAATGTTCTGAAATCTGTTTGACATTTCTAAATGTGCTGAAGTTTCCATTCCTTTTGGAAATTTTAGGATGTTCTGCAAGTTTGCTAAACGTTTCTATGGTAGCCTAAAAAATTACAAAATTTTCCCGTATGAGTTAGGGATGTCTTAAAATGTTCTGCAACCTTTCTATTTATTTCTGGGAGGTTATAGTAAATTTTAAAGAGTTCCAAGATTGTTTTGGCATGCATTAAAGAATTTCTTTGGAAATTTTTTATAATGTGCACAATATTTCTGGATAGTCTTGAAGCTATTAGCTTCCTGATTTTTCCTGGAAAATTTTAAAATGTTCTATAAATTTATCAAATATTATTATGCTACCAATAGTGCAATATTATTTAATTTTAATTGTTACAGTTGTGTGAAAACTGCCTTATTGCCAGCTGCATCATCACATCCTTCTGTATTTTGTACAAAATATGTGAAAGATTTGAGGAAAGCAGCGTTTGCTGATGCCTTCAACATCCCAGTACCTGCAAATAAACTATTTACGAAAACCCTACAAATTAACGTCTGGAATAGAATAAACCAACAGGATAAGTGCGTGGTAAGTTTTTCAATTGTTTTTATTGCGAATAAAAAAATTAAACACTTATATTTTTTCTAGGGTTGTGCCCAAGTAAGTTTAGCGGACTTCAACGTCCACCACGTGTCCCAAAAATGGTACAACATTCTCTCCTTACAAGAAGACGCTTCTCCAACGACAACCCACCCCAAACAAGACTCCGATCTTTCACTACGTGAAAGATCCGAAGATAAACATACGGGAAAAGAAGAAAGTTCCGATGATTCCACCATAATTTCCTCCCAAACATCAACTCTAACTCGAAACCAAGAAACCGTCTTCCCTCCAACCATCAATCTCAACTTCGAAGAACTCTACGACTGCTTTAAAAACTCCGAAGAATACGAATCTCAAGATTCCGATGAGGATTTAGAAGACGAAGAAGAAGACGACGAAGAAGAAGGAATCGCGGTGGAATTTAGACCGAACGATAAGTTGGACGTGGTACTGGAACATGCTGACGTAGAACCTGAATATTTTGATAAACAGACGAATACCGAGTGTGCCTTTTACCCCGAACAAGCTAAACAGATGCGGTTGCAAGCTGCTAAACCTGGAGCTGTAATCGAAGATAGAGGTGCTATTAAAAGGTGAATATATTTTTCGAAAACTTGAAAAAAAATAATGCTTATTTTCTTATTTAGGTCGCAAACCTTCTCCCCCAGCGCTCACGTCTCTAAAAACCAATACATATGTAAACTAAATCGAAGTGACAGTGACAGTGCTATGCCTTTATATCGTCGAGGCGGTAAACCGTTCGAAAGACACGCTGTAGAACGAAGATCTTTACGTTTCCGTCGACCTTTCGGTTCGATGGCCGCCTTATCCACCGCTAAAACCCAAACGCATCATACGACGACTGCCCGGACGTCCATAGACTTGGAACTGGATCTTCAAGCCCAACATACACGTTTGGATAAACTTAACTCCGAGTTAGGTAGACTGAGAGAGCTTAAACAAAGACTGGAATCTGCCAAAGAGCATGGTAAGTATCAAAACAGCTTCAATTAATTTCAGACGGAGAAAAGTTTCTGGCAGATGTTTCGAAGACAGTGTGGAGCGTTTTCCAACTAGCCAAGTTTGTTTTGCTTCATTTTTCGCACTTTCTTGACTAGTTTTGCATCTAAAGGCAACTCCAGATAGGTCAAGTTAGATTTTCTTTCATTTTTTCCTGTGCTTGTCCCATCTACATGTAATCACGGTGAAGCCAAAGAAGAGTGGAGGTACAGTGAAGCTTCTGTCAGCTGCACATTCCTTCCTGTCCCCCCAGTGAAGCCAAAAAAAAAGGTTGGGTTTGTGACAAATGTTCAATCTGTATAATATTGTTTCAGGTGACACCGAATTGGCAGCTTATTTACTGGAGGACCGGCAATTCCAAAACCTGATCGCACAAGCAGAGAGCTGTAGAACAGCGAAAACAGCCGAAGAGAAAAAAATAGAAAAAATGTTGAGGAAGGTATCGAAGGAAATTTACAAATTAAGAAAATCGAAAGCTGGTAATGGAAAACCAGACGTGATTTCCTTCCAGTAAGTTTATTCACCTTTTAAACAATTTTCACAGATAATTAACCACTTTTTTTTTTCTACAGAGAGAAAATGGCCTTCTTTACCCGCTCCGATTCGAACGTACCTTTTCTTTCCACTCAAGACGAGTGCCATCATTCAACGACCGATAGTGCAAAAATAACCATCAATGAAGAAGAAACGTCAGTGAGTGTTAGTGAAGTAAATGACAATACGAACGCTGTTAACGATGATAAAGAAAATAGTACGGGCGACAGAAGGTATAACTATGTTGTCGATAGAGTATTAGGTGTCGAAGTTTAGTATTTATTTTAAGGATAGATAATTTTTTTTTACTGAAAATCATTCTTCAACGTTTGTTCGGGAATTTTTTTTGTAAGATACAATAGTTATGAACCAAATGATGAAATGTGTAACTGTAGTATAATAATTATTTTAAATTATTTATTTTTATAAGAAAATTAGAACAAATGTTGCCATATTTATCAAAATTCCTTAATAATGAATGCTGCAAACGTTGACTAGTAACTTTATGGTTTATTTTTATGTTGATGAATGAAAAACGTCATTTGGTACCTAACATTCAAAAACTCATCACGGAACTCCCAATTTTTAATCGAATTTCATATTTTTCGTGATCATGAATGCTGAATCGTGAAAAACTTTACACAAAAATCGTATTTTAAATGAATATTATTTATTAATATGCTATTTAGAGAGTTTATCCGTGTTTCTATTTAATTATCATGTCACTTTGTTTTCTCTGGATCTTTTTATTTGAGTAATTCATGATACTTCCTATTCTTTCGATTTCAGACTAATTTTGTGTATGGTTTTGACAAATTTATTCTCTTTATGATGAACTCCCTCCAGTGAAAAGACTCTACTACTTTTTTAATAAAATTTGACCTCACACTCGTCGCTAAGTTGATTTTTTGAAATGTTCTAAAAGATTCCTGAATTTTTCCTACAGATTTTAAAATGTTCCGGGGTTCTCCAAGTTATTACAATATTTTCTGGAAGTTTTCAATCAATTTCCAAATGTTCAATTCTAGAAATGTCATTAATTTAATTTTAACAACTTCAGAACTTCATACTGAACTTCAAACTGTTCCAGAATGTTCTAACTTTTGAAATGTTCTTTGAAACTGTTCCAACTTTTGAAATGTTCCTCCTAGTGATATGAAACGTTTCAAATTATTCTCATGATGTTTAAACTGTTCTAGTTTATTTAAAATTATACAATAATTGTTCCACTTTTGAACAACATGTTTGGAAATGTTCTATAAAGTCGTGAATGTTCTTGAAACTCTCAGGTAGTTTTAGAAGATGCGATAAAAATCTACTTTTTGGAATGTTTCATAGTTTAAACAGTACCTTGAAATGTTCCAGAAAGTTCTATGTTTTCAAAATTGTTTTTGAAATGTTCTAAAAGTTTCCTGAGTTTTCCCATATGATTTTAAAATGTTCCAGAGTTATCCAAGTTATTACAGTATTTTCTTTAAGTTTTCAATCAATTTCTAAATGTCATCAATTTATTTTTAACAACTTCAAAAACGGAACTTCAGACTGTTCCAGAATGTTCTAACTCTTGAAATGTTCTTTGAAACTGTTCCAGGTTTTTCTAACTTTTGAAATGTTCCTCCTAGCGATCTGAAACGTTTCAAATTATTCTCTTTATATTTAAACTGTTCTAGTTTATTTAAAATTGTTCCACTTTTGAACAACATTTTCACGAAATTTCTCGAAACTTTCAGGTAGTTTTAGAAGACGCGATAAAAATTTACTTTTTAGAATGTTTCATAGCTTTAAACAGTACTTTGAAATGTTCCAGAAAGTTCCATGTTTTGAAATGTTCTAGAATGTTCCAAGATGGAGGCTGCCCTAATTTTCAAAGTTACAATATGCCTTATATATAATGATTTGAAACGTTAGTTTTTCTCCTTAAATTTGTTCCGAATTATTTTAAAATATCCCAAATAATTCCACAATTTGAAAAAAAATATTCTAGAAACATCCAGAGGGGATAAATTTACTTCCTAGTGATGTATTAACCTTTTTCTTCCTAAAAATGTGGTAGTTTCTTTCAATACTTCCAACACTGTGATGTAATTAGTGCCTTTAGATTGTTAAATGTACAATATTATACAGGGGAAATAAGGAATATTCAATAAAGTTAGGAAATATTTCAAATTTTACCCCAACATTTTTCAAAATTTCCTGTACACAACAATTCCTAACGATATAGTACAACTTTTCTTATCAAATTTTTTACTAATGGAAGATTTATATAAAAAATAATCAATTGACGGTTTTTGCGGTCATGTTAGGGATAGTAAAAAAAATGACCCTTGGGACAAAGTAGACTCGATCCAATTTACGTTAAAATTTAAAATTCCAGGGTAAAATGTGTCTAACTTGATAATGAGCCTTTGCATTCCACGACAAATTCTACTATACGAGGGCCGAGTAAAAATTTAAATATGAAAGCAAATAAATAAAGGGTTAGTTTAAAGTCGAATGCTGCGGGTTCAAAGTCACAAAACAAATAATTATGCACGGGAGTTTGGGAGTTTTTTTTTTAATGAATGCTTCTTACAATTTTGCGACTTCACTTTATTCACTACAAAAAGGACTTGTATGGAAGCAAACATGAAAACTATAAATAATACAGTGTGATTAAACAAAATTTCATATTTTAAATGGCAATGCCACTTTTTAAACATTTTTCAATCACTCTGTTTTATAAATAATCTCAACTGTTCTAATATTAAAATCAGTTCTATGAAATTTTCAGCTTTATTAAAAAAAAATACAACTTTCATAGAACAGATTTTACTTTTTTTTTTATATTTTTTTACTAGTGTCATTTCAACTATATTAGTTGGATAATATTATTATTATTATATCAAATCGAAAACTTGATTTTTCTGTTTTTATTTTGTATTATATGTAAATAGTGCACATAAATTATATATGAAATACATTCTAGTTAAAAGTATATGGTTCTAATAATGAAATATCTATTAAAATTTGTTTTTAATATTTTCTAGTATTATTACTGTATCCTTTTCGAAAAGTTCGGGATGGGTAGGTTTTAATACTGCTTCTATAAGTAAGAATCTAGGAGCAGTACTGTCAACTTTACTCAATTATAAGTCCGCAAGCGTAAAAATTTTAATAAATCGGTAAATGTGACCCAGAAAAGATTGAAAAAGGTCAAACATTCATCAAAAAACATAAGGATAAGGCTATAAAATTATCACCATTCACTATTTTTAGATACTTCACCTCCTCACGACTGTTTGAGTGTAAATGAAATATTGTAGACTATAGTTTTTTTTTAAATATCAAAAAATGGATAGAAAAACTTGAACCCCTCAAAAAGTAGTCATAAAAACAGGCTCACCCACTACTTATTTTAATAATTATACCTCATCATAGCTAAAGTGTCAACTAGTTTGAAAAAAATTGATCAATTTGCTGTGTGGTCGTTAAAATGCCAAAAAACAAGAAATTATCAATAACAAAACCCCAAAAATTTGAAAAATATAGAAAAAATAAAAAAATCAGTACCACACTGTAAACAACGACAATTTCTGCTCAACCCTATAAATTTATTTGATTACAACCTTTTACTAGTGATGCCAATAAACAAAAAGTCTACTTGTCTTTGTTTATCAGTACAAAAAATATTCTAAATTAACACAGGGTGTTTTCAAATGACACAACGTTTGCATGTAGATACCTCTCGTAAAATTGGACAAAATAATATAAGGATTGAGGGGTCCAGTCTATATTTACTTTTCTGAATAGTTGAAGTTATAAAAATTTAAATGTTTTTATTTGATAACTTTAAAAATGATGAATAAATTGATTTGATATTTGGCAGGGTGTTTTTAAATGTAAAAAGGCATATTTTGATGAAAAAACATTTCTCAATTCTTGATCCAGTGGTGTACATTTGGAAAAATATGTCACTTTTCTCCTCCCATTTTTCACGCCACTGGCATTTGTAGCTATTTTTAATTATTATTTTCTATCAAATAAAACGCTTAGTCACAGTCGAAAAGCCTCCCTCATGTAATTCATCGATCCTTTTTTAGTTGACATTCAAGTACCAATCAATAATTTCCTAACCACGATGTTCCTCAATACATTCAATAATAAAAATAAACCTTGAAGATGTCCTTATTTAAAACCCGGACATTTTGGTCCTCTCGAAGTGAGAACGAAGAATATTTCGACCAAAATTCCATGATAGTAACTCCCCTTAACGGTGATAGTGATTATATTATAACCGGAAGTCAAAGCGGTGTTTTGAGGGTTTTCAAACCTTCTTGCACGATTGTGGAAAATGAAATAAGCGGATTTTCACCGACTGATTTGGTAATAGAAAAGATTTTTGAACTACCGATTCTACAGCTGGGATATGGCAGACTAGTTTCGTAAGTATACTATGTACGAAAAGACATACAATATTATACAGAGTGTATTAAAGAAGTATCTTGTTTCTACACATTAGGAAAATTAATGAACGAATGCGCAGAGTTACTAGATACTATTTTATTAGGAATTTTCACTTTTTCTATCTTACAGGGGATCTCAAAATTACCAAACAGCCATACTTAGTCCTAAGAGAGTATCTGTACATTTATTAAAGATCAAAGAAGGACAAACCGATCACGGTAGGTAAAGTAAAACATGTTTATTATTCATAACATTTAATCAACAGTTCAAATCTAGTGAAATAATGTTTACAGGAACTCAAAATACTTTCGAAACACTTTACGGTCACCATCTATCTAGATCAGCTGCTAATTTCACCATAGGACAATTCGGAGGGTCTCAAAATAGAGATTTTATTTGCGTGCAGTCCTTAGATGGGATGTTGAGTTTTTTTGAACAAGAAAATCCGACGTTTTGCTGCTTTTTACCGGATTTTCTTTTACCCACTCCAATGGCGTACGCGAAAAAAACCGATAGTTTCATTATGGGTACTAATAATTGGAATATTGTATCTTACAGGTACCTACCAATATAAAATATATTTACTTATATTATATTTATTTAATTTTGAAGGTATAACAGTTTATCAGAAGCAGGAGAAGTAAATCAACCAACATCCAATTCTTCAATGAAGATTGCACCTACTTGGTGCTACTATTTAGGTGAACCAATCATTGATATATCGGCGATTGAAGATCCTGTCAATAAAGTTACTTCACTTGTCATTTTGGGAGAAAGAAATATTTTTTGTTTGTTCGATACTGGACGATTAAATTTTATGAAAAAGTTGGAATTTTCACCGATTTGTTGTGAAGTGTATACAATGAGTAAGAAATTTTTTTTATTATGTCAACTCTGTGACACTCCTTCTTGGTTTTTATATCTCATTACCCTGTGAATTCGTTAATTAACTTGGCAAGTACTTTACAATTAATTGTGAGCAAATTTCTACTTGTGACAACTATTGGATCTTCTTCTATATTATAAGTTATTTCACTGCTTGACTGTTTGACACATAATAAGAATTCATACCATACGCCTGCGCAGTGGGATTGTTTTTGGGATAAGTTGTCATGGTTACGATTTACTTATTGACATTTCTAAATAATCAGCTGTATTCGAACCGTTTATTTGATTGATTATTTATTCTATTAATTGAGATTTGCAGTTATGCCAAGGTTTTGGCTTCCCTAAATAAAGAATTAATGGTTGAAAACTACAACAAATATTGACACATGACGCCATTATTGTTTTTATCCCATTTTTGGCTTCTGCGTTGGTTCTCGCGCACTTTCTGGTTTATTGTCATGAAAATATTATTTTCAGGAGAAAAAATATTCTCATTAATAGTATCAGAGACGAGCAATCTGCTGATATATGAAAATACAACTTTAAAGTGGTGTGTGAAGCTGCAATGTTTACCAATTTGTATAAGGCGAGCGTTTTTTCGTACCATCAAAGGTTCCATAGTTTTATTAACAGAAGAGGGAACATTAGATTGCAGTTATCTAGGAACTGAGCCAAATCTTTTTGCTGCTCCACCTCTATCGGAAAGAGAAATAGATTTAGAAAAAGTAGAAGAAGAATTGGGAAAGTTAACTGAGAAGATCAAGGAAACATATGGAAATGGTAAAGGTATTGAATCAACCTTCAATATAACTTTTTTTATGTTTTTTTCAGATTTAAAATTCGGTAGTAAAAGTTCGGAAAAAGAAATCAATATAAAGATTCAAATAAACGAAGATTTAGTTCCTTGTACTTTTAAAACCAACCTAGAAGATCAAAATAAAGCAAAAATGTGCGTCGTACTCATCGACGTCGTTCCCCAAATGGCCTTCGAAGAAGTTCAAATAAGTATAGCTGCTTTAAAACCTTTCAAAATCCATCCAAACACTCATTTTTTCGCAAACCCCGAAGAAACTATGTCTATTCAAAGTTTCGTTTATCTTAACGAAAACTTGGAAGTTGCTAGTTTAAATATCAACGTAATTGTTACTGTTATAAGTTCGTTAGGAGTACCGAGAAGTTTTAATAAATCTGCTACCCTCCCCTTAAAGTTAGTTTCGGAATTTTGTACACCTCAAAAAGAAGGGGATCATAAAATAACTTTAGCTGTCAATCAAAACGCTGCGCCACTGGTAAATTTATTTCCAGGTAATTATAAACTTATAGACCAAGGTCGATAATTTTTGGGACCAAAAAAAATTGTAGTAGCATGAAACCTATTGGAAGAGGTAGAAAATATAACAAAAACGGAAGGAAAAATAAATTACGGGCGATCTGAGGTCGGAAAGGGGGAGGGGATGAGTTTTTAAGGGTAAAAAACGGTTATTCTCGATTTCCGGTAAAACTACAAGTCTTATGAAAAAAAGTTGAATGGCAAAGTTGTAGGTAATAAAAAGATCCACAACTTTTGTATTGATACTTTTTTCACATAACCTCAAAATTTATGTGAAAAATTCGAATAACTGAGTTTTTGGTTTTTTATTTTTATCTTTTGCAAAAAAATTTATTTTTCCACGAAATTTGGTGAAAACTCACCTTTGTTTGTCCCAAACTTACAGTAATTTTTTTGATTAAAAATATTCATTTTTTCACCTTATTTTGAATTAAATATTGAAAAAGCACCCTAATTTTCAATCGAAAATTGTCACGTCAAAATATATGCTTTTTTTTTAAAGTTGGTGTGTTTCCTATTCGTTAAAATCTCTTATTTTTGAAGGTATGAAAAAAAATATACATTACTATGGTAAATCTTCTCAGAAAATGCAAATAATGACAATCCGAAATTTTTTTTTTTGAATCATTATGTATTATTTTTGAGAAATTTATTAAATTTTACACTTCAATTACTAGAAAAATGTAAGATTTTATGTTATAAACCCACGTTTTTCAAGTAATTAAAGTGTAAATTATAATAAATTTCTCAAAAATAATACTTACATAATGATTCAAAAAAAAAAAAATTTCGGATTGTCATTATTTGCATTTTCTGAGAAGATTTACCATAGTAATGTATATTTTTTTTCATACCTTCAAAAATTAGAGATTTCAACGAATAAGAAACACACCAACTTTTTTAAAAAAGCAGATATTTTGACCTGAGAATTTTCCATTGAAAATTAGGGTGCTTTTTCAATATTTAATTCAAAATAAGGGGAAAAAATGAATATTTTAAATCAAAAAAATTACTGTATGTTTGGGACATACAAAGATGAGTTTTCACCAAATTTCGTGGAAAAATAAATTTTTTTGCAAAAGATAAAAATAAAAAACCAAAAACTCAGTTATTCGAATTTTTCACATAAATTTTGAGGTTATGTGAAAAAAGTATCAATACAAAAGTTGTGGATCTTTTTATTACCTACAACTTTGCCATTCAACTTTTTTTAATAAAACCTGCAGTTTTACCGAAAATCGAGATTAACCGTTTTTTACCCTTAAAAACTCACCCCCTGCCCCTTCCCGACCTCAGATCGCCCGTAATTTATTTTTCCTTCCGTTTTTGTTATATTCTCTACCTCTTCCAATAGGTTTCATGCTACTATAATTTTTTTTTTCACTTTTTACCATTTTAAAAATTACCGACCCTGGTCTAATAGTAAAAATGCTTACTGTAGTTTTGATTGAGTATTTTTTAGAATTTGCAGAAGATATAAAAACCAATAGCTCTGTGGGAATTAAAAATACATCTTCTGGTCAATCGGTTACTGTAATATTAGCTAAAACATCTGACAGATATCGAATACAATCATCTTCGTTTATTGCTTTGAGTTATTTAACAGAACTGATGATTGTTCGTTTAAATAATCATTACAGAAACGTAGAGGAGTTTAAAGTTACATACAGTTCCACGTTACCTTCAACAGACATGATTTCTATTGTCAAAGAACACTTTTATAAAAGAGAAGAAGCTATTCGATTAGAAGTGAGGTGTTTTCGAGTGACCTTGTAGGTTTTTTTAACCGTATGTTTTCAGTTTTGCTTGGACCAATTGGCTGGTCAATTTAGACAAATACAAAAACGTTTAATTTCCAAATTTAAAGTGAAAAATCCCACGTCCTTGACGAATTTGGAAATATTATTGAAAGATACGTATACGGAAATTTTGAGTACCGCTGAGAAATTGAAAGAAGTTAATAGAGATTTGGTGGAAAGTCAAATCAAACTTTCTTGCTCTTTAAATTTGATGGGGAATTTAATAAAAGTTATGGACCTCGAGGAAAAGTTGAAAGAAAATTTGGTTTCTGTTTTTTGTCCTACAGTAGAAGATTTAGAGAGTCAAGTGAGTATTTTTATTTTAAATAGTTTCTTTCTCTTTACAAAGTCAATGTCAAAACATAAGTAAAAAGCAAGGCTGTCAAATATACTTTTTTATTGTGTCATTTGTCTATTGCTGTCAATCACTATGTTTTGCAGCTTTAAACTTGATAAATGTTGAAATAGGTTCATTTTATTTAATAACATGAAAATATATTTGAAAAAATAATTGTTGGACTCGCTAAAACTAACCTATAACCAAGTAAAAAGAAGAATATCTGATAAACTTGACATTTTTGACAGATACTTATACTATTTTAAGTGCTTGGCAGCATTGTCCAGTTATGACAGACGTCATGGAAAAGGGTTTTTATTGGGCGGAGTAGAATCCAATGCGACCTCTGGCGGAAAAATTGTAATTGTCGCAACGAGTAAAACAATTCGTTTTGCATTGTTTTTGTATTATATGCAAGTCATTCGTACTTTATTCGTTTAATCTTGTGTCAGTGACAAGCTTAAAACTGTGTTTTTCTATTCAACTCAACTGTCATCATTTCTGACGTTGACATTTCGAAGCGCTATCTATCGAATTCTACTTTTCCCAATTTTGCTTGGCAGTTATGACAGAAGTCACGGAAAACGGCTTTTATACTATATATAAATATTTTTATTAAATTATTAGTTAAATGTTAGTATTTAATATACTTATAGAATTGGGAAGATGTAATGGATGCTACCCTAAGTTATTTACTTCGAACATATTTAGCTAAATCAGAAAAAGATAAATTGAAATTTTCTCAAACGAACATTGAAAAAGTTACCGATATATCAAAAATGGAAAAACATCTAGCGCTAGTTTTAGAAAGGATTTCTAAAATGGATAATATCTACGCAGAACAAGAAGGTAAGTATTCGGTATTTTCTGTAGTTTATAAGATAGGTACCTTATATTACATTTCAGTTGAACTTGAGGAAGAAAACAAAAAGTCTGTTGTCGAGAAAATAGAAGAACCTGTTGGGAATCAATTCGGAGTGGCAAGCATGCGATTACTTTCAGCTAGGAAAAGCTTGTTACGAAAACGTCACAAAAATGAAGAGGAAAATGAATGAACACTTGTTTTTATATTATTTATTACGTTACCGCAAAAATAAAATAAATCAATTAATGATAACATACTCCTTCTCCGGCCTAATTCCTTTAAAAACATCGCAGCGCCATCTAACGATGATTTTAATAGTCATTTACAAGATAATTTGAAGAAATGCGAGTAAGTAAACAAATATAAGTTTCAGCAATCATCCATAGATGTCTCTGTATGTTCAGGTTTGTATTTTCCTTCATCCTTGAAACAATTATTTTTAGGTTATGTTTATTATAATGAAAGTGATATAAATGTAAAACAGGATTTCCAGCGAATTGGGATCTGCACAATGTTCTCATTCTCCACAAGTAGTACTGACTCTCGAATGAGTCATGTATATTCGTTTAAGTGGTTTATTTGTATATCCGTTGATCTGTTCAAATGAAAATTGAAAAACCTAATTTTGTTAAATAGTTTTTTATTCATCTCATAATATTTCGCAAGAGTAAAGCAGTGGTCGTGTTATTATTGGAATAAACAGAGGTGATTACCATTACTAAGCAGAATAAAGGAAGTTGTAGGGTTTTATTACTATATTATAAATAATTGTGTTGGTAATAAGATAATTACTTGGTTAGATAGCAAATCTTATACAGTTTGAAGAATCTATTTATCAGTGATAAGGATTTTATTCAGAAATGGAAAAAGTGTTGTAATTAATACTGATTTTTCCTTGTTTTTTTGAAAAATAAAATAGTAGGTAAGTAAATTTCAAATGTTAAATAAGACCCTTCTCTGTCATAATTATTGTTGTGCAATACACAGAAAATATGGAGACATATAGTCTATTTTAATATGATGAGAGTACACTATTAATGGCACCTTGAAGCAGTTAAATTTTCCTAATTTTTGGTACACTCTGTATGTTTTCTAAAGCTATTTTTATCTTATTGATATTATTCCTAATTGAAGAACAAATTAAAAATGTTTGTTACCTCATTAGTATATTTGTAAATCAACATAATATAGTACAAGATGTCTTTACAATTTTAAAAATTATTTAGTACAAAACTTCCATTTTAACAATTTATATTCATTATTTCAGTGCTCAAAAAAATGAATAGCAAAGATGAAAATGAACCTGAAGAGAGTGGTGATTATAACGAAGTGTCCATAAACAGACCAAGTTTAGGGTCGCTAGGATCAGATGGAGATTATGATGATACATTAGGTGTACCAAGTTCTATTAAAATATTGGACATAGGAGATGGACCTGTTGCTATTGAACATTCAGACGAAGAACTCGAAGGTGAGGTATTATATAAATAATAATAAATACAGATCTTAGTCTTTAAATTGCACAACTTTAACTACCCTGTATAATAATTACTTTTGTGGAATTGATATTTAAAAGTAGAGTACATGTAAATATAATTTTCTACTTATTTATCAAATGTACAAGCTCTGTATAGGTATTATTCATGAATATGAATACTTTTTATGATATTTACATCTTTATCACCATTTTTAAAATAATATAATATAATGTAAACGCCACGAAATACTTTTTTTTTATTTAAACATGGTTTTAATGCTTTGTTGATTCTGTTACTAATAAAAGGTCAAGTAAGGTCATATACAGTTCCTAAAAATAAGGTGCTTAAACAGAAAATTTTGAAAACTTTTCAATATATTCTGAAAATTTTAGAAGATGGAACTGAACACATTGGTTTCAACACAATCCACAACTATAAGAAATTTTCATCTATAAGTAGAGATGTGTTTATACCAGGTGTTGATGTGTCTGCCACCATCACTGATTATGAAAGAAATTTAACATCTCACATGCTCAATCCTAATTTGTAAGTATGCAGTAATATAAGTACTGAGTGAGCAAATAAACACATTATCTTAAGATGAGATTGTAGTGCAGCATAGGGACACAAAACTTTTTAAAACAAATTCTCTGGATTATGGGCGTAGCACGCTAGAGGGCGCTATTTTTATCAAAATGTTACTATTTTTTACATTTTCTCACTATATTTCAGGTATACTATTTCCCTAATACACGGTAAATTTAATTGGCAGATCAAAAAAAGGTATAAACACTTGAATTCCTTGCATCAACAATTGGTATTGTTTAAAACTGGCTTGAACATACCTTTTCCTACAAAAACTCATAAAAACAAAAGGAAATCTGTTAAAATTGTCAAAAAAACAAAGGGCGGAAAACGAAAAATGGCATTACCAAGGTATAATTAGTAAATTTTTTGTACGATTTTTATTTTAAAATGAAAATTATAAAAAAAATTTGTAGGTTTCCAAAAAAACCGGAAGTTTTAGTTTCTTATGAAAGAATTGGTAATAGAATGAAACAGATCGAAAGCTACCTCAATAATATTCTCTCTATACCCATCTATAGGAATCACACAGCCACTGTATGTATATATTTTTTCTAATTATTAATTTATTCCAAAAATGATATTTATTTTCACTGAGGTACATGCTCTGACTTGTGTTTCTTA
Source organism: Galerucella nymphaeae (assembly GCA_963978555.1). Classification (NCBI taxonomy): domain Eukaryota; kingdom Metazoa; phylum Arthropoda; class Insecta; order Coleoptera; family Chrysomelidae; genus Galerucella; species Galerucella nymphaeae. The sequence goes on from OZ021706.1 coordinate 21,101,430, forward strand.
CAATCATTTCCAAAATAGAGGAGTTCAGTCTAAGGTCAGTGTGGCCAATAAAAAATGGTTTTTTTTCTGACAAGAATGACAGTTAACCCCTTTTTCAGATAGAATTTTTGGAAGTGTCTCATTTATCGTTTGTTGAAGGACTGGGTTTGAAAGGAAGAGAGGGTTATGTTAAAAAAAAGACTGGAAGTACAAATCCCGGTCAATCTGGTTGTAATTGCTTTGGATTATGTCACTGTTTATGTTGCATAAGGTAAATATTATTCAAATATAGTAACGTTTACTTTGTTTCTATAGAAGTATGTATACAGGTGTTATTTATAAATTGTAACTTAATTCAAGAAAATTGGAAGTGTATTTTTTTGAAATGCTTACTTAAACTATTGGGAAAAGTAGAATTCGATAGATGGCGCTCCGAAATGTCAATGTCATCTTAGCAACGAGTAAAACAAATCAGCTGCTGTATAAGCTCTTTGACATTTAGGTGGTTTTATTTTTATTTTAGTTATTTTCAGTGTGTGTTTTGTGAAACTTTTGCTTTTTCTTAGATTGTGCTTTAGTATTTTGTGTTGTTGAACTAAATTTTGACTCTCAATATTTTTATTTTTGGAGTAATAGGTATGGTTGATATTTGCCAAAAATGAAAAAAGTTTAGGTCTGATTTTTCGTGTTTTTATTTTATTTTTGATATAGTCATATCTACAAAAGTTACAGGGAAGGTAAGTTTGTATTGAGTAATATTTTAAATCTTTAATACCGACTTATTTTCTTTTTGTTTTTGTAACTGTGGATTAAGTATACACTGACTATTCAAAGTTTATTTGAATTTGTAAATGCTGAGCCTTCTTCCAAGTGCATAAATGATATACAGGTAGTTTTAAATGCTGGCCATATATTTTTGCATGGTACCTCTATAGAGGAAATAAGTGACACTTTCATAAAAGTGCAATGAAAACAAAAAATAGAATAACATAACCTCTTCCATAATATCTCTGATTATATAAGAATATATTTGAAGAAATGATGACAGTTGAGTTGAATACAAAAACACAGTTTTAAGCTTGTCACTGACACAAAATTAAACAAATTAAGTACGAATTTACGGTAATTACCTACGTTGACTTGCATAATATAATACAAAAACAATGCAAAACGAATTGTTTTACTCGTTGCGACAATTACAATTTTTTTCCGCCAGAGGTCTCATTGAATTCTACTTGTCCCAATACCTACCCAAAAATTGGGGCTAGCTCTCCTATACTAATATGGTAAAATTAATGTTTTGTCGTTTCCAGGTCAAAACATTTTTGTAACGACCTAATCTGTACGAGGTACGTGAAACGATGGTTTTTTCTTAAAGACACTTATTTTGGTTATTTAAATCCGAAAAACGGTCGCATCAAAGCAGTGGTTCTTTTCGATCAAGGCTTCGAAGTCGCTACCGGAATGTACGCTTTGGGAGTCCAAAACGGATTTCAAATACAAAGTTTATGCAGAAATCTAACATTCAAATGCTGGACGAAAAGAAAAAGTAAAGAATGGTCGGAAAGTTTAAAAGAAATAGCCTCTACCACTGGTAAAAATTTGTAAAAAAAAATATCCATTAAAACAAAAGTTTAAACTTGAATTTATTTATTACAGCTCGCGAATTTGTCTACCCCAATAGATACAGATCTTTTGCACCGATTCGCGTCAACATCACAGCATCTTGGTTCGTCGATGGCTCTTCTTATATGTCGGCAGTTGCAGACGCCATTGAACTTGCCAAAGAAGAAGTTTTTATTACTGATTGGTGGCTGAGTCCTGAGATTTATTTGAAAAGACCTGCCATTCGTGGAGATCACTGGCAACTTAAAAGATTATTAGAGCGAAAAGCGGTGAGTAAAAATCAATAACGGTCTTATTAATAAACATGGAGTAACCTAGGACTAACTTTATTCCATGCTTAATCCATCAGTTTGACAGATACGCTATTAATAAACGCATAATAGACAGGGAATAGGCTACTCCGAGGTTATTCTGGGACTAACTATGGTAGTAATTTTAATCTAGGGAAATGGGTGGTTTAAGCTCGGAATAGCATTCGACTAAATATAATTTCAGTTTTATTGAACTGTCAATTGTGATATATGTTGTCATATTCTAATTCGAAATTTAGTTTGTCGTTGTATTATTGTATTATTTCGTATTATTATTCAGTTTATTATTGTTAATTAGTTATATTTATTAAGTATTTGCTTTGGTTTGGTGAGTAGTGATTATTTTGTGATGGAAGAGAGAGATTATTATATGGACGATTTGAGAATAATGGAAGAATTGGTCGAAGCAGAAAATATTCGTCCGATCAGAAGAATCAAATTTTACAAAATTAGGGCTAATCCGCTAGAAACACTGCTAGAAGAGGAATTTAAGGAAAAATATCGTTTCTCTCGACGTACAGCAGTAAATATTATTAATTTATTGAGAGATGATTTGGCTGGTGATAGTAGAGGTGGACTTATTCCTCCATATTTGCAAGTCTTAACTGCAATTAGAGTGTGGGCCCGAGGACAAGTATGTTATATCTTACACTGTGTATTAATGTGAATAATAATAATTACTTGCAATTTATAGATACAAAGCGATGCTGGAGATCTTTCTGGTATTAGTCAACCAGAAGTATCCATAATTTGCCAGAAAACAGCTGTAGCTTTGGCTCGTCTAAGACCTAGGTTTGTCAAGATGCCAACAACAATAGAAGACCAGAATAAAACAATATCGGATTTTTATAACATTGCAGGATTCAGACAAGTGATAGGTGCTATAGACTGCACACATATCCGAATCCCAAAAGTAGGAGGGGATATTGGACAATATTATATTAACAGAAAGGGCTACAGCTCTTTAAATGTACAGGTATCCATATCATTTTCAGAACCCGATTTCAATATTAATCATGATCCATCTTCAAGTAGGTACCTACTTCATTTTTTATTCATAACAGAGCTCATGATTTATTATTGGATCTAATATTTCAATACATTCCCCATTCTTTTGTAGGGATAATTATTAATAAATATGTGTATTACAGGTTGTTTGTAACTCAAAGCTAGAGATAAATGATATTGTGGCTCGTTGGAGAGGAAGTACACATGATTCAAGGATTTTCAATGAAAGCTCTCTGAAAGTTAGGTTTGAAACTCAGGAATTCCAAGGAAGGCTACTAGGTGATTCTGGTTATGCATGCACTCCATATTTATTTACTCCCGTATTGAATCCTACAACTGAGAAACAGGAAGGTTACAATAGAGCTCATATTTCAACGAGAAATGTAGTTGAGCGTTGCTTTGGCGTGTGGAAGCAAAGATTTCGATGTCTACTTCATGGTTTCACAACTAGTTTGGAAAACATAAAAGTTAGTATCGTAGCGTTAGCCGTTTTGCATAATATTGCTTTACATGGTGATGATCCAATAGAAATAGGAAATGCAGCTGTGGAAAATGTTATAGAAGATATAAATTATCCTCCTGGTAATATTCGAGGCAATGCTGTTAGAGCTGCTTTTATTGAAAATAATTTTTAAAATCAAGAAAATTGTAGGTATTAGTTACAAAGTTACATTTTTGTAAAGCTATAAAATTCGAAATAAAGTATTTCTATCAGTTTTTATTTAATTTTTCCTTTTCTTTTTGTTGTACAAATTTCTCATGCTCTTTACGTTGTATTGTAGTCTGAAGTTCCTCCTCAGCACGCCTCTTTCGGATTCCTTCAATTTGCATGTGAATTTCATGCTGCTCCTTCATAATTTGGAGCCGAAGTTGGTGTTCTGCCTCTTTCAACCTCTCGGAATGCTGCAGCATCTGACTTTGGTAATCACAGCTGCTAGCAGTGGCATGCTTTCGTTTTTTCTACAAAAAATATCAATGTAAATGGGTTATGAGCATCATGTATTAATATCACCTTCGAGTTTGTTGAAAACATGACAGATGCATTTTCAAAGCTACTTTTTTGTGGAGTTAATGGAACAGACTCTTCCATAATTGTCTATAATAAAAAAATTGTTAGTCATATACAAAAGCGCAATTATTTCAACTTACAGCTGTAGGTTCTTCAATATTAGCAGGTTCTGATATAGTGGTTGAAATAGTTTCAATTTTTGTTATATCTGCTATATCCTGAAGTGAAGAAGTAAATATTGAAATGTATACATTTGAAATTACGGTATTTCAACAAAAGTAATAGAAATAATTACCATCACTGCAACGCTATCACAATCGTAGGTATTCTGATCAACCATCAGCTCCCCAGGATTCAACAAATCAACAATTTTCAATTCTTCTGGTGTTGGGCTCGGTTGTTTGGGGCCACCTCCAGTAACAAATAGTGCCTTTTTAGTAGAGCTGCAGCTTTTCTTGGCGGACATTTTCAGTTGCTTCCATTGTAACTGAAGTTGGCACAGTTCTCTACTGTGACTGTTGACTTCGTTGAATCTATGAAATAATTCACTAAATAGAGATCTAATAGATACTCGACCATACCACTTACCTTTTGTGTATCTGCTGCCAAGCTTCAGCCTTCTTCTTATTGGTGTTGGTATTTAGGGATTTATTTTCTATGATTGCAGAAAACTCTTGTAATATAGACAGAAGCAATTGCTATAAAACATAAATATATTATTGTGCATTTATATTACGTTGAAATGAGGACAACTTTTTTTATAGAAATAATCATTTAAACAGCTATTTCATCACTACTTCAAGTCCTGTTGTAGCCCAGGAAATAATTGTTTCTGGTTCGGAAAACATTAACATTTCGACAAATATTTATTCAAATAATATATCTACTCACCCTTTCAGCCTCATCCCAATTCGAGGAACGCGCGCGCTTTTTAACGGAACTCATACTAAATATATATATATATAACTATTAACAATAACTATTACTAATAAAAAACGTTAAGAAAATTCGAAAATACTACTTTTAACACTAAATACAAACTGAGAAATAAGAATCATAAGATAACTTGCTGTTTTTGAAATTAATGAATAGAGCACTGACACATGTCACAATAAAAAACACAACAGATGTCACCATAACGTCACTTTATTGGCCAATTCCTATCATAAAACTGTGAATCTTCCTTAAGTCATGTCCTAATCCAGTAATAGGGAGGGAGTAACTATTATCTCCTTAGTCGGAGTTTATTAATAGCAATTGTATTACTTCTTTAAACCTACACTAGTCTCAGAGTAACTAGTCTCTGACTAATCTAGGAGTAAGGGCGGAGTAAGAAATTTTTATTAATAAGACAGTAGGGGTTTAATATAAGGAGAGTTGATGTAATAAATTGTGACTTTATTTTGTACATTTTCACCATATATTGCAATAGTCCCAAATAAATTGTCTGTCAAGACCGTATTCTGTACATTTTCAAGTATCTTTAATAAATTGTGACTCTATTTTGTACATTTTCAAGTATCTCCAATAAATTGTGACTTTATTTTGTACATTTTCCAGTATCTTCAATAAATTATGACATTTTCAAGTATCTTTAATTAATTTTGCCTTTATTTCGTACATTTTCAAGTATCTTTAATTAATTTTGCCTTTATTTCGTACATTTTCAAGTATCTTTAATTAATTTTGACTGTATTTTGTACATTTTCAAGTATATTTAATATATTGTTCCTTTATTCCGTACATTTTCAAGTATCTTTAATTAATTTTGGCTTTATTTTGTACATTTTCAAGTATCTTCAATAAATTATGACATTTTCAAGTATCTTTAATTAATTTTGCCTTTATTTCGTACATTTTCAAGTATCTTTTATTAATTTTGACTTTATTTTGTACATTTTCAAGTATATTTAATATATTGTTCCTTTATTCCGTACATTTTCAAGTATCTTTAATTAATTTTGGCTTTATTTTGTACATTTTCAAGTATCTTCAATAAATTGTGACTTTATTTTGTACATTTTCAACTAAATTTAATAAATTGTGCCTTTATTTCGTACATTTTCAAGTATCTTTAATAAATTGTGACTTTATTTCGTACATTTTCAAGTATCTTTAATAAATTGTGACTTTATTTCGTACATTTTCAAGTATCTTAAATTAATTTTGACTTTATCTTGTACATCTTTTTGTACATCCATCCACTTACTTGCGGATAGGAGACTACTGGATAGAAGTGCCTAAAATTCCTCCTCAAAATAGGTCCAAAGGAGCTACTAGTCTTTGATCGGTTATATTTTGACTTGTAGTCATAAAATTTGATGATTTTGTTGATGTTCTACTCACATACATCCTAATTTGTTTATTAATATTGTTTTAAAGGAAAGTGGAGTTAAAATATACGTTTTATTATATAAAGAAGTAGAAATGGCACTTGGATTGAACAGTTATTATAGTAAACAAAAATTAACGGAATCATCTTCTAACATTAAAGTCCTCCGGCATCCTGATCATGCTAAAACTGGAATATTCCTGTGGGCTCACCACGAAAAACTGGTTATTGTAGACCAGACCTACGCTTTTATAGGAGGTATCGATCTTTGTTATGGTAGATGGGATGATGATAAACATAGGTAAGCATTTTTTACCAAATCTTTATATAAATTTTAAATTTTTCAATTTATTTTCCAGATTAACCGATTTAGGTAGTGCCAGCCCTAGCATAGACGTATCAAACTTGAAAAAGAAGACTTCCTGTGTACCCGGCGGTGATACCATCTACCCTATTCCGATCCCTTATTATAAACAAAACCATAATCTCGACGTCGACGAAACAGACCACGAAAAAATTAAAGTAGAACCAGATTTACCTCAGTTAGAACCCGGAGATAATTTAATGATTCCTTTACCGCACGGGTACCCGACGAAAATGAACACACCGGAGCTAGAAAGAAAACATAACAATGTCCACAGCGTTATAGACAGTTTGAAGAATAAGGGGAAAGAATTGATACACTTGGTATATACTCCTCACGAACATGAAACTTTGCCCGAGATTGATTCATCTGAATCTAAGGTAATATTTTACATTTTGAACATACCTCGTACACATAGAGTTTACTAAGCTAGAGAAAACCTTTTCTCTACTTCTTGAAAGAAAATTTTATCCTGAGCGCCATCTATTGCAATAGTCTCAAATCAATTGTCTGTCAAGACAGTATTCTGTACATTTTCAAGTATCTTTAATAAATTTTGACTTTATCTTGTACATTTTCAAGTATCTTTAATAAAATTTGACCTTATTTTCTACATTTTCAAGTATCTTTAATAAATTTTGACTTTATTTTGTACATTTTCAAGTATCTTTAATAAATTTTGACTTTATTTTGTACATTTTCAAGTATCTTTATTAAATTGTTACTTTATTTTGTACATTTTCAAGTATCTTTAATATATTTTGACTTTATTTTGTACATTTTCAAGACTTTTTAATAAATTTTTTACTTTATTTCGTACATTTTCAAGTCTCTTTAATAAATTTTGACTTTATTTTGTACATTTTCGAGTATCTTTAATACATTTTGAATTAATTTTGTACATTTTCAAGTATATTTAATAAATTGTGACTTTATTTCGTACATTTTCAAGTATCTTTAATACATTTTGACTTTATTTTGTACATTTTCAAGTATCTTTAATACATTTTGAATTAATTTTGTACATTTTCAAGTATCTTTAATACATTTTGACTTTATTTTGTACATTTTCAAGTCTCTTTAATAAATTTTGCCTGTATTTTGTACATTTTTAAGACTTTAATAAATTTTGACTTTATTTTCGTACATTTTCAAGTCTCTTTAATAAATTTTGACTTTATTTTGTACATTTTCAAGTATCTTTAATAAATTTTGACATTATTTTGTACTTTTTCAAGTATCTTTACTAAATTGTTACTTTATTTTGTACATTTTCAAGTATCTTTAATACATTTTGACTTTATTTTGTACATTTTCAAGACTTTTTAATAAATTTTTTACTTTATTTCGTACATTTTCAAGTCTCTTTAATAAATTTTGACTTTATTTTGTACATTTTCAAGTATCTTTAATAAATTTTGACTTTATTTCTTTAATTTTCAAGTACCTTCAATAAATTGTGACTTAATTCTGTACATTTTCAAGTATCTTTAACAATTTTCGATAATATTTTTGGATCTCGCTTACTTCTTTAATTAATTTTGTATTATTTATAGATAGATCAAACGGATAGTCAAACTCCAGAAGAAATCATCGACACTTTAGACGGCTCAGCGAAACTGTGGATTGGAAAAGATTACGTGAATTTTATTGTGAAAGATTTCACGAATTTAGATTCACCGTTTGATGATTTCATAGATAGAACGACTACTCCTAGAATGCCTTGGCACGATATTGGCATGTGTGTACAGGGTGATGCTGCTAGAGACGCTGCTAGGTAAGTAACTTTAAAAAAAAATTCAAGTTTATACAAAGTTTTTGATATTTTAGGCATTTTATTCAAAGATGGAACTCTGCAAAATTAGAAAAAGCTAAAAATAACGATTCTTATAATTATTTGTTACCGAAAAGCTACGACGGATATAAAACTCTACCTATAGATTTTCCCAATAAAACTCACAAAGTATCTTGCCAGGTAAAACTTTTTATCCTTTTTATTGGTTATCAGTTAATTTAAATTATTTTTAGATCCTGCGAAGTGTAAGTTGTTGGTCAGCTGGATTTTTAGAAGCGGATACCATCGAACAGAGCATCCACGAAGCCTACATCGAAACAATAAATAAAGCTCAACATTATATTTACATCGAAAACCAATTTTTCATATCCTTATCATGCGATAATCCATATACGAAAAATCAAGTAGGAGAAACTTTGTACAAAAGAATCATTCGAGCTTATAAGTAAGTAAATTTCAGTCTTCTATTGATTCATCTAAATACTGATTTGTTTTTAGGGCTAAAGAAGTTTTTAGAGTGTATGTAGTGATGCCTTTGTTGCCTGGATTCGAAGGAGAAGTTGGAGGTCCTTCGGGAACATCTTTACATGCCATCACCCACTGGAACTACTTATCGATATCTCGGTAAGAAAATAAAAACATTTTGAATTGTTTTTAACACACTGTGTCCTCTAAAACGAACATAACCATAATCCCCTGAATGACAAATGATAATTGACATTCAAAACAGTGTTATCCACTTCCGCTAAGAATGTATTGCCAACCGATGAGACTGAATACTATACAAGGCTGGCTTTGTACTAACTACGAACAAGGCCAAGACCACAGACTACAAATCTTACATTTTCCTCTACTAATTTATGTATTTGTTTATTTTTTAGAGGAAAAGATGCCATTTTAAATCGACTAAAAGAAGCTGGAATTCCTGACCCTTCGGACTACATTTCCTTTTACGGTCTTCGAACCCATTCCACTTTGAATTCGGAACCGATTACGGAACTTATATACGTGCACTCTAAACTTATGATAGTTGATGATAAGAAGGTGATTTGTGGATCAGCTAACATTAACGATAGATCGCTTATTGGGAAAAGGGATTCTGAAGTGGCAGTTATCATAGAAGTAAGATTAAAAAAATAATAGTTTTCTTAAAAGTTTTGTTGAAATATTTCTCAGGCGAACCAACGAAACTTTTTGCTTTACTCTGGTTATCATATCTTTTGAAATAATACAGTTATCTGTCACTAGTTATGTCAGATGTCAGTGGAAATAGTAATTAGAAGAATAGCGATACAACTAATTAGAACTACTACAAAAATCTTACACTTACTTACACAATTATACAAATACATAACTGACATTTGACATAACTAGTGACAGAAGAGAATAAATAAACATTACTGACATTTGGCATAACGAGTGACAGAAGAAAAGAAATAAATATAACTGACATTTGACATAACTAGTGACAGAAGAGAATAAATAAACATAACTGACATTTGGCATAACTAGTGACAGAAGAAAAGAAATAAATATAACTGACATTTGACATAACTAGTGACAGAAGAGAATAAATAAACATAACTGACTTTTGGCATAACTAGTGACAGAAGAAAAGAAATAAATATAACTGACATTTGACATAACTAGTGACAGAAGAGAATAAATAAACATAACTGACATTTGGCATAACTAGTGACATAAGAACAGGAATAAATATAACTGACATTTGTCATAACTAGTGACAGAATAACAGAAATAAATATAACTGACATTTGACATAATAGCTAGTGACAGTAGAAAAGAAATAAATATAACTGACATTTGGCATAACTAGTGACAGAAGAAAAGAAATAAATATAACTGACATTTGACATAACTAGTGACAGAATAACGTAAATAAATATAACTGACATTTGACATAACTAGTGACAAAATAACGGAAATAAAATGGTGACTTGCCAAAAGTTGAAATTCAAGATTTTCGCTCCTCTGGTGTACACTTTGTTTCAATAAAGCAATGTAGATGTTCGCAATGATAAAAAACATGCAAAAATTTGAGACATTAACTGTCATTCTTGTCATAATAACCACTTTTTGTTGGCCACACTGACTTTAGACTGAACTCCTATTATCGAAACCATATGTGTCAACTGTCAAAAGACTAATATTCTATCTGTTCTGGCTTCTTTTGTTATAGTTCTTCATTTTCTTAGGTCTCTGCATTTTGTATTCTATGATTTTCAATGCTTTTATATCATCCTCTACTTAATCGCACCATCTGCTTCGTTGTCTTCTTATTCTTGTCTTCAATGGAACCCAAATTGTTATTCTCTTTAATATTTTTGTAATAATGTCTCCCATCCATTCCAGTCTCCTTGATTTTCTATATCGGACTCTATTTTCTCCACCTGTTTCCTTATATATTCCTACTTTTCTTTTAAATCTCATTTCTCCATCTCTTGTTATATCTGGTCCAAGTACAGCTTTCAATATTTTCCTTTTTGTTACTTTCATACTTTCCTCTTCTTTAGTGCTCACTAAAGCAGCTCTGCAGAAGATAATTAAACATTTACTATTCCAGGATGAAACTTTTGAAGACGGTGTAATGAACGGAACAGCTTTTCCTTGCGGAAAATTCGCCGGCGGTTTAAGAAAACATCTTTTCAAAGAGCACCTCGGACTACTCGACAACGAATCGAACGACGTTTTCGAAATCGTGGATATCACCGATCCAGTTTCCGAATCGTTTTATCGAGACGTTTGGTACAAAACAGCCGAATTAAATACGGAATTTTACGATAAAATTTTTCACGTTATACCTACCGACGCCGTGGAAACGTTCGCCGATTTAAAAAAGATTCAAGAAGAGAAACCGCTATGGGTTGATGAATTATCCAGAGCTGAGAAAATGTTGGATACTATACAAGTAAGATAACTCCTATTTATTGTTTAAATTGATCCTTTCAAGTATCTTAAATGTTCTTCACCGTTACTTTGAGTTTACCCTTTGTCTCTGAAGAAGATAACTTGGTTATCGAAACGTGTAAAGTGTTAGTGTAGTGGTAGTGTAAATAGTGTTCAATGCAATTGGAATAAAGCTGGTGTCCCAAGTTCACAGTTAATATCAGAACCTTTATTTCACTTAACAGTTCCTCACTTTCTATTTTCAATTGGCACTCCCTGTATATTTTCTTTTAAAATTGCTTGTCACTAGACATCTTGGAATGTTACAATACCAAGTGACATTCTTTTAAAGCTTCCACTTCAAATTGTATCTGTTAATATTTGTTTTTTTTTTGTTTTTAGGGTCATATAGTGCTACTACCTCTTAATTTTTTAAGCAAAGAGTATTTAATTCCGGCTATCAATTCCGCTGAAGGGTGGATGCCTACCTCGCTATGGATTTGAGTCTATTTTGTTTTAGAATCAAATAAAACTTGGCGGTTATTGAGAGATTTAAAAAAAATACTCAAAATACTAAATTTTTTGATACAATTTATCAATTTGTTGAAATTAACAGCATTTTATGAAAGTAATTGTAATCGGTTACCAGTAGAGTTGTTTTTTGACAGTTCTGTTGATCAGTCTATCAAATTATGTCATTTTGTATCATAGGAAACAATTTCATTCAATCATGTCAACATTACCATGATAATTATCAATCAGTATTGAGTTTGACCATGGTTTTTAGATCAAATAAGACACAACTACACTCACAAATAAACTACGTTTTAAATATTTGACAGTCAATGATTGCTTCAAACAAAACCTCAAATGTCAATAACAAAATTGCTGTCGTAAATAAACAAGACCAATTTTGGTATCTGCGCATGACAGTTGGCAAACTTCAGATGGCTTCTTCTTATGTCAAACAGAGTCTACTACTGAATTTTTTTTTGTTTAACTTTTAAATTGTTTGTTTCGTATGCATTTATTTAACGGTATATACAAATTTTTATTTATATTTTAAATATGTATTAAATGATTTTTAATAAATATCTGAGTTTTAATTTCAATTCCTAGGTCTTAATTTTAATTTGACAATTGGAAGGAACTAGTGCAGTCATAGAAACTTCTGGGTGACTAGAACCTATCGAGAACACATCAATGCTCAAGTCAGAACAAAACTGGGATTCTACGGTCACCTGAATGGGCAAAAAGCTCAAAATAGTGGAGGAAGAAGAATGCAGATTCTGTAAAATGGGAGAAGAGCCCTTAATCCACATACTTGAGGATTGCAAATAGATATGAAGGAACTACTCTTAGAGGATGTCTCCCCAATATATACATAAACACAAACAAACAAAATGTGATGGTAATTTATGGTAAGTTATTAAATTTATTTTAGTTTTATTTAAAGTTCATTAAAATCCAATAATCATTCAAATATACCATACCTAATCCAATATATTATCTATAAACATTTAAAATGTCGTATATTTATTAATTGGTTAATAAAATAATAACTTACCTTTACTGCTGAATTCTTAACCATTAATTGCAACAATTTACACCATAGAAATACACATTACTACCGAAATATTCGAACATATGCTTAAACCAAACCGGCGGACTCGATAATTCAATTGCTACTGACGAATATATCTACAAAATATATTTGTTAGTCACCCTGTGTTGAATAATATAAATTTATCATAAGTTTAAATATGTACTGGTCGTCCTATTAATGTATATAAAGTTGCCTACATTATTTTTTTTTGTTAAAAAAGTTACATTATATAAAATGGTAACAATGAAATTCTATATGAAATATAAAATTTAATACTCTGGAGGGGTAATTTGAAAAGCCTCACTCACACCACTAAATTTTTGTGTTTGACAGCAGATAAAGATTGCAGTTACAGCCTGACATTGTCATTTGTCAGGTAAGAGTCAATCCAGATCTCACCTCATCCTACTAATATTTTTAACCACACTTTTGTCATTGTGACATGTAAAAAATGCACCTTTTAATGTATTGATACAAATGTCTTGAGATAAACTTTTGTATGTAATGAATCATAAACAATAATTATGGCACACATCGTGCTCGGCTACTATACGCCTCGCCCAATAACGTTCACGACTTCTACCATAATGATGCTTTTTATGATCCTTATCGCATAAATAACTATTTCAGGACTTGCTTATAATTAATATGTAATATTTTTTAATAGTTATTATCATTTATCTCATCAACCGGTGAATTAAAACATTACAAAGTAAAAGTTGTTTTTTAAATGCATTTATGTATATCGATAGGTAACAAAGTTAAGCTTTATGATCTTCCCAGATGTCGTGCAAGATAAATTTGAAACATGTTTTGTGTGAAAATGCACCAAGACATTTAAAAGAGTTTCTTTAAATTGACAGTTGTGAAAAAAAAACATGCCAATACCTAATTGTTACTGATATTGTCAAATATAAATTAGACTGCACTGCATTTTGAGGTTATTTGTGTAATAGACACCTTTTATTGACATACTGTAACTAAAGTTCGTCTATGGCCACAAATTCTATGAAAATTATAGAATCGACTTGCTTTCTGTACACTTTTTCAGGGGATATTTTTTGTAATCGATATAAAGTGAGTGAAGAGAGCGAAGAGGGATTGGGAATTATTCTAAATTTATGAAGCCAAAGTCTATGGCCACAAATTTTTTTTGTTTTCTGTACAGTTTTTCAGGGAATCTTTTGTATTGTGTTATCTATGATTGTAGCAAGTGAGGTTAGGCTCCAGTATGTTATTCTGTGGTATACATCACGTGACATTGTCTTTTAGAAACATTTTTATTTAAAGTAATTGTAAATTGTATAAATGATACAAAAACTTCTGAGATCTCCCTGGTATATTTAAAAACCTTACAACTTACACTGTTTGCACATTCTCTCCAAAACCGCGGTCTCTCCTACGAGTAGTTTTTTGTAATGAATCACTACTTAAACCCAAAAGTCTCGCTAAAAAAAATCAAAACATCATCACTCTCGATGAAATGTTGGAGATCTCAGTGCATAGTCGATGTCATTACCCGCTCTGGTCAAGTAAATTATGTAATTGGTATTCTAAGCGGCCAATGAACGCGCAGTTGTCAGATTTATTAGTTTTTCTTTTTGTTCTATTTTAATGTTTTTGTTAACTGTTGAGAACAGAAAAAAAAAACGTTGGAAATAGAGCATGAAACTTACTTTAAAAGACGAGATATTTTTGTTAAATTCGTTTCAGAAATATTTTAAATTATTAAAGACTAAAGAAATAAGTAATGACAAAAACTCTTATTGAATGTTTAACTGTTCTAACTCCTCGCTATGCATTGTCATCTTTTTTGTTAACATTCGGTATTCGATAAACTACAGTTGTGTATTTTATGCTAGACAACAGTTGCAAAATTTAATTTCGTTAAAACTTTATGTTTTATTAATGTATTTATGGTTTAAATACACGCCATCTAGTGCTCTTTATGAACCTTTGGATTTTTCGTGTTGAACTGCCGAAGACCATCCGTTGATTCAAAGTAAAACCAATTTATTTCTATCCATTCTTACATGCAAGGTTCTTTTTCGACCGAATTATTCCACCTAATAAACATCAGGTACTTCTACAGAATAATACAATTCTTTTTTTAGCTAAAAAATTAGTTAGTTTCTATCTATCCAGAAATTACTCACTAAACATCTCATTGTCCAAGATACTAAATTACTCTTGTCACTATCAATTTTCCTTGAAGTCATCATTGTATGCCTCCCTTCTTCTGCAGCAACCAATCTTCATATCTTTCACCAATAGATACGTACCTATTTCCCTATTATCTATCTATACAGTCATTTTTCAACACAACACTCTACAGACCCCACCATGTTCTCTGGACAAGCAGTATCAATATTAAGAATACTTCTAATGGATCGCTCAGCAGTCTACAGCAGCCCTTATCAAAGCTCCCAGTGTTCACTAACTGTAAAACATATCCTTGTTGAATATCAGCTATATGACACCAATTCCAAGCCAAATTCAGATATATACTTTTGAAGAGAGGAAAAATCAAAACAATTTTCAATTGTATTTATTTTTATTGGAAAAACTATTAACTTTTGGTGTAATAAATAGTTCCCGGATCAATTTTCGGGATCGGCCAATGTGGCAACACAGTCTAATGCACTGTGAGTTGAGAGAGGGAGTGACGTCACAGTGCAAGTACTCCTCTGGCCCCTCTGCCAGCAAACGCAGCTGCGCACCGCAATGTTCCGGCCACATTCGAATGCGGCTGCGATAACTACCTAGTGTGTTCTCAAAATGGCAGACGGGTTGTGTACGGATGATCCGATCGGAGATGTTATCGAAAAAACTGCACCGAATGCTTGTGTCAATGCCGTATTATGTGAGACAATTAACAGTATGACAGATTCTACGAGTGAAAAAGTGAAAGACTATTTAGTAGAGAGTGCGAGTGGTGAGATTTTCAATAAACTGTGCGCTGGAGATGGAACCAAACATGAAGGGATTCTCGAAGACGACTGTAGGAAAAAGAGATGCGTTGACAGATACGACAGTTCGGAATCTTCAGACAGGTATTTTTTATTAATATACATGTTTATATGCAATCTTTCATTCAACATTTATTTGTCCTGTTACTTAATACATTTCCACAGCCTTCCATAAAGCGGAAGTGTATTGCGACAATCAGCCATCAATATAATACAATTTACTGTCAAAATAGATTCATTTTGTTATTCAACTTCAACTACAGTTATTCATATTACTGAATATTTTTATAGCTATTACCTACGTTAATAAACAATAAATTTGATGAGTGAAACGATAATTTCGCAATGGTGTATGATCTTGGCCTTTACCTTAACCAACACAAATTGAAAACGACAGTGTACTGGTTTTTTTTTAATACTTTCACGATTACGATTCGGAATCTAGAGTCAATGACATTTTGTCTTTGAACTGCTTATATACGTCGAAATGTTGAAAAAAGTATTTGTTTACAAAAACCACATAATATTAATAAAATATGCAAATATATTTCAATTTTAAAACGTCCAGTGTTGAAAATATCTTGTTGACAAAAAGCTCATTGTTAAAATTGTTTTTTTCTGTGAGGCAGGTCGAAAAAACTAGAACTTTATTAAATTTACTAGTTTAGTGAACACATTTCATGTTTTTATGATAAAAAAAAATTGGAAATTGATTATGCCTCAAGAAATAAAACTACTGGGATTTGAAAATTTAAACTATTTAGCTTAGATTGTAATTATAACTATTTGAATGCCATTCTGTCCCTCTCTCTGCACAATTCTGACTTCTAGAGGTCCAAACTTAGCTTGGACAGGAATACGTTTTTTTAATTTTTTGTCATTATTGGGTTACAGACAAAAAAACTTGCTACATGCGCTTCATATGCTCGTGATTATCGGAAGTCACCACAATGACAATTATATAAAATTCATCAATAAAACGTCAACCGACAGGCAGTTCGTTAAAATTGAAAACCTGTCAGCTGATGCAAAAGTCTAATCAAAATTCCATTTAAACATTTTATGAACGTCAAAAAAAATGAAATAATATTTCGTCTGATGAAATCCGCGGAGTCTCTGAGTCTTATTTGAAAAAAAACCGCTCTGGAACGTAATAAACTTTTGTTTAAATTATTTTAGAATGTTGGGTTGAAGAATAGGTTAAAAATGAAATACATTTTTCAGTATTTCTTGCGCTATTATAATCAGAACTTTCTTAATAATTTGCAAAAGGTTTTAAGTGGCATTAGAACATAGTATAAACACTTTACAGTTGGATCAATTATTCATTATCCTTCATAACATCGTTGGATTAAATATTTACATGTAATAACAACTTGTAAATAATTTTTATGACAGATCTACACGCCCACCTCGACCGCAACCAGGCAGGTAGGTACTGTCGAGCAGCTGGTATTTTCTTGAAGAAGACGGCCGAATTCTGGCTGCTTTTTTTCAACAATCAGACATTTTACCTGGTCCATATGATAACCTTAAAATCGAGACGGCAAGGACGATGTCATTATGAAATTAAAGGTGGCGTGAGTCGTAGAAAAACAATGTTATGAAAAGAAAATTTGGTAAACATGCAAAATATTTACATTAACAAATAATTTGGGACAACATATAGATTATTATTGTTTTTGGTATATTTATCCATTTCGCAACTGTAACAAATCTAAAATTAGCTGCTATCTCTTAATATCAAAAATTGAATAGATGAGGCTTTTACTTGATGTAGATCCATACTAAATTATGAAATAATAATTTGTTAAAATCTACTTGAAGTTGTGACGCGTTTCGCTAACACAGTAGCTTTGTCAAACGAATGGAGGTATAATGAGAAATTTTCAATTTACAATATACAGTACCTTAATACTAAATTATACGGATAATAACAATAAAATTATGATCTATTTACTTGGAAATAAAATTAAAAAGGAAAAAATTTTGTCTTAATATGGGATTAACTAAAGTATTTAACAAGTTTATCTGGAAACTCATTCACAACAATCCCACAGAAATATTCTAAAAAGGTATAATAAGGGAGAATTGTTGATATCTATTTGGTCGTTAAGAAGATCATCTGAATATTTGCTTTTATTTATCTCAAGGGCTTCTAAAAGATTTAATTTGAAGGATTTAGGTTCTATATGCAAAATTTTAAAATTTGAATCGAAGGAATGTTGGTTTGCTAATAAATGATTTGAGTAGTTGGAATCTGATTTTTGGTTGTCATAGACGTTTGTGTTCTGAAATTCTAGTTTTAAAATTCCTAAAAGTTCTATCTATATAAATTTTATCACAGTTGTCATTACTACTTTTTAATTTATAAACTCCTGATTTATTTAGTTTTGAAAATTTGGATTTGTTGTTTTTAATGAATTTGGATAAATTGCTATCGGTTTTGAAGCAAATATTCAAGTCTAAAGTTTCTAAAAATGATTTGATTTTCAAGGATGGTATTCCAAAGTATGTTAAGCTTCTAAATTGGTTATTTTTGTTTTCGTATCTTTTCATTTATGATATTGTCAATTAAATTTGGATAGTAATTATTATTAACAGCTATTTGTTTTATTATATTTAGTACTTTATTGTAATTATCAATATTTAATGGAACTGTTAAAACATACTATTGAAAGCTGCTAATTTATGACTGACTGGGTCATACATACAGACTGAACTATATGTCTGTATGTGATGGTTGGTGAAATATAGAAAAATCATGTCTATTATTTATATTTGAAATTGTAAGGTCTAGAAAGTTTATCAACTTAATATCAACATTTTATTGAGGCTAGTTGGTTTAAATAGACATATTTTAAAGTGAGGTACTTGTATATTATGTAAAATTACTTAAGGAACTTCCTATAAAAGGGTTGAAAGTATTGCTCCTTGTATAGACTGTCTTTTATTTTTACTCGTGTAAGGATAATTGCTACGACAACCGCAAGGTGGGTACAACAAATCTTTAGGATTTATGAAACTTTAAATGAAAATCAACTTGATAGTTTCGAAGTATTTATTCTTTTTTTTTATATGTCCGAACGTCGCATCGTTTTGACTTTATCTCTGAAACGTGACATCTGCACGTACCATCTCTATTTGCAAGCATAGGCGTCGTACAGAAACTTTTTTAAGGGCTATTTCAATTTCAAAAAATGTTAAATTACTTTGTGCCACGTATCCCTCTTAACAAAACAAATATTTTATGGACGCTATTTGGGTTGAAGTATATTTTAAACACCAAAATCAAATTGAAATTTTTTAGGAGAAAATACAAAGAGAGTCAAAATTACTTAACTAAAATTAAAATGAAATGAAGGAAATAACGTTATTATAATATATGATGACTCAGTCATAGTTCAAATAATTTCAATTAAACCAACTATTTATTATCTAAATTAATGGGTGATTGAATATGTCTGTAAATTTATGAAAAATGTCAATAGCCTGCTGAGATAAGATAACTAATTTTTCTTGTAATCAAAAGTTATTTATTTTTCTACAAGCTACATCCTTAATATTTTCGATAAAATTTAATCAGTGATATAACTTAATAATTAGTGTTTTCTATGAATGAAATTTCTTTTAACGTAACATTTTATTAGCTTAAAATCTATATACCATCAAAAAAATTTGTCGTAAAAAACATTTAAGCACCCAGTATATTGTGAAAGTTAATTTATTCACAGAAAAATCGATCAATGTGTAGTTAAAAAAATATACACTTTTTTGACAGTGTATTTTAGATGCCCACTAATACAACGTTCAAATTGCTTCTTCGTCCACCGTATTCTCCAGATCTAGCGATTATTGGCTTTTTGCAAACATCAAAAAAATATCTCGGGAAAAAAATTTGGACAAATGGCCAAAGTAATTATTAAAATGATAGCAATAGAGGTTTCATTCATGTCTTTGGACGTCTCTCGTCAATACCCACCATCAAAATGATATTTGTCAAAGACAGCCCTTTTACACCCTCGCCCTAGACCACCAACGTAGTTGTAACTACCAAACAAAAAAGCTAAATCCTCTTCGTTTCAAATCTCGATATGTGTAATTTCATAGACTCGTGCCATCTGGCATTTTTATGTCTACAACTGGTTTGATTCGATTAGTCGTTTCTTTTGGTATCTATGCAGGAAAAACAGATGGGACCAAACCCTTTTTTTATATTTCGAATATCAACTGTACTTTAAACTATAAAAAAACTTGGTATGTTGATTTAGGAGACAGAAAAATGGCCTCCAACTATTGTCAAACCATTTCTCTATCTCCTACCGTTTTGAAGATCCCTTTAATTCGAATTTGAGACACACTGTACATAGGTGGTTTTTACTAACAGACTCTAGGGCTATTTATTTTCAAACCAGGCTTGGTCTACCGAAAATTTGTTATTTAGGACACATTAGGAAGTAGTAGTACAATGATTTCAAGCAGTTTCTGAGATACAGCGTGTTATCTCTCTAAAACAATCTACCGGTACATATTAAAAAAACTGTATGAGTTGAATAGAGGTTCTGGTTCTGACGAGCATTGGCCACCAAAAATATTTTTCCAAGTCGTTACCTTTTCAAACCGAATACGATCGACCGGAACTTTTTGATATCATTGCGAGTGGAATCCGTCAAAAAAACTAGTCTCACTTTTGTTTTCTTGGAATTGTGTTTGTATCTTTCGCCGTTCGTTAAATGGTTCTTTCGTTTTTAGTCTAGTAGAATTACTCTAACGTGATTTAATAAGAACTTTCTTTTGTTGGGATGTTTTAAAATTGTTTATGTTGTATAATCAATTACCATAAATTTATTTCGCTCAGAAGCAGAGTGTACGAAATTAGATAAAAAAAATTGTTATTACGTTTTATATTTCCGTTTTATTTCTTTGTAAACATTCGGCTCTCAACTACACTACATCGTTTGAAAAAAGAGGAATGTGTGTTCAAACGCAGTCTGAAACAAATCTACAGTGTGTCAATTTTTTAAACGCAAAATTTGCCAGTCTACACATAATTGCTTGAAATTAAAACTCGGATTAAACAATTTCACAAGTTTTCTGTATCTGTAGAGTAGAGATGGTGAGTGTAGGCTCACATGTGACCCATTTGACATCCTCCTGAGGAGTTGTCCTCCTAGGTCATCGTCCATCCTGACCTTCCCAGGAAAATGGACAGGACACTAGGAGACATCTCCGTTATATCGGCAGGTGTAGACCAAGACTCACCGAACACACACACTCTTATTGACGATAACTCTGGACACTCGCATAAGACATGCCTGACAGTTTCATCCTCCTGCTCACAAATCCTACATAGAGGTGTGTACACTACCCCATAGTATGGAGGTGTTTCCTTAGTTGACAGTGGCCAGTCAGAAATCCTCGCCAAATACTCCTTGGGCGCCAACTTCCCAGGGTCGCCCAGGGTGATTCTAGCTAGACTGCATCCATTGATTCCATCCCATCTCTTGAGGGATTGAGCATGGGTGTAATGTTTGGCTAGTTCCGCAATTGTCGAAGTCGTTAGGCCGTAGGTGTCACTGGGTCCTAAAATTTCAAGTCCAGCTGCTTCCAAGGCTAAATAATTGGCAATGCGATTACTTTTCCTCCTTTCGTGCCCTTTATCCCATCTCAGGATAATATTGCTATCTGCAGTGCCGAGCTGAATCTTGATGGCACTTTAATACTAGCCCCGATATAACACGTTGTCTGTTCAAGGCTAAAAGAGCTTGTCTACTATCAGTGCAGATTGTTATGTTTTTCCCAGAAATTCCTTTTGTGGCAATTGAGATACCAGCCAGTTCTGTATGAACCACTCTGGTATTTTTTCCCATTTCCCACTTAATCCTTAGACTTAGTGCTCTGGAGTAAACCCCACATCCTGAGCCTCCTTTCATTTTTGAGCCATCAAGTGTTTTCATTTACTACCGATATTTTAGAAACGATCGTATTCTAAAATGTGGGTCATGTTTACGACATAAAACACATGTTTGATATTTCAAATCTCATTCCATTCAGTTGGTACCGTTTTTCTTTTTGTTGTTAAACATTCCTTTTCTAATGTTGCATAAAAGAAAATAAACTATTTATAGATCTATTTGCTTATATGGTGGATGAAGCTTGTGAACGAGGCAAAAATATGTGTATTTTCTAGATTATCATGAAAATAGTTGAATTGGCAATAATTTTGTATCGTAATCTTGACCTTGAACAAAAAATATTGTTGGCTATTATAAATAAACAATATAAAATAAACAGTAGTGATATTAATTTTGAATTGATGGAAAGGAAAAACAAATTTTTGAATTGAAAAAAAAATGTCCGACGCTGAGGGCCGCCTAGACAAAGACCCAACCTGTTCTAAAGCCCTGTCGAAAAACCCCTCGTGTCCCATCCTTTTCCGGTAGAACTCGATGTCACGTGTTGAACAGAAACAGACTGTACAGCTGTGCGCAAGCCACCACGTTCCAAAAGCAGCCAGAAGAGACCATAGAAAAAAGAACAAGAAAACAACACAAACAAGTTCGAGTTTGGATCGTGCAACTTTAAATGCCGCGTTGCCGATACACTGTATCGTTTTTAAAATAACATTTAATGAAGCTATATCGTGTTATATGATATTATTAAATTTTGCATTTTTAATTACTTTTCAAAAAAAATTCATCCCAAATCGAAATTCAAAGTCATACTAAACAGAAAACACTTTGTATATTTAAATTATAATATCTACCTAAAAGATCGACAATTTGATAACATCGACAACGTCGTGTTTCTTTGCATTGGTCTGTTGCCGTTGATGGATGCACTGACCGCATAATGCAATGCGATTACAGTGTTGTCAGCTTGTCGGATGGTTAGGTGTTAGAAATAACTGTTGTTTGATTTTACGGTACCGTGAAATGTATAATAAATCAAATACAGCATCTCATACAATGACGTTCTTTCTAAAAATTTAAAATTTTATTAAAAAATGCGAAAAAAACATTATTTTCAAATTTGCCCCTCTGGGTAGCTGTAAAATTTGCCTCCCCCCCTCGGATATTTGCCAAATTTGCCCCCCGGATAGATCAAATCTTAGGGGGTCGATTTGACGTGGAACGATCTAGTAGCACACAAATGTTTGAAGTTTGAACAAAAAGAAATGAATTTTGTTATCCAATTTGAAACAAAAGCACAATCCCTTTTTTGACCCAATTAAAAAAAAGTCTAATACAATTGTATATATATTTTTGAATTCCATACATTTGTTTCTACCCCTTGCATAACTTTCTGACAGGGCCAGACTGATTATAGCAAAAAAAAAAATAAAAAAAAAATTGTAGAAGGGTGGAAGACACAGAAAGGAGCAGGATCGGACTTTGGCATGACTTGCTATTTTTATTCTAAGACTAGAAAAAAAATTGGAATCAAAATACATGAAGTAAA
Source organism: Galerucella nymphaeae (assembly GCA_963978555.1). NCBI lineage: Eukaryota > Metazoa > Arthropoda > Insecta > Coleoptera > Chrysomelidae > Galerucella > Galerucella nymphaeae. The sequence continues at coordinate 21,124,797 of OZ021706.1, forward strand.
ATAATTATATATTTTTTAAAATATTTCCTATAGACTAAGAGATACTTTATTATTTTTTTTAATATACATTTTTAATAATTAAAAAATGTTTGATTTATTTAAAAAAATGAATTAAAATTTACCCTCAACTAGGAAGCCACTAATTCTAAAATTTTGAAAAAATACAGAAAATATCCATTTTCTCTTTTATTACCAAAAACCTATAAAAGTCTTCTTGTTAGTGAAAAAATACAATAAAGTTTGTAGTAGTCGAAAATCAAAAAAATTTTAATTACGGTTCTGATGTTGAACCCTTCTTTATGGACGCACGCGTTTGGCAGCCGTAATTTGCATTTAAATCAAGTAAGCCTTGTGCGTCCGGATAACAAAGTTTGGTGCTCATCGAGAGAAATGAGTTATTTGGGTCAATATTGCTCCAACACAAAATATGCAAGTTTGGCTTATATACGTATAAAAAGTGCGAGGTTATTTTAGTGCCCTGTGATGAAATTTTTTAAATGGGGTTCATTTTTGTGTAAAAATTTCTATTTACCATAGGAGTACCATCCAATTTTTAAATGGGAAACATTTATTTTCAAAAATTTCCATCTATCATGGACGTGAGATGAACATGGTATGAGGGATTCACTGATTTGTAAAAATTCCCAATTACCATTGGTGAAGGATAACATTTTTTAGGGAGGATAAATTATTTGGACAAATTTTCTCCTACCATAGGCGCAAGCTAAAAATTTTAAAAGGGATTATTTAGTATCTTCTAAATTTGATCTCCGTTATCAAAAGTAAAACAAAAAAATCCTCAATTATTATAGTCCAACTGACACTTTTCCTAACCAACCCTCAGCTTCCAAACAAATGCATCTAGTAAGCGTGTGTGTGTGTGTGCTTTCTATACGGTGAGCTGTCGTGGACAATAACAAATGATTCATGGGAAGAAAAGAGAAGTAGACTACTGATGAGGTCCAGCAGTGTTGTGGGATTTAATTATTGAACATCCGTCGTTTCCGTCCGATCCCAAGGGATTTGAGGGGATAAAAATCAAAACTTTAATCAAACAGAGCTTGTTAGAGTTGTTGAAGGTAATTTTTACAGCAATTTTTATGCATACAACTAAAAATCAATAATATTGTGCACGTGTTGCACACTGTATTTTTTCTACGACCACCATTTTTTTAGCACTTTTTCTATCGCGAGAGTACAATTAGTGCACTTTCCGATCAACTTGCCCTTAAAATATTTAAACTTTTTAAAAAATCGTTGTGGGCTGTATAAATTTGTATACAAAATTGTCTTTTTTAGAACATTATCCTCCATGTTAATTGTAAAAGTGCAATAAGAACGTAATACTTTGTCGAGTTTTGTAATTATATCTGGGTTAATTGCAATTGTTACGTGTTCTAATGCAGTTCTCTTTCATTTCATTCCACTTTCAGTTTAGTTCAAGGTGCTATATGCATTTGGATTTTCTCGTTGCTATATTGCACGAAACGATACCGACATTCGTTTTGCAATACGCCAAATGACACTGCAACCTTTAAAACCAATACGAGATGAATTAAATCGAGTTTCGCTTGAGATCAGCTCTTTTTTAGACTTCCGAAAGTACAGTACAACTAGTACAAGGTACAATATAATGCGGTAGATCAGTAAATAGAAAGAATCTTAGTAGAAATGTTACAAAAATGAATTATTCGAAACCAGGGGTGCAAAAAATTAATAGTAAAATCAAAATAACTGTCACAGATCCCAAAAAATCCTCTTCGAATTAGACTTGCAAAGAATTGTCAAAATTGGGGGGGGTCAATTGCAAAAATTGTTAAAATGGGGGGCGCAAAAATTGTCAAAATTGGGGGTACAAGAATTGTTAAAATTTGGGGGGGAAGAGGTGCAAAATTTAGAACCAATAATTGGGTTGTGTGGTTTTGGTGAGCTTTAAATATTATTGAACATTCAGAGATAACAAAAGTGAGAGGACTTTCTTTCGTAAAACATATTCAAATAAAAGAACCTACGCCATTGTTTATTCAACGTTTTCGTAATAGAAAGTGATTGATGTTTACCGGCAATCTGTCGAGTACATCGGACTAAATATTATTACAGAAAGTCGTTTGTCCCAAAACAATATAAAATGAAATGGTTAAGCGCCAAAAGATATTTAATTTTTAAACATTGCGAAGTATGTAAAGCGGTCTGCGTAGGTCGTTAAATTCCACTTGCACATAAGCGGATCGTTAGGAAATTTTAAAATTTAAATTTATTCTGATTCGACGATATTTTTGAATATTAGAGACACATCCCGTAAACAACAAAGTATAGACCAGATGAGAACTGTGGAAAAAAACGTAAGACACATTACCGCTACGAAAAGTACGTCTGCATTCCATTTTGAATGAACCTTTCTGGTAATTAGTACTACTACTACTAAGTTTGCAGGCGAACCTTGTCCTGGACAAACTCAAGCCAAGGTTCCGGCACTGAGGCCACTGGCAGGCCCATTGTGCCATTCCTGCTACCTAGACATCCATAAAGCCGAGCCCTTCAATAAAGGCCACAACCTTTTTCAATGGATGCCTGCTTGTGTCTCCAGGGGCCAAAACAGGGACTCCGAAGATTCGCCTGCGTAGTACAGCCCAGTGTGGACACTCTAGGAGAACATGGACTGACGTTTCGTCAGTCATGCCGCAACCCCTGCATAGGGAACTTTCCTCTACTCCTAAGTTGTGGAGGTGTTTCATCATACAGCAGTGCCCCGTTAGGAGTCCTGCTATCTTCCTTAGCCTACTTCTTGGTAGTTCAGTAGCTGCTCTGCTCTGCTCTGCTCTGGTAATTAGTAAAGTCCTTCAAAATACGTTGTTTACAATAAAGGGAGGAGAAAAAAATATAACTACCGTTTCACTGGAGAACTTCTCCAAGACTGAGAGTGGTTCCTTCTATTCTAGAACAATTTTATGAATAAAAAATGACTCGTGCGCCACTGAACGGTCTCGAGTATTATTTTTAGCGAACAAAGAGTTACGCAAATCGGAGAGTGTTATTGAAATTGGAAAATGAATTAATGTGTGTGTGAGCAAGAAAGCAAAAAAAAATAACGTTATTCGCGCTAGCGACTAGGAATGTTGAGTAGGTCAAGAAACCATAACAAAACCGAGCAGTTCGCAGTTGAACAACCCAATTGGATAATGGGATTGCGAATTTTTGTTTATTGTTTACCAGTGATACAATTTATAATGTTTTCCTTTTCAATATGATCAATAAATGTTTATTAAATCGTTTAAAAGTTTGATGTTTTTGGAAAAAGAATTAAGAAAATATTTACAGTAAAAAAAGTGCCTACATAGAAGTGGCCAAAGTTTTGACTTGTAGCTATTTCCTAATAGAATCTTTGATTATCTAAGTCCTACTAAACCATTCCCATGATCAGATCTTCTCGTTACAACAACTCTTAGAAGGATTCTAAAATAAATTGAATATGCAATACACATTTTTAGACGAATATAGTGACGATCCTTAAAATTGCAACGCGTGGGATGTTATAAAACATCAAATTGCCATATCCGTATATCGAGACCAAAGCAATTTCTGCATCGGTCTCCTACGTATCTTCTCAAGTAATCCATCTAAATATGTATCTTGATATTAAAGGAAAAAAAAGGTCGAAACGTTGTATGCTTTGTTTACAATCGAGATCTCCATCAAGATCAAAAACAATAGCAACAAATTATTCAAAACGGACTTAATTCTCTTCAACGTCAATCTCGAAATCTCTCTTTAGTTTCAAAAGATCCAAATGCTGACTGTCAATCTTCGACGTCTACGCTCTTAAAAATGCACAATGGATTTATTAAGCGCTCGCTAGACTGTCTACGAAGGGCATTCGAAATGTTACATACTAGAAATTCAATCAAATAAGGTGTTGAACTTAAATAAATGGACAACATCATCATAGGGAATCAATTATTTTTAATGTTTTTATGTAGATTTTACGTACATACCCTAAAAGAGAAGTTAGCTAAATAATGGTCGACACAGGACACAATTCTATAGTCTTTTTTAAAATCGTAATTAATTATAGCTTCTGCGAAATTTTTGTCACTACGGCAACCCTGTATAACCGGCTGACAACAATACTCTTCCTTTTCTTCAACCTACGGACGAGCAGCTATGTAGATCTTAATAAATAACTGTTTGTTTCTAGCTAGTAGATGTCCGTATGTGTTGGCAACAACATTTTTTCTACGAGAGGGCGGAAAACGAAAAAAAAAACTTTGTATAAGTTCCTATCACCACTCGTACGTGATCCCTTATAGTTTACGAACGTATATTATTTGATGTAACCCCTTTTTGATTCGTGACGCGATAAGAACGTATCAGCAAATGGTTGAATTGGGCGAGCACCCTTTCAACATCGAAGGGTTTCGTTTTTGTAGGGTTTGAAATGGTCTGTAATCAACCCATCTGATTTTTAATTTGATTTTATTTGCATATGTCGATGACAGCAACAATTATTGCATTGTTGAATGGCTGTTTGATCAAGTGGTTGATTGTTTATTTGGTTTTTGAATTTATATGATATTTAAACTCATTTTTCGCCGACATTTACATAAATTGACATTTCACGTGGGGATTCTCTAAATTTGGAGGGGGCAATTGTCAACATTTGGTGTGTGAGCCAATTGTCAAAATTTGGAGGTGGCAGTTGTCAAAATTTGGGAGGGGGGCAATTGTCAAAATTTGGGGGGTGAGCCAATTGTCTAAATCTAGGGCTGTACCAAAAATTTAGGAACAATAATTGGGTTGGGTGGGTTTGGTGAGCTTTTCTGGAGGCTTTGCAAGAAAAAATGTAATATGCATCTTTGAAAAACCGCTCACCTGCTTGTTGGTGAAAATATTCGTTAACAAAACAAGGAAAACTTTCGCAAAAATTACAAAAAAAAATATCTGTTGTCAGACAGTTGTTATTAAATGTCTTTTGCATTCGGTGGAAGAGTGTAAGCTGTAATTACCCAGTTTTAAATGAAACTCGTCGAAGAAAAATATATGCTTTTGCGGAATACCGTTATTATTATCAGTATTATTACCATTTTTTTTTATTCACAATGTGTTTTTTGTTGCAGGTTAGTACCTATCCTCGGGCTGTTGGATGTATCTGATAATGGGGTAAGAGAACATAATAAGTATTTGCTTAAGAAAATTTGTGGATCGTAATATGAGAAAATTATTTTAAAGGTTTAATACAATAGTATATAGTATATATATTTTTTGACAGTTGAAAATGTCCATGAAAAGTTTTAAAGCTTATAGATAAGATTTTCTTTTTTTTATCATTCTCTTTCGAACACCCTCGTATACAACGTATCGAAGATACTAAGCTGCTGATTTTATTCCTCATTCGTTTATTATTTGAGAAAGTGTATCTAAAATTTCAGCTCAAAACTACCATTATTATGGCCTCGATTTTTTGACTTAACTCGTGTATATTCGTCGATAACATAACTTGTAAAATCGGAACTAAATATTATCTCACCTTTATATATGGAAATCCAATCATTCCACCCCGTATATTACGAAAATACCCATAAAAAGTTACTAAAGTTTATTGTTGAATTTTTTTTTTCTCGAATTTTTCCATCTTCATCTTTCGATCACTCTCGTATACAACGTATCGCAGATACTAAGCTGCTGATTTTATTCCATATTCGTTTATTATTTGAGAAAGTGTATCTAAAATTTCAGCTCCAAACTACCATTATTATGGCCTCTACGATTTTTTGACTTAACTCGTGTATATTCGTCGATAACAAAACTTCACTTTCAAATTTTCACAATCTGAATAAGTTTTCTCAGACACTTTTATACATGGAATTCGACCCCTTAAATTAAGATTATAAAAAGTTTCTAACTTTTATCAACATTTTCGTTAAAAAAATCTGTATTGGGAACTTTAACCAGTGCAGTTTATATAATATTAGAAAGGAGTAACTTTTGTATGGAATATTCAGGGATAACTTTGACGAATTCCAGCAACTAAGTTGTGCTAATTTAAAGATCTAAATATACCCATCATCTAACAATATTTACCAAACAAATTTTATTTACGACAACGAGAAGAAAAACTGAACATTCACGTCATATTATACTGTCCTTGATTCCATTTTACTAGCTGTTGAAAGGTTTATTTACTTTTTCGTTGTTTCTTTTCCTTTTTTTTTTGTTATAATAGATATACACAAAAACAGAAGCGTATCGTTGAACTTATTTTAAAATATAAAAGTTTTTTTGACAAATAATATCCTGTGAAATTGCTAAGTATTTGCAATATTCCAAAAAAAAATTAATAGTTCTGATAGGGTAGATAAAAAATTGTTTTTGCCGGCTGGCTGTCTATCCCCTTTCTTACAGCTGTTCAGACCACTTTTAAATGGTAAACAAGAGCTACAACATACCTGACGTACGATCAGCCGATAGGCTTCTTTTATTTATACCTCCAGTGGCGTACATTTGAAAAATTAAATTAATATAAACTACTTGTCAAAATTCCAATAAATAAGCCATTTTCTACACACCCTTTGGAATTAGGAAGTATAACGTTCCAATTATATATTTTCAATGACTGTCAGTTTCACTTTTCTTTATTGTAAAACCTTGGAATTGTAAAATAGCCAGCTGTGAACCGTAATTTTTCAAGAGGGTCAAGTTACCTTCGATCAACCAAGAGTCATACAACACATACACGAACAATTATAAAAAAATTGCATGAGGTCATCTAATAATAGACTTAGATCATGGAATTTTATTGACGAATGTCACTTGTTAAAATATAGTACAGGCAAATTCCTATACAGAGCTCTAATTCTTTTTGTGATCATCAACTTTTCCCAATGGATTTCAACCACTCTGGGAATCCCTGGTCTACATGTGACATTGATAGTTCTTTTAAAGGCATAAGTTTGCCTTTAAGCCTGCCATCTAATTTCTTTAGACACTTGCTTTGTTCATGATGGCTAACTGATATGCTATATAAAGATAGAGGTCGAAATATGTTGTCGAATTTCACCGGACTAAAAACATTCGCTAAGCTCCTTGATGCAATTCCATTCTCTAGCAAACAATGCAACTAAAAGTAATGGTTGTGTACCAACGATTATTTGCATCAAGTTAACCAAGGTCTTTTTTTAAACATTAAAAATGGTCGGAACATTATTTTTTTTTTCATATTAACTAATGCTTTAACCTAATTTTTCAATTGTCAAACGCGGGACTTCCTGTATAAATAGATTTTACTTGAATGTTAATAGGACGATATTGCAGTTTTCTCCGGATCGTATATAACCGGCTTTAGTTATAGCGATCGTTTCATGGTAATATTTCATCGATATGACAGTTTTTATGTATCTCCTGACTCCTGAGATTCCATGCGACTCGAGGACGTATATACTCGCCGACTTGCCGTGAATTTCTCACTTCGTTTTATGTTTTTGGAAACAATAGAATGTCCATCTTCTTTATAAGCTTATTGATAATTTTTCACGCTTTGTGGAATGATATTTTAACGACATAAAAGATATGATACTTTTTTCCTATTTGTATGTAATGGCCTGTTCTACAAATATTTATAATTGGTATGAGTAACTTGTGGGTCGATTCTGAGAAAAGTTACAGAATCTGTAAGATATCAAGTCCATAAGTTTGCCTTGTAACTATTACAGATTTGTGCTTACAGATATGCTCAGAATTGACCCATTAGTGATTAATATAATTAGCAAGTACTGGTTGAATTTTTTTTGTATCCTAGTCATAGAGAACTAAAAATAAATATGTTTTCTCATAGAATCATGAATAAAAGAAAGATGTTGAACGTGTAGCGTTTTGTGGCTAGCGCCTACCTTGGCTACTGGTATGAACTAGCGTTCAAGGCGCGCGCTTTTTGAATTTGGATGTTTTCAGCTTACACGTAATATTGTATTAGTAGGAGTAGGAGAAAAAAAAACTCAGCTAGTGAGAAATTACTATTGAAACAACATTTTACATATAATAAAATATCGAATATAAAACAAAATTAGTCAATAAAAATAAAATAAGAACAGACAAATAAATAATCCACACAGGTGCCAATGTTAAAGATAATTAATTTAAATAGAGAAAAGTCAATAAGAATTAAATAAAAATAGATATATAGATATGTTCAGAAGTGACTAACCTCAATTTAAAATAATATAGAGGCGGGGTTTGTTAGTTCAGTTAGTCGCTGTGATGCGCTATGCTCAACTGGCTGCGCACAAACTTTGTGCCAGCTCTTTTAAAACCTCTTTTATTATTTTTCTATAATCCCAGTTTTGGTAAAATATCGAATAGTGATTGTGGTGTTCAAATACGATGAGTTTTATAAAAAAATATTTACAAAAACAAAAAACAAAAAGTTTGTTTGTTTACGATCTGATGTTACATGCAACATTCAAATGACATCCCTCGTACACCTCGAAATTTTTAGTCTATCATCGCAGATTCTATCTCATTAATGCTCGGCAAATAACCAATTAGTTGGAATGCAGATTAGTGCATAAGCTTCCGGCACCGGGACATAATAACCTAAGCGACCGTCTGCGTCTCTCTACTCTTCTCGCTCTCTCTCCAATCGGCCCTTTTACCAAACGAAGCTAATTGCATATGAACGTTCGGTGCTTTTAATCGGAAGTAAATGCAATGATTGAACGACGATGAGTTGCCATTTAGGACTGACTATGACAGTTAACTGATGAAATTGAATTTTCTTTTAAAAAATATCCTTAATTTCTAAAAATAATCGCTTAATTTCCACAATACTGTAAAATAAACCAAAAGAAGAACAAGTTTATGCTGTTCACTGTGTCGTGAAAATGATTTACTACATTAAATGTTCAGGACAGTGGTGTCCTGACTTAGATTATGTTTAGACGAGTAGAACGGTATTTTATTTCAACTAAATTTGTTTTTTTCACTTATCTTATGCCTTCTATCACCTGCATGTGTTAAAAAACCCTCTTCACAAGCAAAGTGACATATATCTGTTAATGGGTTCTGTCGAATAAATATCACAATAATATTTTAATAAAAATTATCATCTACTTTATTTTTCTGGTTCTATATGCAAAATATTAGACAACCCTCGCTTATAGAGCTTGTATACAAGGTGCATGAGAAAGAAAATGAAAAAATTCAATGTCCTCGTAAATGACAGGAAGGAAAAAGTTATAAAAACAGAAAAAAGGATACCAGGACATCGGAAAAATTGATATAACATGTTTTCATTATTAATTCGAAGAATTGATAAATAATATTTAAGCAGACATATAAATGTTTAAGTCTAAAACATATATATTCTGTTTATCGATACGTTATCATGATCAGTTCTTTTTTTTCTGTTTATTTTCGAGGTTGATTTTTATATACAAGTTCCATTGAAACGATCGATAAAAACTGTATAAATAATGAGAATTGAGGTATTTACAATACTACTACGTTTCCTGCATCGAGATATGCCTATTGTGTGACATTTTCAAAACAAATCAATAACTTATGATTTTTCTGTTTAGTGGAGGTTTTTTATAAATTCAAATATATAATTTCAATATACGCTAACTTAATGACAAGCAAGAAGCGACACTTTAGTTTCCATTTGCCTTAAGATGGACTGACGAAATTATGAAAAATGCTCTAACCAACCCATGGTAGTTAGTAACAGTTACCAATAGATATCGCAGAATACCTAATAATTATTCTAACGCTTTATAAGTTGAATATCTTGTTTGGCTTTGAAGTGTAATTCAATATCCGTCGGGGTCTAAAGCCCGGGAAGTAGTTGTAGCTTCTTGATTGAACGGTAACCGTTTTTGAAAAATATTTTTCAAAATTTCAAAATTCGTAAAGAATAATTATTATTATGTGATGAACATTATTCTTTTTTTATTTGAATATCAATATTGAGTTGCACTTGTTATTTACACAAATTTTATCTTTTTTCCCAAAATGCAGGTGTAATATTAATCAAAATTGGATTTTTGATAACATTATTTAATCTATTTAATCTATTTAATGCAAAATTCTCCGTACACTGTAAATTGACTGATATATAAACATTTAGATGCAAATATTTTACGAAACAATAATAATAATTGAAGTAAAATATGGATTCCCTTTTTGTATCACTATTTAGTAACATTTTTCGATATTGTCAAATTTAAAGGTACTTTACTCTTGAGTAAAACTCATATATTTTGACTAACCTCGTATACGACAGATATATTTGATATTTGATTACTGTATTCAAAATTTTAGATAATGCAAAACTTTTTATGAAGAATAACTTTTTCTCCAAAAATTAATAATAAAAAAGATTTCTATGAAAGTAACCATTTATTCTCTAATTTGGTACACATTTTAAAATGTGCTACCCGTCTTTCGTCTCTGAACATCTACTAGAAAGTTTTATACGTTTTCGTTTTTGCCCACTGATCGTTTAGTTTTATGAGGACATAAAATTTTACTATCATAGTAACAGTATTTTGAAATAAAAAATTCTGAAACGCCTAAAAAGTTTCAATTTTGTTCTATATTTGCCCTACTTATTATTCAAATTTATGTTTCTGGTAAAATAAAATATTTACATATTTAATTTTTCAATAACTGAAAATGTGTTTGAATTTATTCGATTTGATATTATGGTAGTTTAAATCTATGGGAAAACAATGTCTATTTTTTCAGTTGGAATTTGTTAATATAATTCCGTATATAATATTGGACAGGAAATTGTATTCAACATTATTCGCCACCGCAAATTGTTGCAATAATATACTTAAATCATTCAAAAAAATAATGCAATTCAACTGCATTATTTTTAAAATTCCTTTTAACCGCATTAGAATTAGAATTTCTCCTTTTCCCATCGACAAACTCAATTTAGTCTAGGAGGTACCAACGTGGCTATGGGGCAACCCAGTGCAATATTGTTAAAACCGAAATTGTTTAAACAATTGCAAGAAATTGTTATTTTTTAACAGGACAAATTTTTTTTTTATTCTCCATTGAAATACCAATAAAAAAGGTTATATGACTTTTCACGATAAAGTTAATATTTTCAGAGATATGAATTTTTAGAAGTTCGAAAAATCGATTTTGAATATATGAGTTAGTGAAAAAGGGGGTTTCTCCCATTAAAATCATAAAATAAGTAAAAAATATCTTGAAAATCTCAACTACAGGAATAAAATTTGAAGCAATTTTTACGAGCATGAGAGGAAAAAGCAAAAATAATAACAAATCATGAAATATATTTTCAAAAATTTGTTAAAATTTTCGAAAAAGCACATTTTTGGCTCAAAAATTCTACAAACCACAAAACTAACAACAATTCGCAAAAAAACTATAAACAACAAAAAAAAACTAAAACTTTTTGGTTAAATCTTTTTTAAATGAACACACTGATACCTTGAAAATGGTATTTATGTAACACTCAAGACTGTTTGTATGCCTTGGGAGTATTTTTAAATAAAAAAAAGTAAAGCACTTCCTGTGCGTCTGTGAAATACTGAAATTCTCAGAATCGGTCAGAGGAAATGTCTGATGCATTTGCGTTGTCGAACTGTGTAATAAGTTTATTTTAGCCGCCGTGTTACGTATTAGCGTTCAAAAGTATTTTCGTCTCTAGAGATGTGAAGGGAAAAATAACAGTTATTTTCGTTAAAAGATGTTTTTTACTATATGCTTAAAATGTGTGCGCCCTTTCTTCTACTTAGTCTCTGAGGAAAGTCTCTGAAACTAGCAGCTCCTTTAGTCTTATTTCCCGGAGGAATTTTAGGACAGGCTTCAACTTATGTTCCTCTACTATCCAGTAATCTCCCAGGTACTCTAGGATTCTGAGTGCTGTGCAGTTGGAAAGTATGTGGATGGAGATTTCTTCTTCCATGCCACAATATCATCCTCCACTATTTTGAACTTTTTCAAGTGCCCATTCAGGCGACAATGTCCCGTTGGGATCCCTGTTAAAACTCTCAGCGCAGTTTTACTTTGAATTATGCATTCATTTGATCTCAACAGGTTGTAGTCACCCAGAAGAATTTTTGATTGTCTAAGCCCTACTAGATCATTCCAATGGTCAGATCTTCTCTTTCTTTCTTACGGTCCTGAGCCTGATGCCTTGCCTGTTTATGTCTACGTAGCTCTCCTGGTGATCCTGACGCCAATTCCAGTCTTCCCCTCTCACTATCACATCAGATTATGGCTTCATGTGGCATTTCGTAGATAATAATCCCACTTCTGATTCTATCTCAGTATTTCGCAATCCAAAAATAGAATCTTAACTCACTAAAAAATAATTTTTTCTAAACAGTGAAATTATAACGCTACTCAAAACGAGTAACTCATCTCTAGGTTTAAATTCGAGAGAGCCAGGTCGATTATTATCATCGAAAATAAACAATGAGATCGTTGTTTTCATTTTGTAAGATAAAATTCCTGTATTGAGTAATCGTTTATTGACATTACAGAGTGATTTATAATATCTGGTCGTACAATAAAGTGTACGTATGTTTCATTCACGTTTCTTGAATACAATGTTATAATTATAACGATTTTTTTTGTGTTTATTATTAAATCACCTCCTGGTTATAAAAATGAAAATCACAGCATCAGGAAGATCTTGAGATCTTACTGTGGCTTCCAGGACGAATTGGATAAAAAGGAATGGAGGAAATGAGCTGATGAACTTACGAAAAGAAAGTCTTGAACATTCCATTAAATTTACATTGTTCTTTCTCCACTAGTTTGAGCTTCTTGAGGAGGAATGCCAGGATATCTGTCGAAACTCTGGCCTATGCATTCATTTGTGGTTTTACCTTCTTTACTGCAGTTTCCCAGGATAATAAGCAGCCTCATTCCACATAAATTTCTGCATAGTACTAAGGCAACATCTGGTAGCCTCCAGAACTCGTAAGACTAGCATGTATAAATTTTTCTCTATGTTCAGACGTATTGAAAAAAAAGTCAACAAGAAATAATACAAAACTTCATGTTCAAGGTCGTTAAAAAAACTGTGATAATAGGTCACGCCCTTTTTCCGAGTTGTGGCACCACTGGATATCTTGAGACGGAAAACACTTCACCAGAGAGAGGGTGATCTAGACGCACGTGCTAGTCCTCTTTATCCCCTTACAATACAACATCGAGCAATATTGCCGAACTGCCTGAAATACTCTTTTCTCCTTTCAGTCCTTTTTTCTTTTTCTGCTTTTACTCCAAAATTCGGCTCGTCGGCGATTTTGTTTTGAATAATTGGAATTTAAAATATGGTTGCATTTGTCTAAGAATGTTGCATGATATTGTGATAGTCGTGGTGATATTCCGGTTCCCTTTTCCGTCTGCTATTATCGATCAAACAAGTCTGCGATACCAGGGATGGGTTTGATAATTAATAGTAATTTAGAATTTCTTGATTCGCATTTACCACTTTTATTTTTTTTATTTAATTTCCCAGGAAATATAAAGTGATAAAGTTTTTTAAAACACGAGTATTTCTTTCTTCTAACGTAATTTTACCTCCAAGAGATAACTGTAAAGTCTCAGCTGATATTTCACACTAACCTTGACTTTCAGAATCGAAACTTTCGTTATAATATACATTAGTATTTATATTTTATGTTAATACCCATATATACGTGCTGCCACATAAAAAAAATTTTCTTACGGAGCAGCGTTCACATTAAGCATTTCATGTGGTAGGATTTTTGTTTTACAACGTTTCATTTCAGTAGTCCTTCTTTTATGTCTGGTAAAACGTTTCTGTTTGCACACAGTCTCCATCTCCATGCATTTATGAAAGTCGAGAATAAAAACTCTTTTTAAAGTAGTTATATAGTCTGCTTCATACAGTTGGATAAAGTTTTTAAAGGCATGTAATCTATAATCTCTTACTCGAGAGATTGCCGATGTGGTAGATGAAAGGAAGGTAGTTTTGGAGTATAAAATTGAGAAGGTATCGCTAAAAAATCCCTAAAAATCGATAAAATTAGATCTAACTATGGAAATTTGCAAGTAAACTGTTTATTTTTTCATGTAGATTAATTGACATCACTCCTTATTCATTCTAGTAATCGCTACAAAAAAAATCATGGTATAGTTTAACATGAATAATACACAAATACAGTATATCTGTCAGATTATCTGATACACATATGATTTACATATGATATATCGGAACTGTAACGTGCACCCGAAACCCAACTCATACATTTTAATTTGTCTACTTTAAATAAATGATGGGTCGAAAAATTTCGGCAACCAAAAATATTAATGGATGAATTATAACATGCTACAAGATTTAGTTCAGTTGAAGACATTGATTACTGATCAAATCAAGCTAATCTTCCTCCACACCTCACCTTCTTTACTGCAATTGAGCTTTTGCAATTTTCATCTGTATCTATAAAAAGTGGCGCAGTGGTAAGGATAGCCAGGATTTGATTCCCATTGCCAACCGAATTTTCAGTATTTTTTCTATAGAAAATTGGGTCAGGCCTGCGTCCAGCATCTGAGTCACTGTTGAGTTGTAAGATGAAATTTCAACCTCCACTTTTTTATCCACAAAAATCTTGGTCTGGCAGGTCTGACTGCGTGATATGGAGAAATGTAAGCAACTATTTCCCCCTCTCCTCGATTAATCAGTCATATTACAGATCTTAATCAAATTACCAGGTGCATATAATGAATATTGTAATAACAATCTCGTTTTTTTATTAATTTTAATAAGATTTAAGGCTATTACTTAATCAAAACTTGTAATTTCAAGTACTAAGAAAATATTTAGGGTGTGTTTATGGGTCTTATTAAATTCTGATCGAGTTTGCTTCAATAATAATTAATTAATTGATAATTTAAAATTAAAAATAATATCTCAATGATCGTTCGTATGAAAATGTCCTTTATGTATTTTAATAAGTGTAATAATAAAGTCTAGAGCAGCTGCGCCATTATGTATCAAAAAGGAAGTACTCTGGTGCCTGATAAATGTTAACTTTACTTCCAATTACGAAGGGTTGGCCACCCTCACTTCATTCCACTCCACATGGGAGCATCTTTTGTTCTTTTCAGAAAATTATGTTACAATGAAGTATAGTTTTATTTATTGTCACGATATATTGATCGTTTGGGATGAAATCAATAAATTTCAACGTTTAGAAAGTTTAGACAAGCCTTTCATAACTTGAGCTTTATTTTTTCGCTCAGCAAAATTGTTTACATGGCAACACCGCGAAAATCTAGTAACTTTTTGGCGACTTTTCGGTTTTAAATAGAAAGAAAACTGTAAACAATATTGCTTTGACACAGTGTTCGCCAAACTAGGCAGGCGGCACAAGACGTCTTGCCACCGGCATAAAATTCAGCAGATTATTGACATTTCCGCAACTTGAAATTATTATCCTTTTATTAGTACGTGACCAAGCAATTGTACTTTGTATAAGGATCAATCGTCGTCCCCCATCTTCAACCCCTCTCGAACGCACTCATCCATCTTTTTACGAAATCCTATATCTGTTTCTCTTACTCTTTATATACCTAATCACCATTCAAAGTCGCATCTCTCTCTTACACACATAGTTAAGATTAATTTTATACATGTCCGACTGAACCCCTCGTTTGTCTTTTGTGTTCTGGTCTGATGATAGGATCCAAGAGAGCCGCGCGAGGGTTGTTAGTGGGTAGTTTTTGTTGTTAATTTTCTAGGGGGATGATATGAATGCACAACAAAAATTTTACACGTTCAAAAAATGTTATTTTGGGAATTGTGGGTCAAATGTAGCACCACTTATCACAACATAGTGTCAATAAATAAACAATTTAATGAAGCGGCTGTCAAATTAGTTTGACATTTTTTTTCTCCTGAAGTTATAAGATCTATAGTTTCTAATATACCTCCAAGAGATCGGATTTTTGATCCACCCTGTACATATTGAGGTCTCGAGCAAGTTTTGGTCTTATTCTGCTTGTTTTTTACATTAAGCCCTAATGGAGTATTATTCTAGAAGCCCCTCTACTATTTTTAGATATAATCCAAAAATTTTGGAATACCTTAATTATAGCGGGAAAAAAATCTAGTTTACTTCAAGTTACTTCAACGTATTCAAAATAATATTGATCTCTTTAGTGGGTTATTTGACTAACAAATTTTTTTTATTTTTTTTGTACGCAAAAGTGATCCAAGGTTGTCATTTATAAAACAATTCAAATAGCAAACGACAAAGTCTTCTTCTTTTTACATTTTTCAAAACATTCACATTGCACGTGGGCTTTTTATTTGTTGTTGGTTAAATATATAGATCCGTCCGTACAGTTCAGTTATTCTGTGTGATAAAATGAATGTCTTAACATTGATTGAAAGTAGTGACTACTGTACCGATACTTTAATGGTGGACCATTGTTCACAACATATTTTAATGATGTAATAACCGTGAAATAAGTTTCAACTGGAGTTAGTACAGTTATTAGCGTGTCGTTGAAATGATTTACAACATTATATTGTCGTCAGTGGCGTAGTTAGTTGTGTTGTTTGGGAAGTCAAATTGCTTAGTGGCTAAAAAAAGTTATTTTAACGTCGACTGGTTTAGTAGCAACTTTTGAATATTAGAAAAAAATGCAAAAACAGTACACTTAGATAAGAAAATAAGCCATTATTCTCGATCATAACGCCGTAAATATCGAATTATTTATTGTTAGAACTTTAATTTTGTTACTATGTAAATAATTTATTCATTATTATGCATTAATTAATTAAAACAGCCAAGTCGAGGCATTTAAAATATCGTATGAATTGCACTTATTCAACTATACATTTCTGGTGTCTGTTGCCAAGAGTTATTTACGGAATTTCTCCTGTTCACCGAGATTTTAGTTCTGCGGTTTTTAATTTTTTCCGGTCACGCTGTACATCAATTTTATCGCAGTAGATAAATATTTTTCCATTGCTAGTACCTATCCATACTATCAATTAACCGTTGTGTCGCATAAAACCTTGTAACTCTTGCGCCTTGGTAGTATCTTACATCATTTACATAAATGCATAAGTCATGATGAAAAGTCTTTCCTTATTTCCCACATTACTTTTGAATTTCTGCCGGTAGCTGGAAATCTTATTAAAGATTTTAACAATATTCTCTAATGAAGCATTGTTAGATTCGTTAGCGTAAATAGAAGTATTCGTCGTTGATGTTTAGCGAGTGAAAAAAAAAGTTTGATGATGATTGAGGATGTGTAGAAACAAGAGAACCACCACCTTATTCCATCAAAGTAAAATCCATACCGGCCATATTTCATGGTGATTATGCGCTAAATTTATACTTAATTAAAATCAAAGGATCTATCTCATCGGTATTAAAGTTTATAAATATTTATAAGGCATACCACGAAGTAATTTCACAATTCGCTGAAGTTTTATATCAGATAATTACAGCCTGGCTTCTAGTAGTGTGCAACACACACACTATATTAAAATGCATTGACCTTCCTCAAATAGCCTGGTCAATAACGTCACAAATTCTTACTTCATATTATTTTCATCTCAATAAATTCATCAATATATACAGTTGCGTTTTATTTATTTATTTTTAACTCTCAGTGACGGCTGGTGATAAAAATTTTAAAGTGCTCTGCAATTTTTGAAAAAAAAAGTTTAACTTGTAGTTTCAGTAGGTGGCGCTATAAACGATTTCTTGCTGAACTTTGTACAGAACGTCTGTCGGATTCTCTAGTAATACTGTATGATTAATAATAAAGTACTAAGTAATGTGTAACAAGCGACTTGACTATAATTTAAAAAAAAATGCCGAGTACTACCTTTGAGCGTTATTTAATCTTTTTGTAATGGCGATTTTTTACATTATACCTGAAGAATTCATGGCAAGATGTTTACAACAGAAAATTAAAAGCAGCTGCCTCTACTTCTGTTACTTCTTTTTCTTCAGTAAAACACAAAAGACTGTTTTTTTTCCTCTCTCTCTCTCTTCTATTTCTAAAGCCAGGAAATTGTCGTTCAATATATTCGTATCAAATGCTTTGATCACTGGCTGTTATGTTTTATGTTATCGATTTTCAGAAGAATGAGTTGTTTATGGGAAAAAAAGTCGAAAACAGTTTCAGTACTGTACTTTTTTTTGAGAATTTTTATTTTCTTGATGGTTTTTTCAATCAACAAAGCTTGAATTTAAAAAATTGATTGAAATGTCATTAGAAAAGTCCAAAATTGACATTGACGTCGCTAGTACCACACTGGTCAATAGAAATCTACAAGTACCTAATAAAAATTGAAAAAAAAATCCAATGCGGGCATTAAGTACAAGATTACAACTTTATATAGTAATTAATTTATATTGTGCATTTTAATCAATTTACTAGCGCCCTTATTGTCTATATAAAATAATTCAAATTGTACATGGTACAAATGGTGGTAAAGGTGCATTATTTTTCCTAGATTTTTAAAAAAATATTACGAAGAGCCGTTCTATAAGGTGATGTCTAAGATATATGCGGGTGTTTCATAGATATTATTTCCGCCATCATAAGATTTATCATGTATATACTGGAGAAAATAATCAACGACAAAGCTGACCAAAAAATACGCACTTGTAAAAAAAGTCTAGATAATGTTGAGAAAATATGAGAAACGACATAGGATTTTAAAAGATATGCAATGTTAAAAGCTGCAATTCCGTTTCCGTCTGAAGTCATTGAACGTCTTCTTATTCCGTATCAAATTTACACGTCGAGATTATATCTGGGGTAATAATTATTACTATTAAAACCGCCAGTTTAAATTAATTTCGTATTTCCTTTACCGACTTGTCTTGGTGGATCAGTTAAGAAATAACATGGTTGAAGCATACGTTGTAAGTTATTCCTAATTGGAATTGTACTGAGTTAAATATTACTTTGGATATTTTCTGTCGTACTGATATGGTACTTTAATTATACATACTTCTATATACTTGTTTTAGATACACACTTTATACGAATTCTACTAAAATCTATAACGTTATGCCCAAAATTTACCGTAGACTGGTCAACTTCATTGAAATATGTTGAAACTACAGAAAGAAATTTTGAAAAAAGATTACAGAAAGTTGGAAAATATTACAGGAAGGAGAAAGATCTCGGGAATTTTGAAAAAGATTTCAAAAAATTGAAAAACAGTGTGGAGGACGTAAAAAAAAACTTGGAATTTTGAAAAAAATTATAAAAAATTAAGAAACACAAGGAATGGAAAAAAAACTTGAAAATTTTGAAAAAAATTATAGAAAATTGAAAAACAGTATGGAAGATGTAAAAAAACTTGAGAATTTTGAAAAAAATTATAGAAAATAGAAAATCATTTTAAGAAATTGAAAAAAAATTGGAAATATTCAAAAAGATTGCATAAAATTGAAAAACAGTGTGAAAGATGGATAGAAAGCTTGGAAATACTGAAAAAGATGATAGAAAATTTAAAAACAGTAGGTATGGAGGATGTAAAAAATACTTGATAATTTTGAAAAAATTATAGAAAATTGAAAATCATTATAAGGAATTGAAAAAAAAATTGGAAATATTGAAAAAGATTGCAGAAAATTGAAAAACAGTGTGAAAGACGGATAGAAAGCTTGGAAATACTGAAAAAGATGATAGAAAATTGAAAAACAGTATGGAAGATGTAAAAAAAACTTGAGAATTTTGAAAAAAATTATAAAAAATTGAAAATTATTATAAGGAATGGAAAAAAATTGGAAATATTGAAGAAGATTGCAGAAAATTGAAAAACATTGCACAGGGTGGAAAAAAATTGAAAAAAATTATAAGGAATGGAAAAAAAATTGGAAATATTGAAAAAGATAGCAGATAATTGAAAAAAAGTGTACAGAGTGGATAAAAATTCGGAAATTTTGAAAAAAGTTGCAGATAGTTGAAAAATAGTGCAGAATATCGAAAAGAAAAACAAGTAAAATATTTGAAAACTACTGAAAAACATATCAACGTTAGTTATAGTTGATTTATTTAGTTTTCTGAATAAACTTCTGTACAAAATCAATGCACTTTTTTATATTTTCAAACGATTAAAATGAATTTTTTGGAGCATTCTAAAAAATTCATTGAAATTAGCACAAGAACTTTAAGAATTTAATTTGACAATTTATTATACCGGGTGGAATGAAACAATATTCATGTAGTTACCGTAAATTCTAAACATCCTGGGTAAACTGAAGAACTGAAGAACAAATTTATTTCAAAAAATAATAATTTGCTAAAAATTAGTAAAAAAAATTTCCACAACTTTCAGTCCTTCCCCTACGACTTAGTATACTCATAACTTTTCCTGCATGGAACATTATTTTGAAAAGATCGCCAGATGGTCCACTCGTCGCCCCAATATACATATATATATTTTAATTCAAAATGGTTATTAGAGAGTCCGGATGAGGGCTCCCAGTTAAATTGGCTCAAAAGTGGTTCTTGATGGAATATAACTTTTTATGAGAGTATAAATAAATTTTATTGTACAGAGCCACAATACATAATTAAGTGTCTACTAAACATTTAGACGGGAATATTTCTTTTTTTTTATTCTTGAGAACGTCG
Source organism: Galerucella nymphaeae (assembly GCA_963978555.1). Taxonomy (NCBI): domain Eukaryota; kingdom Metazoa; phylum Arthropoda; class Insecta; order Coleoptera; family Chrysomelidae; genus Galerucella; species Galerucella nymphaeae. Next base: position 21,145,425 of record OZ021706.1, read on the forward strand.
GATTTTGAATGATGTCTGGATTTCTTGGGAAAACCACAAAATGGTTAGATGTACCTACACAAGGATCTTTATCTCCTCTTATTGTAAAAATTTTTTCCTCCTGTAAAAATTCTAAATAAATCCATGCTAGAAAAAAAAGCTGCGAGCCAAAATGTTTCGCTTTCTGAACAATCAATATAAATCCAATGTTAGTAAACTTTAACCTCTGTGATCCTATAAAATTCCATAATCTTTCTTCGCCTCCTAGGCTTTTCCTGATAATTTTTTTCGAAAAAAAAACACTCGTATAAACCCTGCTCTAACGCAATTCTTCAAATAATTCTCTCAAGGCTTGGAAACACTAATAACTACCATTTAAAGCACTTCAACACATAATTTCAATTTCTACATTGCAACAAATAGATAAGTAACTAGTTTGTACATGCGATAACCATTTGTGGATGTTTTTAACGAACTCACCTTTATGTAAGTTTCTCGGGGGATCTCAATGTATCAAGATAGGAAATACAGGGTGGCCGAACGAAAACAATACAATACTGTGTAAACGTTTAAAAAACCACTTCGTTACTTACACCCCCTAACGTAGGTAGACCTGAAAGATCTATTGTGCCCCCTTACTTCTAGTAGCTCCTTTAGTCTTATTTCCCGGTGGAATGTTAGGACATCTGCAGGCTTCATTTTAGGTAAATGTTCCTCTTCTATCCAGTAATCTCCCAGGTACTGTGCTCTAGGATTCTGGAGTGATGTGCAGTTGGAAAGTATGTGGATGAAGATTTCATGCCACAATATCTGCATTCTTCTTCCTCCACTAATTTGAGCTTTTTCAGGTGCCCATTCAGACGACAAGGTCACGTTAGGATCCCTGTTAAAACTCTTAGCGCAGTTTTACTTTGGCTTATGCATTCATTTGATCTCAATCTTTGATTGTCTAAGCCCTACTAGATCTTTCCAATGGTCAGATCTTCTCTTTCTTCCAATATTACATTGGAGCTGATTTCGCAAAAAGGTTCAGACCCCCAAAAAAGTAACGTAGGTAACCATTACCTTCAAATATTAGTGGTGAGTTAGGCCCTTTCTATTCTTTTTACAACAGTTTTTAAATTTTGAAATTTCGCCTAATACTTCTTAAGAAATTACATTTTATAGATTCGTTCAAATTGAAAACCAAAATACAAATTATTTCTAAAGAGACTGCTTTTGTTTTTTCTACCTGTTCCCCAATCCAGTGCCCACCAGCTCGTCACCGAAAATGTCACCCCATGCCTATAATTTTTGCAATTGCTAATTATTTTTTGTTTTCGTTTTCTTCCGACCAACCGGTTTTCGATAAAATTCATATACTAATATTAGAATTTTTATTACAGGTTAGTGAATCTACGCTACGATGAAGATCGTCTGTTTAGGCTTGGTACGTAACCTAAAATCTTCTATAGTTTTTATTTTTTATTTTTGGAACTATTAGTTCGGCGGATTGTTTAGTAAATCTGCACTCGAACAAGAAGTTTGAAACTTTAACAAATTTTGATATTGTTTTCATTTTTCTTCCAATTTAAAAATTCCACACCCAAACAATGCATCCCCCATCAAGATATATTTATTATTTATTATAAATAAATAAAATTTAACTCAAAATATCTTGAATATAATTAGATGATAACAAAACAAATTAAATGACTATATAAGACTATCTTGGACTATCCTAGACACAAGAAGTCTTGCAATAAAACTATCAGTTACTTAAAAAATAAATCAAATTATGCAAAACACTTAATTGAATCATTCTTGGTTTAACAATTTTTCAGAATGCTTTTATAAAAATTATTAATTAGGTGGTTACTTTGACCATTTTCAGTTTAAGGACCATAAAATAAAGCAATGTTGTCAGATATATTTTCTGAAATTGTTGTGCTCATTTTACATATGTTTCCCATTACTTCAATATACTGTTAGCTCATGATTTTCTTAGAAAACTAGTTTGGAAATATTTAATAAAAAATACTTAATATAAATTTATTTGTAAGAATTAAAAAAAGTCGCTCGAAACTGTTATAAGAAGAGAAATTAATTAGAACAACTTCATGTATGCCAGATATATTTTGAAAATCTGGCACCGCAGGTGCACCTGCAGGGTATCGCCAGTTACCGAGTGAAATATTGCTCATAATATCGAAAAATTCGGGTAGCTACTAAGGTGGTCCACTATAACATAAAAATTTTTATGGGATAGGGTGCAAGCCACTTGTTTACTTTCATAAGTCTCCTAGGCGTGTGCAATTCTGTTTGTATATTTATATGTAGACCTATTTAATAGTTATTTATGCAACAAGTGCAAAAAGTGAGTGTTTTTTGCACGCGACGTGAAATTGTCCAACGAGGTCTTTAGGCCGAGTTGGACAACACGTCGAGTGCAAAAAACACGTTTTGCAAGAGTTGCATACAATATTTTTTCTAAATTCATGCAAAAACAGGAAAATTATAATATAAATATGTCAAGAGCCTAATATAACCTAATCAAACTAAACCCGTTCTTCTTTTTTGTATCTTCATGGCCTCCACCTTGTCAGTACTCAATCATAGCTGGTTTTCGCCTTGACCATTAAAATTTTAAATAATTAAAGATTTTTGCAATAATTGTAACTCATTGAGACTAAGTAGTAAGATATACATATATTATTGTTGTATTAAAGCAGGATCAGATACTTGCCATGGATTTTTATTTAATTTAAATGTTTATGTTTGTCAAAAATCATCACAAAACTGACACAAGAATGACAGATGAGTGCAATAAAATATTTTTTCTACTCCTGTTTTATAATATACTTATTAAAAGACTAAAATCTGTATCATAATGAAATTCATTATGATACAGATTTTCATTATGATACAGATTTTTAAGCCAATAGGAATGCGACATTCGCACAATATTTAATATAGCCATGGATACCTGGTTGACATTTCTGAAATTAATTATATTAGGTCTGTTCCCTGCAATAAAAGTGTAGCACTAAGCTATACGATTTTATTAATTTTAATTATGTTTTAATGCTTCTTGCAGTATACAAATGCAATATACATACATAGATAGTCCCAATTTTAGCAGTTTTACACGCATTTTTTCACAGATAGACCTGAATTTTTCAAAATTATATAGCTCAGTGCTACACTTTTATTGCAGGCGAACAGACCTATTAAGTGACACTTAATTTGACAGCTGTCAAATATTTGTTGAAGTTCCTTTGATTGTTCTTTTTTTAAATAAAAAATGATAATTATCAATTAAATAATTGTTATTAATCGGAGTAGAAAAAATATTGTATGGAACTTTCACGTAATGGCCATTAATACACTCGCATATTATATACGAAACTCGCCTGCGGCTCGTTTCGTATCCTACAATATGCTCGTGTCTTAATGGCTATCATTACATGATCGTTGCATAAAATACTATTATTGCACTAGTGCAATAGAGTACCACTTTTTCCATTAAATGTGTGTTTTAAATATATACGCGTGTTTGAAAAAAGAAAATTCTGTAATTTCTGATAATGCGGTTATTCCGAGAATTCACGAATTGACGAAAATCGGGCTTTCAGCGATTTATAATGTAATTAAACTAGGCACTGTTACGGATCATTCTTTAAAGCGAAAACGAACAGTTCAAAAACTGAGTAAGGTTGATAATGCTACAAAACATGTTATTAAACGGATTGTTAACGGGTTTTATAAGGACAAAATAGTACCTACATTTGAAAAACATTATTTCACAATATTCGAATTTATAAAAAAAATTTATGCACGCCATTGGGCGGCTTCTTTCTTCAATGGGATTAAAAATATGGGTCATCAAATTTACATTGGTTATACTTTAATACATTTTTTTCTTAAAGTCTCCCAAGGATTCATATAAGTTTTTGGGAATCAAAAAATGTTCAGATCCTTAGATATTTTTCTCTGCTCGACTCTATAGACTCCTTCAAAAATTGAATCGTTTTAGAGGGCGCCACATTTGTGCTGAATCTAGAACTTATGTTCTTTTTTAACTTAATTTTTTTAGAATAAGAGCTTAAGTTGTCCTTTAACAGACGAGAGTTATTTATTCAAATTTCTGTTTTAAGAAGTTTATATGCTCTTAAATTTTGATAAAAAAAACTGACAATTAATTTGAAATTAATTATTTTTCTTAATACATCACCTGTGATGACACTTGACATTAATACCACTCAAGTTATCTTGTCAATTAAGTACCAAAACAAAATCATAAATCAGCATCACCTGTTATATCACCTGCCGGTACTACCCCTTCCAGTACCACATCAACATTTTTAACAAAAAAAAGTGTCATTAATTTTTAAAAGTTAACAAAGTCTAACACATCTTATATCAATAGTACCAACTTGTACTATTGGTCTATCAATAAAAAAAGTCGAAGTGTAGATTATGCAAGTTATAAGAGTAATTGTATGTTAGAAATATCTTAAGTTATAACAACACAGACCACGATAAACTACTTAACATACACACTCTCACACACAGCTGTAATTTTAACGTACCTACCTACGTTTCGGATAACCATGAAACACCTGCAAGTCACTCGTTCGACGTTTGCATCCGATGGGCTCGTAAATTATATTTGTACATTTTTTTTATGTTAATTAAGTTGGGGATATCCAGTTAAAATAAATTTTTTGAAATTCGGGATCTTAAAAAAATCATAATAGCAAAAAAATGTACTTAAATATTTATCTATTAAGGGGATAGGTTGGGGGAAATTTTCTGTAAAAATCATTTTATATCTCTTGAATATAGAAACATACTGTATATTCCTATCTTCCTATTTAATAAATTTTAACAATACATAATTATTGTTTTTTTTTTAATGAAATTGAAGAAATAAAATTTTTTTGTCCTGATAAAATACAGGTTTTTAGCACTGCCTTGTTTGTACCTATGGACGAGGTTGATTGCCGGAGTGTACATACAAGCAGGGACAGTGGAGAACGAATATATCCATTTCTCTGTCTATGGGTTTTCTCAAAAATATTTGGTATTTGGAAAAGTTATGAATAAATTATGAATTTTTTCATATCTCGGCTCCCAGAGTGTTCTTTCAATGCCCACTTCACTCCCTATTCATGTTTTTCTTACTTTTTCAAGTTGAAAGGATTTTCCTGAAAGCTGCTTTGCATTATATCCTTGAAAAATAATTAATTTTTAATCCCATGTTGATTTTTATCGATTTTTCTCTGAATTTAATTATTTTAGTGGCCTTCCCTATTAAAACCTCTAAATGAAGTTATTCTTCTGCAATTATTTTTTTTCTTGAAACTCAAGAAAAGTAGTACTTGGCCGCAATTCATTTTCAAGGTCCTTAAAATTTTAATATTATTGTTGATATTTCCCAATACAAAAAAAGCGCAAACCACTGTCTACGAAGTGCCTTTTGAAGGGAGTATACAGCCCCGATCAATATCCCTTGGCGTTCGTGCCCTACAACACAAAATACCGGAGAGCCTCCTTCATGTCGACTCGACTCGAAAATACTTGACTATCTCGGCACTGACTGGACGGATTTCTCAAAGTTTCCTCTTTTTTTTCCCGCTATTATGTTTATCTCTCTCTCATCTACTCTCCTTATATTGAAGGGTTTTCCAAACGCGGAAAAGTTGTCTTGGAAACATCTGGTTTCAAGTGTAAAAGGTTGCTGACTTTGACAACTTTTTTCTTTCTCTATATTAAATATTCGCGGATAGATGAACTAGAATTGAGGTTTATTTAAAGAGCCTATAATTGACGGTCATTATTATCATCATTTTTTATCATTAAGAGGACCAAATACTTCTGTCTAAAGTGCTTTTCATAACATAGAAACAAATAGTATATTCTCCAACGAGTGCAGAATGATGGATATTATTCACGCTCATGAAGTTTTGGAATCATCCAAGTGAATATTAGCCATTCTAGACAAGTAAAAGACTATACTTTCTCCACGACTAGTAAAAGAAAGCTTCCAGTGAGGATCGAACCCCAATCGTCCGCGCCAGAGTCAACTATTTCTACAACTAGGCTATAGAGCATGTTTATTTTCAAAAAGGGATACGTAACACGGTAACATACAATTTTAATCGAAACCCTTACATGTATAAATGATAATTGGGAGTTATAACTAAATATAACTACTGTTGTCCATTTTTTTCCCTAAATAATACGTAAAATTATGATTCTATCATTATTTTGACGTTTCAAACGACGCGCTGTACGAATCGATTTGCATTATTTGGTATTTGACATTTTAAAAGAGACGATTTGATTTATTCATTTTAATTCATTTAAGCGTGAATTCTGATAATAATAGAATGTGATTGGCTAACGAGAGTGAATTCTTTTTCATTATTCACTGGTGTGAAGAATATTGTAGCTAAATATGTGCGTTATTATTTAGTCGCGGAGAAAAATATTTCTACATGTCGCCAGATATCAGAAATGATGAGAAAAAAACGACCATAACCATATTTTCATTTAAATCACACGTGCTTTATTTTAAAAGTTTCGACTAGTCGGCTCTTGTAACATATGAGTTGGCTAATTAGACTTTGCTATGACATTTCTCGTGATGTTTGTCGTGAACGCGAAGTTTATCTGCATGTGGTCGAATTCAAGATATATTTAGTCCTAATCCTTTAGCGAATAATATTTATTTCGGAATATTTTTCTTATTGGTTCATTTTTATATTAGTGAAAAAGTATCAGTTTGTGAACCATCTCTTGTCACTAGCACTTTATCCCACCTTTCTTTCGCACTTTACAATTTCACTTGGCAAATACCTTTCGTATGCCGCCCCGCCTGAGGCCATGTCCTCTGTTGCTCCCTCCAAGCTAAGCGGCTGCTTTGCTAGTTAAAAGAAAAGAGCAACTTTAAACTAGAGAATATAAGAATGTTAAACTTTTTATTTGAATGAAAAATAATAATGTAGTAAAGAACTATTGAGTTGGAAAGTCAAGGTCAAAATTAGATCGAAAGATAATAATAACTAGGTTAAAAAGGGTGTCGACTTTATTGCATAATAAGGTTAACTGGTCAAAGTTCCTACGCATAAAATGAATAAATAAGGTTTGTATTTGTAAGCGGAGATGATGGCGTGTGATAAAGACAACGCGATATATATACAATGCAGGAACTGTTACGTAAGATTAAGTGTTAAATGGACACTTCCTACAAAACACACCTACCTTTCGACCCTTACTTCCCTTTGGGACTTTTTTATACGTTGAAACTTCGTTTAAAACATCGATGGAAATAGCAAATGATTGTAATCAATGTTTGTTTTATGGTAATAGATATTTATGTTCATATTTTATTTATAAATGTGGGATTTTATGAACTGACAATTATAACCGGCATAATAATATACAAATGCAGCAATAACAATGTATTGAATCAAAATTACTCTAGTTATTTTACTGTAAAAACAATGTACAGGTCACATTCTACATAATAATTTGTCACAGTGATGGTCGCTGGTTCAAATGTTTATATTAAATTATTTTTTGGATGTCTTAACACTAATAATTATTATAATTTTGTAGAATAATAAAATGAAACGATAGGTAAGTCAAAAACTAGAAGTGTTCTATACTAGGATTCATTTTTTGAAGACGCTATTGTATGTTTGTTGCCTACAAAATGTCAATATATAAGATGTGCGTTGGGTTGCCTGCAGAAAATCGTTGATAAATATAACTTGTATTAGTTCGGGTACAGCTATGAAAATAAATAAGTAGAATTAGATAAAAATAGACTATAATCCACGTCGTCAAGAGTATAATCGGTTGTTTATACGCTGTAACTATTATCAATTCGTAATTTCTATTGAATAATTTTATCATGAATAAAATTATCAAGATAAAATTTGTTTCCATTATGAAAATAAAATGAATAAATTCAGCTTGTAGTTGTCATTACTTTGAATTTGAAATTCGGAAAAAGATATAAAGACACATAATCTCTTTCGCAGTCTTAAAATTAAATTTATAATTAACTGAAACTGTCAGTTGGGTAAATTCCATAGGCGTAGTTGATGAATAAATATTTATAATACGATGAAGATATTCGATTTTGAAAACAATGACATCTGATTAACTAGATACCTACATAATAAGTTAGTAAGTAATGTAGAAAATAATTAAGCGAAAAATTTACCAGTTAGCAGTGGTGTGCCCCAGGGTTCAGTTATAGATACAGTTATTCCTTAGGATGTCACAGACTTACGAATTAATAGGTGAAAATATCATTTCTATTAAGTCCTGGTCTGACTCGAACGGGATTCAAAAGTGTTTTGCATCCTCTCAAACTTGATAAAAGTTTCAACATCTTAATTTGAAACACATTGTATATATACATAAACTTTTCAAATTAATTTTTCTTTGTTAGAAACTTGATTTTTAAATAACCAAATTTTCAGGCACGACTCTGGTCGTCTTTGAAGAAACTTTTTGTTCGTGTTTTAAAATAGAATTGAAATACATAAGCACAAACCTTCTTTAAGGCGAATAATAATTATATCTCATGCACACTTTCGTTCTCTTTTTTTTTAATTTTGTACATAATATATCTTGAAGTGGGGTGTTTAATTTTATAAATAGATCGCTATAATTATGACATATCTATATAGGTACTACAATCAGTTGTGTTTAATTTTCGATTGATACAAGAATGATTTTGGTACAACATTAAAAGTTTTGTTAGATTTTTTTTGTGATATTGTTTTTTGTTGGATTAGTCTGTCAACATGAAAAGAAAGAAAAGGTAATTAATAGTTATTTGTTTAAACTAGGCAATAGAACTGTTATAGCCCAGGCAGTAAATTAGATATTTTATTCTACAGCTAGCTAGCTCTACAGCTAGATCGCACGCTCTAATATTATTTCTTCCATGAAGAACAGGATCTGTTGGAATTTCAAGAAGAGTATTTCTCTCCTACTGCTTTCTTCTACTTGTGAAGTCTCTTTAGTGATATTGTCAATTGGATGTAGTAGTCTATGAGACCTCTGGCGAAAAAAATTGTAATTGTCGCAACGAGTAAAACAATTCGTTTTGCATTGTTTTTGTATTATATGCAAGTCATTCATACTTTATTTGTTTAATTTTGTGTCAGTGACAAGCTTAAAACTATGTTTTTCTATTCAACTCAACTGCCATTATTTCTGAGGTTATATTCTTATATAATCAGAGATGTTATGGAAGAGGTTATGTTATTCTATTTTTTGTTTTTATTTCACTTTTATGAAAGTGTCACTTATTTCCTCTATAGGTACCATGCAAAAATATATGGCTAGCATTCAAAACTGCCTGTCCCTCATTTATGCACCTAGAAGAAGGCTCAGCATTTACAAATTCAAATAAACTTTGAATAGTCAGTGTATATCTAATCCATAGTTACAAAAACAAAGATAAAATAAGATTTAAAATATTACTTAATACAAACCTACCTTCCCTGTAACTTTTGTAGATATGACTATATCAAAAATAAAATAAAAACACGAAATCAGACCTAAACTTGTTTCATTTTGGACAAGTATCAACCATACCTATTACTCCAAAAATAAAAATATCAGGAGTCAAAATTTAGTTCAACAACACAAAATACTAAAGCACAATCAAAGAAACGGCAAAAGTTTCACAAAACACACACTGAAAATAACTAAAACATCAAAATAAAAACATTTAAATATCAAAGGGCTTAATATACGGCAGCGACGGCAGCTAATTTGTTTTATTCGTTGCTAAGATGACATTGACATTTCGGAACGCCATCTATCGAATTCTACTTTTCTGAATAGATGCAAAAGTGCTTCTTATTCTTTCTGACATAAGCATCTCTTCAGCTTCACGTAGTACAGGTGTTGATTGGGTTGGGTGTGAAAGCCACTAAAAATTCATGGTTTGTTGTCTTTTTCAACCTATTCTATCTGAAAACAAAAATTTTACAACATAGAAGGTTCTTTACAGAAAAACAATTATTATTTTTTTATTTACTGACATTAACTTGTTATGACAATATCACTATACCACTAACAATATAATTATACTAATTAGCGATCGCCCTAATTAAGAAATAATGTTGTACACGTTACAGAAACCTCTCTAGAGAGTATCCGATGGCAAGTTTCAGTCGCCGTAAGTCCTGGCAATTTCCTTACGAGGTATTCTCTGTCGTTTGTCTCTTCTCTTTCGTCTGCACATTTTTCTTTTTCTTTATTTACTTCAATTCTATTTCGAGGTAGGTACGGAATACATTTTTGTTTTGTTTTCTCCACACTTTTTAAAATCGTCACGGTTGGTTTGTTAGAAAATTTGAAAAATTTATTTTCACTTATGTAATACATATTCACTCCAAAGTTAAAATATTTTTTATCTAACTAGGAAACATTATTTGAAATGTTTATTTTTGAATTATATAAAGGAACACATCAACGGTAATACCTCCATGAAGTCTACAGTACAAGCTTGGTGTCGAAGCCATACCTGAGAATGTGGGGTAACTAAGGAAGGGCCTCGTAGTCTTGGAGGCACCGGGACCCCTGGCGGAAGCTACGTATTTGTATTAGTTGGAAAAAGTACATTTTTGGCAGCCACTAGATTTTTCATAACATACTTGTGTTAGAAAGGTCTTGTCGAATACATGTAACATAATATGATGGTAGGAAAAATTTTATACTCTTATTATCTTATTTCTTTCCAGTTGTTTTGGAAAACTTTTTCCTCTAGATTTAAAAAATTCTCTTACTCCACTCGTATTGTATAATTTTCCTACTTTTATACCTGAGACTAGTTTTATCTTTTTTTTTTAGCTTCTAATACTTCCAATTATCAGATAAATTACTTTGTAAATTGTTTTTGAATCGAAACATCGTCGAGACTAGCGACGCGTTTGGTTTAGATTAAAAGAGGTAATCAAAAAAAAAAAATAAAAGAATCAAAACTACCGTTTCCATTTACAATCTTGCGTTAGAAGAGCAATTTGCTTACTTTTGTAAAGCATAATTACACTTACAGTCTAGACTGAAACCGTTTGAAAATGTTTCTTGTATATATTAATTGTGCGAAATATACAGAGCGTTTTAATAATTCATGAGGCGTCACTTTTATGAAAAAATTAAAAATAAAACAGAAATGAATTATATTCTGTATCTCAAACTGTAGAGTAGCTAGGGTGAGTGTGAGCTCACAGCACTTAGGCTACATGTAACCTATTTTACATCCTTCCAAGGAGTTGTCCTCCTAGGTCATCGTCCATCCTGTCCTTTCCTTTCCTTTATATCAGCAGGTTTAGGCCAAGACTCACCGACACTTGCATAAGACATGGCTGACAGTTTCATCTTTCTTTTCACACATCCCGCAGAGGTGTGTCCACTAGCCCCATGATAAGAAGGTGTTTCCTTTGTTGACAGTGGTCAGTCAGAAATCCTACTGTTCAACGTATGTTTTTTCTGGTCATCGCCAAATATATCTTCGGCGCCAGCTTCCCAGGGTCACCCAGGGTGGTCCTGACAGGACTGCCAATTTTCGATGTGTCACTGGGTCCTGAAATTAATAGTCTAGCAGCTTCCCTGGTTAAAGAATCGGCAATGCGATTACCTTTACTCCTGTCGTGCCCTCAGGATACAATTGTTATCTGCCGAGGCCTTAGCTAAATCTTGGTGGCACTCTAGTACTAGCCCCGATAAAACACGTTGTCTGTTCAATGCTAATAGGGCTTGTACTCTATCAGTGCAGATTGTTAATTTTTTTGACAGAAATTCCTTTTCTGGTTAGTTCTTGGTTAGTTTTTTTTAACCACGCTGGTATTGTTCCCATCATTGGCTGCCTGCAGCAGAGGTAGCGCAGTAAGCGCTTCTTGCCACTTATCCACAATTTGCCCACTCCTACTCCGAGGTTTACACCAGCCATGCGCAATCGTAATCGTTGATATTTATTATACAATTTCGTGTTTCTTAATAATTTTTTTCAAAATTCAAAGTTATTTTTTTCCATTTTATAATTCATGCAACCTTGACCTTGACTTTGAATTCCAGTGAAGAAGTTCAAGACCCAAACCACAATAATATTTTTCGTAAAATTCGGTCAATGTACTCGAAGTACAGGTACTCTGTATTCGTTCTTCTATTATGAACAGTACCCGTTATCCGGTACTCGAGTACAGTTTACCAGTATTCGGCCCAACTTTGCTCAGTGGTTAGGTTAGGTAAATCTTGGATTCTTCGGAAATAGAACTACTTAAAACTTGGGCATTGAAAAATATTTTTTATAAAAACTAAATCGAATGCGTTGTTGAAAAATACAGGGTGATGACTAACAGTCACTAATAGTCACATCTTGAGATTTATGATATAGTAATCCTACTATAATCAATATTTGTCATTATCGAGAGTGATTTAGATTTAAACTCTTATTTTATGCACACAATTGTAACATTTTCCTTGAGAAAACTTTCTTGCAGTTCATTGAAACCGAAACTGTTTTCTTTTGATTACGTAAGTTGACAGTTTATCTTAGTTGACCCACATTGTGGAATTGTTTGATGTACGGTATTCTCTCTTCATCTTTCCCGCTCGTTGTCCTTCTCCCTCTTACTGACTTTTACTCTCGCGTTCGTGCATTGTTTATCTAACGACTAGGATGTAAAACGCGGTCAATAATAATAGAACGTCGTTTTTAATTGGTTTTATATTTACTTTACGTACTCGTACTATAAATTGCACTGACCACAGCCAGATAATAACAATTATAATACTATACTCGATAACTATAATATTCAATATAAATAATAATAATTATTTTTTGTTTCAGGTATGTACATTTACCGTGCGGAAAACCAGTAAGTTTTGTGTTTATTTTTACTATAGGTACATGAAATTTTTTGGAAAATATTTTACTGTTTTTTTCTTTTACCACTGATCATAACATTATCATATATATCATACATTCGGGGGTGGTTTTTTGTTAATGGATAACCCTCGGCACGTCTTGACATGACACCCTATTTAAAATGTGAATTAAAAGTTATATGGAGTAGGTATTTGAAAGATCTATTGAGTACTTGTTTTTCTACATCCAGTAACTCCTTTAGATCGATTTCCCTCAGGAATTTTAAAAGGATATATCATGTAAATATCCCTATGCTATCCAGCAGTCTCCTTGATGTATCCTAGGATTCTGGATTTCAATTTAATCTGCAGGTATGTGGTTTGTGAGTTGTTTCATACCTCTAGATTCTTCTTCGACTATTTTGAGCTTTTTAAGGTTCCCATTCAGGCGAAAATATCCCGTTAGGACCTCTGTTGAAACACTTGGTGCAGTTTTACTCTTTCATTCATACTTATATCTAAAAATATATAAAAAGTCAATCGTGTTACACTTCATACATATATCTGTAAAATGTTCTAAAATCTAAACAAACATCCTTGTGTATTTAAATCTTGATCAGTTTAATAAAGACTACACTAATTGAAGCGCTGGTCGGTCTGTCTGTCTTCTGTTTTATTGCCTGGGACTTCCTGATTCCAGCCTCTACGGGGGCAAATTCCCACATGTCTAGCTGTTCCAGTAGATATCACGTGAAAAAGAGTTTTAATTTGAATAGAAATTATATTCGCAATACTTTACATCGCAAAGGAAGTAGTTAGTTGGGTAATTTAAAAAAAATACAGTAGAAGATTGAAGTTTTCCTGTTTTACTCTTTTCACTAGGTCCTACTGAATGGCCAGCTCGATTGCCAGACCTCACAACCCTAGATTTTTGGGGATATGCGTGTAAAACGGTTCCCGGATAAAGGAGATGTCTCCTAGTGACCTTTCCACCTTTCTGAGAAGGGCAGGATGGACGATGACCTAGGAGGAAAACTCGGGAGGATGTACAATGGGTCACATGTGTGCTCATCCTCCCTACTCTATAGATATAGATGTCATGTTTTCAAATCTTGGGAATCATTCTATCTATTGCTGAAGCTGTTGAGTAGCTTAAAAGGTCTGAGCTAACAGACAACACGACCTTGGGTTGCTTTTAGTAGGAATTTCTAAGAATCTGTAATTTTTTCTAATAATTAATATAGTCTATGTTATTCATTGATAATGTAGCTTTCTAACGGCAAATTTTCTTTAAATCGGTTCAGTAATTTTTAAGTTATATACAAAAATACACTCAAATGTTTTAATTAAGGTCTAATTCATCATCCATAACTGTATAATATCTGCAAACAAACAAATAAAATCATAAAGTCCGAAACATATGGTTTAACAAACATTTATAGTAAAATAAACCTGACCTATGCATTTATTTAAAATTATTTCATTTGTTCGGATGACGTTAATCGCTTTATTAAACGTTGAGTCACAGACTTAACTACATTAAATCACTTTTTATGCACGATTATAGTTTCATTAAGCGATGATAACTGAAGCTTAGTCTACACGGGAAAGTGAAACAAGTTTATCTCTGATTTGTGCAACAAAATTTACAGTTAGAGGCATAGCCCCTATATCCATATTCTTAAAGAGCGACTTTATTGAGTATATTGAAGTTACATCATCTAGGTGTTTTGCCATAGATCATGCCTACTATTAAGATCAACTTGCTTCTTCCAAACTAAATTTTTCCAGAAGTCTAAAACTCTTCTAGCTCTACAGCTTCTTTGTCAAAACTTTATCGCAGGTTCTGGTCGGACAAAATCACCTACAGCACCCTTTCTTGCAAAGGAATTTCTTATACCAAAACGTCCAGAGATATTCCACTAAATATTCACCTGAAATTGACATTTCTGTCTTGGTTCTACAACTGTATACACCTGCACCATAGCCTGAGTAAGTTTTTGCAGCCGTCCGTGTACCAACAGCTTTTCCTCATAGTAGTTTTTCTCCTTATTGCTTCACATTTATTTTTTAACACCTGCAACAGGCAAAGTGAGCAGTTTTACCATAAAATCGTGCTTGAATGAAAATCAGCTCTCCCCACTTGTCACATACGTGTTCACTGAATCTACACATAATATAAAATGTATCGTTCGAACGGTATCAGATAAAAGATCTATATCTGGAATAATTTACCGAGCCATGACAAACTACCGATGCTTAACTTGAGTAACTATTGTTGTTCAAACAAATAAAATTAGTATTATTATTAACAATCACCTTTCTAGCTCTACAACTCAAAAACTGTTAGATACCGCTTGCTCAGGGGAACTAATACCTTTCTGGGGGTCTGAAACCTTTTGCGGAATCAGCCCCAATGTAATATTGGAAGTACTAGGTGAAGCCGAAAGAAAGAGAAGATCTGACCGTTAGAAAGATCTAGTAGGGTTTAGATAATCAAAGATTCTTCTGGGTGACTACAACCTGTTGGGATCAAATGAATGCATGTCAAAGTGAAACTGCGCTGAAAGTTTTAACAGGGATCCTAACGGGACATTGTCGCCTTAATGGACACCTGCAAAAGCTCAAAATAGTGGAGGATGAAGAATGCAGATATTGTGGCATGGAAGAAAAGAAACCTCCATCCACATACTTTCCAACTGCACAGCACTCCGGAATCCTAGAGCGCAGTACCTGGGAGGTTACTGGATAGAAGAGGAATATTTACCTAAGTTGAAGCCTGCAGATTTCCTAAAATTCCTCCGGAAAATAGTACTAAAGGAGCTACTAGTTTCAGAGACTCTCCTCAGAAATTAAGTAGAAGTAAGGGGGCACAATAGATCTTTTAAGTCTCAGTGAATGGGGTAACAATAAAAATAAGAAAAAGTATGGATCAGAAAAATTAAACTGCGCTCAACTTCTTGTCAATTATCAACTTCTCAGTTTACCCTGTATCTATTTGAATAACAACTAAATAAACAGCAAATAAAATTGAGTCATTTAAATAAAATTTGTTTATCAATAATTGCAAATCAACTCAAACGGCGTGAACATTATGATAATCGTAACTATCATCATCGGCGTCAAAGACGACAAAGAAAGAACCAAAATAACAATATAACATCGCATTCATCGGCAGGTCCACTAACCTAAAAGAGAGCGCAGCATACGACGGGGCGTGACGTGAAAAGGGGGGTGGGGGGTTTTCCGAGGGGGGCCAATTCTTGGGCGCGCCGCCGCGTTATCGCGCCGCGAGGTGAATGCACCAATCAAGGACGCGCGTTGCGCTCTACGGGTTCAAGTTCGGCTTAGGAGTAGAGTAGTGTAGTTTTTAGTGAACGTGAAGTATATCGGTTTAATAAAAAGTTTAATATTCCATTATTTTAAATTAATTTTTTCAATTTTTAAGGATTTACGGGAAGGCCATATTCTTGGACTCTTGCTTGCGTCTCGAATTCTTCACAGTCGTTCAAGAGTGTTTTCTACCTGCTCCTATTCCTACTATAGGAACAAGTACTGTAATAATACCAATCGATGATATTGATAGATTTTACAATCCTTAATATGTGTCCACATTATCGAATCGAATACAAACCCGAAGAGTTGAACCCCGAACGTGTCGTATGAGATTTGTCGGTCGACAAATCTCATACGACACGCCGATCGACATAATGTAGACGCGGCTATTTTCAACAATATAACTTGATTGTTCTTGATATTTATACAGTGCGTCCATAAATATTTAGCTATTATTAGTTATATTTCAGACTGTGTGTCCTCTGATCCTTTTGTAAGATTGTCATTGTCCTTGATATACTGTTGATGGAAAAAAATGTATAAAATTTGAACGCTTATTAAGTGGAATGAAAAAAGTTTTTCACGACTTGAAAATCTCATAATAACTTCGTCTTTATTGCAAACATTTTTTCAAATTTCATTATTAGTAGATAATAATTTTAATTAAATATAAAATATAAATCGGGTCGTTATTTATTTCGAGGAGTATCGTATCAGAAGAAGAAGAAGAAGAAAAAAACCAGTAGCTGAAAAAACAAAATAATGAATTAATCTTACGCCAACTGGAATAGCATTAAAAGCTGCCCTAAGGGCCTTTGTGAAAGACGAGGAATTTCGAAAAGAATTTCATTAGGAGAGTCTGCCTCTTCTGCAGTTCTTCTCGTCGAGTTCGTGATACACGAAATGAACAGAATATGAGAAAGTCGGTAAAGAGAAGTGCCGCTTCTTACTTCTTACATCACTTGATAAATAAAACATCTCTTAACGGTCGAAAGACAACAATCTCTGTTGAAGCGTTGAGAGTACTACGTATTGTATACAAACTCTATTAATATTTATGTCTTATTATTATCATTTTTTTAACAATAATTTTAATACCTTTTCAGGCGAAACAAATAAGATCCAAGAAAGTATAGAAATACAGTAGTCGCCGATTACTTAAAAGTACTAAAATGAGCCCAGATGGAGATTACGTCTCCTCCCGACCCACTGCCATTCGTCAGAAGAATAAATTATAATTGGCAGACCAGAGACGTCGGTTTAAGTCGTTCATTTTATTATAATAACAATGTAAATATACAATAAGTTTTCTTTTGCTTACGTATAGCTATTTATCTGCAAAAGGAATAGCTACCTTACACCCTTAACACTTTTAGTATTGCCTTGAAATTTTTTCCAATATTTTCGGTAGCAAACGAATACTATTGTTCCATTATAGTTTAGCAATAAGATATAAAAAATAGCAAACTATATTGTCCACCAGTGACATTTCACTATATTGTTTACCGGTTGACATTTCACCATATTGTTCACCAGTTGACATTTTACCATATTGTTCACCGGTTGACATTTCACCATATTGTTCACCAGTTGACATTTTACCATATTGTTCACCGGTTGACATTTCACCATATTGTTCACCAGTTGACATTTCACCATATTGTTCACCAGTTGACATTTTACCATATTGTTCACCGGTTGACATTTCACCATATTGTTCACCAGTTGACATTTTACCATATTTTTCACCAGTTGACATTTTACCATATTGTTCACCGGTTGACATTTCACCATATTGTTTACCAGTTTACATTTTACCATATTGTTCACCGGTTGACACTTAGCCATATTGTTCAACAGTTGACATTTCACTATATTGTTCACCGGTTGACATTTCATTATATTGTTCACCGGTTGACATTTCATTATATTGTTCATCGATTGACATCGAGGGGTAAACCACTGATGAAAAATCGACACTATTTTCTGTATTTTCCGGGTATTGTCCAAGTATTTTCTTCAACAAAATATTTATTTCTATTTTCATAAAAAAATATGTGATTAAATGTTTCAACAGAAATTTTTTTCTGTATTGTCCACTGCATTTTCTAATGATACTAGTATTTTTTAGAGTATATTTCCTCAGTGGTTTATCCTTTGGTTGAAATTTCACTGTATTTCACTATATTATTCACCAGTTGACATTTTACCATATTGTTCACCGGTTGACATTTCACCATATTGTTTACCAGTTGACATTTTACCATATTGTTCACCGGTTGACATTTAGCCATATTGTTCAACAGTTGACATTTCACCATATTGTTCACCGGTTAATATTTCATTATATTGTTCACCAGCTGTCGTTTCACTACATTGTTCACCGGTTGACATTTCCCTATATTGTTCACCGGTTAATATTTTACTATATTGTTCACCAGCTGACGTTTCACTACATTGTTCACCGGTTGACATTTCCCTATATTGTTCACCGGTTAATATTTCACTATATTGTTCACCAGCTGTCGTTTCACTACATTGTTCACCGGTTGACATTCCACTATATCGTTCACCGGTTGACACCTTATTTTGTAGTTACCGCATCCTATAGGGAGTCTTAATCTTTGGTGGTCGGATTTTTAAACAAAAGTTTAAGATTTTATTATACATATGTAACTTTTGAAACTATTCCACAATAAAACTCCATCGCCTGTTGAGATCTTTGTCTTTTTAATTAAATACAATTCCAAAGGAAAACCAGCCTTGTTTTATTATTCTCACCTCCTCTCTTCATTTATTAACTAGCAGATACGGCTAGTGCCATCTAGCGGAAGCCACGTGAATTATTAACAATGAAAAAACTATTTTTCTAATAGTTCGATAGATGGCGCCACTTACTCAGAAAAAACGCCATCTAACGGGAAAACGGTGAACTAATTTTTTTTAGTTCACGGGTTTTTTGATAGATGGCGCCACTTTCGCTGTGATTCCCAGAAAAATAGCGCCATCTATCGGCAAAACGGCGAACTAATTTTTTTTAGTTCACGGGTTTTTTGATAGATGGCGCCACTTTCGCTGTGATTCCCAGGAAAATAGCGCCATCTATCGGCAAAACGGCGAACTAATTTTTTTTAGTTCATTGGTTTTTTGATAGATGGCGCCACTTTCGCTGTGTTTCCCAGAAAAATAGCGCCATCTATCGGCAAAACGGCGAACGAATTTTTTTTAGTTCACGGGTTTTTTGATAGATGGCGCCACTTTCGCTGTGATTCCCAGAAAAATAGCGCCATCTATCGGCAAAACGGTGAACTAATTTTTTTTAGTTCACGAGTTTTTTGATAGATGGCGCCACTTTCGCTGTGATTCCCAGAAAAATAGCGCCATCTATCGGCAAAACGGTGAACTAAAAAAAATTAGTTCACGGGTTTTTTGGTAGATGGCGCCACTTTCTCTGTGAATCCCAGAAAAACAGCGCCATCTATCGGCAAAACGGTGAACTATTTTTTTATAGTTCGAGGGTTTTTTGATAGATGGCGCCACTTTCGTTGTAATTCCCATTAAAATAGCGCCATCTATCGGCAAAACGGTGAACTAATTTCGTTTAGTTCACGGGTTTTCTGATAGATGGCGCCACTTTCTCTATGAATCCCAGAAAAACAGCGCCATCTATCGGGAAAACGGCGAACTTCAGATGCCCTACAGTTTTTATAGCCGGGTGGATTCGAAATTAAATTAAAACAAAAGTTGAAACAATTTTATTCTGCCAATTGTTACAATGAATAAATGATTCCTTTACTGCACCTCCCAGGACGAGAAACTTGCTATGTGGGTATCCCAGTGTAGAGTAGAGTTGTCTTGGTGATATCCCTGCAGGTATTCCGGCTATATTTTTCAGGTATCCTTTAAGGCATCTTGTATTCTAGCGGTATCCTAGCCTAGCATTGAAGGTTTCCTTGGAGCTGTGCTTACCTAAAAATTCAATCGAATTAGCGATAGGACAATCAAATGTAATGGGACATGTAATGTTGGTTCAGCTTTTGAGGTTAAAAAGGAAGTAATAAAATATTGAATTTACCGAGAGCTTCCCAATATTACGTCCCATTTAAAACAATAAAAAAAATTAATAAATAAAGTTAACAATCTACAGAAGATAATTTGGTTACAAATTAAATCCTCACAGACATCAAAATAAATTAATAATTCCCTGGTAAATAATTTTATGGATTTTCTCCATTCCACTGACATTTTCGTATTCAATTATTTATCTTAAATACTAGCTTAAAATGGAAATTAATAGTAGTTTCGCGACAGCTATATAATTTTACAATAAAATACACATCAAAGGCAAATTTAAATCCAATTATATGCTATTCAATAAACCATATTGTTTTATCATAACAAAGTGTTAATAGAGATGGAGACGCGTTTCAAAAACTGTTATTTTATAACTATTTACATATGTATACTATACCTTACGCGGCTTACGCGATTGGAGCTTGTCGTTTTCGACTTGCGAACTAGAAGCGCTGTAGTCAAGTATCACTTCTCATTTTATTTTTCCGTCATCTTTATTCAATTTTCTAAACGTTGCAGTTGATATTTATTTCTGTGGTCGATCTTGTGTTTATTCCAGTAGATTGTTTATGCTGAAAGTATAAAATAATTTAAAAATTGAACCTAAATCTCTTAATGAATGGTCGACAACCTTCAACTATTCTGTTATGTCATACGCATAGTACAGTCGAAAGTATGTCTGACACATGTACAAATTAAAAGTATTTGAAACAATAATCGACTGATTTGAACTTTTCCCACCTCTAACCTAGACGTAAATAATACAAAAAATCTAATTGGTATAAACATCAACTAAATATTGTTTCTGTTACATAGACGATTGAAATTAATCAATGAACGTCGTCAACAGGAAACGCGTGGGAGGAAGTTGTATACTATTTCCACCTTATAGTAGGTTTATTTACCTTATGGGGAGTGTCCCTATCAAAAAATAAAAATCAATCACATCATTCAATCACGTTTCAGTAATTTTCGTCCACCATGAAAGTGATATTAAGGTTATTACACTTAAATTATTAAATTTTTTATTGCTTATGGAAAACAATGAATACAGCAAGGTTAGTGTGTAATAATAAACAAAAATTTTAAGTTTACAAGACGGTTAATAAATAGGAAATACATTATTCATCACAGTTTTTATTAGTCCTGTCTTGTATCCTTTCTTTTTAACATTATGGCCCGCTAAGTAGATGGCTTAATAACCGAGGAAGGTGTGATGCAAATTTTTTTGACCTTCTTAGTTCATTATTTCGGTACCACCAGTCAGAGGCTTCGAATTAATAGAAGTGAGTAGGTTTCCCGACAGTTAGATTTATCCCACTTAAGTGTTACTCTAAATTGTGGATTTCCAGGATTAAGAATTTTTGAAATAAGTTCCAGACCAGTTCCCAGATATCGTTTTGAAAAAGTATAAATCTTAATAGAATATTTTGAAAAAACAAATTTATTTTCCACAGTAAACATTTGTTATTCTTGTCTATTTTCGAAATGTACACAATCAAATAGTAGAAAGATTTTATGTTTGACACAAAAGACTCTCTCTCTAGTCTCTACCTACTTACTAATCTTTCCATCTAAAACTTACCTGTTAGGTAAATAAAACCTCCCTCAAAGTTTACAAATTTGTATTGTCTTTGTTCCTTTCAGTGTACCATATTCAGTGGTTTTGAATGTCTACCATGAAACAAGTTTGGCAACTGCTAGACTTCTATACAGAGTGTACATTTTTCAATTTTAAAATCAGCCAAAATTTTTTTCTATAAAAGTGTATCGAATGGTAGAAATTAGTAGATTGCGTCCACTAGACCTAACTTTATGTGTAGTTTATCCATTGAGAAATGGGATGCAGTCTTGGCAGGATCACCTTGGACGACCCTGGGAAGCTGGCGATGACCTGGTAAAACCTACTTTTAACGGTAGTCACTGTCAACCCAGGAAACACCTCCATACTATAGGGCTAGTGTACACACCTCTATGTATGATGTGTGAGCAGGAGGATGAAACTGTCAGGCATGTCTTATGCGAGTGTCTGGAGTTATCGTCAATAAGAGAGTGTTGGCCTACACCTGCCGATATAACGGAGATGTCTCCTAGTGACCCGTCCACTTTCCTGAGAAGGACACCTCCTCGGGAGGATGTACAATGGATCACATGTGGCCCAAGTGCTGCGGCCTACACTCACTCTCCCTACAGATACCAAACTTTATGGTAAAATGCTTCTGTATTATAGTTCAAAACACAATTTGAATTTAAAAAATTACACACAGCATGCAATTTATCACAAAAAGAACATACTTTTGCGTAAATTTTTCCTATTCATTACTATTTCTTATCTACTTTAACCGCCCTAGAGCTGAAATCGCGTTAATACCTTTTTTTTTCTTCAATTTTATTGTTATCAGGTACAAAAACCTTTCTTTTATTGCCACCGTGCCGTGTCTAGTTTGTCAACAATTTCCTGTGAGCCGTTGGTCTCTTAGTAAAGTATGAATCTTTTGAAGAAAAAAAAAACCGGTTAGAAATTATTTTGGTAGGGTTAATTTTAATGTGGCGGTTGCTTTTTTGCGTCTTTGAAATGCGCTTGGAACCGTGTCGGCACTAATCGGTTTATAATAACTATAAAATGTCGACGTGTTACTTTTACATTATCTATTTGCAAATAAAGGGAAATGTTTTGAAAAATTGAGTTTTTTTTTGAAGTAAAAAATCTATCCTATTATTGCTGTGACAATGTTATACATGGTATTTTGGCAGTTTTTTTTTCTGAAAATGTCATTTTCAAACTATAGTTTATGTGATTCCTTATTGGTTTAACAGCGACCAAATTTCGCTACGTGGAATATTTATGAAAGAAAGAATCGGAATGAAAATGACTAATAAGATTAACCTTGTATACCTATCAAGATTAAATACGACAAGAGCATGTGTAACAGCTGACAGCGGTTGTTAAATGATGTAGCAATCGCGTTATTTTACTTTATTATGTAAGAAGAGGATGTGGGATTCGTCGACGAGGGTTCTTCTGTTTTTTCTTTACATATCCCCAGGCTACTTTTCAGTTTTATTTTAGCGGTTTACAAAAATATGATGATTATGTACTTTTTGACGTGAGCAGTATAACATATGGAATGGAAAATAATAATAAAGGTTTACAAAAATGTCGTGTTGCAAAATTTGTTTTTTCCGTTGTGTAAAGTGTAATTGGTGTAGCTACTGTAATTTTAGAACAAGACGAGCGTCATTGTGTTAAGGCAGAAGTATTGTTAAAGCAAGAGCTTAACGAAAAAACAGCCACACCTCTTGAAATTTCCCGAACTGTTCCTGTGCTTTATTATGTCCAGAACCTTCCTAAGGTATATAGAAAATATATGGTCATATGGGCAAATAATGGAGGACCTATGGTCGAGTCTAAGGACTTTTATGATAAGGACGTGTCTAGACAAGGATCTCTAGCATACAATCAATTTGCAATTATTGTAGAAGCTCCCCATCAAAATCTATTTTTATTTTTATTCAACATTCTTACCTGTCAACTGTTTTTAATTACTGCAATATTGTTTAGTTAATTAAAATTCCACGGATTATGCACTTGAAACTTTGCGTGGGGTTGCTCGGTGTAACATACTATATACTTTATCTAACAGATAATCAAATGGGATACCCATGCATAATGCAACAGATAAACGAGAAAGAGAGCGAATGGAAATGTATAAAAAGAACGGAACTAGCCCTGGGATCGAAAAAATCGCGTGGGCAACGGAAGAACCGCCATTGTTGACTTGGGGGGGACACGTGTCAAAGTTTCGACTGAGAATACAAGTATCCGTACCTCTTACGCTGGATAATGTCATTCGTGTGTCCGTTGAGAAAAAAATTCGCAAAATATTAGGCATATACGAGGCACTTTCGATAAATATTGAGTTTATTAATAGTAAAACCTTGTTCCAACTGTTTGCACACTTATTATTTATTATTACCAACCTCATTTACACTTTCCTAAAAAGCTTAATGTTCGTGAAGGGATAATTGGTTAGGTTAGTAAATTTAGCGGAGATTATAATAGAAGCAGGACCTTCTTTTTGGACAGCTTATGCAACAGAGTCATTATCATACAGTGTGTACATAAAGTAACGTAACTTGCTCATATTTCTGTTGGGTTTACAAAGAAAAATTATGAATGAAAGTTTTTTCAAATAGTGCAATCCATCTGCTGCATTTTTTCTACAGTTATTGAGAAAAATAATGTACGGGAACGTTTTTATTACCAAAATAATTAACAGGAACAAATAACTAATCTTATTTAATGAGAAGTTCAAATAAGTAATCAAAAAATTGATATTTTGTGGACTATTATATTGTTTCTTTGATATTTCATTTATTTTTATTATTTAGTTTACTTAACAGCTTAAAAAAAATGAAAAACGATAAAAAAAACCTGTATCTCAAATTACAAGCATATTGAAAAATGATAAAAAAATCTCGCTAACCGTTTTACGTATATTTTCGCATTCGCTGATTATTGCTTTTTTAAACTTGTAATATTCTCACTTAGCCCACGTGTTTGACGGAAGACTACGTCACAATTCGTTATTAGTTACTCCCATGTTACACGTAGCCACAACAGTCGAACCAAAACAGGGCCGTATCAAATGGAAAAACAACGGGAACTCAATTATTTATCTTCATAAATAAAACAATTTTATTTGCTCTATAGTCATTACCAGGTTAAATAAAGTCTATTCAACACATTTGATTAGATACTTTATTGAAATGAAATATTAGTTATGCCTTTAAGTATTTGATTTATTGTGTACACTGCAAACTTCATTTTCCATTGTAATTAAAATAAATTGAGTAATTTTTTGTTCGGCCCTGTTCGCAAATGACCTTCTGTAAGGTCCGTTGAACCTGTTGCACTATCCCATCCTCTTCGTATGTGCGTATGTGAGTGTTAGTTAACAAAACTGACGTACTAACACGTACCTACGGTCATCTGAACCACCGTTTTCTACCAAGGAAGGTGCATTCTTCTTAGAAAAATGAATTTAAACCGCTTGAACCCGACTCAGGTACTGCGATACGACACAGCTGAGAACCGCCGCCTAGTCGCGGTGGTACCCTGTTAGACCAGTCCGAATATCTGCCAGCGATTAAACGAAAATATTTCTGGTACTTCGTTTCCGGTTTTATTCATAATTAAAATTATTTGAGAAAAAAACAATATAAGAACAGTTTGAATCTTCTTTAACTTGATAAATCTAGAGATACCAATTATGTAAGTACTACCATAGTTTGCTAAATTAAGAGGATATTTTAATATCTTCATACAAAATCTGCTTTCTTAACGGCTACTCAGGAAAGCCCTTATCAACTTCCTTTGGTGCTGGTAGCTTTACTTTTAGTAGGTACTGTCTTTATAAGAAGTTGAGGATTTCAAAATATGTCTCAGCTATGTTTAAAAGCACGTCTATAAAGCTGTCCACTAAAAGGAGTGTGTTTTTTGATGCCTAGAAGATCTACTATGTCCCCAGGTGATACCGTGAATCAATTCCCTTTATCTCAAAATGATTTCAGTTCCCAAAAGGGTGTACCAGCTTCTATTTTTGCTAGTTTTGGTTTTTAACAGTTTCCAAAGAAATACTTTGTAAAACCTGCTTATTTTCACATCATTGAGCCTTGTGTCCATTTTGCAACGTTATTGTCCATTATTTACCTTTCCATTTTGTGTATTTGATGAGTATTTGGATCAGGTAAATAGCGGAAGAAGTTACCATTATTCTAAATAGATTGATACTGTTTCTAAATTAATTTTCAATTCCCATTTCCATCTTATTATTCTTCCACTCTGTATATTTACAATATTCAAATAAAAATATCTACTTCTTACTCGAAAATAATTGTAAAAGTCGAAAAAGTTTTAAATGTAGCTTAGAAATGAAATACAAGAACATCTGTGTGGTGAGTAGTATTCGGATACTTTAAAATCTAAACTTTCCAATGTTATATTATTGCAGGTAATTTTCTTTTGTGACAGCAAATGTTATTTGTGAATTTTGAAGTTTATGACGAGGTCACAGCTGGATACGACTACGTTATAAAATTTTATAATCGTTTAGAAATTACTGTATGATGTTGATGTTGAGGATAATATTTTACTGGGAAAAGAATAATAATTTTTGGTTGTATTCGAAGAAATACAAAAAATTTATGATTTTACCTTCCCAATATTTCGGACTTACTTTTAAAAATTATACTTTGCAATGCCACCAAAAAACTGGTAACACTGAGTCTGTTTGACACAAATAATCAGTAAATAATCAAATTTACATTTTTTTAACCCAACTTCATTCTTAAGCGCGGTTCACACTAGACTGGTTGCCACTCGCTATTGCAAGACATGGATCAGCTTGGTAAGATCACAAAGTTGGACATGTTCAACCTTTTGTAGCAGACAGCAGCGACTAGGAAGTTACATGAGTCTTTCGCACGAGTTGCTGTCAGCCAAAAGCGCAGTTTAACCACCCTGGAAGTCACAATCGCGTGGTATCAAATCAGTAAATTATCAAATTGAGATTTTTTTAACCCAAATTAATTCCTAAGCGCGGTTCTTACTAGACTGGTTGCCACCCTCACTTGCAACCCATGGATCAGCTTGGAAGATCACAAAGTTGGACATGTTCAACCTTTTGTAGCAGACAGCAGCGACCAGGAGGTTACATGAGTCTTTCGCACCAGTTGCTGTCAGCCAAAAGCGCAGTTTAACCACCCTGGAAGTCACAATCGCGTGGTATCAAATCAGTAAATTATCAAATTGAGATTTTTTTAACCCAAATTAATTCCTAAGCGCGGTTCTTACTAGACTGGTTGCCACCCTCACTTGCAACCCATGGATCAGCTTGGTAAGATCACAAAGCTGGACATGTTCAACCTTTTGTAGCAGACATCAGCGACTAGGAGGTTACATGAGTCTTTCGCACCAGTTGCTGTCAGCCAAAAGCGCAGTTTAACCACTCTGGAAGTCACAATTGCGTGGTATCAAATCAGTAAATGATCAAATTGAGATTTCTCTTACCCAAACTAATTCTTAAGCGTTTGCCACCCGATATTGTAAGCCATGGATCTGCTTGGTAAGATCACAAAACTCTCCACCAACCGGCGAAACTTCCCAGGGGCTGGCAAAGTTGAACATAGCAGACAGCAGCGACTAGGAAGTTACATGAGTCTTTCGCACGAGTTGCTGTCAGCCAAAAGCGCAGTTTAACCACCCTGGAAGTCACAATTGCGTGGTATCAAATCAGTAAATTATCAAATTGAGATTTTTTTAACCCAAATTAATTCCTAAGCGCGGTTCTTACTAGACTGGTTGCCACCCTCACTTGCAAGCCATGGATCAGCTTGGAAGAACACAAAGTTGGACATAGACATGTTCAACCTTTTGTAGCAGACAGCAGCGACTAGGAGGTTACATGAGTCTTTCGCACCAGTTGCTGTCAGCCAAAAGCGCAGTTTAACCACTCTGGAAGTCACAATTGCGTGGTATCAAATCAGTAAATGATCAAATTGAGATTTTTTTAATCCAAATTAATTCCTAAGCGGGGTTACTAGACTGGTTGCCACCCTCACTTGCAAGCCATGGATCAGCTTGGTAAGATCACAAAGCTGGACATGTTCAACCTTTTGTAGCAGACATCAGCGACTAGGAGGTTACATGAGTCTTTCGCACCAGTTGCTGTCAGCCAAAAGCGCAGTTTAACCAATCTGGAAGTCACAATTGCGTGGTATAAAATCAGTAAATGATCAAATTGGGATTTCTCTTACCCAAACTTAAGCGTTTGTCACCCGATATTGTAAGCCATGGATCTGCTTGGTAAGATCACAAAACTCTCCACCAACCGGCGAAATTTCCCAGGGGCTGGCAAAGTTGAACGTAGCAGACAGCAGAGACTAGTTAGTGGGTTACATGAGTCACTCGCACCAGCTGCTACCAGCCAGAAGCGCACTTTGACTACCCTGGAAGTCACCAGGTTATGCTTGCTAGTAGTCAGTCAAGTAGCAGTCTACTGTTCAACAGTAGCTGTAAACCACTCTACTTTTCTATACATAAATTTCGGTTCAGTTTCAATGATCTTTCATTACGATTGAAATCATTAAAAAAGAAATAATCTGTCTTCGTTGCATCTTTAATTGAGATGCTGAATAAATTGTAAAATTGCCTATAAACCGTCGTGTTTATGTCTTCGATTCTTCGATTGTTAATAGCAAAGTTGCCATGTTATTTTGAAATCGAACCAAACGCGCGTTTCTATCGGCAATGGATTTATGACCCAAAGTATCTTCGATAAAGTCGCATAAATATCCCGAGATAGAAAGTCTTTTTTTAATGTGCACTAACCTTGAGAAAAGATAAAATTGTTTATACAGTGTGTTCTCCTTTTTGGATAACATATTTATAGCCTATTCGATTGCTAGTAGTTTTATTTGTATAACTATAGTGGGACTTTTAGTGCGTCCACCTAGATCCAACCAATATACAATAACACAAATAAGAAATCACTTGAACACCAACCAGATGTGGGTCAGTGCGTGATAGTTCAGGAGGGTGAGAGACCCGGCTAAACATTAGATACCGAACAATACAGTTAAATTAATTACATACACCCTGTAAATAATGGCGAACAAAAATATTTTGATGAAATTCAAGGACCCTGCCAGGTAAATTCTTCCATGGAAAGATCAACGTACATAATTTCAATAGCCAAACATAATATAGGAGATAAACTAAGGTTATTACCATAATCGCGGAGAGATAAACATCAGGCTAATATTGTCGACTCGGCATATTCCAGAAAACTGAGTTGTGTTTACTGATTAAAAGAAAAAACGCATAGTTGTTACTAACTTCATATTTCTCAGTGTCTAGAACGGGATGGTGTCTTCTATGTATGTTATATGAGAGAAGGGAGACACTGAATTGGGGTGTAGGACCGATTCAAACAGGGAAAACCTGATTGTATATTACAGAGGCGGAGAATAGGGTGATAAATTGCTAAATTCTGATAAAACTTTAGGTCATAGAAAAATCTATATTTGTCTGGGTTAATGACTAAGGCAATTTTGTAGATTTCTACAGGATGGACAGACAGCAACGCTTACGTACTATTGAATTATTCTAAAAGCTTTTTTCAATTTTGAGTACAGCTCTGTGTTATCCTACAAATGTCTGTCAGCTTGTGGATTATTGCATACCAATACTCTATGTACTTGTTGAAATAAACTATAGTAGGAAACACAAACAAACAACAAGGCACAAACATGGGAAGAAATTTATGAAAGAACCATCAGAAAAAGGCTCCAAAACAGGTCTTCATATATTATGCAACTGTGAGACGCTGGACCACAAGAGGCAGAAACTTTATGGTAGACCCCAAATGACTCCAGAAGACTTTTACAACCAACCAGCAAAGGACCTGTATGAGCTAATACAGGTAACGGATTGGCTGAATAGGCTGTAGGCAGAACACTAACTGGATCCACTATAAGAGCAGGAGACTGAGGTGGTGCCGGCGTAGGGATGGCTCCTTTAAAATAAAAAACATAATAATTGTGATGGGAGTCAAGGTATTGAAGGGGGGAACAGAGTACATACAGAGTGAGGCGTGGAAGACCAGTATACTGGTGTGTAGAGTCTCAGTACATATCTTTTTCTTCTTTGTTGTTACTTATCATTTCCTACAATGTTTTTTCACTGAAAATCGTTATGGCATTCAAACACCATGACCACGTACTTTCACCTACAAGTAAAGGTATAACCGTAACTAATTTTCTTTTAAAACCCCGTTCCATTGAAACCCACTCGTTTTTTATTATCGTTACGTAATGTTTCGGCATGTAATTATCGCGTACTCGTATCTCTCAATTGAAATTTATTGTTTACATTCATTGTCAATGTCAACCGCTATTTTTTTTATCATCAGTATTAGGGTACTGATCTCGTTACCTACATAAATTCGCCAACAAGATCAAGGCAAATATGAATAATATACAGGGTGTCCCATGAGTTCGTAACAAACACTTGGGAGGTGATAGAAAGAGTAAAAATAATGATGGTATTTCATATGAAATTTTTTCCTTACGCTCTTCGTTGGAAATGGACAATGTTTTTTTTAATTATTAAATGGCGTTTTTCGTACGAACTCCTGGAACACCCTGTATATAAATATAACTAAATGAAGTATAAAGATAATTATTTTTTTGTTGAAAAATTGTTTAGATAAGCTGGATATTAAAACCAAAAGAAATTAGATATTTTGTTTAATTCTTAAGCAAATCAAATTTTTCTGCATCTTCTCCACACAAGTTTAACCACGCATAGCATGAGCAGCATCGGTTAAGAGGGAAGAAATAAATAAAAAAAAACTGGTGTGAGCTAAGATTAACTGAGATCTCAGACAAAAAGAACGCTTCTAATAAAACCACTACGTTACGTGTAAACTATGGATGCATGTGGATTTGTTATCTAAAATTATCTTTGAATTGATTAATTTTTTGACAGAATAGTTTTAGAACTAATCAGTTGAGAACATTCTTGTATTTGATACCATTGTAGACATTTTGATTATCTAGTTACTCAAATAATTTATCTATATTTGTATATTTGTTTCGAAATTTTGTCAACTAAATCTAACTTTTATCTAGTTCGAATTATTTTTCGTGAGGTTCAATTTGTTCCGTCTCCCAACACCTGAAATGACAATACTAAATACAACTTACTTTTGGATACTATGCTTATGAATATCATGTAAGTTATTATTTATTGAGAAAAAAGTGATTTAGATTCCTTTTAAAATCCTTTCCTTTTCACATAAAATTAAGTATTGTTTTTGCCACATTTTTTTACGATCAACCTTTTTGTGCTAAACGTAGACATCAACTAATGTGGTTAGTCTCGATCTCGTTTAGGCGTTTGATTAAAATCCACTGCATTCACTAAACTGGTTTAAATTTATAGATGATGATGACTGTAAATCAAATTGATAAAACCAGCGCGAAAGCCTTACCATACCACGTCCTATAAGAAACTGTTTCTTTGGATGGGTGTACACATTGCGAAAAAGCTTATAGAAACATGAGGATTACACAAGTACTACAAGGAAACTATAAGAAACACAGCTTGAAAGAGAGAGAAAGAATAATTGTGCGCGGTCATCGAGGCGTGTACTTAGTTCCAGGGATCAGAGGCCGAATATTGATTGCCCCCCTGTTGCTAGAATACAAAAATCTCATTTGTAGAAATATGCGCTTCTGGCAACAACGGTTAAAATAGAGAGGCAATCAACATTCGGCCTCTGGTCTCTGCAATTAAGTACACGCCTCGATGACCGCGCACAATTATTCTTTCTCTCTCTTTCAAGCTGTGCTTCTTATAGTTTCCTTGTAGTACTTGTGTATTCCGCATGTTTTGATGAGCTTTTTCGCAATCTCCATGTTGGTCCATAAGAACTCTGCTTCTGAGAAAGATGACGTTCCGTTTTGGAGCAATCTGAAACGGATCAAAGTCGACATGTTTCAGGCTTTTTGATCAATCTCATTTACAATGCTTCCATGTCCTAAACCCTCAACAAAGTTACTCAGCCAGCTGCTTAAGGGATTGTTTGCAGTTGGCATCAATTGTAGAGTTTTTCAAGCACCATGGCTCTCTTCCTGAACCTTTATAAGGATCTTGGCTATCAGTTACAATAAATATTATGGCTGAGTTTTTGATGGGCGCATCTTTTAAGCCACTTTTGAGTACGCTTTTTGAATCATTAGTATAATTAGTTAAATATCACTTTCAGATGGTTTAAATAATCCTATTTTTCAAAAAGTTTCTATAAAACGGTATCGAATTCTTTAGTGAATTATTTTTAACTGTGTCAAACGTCTGTACGCCACTGTAATGCCTAAAGGCACACTTTGAGTACGGACGGACGACCGTAGTTTTATTGTATGTTGTAAATGGGTCTGGGACTAGAATCCCGAGTGCCGAGCGGGTCTCTAACCTTAACAATTCTGGCCCCTTTGCCAGTACATTTTCGAAATTTGTAGGGTAAACCGCGCGCGCTCTCTAGGCGGAATTTTCTGTCGTTTATTTGAGTTTTTTTCTTCTCGTTGGTCTAAGAAAAGCGCGTGCGCTTTTAGGAATGTGCTTATATTTTTTGTGATAATGTGTTTAGTTCAACAGATTGTGTTTGAAAATTTTATGCGGCTGGGATTAATGTGGACGTACAAGAAACTTGAATTTAAAGGCTGATGTAGAATGGTAGGAAGCAAATCTGATTTAGTAAATTCCAGACGTTGGGGTGGAAAAGTTAAATGGTTGTCTATTTTATATCCAATTGTTTTTTTTCCAAGTCCACATTTCATAGTTTCTACAGGCTTAAATTTCAACTTTACTGTTCTTTAAATGGTTGTCAGTGATGTCTCAGCATGTTCCTCATGTAGTACAAATACAGAGTTGTCCAAAAGTATGGAGAGAAGTAAATATCCTCAAAAACAATAATCTTTTAACAACCAGGATGTTTAACGGATATTACAGAGCTGTACTCAAAGTAGACGAAATATTTTAGGTAGGTACATACTATTATGTGCTATAAAATAGTTTCCTTACCCTCTAAACAGAATATTTAGTCAAATTTTGATTACTTCTCTTGTAATATCCGATGAACATTTAGTTGTTAAATAATTACAATACTTAATGTATTTTTTGAAACAAGGTTTACCGGAAATGCCCCTAACTATTATTATTATGACACACCTTGTAGATTTTTGTACGTAATTTTAAGATGTGACGCAGAGATTATTATTAATAATACTTGCTGTGTTTCCCGTGAATTGTTAGGTTGAAAATTGGAAAAACATGTAAGCAGTTGCGGTTCTGCTTTGTTCGATGTGTTGAGATATTCTTTTTTTGTGCAATTTCTTCTAGTGATGTCACTGTAACTGATTCGGGTATGTGTGTAACATTTTATTAATAACATTGTATTGGTAAAGTTTGTCTAAAATCATCTGTAAAACGCACTGCTGACGACCAATAATAAGGATTGCTGTGAGCAGTGTCGTGGTCAAATCCAACTGCCATGAATAGGTTTGCCTAAATAAATTAGTGGAAATCAAGATTTTGATGGAATATACTCCTACAGCACTTCCTCAGGGGGGGAAACGCTTTCTAATTCCACACAATTCAATTAAATCCTTCCTTCCTTTGGAAAGTTTTAAGTTCAATCATCTCCAATCTCCAGTTATTTGGTTCAATTTTAGAAACTGACTATTTGGTAAAAAGAACATTTTCCAATAATTTGTTTGTCAGTCAGTCTCTTTCAAAGAGTATAGAAAGAATGAAGTGTTCTCTAGTGATGAAACACTTCTGGCAACTTTTTAACACGGGTATAAAAAACCGCTCCCAGGGGAAGCCGGTTCTTGGAAAATACCTATAATATCGATATCGTTTCTAAACGTTAAGATATCCATGCTGACTATTATTAAACTAAATTAAAATGCCGTTAACTACACTTTACGATTATGTAAGACATGAAAGTAGTACTTGAAAGAAATTTGAGCTGTATGGAGACATTAAATATAACGAAAGACATGAATTCTTTTAACCTTATCGATGTTGATAAAGTGGATAGCAGGAATCTAATTTTAAATATAAAAAAAATGAGTAGTGGTTTCAAATGTCGACTATTTATGAAATAACTTGAATAGATAAGAAGTGTGGCGTTAAATGATGTGTAAAGTGGATTTTGATTTGAGTTTATTGAATATTTAATTCAAATATGTAACCAACTTTAATAATATTCCATATTTTACACATTCAAAAATAAGTTGGCTTCGTTCAATATTAATTTATTCAAATAAAATTCACATGGTCGTAATAAATTGACATTTTAAATAGAAGGAAGTGGTTAATGGTATTTTTTTTCAGTTGATTATAAAAACGGAAGAAATAGATTTTGTTGGTATTAAATTATTCCAACACTGACACCTCTTCAAATTGACTTGTAAATTTGTCCGTTCGTAGTGACGGATGTGACATTTTTAACGCTTCAAGTTGAGTCAGTATAGAATGAATTAGATTTTTGAAAAAATAAATGAAACGGAGGTATGGCTTTGAACTTTCTCTAGCTCTAGAGATACCATCATTGATACCTAGGAGGTAGTGAATTTTTTTGGTACTTAGCTTACCAGTTGTGTTATATATCTCAATTTATATCGAGGGGTAAACAACTGAAGAAAATGGTGTACAAATTTAAGAAAATACATTGAAAGTACAGAAAATACTCTAAAAATAACAAGTATCATTAGAAAATACATGGAAAATGCAATGAAAAATACAGAAAATTTCTTTTGAAACATTTCTTAGTCACATATTTTTTATGAAAATAGAAATAAAGATTTTCTTGAAGAAAATACTTGGATAATACCCGGAGAATACAGAAAATAGTGTACAAATTTTTTATCAGTGGTGTACCCCTCGATTTATATTCTATGTGTCCTGAAACCCACAATTTGGCAAGGATGCTGATCTTAGTCGGGATATTTCTTGGTTCCTGACCCATATACCTCTAACCCTATTACTTTAGAGCCGTAATTTTTAAATACAGTAAAACATAAAAAAACTTCTCTCACGCATTCATCTTATCGTGTTCGAGATCTATAGAATCTAAGAACTACTTCAAAAACGGTAAGCACATTTTTTCTTCTATTTCAAGGTCATTGTCGAAATTCTCTCACGGTTTGTATATAAATAATGAATCATCGAGAATCTGCTATTCACTGGACGATATTATCCGGTACATCTACTAACGTTGATTATTACTTTTGTCATTAATAATAATTATAATGACTTACAAATTGATTTTCAAGAATTTTAATGATTCGTTTTAGGAATTCAAACAATACCAATTCATTTAAAATATAAGGAGTAATCGATTTTTGCATACAAACGTGGTATTCTAGCTCTATTTGTACCGTATAATAAGCCTATCAGAAGTGATCCCAATTTAAGAGTATTCGTCACCAAAGATATCAGTGCCTAGTGAATGTCATTTCAATATACAATATACTATTCGTTGCAAAGCCAACTGTTTATTGTTTATCACATATTTCTTTCCAAAAAATCAACAAACTCATAAAATCAATTTGTATACCAGTAAAACACTTGATCAATAAAAATAATATTTCAATCTGACAAATTTTTTATGATTCAATCGTAACCGTAGGAAAACTATGTTGTTAAATTGACTTAGGAAATAGGTAAAGCATTAGTCAATGGATTTTTACAAACCTACGCTAACCAAGTAGATAATAAATCTTGGGCAATAAATTTATTATTGCTCGTTAAGAACCATAAAGAATGTAATATTCAAATTCGTTTGAAGATTCATGTAACTGTAATTTTAAATTATTACATCAAGAAAATGTACTTCAAAACAGTGAGAAAAGTTGTTGACTGTCAACTTTTACTATTACAGTCAGAAAAGGTTCTTATTCCTTTAAATTTAACCATCGACAATGTGGAGTCACTACTCTATATTTCGAACAAAAATCTATGTTCAGTAAGCTTACAAATTTGATAAATCAAAAGTTCCCAATGTTTTTTTCTCTCCAAGAACACTGGTGGTACACCTGGGCCTCTTTCCAAATGGACATGAACGTATTTGGGAGATATAAGAGAGTTTTGCTTACTTTCATTTTTCTAAGAGTGTGGTGGCACTGTGGCTCTGTAATTGCTGTTAGAGCTAGTACGGAGCTAGGACCTAATAGCTCGAAAGAGCTGTTCGTGCGAAATAAGGCAATATTCTAGAAGCAACCGTCTTTGAGTTAGTAGTATGTCTAGACGAATAGAAGAAGTTATAAAAGCAAGGGAAGGCAAGATTTTTATCACTAATAATGTTTGATTGAATTTAAAATGAAACAAAAAATTCATCCCGATGGGATACTCAGTATACAAAATATTCCAACGACGTAATTGTAATATTTATCGATGAAAAAAAAAAGTAAAGTATGTCGTAACAATTTAAAACAACAGGTCATTGTATTCAGTAATTCAGCTGACTTCGTGCATGACTGAACCCATTCAATGAAATTATTTCTATAATACATGCAGATGGCAGCATCGATCGGTCTCTCCCCCTCTACTTAGTTCGCTGCGTTGCCGGCTTCACAGTACCAACAATAACCCTAAATACATTTATTCAATGCTACCTAGGTATCGCCACACATTCTATCTGTGATCAAAATTTTTGACCTTAGACGTCTAAATTCTTTTACATTGCTTATAGAATATATTTTTGCGATGGCTTTGAAGAAAAGTTGTGTTTGATACAAGTAATAAAGTGTCAAAAATTGATAATTTTATGCTGACTAATTCTCTTCTTTTGACTCTTGGTCTAACTGTATCATAAAAGAATGTTCTAAGAAAACAAATTTACGTGTATATATGTGGCAACGTCGGTTTAAACACTATCGTAACAGTCGCTGCATCAAAAATACGGTAATATACGTGGATGGAGGATTTCGATTTCATTCTTCTTTTTTTTTATCTCGTAGTTGCCCCGAGTTATGTCTACCTGGTTCTTAGCCTTCTTTCGATATTTTCAAACGCTCCTACCTGGAGATTAAATGGAATTTCTATCGAATGTTGGATAGAAAAAACTGAAAATCGGTTCTACTATTCCTATATATAACTATTAATCTAGTCATGGGGGTGAATTGAGGGCTAATTGATAATTAATCCGGCAGTCGAACTCTCGGAATGTCACCATTTCATTTCTGTTATTCAGTCACTATTTATGTTTGGAATGGGAGACCATAACTGTCATTCTTGTCAAAAAAAACCACTTTTTGTTGGCCATACTGACCCTAGACTGAGCTCCTCTATTGAATTTTGTTGAGTAGAGTTTGTCAAATCCGTTAATACAACTTTGGAAGTGTGGACTATAAAGGGGAGTTGCAAAAATTACAAAATATATAATATATGTTATGGTCAGTGATTGGATTGATAATATTTTTTTAATAATAAATTTATTTATTTATTTTTAATAATTGTTTTGTTTCAGTGGAGTGGCGGTTCTAAGCTGCACCGACTGCAGCGGGAGCAGTACGGCATCAAGCGACATCACCGATCCAGGATCACCGTTCAGCACAACTTCGAGTCATTCGGAGGACTCAGGATCACAACCACCTAAAATGCCACCGACGCAAATTGCCCACCATCCACCTTGGCCTTGGACCGCTGATGAGGGACCACCTTGTAAACGGTCACTGTTAGATAAACCTGCAACTGCCTTTTCGAAAACGCTTAAAACCGCCTCCACCGAAGAACAACAACCCAAG
Organism: Galerucella nymphaeae; assembly: GCA_963978555.1. NCBI lineage: Eukaryota > Metazoa > Arthropoda > Insecta > Coleoptera > Chrysomelidae > Galerucella > Galerucella nymphaeae. Next base: position 21,183,075 of record OZ021706.1, read on the forward strand.
AAAAAACCGACGGTTAGCGCCACACCTTTTATCACAAAATCGAATTTTGTTAAAATCGTCCCATCCATACCTAGTCCAAATGATAAATTAGCGAACATTACAATTCATAAAAAAGGCTGCGATACGCCTAGGTTGCAACAAGGCAAAATCACGGAGTATTTCAAATCTCAAATCAAATCGAACGGCATCAAAAAAGATCTCTTCAATATCATGGTTAATAAAAACGTCAACAATCTTGTCAATAAAACATTGGTCGATCAACAAACTCAGTTCAACAGCCTCAAGTCACAAAATATCCGCAAGGAAACGAAAAAACTTCCAGCGAAAAAAATCGTCCAGTCGAAAATGAAGAAAGTAACTCCGATGACCGTTCCAAGGAAAATTCTACCAGCACCGAGCAATCTAACGGACAAATTAACCATAAACGATCAATTAAATAATTTAGCTAAATTTACACCGACGGTAACTTTGACAGCGCTCAGTTTTCCACCGAATTACACGTATCTTCATACAAAAGGTCCGAAACCACCGGAGGCTCCGATTTTCGTACCGCAATACGCGACAATCGCCAACGACAAAATACCTCTACCAATAATCAATCGATCACCTTGTTTGAACATGTTCGAACCAGTCCAAAAACTCACAACAATCAATAATTTCAACTGTGTCAAATTAAATGCTACAGTAGTGCCTATAGTTAAGGTGAATCCCATGCCTTCGAGATTAAATCCAACCCCGAACATTGCTAATGTGATACCCTCGCCGACGATTGCGAACCTTAGCCTGGAAACTGGTATTCCGACGGTACTATCAGCGAAGCCGAAAATTGCGGAGTGTACGATACCAACGATTACACCATCGCCTTTGCACAACGATGTAAGTAGTGCAAGTACGAATACACCTTTGGAAAACGTGCGCAATAAATATCGTATCGAAGAAAATTCGAGAATAGAAGAACCGCATAGGACAGAAAAGTGTACGCGGGAGGAGATTTTCCGAGATGAAACGAAAGAAAAATCTCCCACACCGGACTCCGATAGTGGCATATCCATATCGAACAAAGAGTGCTTAGAAGTGTTTGTTAGTGAAACGGTTGTGGTGGTGGAAGAACAGAAATCGCCGATTCTTTCAAAACCGAAGACCATCAGGTTTCCAGCCAAGCAGATAAGAAAAGGAGAAGGGAAATCCCCTCAACACTCCACGGATGGTCAGTGTAGATGGGCGGAATGTAATTCTTGCTTTGACACCAGTGGGGCCTTACTAGAACACCTACAGGTCAGTATTATTTCAAATGGTTTCAGAAGATTCTCTACTTATATCAGGATTACTTTCAACAACACCGAGGACGTTAAATGTTGGATTCTGTTCTGTGTGTTATTAGAATTTAATCAAATTTTTTCCATAGGTTATTTTTCAGGCACGCAAGGGAACTTCAACGTCTAGAGCGAGATGAATTATAAGGTTTTCTTTGAAATAATCATTTAAAAAAATCATATATCATGACACATATATTTTATAAGAAAAAAATAACTAATAAAAATGTGACATACGTGCATACACATCTAAATTGAAGAGTGTGCATCTCTCGTTTGATTCGCTTTATCTTTATTTTATTGGGTTTTATCCGGAGTTAATCGAAATGATATTTAGAAACAAATTCAACGCTTCATCACTTTGAAGAAGGAAATAGAAGTAATTGAAATATTGACCCTACAATAATTTTTTGAGCCTTTGAGAAGATCATTTCACGATAGAAAGAACCAAATTGGATTGTAGAGCACTTGTTTCATACAAAGGTGCTCCAAAAGTGGGTACAGAATCGACAGGGTCTATTTTCAAGTTCTATCTGCTTTACTTTGGTCTATCCTCCTACCTGCGCCAAGCAGTGTCTGAAGAAAGGTATGAAAATGTCAAATCCCACAACTTATTGGGAGTGATCGAATTCCTTGGAGGCTAGATAAGAAGATCGAACTCACCGAGAAAAATGGACAAAACCTGTCTTCAAAATCTATCTATCTAAGCACTTGTCTAACACACAGTGCAATAAGAGACCAATAAAACATTATCAAGCCAAAGTGTATGCAAGACTTACAATTGTTATTGTACTGTAGTCAAATGTTTTTGTTATTTGATTTAAACTGGTGCCCTCTGCCATGACAGAAATTGGAATACATGGAGTACATGAAGTCATCTCCGATCCAATTTCTTGATGAGCTGTAGTCACTTAGGTCTCCATGAAAGTGTGAAATGCCTGCAGATTATTATTTTGAAACTTTGCTACACTCACGAAGAGTTATTCAAAACAATAGAAGAGGCACAGATCCTTGAAAACGTCCAACGTCTAACTCAACTGTTCCTTCAACAATTCCAATGGGACAATGTCCTGACCTAGTGCCGGGTTACTATTATTTTTTACCTAAACGGAATTGGAGGGCATCGCTAGTTGCAAATTTACGAGTATATATAAATACAGTAGAAAGGAAGCAGAAAATGTACTACATCATTATCTCCAATAGTGACGACCTTTTAATTTTGTTTCTAAATTTTTTTTCTCAAAAAATTTTTTCGGAAAGAATATCTTTTTGGTACACTTTATTAAATCACTGTGTATGGATTTATGAGCATCATTAAAAAAAAGAAGCATGTAAAGATCTATTTAAATATGAAAAATTTGCAAATCTACAGTTGTTATATATTCATATATATTATTATTAAATAGGATGATTTGCCATTTAGGTTACTTATAATCTCTTATAATTAAAGAAGAATTGAAAGAAAAAGTGAAGAGATAGGAAAAAATTAAGAGAAAAAACAGGGTGTCATGAGAAACAAAAAATAAATGTAATTAGATATGCCGGAAATCCATTTTTTTTTAAATAGGATTGAAAAGGACGCTAAATATATTTTAGCCAACATATAATTTTATATAGAGAATCAAGTGGTAAATGATATCCTTTTGCGGAATAGTAAATAGTTTTGCAAACTGTTCAGATTTTTGTTGTCGAAAATTTAGTAGTTTTTTACGAAGCCTCGACGTAGTATAAAATTAATTGTATTTTTTTCTTCATTAGGTAAAACATGTGATATCTCAAGCAACTCAAGAACACTACGTATGCTTATGGTTAGGCTGTAAAGTACATGGTAGGACTTCTTGCTCAAGATCCTGGTTGGAACGGCATGTGTTGGCACACGCCGGCACTAAACCCTTTCGATGCATAGTAGACGGATGTGGCCAAAGATTTAACTCACAGGTGAATATTCGAATTAAATTCAATAAATTGTTTTTCGAACTAGAAATTTTTATTTACAGTTGATGTTGGAGAGACACGTAAATAGTCACTTCAATTCAGATGGTAGTCCAAATAATAACGTTAAGAAATCGCCAGAAAATGCGTGTAAGCTCCTCAAAAGAAATGGAAAACGGATAAGATTTAGACGACAACCATGGTCAGGTAAGTCTAAGAAGTGCTTGTTTTTTATTTTCACTATTACCGAACAGCTAACTACTGTCTTGTTATTTTGACATGAAAAGCCTATTTGGAAATTACATTAATTTCAATTGAAACATTCTTATCCAAACCCATGCACCTGGGAGATTACTGGATAGAACTTCTATCATCGAAGAGGAACATTTACCTAAGTTGAAGCCTGCAGATATCCTAAAATTCCTCCGGGAAATAGGTCTAAAGGATCTACTAGTTTCTAAGACTCTCCTCAGAAACTAAGTAGAAGTAAGGGGGCACAATTGATCTTTTAAGTCTCAGTGAATGTCACCCCAAAAATACATACATAGGTACATCCAAACCTATAAAAATTTGTTGTCCAATGTCGCAAATGCCATGAGGGAATTGGACAGGCCGAAGAGTTAGTTTATTAAGGAACCATCGTCAAAATTCACAACCAGAATACTGTAGTACAGGGATTTCTTTGTTTGAAAAATATTTTTTAAAATTTTTATTAATTTGTGTTTTATAATTCAGCTCGGATGTTTGATTTTATCGATGGTGGCATCATGGAGGGTCTTCAATATAAACTACTACTCCTTACCCAGAAGAGAACGTTGGGGAAAATAAATGAACCAGGTGATACAGTTCATTTGCAGAGCCAGGTGCTAGCAAAGCGGATAGAAACAGACGGTAGCATTAAGTATCTTCTCAAATGGCATCCCACTGACATGTGAGTAAACCAATTAAAAGTATTTTTCTATAGTGGAGTGTTTGTTTTAACCGTATTTAAATAAGTTGGTACTTACCTAAAGTATTCGCAGTGAGAAGCCTGTAACAAAGAAAATTGTTTAGTGAGGTTATAATGAGATGGGACTTTACTAGTGTCCCAGGAGTTTATAAAAATCATATTTCTTGTTGTAAATGTGGATAATTTTATTGAAAATATGTTTTCAGTGTCGCAGATGAGTGGGTGTCCGAAAAAGAGTACAAACCGACGAAAGTAGTGTCGATACCTCACTTGAAACCATCTTCGAAGAGTGCTTTAAGTCCATCATTGTTCACGGCGAATCAAGAACAGCCTAGACAAAAGCATAGTCGTAAACCGATTTCCAAGCGAACGTGATAATAATGTTGTTATTTAAAGTAATATTAAAATATTTTTGAGCCTTTGTATTTGAAAAAATAAAAACTAAAAACGTTAGTGTGATAATATTGAATTTCGACATTGTAAAACTGATTGACAAAAATGAAAACAAGAAAAATTTAATTAGTATTTTTGTAGCGCGCAAATGTGATAAGAAAGTTTTATGGATTTTATGCCGTTTTGAAAAAAATTATACGTTTAAACTTGATAGTGAGCCGGGAGAGAAGAGAAAAAATTTAAACAGCGTCCTGCTCATCCCGATTCACTCAAACTGCTCGTGGCTTCTCGAACATTCGAGGGTTTTCTTATTTTAATTCAAGTTATTATTTCAAGCCGGCATAAAATCGGCTACAATTAATCGCGAATATTATTTATGCCATAAAGTTGTGTTCTTTTTACAAATAATTTAAATTATGGTTAAATACCATTGCCAATATTATTGCTCTAAAATAAAAAAGACACCAACAGAATAACTTAGGTTTAAATGGTCAAGAACTCTACCGTGTACAAACCAGACGATTTAAATGTGATATTTTTAATTGTTTACTTATGGAATTAGTAGTTGGCATGTCAAGCGCACAAATATTAGCAATACTTTTTAGTATATAGACTAAAAAATATATATATAAATATAAGGTGATGAATGATTTTTGATGTAATTTTCTTTCTTTTTTACGTGTTGAAAGTATGAAAATTTAACGTTATGAAAATAAAGCCCACGTTGGGCGCCAATGTGCGATAAAAGTACAAAATACTTTAAGAATTCCTAGAATTAAGGAATATTTTTTTGTTTTACCCCTAATTGTGTTCGAAAAAAAAGAGGCTAATATTTCCAAACAAAAGCTACATTGGCTGCCATTTAATTTCTCTTTTAATTTTTCTTATACCGTCCGGTTTGTACACGGTACAAAAAAATTAATAAAAAGGATCTCCTTCTCTGTCTGTATGCAAAGGTTCGAGGATTTTCTTTTGCTAAAGAGAATTTTTCTTGTAAAATACGGTAAATGGATATGTGTGTGTATATTCGTGAAAGTCTTTCACTATGTAAAGTTAGGGTTATGTATAATGTATAGTAGCGAGTAAGGAAACACTATAATTGGGAATGAGAAAAACTGTTCGTGGTTTTGACCATTTAACAACCAGCCTGATATCACTGCCATTAATAATAACAACCTGGTTGAATAGTTGGTAAAAACTTCTCTACCTAGATTAGATTAATAATAAAAAGCGGACTTTATCGGGATCTTAATAACTTTCTTTAAAACACCAGCGGTAATTAAAATAACTCACAAGATGTTAAATAATTATCCTTTCGGTGTTTAAAAGAACCAAACTACTGGTCCTGATTGTTTCCGCTGGAATCATGTATTTATAAATCATTTTTTTAGTTGTAATTCTTTTTTTGAGTGTTCGCAATGTTTATATACATAAATTGATAATTTTTTTTAAATAATTATACATATATACATACTTATTATGCTTTTTTTAAAACAATTTTTTTAGTTAGTTAATTTTTTTTTGTTAAATTCCTGTTTCATCCTTCTTTTTTTTTATTTATTGCAACGTTTAGTCGTTTCATTGTTGTCGAATGAATATGGAAATTTAGGAAGTTTCACGTTCGGCTCAAGATTGGAGAGTCGATAATTTTAGTTCTTGGAAGAGAAAACCCAAAATCTTCACTGATCCAACCATATTTTGTTTATAGAAATTAGAATCCTTTAAATATCCTGCCTAATTACAGGCTCACGAATTTGGAGAAACAATCTAATAATAACAAGTCATACTGAGGAATGTTGAGAATATATTTTCAACTATTTTCATTACATTATAATAGTCCTTTTAATCTTCCTGCCAATTTACAGGACATGTGAAGATCTCGTGAAGAAATAGCGAAAAAATTCTGTCAGTTTGATCGACTGGTTCTCCACTATCAGTCAGAGGCTTAGAGAGACCTTGGCACCTCAGCCTTTCGGCTTTTTGTGCTTCCTAATAAGTAAGGACCTTCAAAAATTGACAAACGACAGAGCCTCTTATGTCAATTTTCAGGAAATGGAAAAAATTATTAGTTTTGCCAAGAAATTTTATTAAACATAATCAAATTATTTTATTTTTACGAATTTAAAAAAAGTATTATTTCGTTAGCTAAATATTTACATACAGTGACTATTACCATTGCGGAATTCTTTGCTTTCATGGAAATATATTTGTTTCAGTATTGCATAAAGATGAAGTAACTTTGATTGAAATTACTATGGATAAATTTTTTTTGGGTTTTCTTTATCCCGAAACTTGTCTACTTGAAATAAATCTTTGATTTGACTCACCAATAATACTTGAGAAACGTGACAAATTAATAAAAGCGATCAATCTAAAATTGATTCTATTGAATCTGAAAACTTCACTGCCATCAATGTACTGCCGGCGAAAAATGACATCAAAAATATGAAAAACAAATTGCGAAGCTTCCAGATTTACAAATTTTTAATAAAAGACTATTAGGATACATGTTAGGAGCTGCCATTTTTTTTAATTGTGTAGATTAATTTTTTTAAAAAATAAACACGAGAGACTTACTGACAGTAAAAATTCGAATAGCTCACTACAAAATGTACAAAATTAATTATAAATTTATAATAATTATAAATAAAGCAAAAAATAATATGAAAACTTATTTATTCCTTGTTCCCCTAAGCAATACTGACTGACAGTTTTGACGCATGACGTTCGACAAAGATGGCGTTTGAAATTTGACGTATGACGTTCGACAGGAATGGCGTTTGACACAATAGAGACTGAAGACACTCCAGTATTTCCGACACATTCAAAACCTAAATATTATAACTGGGATAATTTTATTTCTAATAGTTTTTTATATATAAAAAATGGTGGCTGCTAACGCTTATTTCAACAATAATTATGTGAAATGAATGTGTTCAAATCGTACGTCTTCATAAAGTCAAATTTTATTTAGTAATGAATCCTAGAATGGGAATGTCGTAGGGAAATAAGCTACAGAAGAAAAGTCAATAAGCTCATCTACAGATTTTCTTTTCGTAGAGGATTATTAAAACTTGAGAGACTGCATTTTATCTTCTTATAATTGTATCTAAATTATTCTGAACTATTACAAGATTTTATTACTTCCTTTTGTTGTTTATCGAAATTTTATTGTCACTATTTTTACAGAAAATTCATGGAAACCCTCTTAAACTCTTATCTAAAGATACTTTATGCACAGTGCAGCACCATGAAAACAAAATTTTCAACTTTAGCTTTTCAATATTAGAACTAAGTATCTTTATCAATGGTCAGACCAAACTATAAAGGGTGTATCTTTGCTAGTTCATCTGCTATTTCAGTTTTTACTCTGTAGCTTTTCTCCTTTGGAACATTTTCCGATGCAATCAGTAGTACATAAATAATAGTTAGTGTCAATAATAATAACAACGCACAAGCTTCCATATTATGCAGTCATAATCGCGATTTTACACCGTAAGAAGAGTCGGGATCTTTTGGTACACATCGTTAATGCTTAATTACGTTACGAAAAAAGGTGTTCACTACGTGCCATTTATCCAATTTCATACATTTCATTTTTTTTTCATCCACATCAGTGTAATTTCTTTTGAAACGTTAAACTCGTAAAATATGCTTACTTATAGAAAAAAAGTATATAATTACATGAGATTAAGTAAAAAACTATTATAGATATGATCATTTTTCAAATAAAAAACAATCAGACCTCGTGCCAAGTCTTTGAAGGTTAGAAAACGTCACCAACTGCAGATGATGGTCATATTTTGCGAGTTTATTTTCAAAATTATACTTTTTCTACAAATAATTTCATAAATATGGCTTTTTTTTCATGTCTGCTATCATAAATTTAATTTTCAATTGATCTCATTTAAGTCAGTCAAATGGAAACTGTTTCCACCAATGAAAATGTGGTTTTAAGTCTTTGGTTGTATCAATTATTTTCATCCCCAAGTCTTGCTCAGAGATATATTTGAAAACAAACTGGATCTTGATCCAAGCCATCCAAATATTATCAAATTCTCAGATCAATTTCCACATTACTAAGTGGAAAATACAAAAGAAACATTTTCCATTTACTGATTGTACTTAACCCCAATCAAAAAATTTTCTTTAACTTTGGCTATTAGACTGAGTTTAAATACTAGAATATAATTTTATGTAAAACCAATATCGACTGATTTCGTTTAAATTTATAAATTCGAAGCATCTGTTTCGTCATCATTGTCGAAATAAGAAAAATTTGAGTTTGTACATACAAAATTCATAATTTTAATCGATTCCTGTACTTAGCTTCACTTTACAGTCATGTATATAAAATAAGTTGGATAGTTTTTTTATTCGTTTTGGACCATTTGGCAAGAGTGTATCGTTTCTTCTCTATTAAATAGTTTTGGTGATCAAGACTTTCAATTCTCACCTGTTCTGAACAGAAATTAAAATCGCCGCCAGGTTACGTCAATGCATTTACAGAAAACATTCCCGAACACCTGACATCCACCAAAATGCTCAGAGAAATCAATTAAATAGCCGGTAATCGAAAAAAACACTCTTAACAATAAAAGAATATGACAAGAGCCTTCCAGAACAATGTGGCCGACGTATTAGTGGCGTCATTCTGGAATAGTCCAAGAGGCATTTGATATAAATAAAAAGATTACATTTTTATCGGCTTATTACATCTTTATACTTGACAACCTTTAAATGTTGTTATATAAGGCGAGTTTTAATTCGGCGACTTAGCAGAGCCACTATGTAGAGCCACTGATTCGTTCATCTGGACAAGCCCTTAAAATTACTTTTAAGGAAGATGCATACTTACAAGAACTTGTGATGTTGCTTACATTTTTTTTAATTAATATTTTAATTTTTCTCAAATTCCGGTCGAAGAAACAATTTTAGGTTTGCTTTGAATAAACAATATGTCGAGAGGTTTGCTCAGTTGAATTTAGTTTAAATTGTAACATAATTTAGTTTAAATTGTAACATTCTAACTAACCAAATAGTTCAAAACTATGAAAAAACATTTCAGTATCACCAATTTGGTACATTTTTCTAATCACTCGTGTAAAATAGTAACTAGTATTATTTTCAGTTTTTTTTTCTTCTTCTTGAAATAAACATAATTTGTATCTACCATGTATCCTCTATTCTATTCAGATAATAGATGAAAAAAACTATTCTTTTACATTGCATTTAAGTAGTTTGTAAAAATTAAGACTGTCAAGAAATTATATCGTAAAGGTTAGGAAAATTTATACTATGTAGTTGCATTTAATTTTAGATACGAGGGTCGAAACAAATTTTAGTCCACCTAAAAACATTACATAACCTAAAATTTGGCACGTAAAATTTAAACCAAAGATAAGGACATGAAAATAAAGAATGAAAGTGCCATATTTTTTGCGACGAGTACAAAATTTTTGGAACAAGGAATTTTAAATGCTCAGCATTATATAAAGTTCTTTCTTGAACGACTGACCAATTGTAAAATAATCAAATCTATTTTTCTATAGTTCTGTAGAATTTCAACTGAGAACTTGATTATTTATTGTAAATATAATGTCTTAATTAATTTCGATAGTGATTTATTTAAAAAAAATTCATTTTAGATTGTGTCAATGTTAGATGTGGATTAAATTTGAAATAATACAACGCCCTATACAAACAAAATTGTTTTCAATATTTACTGTGTTCATTTTTATCAATATTTATTAATTATTTATCATAGTTTATCATATACATAATTATATCTTAATGATTGACGAAGGAGTAAAAATAGAAGGTACTTTCCCTGTTTAATTGAAACATAAAATATTCTTGTACTAATTTGACATATCAACGTCTTAGTAACAAACATTGTACCAACTGCCTTCCATTTTTCCTCTTTAGCTTATGTAATATTGGAGATTGTTTAAAAATGGTTGATGCAAATGAGAATTAAGAATTTCACCTGTTATGAGTAGGAGAATAGTTTAATAAGGACCCACGAATCATATTTAAAGCACTAGCGTATTTTAAAACAATTTCCCACTTAGTAAAAAATTTATAAAAAACGCCATTGCTTTAAAATGACTTTCTTGGACCGACACGCTAAATATTTAAGTGTTAGTGGATGAATTTTTAGAGTATTTTAATAATAAAGATATGAGATGTATAAAAAAAAGCTTGAATTGGATGTTGAAGCAAGAAATGTGACGCTAAGACTCACTTTGATTAAAATAAAATTATTTCAACCCAATTGGTATATTATAACTGTACGTATCAATGCTGTTAGACAATTTAGAAGAGGAAGAATATTCTGGATATATTATTTTTATAGCATTACTTTTGCAGATTTGTCTTGTTTCTTACTGAAAAGAAATAATCAAGGTTCAAATAATAACGTAGCGTTCATTACAATCTCAAACCTTAAGATTACAAGAGGTTAAGATTCATATATTCAGAATATTCTTCCCCAGAAGGAAGTTATTTGAAATAGAATGGTAGATATGGATAATATGTAGTGATATTGAAGGATGAGAGCATCTGCAACTGAATAATATTATATTGCCTGAAATTTTAGAATTTACAGATTTATATTTTTATCAACAAAAATGAGAATGTAAAACTACACTTGTTAACGATTTGCTTAATTACAAAGTTGATGCTTAGTCAGTGAAAAAAGTTTAATTTTCAATTAGTATGCAATTCAGCTATGTATAATATCTTCTGCAATTTTGCTATAATTTTACACATGTAAGTAGTGGTATAATTGTACAATCAGCAATTTATAGAAAATTATATGACGATTATTTTATAATATAACCTTTAATTTCTACCATAAACGTTTTTTACTATATATATCTACCAATTTGAGGATAATTTATTGATATATTTAAATTCAAGTCTTTTTTGATTCACCTTTACTCTTTTTTTTTCAAGATTCTTAACTATATCCACCAACCACTTCCATTGGATTAACTTAAACAGATATGGTTGCATAACCTTTTCATTAATCTCTTATTCAGCACAGGTCCTTGAAGTGAATCTGGACTATTTCCCATATTTTCTAATTCCATACCAGAAGCTTCGTGTCTTATATATATGCAACCAGTTTTACCTTGGAAGTTCTTGTAGAAGCAGAGTATGGAGTATCTCTTATTTTATATTTCTTCTACTTGGGGTTTATCAAGGTGGAGAATATTGAGAACACTACATAAATATTGTAATGAATTTTTTGCAGATGTTCTTGTCTGTGTCTGTGTCTGTGAAGGCAGATAAACAATTTTCAATTTTGTCTTTGTATATAATTACACTGGTTGAAATATATTCATGTTATAAAAGCAAAAATTTGTTTTTTGGTTTTTTTCTTTCAAATTATAAGCAAATCCTACCTCACCGACTGTACTTTTTTTTTAAATAATTTGTATATATAAAACAATTCCCAAAATCATATTCTACATGGTTATGTATCAACAAGTTGCTGATATTATTTATATAAAATATTATTGATAAGTCAAACCAACATAATATATCAACTTACTTCTAGTTTCGGTAAGACATCACCATCATCAGGCTAATATATTTCACTCTTTTGCTTTGATTCTAACAACATTTGAGTTATGGATGAACTCTTGATTAAATAAATTGATCATCTACCGGAAGAAAACTCATTTAGTGATATTTCTTTGGGAATTGTTTTTGAAAAATCTTTGCATATATTTGGGCGAACATTTTTTTTGTTTTGTAATTAATTTTAGTGCTATTTTTATCCTGTTCGAATCCTTTAAAGACTGTCAACAGTAAATTTGGTTGATAACATTCAACTTTTTAAGATTATGACGTTTTACTGTATTTTTTTATGTGATTCGACAGTTTTCTCAATTCATAGATGTATTAATTCTATTGAATAAATTTGTGTAAATAATCGATGTGTGTTTCATTATCTCCTTCAATCAAACATTAATAAATGGTATACCTGGAGCTACCAACAGTGTTGCTTGTAGTCAGTAGCGTATCCTCAAAGGAGCGATCATACAAAATATTTTTTGCTTTATTAGACAGTGGCTTGATATTACCTACTATCTGCGAACATTTCAAGCGAATATATGTTGTATATATACTATAATTCTATGTATCAAAAACTGACCCTAGTTTCACAGTAAAAAGACAGGGCGTTACTTTATTTCACATAAAAGAGATCATAGTTCAATTAGAATTAAAAAAAGAATTATTTACAATATACCTACCTAATACATAAAGGTATGATTGTTATTTTTGGACAACAGTTTGCTTTTGGTACACCCTGTATGAAGAAATATCTCTCATAAGAAACAAATACCTCAACTGTAAGATATAAAATTCAAATTAAATATTTGTTTTTGTGACTTTCTTTGTCGTTACCAGACACTATGAATAAAAAGATGATCATTCAGACACAGGAAAGAATACTTCTAATTACAATAAAACCGATATTGACAGCACGGATATGGACGTTGAAGTTTATTGCTCTACATACAACCATAAACAATATTCTCGTTACGAAATTGTAAACTATAATTTCCTGTCTAATGCAACTTTTGCAACATTCTGAAAAGTGACCCTTTCAGACATTTTTTTTTTCGGTATCGACGACCTCTTGTGATGAATTAACACAAAATTTTGTTTGTTGCAAGTTGTAGGGACATGCAAAAAGATGCGATGCCATAGAAGTCGGTTGAGGGGTTAAAGGTACACTTTAAAATATTATGAGATTTGATTTGTTTCTTTTTTTTCAATTTTAAGCTTACAATAGGGTCAAGATATATTGATAGCTCCTTTCAGGAGAAGGTTCAAAAGTGTTTTCCCATTTTTGTGATAAAATTATCCAATAAGGCGCAACTAGCATAAGATTTTTGAGGGACTGAGGCATCAAGTAGAAGGGAGGTCATGGACCTCGCCCAACTTTTGTCAAGTCAGATTAAATATGATTATCATAACAGATGAGCGCTTTGAATTTTTGTTGTATTTTGTTTTGTCTTTATTAATTGCAACTTTTGCATCATGTATTTTTAATTTCTTATTTAGATACTTATAGGGGTTGGATGGTGGGTGGTTTTGCGGCTCTTAAGAGAGACTTAGCATCCCCTAGTTGAGCCCATGAGACAAAATTATTTTCCTTTTTCAACAAAATAACATTTCCGCCAGGAGCAAACTCATTCCTCCACCTGTTATAGAACCTATCCAACTAATATTCCACCAAAATCGATTAAATGCAATAATTAATAACCTTTTAAGGCCCTCCGGCTACTTCGATCCTTTAGGGGTCTAATGACTTCCATCTGAAGCAGTTAGTAGTTACGTCAGTTAATCGATTAATCAGCTACAAATATTAGTTTATGGCAGATTTAACCTCATCACCAACAATATTTTCAACGATTTCACCGGAAATTGAAGTTGAAGATAGTCTTCGGCGTTCCATTAGCGCTTCCAATAAATATTTTAAAGGATTTATTGGTAAATACAAAATAAAAACTAGTTTCACATAAAAAACGAAATACTACAAACAAAATAATAATTCTCAAAGGCGAAGAGTCAAAGAAACATAAAAAGTAACTAGTCTTTTATGATTTAATATTGTCAAACTTTCATTTATTCGTTCGTTTGGGCTGTGGTACTTGAACTGAATCTTTGTGCCAATTCCCATGTTATCTACTTCCATTTCAGAGAGTAGTTGTAATTGTTGTAGTATGTACTTCCTTTTCAAAGTACTTGTAAGGTCTCGCAGAAGCAGAGTTAGGTTAGGTTAGAGATGGAAATCATCACTTTGATGTTTACGTTAAAAATTGTTGGAGTTGGAATTGTTTTATTTTTGATTTCCTTAGGGTGACAACCTGATTCGACTGCCAAAAAGGAATCTAATTTTGTTTCCATTCAAAATTAAATTATTTCTTTGATAGTACAAGTGCTTTATGAATCATCCTGGCTTAAGTAAATTATAGAAGAATTTTGTTTATTTAAATTATTATAAAAATTATTAATTTGTCACGTCCATGCTTGGACGTATGGAATTGTCGTTTCCTTTTTTAAAACGCATCTGAATTCGCCACTGTTCTAACTAGTAGAACAAGCAACTTTTCGAATAATCTAGCCTATCCAGCAATTTTTTTGCAAAATCTTCAAAAAAATGAAACAGCAATCGCCAACAGTACGGCCACCATGGTACTTCTACCTAGCAGTACGACGCGTACTAAAGAAATCAGTCGAAGTTGGCATCTCGAACGAACGGGAACTATAGTGGTACTAGCGGTACTTTGCCTGCTTTTTTAAAGCTTAGATTACCACGCGGTATTTTAACGGAATTTGTGGTGTTTTGTTTAAAGAATTTTTCTGTAAAAAAGTTTCAGAGTTCGCTTGTTGAATTTTTTAAAATTTTTCAATAATTGAGGATAACTTGAATTTCGAGGGCGGTACCACCGATTTCTGCGATTTTTCGAGGTAAGATATTTAAAGAATTTGCTTTAAAATACAGGGTGATCATGAAACAATATTTTTTTATACCGTATTAATGTGAAAAATTAAAACTTTTTAAATTTATATTCCATGTATTTGAAAATAAGTTAATAGATAGTATTTATTAATGTTTTTATTCAAGCTTTAAAAAATATTGTGGAATATTACCTGTGTGATAACTATATGTATAAGTACTAAATATTGGTTTTGAGGAAGTCGTAATTGATCTAATTAGTGTTGATTCTGTTTTAATTTATCAGGAAATGTGTTTCGTTGGTTTGTTTTGCACGTTTTCTTACTCATTATAGTTGGGAAGAAATTCATTCAAATTTATGCTGATTATTTGGAATTTAAAAATAATTTTATAACTTTAAAAATAATAACCTTGTCTTTTATATGCAATACGATTTGCCTCCATTTTCCCTTGTCCTTTATCTTACCTTACCTTTCCAATTTCTGATATTAGTCTTTGTAGTTCCTATTCATCCTCTGATTTTCATCTTGTTCTGGGTCTAACTAACTGTAACTCTTCTTCGCCTTCTTCCTATCGAGCTATAAATCAATAATTTTGATAGGCTTCCTGTTCCCATTCTTTCTATATGTCCTAACCATCTTAGTTTTTGAGAGGTTTCACTTAAAGCAAGTTCATAATGATCCAACATTTTGAACAAAATTTTATAAACGAATTCAAAATATTTTGGAAAAATGGACGCATTACAATTCAGTCTTTGTTGAGATTTAGGAATAATTTGACATAATGAACTAATTTCCATCTTAGTTTTTGAGATTTTTTACTCGAATTTTGAATAATTTTTACAATTGTACCACTGTTTCACCAAAGGTAAAATATCTGTTCTTGTTTTACATATATTTGGATCTCCTTTTTTGAATATCCCGTAATTTTTAGCTACTTTAAAACTTCCTAATAGTATAACTCAAAAAGCAACTAAAATTGCATTGTTTTTCATAAATAAAAATAATATTACATTCAATCAGTAGATTGTTTTGATTTAAGTACTGAACTTATTTCATCCAAATACCCGTACTACCTATGAAGCAGTACCGGCCCCTTTAAATACCTCAACAGCTTACCTTATCTAGATGGCGCAATACTTAGTACTCATTTATTGTCCTTCCTGTGGTTCTCGAAGTATCTTCTTTCAAGAATGGGTTCCGGTTCATGGGCTCTGATAATGGGAATATCTTGGTATTAATTTTTAGGTCGTGAATCGCCTCTGACGGTACCTGCAACAAAAAGTTTTTCCTGGTCAGGAACTTACAGATACAGGGTTTGCTACTAAAATTTCTAACCTTCGCAAGACATTATTATTTCCTTCGTATACAAGATTTGCTTCGAATTCTCCGTATTTTCTTCCCTAAATTCGCAGATTTGTTTAAGAGGAATGATTGTTTTTGAAAATATAGAAGTTTAATGCAAAAAGATTGAACGTGTGAGTCTAAATTTGAGGCTAACGTCAAACTGTTATAACTCTACGTCAAACTGTCATAATTCTATGTCAAACTGCATAATTCTACGTCAAACTGTCATACTTCTACGTCAAACTGTCATAATTCTACGTCAATCTGTCATAATTCTACGTCAAACTATTTAATCAAAGAAATGAATCATAAATTTTGGATATCTGATACAGGAAGGCGTAATTTTGTATGTTTTAATAGTTTTTATCAAGCCTCTCCCTAGAGCAACGTAAATAACTATTATAAGCCTTTTACTTTGACAGGGAAATAATTAAGAATAAGTGAAGTACCATTAACATGAAAACAAAATACATGGGTGTTTTTAGACATACACAATCAATTTTTTTGCATAAAATGGATATCTAAAGTCTAAATTGTGATTATAGTTTTTTTCAAAAAGTACATAGAGTATTGGAATGCATAATCCTTTAAAAAACAGATGTTTATCGGATACTACAGGGTTGTACTCAGAATACACGAAATAGTATCCGATTTAAGGATTATTGTGTCTCAATACTCTATGTTATTTACTGTATTGTGTTGTTGAGATATGGTGCTAGAAATTAAAGGAAAAAAGATTCTACTTTCTAGAATAAACTGTGTGAAAAAATAAGCATAAGTAGTTTTTCTTTCAGTTTCAATTTCTTAAAAAAAATTAGCTAACACTGTGTATAATCCTATATATATTTAACGCCAACTATAAAATGTAACCCCCAGAGCATTAGCGCTACATTGTAGATAAGTGAGGGTACTTTAGGAAGGTTAAAAATCATGTTCATTGCCAATAAGTAGATATTTAATGCGTCCATTTTATTACGATTTTATTACAAGATGGTATCAGTTACTTACAATTTATTGAATTCAAGAACTTTGTATACAGGTGGTTTTAACGCTTCGTTTAGTTCGTTCAAAGATATTCTAAATTAAAAAAGACATCTCAAAAGACGAGAAAATTTTAGATTTCCAGAACTTTATCTTGAACCATCAACTTTAAAAAGTCACTTTAGGTACAGCTTAATTGAAGCGGTCTGAAACTTTAGCTGATTATGACAGTTAATGTTGACAGGTGGTACAAGTGTCATGGTAAGCTTGTTTACTTCCTCTCTTGTTCGTTGCATGCTTTCTTGAATCGTTCCTTATTTTCACCCAAGATTTCCTTCCATATTTTTGTCAATTTCTTCAAACCTTATCTACCAGTTCAGTTTTTTGTTGTATTATTCCATATCATATTCATTTATGTTTTTCCCTCCCAAATTTTGCAGTGATTAATCTAAAAAGTTTCTATTCTCCCATCTGCAGCCCCGTTTCTGCACGTACATTTTCCTCTATTTTTTCTACAATTATTTCTTTTCCTACACATTTCCTGTTTTGACATGCGTGACCTTAACCTGCTTAATCTTCGACTACATTATCTAAAAAAACTTCTCGAATACATAATATCTAACTAGTCTGAGTATTATTAGAAACCAGTTTATGTAAAATTACACCGGTAGTTGACATTTTAATCTTACCATTTTTGTTGTATATGGTTGAGCTCTAATTTGAAAAAGTCACGTACAAAGTACATATTACTAAAATTTCCTATGAAAAATGCGCAATGAATCGTGAGTTCCCATAAAATTACTACTAAAGATAAAAAAAAATGATAATAAATTTTCTCTGCATAATACAGAGTGACTAGCTTATTACTAATGGTTTTGTTTGAAGCTTTATGGTACCAGCCTTAAGGCGAGCTCATTTGAAATGAAAAAAGGCATATTTTGATCAAAAAACATTTGTCGATTCTTGATCCAGTGGTGTACATTTGGAAAAATATCTCACTTTTCTTCTCCCATTTTTCACGCCACTGGCATTTGTGGCTATTTTCAATTAATTTTGTATTCCTTAATGTTTTTCACGTAAAAAACACATAACCTTTACATATCAAAAAATTTGTAGTTTTCAAGATATTTAATGTTTTCATGAAGTTTGCAACATCATTTTCAATATTAAAAGCACAAGTTTGGACAAATATTTTTGAGAGTCTTCTCACAATGTTTAAGATTGCTGCTTCACAAATTAGCTTCTGATATATTATTTAACCATTAGTAGTTTGAAGGTTATTAAAAAAATACAGAAAAATATTTTTTTCTTTTTATTATTAAAAAATTAGATTGCAGACTTCATGGAAACATTAAATATCTTGAAAACTACAAATTTTTTGATATGTAAAGGTTATATGTTTTTCACGTGAAAAACATTAAGGAATACAAAATTAATTGAAAATAGCCACAAATGCCAGTGGCGTGAAAAATGGGAGGAGAAAAGTGAGATATTTTTCCAAATGTACACCACTGGATCAAGAATTGACAAATGTTTTTTATCAAAAATATGCCTTTTTACATTTAAAAACAACCTGCCAAATATCAAATCAATTTATTAATCCATTTCAAAGTTATCAAATTAAAACATTCAAATTTTTATAACTTCAACACCCCGTATTTCGAAAAGTAAATGAGCTGGTCCCCTCAATCATTATATCATTCTGTCCAATTTTACGAGAGGTATCTACATGCAAACATTGTAAGTGTAATTTGAAAACACCCTGTATATGAATTAATATAATTATTATTGGTCTCTTTATGATTTACCAAGTTTTTGATACGTTCTGGGAAACCCTGTATAGTTTCAAGTCTTATTAAAAATAACTTTTTTTTCCTAAAATTAAAAATAAAAAATTTTTCCATATGATTCCAACTTAGGTAGACATATTGTGTACAAAAAATTATCTCAATATAACGTAATCTTATTATGTCACCCACAACTAACCTACATACAATAAAAATAAAGAAAAAAAAACTCTTTATCCGTATTAAAGAGGTAACATATGGTAATTTTAAATTTATTTACAACCTTCCAATTATTACATCGCAAAACAACTGTTGTTACAGTTAGCTAAATCCCATATGAGATGTTAACTTTCGACATTATTATACATAATGGTAAATTGATTTCTAGCGCATCCTGCCTAATTATATATACAGAGCATTTCAATAAAAACTACCCAACATAATTTTATGGAAAAATTAAGAATAGGTCGTCTTTTTGAAGCATTCTATATAATTGCATTGTTGAAATACTCTGTATATATTATTATATTATGCACGCCTCTGATTTCGATTAAAAAATATCATCGTCATCATCGATATCTGTAATATCATTATATAAAATGACTGTTTTTACGTATCATTTTGCAGAATATATTCTTTGGTAAACGAAAAGAATCGATTTTGAGCATTGGACAATAGAGTGACTAATGTATACGATAGACTTTTCGGACATAGAATAATGATAGACGCTATCAGGTTTTGGCGTTTTCTAGTTTTGCTGCAATGTGATGATTCGTTTTTGTCTAAAAGGAAATGCGGATATCCTAACTACTACAAAGAATAGTTATTTATACTATAAATAATAGACCAGGGTCGATAATTTTTGGGACCAAAAAAAATTATAGTAGCATGAAACCTATTGGAAGAGGTAGAGAATATAACAAAAACGGAAGGAAAAATAAATTACGGGCGATCTGAGGTCGGGAATGGGGAGGGGGTGAGTTTTTAAGGGTAAAAAACGGTTAATCTCGATTTCCGGTAAAACTGCAAGTCTTATGAAAAAAAGTTGAATGGCAAAGTTGTAGGTAATAAAAAGATCCACAACTTTTGTATCGACACTTTTTTCACATAACCTCAAAATTTATGTGAAAAATTCGAATAACTGAGTTTTTGGTTTTTTATTTTTATCTTTTGTAAAAAAATTTATTTTTTCACGAAATTTGGTGAAAACTCACCTTTGTATGTCCCAAACATACAGTAATTTTTTTGATTTAAAATATTCATTTTTTCGCCTTATTTCGACTTAATATCGAAAAAGCACCCTAATTTTCAATCGAAAATTCTCACATCAAAATATCTGCTTTTTTAAAAAAGTTGGTGTGCTTCCTATTCGTTGAAATCTCTACTTTCTGATGGTGTAAAAAAATATACATTACTCAGTCATTCGAATTTTTCTCATAAATTTTGAGGTTATATGAAAAAAGTGTCGATACAAAAGTTGTGGATCTTTTTATTACCTACAACTTTGCCATTCAACTTTTTTTCATAAGACTTGCAGTTATACCGGAAATCGAGATTAACAGTTTTTTACCCTTAAAAACTCACCCCCTCCCCCTTCCCGACCTCAGATCGCCCGTAATTTATTTTTCCTTCCGTTTTTGTTATATTCCCTACCTCTTCCAATAGGTTTGATGCTACTATAATTTTTTTCCACTTTTTACCATTTTAAAAATTATCGACCCTGGTCTATAAGGGATTTAAGCGAATACGAGTGTTCTTACATCTTGTAAGATTTTTTATCCTTTGGATTTTTATTAATTTAAATCTGCAAATGTTGTGAAAAGTTATGTCAATAATAAAAAGGAAGTTGCAAATAAAATTTTAAACAATATAACGAAGCCAGAAGTCTAGAGCAGTACAGAGTAACAGAAAATTTAGTTAAAGATGGAGAAATTATAGATTCAGATCATTTTATACAAATAAATCAAAAGGAAGTGTACAAATGCCTTCAACTTTTCACTCATTAATTTCAAACTATTTAATTTCCATTTCATCAAGCTATTGTTTTATTTTTATTTTGTCGTGCGTGCAGAACGAGATTTTAAACAATCATTAAACAAATTAGCATCATAATATTCTTTATTGTTACACGAACGAGATTGTAAATAACATACCTACACTGTATCGAAATATTAAATTAACGAACTAAACTTTTTCCATATAAAGTCGTCGACCAATTTGCGAGTTATTAAATTAACTCAATACCAAGAGAAAAATTTACTTACCACGACGTATAATATAAAGAATGATAGTAATTTATTTTTTCAACGTATAATTAGAGAAAAAGTTACTTATATAGTGTGAAACTTTGTTCAAAATAATTTATTAGTATATATCAGGACATTCTGTATAAATTTTATCATGAATTACTATATTATTATTATTATTAATATAGTAATACTAGATGCAGCACCCTTTTGACCCTCCCAATTTTTTACGAGGGTTGCATTTAACAAAATATGGAACACCACTCTTTTTTAACTTTTTTGTCTTCTTGTATTTTTTTGTAAACGTGATTTGGAAGATACAGCCACTCTTTTAAATGACAATTTGATAAGGATAAGAATAAGGAAATAAGAAATAACAAATTTAACAATAAATTTTGTAGATTCTATACCCATGAAATTTGGTAATTTTTTTTTAAATACTATTATACAGAAATGCAGTTTTCAATGTCAAATTACCATCACTCTGTATGATAATTCAAATAGTTTGAAAAATACTAAATTGAAATCAAAATTCCATTTTCGGGAATTTTGTATTTTACTTTTAATTATAACATTACTTTAATAAAAGTCTTAGAAGATTGGGGAAATGTGTGGATGTAAGAGGAGCCCATATTAAACATTTGTTGTAATTTTTTAAAGCCCTTTTGACTTTTTTAAAGTCGTAAATTACTTGGCTACTCGTTTTCTCAATCTGTTAATATAATGTAGTTCATTTCTCAGGGTTTTGTTGCTATTTTTTACTTTTATTAAAGCAATGTTTGTTTTCAATAAAGTTTTTTATGATTAAACAAAGTAAAACTTGATTTTTATAAATGTAGACTGTACCGATTTATTAATAATTTACCCATAATACAGGGTGCTTCCTGTAATCGTACATTCAAAATAAATCTGAATGCGCAAATAGATGTGCAGTGCGACATAAAATTGCCCATATATCTTAAACCATTAATGTTATCGAGATGTCAAAAGAGGACTTGATACCTCTAAAAATGTTCACAAAAGCCAATTGTTGCATTTATAACCGAAAAAAGTTTAAATTACCAAAAAAATTACGCATCCACTATTTAACTTAGTCGGTACCTGAGTTCACAAGTATGTTGTAGACTTGTATATCACGCTAAAAAGTGTGAAATTATGGTATTTATTAACTGTCAAAATATTACTAATTTCCAATCAGCCTTTTATTAATTATAAATGAAAAACCATTTTCCATTTCCAGCTTTAGAGCCCTATAGTTCATTAACGAAGGGCGTAAAGAAAAAATTTTATATAAAATACCATCATTATTTTCAATCTTTCTATCACCTTCCAAGTTTTTGGTACGAACACCCTGTATGTTTTTGTTGACATTTAATATTTTGCCGGTGGTAAGAATCCACTTTTTATTAAATAAACTACACAACAATAGATGATTAAAATCGGTAATTTTATCATTAAAACTCGCTCAATAATTGCCCTTATTCCACGCATACCAACCAAAAACAATAGATTAAAAAACATCTATAAATTTTGTAATATTATACAATTAAATAACAAAGCTACGCCACTGTTAACACGCACAATCACATTATAACGCGAAATTACCAAATCGGAGAAGACAACCGGCGGTCCAAACATGGTACGACTGTGACTTTATCGAAAGTAAATAATTTTCGCAAGTGTGTCACGGGTACCCATACATAGAGAAGTTGTTCCCTTTACGTAATTTTATTTTACAATCAAATCAAAATAAGTAAAAGCTGTTAAAAGCGAGCTGAATCGAGTTTTCGTTTTTTAAATGCCCGAAAAAAAATTTAGTTATATGTTATCGTCCTTAAACTGGAACAAGATAAAGATTTAGAACGTCAAGAACTAAAAACTGTCTATTAGAGTCGAGTCAGTAAATTGCCAGCCAACGTACAACAGTTGTTGATATCCGAAAACTGTTTCAGGACTCGTGAGTACAGTTTTAGACCATAGTTTTGCCAGACTGTCCTTTGTGAACCGGGAACCTCCAAAACGTCCTACTAATTATAGATAACTATTGAATCATGTTACTTTTATGAGAATCATAAAGTTAATGGTTTGAGCCTTTTAAATTGAATGAAATATTACTGAATATTCAATCTATTTTTTGCAGCACCTAACTTGTATAAACTGTAGCCTTCAAATTCATATTAAAATAATGTATTGTAGCAAAATTGAAAAATAATGACAATATAGAATGATAAAAAATGGGAGAGAGCAGGACACTTTTAAAGTTTTTCAAATGACTGGAATATGTCGTTTTTTATGTCCAAATAGAGGAGTTCAATCTAATGACAGAATGACAGTTGGGGTCTACTATTCAAAACAAGATTTTTGCATGTTTTTTATCATTGCTATTATCTATTGCTTTATTAAAATAATATGTACACTCCCGAAGAGTATATCTTGAAATTTGAAATGACTTTTTAGCTGAGTGCTCAACATATCAGTGGCCAATAATTCTAGGAACTCTCGGCATGTCACCATTTCATTTCAGATGTCAGTGGAAAATGATATTAATAGAATAGATATACAACTACTAGAAACGAATATCCAGAAAAGTAAATATAACTGACGTTTGACATAACTAGTGACTGAATAACAGAAATGGAATGGTTACATGCCAAGAGTTCCTAGAATTATTGGCCACTAATATGTTGAGTATTCAGCTAAAAAGTCATGTTAAATTTCAAGATTTACGCTTCTGGGGTGTATTAATTATTTTAACAAAGCAATATAGATGTTCGCAATAATAAAAAACAAGCAAAAATCGTATGTTTTGAATGGTAGACCTTAACTGTCATTCTTGTCAGAAAAAAAAACACTTTTTGTTGGGCCACGCTGACCTTAGACTGAACTCCTCTATTGAGATTTTCATATACACTGTGTTTTAGTTGAAAAATAAGTTAAAATGCACTCCTAATTTTCTTAAATTCGGTCTGGTTTGATGGAAAAATGGATAGGTATATTTGTAGGTCTTTTTATAATTTCCATTTCAAGTCTCACCAACTTCTATCCTCGAAAAACGGCACTTTATCATCAATAAAGCTGATTATATCGAAATTATTTATCTACTAGGAAGAAATTAAATATTACAGGCCCTAACAGCGTTGGGTGTTTCACTACTTTTACTTTTTACTGTTTTTTAAAAGACCTTATAAATGGTTGCCATGAAAAAGAAGAGAATAATTTGAAATTTCAAATTGTAGCTTCTGTCTCCCCCATGAAAAAAGTTTTATTTTATTAGTTTTACAGCCCTGTCAATTTAAAGAAATGCGTACAAGCTATGATTAGCATTTAATGTCTGTGTATATGTGTATGTGTGTGTGGAAAATATTGAATTATACATTCGGATCGACGTAAAATACAACAACCTGATCGAAGGTCGATTTCTTGATTTATAGTACCGAATAAATTTATACATTATTTTTGTTCGATCGAGAAAAAATAATTTTTTGAATTGTTTTATTATTTATTATTTATTTTGTGCGAATTTAAAACAAAAGAGATACATAGGAATGGAAATTATCTACTGTCATCGAAGATTTATAGAGGGATTATCGTATAAGATTGTAAAATGTCCAAAAATATAATAAATAAAAGTATATTCTTCAACGAGTGCAGAATGATGGCTATTATTCACGCGGATGAAGTTTCCAAAACGAGCGAGCGCAGCGAGTGAGTTTTGGAAGTGGATATTAGCCATTCTACACAAGTAAAAGACTATACTTTCTCCACGACTAAAAAAAGGAAGCCTCCAGTGAGGATCGAACCCCAATCGTCCACGCCAGAGTCAACTATTTCTACCACTAGGCTATAGAGCATGTTTATTTTCAAAAAGGGATACGTAACATACAGTTTTAATCGAAACCCTTACATTTATAAATGATAATTGGAAGTTATAACTAAATATAACTACTGTAGTCCATTTTTTCTCTAAGTAATACGTAAAATTATGATTCTGTCATTATTTTGACGTTTCAAACGACGCGCTGTCATAATCGATTTGCATTATTTGGAATTTGACGTTTTAAAAGAGACGATTTGATTTATTCATTTAAGCGTGAATTCTGATAATAATAGAATGTGATTGGCTAACGAGAGTGAATTCTTTTTCATTATTCACTGATATAAAGAATATATATATCATTATGTAGCTAAATATGTAAAAATAATTTGTGCGTTATTTGTGCGTTATAATTTTTTTCATGAAATTTGCAGCCAAAAATTGTATCTTAATTCTTCTATTAATTCTTAATTAATCCAAAATATATTCGAGTTGATTGCCAGGTATTTCATAGATGTCCTCTTTTGATCAGTTAGTAAATTGCGATGAGTCGGCGCTCCTTCAGTTCTTCTTCATTGGCGATGATGCACTTTGAATGGCTAACGGTCTACGGTCATTTCTTCACTTCAGCCTTAAGAGGAACTCATTAGTACGGACGGCAAAGAACTCATTTCCATTCAGTCAAGCTATACGTCTTTACGTACATTAGACAGATCTTCATACCAAACATTATTGATAAAACACAGTTTAACTCAAATATACTTTCACTTACTGCGCTATGCGATCTTTACTAATCGAAATAACTTGCGTTAGAATCCGTTTCACGTTAGAAGAAGCAGCATGAAGTTGGCCAAATGTCTTGCGCGGAAACCAAAATCGGTATTAGAGAGAAAATTAACCATTGAAAACGTTAAATTTGAAGGTTATTAGGATTGAAATAACGAATAACGTTATCGAAATCGATAAGTTAGAAATGTTTGTTAATCCCCGTAACTAATATCGACCAGATGACGGTAGATAGTCGCTGAGTGACGTTCTATCAAAGATAAACATTGTTTTCTGACTTAATGGACTAGGAAGTAAAAAGAAGAAGAAATAGAAGGAGTCGACGTTGAAATGATGATGCAAAAGTAGCCGTTTCGATGCGCAGGATTCATCCTAGTTACTAATTCGTATCCTTTGTCGGCTTTAAAAACAAATCATGGTATAATTCGTTAGAATTAAGGGGATTCTTTTACATTTTAACAAAGAAATTCAGTATTTAAGTCAGAAATAGATTTCTCCACGACTAAATAATAACGCAATCATTATTTTGACATATTTAGCTACATAATGATATATATTCTTCACACCAGTGAATAATGAAAAAGAATTCACTCTCGTTAGCCAATCACATTCTATTATTATCAGAATTGACGCTTAAATGAATTGAAATGAATAAATCAAATCGTCTCTTTTAAAACGTCAAATACCAAATAATGCAAATCGTTTGAAACGTCAAAATAATGATAGAATCATAATTTTAAGTATTATTTAGAGAAAAAATGGACAGCAGTAGTTATATTTAGTTATAACTCCCAATTATCATTTATAAATGTAAGGGTTTCGATTAAAACTGTATGTTACGTATCCCTTTTTCAAAATAAACATGCTCTATAGCCTAGTGGTAGAAATAATTGACTCTGGCGTGAACGATTGGGGTTCGATCCTCACTGGAGGCTTCCTTTTTTTAGTCGTGGAGAAAGTATAGTCTTTTACTTGTGTAGAATGGCTAATATCCACTTCCAAAACTCACTCGCTGCGCTCGCTCGTTTTGGAAACTTCATCCGCGTGAATAATAGCCATCATTCTGCACTCGTTGAAGAATATACTATTATTTATTATATTTTTGGACATTTTACAATCTTATACGATAATCCCTCTATAAATCTTCGATGACAGTAGATAATTTCCATTCCTATGTATCTCTTTTGTTTTAAATTCGCACAAAATAAATAATAAATAATAAAACAATTCAAAAAATTATTTTTTTTCGATCGAACAAAAATAATGTATAAATTTATTCGGTACTATAAATCAAGAAATCGACCTTCGATCAGGTTGTTGTATTTTACGTCGATCCGAATGTATAATTCGATATTCCGCGTGAATAATAGCCATCATTATGCACTCGTTGAAGAATATCTTTATTAGTGGTTAATAATGGAAAAATTCAAATATTTTGAGAATCCAGGGGTAGTAGTTCAATTAAAACTTGTGCAACATCACTTTGTATACCCAGGAGATTGTCTTTAACATATTTGCTGCTTGAAATTACCTATTAATATAAAATTATTTGAATTTAAATGCCATTATAGTTTAAAATTCGCGCTCAACCAAAAATGACTGATGACATAAGGAGTACGTTTATAATATATCGAAAACTGTCAGACGACGATGTGAACGCTCCTCGTGTTGTTTGTAATAACCTAACCTAACTTTCGATACAGTATCAAGCACATTATTTAACATAACTCTTATTGCAGAAATCGAAATGAATGCATGAAAGGAAAATACGAAAACATCCGGTATCCAATCGTAAATTTTAAAATCGATAAAAATCTGTACATGACTATGGCGGCAGTGTAGATGGCGTTACCAGG
The DNA here is from genome assembly GCA_963978555.1 of Galerucella nymphaeae. Taxonomy (NCBI): domain Eukaryota; kingdom Metazoa; phylum Arthropoda; class Insecta; order Coleoptera; family Chrysomelidae; genus Galerucella; species Galerucella nymphaeae. The sequence goes on from OZ021706.1 coordinate 21,210,961, forward strand.
AAACGGATTCGATTCCAACATAAGAAAAAAAAATAATGACTAGTACGATCTCGTTGCAGTGCAGCCGACTAACGAATGATCTTGTAGTTTAGTTAGTGTAACACAGCCACACCCGTTACATACATCTCACACTTCACTCTCATACATCTACAGAGAAATGTTCGAAAATTATATACATGGGCGCGCAATCGAAATTATTATAATTCATTGGGGGGGTTTTGGTCAAAGTTACCAAACCCAAAAAGGTGATGTTTATGAAGCCGGTAACCGGCCGTTATCAAGATGACAAATCGTCACGTTATGTAAACAAATGCAGGTACAGTTAAATTTTATAATAGTGGCCTGCAGCAAATACCTTTCCATTGAGAATTTTCTCCAGAGACGGCTTTCCCAAAAAAAAAAATTATAAATTTAAAAGTAAAGATACATTTTTCGGAAAACTAAGCATATAAACACCAAAAATTGGGTGTAGGATATTGTGGCCACAATTTTTGAAGTTTTCCTTCATCTGTTACTTGATGACTTTGACTTTTTCGATTAAAAGTCAGTGTATGTCAAAGTTTTTGGTGATATTTTCTTATTTTTTGGATAACTTTCTTCATTTTCGTCCGGTTTTCTTTTGCTTTCTAGTCAAAAAAACTTGTTTGGTAAGCATTAGAAACAAAATCAACTTGCTACATACCTGTCTATGTATCACTAATTTAAAGGACTCGATATTTAACTAACGGTTACTTTGAAAGAGATACGAGCCTTTGGAATTTTTAATAACTTTTGATTTCTTTACGATGCAACACTTCATTATAGTCGAAGATTTGTTAATATACATACATAATTGGAAGTTAAAACTATGCTATTATTAATATTATTATACAGGGTGTCTCGTAAGTTTATTCATAGTAGACTACAGAATAATCTCCTGAAATTACAGTTCAAAATTTATATTTTTTCACATTTTTATGAATAAAAAAGAGACTAAAACATACAAATACACACTGTCTACAACATACAAAAATATTCATATTAATTTCTTTTTATTTGTTTCAGGTATGTGAAAGAAATTAAGTATTCCTTGTAGAAACCAGTGTTAGTGAGGTAAAGTAGTATCTATATGAAGCAATTTTCAAATATAATTGGGTGTGATTAAGCAGTGGTCGGGCGATATATATAGCCGATATATTTCCACTTAGACTGTCATTATAATAATTTATACAAGGAGGACGCCATGCGCTCGACGACTATTACAAGATTTTTGCATTTACGATGTTCTCTCTATTACGAGAATACTTGTATTGGAATTTACTGGGAAATGGAATCGTATAAAAAATGAATAATAAAACACCCAAAAAATACGTTGTGAGTGTCCTTGATCCTTTCTATTTGCTCCTGAAAGGTCTTCTTTTAGTCACATACTGAGGAAAAAATGAACCTTTCTAAAAAAATCAAAAGCTTATATTTGGTAAGAATTTTCTGAAGGTTCTTTTTGACACCCAATTATACAGAGTGTATAACAGTTTAAAAATAATGGTTCTATATAAAGTTACATAAACTTGAATGTAAGTAAGCCTAGTTGAATGTAATATTTATATTTATGTGTTATGGTATGTTACGTATACCTATATTCAGCCAACGCAGATTCTGCTTTGATCTACATTAATCTATAAATCATTATACAGAGTGTTTTACGGTAATTGAAATTAATTTTCCAGTTTAATACATTTTTTTATGGCTTTGAAAAATAACTTTCCTTTTAAACTTTTTATGTGCGAAACTACCAACATTAACAATTTCCTACGAGCTGAACACTATTATTTTTCTACGAATTATTGGAAAACTCAAGAGACACTCTTATAATCAACAACTTTTCTCCCGAATTGAACACTATATTTTTTCTACGACTCGATATAAAGTTAAAATATTTCTTTTTCAGTTCGTATTACACTCTATCATTATTATATAAACTTCAAATATGAATATATGGTTTACTTATGTAACAATCCTACACGGTTCTTTGTTGATACAGTAGAGATGAATGACTATTCATTAGATTACGTTCAGGGTATGTCTCGGGAGGTGGTGTCGAATGCCTAGTATATCATTTTAAGAGAGATGTTGTCTTCCGCTTTCTATTAACGTTAGTTAGACACGCTAACATATACAAGGTGATCATAAAAACACTAAATATTATATTGCTAAAGATAAATGGGGGTAATAATTATTTCTTTATTTCTTTTTTAGGTGTGGTTAGTAGAAAATCAAAGTATGGTGACGGTTTATTGGTTATGGTGATTTTTTTTTGTCCCCCCGGTCCCGCCACTACTTTACATACCACGAAAATTTTGAACGCGTGTGATGTGACGTAGTGGTATGTCTAAGGGGGTTGCATGTGCATCTTATTTTATTTTTTTGCATGTTTACTAATTAGATTTAAGGGTGGATGAATATTTTGAATATATTATTTTGTACGTACAGTCCAAGAGAAATTGCTGAATTATACCACCAAGGTGGTAAAGACTGTTTTTTATTGACAGAGCTCCAAAATTATTATGCAAGGTTTATGAATGTCTTCACCACCATGGTTTATAAACAAATTTTTTCCACTACTAGCTTAATTTAAGAAGAAAATTAAAAATAATTCAAAGAAGCGCTCACCCTGTCGCTTGACTGACAAGTAGCGCGAACTTTAAACTTGAGAAATGACTTATAAAAGCAGTTTCTGCTGGATAGTAGCTTATTAAGAAAATTATTGTTAACTGTGTGTATTGGTAAAGTTGGTAGTTGTTCAAGTGAAGATCTGGGAGCTATTCCAAAATTCCACGTGACAAAAAACAGCTTTTCTTAGAAAAATGATAATTTCTTTCAGCTTCCAACAGTACCTGATATATCTCACAGTTTTATTTAATTTAAGTTAAAACAAAATAAACCAAAAAGTATACGCGGTGGCAAAACATACAATTTTTTTTTCTCCGGCAGGTGTCGCCTCTTATAATACCAATCCCTTATGGATACTAACGAATTATTTACACTTTTGCAAAGAATCCTTTTAAATTATGCCTGATTTATGTACAAGTCTGGTTCGAACCTTAAAAGGAGCGATACCTAGTTGAACTTAACTGAACTATAATAAACTTAAGTAGTTCCTACTCCCCGGGGTCCCAACCTTACCATATAAGAACGGCTACGTAGATGACCAAATACAGGACCGGTGTGGGTTATGATTAACCCGATGATAGCCACTGTATTTTAACCAAAAACATCATTTAAATGATCGGGAATATTGGATTTTTTCTTAAATTAGTGAGAGAAGAATCAGAAAGCTCTTAAACTTCAATGAATTGTATATTTATGGTGAGTTTTTATAATATTTTTGATCACGTGAATAATTTCTTTTAAACAAATCCTTCCTCACAGCACTTATAAAACTTTTATGCAAATTACCGTTTAATAAAAATCTTTGCGGGACAACACATGATGCAGAAGCTAAAAAACGTGCTCGTCACCTTTGCCGAATTTTTCCTTTGACGAACATATACCGAAATTTTCATTCACTCCCGAAACGACCGACTTTTTCAAGAATTACTTCACTACTGAGTGCGCGATTACCTACAAAATCTATTTATTAATCACCCTGTTATACAAGTAGCTTGTTTTAGATATGAATTGAATATATACAGGACGTTCTTTTAGTAAATATCAAGATACATAATTTTGAAAAAGACTTTTTTAGTACTCTTTATCAATTCGCAAGTAAAAACAAGTTTTTATTTATAAAATAATCTTTGAGTAAGTGATTTCCGTTAAAAAAAATTTGGGTTAGGCTTAGTTTCATGCTAACACGTCGTTTAGAACGTTTTGTAGTAGCTTGACATTTTCTCTCACGTTTCACACCTGCAGAGTGTTTTTGATTGATTACTTACAAGTAACTAGATTTTTTTTTTAAACAAATTGTTATATAATTTCTCTTATGATGTAATTAAATACAAAATTCACTACCAATCATCAACGAGTTATTGATTAGTACATGATTAATGGTTTCATGTCTTCTAAATCATTGTCCACAGATACTAATAGTTATTAAAATACGTTTAACTTTTTTTTTAAATATATATTAAGTATAGATGTCAAGATAATAGTTTTATAACACCTTACAAATTTGAAAATTACTTTTTAAAAAGTAGACAGACAATATCAATGGTGAGAATAGCTATGTCCACTTTTATTAGGTACTATAGTTGCAGAATCAACGAAATATTGTTCTCTTTGTTTACTATTTTATTCAGTGCGTGAACAATTTAAAGATTAGCAACGAAAACACAAAAAAATTCCAATGACGCCTATGAAGTTTTTATAAAAAATGGTAGTACCGGTGCCGCTTTTAAAATATATAATTAAAATAACATTAAAAACGTGAATTTAACATTGAAACTACATATACCTCTATGTAATTATCACGTTGAAGGCGAGTTAATAAAAATAGGTGAGCATTATCTGATAATAATAATAATTTTTGTTTGTTTCATTCGGTAACACTGAATTTAATGAGGTAATCAATTTTGTTTAATGGTAAGGATTTGGGATCGAATCTAATTATTATGTATAGACAATTTTTTTGACCGTAGGATTTTAAAATACCCCTACTGGGGGGTTAAAATGATGGAATAAATTGTTATTTGGGGGGCTATGCAAAAACTTTTAGATTTTTGGAAATGTATGTATGTATGTATATTTTGAGGTAACATTCGCTGAGACCTGAAAGATCTATTGTGCCCCCTTACTTCTACTTAGTTTCTTAAGAGAGTCTCTGAAACCAGCAGCTCCTTCAGTTCTATTTCTCCACTATTTTGAGCTTTTTCAGGTGCCCATTCAGGCGACAATGTCTCGTTAGGATCCCTGTTAAAACTCTTAGCGCAGTTTTACCTTGACTTATGCATTCATTTGATCTCAATAGCTTATAGTCACCCAGAAGAATCTTTGATTATATAAGTACTACTATAGATATTTTCTATGGTAAGATATTCTTTTTCTTTCGGTTTCACCTATTTCTTCCAATATTACATTGGGGCTGATTCCGCAAAAGGGTTCTCTTTGCTAGTACATCTGCTATTTCATTTCCTTTTATTCCAGCGTGTCTTGGAATGTATAGAAAGGTGACTATATTGTTCATTGAGTTTGTCTAGGCATTCCCACCTGAATTTGTGATAGAAATCTTTTAATCCAGACAAGATTTTAATTTTTCTGGAATTTACTCATATTATCATCGTTTCTTTCATCTTATTATTATCCTCTGGAGACTTAGTGGATTACTCTGGTCAAACTAACTTTTTTCACTATAGCTTTGTAGCCCTACTAAATCTTTCCAATGGTCGGATTCTTGAAAATAAAACAGTTGGAGGTTATTTTTTGAAAATTAACACAGATAAATTACCTCAAAATACTGTCGAAAAGCTGATATAGCAAACTTGGTTATAGAATTGGAGCTTTTTGAAATTTAATGAACCATCCTACTAAATCCTGAATAAAGCTGAAGTAACTTATCACTGTAAGTAAATCCTGTCACTGTAAGTAAGTCCTGTAGTCGCTTAAAAGAGCGCTTTCAAACTAGACACTTTGTGGCCGGCTAATAGTGTCTGAAAAGGATCGCGCGACTAAAAATACATTAAACAGACACTAGTAGTAGCCGGCCACAATGTGTCTCGTATGAAACCGCTCTAAATTTTCAAACCTCACGGATAAATTGCTCTTCGAAGTTTGAATACATAATGAAAAGAGTCACTACATTCATAAAACGCATTGTTCAATACTTTTTTGGAAAAGTAGTAAAAACAATTATAATTTTTGCTTACAAAAACTGTATCGTATCAAAAATATTTCAATACAAATTAGTTGGAACAGACAAAGTGATTTTTTTCGTTCAAGTTTTGCGATATCTATCTAAAGCCATAAATTGAATACCGCTATTTTTTCGACAGATAAAATTTGTTTCACAGTCAAATTGATTTTGTACATTAGGTGGTACATTTTAATTCATAATTATTCATGAGTGTCAAATCGTTTAAACATTAATCATTTTTGTTAATTAGGCTGGCTCTAATTTGTTTTACGGTCAATTAGTTTGTACAGAACCGGGCTTGCCAAAAACAAAAGTTTTTTTTATTAAAGAGGTATATTTTTTCCTAAGCCAATCTAAAGAAAGAAAAACGCCACTCAATGGCGTGCATATACTTTTTAAAAATTTACCATATTATTAGATTTCCGCGATAAATCATCTTCATATGATTTTGTAAACGTCTTACTAATAAATTATAGTTGTAAAACCTAGAAGAACCAAAATACTGCGAGTCTCGGCGACGCTGGTGGAAATAACTGATTTTGTAAATCATTTTAACGACACAGCGGACCGTCTAACAGTTTACTGAAGTAGGGAAACATTTTTAAACCATATTATGGACAACCTTACTTTTTTCTCATTACTCAGGCTCGGATTTGTTTTGCCCAGCCATGATCATTGTGGTGTCTGATCTGGTCGCTACTTGTACAGTCAATAATTGCCTCGAGACATTTTACATTCGTCACCTTTAGAATCTTTGATCCCTGAAAAAGTAATGGTAATAAACCTACTTTCTGTAACTTTGTTAACCACCCTTTTGAACGAAATTATGCAATATTGAAAAATTTAATGTTTACGGAGCATTAAACTCGCAATTGTTTGAAAATATTTACGATACTATTTATTAGAAAGAACTGAAAGCAAGGTTAAAAGATCGCTTTTGCCAATATCGATGTCTCCATGCCGAAGACGTCGAAGATTGTGGTGGTACACGGTCGAGGCTTCATTTCGTCCTTGAGACATTCGTACAATTGATTATGCAAATATTGACTGTATTGGCACAAATAATTAGCAAATCAAGAATAAGAAAAATATTAGTAGGGTAAGTAGACTTTTCTAATAATAGTAGTTTACGAAATATGTACTTCTCATAGTATTTGTTAAATCACTGTAGATTTTACCTTTCCATCATCATATATAAATTTTCGAAGAAGATCTCTAGGTATACCTACGTGTATTCCCAAGCAATAACTCTTTCTGCGGCAACAATAGCATTCGTTTAAGAAGACTGTATGTGTGTGTGTGTGAGTAATAAAAGAAGCCTCACAGATACAACTAAAAACAAATCATTACTTTATAGCTCTCAACGTTTATACTGATTTTTATGTCGCAAAACTACAATACAAGAAAGGATGGATAGCCCACATGGACAGGGGCGCAACAGAGATACCCCAGCGAGAAAAAAATAGGGGAAAAATGTTTGATAAAGTCACATTAACCGTTCACGGGAGATATTTCCCACTTATGAGATGACACAAAACAATTTTTTTACACTAACTTGTATTTTAGACTAATTGATAGAAGGGGGGCATTTATCTAAGCTAAAACCTGCAGATATCCTAAATAATTCTAGCTAAAGTAGGCTCCAAAAACCTTCAAAAGTATGGTTGGAATTTACTATTTTATTTATACTTTTTATTGTGGCAAAAAAAAATTTCTACGCCTATGTACAGTATTACTCGAATTTTTCTCATATCTTCGTACGACGTGGGCGATCTGGTAGTACTATTACTTTGCTCTCTGACTTTAGGGAGTGTTTTACTTGGTAATAATATTTATTTAAACGCCATTTTATACAGATAGGTAGATATACTTAATCGTTATTGAATGTTTGGTTGATATGTGGAATATTTCACTGGAATTTATATAAGTTAAAGTTAAAAACTCTTCAACAATTTGTGGTTACCCTGTTTACTTATATTTTGCTAATCTGAACAGCTAAAATTTACATAAAATCGCTAGTTGTTGATAAAATTTTAACTTTAGACATCAAAATTTTTATTTTTCCTCACATATTGTACTGAAATTTATCTACAAATCCATACCGCTCCCAAAATTCGTCTATAATTAATCTCAAATATCGCCCTTGATGGAATGCGACCACCCGATGTAAGCACCTGTTTTTTTTTATATTCTTTTTAGTTGAATGGAAGTGTAGATTAAACTTTAAGCGTACACATACCATTAAATTATGAAATGAATACTAGTACACTTAGTTCGCCGGTGGGTTGTTGCGACAGATGAAATCCAAGACATACAAGGTACCCAGATAAGCCTGGCATTCTTGGTGGGTACTTACGCAACGACTGCTGCCTTTTCATAAATAAACAATCGTTTGATAAATTGTTGAACGCGTTTAAACCAAGTTGTCCGATTAAACGTATCGGCAAATTAAAGTTTATTATTTTATCGATAAATAAATAGTAATTTGAGAAAAAATTTTTTTTTAAACCTTATGAATGTTTTGGTATGAAATCCTATAGAGAGTACTTAAAGAAAATATTCCGTCTCAAACTATTTATGTACTTGAATAATTTATCAAAACCTAACCGATTATTTCGCTAATCTCTCTCGGTATATTTTTTCCATCCTTTTCGTATAATTTTCCTCATAAATATTTATGCTACAATCAACAATTCTAGCCCTTATTATATTTGCTTCTTTCATTTATTAACTTCCATCAATTGGCAATCTCGCAACAATAATTTGAATATAATTTCTTTGTTAGCCTCTCGATATTCTCGACGTTCGTTTTCCCTTACTACTTTTTTTTTTTCTTATGCCAACTGTCGAGCTGACTCGCGTTATTGGTACATCCTGTGATTGTTCAAGTTCGCTTTTAAAAAAAATATACATGGAGATAGGCTATTACAGTAATTGTTCTAGAATTTCACTCGAATTATCACTCGCTACAATCTACAGGATGAATCTAATACCAAGTAATACAGTGTGAGGTAAAATATATGATACTGACGCAAATGTCAGTGTCAGTCAGTTCGGATTTTTAAGGTATATGGCGATACAAATTTCTAATCTGAAAGTAAAGTACTTTATTCTAATACAGCAATGCTCAGGAACTAAATGAGCAACACCCTAATTGTCCAATAGTTTCGTAATCAACTGATATAAGTTTGTACTGAAACTAACCTATAAACTTTTTACAAAATAATAATTACTTTAATTGCAATTTACTAGATTCTAATACTATTTCAAAGTCTTGGCAACATAATCCAATTATGACAGTAGTCACGTGCGACGTGAACTAATTCGTACGAGCTCTAGAATAGCTCATCGAACTCTAGAATGATTAATAACATATTCAACATTTAAAACTATTTCACAAATATCGCTAATATCTGCATGTCCATATTAAGTCACATCATTTAAGTACCATTGAAACGAATACAACTTAATATGATAATGCGCCGTTATAAGCTTATCTGTATTTTAGTACTCCACATAGATATTAGGTACGTTCACTTTTTTATTTCTAAAAGAAAAATAAGTCGATGCATACGGGTAGTACGGAGCTCCGTTATTGACCCACACCGTAACATTCCGTATAAGGGACAACTAATTATTATAGTTATGTTAGTTCCTTGCCAGTAAAGTTAATATGCATTTTAGTGGACTTTGACTATATTCTCGGAGTCGCTGATAAAATCACTGTTAACTATAAAGGAAATGCCTTCCCTTAGCCTGAATCTAAGGTCATTTCTATAAGAGGTCGGTGAACATTAAAGGGGTGACATTCACTGAGACTTGAAAGATCTATTGTGCCCCCTTACTTCTACTTAGTTTCTGAGGAGAGTCTCTGAAACTAGTATCTCCTTAAGTCCTATAACCCGGAGGAATTTTAGGATATCTGCAGGCTTCACCTTGGGTAAATGTTCTTCTATCCAGTAATCTCCCAGGTACTGTGCCCTAGGATTCTGGAGTGCTGTGCAGTTGGAAAGTATGTAGATGGATGTTTTTTCTTCCATGCCACAATATCTTCTTTCTTCACTATTTTCAGCTATTTCAGGTGCCCATTCAGGCGACAATGTCTCGTTAGAATCCCTGTTAAGACTCTTTGACTTATACATTCATTTGATCTCAACAGGTGGTGGTCACCCAGAAGAATATTTTCCAAAGGTAAGATTTTCTCTTTCTTTCGGCTTCACCTATTTCTTCCAATATTACATTGGGGCTGATTCCGCAAAAGGGTTCAGGCCCCCAAAAAAGTATCTCTTTGTTAGTTCATCTGCAGCTATTTCATTTCCTTCTATTCCAGTGTTTCCTGGAATCCATAGTAAGGTAAAACTATTTTGTTCTCGCCTCGTTTGAGTTTGCCTAGGAATTCCCACCTGAGTTTGTGATGGAAATCTTTTAATCCAGACAAAATTTTAATTTCTCTGGAATTTACTCATATTATCATCGTTTCTTTCATCTTATTACTATCCTCTGGAAACTTAGTGGATTCCTCAGGTCAAACCAACTTTTTTCACTACAGCTTTGTATAGTAGAATCCATTTTTTCAAAAATTAACAGTATACTAACAATTTTAGAAACCTCACTTGTTGATAATTATAACCTCCGTTGTAGCTCTTTCAAAATAGAAAAAAGGAATGCCATTTTGTAATACTCGAGCCTATCTTATTGAGAATAACCACGTTTCTTCATTCGTTTTCATTTTATTTAGATGAGAGTTAACGATATCGAAAATATTGTTATTGTTTCTGGTTGATTAAATTTAAAACCACGCTACAAGATCATTATAGGATTTATAAGAATGTAATAACAATTCGTCTAATCATATATAGGGTGTACTAGTTTGTTACTTATAATGCGCTCAGGGTGGTTCGAGAAAATGATCCAATTTTGTTTAGTACCTCATCAATATTTCAACTAAGACTGTTCTAGTTCATAGTTAACTCTAACCATATGAATTGTGCAAGATTACTGAAATGTTTAAGGAGTAATCTGTGCTTCCTGGAGACGTGAAGTTTCTGTCACTGTCAAAAGAGTTCTTCAGATGTAAATTGTAAAGATATGATTGCGATTGGTACCTTTGTGATGATATTTTCATAAAAAATGATATTATTTGTTATAATAGAATAGTTATTTATGCAACAAGTGCAAAAAGTGAGCGTTTTTTGCACGCGACGAATTGTCCAACGAGGTCTTTAGGCCGAGTTGGACAACACGTCGAGTGCAAAAAACACGTTTTGCAAAAGTTGCATACAATATTTTTTCTAAATTCATGCAAAAACTGGAAAATTAGAATATAAATATGTTTAGAACCTAACCTAACCTAATCAAACACAACCCGCTCTTCTTTTTTTGTATCTTTATGGCTTCCACCTTGTCAGTACTCAATCATAGCTGGTTTTCGCCTTGACCATTTAAATTTTAAATAATTAAAGATTTTTGCAATAATTGTAGCTCGTTGAGACTAAGTAGTAAGATATACATATTTTATTGTTGTATTAAAGCAGGATCAGATACTTGCTATGGATTTTTATTTAATTTAAATGTTTATGTTTGTAATTAATCATCACAAAACTGACACAAGAATGACAGATGAGTGCAATAAAGTACCACTTTTTCCATAAAATGTGGTTCACAAAAGTGTTGTTTTTTGCATAAATGTAGAAAAAATATATTTATATGAATACGTATTATAAGTTCTAAGATTTGTTCTGGAAAATTTACTAAAGAAGAACATGAAGAAACAAAAGAATACCCCACGGCAACGGCATTAGTTTCATCTTTCGAGATCGTTGCCATCTCTTTTCTTTGTCATTAAAGAAAGGAGTCACGATTATAACCATCGACAATCCTTATTGAAGGGTTATACTATACAGGGTGAACTAATAAATAAATAATAATTTTTTTGGAAAATATATTTACGTTTTTTTTTCTATTCGGTTTTCAATAGAATTTTCTGTACGCTACTGGCTGGTAGAAATGTTGGATGATTTTTTACAGCTACCGTTAGATGATGGTGATACCGCTTTTTTTACCTTTTCGATCTCAGTTAATTTCAATATAAAATGATGGTACTCAAAATAATAAAAATAGGCCGGTCGAATGTGCTAAACAAATCCAAAATAAACATTTTAAATTTTGTTAATACATATATCGATGAAGAAGCGACTAATTCATTTTTCTGTAGAAATAAAAACTGAGAAATTTTCTCCAGTTTAAAATATAAAATTAGTGATATACAGGATATTCCTGGAGCTAGTACCAAAAGCTTGAGAGATCATTTTTACGCCTCATCATATATTTTTATGTATAACACGCTTTACTAAAATTTTTCTTTACAGGAAACTGTAACTGAAGTAGTATAGACTATTCAATATTGTACAATTTCTCATGGTTTTTATTAATTTTCCCCATGCTGAAGATATTCATTCAAAGGTAAAGTATAGAGACAAGTTAATGAAAAGTATCAAAGATCGCATCACCTCTTTTATAAATTAAGTGCAAGTGAAAAGGGACAGGCCTAGAAAATAGATGACTGGATGACGGTCTAGAGAAGAAACGGTTTCAGCTTGTTCCGTTTTTATTATCGTATCTTGGTACTACAAGCCGGCGAGGCATTTTTTTTTCTTCAAATGCTGACAGAAGGAAGTGGAGAATTGTTAATATGCCTTTATGTCAGAAACAGTTTAAACAGCTGGTGTTAATTTTTTCTTTAAATGTCATTGTCCAACTGACACAGTGAAAATATAAAAAAATTCAATAAAATTATAGCAGAGAATTATAAACTTGATTAAAATTATAGCGTACTGGGTATTTTATTACGCAGAGTAGCAAAGTAGTGCCAACTTTGAGTAGATCTTTCAAATAAGACTCTCTGACAAACCGTATCATGTTTAAAACGCTCTATATCTCATAAAATGTATGTAGTAACTACGTAATTATTCATAATTTAATCTATTCTAAGCACATTAATCAAACGTATCCTTCTATTACTTGAAATTTGTTCAATTTCAAGTAACTACACATCAGCCAATGGCTATTTTAAACCATCCAATACATCCAGAAAATTCCGCTTTAATGTTTATCCAGCAGGCCAACAAAACCAACTGCCATTTGTCTCTAGACGCCAGTTTCCTCTGGCCTAACTAGACATACTTGATTTATACATTATACACTGAAAAAAATATAACAGTCTAAGAAAGGGTGAGATAATATGGGTTATTCATGTGACCCCTAGGTCATAGTTCATCCTGTCCTTCCCAAGAAAGTGGACATCTCCTTTATATCTGCAGGCGTAGGCCAATAAGACATGCCTGACAGTTTCATCTTCCTGTTCACACATCCTGCATAGAGGTGTGCCCACTAGCCCCATCGTATGGAGGTGTTTCCTTAGTTGACAGTGGCCAGTCAGAAATCCTACTTTTAAACGTAGGTTTTACCTGGTCATCGCCAAATATTTCTTCGGTGTAGGTTCACCTAGGGTGATCCTTGCAAGACTGCATCTGCCGAGGCGTTAGCTAAATCTTGGTAGCACTAGCCCCGATAAAACACGAATAGGTCTTGTCTACTATCAGTGCAGATTATGTTTTTGCCAGGAATTCCTTTTCTGGTTAGTTCTTTGGTAGCAATTGAGATACCAGCCAGTTCTGTTTGAACCACGCTAGTATTGCTAGGCTTGGTTTTCTGGAGTAAACTCCACATCCTGAGCCTCCTTTCATTTTTGAGCAATCTGTGTTCTTATTTGTATTTTGTAATTTAGTTTTTGGTGAACAATTTTTTGTGGTGTATCTTGTTGAAGAATCATGAATTTCCTCCAGCTTAGCAGGGCAGTCTTGATCGATTCAATATATGAAGTATTACGTTGGAATGTTCAATTTCTAGCCCGAAGCAACACATACCTCCTCTGACCCCACTGTCTTTAGACCTATTTCACTTACTCTTACTTGTTTGTTCTTATATAATCCTTCAGCTGTCTTATCATTAATTGCATATATTGTATTTGGAATGTTTAAAGACAAAGGTTGGAGTAATATTAATGCACCGAGTGTTACAAAAAAAATATATATTTTATTGAAAGGGGTTTTGTTCTGCGCGTCGACAAGATCTTTGAAATTTAATCTGAATAGTTTTGGCTGAGTGATTTTCGATGTTGCGTCAGTAGATATTTGAATTTCAATCAGTACTATTTTTGTTGTTGCTTATTTGTGAAATTTCTTTAGTTGACTACCTTTTAAAATGGGTAACAATAAAACTGTTATAAGGGGGTGATTAATTTGTAAAATTTTTTTCATCGTAGGCGTGCGATAGAAATTTAATGGGGGATTAATATATTTATAAAATTTCGATTAAAAAGGATTTAAATATCTGTATCTATACAAAACATAAGTTTACAATTGAAAAATATAAAATGGGATGTCACTGAAACATCCAAAAGAAGCTTTTAAGTTCTTTTAAGGTCTTAGTAATTCTTTATTGATTTGGATGATATTATTTGGTAAATTTTAATGTCTAGAGGGGATTTATTATTATTATTATTATTTGTCCTTAATTCTTTTAAATCCAAATCACCGAATTTAAACAGAGTATTATGTAGATGAAGGGACATTTAAATATCCAATTATTTTTAGTTGTAGGTAGACATTTATATCGTCGAACTCATAGACGTACGAATAAATTTTATTTTAACGTGATGGGAAAATTTTTCAATGATTAATGTCTGGAGAACGAGCAGGCCACTCTATGAATCCAATTGATTGATTCGGTGAACTAACATCAAAAAAATCTAGCCCGTTAATCATTTTTATACGAAGATTAAGACTGTACCATGTTTCTTCAACCTACAAAGTTTTTTTTACTACGTCCATGTTTGTGTACCGATTATTTATATCGTCATCGAAATTTATAGAATCAAACCGGATTAAGATGGATGTTATTGATTTTAATTCCGTTTTAATAAAACTAACCTTATAAATATCTAATTAGTCATTCTGTTTTTGCACAAAGTCAGATTAATTTCTTTTTTAATTCTAATTGATATTATTCATCAGAAACGAAAAAAACTTCTCCAAAAATTAAGCCACCATCTAAAATTAAATAATATTTTGCTCTCTTTCTTAGGAAATCCCGTTATAAATAAGTTTTTGTTAGCCACTGATATAAACTTTTGAATTTAAATGCCATTAGTTTAAAATTCGCGCTCAACCAAAAATGACTGATGACATAAGAAGTGCGTTCATAATATATCGAAAACTGACAGTGTACTTGTCAGTCAGGCGACGGGGTAAACGCTTGTGGTGCGTTTGTGAGCGCTGTGGTGTATAAGTATAAACCCATATTTTCAATTTGGTCACTTAAAATCATGCTGGATTGGCCTTTGTTTTTCCAAACCTTGTTATTTTATAAAAAGATTATAATATATCACTATAAAAGTTTCAATAAATGTGCAGTTATTTTTTTTTGTCATTGTTCGTTGAACTTGGTGAATTGTATTTAGTACCTATTGAACCGTAGTAAACGAGAAGACGGAACCAAACTTTAGTTCTCTTCATATTTTTTAAGCACTTGTTGTCTCTTTTTTTCCCTCAAGCCAATTTATTAGACATGGTGGGCGAACAGAGATGTTTATCGAAATTTTAATTTGGATACCCACAGAGACGACTCGTCAAAAGGGAAACAACAAAATTCCTAATAAAAATTATGAATAATTGATATCATTCCGGCTTTATAGGGTGTTTTTATACAATATAACGAAGCCAGCCAGACTCTTGCAGTTATTAAAGAATCTGGTAGAGATGGGGAAATTACTGAGTCAAAAAATTTCATACAAAATGAGGAAAAACGATCACCCAAGTTGGTAAGTTGACTTACACCGTCAAGAACAATGGATCTTCTTTCAAAACTGTCAAAATGCGTTGTTTACAATACAGGGAGGAGGAAAAATATTTTAATGTACGACACTGGATCAGTTAAAAATTAACGAAGCGGAAATTTGAACAGAAATAATACCTACCCGCTAATGAACTGTCATTCCTCGATGTAATTGTAACTAAATGCTAAATGAGATCATACTTGATTCCAATTTGATATTCTTGATTGTAACTTAAGATTTATTTTGATAATTTTAGTATTTATTATTGCTTATTATCAAGATTTAACTTGGGAGATCATTAGTAAATCAATGATGGTGGGTTTTGCGATTACACTGAGAAAAGGTATACGTGAAATTTGATATTTCTATAGAGAAGCTTGACGTTTTTATATTAAATATAAAAAGTGAGGAAAAGATACAGTGTAAACCGAAATTATTTGGTGAAATGTGGAGAAAACAATATTCAAAATTATTCAAATTTAAATATAAACTATCCACCCCTCCTCATAATTCTGAAAAATGGAAAAAATTTTAAAAATCATATAAAAGGGGACGTCTTTTTGTTCAAATGTAGACGTTATAACTTCAACCTTCTCGTTCCCATTGTCACCTTTCCCATTTTTTGAAATACAACACCCTAGATATTATAGTTTTAATAATACAATAAATAGTATAAATATAATCTTGTTTATAGTACATTATTTTCCACTAATGTCTACCTCGGTAATATATATCACTAAAAGTCATAAAAAGGTTATAAGGGAAATCGAAATAAAAACTAACTACATTAACCCTGATATTGAACGCAACATGATTCCACTTATTTAAAACAATACAATCTCAACGAGACAATCCTATAATATTACCATACCATAGCTTTTTCACATAAAATAAAAATGCAAAGTATATTAAAGTTGAGACATCTTAAATTCAATACAAATTAAAATCCCGAGTAAGTGCACGTGCCTTATCGCTAGTTAATCTGATGCTTTCTAAAATTTAATCAGAGTGATATTAAGTGACGCCCGACTATGACTTCCTAATACAATAAAGCCGACTATGATTGTGATTCAGTGCTGAGCGGAGTACCGGTCATGGCATCGTCATCATTTTGTTTCTCGACTTTACAGGATGGAACCACTAAAATTTTCATATTCCAGATATTATTATTTGTAAATTACTACAATTGGGTAACTTTATGTTTTTTTTTAACAAGTTTTATAGAAATTTCACGGACTAACAGAATTAATCAGACAAGACACTTCGTGGCCGGCTACTACTGTCTGGAAAGAGTGGCGTGGCGTGGCTAAAAATAAATTAAACTTCGGCTTGTCGTCCTTAGAGTAGGATTTCTCTTCTGATCGACAGTCGGTAAGGAAGATTGGAGCTTGAAGAACTGAGAGTGCAATTGCCAGTTGACAACTGTCTTATGACGAGTAGTGTGAAGTTGGAAATGGCTAATGAGCAGGAATTAAAGAATGATTTGAGGTTAAAGTTCTAAGTAAAGGCGAACATTGCGATAGACTCATTGTTTGTTAAACTGCTGTCCTTGATTACCCTTTTAGTATCTTCAGATTAACTACAAAATGACATTACATAAATCTGTTTAACAAAAAAATTATCCAATACGTAACAAACGTGATTTCTGTATCCGCTCGACCTATATATATATACGTAGTACCTGATCGAGAACTGGTCTCAAATTCATCCTGTATGAAAAAGATATATTATCTAACAAAAGGCCGTGATTCTCCAGTTAAGTTCCACAAACGACCATCTAACGGTACTACATCTCTCTAGATTAGGTCACATACAGTACGACTTTCGTATTAAAAGTAACGACTTGCGTTGTTGATACGCTATCATTTGTTTTTTGCCGATTGTCAGCCTACTTATATCCTTTATACATATATACCTAGGGTTTTGTATACAGAGACGGATCCGTTTAATATTAAGGGTGGTTTCTTCCGTTAATCCCAGTATTAATTTTACAAAGTGACTTTATTGTTCCAATGTTTGAAATTATGACAGATCGCGTAAAACGTCAACTTTTCAGTTAGATTGGGATGTGAAAGAGCCTATTACTTGCTTTCTTGGTTGTTTTTTTACAATCGGTCGATGCATGTGAGATCACACGTACAATCATCATCCTGAGCACATTTTCTGTGTTTGCGGCATATATACTGGATCAGTTGTAGCATTCGACTGAGATTTGGATGTTGTTCTTTCACTAACTGTATCTTTTTTCGTCGGTTTACCTCAAACGACTGATGAATTCAACCGCTAGGCCAGATAGGAGTGATTATATTTTCCTATTTACAATGTTACCATTTATTTTCAAGTTGAATTTATCAAGTAGTAGCATTTTTCAACGATATAAATGACATCAAATACCTATAGATTCAGCTAGATCGTTTAAAAACATCACTTTTGCACATTACATAACACATAAAATCCTTCCATGTTCAGCAAAGATGTCATTATAGATATAAAATTGATCTTAAGTTGAATTTTCCGTAGGCAGATATTACTGCAATTAAAAAAAAAATAATTTACGTAAGTCACCAAAGTGCATTGAACAAAACCGGCCCTGGATTTAGATGAATGAGATTTCATATTTACAGTCGCGAAATATATGTGGGTAGAGAGAATAGGATTTAAGTAGTACGCAAGAAGAAAAGCCGTATTGCCAAAGATTAGAGCAGAAATGTGGTTATAACTTCAAGAAACCGTTCAATTACATAATTTCAGCTGAATTCATATTTTCTCTACAATTTTTTTTTGTATTTAGGTCAAGAAAGAGCAAACCCTTCTGTCCGATCCTTTTCCAGTTTCGGATCGATCAGCAAATTTCCAAATTTTAAGTCTGTGCTGTTGGATATAATGTCGTGAAACTGGAACACTTTGCGCTGTTTGACAACATAAAATATGTATAGTATAGGGTGTAAAATATAAGGTTTGTTCTCCAGGACATTAGGATAGCGTATACTGGACAATGTACCTCCTGGACCAGGTAATCTTAACCACAACGCATCAATTACTTGGAATAACATCTTTATTCCACAAATATACGTTACTATCCTGGAATTTACACTTTCTTGATAAAACAAATAAATGGAAAATGTCCAAAATTGCGATAGGGACTCAATCCATGGATCTTACACTGGCTGTACACTGTGGAGGAGAGATTTATGAAGACTTAGTCTGATTGCCAAAAGCAGATCAAAGTAAACTGGAAGCGGGAGAGAGAATGGCTCCCATAGTCTTTCCAGAATTCCAGTCTTCAACAATGTTATCTTCAAAACATAAATATGCACTTACTTCTATAAGTCGAGGATGATGGTGGGAATGCAGACCGAACATTGTATGCACACAATTGACATAGCAGATGACAGCCTATGCAGGTTCTGCCAGGAAAAAGACGAACATGTTGTGATTGCGAAGGCCTAGCAAGGGTAGTTTCACTTATTCGGAGAAGAGGGTAGAGAGCTAGTTACGCAAGGGAGGCGGTATGCAAGCTATTAAGTGTGATAAAAAGAATAAAGGTAGATATCGAGCTCTAAATATAGCTAGGGACGACCGCAATAGATCTGCATAGGTCGCAGCGGGATAGGACAAAGAGCCACTCCAATTCCAATCTAATCTAATCTAGTAATCTACTCCTTATTGGTGTATAAAAAACATTAACATAAAAAATGGTGTTATCATCTTTCAAACAGTGTGTAATTTTAATATGCAACTATTTGCAGAGCTCTACGTCGTCGCGTATCATAAACAAGCAGATTTTTTTCTCCGCGATATTATCTTCATCGAAGAATACCTGCTGGTGTAAAGCGATCTTCAATAAAAAACCATTCATCGACGCTAGTTCTTTCTGATAGCTTTATTAATATTCTTCTCGTATTCGAACAACAAAAATGAGAGTGTTTGTGCTCGGATTGTTAAATAAATTCTCGAGGATTATCATTGATACACACACTCTTTTATTAAAAATTAAATTATGTCCATGCTTAAGCGTTTATTTATAAGTATATTTGTTACAAAGTACTTGTTGAAATCGTACAACCTGCTCTTAAATGGCTTGTATCTAAGTGCTATAAATAGATATACAGGGTGAATCACGATTAACGGGACGTAGGTTTATAGCGAAACGGTAAAAGTTTTGAAATGTTTGTCACTTTAGGAGTTTGTACATTTATATAAGCTACATTTTGAAATATACAGGATGTTTCAGTAAAGTGTGGTGGAACACCCTATATTTTATTGCATTTTCTTAATTTTTTTGTTAAATAAAATAAACCGCTTTTGTTTAGCGAACTTCGTGTCAATGTTGGCTAAGGTAAAAGATAAAAACGGTGGTTCTGACCTGCCTAGGGATACACAACGCGAATTTTTCTCGTTGCTATCTGCTGGAGAAGAAGAATACCCGCAATTAGCACGTGTGAACGTGAGTTGAAAAAACGTGAGTGCCCTTAGTACGTGAGTAAACAGATCAAATTCTTGTTTTGTACTGGTATATTCTGTTGGGTTCAATGCAATACACATACACACTTTTCCCAGTCACATTTGCACTATTATTTGCATTTGTTTTGTTCTTTGAAATTTCCTGTTAGCAGTTTACACATACACGAATGAATTTACATATATACATTGACCTATTCTTTGGTTGGAAAAAGTGGAAAACATCATCATCCGATTTTTACACAAGATATATTTTATTTTCTAGTCTTTTTTTACCATTCATTTCTTTCACCACAACGTAAGGACTGATAAGTTGGAAGAACCAAAAGTTAAAATCATCAAAATTATAATAACACAAATAATTTTAAATAAAAAAGTACTCACCATTAAAATGTAGTCTTTTGAATGTGAATTACAATCCATCTGAAAAAAAAGATATAAATTATAAAAGAATTCATTTGAAGTGTTGATTGTATTTTTTTACGCCGTGTGATATTGCCCCTGTTATTTACACACCAGATTATATCGTGTAAATATTCCAACCCCGTTTAACTTAGAAGTGCAATTTATTGATTATTGGGGCATATATCTCGAGAAATAGAATCTTTTTAGTAATTGTTCTATATTATTTCGACATCTATAATCAAGGTTTCAAATTTACGCAATTTTCTTGAACTGCTTTCCTGAAACATTTTTCTTAAGAGCCAATAAACGTAGCGCATCTGCCAAAAGATGTTTATAATAATAATTTTTAAAATAATAATTTTTTAGACTCGATTATTGTGACATGATTTTAATTTTGTTCTTGTTATTGGGCTATAAAATATAAAGAAAAATAGCATGTAAAATGTTATTGATTTCTTCAAAAAAGTCTCATAATCTTCCACTGATATTCTGTTGTGGTTTCGATATAAACCAGTTTACAAATTAGACTCATTCATATACCGAACGCTGATTCTGTTTTTTCTTTCTGTACAGAAACTGATTAATTCGTAATTTACAAAGACCGTAATTATGAATTACTTGTTCTGACGTTATGAAGTAAGACATAACCAAGAAACAATCATTTATTATTCGTCTTGGGGTGTATTTATGCATATAAAAGTAAACGAAAGTTGTTTCGAGATGATTAAAGTGAAGATACATTTTTCCAATTTTCATAGCGCTTTTCCAAATCAACCGGAGTACATCCAAAGGGATAGGAAAACTTTTAGCCCGCAATTTATCTTTCTTCTATCTCGTTGTCTGTGAAAGTAAATCCACAGTTGTATTTTTTTGGGGGGGCGAATAAGAAACATATTTTTATGTTTTTGGAGGGGTTAACAAAAAATGATATTTAGACAAATCTTCTTAAAAGTGTAATGTAGTGTAGGCAACCCTTCATTATCAATACCTCCAAGGAGTCTCCAAATTAAGTTGTTGTTGCTGTTTTGTTGTAAAGCATGTTTTTCATTCATCGACATGTAGCAGTCATGTAGAGTCATCAAACCTTCCACATTTCCACAAACTATTCAGCTTATTTTTAAAAAATTGAACATAATTTCTGCCATTACAGTTTAAAATCATTAGCTATAGCTCACCGATTCAATTATTCAAAAAAATTAACAGACAATAAAAACTTGAATACGTTAATATATTCGTCAGGCAATTTTTGATGTTGCTCTTTTCATATGAGCTGAGTTAACTGCGTGACATGTCATTTATAAAACCATACAGATCATTCACCTCTCAACCACTATGTTAATGCCAATAATTTTTTCCATAGACGTATAATGATCAAAAAATTATAACTATTAAAAGTTGTGTGTCAGTAACGGATCTTCTAACTTCTAAATTGCTTTCACTAAATTTCAAACAAAAAAAATTTAATAATAATAATATAAAATATTGTTGATGCATCGAATATTTTTTTTAATAGGAATGAAGATATCATTCGTACGTATTTCAATGGAATTAGTTTCTAGTAACTAATAACTTTACCAATAGAGTTGTTAACGATATACAATATTAACCGCAACATTAATTAACAATACATATTTTTATACAACTTCTAATATTGGTAAGCAATAGCGGGAACCAAGGCTTAACAAAGAATGAAGATATGTTGCCCTAGAAACAGATTGAATGCATTTTTATTCTTGTTTAAACAAAAAGTATTCTGCACCAATTCCACTCTTCACAAAGTAGATGCTCGTGAAGAATAGTTTGTTATACTCTTTGTTCCTAAATTTAACTCATAAGTAGCTTGACCCTACCTTCATTCCTCTGGGTACTAAATCACCTGGGTATTCAAGGACGAACTTGCAGAAAGTGGTACAGAGGACACTAAATTGTGTAGACAGAAGTACGAAAAGCTTTAAATTAAGCTAGAAATTATGACATGTATAAAAACAAGAAGAAACTACAACTATACTCTTTATGGATTTAAAACTATTAAAGTTGAAATTTACCTTTGTTTATTGACTTTAGATTCAAATAATTTTAATCACCCTGTAAGTATTCAGTGTCCTTGCAATCGACCTTAGTATAATATATAAGCCGTGATATGATCGTCAATTTTCCAAAGAAAAAGCAGTTGACAATAATAATAACATGACTATCTATAATATTAAGCACCAACCAACTCCAATAAATCAAGTACTTCAAAAACGATTAAAGAATGTAGGTACACACCATAGGCGCATCTTAGGGTGTTTTATTTATTTTTTTATAAAAGCAGCTTTGTTTTGTGTGTTATTTCATAAATGATACTCAATTTTCTAATGCATAGAGGAGCCTGAATGGTTTCATTTGTTGGATTTATTTAATAGTGAGAATTTGTGGGGGAGCTGGGGGGCTGAGTCCATCTAAAAAGCCGTAACCCCCCAACCGGTCAACTCCCATAAGTATCTAAATAAGAAATACATAATAAAAGCAAAATTGCGGCACACCTGCTATGACCTTTCTTCTAGTTGTGGCTCCAGCCCCCCCCAAAATCTCATGCTAGTTTCACCTATGGTTTGTTGATAGTGAACTCCGATTTTATTATATGGCCGAAAGCAAAAGCATTTCCCAATAAAATCATAATTTATAAAATTGTCTTTTCAAAACCACCACTGTCGTTTGTCCGCTTCCATTCAATTATTTCAACAATAATTTGATAAAGCAAATTATCATCTGATATATGGTCACATATCAAATGTATATAACTATCCATAGGAATAAATCACCTGCGGTAATACCAGTATCATCACTCATACAAAAAGATCGAATTACTATTTCTCCTTGGCCACAGATTATAAATACCGAGAACCAGTGGCGTACTCTAAACATTTTTTCACAGCACATACTATTAATTTATTCATTATGTAAATATATTTTACACAGAACATCGAAAACGCCCACTGAGCGAAAAAAAAACGACCGCAAAGCACTGTGGACGGTGCCGAACGACCAAATACCGAAATGACATAATTTTCGCTTTGTGTCCGTTCTTGTTCTCCACAATGAACGTTTTCGATGTTCTGTGAAGCTAAAAATATTGTTCCAGTCAGTTCATTAGACATGCTTGGCTATGATCTTGGAAGATAGTTTTTTGAATCAATGTGTATAAGCTCTAGAAGAGTTTGAAGACATTGAAAGGACTCGAGTCCATCTGCTTCCCTATTCACTTCAATGTCCCAGCACCTTCATCAAAGCTGCATTAGTTTGCTCCTGGTTCCAAGCTAGTATTGATTCATAGTTGAAGGCTTGCAACAGTTTAAATATCTTAATCTTTTAACTCCTAGAGGAAACTAAATAGAACTGGGGTCGAAAACGCAGCTTCTTGTATGAGGCGATGAGCAGCATATTTATGGTTCAGTTTCAAGTTGAACTGGGTAATAATGGGATATAGAATCACACAGGTATAGCTAAATCATCCAGTCTAACCTAGCCTATCTTCTGTGGTTTTTGTATCAACAATGCACTTCACTGAACTAGTTTGGTGCTTCAAAACAAATCAAAACTGTCAAATGGTGTTTTAAGATCTACCTTCTGGCTTTGTCATATTCTCCAAGAGAATTTTTTTCTCAAGGATAGGATAATTATGGAGCTTATGTGCTTGTAAGAGCCTCTACATTAGAGTAAGAAAGCTGACAAATTCAATAAAATTCAAAATTTCCTTTATTTTACCAAAAATTTTTATGTAATGTTGAAAGTGACGAACATTTCACTGTTTTTACACTTTCATAATGTTCTAATAAGCGTCAAAAACTCCGTATTGTGAGACATATTCTTCCATTACGATTTTCCACGGAGAGGGACAAACAACCCTAGTATTTAGACCCATAATTAATCATCCTTATCGCTTGAATGTAGAGGTGGGTATAACGTTATTTTGTGGAATATATAACAGTTCCAGTAATAAGAAAGAATTGTTTTTTATCAAATTATTCAAAAGGAAATCTAAGTAAAGGTTTAAGGCTTTGTTAGATATTTTGGTTATTGAGGAAATTTTCTGTGGTGGTTTGACAATTATTATTGTCCAATTTTATCTCATCTAGAGCCTAAATTGGTAGTTAATCTTAGCTCTAGCTTAGAAACTAACAAAAAATAATCAAAAGCACAGTCACCACTTCCACAAACTCCTCAAACCTTTTAGCCTATCACCAGAACGATCATTCAGTATTAGCCAAGCTAAACAGTTGTAGTTTTCAACTGAAGCTGCTTCTAACAACTAAAACAGCCCAGCTCAAACAAAGTAAAACTTTCTTGGATAAGGGAGTTTTCCTGGCTTCTGTTTTTGATCCCAACGGCTCTTACCTAAAATTCTGCGGTAGTTGTAGTTCACTGCAAGTCTACTGATAAGTACAAGGGTAGTCTACGTGGTTGCCAATTTTTTTCTAAACAGCGATTGGAATTAAAATAGTTAAACTGAATCCAAAGTATTCGTACAGGAAAATTTTCCGCCCCATATCTACTTTCCGAACATTGAACTTTGCTATGTGGAAAGTTTTTCCAAATTTATTGTTTCATATAACTTTTGTGCGATTTGGCAGCATGGAGATTCGAAGGGAAAACAAGCGCTTGCGCCTTGAATTCGATTGCTTCCTTGCCAGATTGTTAGAACGGGTTGTTGTTTGAGTGGAAATTAATAATTTAAAGGATGTTGGAACTTGGCACAGATAATTATAGAGAGAGCGAACGGTGCAAGGGGTTTAAATAACCTTTTAATAGATTAGAAGATATTGCTCTAATGGTAATTGGGTTTTTTGATGCGAAAAGATGTGTGGAGAGACTGGCTTTGATTTGAGAGAAGTGTGAATACTTGTTTTAGTTCTAGAAACAAATTTAAAAATGGGAAGTCGAGCAACTAGTGATTTAGCAGGTTTATAGCAAACATGTTCTTCATCAAATGATCTTTAAAACTCAAAATGTGGAGATGGAAGTTGAATCATTTCTAGACATTGCATTCTAGATTTTGGAGAGATCCAATATGACTTAGGTAGGTATGTGTACAAATAAAAGCCAAGCAAGAAAATTAAAAATACTTCAGACTCCTCAACCAATATTGGTTCATATTAAGCAACAAATGCCCTTCTAAAGGATTTTTGTGAACTAAATTAAGTACTATTTAACAAATCATTTTTAATTTAAAAAATTATCCATTACTTTTAGAGGATATTAATCTGACAAATCCTATTGCAGATCGTTCAAATTTCCCGCCGAATTCTCGTATCTCATTTCTTGAACAGAAAATCCTCTTTTCCGAGAAAATAGATTTAACTCTTAAACGGATTCTGCTGTGTATATCAGTAAAAAACTGGCAGAGATCTGGCAACTCAGCTATGCCACCCCCGAGAATAACAATTCAATTCAACGTTTTCCTAGCAGGAGGCAGTTGCCGGGAGGCGGTGAAAACGGTTTTATCAAGGGGCGGTTGAAACGGATCAATTTTGGAGAAATTGTGAAAAATAAGGATATATATTTAGTGTCTTTGTGGTGTGTGTGGGGATGTGAGAATTTGGATAATTTTTTAACAACGTAGGATTGAAGTTGAAGGTAGGTGCGTTGTGGACTTGTTTGTCTTTATAGTTTTATAAAATGTTTAAATTTAATAAAAAATTGAATATTATTTTAAAGCAAAAGTATACTAATAATTTTAAAGGTATTTCAAGACCATTTTCAAAATTCCTTAACAAATGCTTTGCTCCACGTTCCTTTATTTTCTTTTGCTGAGATATAAAATGTAAAACCTATTAAATGGAATCGGCTCTGGGTAAATATTTGTTCCTCTACGGTTTCCGTTTAGTAGGTTACCTGGGAATTAAAATCATCCGATGCTTTTAAATAAACAAATGAGATTTACATGAAGGATACATAAGGACTAAGGAGATACTTTAAATTGTAATAAAATTGAAACAATTTTCTTCAGTTTTTAAACCGAAAAATAGAGAAAGGTAGGCGAAAAGTTATTGCTTCTTGTAGTTCCCTAATTCAAAAAGGTAACGAATATCGCGTCCATAGGTTTTTAGTTGAAAATAGCAGTTTTCAATAATATTTCATGGCATTTGCTAAAAATAATTGCTATTTCGTTTTCTGCAGCATTAGGAAAACTGGAACTAAAAACTTACGCGTAATTGTGGTTTATGACATTTTTAATACTATTCTAAGCAAATATAATGTCTTTACTATTAGTACAGGAAATGAAGTTCAAAAAATGGCAATTTTTTTGTTCAGCATTGATTTGCATAAAAATTAGGTTAATTTCACCCTCTAGTTCATTTTCTATATTGTGCCGTTGCATGCTCTTTGTTTGTTAAAGTATGAAAACTACCCCTAACTGTAAAATAACATTTTATACTTTTTATACGCAGACCTTAGTTTGATCATAAGCCACCTAAGAGGTTCTCAAAAGTGTGAGTAAAATCATACTGGACAAAAAAATACTTAATTTCCTGTACTATAAACCAAAATTGTATTTTTACAGTAAAAACGTAAATTTATTGTCGAAATTTTATTGAATTGTTATAAATATAAGAAAGTTATTAATAAATAAACGTTTTGGTAATATTAACTTTGCTTAACAATAATAGGAAACCCAAAAAACCCAATTTAGACTTACGCAAGAACTTCTGAATGAATTAAATATTAAATAAATTGTTTTTTCTCGGTTAAAAAAAGGAATAAAAACGTGATAACGTACGCAATATGAATTGTTTACAATTGAACATCGATTAAGTAAAGTTAATTTGACATTTGGCAATAGATTATTGCTTCAATTAAAAGAAATCCAAAATATACAAATCTGGTGATAATGTAGATCATACTTATTATAGTTATTACTTTTAAATATTTATAATCATACCTAATAATCATGTTGACATAAGTCAGAACAAAATATCTTTGAATGAACTGTACCTACGACTTGAGATACTTCTATTATATTCAAGCGTTTCGTCATAATAAAGTGTTCAATCTTATTCATCCGAGAAAATATCTTCTTTTTTTACTTTCCCCAGAACGCCTATGCGGATAAATACCCTCGACGGTGATAATTCACGGAACATTTCAAACACGAATGGGTTTTTGAAATTTACATTTGCATATATACATAATCAGTCGACTGGGGGAGTTTCGATTGAAACGTCAGAGGGCGTTTACATCGCGACATCCATTGATATTCGAAATGAGTGAGTAGGTACATGAGTATGAACAATAGTTTGAATTATTAAACTGGAAAGTTGTTTCGCATGAAATTTGTTCGATATTCCCAAACACACTGTAGAAAAAATTATGTATCACCCGGAGGAAAATAAGATTTACTTCCTTGGCAAATGCTATCCGCGTCAGTAAATCCAGCCTAGTTAAACAAAAAACTACTGAAAGTATTATTCCCGGGCTATAACAGGCCCCGACAGATATTAAATTACACTTCAAAGTCAAATATCTACAAGCTATTTATCAACAACCATTATGGTTTGCAGTTGTAGCAAATACACCGAAAGAATCTCAAATGTAGACTGGAAAAGCTGAAACACCCTGTAAAATCTTTATTTTCATCATTAACGATCAATTCTTTCGCCACTTACTGTTGGAAAATTCTTTTTAACTAAAGGAAATTGATGTAACCGTACAAAATAAAAATATATGTTTCGGCTACTTTTAAATTTAATTGCTAATTGATTTTGCGGTGTTGCGTTTTGAAGATGCTTATTTGATTCACTTTCCTACATACAGTGACAGTCTTATTCAATGAACTAAAGAGATTTTATTTTAAAAAGCTTTCAATTAGCAATTCAAATAAAGTTACCGGTGAAAACAAATAATTATTACTTGTAATACTTCCAATTATCCAGCGAAGCAGGTAGCTACTATAAGTTGATACTCATAATATACCAGTGTCGCGTATCTAATTGATAATTATAAATAAATTAAGAAAATGTTACTATCTGCCCACAGGAAACTTGGTAAATAAGGGTATTAAGGGACTGTGACAAATGATTTAGTTGGATATTGATACATTTTCGGGCACCAAGTCTGTTTAATATTTTTAAACTTGAGAAAACCTGAAAAAATGATAATTCATTCTAGAAAAAAAGTCGGAGCAAGGATATTATAATGGTCTACTTGTTCAGGCACACTCTAAAATACTTCTAGAAGACACTCAATAGTCATTCAGGTAGGAAAGAGGTGATAGAATATTTTTAAAACTTCGTTATTATTTTCTTTCGTAAGTTACGAATGCAGTACGCTACACGTCTAGATTTTTATAGCATCATTCTAGAATTCTTCTAGAAGTTGAAATACTCTTAAACCCCAATAACATATATTATTCTAGATATATTTTTAATGTAGCATATGATTCGGCTGGATTTATCTAGAAATATTCTAGAAAATCTCTAGAACATTTAAGAGAGAGCTGTACAATTTAATATTATTCAATCGCTGTAAGATTTGTTAGTTCTACATGTATTTTTAATACAGCTTGTAAATCGTCTGGATTTATTTAGAATTATTCTAGAATATCTATAGAATACTCAAGTTCTGGACAATTTAATATATTTTAATCGCAAAAAAATTGTTAATATCACATGAAAGTTCTGTTTGGCTCACGTGAATCTTCTAGATTTTCTTAGAAACTCTGGAATTATTCGTGAACATCTCATTTTCTGCCATCAACACAAATCGATCCAAAGAGATTATTTTAGTTAAATTTTCATTTAAAATTATGTTTTAGTTAATATCATTTATACAGAAGTGTTAAGCGGCCCTTACACGATCAATATTACTGTCAATATCGAAAAATATTGTCAGTAATATTGATCGTGTATGGAGTGGAATTATGGAATGAAGTTAAGTACTGACGGTTATTCGAATATTTTAATATTTTGGTCATCAGTATTGACAATACTGTCAGTATTCCGTATTGACAGTAATACTGACCGTGTAAGGTCCGTTTTAGACTTATTCATCTGTAAAAGGGTAAAGTTAATACCTTTTGGCATGGAAATAAGAATAATAAAGTACCAATAAATATCGAACGCCATTGAAAATGTACATCGTCATCTAACCTTAATCTCTTTATGTTCACACGATAAATTTTTTGAAATCTCTCACTAACACATACACACATACAAATCTCTTAATTGCAGTATAACTTTAAACTATTTATGAGATTGTTAGCTGTATCACTGTGAAATAAAGTACAATCTGGTTTGCTCCATGTGGATCTGTTCAAAAGACATTGAAGGCGGACCAGAATATTTCAAGGAGAATTAAAAAACGATTTTTTGTGAGAATGATTTAGCGAAAATGACTATGGAAGGTATTTAGAAGAAAGTGTGACCTTAAAAGTTTCCATTGCAAAATTCAATTCGGCGATATTTGCAGTAGTGGATTAGGCACTGGGGAACTGATTGCTCGGTCATTAATCAGGCTTCAAAGCAACCTATAATCGTTGACGCTAAAGGCAACTGTCAAAATCTCTTTCCTCGCGCTTCCTATGTTGGCGCGCATGCGTGAGCGGTTGAATGACAGTAAAAGCGCCAAATTCGAATATTTTAAACGAGATTTAACAGGAATCGGTCATTTTAGTACTAGTGGTACCTTATATCATCAAAATTGAGTGACTTAACGTTGTCATTATGACATGCCATCGGATAAATAAGTAGATATATTCACGTATTTATGTTTTATACTTCTCCCATTAAATAATTTGGTAGTTGGACTAACTACTTCCTTAGTTTGTTGTGGAATGAGACTTTTAACGTGAAATTTATCATTATACACGTGACATTTTACTTGAGAACGAGTGTAGTCTCGAGGAGAAGCAGCTTAGTCTGGAAGATATTTGTCTCTCGCACTTATTCCTGTAATATCATTGACCAAATCAATTGGTTAGAGTTAGACGCGGTGGAGAGAGTGTTCGAAGGGAGAAAATATACGAGTAGGGCTGCACACCAAAGAGGTGGCGAAATGTCGTTTTATTCTTTATATGCCGTCTACTGATGGATTCTTTTGTAACATGCAATCTATTTGTTATTCGTGACACTTTAACAATCTCACTAATTGTCCCCCTATCTTCAGGTATTTTTGACGCTCGTATCTAGTCGTGTACCATTTAAATGTATGATTGATTGCGTGCTTAAATTTTTTTTATTATCACCATAATTTTATTGATGAGATAATATTACGTGCTTATATAATATCATCGAGCCATGAGTGAAACATTGAAAAAAAATTAAGTTTATAGCATCAATCATTGCGAGATTTAAGAAAAAAAAGTGATAGTATGTTCGGGTATGGGAGAAAAACGGAGTGTTCGCTACGACCGACTGTTTGTTAAAAGTTAAAAGGCTTTTGCTAGTCGCTTGCTTGTTGCGCGTAGGATCGAGTGTTCCGCGAGGACGACAGTCTGTTGTTTCTGTGTTTAGGTGTTTCGCGCGCGCGCGGGTTTTGTTTTAGCGTTTCTGTATTGTTTTATATTCGGGGTAGAAAGAAACAAAAATTGAAAGGGTTTTGTGAGTGTGTTTGAGTCGGTATATATTGGTGCAATAAGGATTTACTGTTTTTTTTTCAAAATATTGGAGTAATATTTATTAAAAGTAAGTTTTTCTCTTCTATTTTAGGAGAATTTGAATCAAAATGTTAATATTTTCATTTTTTGTAACATACCAGCTGCAGCTATCAGGAATTATTATACTTTTTAAAGTTTTTCCGACCAGACTTCTAAATAGACACTATATTATGAAGGCGAAAGACTGATTTTTTTTCGAAAAACTGATTGTGCAATTTCCAAAAATACCCCTATTACCAATTTTTATCATATTCCATGTCACTAAATTTTTTTACAGGTATTGAAAAAGACTTTTTGCAATGCTTTTTCCAGCGAAAACTTATTCTTCGAAGTCTTTGTAATTTTGGTTTTTCTGGAGCTTTATTGGCAAATAATCTTATGATACGGCTAAGTAATATATGATACACAATGCTTTAGCCAGTCTAAACTTTCTTATATTGTTATTTACAGCTTATGGTTAAAAAATACCAATAAAAGGCCGAAAACTTGTATCAACGCAAGCACAGATTACCCTACTCAGGTGCATTTATGAAATAATTTGGATTATTCTGTGATAATATTTAAAATTACCCCACTTGTGCATTAAAAATTGGGTTTTATCAATCTCCCTTTTAGAGAAAAAAAAAACATATTTTTTCACCACTCCTCACTCAATTACGTTAAATGTTAGTTTTTTTCAAATATTTTCTGTTTTACTTGACGATTTCTGGACTGGTTTCAGTTTTTTTTGTTATTTTGTAAAAAATATGTTCGAATAATTGATCTGATGAGAAAAAAACTAATCGAGAAATGGATTTTTATTTGTTTGCGGTCAATTAACACAGATTCGAGATAATCGTTGCTGAATAAAAAAGATATCCTTTTACGTTATTCAAATTGGAACCATTTATGAATTAGAAAATAATTCTAGTTTACTAAAATTACCAATTTATTTGCAAGAAACTGTGAATAAATTAAATAAAAACCATAATATTTTTCATGAATAAATTTGACTTATTTTATATTTTCTAAAATTTATAATAAAATTATTCTCCATTCTAACCATTATTACACTTTTATATAAATAACTTTCCATACACTTTTTTAACGCTGTCCAGCACAACTTTTACAAAACTAATATTTTTATCCATTTCCTTCAATTGTTTGTACCTTTATATTATATTTTTTTTTTCATTGACACACTGTATATTCCAAACTTTATATTTGACATTAATATTCACTGGTAACTATTGTTGGGTAGCACCCAACTTTATACCAAGAAAAATAAAATGAATCACCACCCAAGTATCAGTCAAATTTATAAATATCCACTTAACTATGCTAAAAACGTTTAGCCACGAAGTAATTAAAATTTTTCTTCCATCTGCATGGGTTTTACATGAAACCATGCGGTTATTGGCAATCCCTCTTCACACCTTCTCAAAACCAATGAAATGCTTCTTTATTTGTCACAAGGGTGTTTCAACCAATTATGTCATTATTATAGTGGGAATAAATGTCAATTTAAGACATTCACCAAAGAATTTGTGAATCAAAAAATAATCCAGTCAAATATAACTTGCGAGTTCCATAAATTAGAAAATAATTTGACAAATTTTGTTCAAACTTGTTGCCATTTGGAAATCTGTCAAATTATTTTCGATTTATTCTCATTTTCTTGTTATACTATTACTAATAATTTCACTGTTAATAATTCTCATCTAATAAACTAAAATTAAATCGAATCAAATTTTTTATTGGGCACACTTTCAATCTTCAAAGGCATAGGTATAATGAAACGTTTTGTCTGTTTGTTGCCATGACCCCCTCAATGTTATCTTCTACAGTAATATATATATCACGTTTTCAAAAAAATTAACCATAAATTAATATTTCCAATATATAATTTAACATCAAACATTACAAATGGCTATTAACAAAAATATTGTACGACCTTGGTTAAAAAAAATAGTAGGTATAAGAACTGACCGACTTAGGTTTCAAGTTTCTTTATTTGGTTATATTGGTTAATTTTTGATAATGCAGCGCCGAAAAACGGCTGTTAAAAGACACCTGTTTCGTATATATAGTATAAAGGGGTCGCGCGAATGACTATCTTCCTAGATTGTTGATTTTTTGACCGCGAATAGTTCAATGAAGATTTCTTGGGACGTCCCATATACCAATAGTTATTAAAACCTTGGTTTTATTGATCGAAACAGTGTAGAAAAAAACTGAATGGCCTGTCTGTATACCTGGGAATAATTTATGATTTCTTCACGTGCCAATTTCGTCCAACAAATTAGGACCCATTGTTAAATTCGAATTAAAGTGAATCGGGTTTTTATATTTAGCGATAACCAATCAATTTTTTTTACCTACTCATATTCCTACATGGAAAAACATAGTCGGTTTGTATTCTTCTCTTTTAGTTACCACTCAATTACTACTAAAAATGAATCTAATTATCTACTACGACCAAAAAAAAACGCGATGATTTGGAGTTCGTGTCATTATTGTTTTTTTCAATGCTATTATTATGTTTCATTAAATCTTTGGTAATTGAATTTACCATTATATCATGTCAAGTTGTATTTTGCTTTGTCTGCCAACAATTTTAAAATCTGACATTGGAAAATTTGTTATTGACTAGATGATTCATCAACTATAGAATTTTCTTAATTTTGAGGTTGTCACTTCCCTTATTCTAAACAAATTCAAGTCAAGCTGTGTCAAGTCAAATCATAAAAACGAAAATTGTTCGCAATTTTGTATAATGTAGATTTGTGGAACAGATTATGTCAACTAGGATTATTATCAAACAATTTCCGATTTACCTGCATGCAACAGTTCAAATAGAGGGTTCTGACGGCCAACTAAATAATTTAAAGTTACAACAGGTGTAACTACAGGGTGAACCTTTAAGCCACTTATTGTTTGCAAAGTTTATAGCAGATTTTGAAACCTTTTTTTACGATAAAGGTGTTCAAGATATAAATATTGATGACAAAAATGATGTATGCTGACGACCTTGTCATTTTGGAGCGATTTACTGCGTTCAAATGTTATTTTTTGATGTCATCTATGTGTAAAAGGTGTGAAACAGTGCAGCTAGTTTTGCTGTTGGCTTTGGCTATTTTTTGGCGTTGCAGGTGTATAAATGTTGATACCGCCCGGTCCTGAAAAGGATATAGAGCTTTTTTTCTAGTTCATCATTTTCCTTTATTCCAGTGTGTCCTGGAAAGCACGGTGGGGCTGTTATACGTTCCAGAGCAATGAGTTCCCAGTCTATATTAATCTCTATACGTTTGCTTTTGTGAATTATTATAGACGAATGATAGTGGTGACGTTTTAGTTACAGTTAATGTAACTTGTGATATTTGTGTCAATTTATCATGACAATAGAGAAAATGTTGAAAGGGAGGATTAAAATAATGACAAAAGTGAAACTCAATCATCAAAAAATGTTCTAGCGGTAAAAAAAGTTGCACCCAAAATAATATACAGCATGATTATACAAAAATTAGTTATCAATAAATAGTATATATTATTCAAATATATTCTACAATTGAATATATGAAATTACGAAGGTGTTTCCTATGAATATTGTTCATTGTATGCAAAGTTAGTGTTATTGTTGTGTTTCAAAATACGAACCAAATACATTTTTTCTTACATAGGTGAGGTGAGATGTAATTTTCGATTTTTTTCCCTCTCTTAATTCACACAGAATCTGAATAACTTGAAAAATATAAGACACGACAAAGAACGTTAAACATTTTGAAGTGTAAATATCAATAAATAATGAAAAATTGGCGTGGACAAGACAATGAATTTTAAAATAGGAATAGAAAGAGCCAACTTTATGCACAAGACCAAGAATCTCAGTTCTTCTTTCGCCATTTTTTTGACAACTAATTTAATTTCAATTATCTGAACGCAATTACGACTTAGGTAGCTAATAATATATGTATTCCCATTTTAAAGCACCTTCCTTAATCTAACAACTAGAAAAGGATTTACAATGCCATTAGTGCCAAACTTTATAGATTTTACAACGAAAATGGAGAGCAATTACATCACTTTATCTGCAAAATGCAATTGCTAACGCAGAGGAAAAAATGCCAATTGTTCTTGCTGCAAACACCGAAAACAGTTTTTGCTTCAATAAAATTGTTTTACATCGAGTCATTAGTGTTTAAAACACTTGAAATTAAATGAATACGAGGTACGTGAAATAATTAAGACTTTTAGAAACTTTTATATTCAACAAAGAAAAAAGACGTGAGAAAATCCATATTTAACGTTTATCTTTATTGTACGTGTACTCAATAAATTGACGGTATTTAATCACTGGGAAAATGAAAATAAAAAAAAAAACGTCAAGTGAATTAATTACTCGATAGTACTTATACACAGTGTAGTACTAGAACCGATCTGCTTAATATTCGAACCAAGTGGATACGTGAGACACATACATACGTGCATTTTAATTCTTGTATGAATAGTGTGTTCGATGAAATTGTGGGTACTTTTAGAGATGCCGCGGAAATTGTTTATAGTCCAGTTCAAGTGAAAGGAGTTGTTATTTTATAATAACAAACAACTGAAATGATTTAGTACCATATTTTTTAAATATCCTTATAGATATATCACAAGAATTCGATGAGGTTTAGACTGAAACATAAACTAATTTACTATTTAGAAAGTTTTAGGATATACTTAAATCATATACTAAATTTATGCGACAAAATTCAGGAGCTGATCCCTTTCCGGAATACCTCCCTTAAAACATAACTGAATTTTAGTCACCATCTTTTAAGGGTGATATCTCAAAAAGGTGTGGACTGCTAAAATTTTGTTATAGGAAAGACCCATCCTAATTTTATACGAGCAATCATTTTCTGAATTTAGAAAATACTTATTCAGATTGAATAGATATCTGTGCTGGGGTACCACAGAAGGGATAACTGCAGGAGAAAACCTTGATGGCATAAAAAAACGGGTTTTAGTGCCTGTCATCTGTCAATGTCATGTTATCTGAGTGAAAATATCCGCCATTCATATAATAAATGTGTCACACATTGCCTGGTCTCTTTAGAGATAGTCAAAAAATCACTCACCATCTCCAACTATTTATAAATACCTCGTACATCCTTAAACCGGTATTTTTAATATTCAATATTGTTTTACATGATTTCCAATATACCTAAAAAAAGTTTGCGGTTTCAAACTGAACTGTTAATTATTACCAACCAGCGTTCAAAACACCGAACTCGATTACCTCATAGATATCCGATGTACTTTTTTCACGATCGTATTATTTTGTTCATGAATGAAAAGCATAATAATGAGATGTTTGATGCAATAATAGACTTTAATTAAAAAAAATTGATTTAAAAAAAATTACAGATAATGTCCTTGGTAATTATTAGATCATCCGCTAGCAGGCGAAATTTTCGTGTTTTGTCTAAAATTAACTTACGACATAATTACACAAATGATTACGATTATACAGGTTGTCCTACGACGGTTCAAATTTTCGCTATATTTATTAAAAAAATAAACTTATTTCCTGTAAAAAGTAAACTATGCGGACTTCTGTGTCGTTAAAATGATTTACAACATTAAGTTAAGATGTATTAAGTGATATTTTATTCCAGCTAGGATTATTTTTATAATATATTTAAGTTTTTTTATATTTTTAATATAAAATTTCACTCGCTAATTAGTGAAATCAAAGAAAGTATTATAAAAAAGTGTATGGAAAGTAATTTTCACTATTCTACTCAGTAAGTTTTATGTATGGGACGATCACTCTGTATATTTAGCCTTGTTCAGTATAATTTTGGATATCCCGTACAAATCTATCTTAAAACACAAGTTTGCGTTTGAATTGCTTCGTTTTTTAACCCTTTTTCTGCTGCCTTTCCGGTAAACCAAAAAAAATTTCTTCTCTTTTGCAAAAAACTAATCAACAAACGGAAACATATACTGCAGTTCCCTCTCACTTAGACTAAAACCATAAATAACAAGTTACTTTAAACACCAGAGCCAATCAAGATTTTTTTTCATTTCCACTTTTTAATTTCAGAGCCAATCAAACTATTTTCTCCCCATTTTTAAATGAGTTCTCAGATTACTTGCAATTTAATCATTTTTCCGCGAGTTAAACCATTTCAAAATACTCAATTTTAACAGGTATATAAGGTCTGAGTTTTGAAAATTTTATGAAGCACGGCCATGGTTCGCCCCTCCACCCCAGTTTGATCCTGGGTACGCCCCTGCCACAAGCCGCCTTATACTTTAAGCTTGGCTATTATTAGTTTTTCCCCGAAATATTAATTCTCCACTCCCAATAATTTACTCTACGTTTTCTAAAACTTATTTTTCATTTTGTGTTCGGCCCTGTAACCAAAATTAGCATAGTTAAGTTTTATATTTTAAAATCCTAGTCAATATTAGTGATAATAGCGTATACATAATGATAGTTTGCCGTGATATTTGAATTTTTTTTTTCAATAATTCTTGTCTTTTCTTTATAATTTTCTCTGCATTAAACGCTAATAATAGCGTTTAATAGACGATCGGGGATAACATAAAAGGAATACGTTGAGGTAATGCATAAATATTAACACTACTAAACGATAATGAATGGTGCATAGATGAAGTACAATTTGTAACCGATACGTACCTATAGTATATAAATGTCTCGAATAACAATTTTTATTTGGAAATTCGACTTTTTTCATTTGAATTTTGGATTAGTTCCTAACAGACAATTTATTATACACCTGAATATTATAGAAATGAACAAAAATTATTTTAATAAATAAACATTATACGACACAATATCCGCCACCTTAATTTATTCCATCTGAAACTCTTCGTAAAAGAAATAATAGTAACTTTCCCGAGAAATTATTCAATGTAGATATAAAAGCCATATACAGGGTGTCCAAGGAGTTCGTACCAAAAACTTGGGAGGGAACATTACTTTAATAAAAGTCTTAGAAGATTGAGGAAATGTGTGGATGTAAGAGGAGCCCATATTGAACATTTGTTGTAATTTTTTTTAAATTGTTTTGACTTTTTTAATGTCGTGAATTACTGGGTTACCCATTTTAATAATTTGTTAATGTAATGTAGTTCATTTTTCAGGATTTAGGTGCTATTTTTTTTCATTCCCAACTTTAGAGCCCTATAGTTCGTTATAAAGGGCGTAAAGAAAAATTTTTATATCAAGTACCATCATTATTTTTAGTCTTTCTATCACCTCCCAAGTTTTTGATACGAACTCTTGTGACACCCTGTATATACATGTATGTTATTACCCTATAGTTGATAGAATGTGCAGCATGAAAACCATTACACGGATTATAACTATACGAACGTAAAAATGATCCATTCTTCCTGTTTAAAAGACGAGGTGAATTTTAATAAGGAACATATTGAGAGAGGTACAAACGGTCGGAGTGTCTAAGCAAACGTCTACGTCGGTTAAAAGGGGTTTTTCTTAGACAATTCAACTTATGTATAAAAAATCGCATATGCCACAGTGCAATTGTCACTTTGACAGCGGCAAAAGTTAGCTGAAACTTTTACAGCGATAAATGCACACCATAATAAATATTTTGACATGTTTGTCAACAACTTATTGAATTTCTAAACACCAACAATGAGCCGATTCATTGAATTGTCCTGCCGAATTACACTCGATGTTTGTATTGATATCTGGTAAATTTGTGTTGTTCAACTTCTAAACTGTTTCCTTTAGCAATTTGACTCGAAAAACTGTCAATTATTAAAAACGCGACACCGAAGGTGGAGGCAACAGTTTCTCATTAAACAATCCAAATTTACCCGATAAAATACAAACCTATCGTGCAATTATACTTAAGTAAAAAAACTAAATGGGAAATGTTTAGAAAAATTCATTTTGGTCAAAAATAAAAATTATTATTTTCAAAATTTCTATAAACATTGTCTACCAATCTTATTTTTGTAAGCACCCAATCTATCAGTTGGATTCTCATTATTGACATAGATTTATGGAACTATCAGTACCTATTGATTTGAGCCACTCTGTATCGATTACCGTTAACAAATTAGAACGTTGATAGTTATCAGCTCCGTATCAATTACCGGTTTTTTTTTTGACAAGTGGGTACTATTAATCCGTGGTACTGTCTTAAGAGAGGTATAAGTGCTTTTTATCTCATTTCTATCTTTAAAATTATGCATAATATGGTAATATAAAATAACAGTTGATTATGTAAGTTCAAAGTCTTATTAACAATATCTATATTATACTTATATAATATGTGTGTCAATTTAATTTCACCATAGAATAGAATTTTAATACGTTTTAAGATTGTTAAAATGTCTTTTCTCCCTTTAGAAATATCCCAACAAGAATTCATATTTCAGTTAGGAAGACAGATGGCGTATGGGCGGTCGCCTTGACATAAACTTAAGAGCCATTTCAATTAACTCAATCTCAATAAAATAGCAAGGGCGGCCGTGTTCCGCCATGTTCATGACTCTCGGTCACGTCATTCAATGATTTATGAGCACTTAGATGCTGATCGAACTGAATATATCCAATCGATTTTATCTAATAGACCAGGCAATGTATTTTTTTTCGGTTTGACATTTTATAAAACGCTTTTTTTTCACTTATATCACTCTATACTCAATAAAAAATGTTCCTGTGCCTCAACCAATATTCAACAAACATTATTTAAGATATTTTGTGTAGTCTACAGTATTTTTAAATACCAATTAATAGCTCAATCTGACTTACAAGCTGAACCCTTTTATTTTGGAGTTTTCGCATTGCATATTTTCCAGTAGGATAATCTTTTTGATTCACTATCTGCTCAATCTATTTTTAGTTTTTCTTATATGGTTTAAATCCCTTTACTACCCATGTTGTACCCGAAAAGTTAGGAGTTTCACCCGAGAAGTTTGCAGGTCTATTTAGTTTGGGGTATTTTACATCTTACAGTTGACGACCAACTAATGACAGCTGTCAATACAGGTGTGTTTGGCTTTGTGTTTCGTCAACTGTAAGATGCGAAATACCCCAAACTAAAAATACCTCCAAACTTTTCGGGTACAACATGGGTGGTAGCAATTCCCTTGTATAAAACTCGTCAATTGTTTCAACAAAATGATTAAACTAACTAGATACAAAGCTAACCGTAAATCATTACGTTAATTAGTATTTCATCGATTAAAATAAGGAAATAAGTACATATTAAGCTCAAGCTGTCAGGTAATATACATATAGTTATCTCGTATTTTAATATGATTTATGCTGATGTTGACATATGTTTCGAAAACAGTAAAGCAAGCCTTGTGGTTGTATTAGGTGTAGGTTGTTATTAGTTTTTATTATTAATAAGCCTACAATCTTTACTCTAAAATACACTGTGATTCTATTCATGTATAAACTGTCCTAGAGAACCTATGAATCTTCTAAAACAATTCCAACTTTGACAAACTACAACCTGTAGACATTTCATATACATAATTTACCAGATTTTCGAGCACAAATTATGTTTTGTATGTAAATAACATTCCAAGAACCCCTGACAGTTAACAACCATTATTCCTTTGAGAAGTTTCATGGAGCTAGAAGTAATTTATTTACGAGTAGATGACGACCCTTTGGTGGAAGACAATATACAGATTGCGAAAATTACATTCGAACTATCGTATTACACAAGAACGACAGAAAAACAGCTGAAAGAGAGAGAAAGATAATTATGCGCGGTCATCGAGGCGTGTATTTAATTCCATCAAGGGTGTGGATTTATTTCCCGATACTGACCGAATGCTTATGGCAATAGCGGTTAAAACTGTTGAAATAGGGGGGCAATGAGCATTCGGTAACTCTCGGGAATAAGTTTACACCCTTAGGTGAAACAAAGTGATGACCGTGCACAATTATTCTTCCTCTCTCTTTCATATATCCTTGTCGTACTTGTATAATCCGAGGCCCGGTTCCGATGTAAATTTCGAAATCATTTTAAGGAAGGTGGAGAAAACATTTTTCGAATATTAATCAACAACGAACAAAGAACATCAACATCCAGTGTAACAAAAGAGTTATGATGGTTTTCGAGTGGAGGAAATACAATTAATAAGGTTAATGGAAGCAAGGGATATTACATATTATTCACTTTATGATATTTATCAGTTTAATTATGTGATGCTGTGACGACGTGAATATGAGGCATATACCTCCCCTTTTTTATACCATGCTTATAATTTATTATTTATAGCACATTTCCATAACAATAAATCCATATTAAGATCTTTTTTTATCGAGAAAGATACTAAAACCTATAAAGCTTCAGGAGAAACTGTAAAATTTGTTTACATCTTTCTCCCTTTCCATACAAATGTCATCGCAAAAATCGAAATCCATTCGTATCACCATCTTGAACTGTAGCAATTATCTTATCTGTCAAGAGCGACAAGAAATCATATTTGTTACCACACTCAACAAACGGAGTAAGACATATAAAGGTAGAAGAAGAAGGAGTTATGGCGTCAGAACGGACCGGCGACAAGGATGGATAAAAAACAGTGGAAGGAGTCGCATACGTTGCCTAGCAACGTGTCAGACGCCGGCTGATCAATAGCATTATCCAGAAATGTTTCCAGATGCCGGTGGTTTGGAGGCTGAATTTGTGGGATACTGAAAGTTTTATTTTTTTTTCGGTTTTTGAAATTCATAATAGCTGTCACGTGAAAGTGACAGTGAAAAATTATGTTTTGGCTAACTTGATTCAGGAATGATGAAGTTGTCTGGAAAGGGTGGTAGGGTTTTCTGTGAGGATGGAATGGAAAGTTCGGAGTCCCATTTTTGAATTCAAATATGTACTTATTTCTAGAGCAGTTAAGATGTTCGCTATAAACTATAACAATATTTCTATAAATACATTGTATTCAGTGAAAACGTGGATGGCATTTTGGAAACTTTTAAGCTATAAGCCCTTACGAAAAATGAAGTTCAAGGAAGTAAATAGAAAGCTTACGAAAAACACTGTAAATGTAATTGGGAAAGGAAGTAAAAAAACGTGTATGGAAATATCGTTTTGTGAAGATTCCTCCCCAAAATTTTAAGTTTTTAGCAAATTCATCAGCTATTAAATCTTGTGTTATGAGAAACTTCGGGAAACAGTTTGTATGACTTCATTTGGAGGCGAAATGATGATTTTATACAAGAACAGACTGTGCCAGTTGATTTGTTGCATTAAAAAACCCCTCCAGACAAATTTTGAGCAATTTTTATGTCAAAAATGAATTTTTTGTCGAAAATTTTGAAGCAAGGGGGTAGGTATGGAAAGATTTAATGTAAACTGCATTGTGCTAACTAAAATTTCATGACTTCATTTGGAGGAGAAATGATGATTTTATACAAAAACAGACTGTTCCAGTCGATTTTTCGCATCAAAAAACCCCTCCAGACGAATTTTGGGCAATGTTTATTTTAAATACGTATTTTTTGTCGAAAATTTTGAAGCAAGGGGTAGGTATGGAAATATCCAATGTAAACTGCTTTATGCTAATTCCTTCCCTGGTCGGAATTATGCACTTAAAATACACTGGTGTATGTAAAATTTTACGCTGAATCGATTGCCGAAGACTAGAACGTTCTATCTATCATATTAGTCGAGTTATGAGCATCTTTAGTTTTGAAAACTAGATTTTCGAAAATTTCATTACTTCATTTGGAGGAGAAATAATGATTTTGTACAAAAACAAAC
This sequence comes from Galerucella nymphaeae, assembly GCA_963978555.1. Lineage (NCBI taxonomy): Eukaryota > Metazoa > Arthropoda > Insecta > Coleoptera > Chrysomelidae > Galerucella > Galerucella nymphaeae. The sequence goes on from OZ021706.1 coordinate 21,253,944, forward strand.
TGTTCCAGTCGATTTTTCGCATCATAAAACCCCTCTAGACGAATTTTGAGCAATTTTTATTCCAAAAACGTATTTTTTGTCGAAAATTTTGAAGCTGCTTTGTACTAACTTTTTTCCTGGTCGGAATTATGGACTCAAAATACACTGGCTTATGTAAAATTGTCCGCTGAATCGATTGCCGAAGACTAGAACGTTCTATCTATCGTATTAGTCGAGTTATGAGCACTTTTTGTTTTGAAAAGTCGAAAATTTCATGAATTCATTTGAAGGAGAAAAAATGATTTTAGTCAAAAACAGACTGTGCCAGTCGATTTTTCGGATCAAAAAACCCCTCCAGACAAATTTTGAGCAATTTTTATTCCAAAAACGTATTTTTTGTCGAAAATTTTAAAGCAATGGGTAGGTATGAAAACATTTAATGTAAACTGCTTTATGCTAACTTTTTTCCTGGTCGGAATTATGGACTCAAAATACACTGGATTATGTAAAATTGTCCGATGAATCGATTGCCGGAGACTAGAACGTTCTATCTATCGTATTAGTCGAGTTATGAGCACTTTTTGTTTTGAAAAGTGGATTTTCGAAAATTTCATGACTTCATTTGAAGGAGAAAAAATGATTTTAGACAAAAACAGACTGTGCCAGTCGATTTTTCGCATAAAAAAACCCCTCCAGACGAATTTTGAGCGTTTTTTATTCCAAAAACGTATTTTTTGTCGAAAATTTTGAAGCAAGGGGTAGGTATGGAAACATTTAATGTAAACTGCTTTGTGCTAACTTTTTCCTGGTCGGAATTATGAACTCAAAATACACTGGCTTATGTAAAATTGTCCGCTGAATCGATTGCCGAAGACTAGAACGTTCTATCTATCGTATTAGTCGAGTTATGAGCACTTTTTGTTTTGAAAAGTGGATTTTCGAAAATTTCATGACTTCATTTGAAAGAGAAAAAATGATTTTAGACAAAAACAGACTGTGCCAGTCGATTTTTCGCATCAAAAAACCCCTCCAGACGAATTTTGAGCAATTTTTATTCCAAAAACGTATTTTTTGTCGAAAATTTTGAAGCAAGGGGTAGGTATGGAAACATTTAATGTAAGCTGCTTTGTGCTAACTTTTTTCCTGGTCGGAATTATGGACTCAAAATCCACTGGATTATGTAAAATTGTCCGCTGATTCGATTGCCGAAGACTAGAACGTTCTATCTATCGTATTAGTCGAGTTATGAGCACTTTTTGTTTTAAAAAGTGGATTTTCGAAAATTTCATGACTTCATTTGAAGGAGAAAAAATGATTTTAGACAAAAACAGACTGTGCCAGTCGTTTTTTTGCATCAAAAAACCCCTCCAGACGAATTTTGAGCAATTTTGTTTCCAAAAACGTATTTTTTGTCGAAAATTTTAAAGCAAGGGGTAGGTATGGAACTATTTAATGTAAACTGCATTCTCCTAACTTCTCTCCTGGTCGGATTTATGGACTCAAAATAAACAGGATTATGTAAAATTGTCCGCTGATTCGATTGCCGAAGACTAGAACGTTCTATCTATCGTATTAGTCGAGTTATGAGCACTTTTTGTTTTGAAAAGTGGATTTTCGAAAATTTCATGACTTCATTTGAAAGAGAAAAAATGATTTTAGACAAAAACAGACTGTGCCAGTCGATTTTTCGCATCAAAAAACCCCTCCAGACGAATTTTGAGCAATTTTCATTCCAAAAACGTATTTTTTGTCGAAAATTTTAAAGCAAGGGGTAGGTATGGAAATATTTAATGTAAACTGCATTCTCCTAACTTCTCTCCTGGTCGGATTTATGGACTCAAAATACACAGGATTTTGTAAAATTGTCCGCTGATTCGATTGCCGAAGACTAGAACGTTCTATCTATCGTATTAGTCGAGTTATGAGCACTTTTTGTTTTAAAAAGTGGATTTTCGAAAATTTCATGACTTCATTTGAAGGAGAAAAAATGATTTTAGACAAAAACAGACTGTGCCAGTCGTTTTTTTGCATCAAAAAACCCCTCCAGACGAATTTTGAGCAATTTTGTTTCCAAAAACGTATATTTTGTCAAAAATTTTAAAGCAAGGGGTAGGTATGGAAATATTTAATGTAAACTGCATTCTCCTAACTTCTCTCCTGGTCGGATTTATGGACTCAAAATACACTGGCTTATGTAAAATGGTCCGCTGAATCGATTGCCGAAGACTAGAACGTTCTATCTATTGTATTAGTCGAGTTATGAGCACTTTTTGTTTTGAAAAGTGGATTTTCGAAAATTTCATGACTTCATTTGAAAGAGAAAAAATGATTTTAGACAAAAACAGACTGTGCCAGTCGATTTTTCGCATCAAAAAACCCCTCCAGACGAATTTTGAGCAATTTTTATTCCAAAAACGTATTTTTTGTCGAAAATTTTAAAGCAAGGGGTAGGTATGGAAATATTTAATGTAAACTGCATTCTCCTAACTTCTCTCCTGGTCGGATTTATGGACTCAAAATACACAGGATTATGTAAAATTGTCCGCTGATTCGATTGCCGAAGACTAGAACGTTCTATCTATCGTATTAGTCGAGTTATGAGCACTTTTTGTTTTAAAAAGTGGATTTTCGAAAATTTCATGACTTCATTTGAAGGAGAAAAAATGATTTTAGACAAAAACAGACTGTGCCAGTCGTTTTTTTGCATCAAAAAACCCCTCCAGACGAATTTTGAGCAATTTTGTTTCCAAAAACGTATATTTTGTCAAAAATTTTAAAGCAAGGGGTAGGTATGGAAATATTTAATGTAAACTGCATTCTCCTAACTTCTCTCCTGGTCGGATTTATGGACTCAAAATACACTGGCTTATGTAAAATGGTCCGCTGAATCGATTGCCGAAGACTAGAACGTTCTATCTATCGTATTAGTCGAGTTATGAGCACTTTTTGTTTTGAAAAGTGGATTTTCGAAAATTTCATGACTTCATTTGAAAGAGAAAAAATGATTTTAGACAAAAACAGACTGTGCCAGTCGATTTTTCGCATCAAAAAACCCCTCCAGACGAATTTTGAGCAATTTTTATTCCAAAAACGTATTTTTTGTCGAAAATTTTAAAGCAAGGGGTAGGTATGGAAATATTTAATGTAAACTGCATTCTCCTAACTTCTCTCCTGGTCGGATTTATGGACTCAAAATACACAGGATTATGTAAAATTGTCCGCTGATTCGATTGCCGAAGACTAGAACGTTCTATCTATCGTATTAGTCGAGTTATGAGCACTTTTTGTTTTAAAAAGTGGGTTTTCGAAAATTTCATGACTTCATTTGAAGGAGAAAAAATGATTTCAGACAAAAACAGACTGTGCCAGTCGATTTTTCGCATCGAAAAACCCCTCCAGACGAATTTTGAGCAATTTTTATTCCAAAAACGTATTTTTTGTCGAAAATTTTGAAGCAAGGGGTAGGTATGGAAACATTTAATGTAAACTGCTTTGTGCTAACTTTTTTCCTGGTAGGAATTATGGACTCAAAATACACTGGCTTATGTAAAATTGTCCGCTGAATCGATTGCCGAAGACTAGAACATTCTATCTATCGTATTAGTCGAGTTATGAGCACTTTTTGTTTTGAAAAGTGGATTTTCGAAAATTTCATGACTTCATTTGAAAGAGAAAAAATGATTTTAGACAAAAACAGACTGTGCCAGTCGATTTTTCGCATCAAAGAACCCCTCCAGACGAATTTTGAGCAATTTTTATTCCAAAAACGTATTTTTTGTCGAAAAATTTAAAGCAAGGGGTAGGTATGGAAATATTTAATGTAAACTGCATTCTCCTAACTTCTCTCCTGGTCGGATTTATGGACTCAAAATACACAGGATTATGTAAAATTGTCCGCTGAATCGATTGACGAAGACTAGAACGTTCTATCTATCGTATTAGTCGAGTTATGAGCACTTTTTGTTTTAAAAAGTGGATTTTCGAAAATTTCATGACTTCATTTGAAGGAGAAAAAATGATTTTAGACAAAAACAGACTGTGCCAGTCGATTTTTCGCATCGAAAAACCCCTTCAGACAAATTTTGAGCGTTTTTTATTCCAAAAACGTATTTTTTGTCGAAAATTTTGAAGCAAGGGGTAGGTATGGAAACATTTAATGTAAACTGCTTTGTGCTAACTTTTTTCCTGGTCGGAATTATGGACTCAAAATACACTGGCTTATGTAAAATTGTCCGCTGAATCGATTGCCGAAGACTAGAACGTTCTATCTATCGTATTAGTCGAGTTATGAGCACTTTTTGTTTTGAAAAGTGGATTTTCGAAAATTTCATGACTTCATTTGAAGGAGAAAAAATGATTTTAGACAAAAACAGACTGTGCCAGTCGTTTTTTTGCATCAAAAAACCCCTCCAGACGAATTTTGAGCAATTTTTATTCCAAAAACGTATTTTTTGTCGAAAATTTTAAAGCAAGGGGTAGGTATGGAAATATTTAATGTAAACTGCATTCTCCTAACTTCTCTCCTGGTCGGATTTATGGACTCAAAATACACAGGATTATGTAAAATTGTCCGCTGAATCGATTGCCGAAGACTAGAACGTTTTATCTATCGTATTAGTCGAGTTATGAGCACTTTTTGTTTTGAAAAGTGGATTTTCGAAAATTTCATGACTTCATTTGAAAGAGAAAAAATGATTTTAGACAAAAACAGACTGTGCCAGTCGATTTTTCGCATCAAAAAACTCCTCCAGACGAATTTTGAGCAATTTTTATTCTAAAAACGTATTTTTTGTCGAAAATTTTGAAGCAAGGGGTAGGTATGGAAACATTTAATGTAAACTGCATTCTCCTAACTTCTCTCCTGGTCGGATTTATGGACTCAAAATACACAGGATTATGTAAAATTGTCCGCTGATTCGATTGCCGAAGACTAGAACGTTCTATCTATCGTATTAGTCGAGTTATGAGCACTTTTTGTTTTAAAAAGTGGGTTTTCGAAAATTTCATGACTTCATTTGAAGGAGAAAAAATGATTTCAGACAAAAACAGACTGTGCCAGTCGATTTTTCGCATCGAAAAACCCCTCCAGACGAATTTTGAGCAATTTTTATTCCAAAAACGTATTTTTTGTCGAAAATTTTGAAGCAAGGGGTAGGTATGGAAACATTTAATGTAAACTGCTTTGTGCTAACTTTTTTCCTGGTAGGAATTATGGACTCAAAATACACTGGCTTATGTAAAATTGTCCGCTGAATCGATTGCCGAAGACTAGAACATTCTATCTATCGTATTAGTCGAGTTATGAGCACTTTTTGTTTTGAAAAGTGGATTTTCGAAAATTTCATGACTTCATTTGAAAGAGAAAAAATGATTTTAGACAAAAACAGACTGTGCCAGTCGATTTTTCGCATCAAAGAACCCCTCCAGACGAATTTTGAGCAATTTTTATTCCAAAAACGTATTTTTTGTCGAAAAATTTAAAGCAAGGGGTAGGTATGGAAATATTTAATGTAAACTGCATTCTCCTAACTTCTCTCCTGGTCGGATTTATGGACTCAAAATACACAGGATTATGTAAAATTGTCCGCTGAATCGATTGACGAAGACTAGAACGTTCTATCTATCGTATTAGTCGAGTTATGAGCACTTTTTGTTTTAAAAAGTGGATTTTCGAAAATTTCATGACTTCATTTGAAGGAGAAAAAATGATTTTAGACAAAAACAGACTGTGCCAGTCGATTTTTCGCATCGAAAAACCCCTTCAGACAAATTTTGAGCGTTTTTTATTCCAAAAACGTATTTTTTGTCGAAAATTTTGAAGCAAGGGGTAGGTATGGAAACATTTAATGTAAACTGCTTTGTGCTAACTTTTTTCCTGGTCGGAATTATGGACTCAAAATACACTGGCTTATGTAAAATTGTCCGCTGAATCGATTGCCGAAGACTAGAACGTTCTATCTATCGTATTAGTCGAGTTATGAGCACTTTTTGTTTTGAAAAGTGGATTTTCGAAAATTTCATGACTTCATTTGAAAGAGAAAAAATGATTTTAGACAAAAACAGACTGTGCCAGTCGATTTTTCGCATCAAAAAACCCCTCCAGACGAATTTTGAGCAATTTTTATTCCAAAAACGTATTTTTTGTCGAAAATTTTAAAGCAAGGGGTAGGTATGGAAATATTTAATGTAAACTGCATTCTCCTAACTTCTCTCCTGGTCGGATTTATGGACTCAAAATACACAGGATTATGTAAAATTGTCCGCTGAATCGATTGCCGAAGACTAGAACGTTCTATCTATCGTATTAGTCGAGTTATGAGCACTTTTTGTTTTGAAAAGTGGATTTTCGAAAATTTCATGACTTCATTTGAAAGAGAAAAAATGATTTTAGACAAAAACAGACTGTGCCAGTCGATTTTTCGCATCAAAAAACTCCTCCAGACGAATTTTGAGCAATTTTTATTCTAAAAACGTATTTTTTGTCGAAAATTTTGAAGCAAGGGGTAGGTATGGAAACATTTAATGTAAACTGCATTCTCCTAACTTCTCTCCTGGTCGGATTTATGGACTCAAAATACACAGGATTATGTAAAATTGTCCGCTGATTCGATTGCCGAAGACTAGAACGTTCTATCTATCGTATTAGTCGAGTTATGAGCACTTTTTGTTTTAAAAAGTGGATTTTCGAAAATTTCATGACTTCATTTGAAGGAGAAAAAATGATTCCAGACAAAAACAGACTGTGCCAGTCGTTTTTTTGCATCAAGAAACCCCTCCAGACGAATTTTGAGCAATTTTGTTTACAAAAACGTATATTTTGTCAAAAATTTTAAAGCAAGGGGTAGGTATGGAAATATTTAATGTAAACTGCATTCTCCTAACTTCTCTCCTGGTCGAATTTATGGACTCAAAATACACTGGCTTTTGTAAAATTGTCCGCTGAATCGATTGCCGAAGACTAGAACGTTCTATCTATCGTATTAGTCGAGTTATGAGCACTTTTTGTTTTGAAAAGTGGATTTTCGAAAATTTCATGACTTCATTTGAAAGAGAAAAAATGATTTTAGACAAAAACAGACTGTGCCAGTCGATTTTTCGCATCAAAAAACCCCTCCAGACGAATTTTGAGCAATTTTTATTCCAAAAACGTATTTTTTGTCGAAAATTTTGAAGCAAGGGGTAGGTATGGAAACATTTAATGTAAGCTGCTTTGTGCTAACTTTTTTCCTGGTCGGAATTATGGACTCAAAATACACTGGATTATGTAAAATTGTCCGCTGATTCGATTGCCGAAGACTAGAACGTTCTATCTATCGTATTAGTCGAGTTATGAGCACTTTTTGTTTTAAAAAGTGGATTTTCGAAAATTTCATGACTTCATTTGAAGGAGAAAAAATGATTTTAGACAAAAACAGACTGTGCCAGTCGTTTTTTTGCATCAAAAAACCCCTCCAGACGAATTTTGAGCAATTTTGTTTCCAAAAACGTATATTTTGTCAAAAATTTTAAAGCAAGGGGTAGGTATGGAAATATTTAATGTAAACTGCATTCTCCTAACTTCTCTCCTGGTCGGATTTATGGACTCAAAATACACAGGATTATGTAAAATTGTCCGCTGAATCGATTGCCGAAGACTAGAACGTTCTATCTATCGTATTAGTCGAGTTATGAGCACTTTTTGTTTTGAAAAGTGGATTTTCGAAAATTTCATGACTTCATTTGAAGGAGAAAAAATGATTTTAGACAAAAACAGACTGTGCCAGTCGTTTTTTTGCATCAAAAAACCCCTCCAGACGAATTTTGAGCAATTTTGTTTCCAAAAACGTATATTTTGTCAAAAATTTTAAAGCAAGGGGTAGGTATGGAAATATTTAATGTAAACTGCATTCTCCTAACTTCTCTCCTGGTCGGATTTATGGACTCAAAATACACAGGATTATGTAAAATTGTCCGCTGAATCGATTGCCGAAGACTAGAACGTTCTATCTATCGTATTAGTCGAGTTATGAGCACTTTTTGTTTTGAAAAGTGGATTTTCGAAAATTTCATGACTTCATTTGAAGGAGAAAAAATGATTTTAGACAAAAACAGACTGTGCCAGTCGTTTTTTTGCATCAAAAAACCCCTCCAGACGAATTTTGAGCAATTTTTATTCCAAAAACGTATTTTTTGTCGAAAATTTTAAAGCAAGGGGTAGGTATGGAAATATTTAATGTAAACTGCATTCTCCTAACTTCTCTCCTGGTCGGATTTATGGACTCAAAATACACAGGATTATGTAAAATTGTCCGCTGAATCGATTGCCGAAGACTAGAACGTTCTATCTATCGTATTAGTGGAGTTATGAGCACTTTTTGTTTTGAAAAGTGGATTTTCGAAAATTTCATGACTTCATTTGAAAGAGAAAAAATGATTTTAGACAAAAACAGACTGTGCCAGTCGATTTTTCGCATCGAAAAACCCCTCCAGACGAATTTTGAGCAATTTTTATTCCAAAAACGTATTTTTTGTCGAAAATTTTGAAGCAAGGGGTAGGTATGGAAACATTTAATGTGAACTGGTTTGTGCTAACTTTTTTCCTTTTTTCCTTTTGAGCAATTTTTATTCCAAAAACGTATTTTTTGTCGAAAATTTTAAAGCAAGGGGTAGGTATGGAACTATTTAATGTAAACTGCATTCTCCTAACTTCTCTCCTGGTCGGATTTATGGACTCAAAATACACAGGATTATGTAAAATTGTCCGCTGAATCGATTGACGAAGACTAAAACGTTCTATCTATCGTATTAGTCGAGTTATGAGCACTTTTTGTTTTAAAAAGTGGATTTTCGAAAATTTCATGACTTCATTTGAAGGAGAAAAAATGATTTTAGACAAAAACAGACTGTGCCAGTCGATTTTTCGCATCGAAAAACCCCTTCAGACAAATTTTGAGCGTTTTTTATTCCAAAAACGTATTTTTTGTCGAAAATTTTGAAGCAAGGGGTAGGTATGGAAACATTTAATGTAAACTGCTTTGTGCTAACTTTTTTCCTGGTCGGAATTATGGACTCAAAATACACTGGCTTATGTAAAATTGTCCGCTGAATCGATTGCCGAAGACTAAAACGTTCTATCTATCGTATTAGTCGAGTTATGAGCACTTTTTGTTTTGAAAAGTGGATTTTCGAAAATTTCATGACTTCATTTGAAGGAGAAAAAATGATTTTAGACAAAAACAGACTGTGCCAGTCGTTTTTTTGCATCAAAAAACCCCTCCAGACGAATTTTGAGCAATTTTTATTCCAAAAACGTATTTTTTGTCGAAAATTTTAAAGCAAGGGGTAGGTATGGAAATATTTAATGTAAACTGTATTCTCCTAACTTCTCTCTTGGTCGGATTTATGGACTCAAAATACACAGGATCATGTAAAATTGTCCGCTGAATCGATTGCCGGAGACTAGAACGTTCTATCTATCGTATTAGTCGAGTTATGAGCACTTTTTGTTTTAAAAAGTGGATTTTCGAAAATTTCATGACTCCATTTGAAGGAGAAAAAATGATTTTAGACAAAAACAGACTGTGCCAGTCAATTTTCCGCATCGAAAAACCCCTCCAGACAAATTTTGAGCGTTTTTTATTCCAAAAACGTATTTTTTGTCGAAAATTTTGAAGCAAGGGGTAGGTATGGAAACATTTAATGTGAACTGCTTTGTGCTAACTTTTTTCCTGGTCGGAATTATGAACTCAAAATACACTGGCTTATGTAAAATTGTCCGCTGAATCGATTGCCGAAGACTAAAACGTTCTATCTATCGTATTAGTCGAGTTATGAGCATCTTTAGTTTTGAAAACTAGATTTTCGAAAATTTCATTACTCCATTTGGAGGAGAAATAATGATTTTGTACAAAAACAAACTGTTTCAGTCGATTTTTCGCATCATAAAACCCCTCTAGACGAATTTTGAGCAATTTTTATTCCAAAAACGTATTTTTTGTCGAAAATTTTGAAGCAAGGGGTAGGTATGGAAACATTTAATGTAAACTGCTTTGTGCTAACTTTTTTCCTGGTCGGAATTATGGACTCAAAATACACTGGCTTATGTAAAATTGTCCGCTGAATCGATTGCCGAAGACTAGAACGTTCTATCTATCGTATTAGTCGAGTTATGAGCACTTTTTGTTTTGAAAAGTGGATTTTCGAAAATTTCATGACTTCATTTGAAGGAGAAAAAATGATTTTAGACGAAAACAGACTGTGCCAGTCGATTTTCCGCATCAAAAAACCTCTCCAGACAAATTTTGAGCGTTTTTTATTCCAAAAACGTATTTTTTGTCGAAAATGTTGAAGCAAGGGAAACATTTAATGTAAGCTGCTTTGTGCTAACTTTTTTCCTGGTCGGAATTATGAACTCAAAATACACTGGCTTATGTAAAATTGTCCGCTGAATCGATTGCCGAAGACTAGAACGTTCTATCTATCGTATTAGTCGAGTTATGAGCACTTTTTGTTTTGAAAAGTGGATTTTCGAAAATTTCATGACTTCATTTGGAAGAGAAAAAATGATTTTAGACAAAAACAGACTGTGCCAGTCGATTTTTCGCATCAAAAAACCCCTCCAGACGAATTTTGAGCAATTTTTATTCCTAAAACGTATTTTTTGTCGAAAATTTTGAAGCAAGGGGTAGGTATGGAAACATTTAATGTAAACTGCTTTGTGCTAACTTTTTTCCTGGTCGGAATTATGAACTCAAAATACACTGGCTTATGTAAAATTGTCCGCTGAATCGATTGCCGAAGACTAGAACATTCTATCTATCGTATTAGTCGAGTTATGAGCACTTTTTGTTTTGAAAAGTGGATTTTCGAAAATTTCATGACTTCATTTGGAAGAGAAAAAATGATTTTAGACAAAAACAGACTGTGCCAGTCGATTTTTCGCATCAAAAAACCCCTCCAGACGAATTTTGAGCAATTTTTATTCCTAAAACGTATTTTTTGTCGAAAATTTTGAAGCAAGGGGTAGGTATGGAAACATTTAATGTAAACTGCTTTGTGCTAACTTTTTTCCTGGTCGGAATTATGAACTCAAAATACACTGGCTTATGTAAAATTGTCCGCTGAATCGATTGCCGAAGACTAGAACATTCTATCTATCGTATTAGTCGAGTTATGAGCACTTTTTGTTTTGAAAAGTGGATTTTCGAAAATTTCATGACTTCATTTGGAAGAGAAAAAATGATTTTAGACAAAAACAGACTGTGCCAGTCGATTTTTCGCATCAAAAAACCCCTCCAGACGAATTTTGAGCAATTTTTATTCCTAAAACGTATTTTTTGTCGAAAATTTTGAAGCAAGGGGTAGGTATGGAAATATTTAATGTAAACTGTATTCTCCTAACTTCTCTCTTGGTCGGAATTATGGACTCAAAATACACTGGCTTATGTAAAATTGTCCGCTGAATCGATTGCCGAAGACTAGAACATTCTATCTATCGTATTAGTCGAGTTATGAGCACTTTTTGTTTTGAAAAGTGGATTTTCGAAAATTTCATGACTTCATTTGAAAGAGAAAAAATGATTTTAGACAAAAACAGACTGTGCCAGTCGATTTTTCGCATCAAAAAACCCCTCCAGACGAATTTTGAGCAATTTTTATTCCAAAAACGTATTTTTTGTCGAAAATTTTAAAGCAAGGGGTAGGTATGGAAATATTTAATGTAAACTGCATTCTCCTAACTTCTCTCCTGGTCGGATTTATGGACTCAAAATACACAGGATTATGTAAAATTGTCCGCTGAATCGATTGCCGAAGACTAGAACGTTCTATCTATCGTATTAGTCGAGTTATGAGCACTTTTTGTTTTGAAAAGTGGATTTTCGAAAATTTCATGACTTCATTTGAAGGAGAAAAAATGATTTTAGACGAAAACAGACTGTGCCAGTCGATTTTTCGCACCAAAAAACCCCTCCAGACAAATTTTGAGCATTTTTTATTCCAAAAACGTATTTTTTGTCGAAAATTTTGAAGCAAGGGGTAGGTATGGAAACATTTAATGTAAACTGCTTTGTGCTAACTTTTTTCCTGGTCGGAATTATGAACTCAAAATACACTGGCTTATGTAAAAATGTCCGCTGAATCGATTGCCGAAGACTAGAACGTTCTATCTATCGTATTAGTCGAGTTATGAGCACTTTTTGTTTTGAAAAGTGGATTTTCGAAAATTTCATTACTTCATTTGAAAGAGAAAAAATGATTTTAGACAAAAACAGACTGTGCCAGTCGATTTTTCGCATCAAAAAACCCCTCCAGACGAATTTTGAGCAATTTTTATTCCAAAAACGTATTTTTTGTCGAAAATTTTAAAGCAAGGGGTGGGTATGGAAATATTTAATGTAAACTGCATTCTCCTAACTTCTCTCCTGTTCGGATTTATGGACTCAAAATACACAGGTTTATGTAAAATTGTCCGCTGAATCGATTACCGAAGACTAGAACGTTCTATATATCGTATTAGTCGAGTTATGAGCATCTTTAGTTTTGAAAACTAGATTTTCGAAAATTTCATTACTCCATTTGGAGGAGAAATAATGATTTTGTACAAAAACAAACTGTTTCAGTCGATTTTTCGCATCATAAAACCCCTCTAGACGAATTTTGAGCAATTTTTATTCCAAAAACGTATTTTTTGTCGAAAATTTTGAAGCAAGGGGTAGGTATGGAAACATTTAATGTAAACTGCTTTGTGCTAACTTTTTTCCTGGTCGGAATTATGGACTCAAAATACACTGGCTTATGTAAAATTGTCCGCTGAATCGATTGCCGAAGACTAGAACGTTCTATCTATCGTATTAGTCGAGTTATGAGCACTTTTTGTTTTGAAAAGTGGATTTTCGAAAATTTCATGACTTCATTTGAAGGAGAAAAAATGATTTTAGACGAAAACAGACTGTGCCAGTCGATTTTCCGCATCAAAAAACCTCTCCAGACAAATTTTGAGCGTTTTTTATTCCAAAAACGTATTTTTTGTCGAAAATGTTGAAGCAAGGGAAACATTTAATGTAAGCTGCTTTGTGCTAACTTTTTTCCTGGTCGGAATTATGAACTCAAAATACACTGGCTTATGTAAAATTGTCCGCTGAATCGATTGCCGAAGACTAGAACGTTCTATCTATCGTATTAGTCGAGTTATGAGCACTTTTTGTTTTGAAAAGTGGATTTTCGAAAATTTCATGACTTCATTTGGAAGAGAAAAAATGATTTTAGACAAAAACAGACTGTGCCAGTCGATTTTTCGCATCAAAAAACCCCTCCAGACGAATTTTGAGCAATTTTTATTCCTAAAACGTATTTTTTGTCGAAAATTTTGAAGCAAGGGGTAGGTATGGAAACATTTAATGTAAACTGCTTTGTGCTAACTTTTTTCCTGGTCGGAATTATGAACTCAAAATACACTGGCTTATGTAAAATTGTCCGCTGAATCGATTGCCGAAGACTAGAACATTCTATCTATCGTATTAGTCGAGTTATGAGCACTTTTTGTTTTAAAAAGTGGATTTTCGAAAATTTCATGACTTCATTTGGAAGAGAAAAAATGATTTTAGACAAAAACAGACTGTGCCAGTCGATTTTTCGCATCAAAAAACCCCTCCAGACGAATTTTGAGCAATTTTTATTCCTAAAACGTATTTTTTGTCGAAAATTTTGAAGCAAGGGGTAGGTATGGAAACATTTAATGTAAACTGCTTTGTGCTAACTTTTTTCCTGGTCGGAATTATGAACTCAAAATACACTGGCTTATGTAAAATTGTCCGCTGAATCGATTGCCGAAGACTAGAACATTCTATCTATCGTATTAGTCGAGTTATGAGCACTTTTTGTTTTGAAAAGTGGATTTTCGAAAATTTCATGACTTCATTTGGAAGAGAAAAAATGATTTTAGACAAAAACAGACTGTGCCAGTCGATTTTTCGCATCAAAAAACCCCTCCAGACGAATTTTGAGCAATTTTTATTCCTAAAACGTATTTTTTGTCGAAAATTTTGAAGCAAGGGGTAGGTATGGAAATATTTAATGTAAACTGTATTCTCCTAACTTCTCTCTTGGTCGGAATTATGGACTCAAAATACACTGGCTTATGTAAAATTGTCCGCTGAATCGATTGCCGAAGACTAGAACATTCTATCTATCGTATTAGTCGAGTTATGAGCACTTTTTGTTTTGAAAAGTGGATTTTCGAAAATTTCATGACTTCATTTGAAAGAGAAAAAATGATTTTAGACAAAAACAGACTGTGCCAGTCGATTTTTCGCATCAAAAAACCCCTCCAGACGAATTTTGAGCAATTTTTATTCCAAAAACGTATTTTTTGTCGAAAATTTTAAAGCAAGGGGTAGGTATGGAAATATTTAATGTAAACTGCATTCTCCTAACTTCTCTCCTGGTCGGATTTATGGACTCAAAATACACAGGATTATGTAAAATTGTCCGCTGAATCGATTGCCGAAGACTAGAACGTTCTATCTATCGTATTAGTCGAGTTATGAGCACTTTTTGTTTTGAAAAGTGGATTTTCGAAAATTTCATGACTTCATTTGAAGGAGAAAAAATGATTTTAGACGAAAACAGACTGTGCCAGTCGATTTTTCGCACCAAAAAACCCCTCCAGACAAATTTTGAGCATTTTTTATTCCAAAAACGTATTTTTTGTCGAAAATTTTGAAGCAAGGGGTAGGTATGGAAACATTTAATGTAAACTGCTTTGTGCTAACTTTTTTCCTGGTCGGAATTATGAACTCAAAATACACTGGCTTATGTAAAAATGTCCGCTGAATCGATTGCCGAAGACTAGAACGTTCTATCTATCGTATTAGTCGAGTTATGAGCACTTTTTGTTTTGAAAAGTGGATTTTCGAAAATTTCATTACTTCATTTGAAAGAGAAAAAATGATTTTAGACAAAAACAGACTGTGCCAGTCGATTTTTCGCATCAAAAAACCCCTCCAGACGAATTTTGAGCAATTTTTATTCCAAAAACGTATTTTTTGTCGAAAATTTTAAAGCAAGGGGTGGGTATGGAAATATTTAATGTAAACTGCATTCTCCTAACTTCTCTCCTGTTCGGATTTATGGACTCAAAATACACAGGTTTATGTAAAATTGTCCGCTGAATCGATTACCGAAGACTAGAACGTTCTATATATCGTATTAGTCGAGTTATGAGCACTTTTTGTTTTGAAAAGTGGATTTTCGAAAATTTCATGACTTCATTTGAAAGAGAAAAAATGATTTTAGACAGAAACAGACTGTGCCAGTCGATTTTTCGCATCAAAAAACCCCTCCAGACGAATTTTGAGCAATTTTTATTCCAAAAACGTATTTTTTGTCGAAAATTTTGAAGCAAGGGGTAGGTATGGAAACATTTAATGTAAGCTGTTTTGTGCTAACTTTTTTCCTGGTCGGAATTATGGACTCAAAATACACTGGCTTATGTAAAATTGTCCGCTGAATCGATTGCCGAAGACTAGAACGTTCTATCTATCGTATTAGTCGAGTTATGAGCACTTTTTGTTTTGAAAAGTGGATTTTCGAAAATTTCATGACTTCATTTGAAGGAGAAAAAATGATTTTAGACAAAAACAGACTGTGCCAGTCGTTTTTTTGCATCAAAAAACCCCTCCAGACGAATTTTGAGCAATTTTTATTCCAAAAACGTATTTTTTGTCGATTATTTTTTTCACTTGTCAAAATCTGACATTTTGGTGGTTTTAACCAATAGCAATACATTATTCTAGCCAATCATTCGGTATTATACTGATAATTATGCTTCCTCATCGATAAAACCTTGTTTACATCGAAACGTCAAAATTTTACTTTGAATTTGTCATTATTGACAACTAAATGCGCTTTCAAAAATCCTTTTAAATTGTTGAAAAAAATAATCTTCCCAAATACAACTCGCTCTTCAAATTTTATCACATAATTTTTTATTTTCATCACTCAAACTTGTTTATTTGAGGCAAAAACATTCAAACAAACCGAATTTAGATAAAATCACTCCTCCTAACGGAGTCGTGATTTTATCAAATCGGTTTGTTTTCATATTTTTGCCAAATAAACAAGTTTTCGTGGAAAAGAAAAAATTATCAAAGGTAATACCACGAGTGCTTCAAATTTTATCGATAATTTTTTCTTTTCCACGAAAACTTGTTTATTTGGCAAAAATATGAAAACAAACCGATTTGATAAAATCACGACTCCGTTAGGAGGAGTGATTTTATCTAAATTCGGTTTGTTTGAATGTTTTTGCCTCAAATAAACAAGTTTGAGTGATGAAAATAAAAAATTATGTGATAAAATTTGAAGAGCGAGTTGTATTTGGGAAGATTATTTTTTTCAACAATTTAAAAGGATTTTTGAAAGCGCTTTTAGTTGTCAATAATGACAAATTCAAAGTAAAATTTTGACGTTTCGATGTAAACAAGGTTTTATCGATGAGGAAGCATAATTATCAGTATAATACCGAATGATTGGCTAGAATAATGTATTGCTATTGGTTAAAACCACCAAAATGTCAGATTTTGACAAGTGAAAAAAATAATCGATAAAATTTGAAGCACTCGTGGTATTACCTTTGAAAATTTTAAAGCAAGGGGTAGGTATGGAAATATTTAATGTAAACTGCATTCTCCTAACTTCTCTCCTGGTCGGATTTATGGACTCAAAATACACTGGCTTATGTAAAATTGTCCGCTGAATCGATTGCCGAAGACTAGAACATTCTATCTATCGTATTAGTCGAGTTATGAGCACTTTTTGTTTTGAAAAGTGGATTTTCGAAAATTTAATGACTTCATTTGAAGGAGAAAAAATGATTTTAGACAAAAACAGACTGTGCCAGTCGATTTTTCGCATCAAAAAACCCCTCCAGACGAATTTTGAGCGTTTTTTGAGTTATGAGCACTTTTTGTTTTGAAAAGTGGATTTTCGAAAATTTCATGACTTCATTTGAAGGAGAAAAAATGATTTTAGACAAAAACAGACTGTGCCAGTCGATTTTTCGCATCAAAAAACCCCTCCAGACGAATTTTGAGCAATTTTTATTCCAAAAACGTATTTTTTGTCGAAAATTTTAAAGCAAGGGGTAGGTATGGAAATATTTAATGTAAACTGCATTCTCCTAACTTCTCTCCTGGTCGGATTTATGGACTCAAAATACACAGGATTATGTAAAATTGTCCGCTGAATCGATTGCCGAAGACTAGAACATTCTATCTATCGTATTAGTCGAGTTATGAGCACTTTTTGTTTTGAAAAGTGGATTTTCGAAAATTTAATGACTTCATTTGAAGGAGAAAAAATGATTTTAGACAAAAACAGACTGTGCCAGTCGATTTTTCGCATCAAAAAACCCCTCCAGACGAATTTTGAGCGTTTTTTGAGTTATGAGCACTTTTTGTTTTGAAAAGTGGATTTTCGAAAATTTCATGACTTCATTTGAAGGAGAAAAAATGATTTTAGACAAAAACAGACTGTGCCAGTCGATTTTTCGCATCAAAAAACCCCTCCAGACGAATTTTGAGCAATTTTTATTCCAAAACCGTATTTTTTGTCGAAAATTTTAAAGCAAGGGGTAGGTATGGAAATATTTAATGTAAACTGCATTCTCCTAACTTCTCTCCTGGTCGGATTTATGGACTCAAAATACACAGGATTATGTAAAATTGTCCGCTGAATCGATTGCCGAAGACTAGAACGTTCTATCTATCGTATTAGTTGAGTTATGAGCACTTTTTGTTTTGAAAAGTGGATTTTCGAAAATTTCATGACTTCATTTGAAGGAGAAAAAATGATTTTAGACAAAAACAGACTGTGCCAGTCGTTTTTTTGCATCAAAAAACCCCTCCAGACGAATTTTGAGCGTTTTTTGAGTTATGAGCACTTTTTGTTTTGAAAAGTGGATTTTCGAAAATTTCTTGACTTCATTTGAAGGAGAAAAAATGATTTTAGACAAAAACAGACTGTGCCAGTCGTTTTTTTGCATCAAAAAACCCCTCCAGACGAATTTTGAGCGTTTTTTATTCCAAAAACGTATTTTTTGTCGAAAATTTTGAAGCAAGGGGTAGGTATGGAAACATTTAATGTAAACTGCTTTGTGCTAACTTCTTTCCTGGTCGGAATTATGGACTCAAAATACACTGGCTTATGTAAAATTGTCCACTGAATCGATTGCCGAAGACTAGAACGTTCTATCTATCGTATTAGTCGAGTTATGAGCTATTTTTGTTTTGAAAAGTGGATTTTCGAAAATTTCATGACTTCATTTGAAGGAGAAAAAATGATTTTAGACAAAAACAGACTGTGCCAGTCGTTTTTTTGCATCAAAAAACCCCTCCAGATGAATTTTGAGCAATTTTTTTCCAAAAACGTATTTTTTGTCGAAAATTTTAAAGCAAGGGGTAGGTATGGAAATATTTAATGTAAACTGCATTGTCCTAACTTCTCTCCTGGTCGGAACTATGGACTCAAATTACACAGGATTATGTAAAATTGTCCACTGAATCGATTGCCGGAGACTAGAACGTTCTATCTATAGTATTGGTCGAGTTATGAGCACTTTTTGTTTTGAAAAGTGGATTTTCGAAAATTTAATGACTTCATTTGAAGGAGAAAAAATGATTTTAGACAAAAACAGACTGTGCCAGTCGTTTTTTTGCATCAAAAAACCCCTCCAGACGAATTTTGAGCGTTTTTTGAGTTATGAGCACTTTTTGTTTTGAAAAGTGGATTTTCGAAAATTTCATGACTTCATTTGAAGGAGAAAAAATGATTTTAGACAAAAACAGACTGTGCCAGTCGTTTTTTTGCATCAAAAAACCCCTCCAGACGAATTTTGAGCGTTTTTTATTCCAAAAACGTATTTTTTGTCGAAAATTTTGAAGCAAGGGGTAGGTATGGAAACATTTAATGTAAACTGCTTTGTGTTAACTTTTTTCCTGGTCGGAATTATGGACTCAAAATACACTGGCTTATGTAAAATGGTCCGCTGAATCGATTGCCGGAGACTAGAACGTTCTATCTATAGTATTAGTCGAGTTATGAGCACTTTTTGTTTTGAAAAGTGGATTTTCGAAAATTTCATGACTTCATTTGAAAGAGAAAAAATGATTTTAGACAAAAACAGACTGTGCCAGTCGATTTTTCGCATCAAAAAACCCCTCCAGGCGAATTTTGAGCAATTTTTATTCCAAAAACGTATTTTTTGTCGAAAATTTTGAAGCAAGGGGTAGGTATGGAAACATTTAATGTAAGCTGCTTTGTGCTAACTTTTTTCCTGGTCGGAATTATGGACTCAAAATACACTGGATTATGTAAAATTGTCCGCTGAATCGATTGCCGGAGACTAGAACGTTCTATCTATCGTCTTAGTCGAGTTATGAGCACTTTTTGTTTTGAAAAATGGATTTTCGAGAATTTCATGACTTCATTTGAAGGAGAAAAAATAATTTTAGACAAAAACAGACTGTGCCAGTCGTTTTTTGCATCAAAAAACCCCTCCAGACGAATTTTGAGCAATTTTTATTCCAAACACGTATTTTTTGTCGAAAATTTTGAAGCAAGGGGTAGGTATGGAAACATTTAATGTAAGCTGCTTTGTGCTAACTTTTTTCCTGGTCGGAATTATGGACTCAAAATACACTGGATTATGTAAAATTGTCCGCTGAATCGATTGCCGGAGACTAGAACGTTCTATCTATCGTATTAGTCGAGTTATGAGCACTTTTTGTTTTGAAAAGTGGATTTTCGAAAATTTCATGACTTCATTTGAAAGAGAAAAAATGATTTTAGACAAAAACAGACTGTGCCAGTCGATTTTTCGCATCAAAAAACCCCTCCAGACAAATTTTGAGCGATTTTTATTCCAAAAACGTATTTTTTGTCGAAAATTTTGAAGCAACGGGTAGGTATGGAAATATTCAATGTAAACTGCATTCTGTTAACTCCTTTCCTGGTAGGAATTATGGACTCAAAATACACTGAAATACGTAAAATTTTCCGCTGAATCGATTGCCGAAGACTAGAACGTTCTATCTATCATATTAGTCGAGTTATGAGCATCTTTAGTTTTAAAAAGTGGATTTTCGAAAATTTCATGACTTTATTTGGAGGAGAAATAATGATTTTATACAAAAACAGACTGTTCCAGTCGATTTTTCGCATCAAAAAACCCCTCCAGACGAATTTTATTTCAAAAACGTTTTTTTTTCAAAAATTTTGAAGCAAGGAAATGGAAATATTTAATTAAAACTGGTTACAGCTAACTTTCTCATTGCTGGGAATTATCGACTCAAAGAACACTGGATCAGCTAAACTTTTTCCCTGAATGGATGTTAAGTTGTGTTGGTTAATTCGGTACGCGGCACCTTTTCGAGTTTTCGACTTGCTAATGGATTGGCATTTGCGGTTTTTTCTTATCTTAATTTCTATAGCATGAGAACTCTGTTTAAATAACAATATTTGCGGTATTTCTTTTGTAAAAATAAATGCACGTGGCTACTGGTCTCAACAATCCAACCATTGTATACTAAAATGTAAATACTGCAGAAATTCAAGTAAAAGGAAATGGTGTGAAGTGTCAATACAATCAATTTTTTATTTACTTAAATATTAGCGGTCTGCTTGACCCGATATATAATAAAATAATTGTAGTTTGAAGACCCAAAAACACGATTATTCGACTAGACCGTTAAAAAGATTTTAGTAATTTAAAAATAAAAATAACAACTTCAATGGAAATAAGTTACAAAAAGCGGTATAATTTTTCACAAAACTATCTCCCCGATTCCCCAAAATTTTGTTTTTGAGCACCCTGTATTTCAATTTCTTACCAATCCGCTATAAACAACAAGAAAAAATCAATTTTAATACTAATCACATTCCACAACAGCTGGAACATTATCTTCCATTGTTAGTGACTAGATTACATCAATAACTTATTTGAATAAACGCTGTCCTAGGGCGGTCTAGCACCTAAATCTATGCGTGCATGTTATTATGACATGCGAGAATTTTAAACGCTCTGTACAAAATAAATGCGGAGTGGAGATAAAACTTTGAACCAAGAAAATAATGATAATATATATAACGTAATTGAGGGTGCTGATAAAAAGATAATTGTTATCGAGTCGTATGCATACAGGGTGTTCATGCGAAAATTTAGGATTCGTGTGCAGTTTATTCATTAAAATAGAACAATAGAAAAGACCCAACTTGTCCTGATACGGAGTGAACGACACAAATAAAAAAAGTATGTTTAGGATTATTAATATTATGATTCAACCTGTATTGGTTTTAAGATTCATCACTCTGTATGAGGAGGTTTTCTGCACATTAAATTTTTCAATTGAACGGGGATGCTCATGAGCTAGAACTCCAGGAGGTCGTTGAACTTTTAGTGGTTCGAATCCCGAGGCGGGATTTTGGACGATGCCGCATTATGTAACGAAAAAAATAGGTCAATCTCCTTTTCTGCTCTCTTTTTCCGTATCAGCTTTAATATATTATTGACTGGTATTGGACATATTCAAGAATCATGAAATTTTCCACAGAAAACTATATGCATTGAATCAGATGGTGTTTATGTGAAAATAATTATTTTTCAATCACCATAAAATGACATCTAGTTACGTTTATAGTTGTAAAATTGCTTTTTGATTCAGCGTACATGGTTTTATAGTTATGTTTAAGTTTTTTTTTACAAATAATACCTGCCAACATTTTATGACAAGCCATAAAATCTTCCTCTATTGATAAGGGGGTTTATAACCGCCATACAACAAAACTGTCTGATAGAAATTTATGTTCAAGTTCGTCTAGCACTAGCAGGTGGTTTTTTTTATCTTAATTTGATGATAGTGATACACAACATTCTAACCTTGAACTTTAAAGAAAAGGTTGTTTGGATTCATATACCAGGACTACTCAAATATTAAACACAAACGAAAACAGCCTGTACTATTGCATTAATAATTTCTATGGAGTCTAATTTAACTGGACTAAAAATGTCGACGCATACGAACGTTTCGAACATGTCATATTTCAAAACTCGTCAGCAATTAACTCTGAAGAGGTGTCATCTTTAAAAATTCGAGCGAAAAACTGTATGAAAAGACGATGAATTCCTGTATTCAAAACATTGTAAGTATTCTTTTGTTAAACGGCTGGCGTCAGTAAAAAACAGTGGCGTAGAGAGGCGAAAAATGTTTAGTTTTCACGCTCGAAATAAAAGCTTTGGATATTTTTAGTTCTATAGTCAAGAAAAAAGGGTCAATTTTGGAATGAGAGATAGGAATCTAGCTGTTTTTGAAGATGACGCCTATAAAGATAAAAAATTCACATGGAAATTAATCAGAACCATAAGATTACCTGAGCTACTTGTGCAGTGTATTATTTTGCTTTAAATTAGTTAACAAAAGATTGCATTCAATATTTAAATTAATTAACATTGGAAACTTCATGCTTCGATTTTATTCATTAAAATTTGCCAAAATCGATTCTATGATGTAGCAGAATGAAGTAATTAAAATTTTAATGGAAACGTTACATAACACTTAATTACATAATAAGAGGAGTTAACGGTGTTAATAATTAATTATTAGTTAATTAATTATTTAGAATTTAATTTAAAATTTTCATCATCTGAAAGTTCACAAATATAAATTTGGTTGGGTCCTCTGATTGAACTGCGTAAGTTCTGTGGAAGTTTTTGATGTGAATTTGGTTAATTTTCACGTTTTGGTGGTGAAAATTTCCAGTTTAGACGAAAAATTTTGTTAAATTTTCATTTCAAATCGGTTTTTACTGTAAATTTGCTTTAAATTTGGATAAATTTCTATTTCAAATCGTGAATTTGGTTGAAATTTCAGTAATTACGGCAAATTTCGTTATATTTAGAGTTTTTACAGTAAATTTCGAAAAATGTACTTCATATTTGGATAAATTTCTATGTCAAATCCTAAATTTGGTTGAAATTTTATATTAATCAAGACAAATTTCGTGATATTTAGAGTTTTTACTGTAAATTTCCAAAAAATTAGCTTGAAATTTGGATAAATTTCTATTTCAAATCGTAATTTTGGTTGAAATTTCATATAAATCAATGCCAATTTCGTTATATTTAGAGTTTTTATTGTGAAGTTCCAAAAATTTGCTTTAAATTTGGGTAAATTTCAAGATATGCTAAATTTAGTTAATTTTTCCCATTTTAATTTTGCTAAATATTAAATTGCAATACCCCTACAACAAAAACATAAGTGAAACCGAGAAAAAACTTACCTACCGCAAAATAATTATAACACGCGGGGGAATTCGGTAAGAAAATTCAATTTAAAATATTATTATTAAATTTTATGTTAAAGTTTGTGAAATTTCCAAACGATTACAAAATCTCGAAAACTTTTCCAAACTGTCAGTCTAAAATTTCCAAACAACCTTCGCATAAATTCGGTACATTGTTTTTCTATTCAACTCAATTCTCCGAACGTCTACAAGATCTTTTGTCAGGTTTTTATTACCGCCAAGATGGAAACGTACGTTTTACGGTCTGATGCTTACAATGAAAATATTATATATGAGTAAAAACATTTAATTAGAAAAAAAAAACAACTTTACACTATGGAAGCAATTGCGACTTGAAACTCGTTAAAACTATGAAATATCATATGATATCGAGATTGAATTACTATACAGGATGTTTATAATTTCTTCAACAACAGTATTAAGATGTATCAATACTTGCTAAATGTTCAAATAGAAAAGCTACACTTGTTGGTTTTAAAAATAGAAACATTTTTGCCGATCTCTTAACAAAAGATACTTCTTAGTCCCCTATCCCCTAAGATCGCAGTAGCGGGGGTGGATTTGACGGATAGGGGCTGTTTAAAAAATTTTCATACTGAGTTATCTTGAAGCAACAAATTGGCAACAAAATATGAGATTTTACTCTCGAGATGAAGTAAATGTCCGTCGTACCATAAATTAGGGGTTGTTTTTGGGATTTTTTGATAAATCCACATTAGAGCAACAAAATATGAGTTACTTTTTGTACATCCTGTAGGAATCGCGGCGAGTATGGATGGATTTAACGCTTGACCTGGTAAACATTAATTTTTTACGAGAATTGTGCAACAAGTACATATATTTCTCGGTCATATAAATATATAACTGGTTACAAGTATTTTATTTAAAACATTCAACAGCTATATTTGCACTGAAATTTGTAGGTTATCGAGCGGTTTTCAAATCAATTAAAAAATTTCCGTTTGTTAAACAATGGGAGAATGTTTCGTTTTATTTTGTTCGCTAATGTGGTTTGACGAGATATGCATGATAGTACCGTTTATTCATGTGTAGTACTATTATTACTAGGGTAGTTTCATTGTTGGTATTTATATAGAGAGAAAGAATTATGTATGATTTTTCACTAACTTTTTTTTATTGAAATAAGGAATTTCAGGAAAATACTTGAAAATTTAAAGCACAAAATGAAAATTTAGTGATTTAACTGATAAAATTTTGAAAAATTTCAGTTTAAACTGGAAATTTCAAGAGAATTAACAATTGAATTTAGATATTATACGAGAATTTACAGTAAAAATTAATAATTTTAGAAAATTTAAATTGAAAAATTAACTAAATTTATGAAATTGACGATTTAAATGAGAATTTTTTGAAAATGTACTTTATAGATTTTGACTTTCACTGAATCTCAAGTTTAAATTAAAAATATTGAGGTTTAACTAAGAATTTAAGAAATAATGACATTTTGCGTTAGAAATTTCACTAAATTCAACAAAATTTAAAATCTAAATTAAAGAATTTTACAAAATTTAACAGTTTACCCTGGTAATTTTACATTTACCACTTTTTCTGGTAATCTAATGTATTGGTTATTCCAAAGTTTCATTTTTAAAAGAAAAGAAATTTAAAATAATGCATGATTTAAATTAACTGTAAAAATGTGCGAAGTATAAATTAAGAAAGGGTTGGAACTGCAGAAAGTATCTGTAATGATATATCAATGAACCCTCAATACAATTTTAGAAAATTTTGAGTTTTGGATGGGGAATTTCAGGAAAATACTTGAAAATTTCAGAAAATTTAAAGCAGAAATTAAGAATTTTAGAAAATTTACTGAGATTCAACAAAATTTTGTATTTAAACTGGAAAATTCAAGCGAATCAACAATTCAATTAAGATATTTTAGAATTTACAGTTGAAAATAGGAAATTTAACAGATTAAATTGAAAAATTCACTTCATTTATGAATAGGAATTTTTTTGAAAAAGTATATTTTAAATTTGGAATTTCACTTGATCTTAGATTTAAACTGAAAATATTCAGGCTTAACTAAGAATTTGAGAAATAATGACATTAGGCGTTAGATTTAAATTATAACTAAATCTAAGGGCTAAAACATAATTTTAATTCCAAAACATCTACTTTAAAAATTTTTTCCATCAGCAATGTCATTCCTTGAATATCTCAGAATACACCATAATTTTTTAAAAGTTTTAGAATAACAGTTTTAATATAATCTGCCTCAGTGAAATCTAGAAAAATTTTTGTGAAATTTAATATGTTTTAACAGTGTAGATAGTGTCGTATCCTGCAGCTGTTAATCCTGATTGTTTTTATAGATCCTCAGAGTACTCAGTTAAATTTTTATCAAATTTATTTGATTTCTCAGAATTTAAAACATTTTTTTTTGAAATTTTATATTTTTTAACAGTGTAGATAGTGTCGTATCCTGCAGCTGTTAATCCTGATTGTTTTTATAGTTCCTCAGAGTACTGAGTTAAATTTATATCAAATTTATTTGATTTTTCAGAATTTAAAACATTTCTTGTGAAATTTTATATTTTTTAACAGTGTAGATAGTGTCGTATCCTGCTGCGTTTAATACTGCTTATTTTTATTGATCACTAGAGTACTCAGTAAAATTTTTATCAAATTTAAATGATCCATATAGAATCTACCAATTTTTTTATAAAATTTAAAAATTCATACTGCGGAAACACACAGTATAACAAAATTTCCAAATTTTGTTGATTTTCTCACCGTTTCTGTTAATAAATATTATAAAATCACCAACGCATCGAATAATTCCCAACAATATACAAAAATTACAACATTGTAACAAGACAGTTGTCAAATATTTAACTACAATTAATACGCAACATTTAATCAGAATGGTGAACGCTCCATTACTTTTATCAGGTTTTTCTTTCCAATTCACGTTAATTTACTAAATACTAAATAATAATTATATAACTGAGAGTAAATGATAGAAGAAAAAAATATATGTCTCGAAAAGTCGGTCACACGTAATTTACTAGTATCGTAAATATCTCATTATCGGTATTAAATGTATGTGTTCTTATCGTTGGAAATAAACTAGTTGTTTGTGATATGTTTCAATAACTAAGCAGTTGATTTATAGTACAGGAGCTGATATATTTGTCAGTATAAATTCCATAAGTTATGTTTGCTAACACATTTTCTTTATTCGTATTAAATATTTGGGAGATATATTTGAGAGGAGACTATATTATCATTGACCAAGCACTAAAATCAAGTTTAATTCAGTTGAGGTTAGGTTAGGTTATACAATATGTCCCCCTAAATTGGAATCAAATGGAAAACTTTTTTATTATTGATTTTAGGAAGAAAAGTTACTCTTTAGAAAACGTTCTGCATTATCTAAAACCTAGAATCCAGTCATCAAATATCAAATTTTTCAGTCGTATACGAGGTTTGTCAAAAAGTATTTGTTTCACTTAAGGGTAAACTACCTATAAGTCCTTATTGCATTTATTGATAGGTACTTGAACATTTTCAATTTTCAACTTTATCCTCTATAGCTCGATGACGAAGGGCATGAGGAAAACTTTCTCTTCTTGTATAAGAAATATTGTACAAAAATATTCTAGCTCCTGAACTATAACAAGTAGCAATTGTTCATTATTTAGAGCATAAAAACGTTTGCGTGTGGCTTTTTTTTTCGCGAGTGCATTTAATGAGGTTTATTAATAACGAGTTGTTTGCGATAGAAATTATAACATCATTACTAGATGGATATTTTGATTATATATATATTTTTAAGTGAAAAACTGCAGAATCTTCTTTTTTTCTGTATTGGTACGGTCTATATCTTGTATTTAATTGAACAATATTCGTGTCATGAAGACACGATTTGCTAATAAGAAAAAATAGGAGGACCTTAATGAATGTATAACCAGGACCGGTTCTAGAAATTTCTACGTTTTTATATTAGGGTTATTAAGAAAATTAACATGGATTTTTTCCAAAAAATACAACATAATAAATTATTTATTTGTCTCGCGAAGATTTATATATATTTATGCAACAAGTGCAAAAAGTGAGTGTTTTTTGCACGCGACGTGAAATTGTCCAACGAGGTCTTTAGGGCGAGTTGGACAACACGTCGAGTGCAAAAAACACGTTTTGCAAGAGTTGCATACAATATTTTTTCTAAATTCATGCAAAAACTGGAAAATTAGAATATAAATATGTTAAGAACCTAACCTAACCTAATTAAACTCGACCCGTTCTTCTTTTTTTGTATCTTTATGGCCTCCACCTTGTCAGTACTCAATCATAGCTGGTTTTCGCCTTGACCATTTAAATTTTGAATAATTAAAGATTTTTGCAATAATTGTAACTCGTTGAGACTAAGTAGTAAGATATACATATTTTATTGTTGTATTAAAGCAGGATCAGATACTTGCTATGGATTTTTATTTAATTTAAATGTTTATGTTTGTCATTAATCATCACAAAACTGACACAAGAATGACAGATGAGTGCAATATAAAATATTTTTCCGCAAATCGCTAGGAAATTTTGACATTCCTGTCAAAATTTCTTGAAGAAAAAGTCAGGACTTCCTTACTGTAAGGAAATGTCATTTCCTCACTGTAAGGAAATGATATTTCCGTACAGTTGTTAGTGTTCTACATAATCCATAAAACGTCTGTATGCATTTTCGTACTTTTCTCTTGATTTCTTTGGCAATAATTCTAATGAAGCAGTATTCACTGCCTCAACCAGCTCTGGAGGAGTCCCAGGAATGGAAATTTCATCATCACTTATCATTTTACTTTCGAGAACACCAGCAATTAAATTTATAAGCGTCAAGTTTGACAATTCAACCTCAATACGTTTCCATAGTAAACCAAGTAATTTTATTAGGAATTTCAAAGCACCATTTATTTGGGAATAAAATTATCGCGTTTTTTTTAAATCAATCAATATCTGTCAAATTTTAAACGATTTGCGGAAAAATAGTATGTTTACCTCGTAGGAAAAGCCACATTCGTGGACTCTGTGTTGCTAAGTCTCGGCTTGCGCCTCGACTTAGCAATCTTCACAGTCGTCCAGGAATGTTAAGCTTTTCCTACCCGGTAAACAATGTACTATTATTGCACTAGTGCAATAAAGTACCACTTTTTCCATTAAATGTGGTTCACACAAGTGTTGTTTTTTGCATGAATGTAGAAAAAAAAAATATAAATATCCAATATTCGGGGAATTCAGAACTTTTTACCAAAAATTTCCTACTCTGTTAGAAACTTTTATAAAATTTGTGCTCCATTATACTTTTTTAGATCTTGCCATAAATCTGTAGGCCCTTTTTGTAATTTTTTTTTTAATTTTCTTCGACAAGAAAAATCCAAAATGCCATTTCGGATCGTATAAACCATCAACCATATTTTTAATAGACTTGTAACTAATATACACAGAAAATCAACTTCTCTACTAGACTAGCACTTAATTTTTATATTTTGTTATAACTGTATACGAACTTGTATTTCATAAAATACCTCCAGCTGTTAACATTTATCCTATAGATCAGATAATATGGTACATAATTGGTACAAATAAATATAACTATAACAACACTGTATACTTATAGATACCTATATGTTATTTCATAAAAAAATTGGGTTTTGTCAACAACCAATCGTTAGCAAATATTATTCGATTTATTTAAACAAAGTTAACAGCTGTGCAACAGGAGAATTTGTTTATATCATTCAAGTGGAGTATCAGGTTAATTAACAAGTTTTGATATTTTATTTCAATATCCGTTTCATCTGAAAAGGTGTCAAAAATATTTATTTGCTGAGGCAGTAAATAGGACTTTTATACCCTGATCAAATAAAAATAGTCGTAGAAAAAGTATAGTACACAACTTGAATTGTAAGTTTATTACCTACTTACAACTCTCACTATGTAATACACAATTCTGTCTTCATTAAATTTTTTTCACTCGACGAACTATAGAAATGTCAAATTCGAATTAAGTGTCAGAAATTCTCATGGTAAATAATAATATATTCAATCAATTATTACCGGTCTTGGCAGTGTCAAGTTTAGCTAAAGCTGGTATTTAGTATACAAGAATTAATTGAAGCAACTGCCTACCTCTCATCAAAGTTATTAAAATCTCATTTTATATATTGATAATGGTATACTCGACCAATTTATATGTATTAACCTGTATTCAAGGTGTCCTACATTATTTTAGTTAAAAACATCGTATCCGAAAACCCAAACATAAAAAATTTTCATGATTTTACTGTACAACACCCTGTATCTCTCTTAATATCAACATTTTATTAACGCTATTTGGTTTAAATCGCAATATTTTAAAGAATTTTCATGATTTTACAGTACAACACCCTGTATCTCTCTTAATATCAACATTTTATTAAAGCTATTTGGTTTAAATCACAGTATTTTGAAGAAAAAAACTTGTACCTACTGTACTTCTATGTACAATTATTTAAAGACCACCCTGTACATATGTTACAGTTTAGAGTGCACTGGAAACTAAACTAAATAAAATTCCTATAAAACCCAATACACGAAAATGGACAAAATGTTGATTAAAAGTACCTAATATACCTCAATGTATCATGAACAATGTATTATTTAAACAACGAGTAACAATAATAATATCCTACAATGTCTAATAACGGATACCTTTCTAATTTCATCCGCCCATTTAGTATTGTTTTAAACCTCAAAGTTTTTTTTTAAATCTTGGTGACATTGTAAAAAGATTTAGTTGAATACGTAATTTTTAAGGTCACACCTCCTAGATACTGTTATATACTTTTTTCAAACAGTTATTGTACAAATCTAGTTCACTACGAACAATTAGACATGATTTGCTTGAATGATCTGTCAAAAAAAAACTATAAATCATAAAAATTTGTAAGAATTTAAAGACTTACCGGCTAATTGTGTGAAACATTGTTGATGGAACTAATTACTAGGTCATTGTTACAAAAACACCACGGAAAATGTCATTTAAATCAAAGTAATTTCGATATTTTGTGCGTAAATTTTAACCGAACTTCACCCCGACAAGTTAATGAGTTACTAACCTATGCCGATAACCGATTTGATCCGGATACGATAGGTACATAGGTACGTCATAACTAGGTACTTGATTTTATATAAAAATATAAAAAGCGGACGTAGGATGCAAAAAAAAAGTACATATAAATAGAAACGATCGAAGCATGTGTATGAGTTTTTTTTTTAAACCACTATTATAATAAAACAACGAATTCAGATAGGAAAATATAATTGTGAATAAATAAATGTTGAATATTTTATTAAATTAGAAATAATGTCATACCATTCTTATTAGGGGTAACAGGTATATTTATGAAATTGTTAATATTTATTACCAGAGAAATCAATTTAGTTATTTAAATATTTCAGATTAATTTTTAAAGTACTATCAGCATATCGTTTGGTATTTTATAGATCTATACAGGGTCTTGTCGAAAAATTGTGAATTGCATTATGTTGTTTCGTTGATATTTATGGCAAGATGAGGAAGTCATAGGCGTAGTTACAGGGTGAATAAATGTTTCTACATGAAAAGTCTCAATGAAAAAATCTTCTAACTTATTTTAAAATATATTTATTTGACATTAGACATTAAAAAATAAATTCTCATCCCGTCTGTAACAGTATTCACAGAAAGTTATTAACTAATACAGATAAAATCTCCACTCAAATAAATGCCTTGGTATTTTTAATTAAATTTTTAACCACGATTCTTTTTTTTTTCAGTTAATTGAAGAATTCAAACGCCCTCATGAATGTCACCTGAAGAAATATTGCAAGTTCTTCTTCAAGCTTAATAGTAAGTGTCTGTAAAGAGTAAATCATTCTAAACGAACAATTTTTGCAGTGGCGTAGGTAAATTTAAATTCCAATGGGCTGCAAGTTTTCTTGTATACTTTTGATTTAAATATTTTTGATATATTTATGTATGTATGTGGGACTTAGGCATGCAGCTGTTCTCTTCTGCATGTAGTTTTGATTGTCTTAACCCCACTACATTATATTTGACAGCTATTTCTTTTACGTTGACTAAAATACTCTATTTAATTATTTCCTGTGTATTTTGATTAAGCCCTGTTCAAACGAACATGTACAGAATTTATTTAAAAATCACATTTGCAAATACCAAAGTCCCAGGCCCACCTGCATTTTAAAATATGAAAAAAAAGATCGAATTCGCATCCGCGACTTTCTTATCGCCAAGAAGAATATAATATGTGTGTGTATGTCTGGACTACCCCCCACATTGTATACCTATATCATATTATAGCTACCTTCGAGATATGATTTGACACTTGGAAATATTTACTGTGACCCCTCCCCCTACCCCGTTGGCGGTCAATGCCTGTCTGTTCGTGAGAGACCGCAGTGCACGATGCTGCATTGTTTGTTACCATAGACACACGACAACAAAAAATTCATAGAAAGAAAGGTAGAGAGGCCAAATGATATCGGCAAATGTTTTATTTGGAATTGTTTTATGATTTTTTGGATTATTGTTATCATCTCTAATATACAGGGAAGTTTTGGGAATTGGGATTTTTCCCAAGTTTTTAGAGTGTTTGGTTCCTGGCCCGTACACTCGTACCAGTTTCTTTGAGCCGTCTGATAATGGTATTTGTATCCCATTTCTTCTAGTTGTATTGTTAACGTATTGTCTTGGAATATTTAAATATTTAAACAATAACGTTACATGTATTTATTTCTTTTTAATATCTTGACACACAGGTAACGGTAATGACTGGCTACCAGCTTTTAACAGTACCAAATCGATTATTTTTATTGTTCGAAAAGTAACAGTTCCAGTTTCTTTTAGCAGCTTCCACTTCTAGTATGTTTATGTTACAGAAGAATGAAATAAAACATTTCACATCTTCTTGGTAGCTTCGGGCTGATTACTGTTTATTTAAAATATATATTTCTCAATCAAAGAAAAAGATCTTTTGAAGACACAAATTTGTATTGTATTGTATGAGACAATCTGTGCTAGATTCTTTTATAAATTCTCTGTGTTTTTCCTTTAATAATATTTAAAATAAATTCATGTGTGAAGCTTGACAATATTGTGAAAAATGACATGATTATTGCTTACATCTCGTGTAGGCTGCTCACTTTCATTTTAGTAGGCGAAAATGTATCCAAAAGGATTTTTAATGCGAAATGGAGATCCAGATTTTAACGGATATGGACTTGTAATTTTATTCTCTTAATGCATTTTATAGAAGGCGGCGTCTTTTTACCATAGGCGGAGGCAAGTTAAACTTTAGAAGTAACAATATTTTGGAAAATATCTTTGTTTGTCCAATAAACTTAAATAATTTCTATGTGTCTATATTGAATTATTTGACACCTGACGTGAACGAAAAGGCAATGAAATATCATTTATAAGTATTTATGTAGAGAATTTAAACGACATACTAGGGAAGTTGAAAAGTTCAACATCCTAAAATCCATTTTTTAAGAGTTAAGAACCTCAATTAACAATAAAATTTGTTTTATAATGATTTCCCACATTTATATTTATATTTCTGATGAATTTACTGTTTCATTTTATTCCGTTATTTGCCATTTATGAATTGATAAAAAAAAAGGAGAATAACAATGTTCTGTGAACCTTATTTTCTGCAATATTTTCTTTGTATTGTAACAGTTTTCTCGTAATATCATATATACAAACTTTTCTTTTGATCCACTTAATAGGTCGTATCGTTTTGGCATTTAGTCGAGATACAATTTCAAACTTTCACTGTTTATAAATGTCAATTAAAAACAACAAAAATTGAGAGGATGCAATTAAGGAAAAAATTATTAGTATTAGAGAGGCTCGTTTTTCCCATCACCAGACACATTGTAAATGGTTTTTAAATTGTAGATTACATAACGGTGTATTATGCTGTTTATATTTATAGTTTTATTATTGTTTGTTCAAGTATTACGTATATGGTGTTAGACACAGTGTCGAAAGAAATTTTTTTTCCAATTTGAAATATATTTATTTAAATGATATCATTGTCCAGGCTGGTACCCTGTATTTATGTGAAATTTTTATGGAGAAAAAGTAACATTTTCAACAAAAACAACATCAGTGTCAGAAAAAAATTTGACATAATCATATCAAACTTAACCCCTACTCTGACGGCTGTAACGCAACATGCAACATGTGAAGAATACATATCATTATGTAGCTAAATATGTATAAATAATTTGTGCGTTATTATTTAGTCGTGGAGAAAATTGTTTCCTAACTTTTTTAAGTCTATTGAATTGATAAACAATAGTGTGTATCCGATAAATATATCTTATCAGTGTACATAATACATAGACAATAGATTGGTTTATCTAATCAAAGTGGATAAAATATTTTTAGCATGCGATTTACTATTAGGTACTAAAAAGTTCATTGTTTTCGTCTGATATAACAGGCGCCTATCATATTATAATTACTAAGTCAATATTAGGAAGGGTTTAACTATCATCTAAAATGTGACTAAAACGGATGTTGCACCCACATTCTTTTAATATTCGTTAATTAAATTTCGTTGAAATTTCTTATCTAAATTCATTCAAAGAACAACAAAAAATAGTTGTAGTGTCATAAATAGGATTTGGAATTGATACAAAAATCTTTAATAATACCAAATATCCGTTAAATAGACAAATAAAAATACTGAGGATTGAAAGAAAAGCTTTTGGTAAAGTAGTGGAAACTGCTTAAGTCTTTCAAATTACTTAGTATGTATTGATATTCTTCTCTAAATGTTTGTTTCCTGCACAAAAAAATGTCTTTACAAATAATTGGAAATAATTACATGACAGCTACTCATCTAGATTGTACTCATCTAGAATATCTAGCAGAGGTAACACCACATTTTTACAAAGTCATTCCCTCTTTTAAAAGAAATCGGCAAGACTTTCATAAGCCACAGTCCCACAAGCAGAACAAGCTTCCAAAGACATTAACTCTGGGATTTTTTATGCGTTCCACTGTGTTCAGTATTGTATCGAGATATTTTTGCTAATTCTTTGAAATACGTCGCCAACGCGAATCAAACTTTCTATAAATTAATATTAAGTTCTATCAGATAAATTGTAATCAGTATAGAAATTCCAAGGCTTTCTATGCCATTGTTTTCTTATTTATTTTTATATTTATTATTTAAATAAATAATAGTAATAAATGTACCTACTTCAGGTTAGAAAACGCGAGAGTAAATAATAGTGAAAAGCCAGTGATTTTATCAGAAAGGCTGGCTATTATTGATAATATGCAAAAACGCATTGAAACTGTAGCAATCTAGGTGAAAATATCAGTGGCGTACGTGTTTATTTTAAAGCAGAACCGTTCACAAAAAAAAATAATTGATGATGTTTGTCCCAGAGTGGAGTATATTTGATTCAGATATTTTCTATTTTCTTTGTCTTTGCTAGTTCATTTGCTTTTTAGTTATTTCAAAGATATTTAGGTGACGCTACTGATTGAATTCCATCCGCGTGGGTAAATTTTATCAGAGTCATAAAGGTAGGCAATATCGAATTTCCTTGAACATTATAATAGAAACTAAATTCCCATCAAATATATAATATATATTATATTGACATTTTCTTTGTTGTTATAAACAATTTAAAATAAATAAAAAAGGTATTAGTATTATTGACTTGTTGATTTCAATAATAAAGTCGCAGTATCGATTTTTTGAGGTAGCTTATTATTGATATGTGATAAATTAAATTTTCCTTTATCAAATTTGTTTATAGTGATTTCGTATATTTGTTTAAAATGGAGGATTTTGATCGACTTTCCATGTTATTGTGGATTAATGAAGGGTTTAGGTGAGTTTACCAAAAATATTAGACTTTTAAAAACTGTTTCAATAGAATATTTTATACGTAGTTTCTAAAACGGAAAATTTGGACGATTTTGACAATATTGACAGCTGCAAAGTAGTTTTCCGTGACTTTCTCAAGGTTATGTATCGTGTGAAGTTGATAAATTTCGGTTTTTCAAAATATTTTCATCAATAAATCATATTGCACGATTCATTTTCAAATCCATACACCTCCTTAATAGCAGAGAGCTGGGGAAACCCTCTATCCCCTCATTAAATTTCAATTATGCGATATTGCTGTTTGAGCTGCGCGTGCGCTCTTCAATTTGAAATATTGTTATGTATTTCCTGCCTTACTACACTTACCCAACTAACTAATTAATCATTAGTGTACGTGATTATTTCGAAAGAGGGTTTATATCTATTTATACAGACTCGCGCATTTGAGGTTTTAAATTGGTATATTTTTTTTTATTTCAAACGTTTATTAAATTGAACTAATTAATTGTTTCAACTTTTACTGCGTCTAATATTTCCATAATTATTTAAAAATCAATACATAACATTTGCTGAATATGCAAATATTTGTGAATATAATGTGTTTCTGTTGAAGAATTTTTGAGTTATAATAATATAATTACAAATATTATTTTGTAAGTACGTTCATAATCCTTGAGGATTATGGCTAATACAATATAGTTTGCAAGAAAATTACGACATAATATCATAATTTATATAGCTAATTCTATTTCAAAAATATATGTAACGCCAATGATTTGGGGGGTTAATTTTGCAAAGAGAAGCATACGCTGTTCCAATCCCACGTTTGAAATTTAAAATGAACCGGACGGACCGTTTAACACCCTAAACCACAAGCAAATTGTTTTGAACACATTGATTTGTAAGTATTACTTTGATTTTTTAAACTTGAAATGCAAAATGAAAAAAAAATTTCCCTGTAGTTAAAAAACATGTCTTATCTGTAGAATTTGACACTCCTCTGGGTCGAGAATGTTTACAGTTTGCGTTTACCAACCTAGGTGGAATATCTAATCTAATAGTTGTAAGAGATAAAAAATATATAACTCAAAAATTTAGTATCAGCAGAACAGCTGTGGCGTGAACGTGTGTGTGTGTGTGTGGTGTACTCAGTTGTATTGTTGTAGTGACCAGTAGATGGAAGTGCAAAGTCAGTAAAAGTTTCGTAAAAATGAGTTTTGCTTCTTGAGAAGCGTTTTTCAGTGTTTTTTGTGTCATTGTTAATTTATCAAAAAAAAATGTCGTTGTTTTGGAAGAAAAAAAGAAAAGATCGCTTAAAAGATGTTGATGTATGGTCCTTTAATTCTTCTAGCACGTAAGTTACTTTGATTTTGGCCAATGTGTATCTAATAAGAATCCAAAATTTGCATTTAAACATTTATTTACATTATAATTAAGTTATAGAATCCGAAAGAACGACAAACAAATGTCCAATACAAAAAAAGCAGAAAAAAGTACCCAATAAACTTAAATCTTTTTCCCTTCTTAAGTTATTTGAAGCATTTCTGATTCTACAGCCTGTCAACAATCTCCATATACAATCATGAAAAGGGTCGAAATACCGTAAAATATAATCTTACAAACATATCTTAGGACAAATCTCTCTTGATAGCCCACTTCTTCACAAAACAAGGACGTCCAATTACTCCATATCTAGGTTTTCGTCAGAAATGGGGTGGCTCTAAGCTGACATGTACAACATCCTTTTTTTATTATTTATAATATAAAAGATTATATTTTTAAGCATTTAAGACTAATAGCTCGCAGGCTTTAGGTCTCTCTTTTATCTAGTAGCCGGTATATAGAGCATGTCCCCCAACTGACAGTTGTCATTACCCTCAGGTAAAACAATTATTTGATAAGGTTTTAGATTTGTTATTTGGTTGTTTTGTATTGATTTAATAATTATATTTATTATAAACAGTCATAGAAATTTTAACAATGTCAAAAAAGAACTAAATTCATATCAAGAAATATTAAACACCACGTGCTGCTCGATTTGCGAATCACTACGCACTAAGAAATACCAAACTTTAGGAAATGGTTAGTGAAAAATCAACAAAAAAGACATTCTGTTAATCCGTATCGGACTATGGACACATTCATTAATTAATAAATACTTCTTTAATCTTAACTAATCTGTTTTTATATTTGTGAACAGAGTCGTAAATCTTCTGTCGTAAAGGGGATAATGATCATAACTTTATCAGACCTAATCCTGATGAATAATTTTTTCATTCTTCATTCTCTTCAAATCTTTATACGTTATTAAGAAAAGCAAATAATGATAATAAATAAATAAAGTACTAATAATTCTCGCTTACGAAACTTCGATTAGGTCCACGCAAAGTAAGAGTGAAATCAAAGTAGTCATAACAAGTAGGTGGAGGTTAAAATAGAGTCACTTTACGTGTAAAAGTTGATTCCTCCAAGAAGTAAAACACTTTTTGGTCATTCATATTATAAATACTTTATTCAAGTCAAGTTAGATTTTGAAAATATTCAAATAACTGTACATATGTGTTGATAAAAGTGTGTTGTTTGTTTCAGATGTGAAGAAATAGCTCGGCTAATGGAGGAGGAGGACGAGAGAGGCCCTGAAGAGGGCCACCTCTTGGTCAGGATCCACGTCCCCGAACTCAACGTCCAGAAATGCCTCCAATTTCCTAGGGACCAACTAGTCTGGGATGTTAAGCAACAATGTTTGGCCGCGTTACCCAAGGTAAGATAATTGAGAATGCTTTTTTGAAGTAAACTATGAGAATGAGGTTGTTTACAATTAAATTCATAAATCTCGGAGACCCTGTATATATAAACAGGAAACTACATTTTTAATGATTCTTTATTAAAACCTGTCAGTAACTACTAACTACATAAATTACAATATAATATAATATACGGAAAAATTTTTGACGTTACCTTGAAAACAAAAATTGCTGAAATGTTTATTAAAAATCAACGTAAACTTTTAAATGGTATTCATGTCTTTTGCAACAATATATCGCGTAATCAATTAGTTGATAGGTGTCTCAAAAAACACCAGCACGTGAACTCTTTTTTATTAAAAAAAAAACCTCGTAAGTACCTAGTTTTGAAATGAATTATGACTGTTTTTTTTGTGTAAAAGATACTAGAGTGTATTGTGTCCCAATGGCCTTAGCTGCGCGATTTAATTTGGCATTATTTCTCAAAAAAGTATGTGTTTCTTCGAAATGCTACAACTGTCCACTCAAAAAAACCCTTTATTTAACTCAAATCGCCCTGTACATTCGCTCCTCTCTGGAAGAATCCACATTTTTCTAGTCCGAAATGCGGTAAAAGATATATGGCTATTTTTTTTCATCGCGTTGTAAATCATTTAGAAAACTTATTGATTTTCGGATCCAGATAAGAATGATTCACTGCCTCGTTCAGCTTCACGTTTGTCATGATTTGTTAATAAAAAAAAAGTGGCACCTGTTTTTAATTGATTCGAATTCCAAATTGATACAATTATGTAACCAAAAAATAAATTAAATGTTTTTTTTTCTTCGAGTTGAAACTGCCGACTTTTAGTGAGATTTGTTAATGTTGGAAAATTTATTTGGGTGACTCGACGTCTCGTTTAAATTGAAATATATTAGACTGTGAATATCTTCCAGTTTGGAGGAGGGTATTCTACTTGAAAGCTGTTTTGCTCTATACTGTTTTATATACAGGGTGTCCGGACTAGAACGAAGCTGCGTCAACTTAAAAAAACGATAATACCTGTAGAGGTCAAAAAAAATGTGAAAGAAACATACTTTTTGGTCATTTAATTCACAGATTTTTAATAGAGCAGTTCCTATTATAATAAGAAAATCATTAAGTACTAAGTCCGGATTGTACGATGGATGTATATCAAGTATTGGAGTAATTCTTTCGTCAGTCATTACTTATAAGTATTTTACATACCAAGCGGTCAACAAACTTTAGTCAACCACACAAAATGACGGGTTTATTTTGGTAATCAATACAGCCTCGAGGTCAGTACGTCATATTTCAACGATTCTTTTTATTTTAATCAATCACAGTTGACGACTAACTGAATAAGTTTGTCTTTATAAAATTGTGGTGTCAATATGTTGGGTAAAATCCATGTTATCTTTCACAACCGATGTATCTATAACCTAATTCTGTTTATTTTGCAAATCGCAATTGACAAAACTGCATTGTTATGTTGAAAAAAAAAACAATAACAAATATTATTTTCCTGTATTTACATTTGAGTACGTGACAAAGTCTTTGGGAGATAAATATGTTTCTAATTATACAAAAGAATGGGGTTTTTGAATTAAAACTTTTTAAAACAAATAAGAAGAAGAAAACGTGAGAACTTTATCAGATTAAAATTGATTAAAGTATTCGCTAGGTAGGAGTTCCAATAGTTTTTCACCTATAACAACGAAACTTCAAGAGATAATCGAAATTTGGTCTAAAAAATTCCTAGAGGAGGCAATTTCCAATGAAAAACTCCTGGAAATCTATCTATTTATACTTGGAAACGTATTAAGGTTGAAAATTCGCATATAAATTTATAATTCCCAAGACAAAACCTTCTAAATTTATTTGCACTGCAAATTATTTAGCATTAAAACATTTTAAATTGAAGAAACATACTTTTAACAAATTTTCAGCAATATTTAGGTGAATTTGATGATGTTTTAATATTTTGTTTTTGTTTTTCATTTGTGGTGGTGCTTTTGACACGTACATTCGTAGGTGTCCACTTGGTATAGGGTAGGTACACTCAGTGGCACGCAAAAGTTGCATGAATATTTTTAACGTTGTAGAATGCTTGCTTCTATTTCATTTCGCTTCTATTTCGCGCTAATTGTGAACCTGTATTATACTGCCTTTTGTTAAATAAAGTTTTTTGAATTAAAAAACATGACAATGTATAAGCTACATATTTTGAATACTGAAAAAGCGAAACCACCGGGATTCGAACCCGGGACCCCTCAGTTACAAACCCTTACGCTAACTACTGCGCTACGGATTTTTAAGTAGTTTCAGTTTATTTCTAAAACTCATTTTTAAAGGGCGTTAATTTAATTGTCTAAATTAATTTCTATCTCGAATTAAGATATTCCTTTAATAACAACTTAATAATAATCCAACAATGTGGGCTCAAAGCACACGATAACATTTTTTTATGGCTTAGTAATATTCATAAAACAGTTAAAATATATACTAAAATTATACTTTTATAAGCAGGTGTTAGAAAAGGTAATAAATTTAAAAAATAACCTTCAAAGTCAACATTTGTAGCAACGTTAATCGTCCAAGATTCGTATGTGTAGGTCGATCAACAAAATAAAAAGCTCCTACACCAAGAAAAAAATACAGCTCACTTTTTATAACGAAAATATTTCATGAATATTGAAAACGACACGACAGAAACTGATAAACATTTCAACAAAATTTAAAAAAAAATAGATCTTATATTATAGTGTTTACATCACTTAGGTCTTTCTACTGGTTGTTTGTTTTTGACGGGCCAAATAAATTTAATTTTCCAGTTAGATCTACATTATTATTACCTTAGGTAATTCCTAGCAGCCTATTCGCTACTAAAGGACTCGGCGACCGTGACATTTTTATATTTTTATAACTACTTAAGTATAGTAATTAATTTCACAAATGACCAGAAGCGTATAAAAAACAATAAACAATTCATGCATGTTAGTTACAAATGTTCCTTTTTATTAAATTTTGTCTCTAACTTAGCTATAAGGTGTCTAATATAAGCTCCTTAAGCACTTTTGCCACGTACTACTCTTAAAATTTAAAATATGGAAATCTTGAGAATAATTTGGGGGAGGAATTGGAGGGAAGGAAGTGGAATTGATGATAAAATCAAGAAATAAACAGATGGAGATATTTAAATTTATGAATTTGAGGTTAGAAACTTTGCTTACAAGCAGAGAAAAAATGATTTACACATATACTACTGGTTGAATTCAAAATTAATTATTGTTATATTATGCATAACAATGTTATACCACTTCAGAGATTTCGATAAGGTAATTAAAAATAAATGTTTAAAAAGATAAAATCATTTACGGAGATCTGTAATTTATCCTGCTTGAATAGAGTTTTTGAGTAGCTGATTTTTTTTACTCTTTTAAATCCTTGATACACCACTGTCTTTCAGGAGGTGTTGTATAAGTGGCTCGCCAGTTATGGATTCGTTAAATGTTATTTTTGTTGATTCGGTTAAATTAGCAATTAAAAAATCGAAATGATTTTTTAAATAATTTTAATCAGAATCCTTCGAAGAACACAGTGACTTTGCAAATATATATTATAAAAGGTTGCAGAAAAAAACAAATTACAAGCATTGGTACAAAAATAAATGATACATTTTATTAGTCATTCTCCATTTAAATTAAAAGTACCAGGTTTCCACTTTTATTCGATCTTTTCTAACTCCACAGGTCCTTAACCTAGTAAGCCTCCTTAAGAACCTTCTTTAGCTCACTCGTGCTCCAATTCATTAACTGCCGTGGTTAACTGAGTCTATATACCATCTCTGGCTATCTCACTATTGTTAATACTCTGCTTATTCTTAAAATTATTTTTCTTTAAACATTTTTTTTTAAATCAACATCACCATTATGAAGACAGTAAACTCAAGAACGACACTGGCCACGTAATATTCTTTTTTTTATATTGATAATAATAATAATACGATTATGCTCCAGTACATATGAATTGAAAAAAAAAATTAGCATTATACATTGAACCACTCCTATTTATATTTTCGAGAAATATTACTTGCAAGTTTTATTTAATAGAAGTTAAAGTTCAATGGCTTATACAAAACTAAATACAATAAATTGTTAATGCATTATTAAACCGTATTAGTTGAAACTGTGTTACATGAAACTATCTTCAGTTTCGTAAAACTATTTGAAGCTATATTTTGTGGTGGTGAGGAAATAAGTTAATATCTTGTCGAATAGAGAAGGAAGATCAGACGCATGCGCTTGCCAACAGTAAGTCGGGTGTTCCTAAGATTAGAGGTGTTCCAATCTATCTATGAGGCTCTAAACAATCTGGAACTACGAATAATGGTATGGGAATGAACTGGAGAGAGTCGCAATCGCAAACTAAACTGCAGCCAGTACTCCTAGATAGTTATTTTAAAAAATATAATCATATTACGTATGGATCTAATAACCCTTTTAACGTATTTAAATTTTTTATTATTGACCTCCACTTCGTGGAAGGAATCGATATAATATTATCTAATCTACCTACTATACCTTTTTATATGGTATATTACTGTTGTATTATTTATTATGATAGGTCGAAAAGAAACAGAACTGTAATAAGCCAATTACCCATATACTAGTTGATTGAAAAACTTGTTTCTAAATAATTTTTTGTCGAATTCCAATTGTAGAATTAATGAAGGTAGAAAAAAGAGCCCATATATTCTTTTTACTGTTCTCGAGTCTCTTCTATTCCCAATTTATATCTGATCTTTTTACATCTTTGGATAAATTCAAAATAACATTAATTTGCAGAGGTAACTAATCATAATCTTAAACTCTTTGTTAGTTTAAATAAATATTCTTGTTCTTATGACGGCCCTGTTAAATTCGAAGTAGATTTTTGATTAATATGCATTTAAAGTATGTAGTAGCGTTAGAACAGTTTGCATAAGATAGTTATTTTATTATTAACATAACTTTTATTATATAAAATGAAACGGGATATTTTGCACGATTTCGAAGAAATACCAATACAACAATATTACCTTCCAACCAAACCCAACAATATTTTTCTACAAACAGTTGAAGCTTATCCGCGGTAATGTTACATAAATAATTTCCCTACGTTTAGCATAAAATGGTAACTACGGAAGCTTTTATAAAGAAATCGTCTAATAAGGAAATCAAACTTAATTAAATTGTAAGCATGTTAAATAAGACGATTTTTACGACGCTTGCTGAAGCTTTTTATGTTCGAGATCAATTTGCATGGCTTTACCATCTACATCAAATTCACCATAGTCATTCATGTTCTCATAGAAATATTCAAAAAGTTAATTCCACCAAACACGTATTTAATAATTATTATTATACAGGATTTTTTGGCCAGTTTTTCCAAAGAGTAAAGAAAGAACTTTGTGCTGCCTTCATGTATGTGGCCAGATTTTTGGGGTTAGTCGTTCATTTATTCGTTTGTTAGATACACTTTAGTTGTATCTTGCTAGCCTGTTAATTTGTGGGGTGAAGTGGTGCATTATAAAAAAGTTGTCTTGGGATGTTGTTGAAAGCGAAAATAAGTCGTTTTGGGTGTGTCTTGAATTAGTTATTTGTTGCAAATTAAAGTATAAGTACCTATTTTACTTTTTCGTGACCTGAAATGTATTTTTGGTGGAATTACCTAACTTTAAATATATGCATATCATAAAACTGTCGATATTAATTGATAGAAATTTAAAAAATTTAATTTATTTATGATTAGTTGTTGTAAATTTAATTTATATTGACGTCTATTAAATGCAAAAAAATATATTTATAAAATAAAACTATTCTCTTTATGTATATTTTTATGGCTTTTTTTTAAAAGTCCACTACGATGAATTGGAAGATCTTTCTTCACCATTTTCACTCACCACAGAATCATCCTTGATATAGCTAGCAGCATTACAAGTCCTGGAATTTGTTATTTATTGATTTTATTTGAGAATCCTCTTTATTTAGTTTAGGAATTAATGAAAGCTACATTTTTCTCAATACCCTATATAGATTTCAGGTAAATGACCTTATCTAACAATGTCATCCATGATAAAAACTTTCATAATGTTCAGAATAGAATGAATATATTGTAGAAAATCTGTTTTTTAGGAACTGAAAGAAAGTTTCAACTATGGACTGTTTTGTCCCCCGGACAATGGTAGAGCTGGGAAATTTCTGGACGAAGAGAGACGTCTGGGGGATTATCCATTCAACGGCCCCGTCGGATATTTAGAGGTTAGTATTTTAAATTATCTAAAACATCGTTCAAACAAGTTTTTTTAGAGCTTTTAACATTCAGTTTTGATAATATGTTTGTTTTCCAGTTGAAGTACAAGAGAAGAGTTTATAAAATGATGTCTCTTGACGAAAAACAATTGAAAAGTCTGCATACGAGGGCCAATCTTCGGCGATTCATAGATTACGTACTAAATGGTCAAGTGGAAAAAATCACTAAAATTTGTTCCAAAGGCCTAGACCCAAACTTTCACTGCCAAGAAACAGGTGGTAAGTCAAGCAATTTCTTTACTGATCACGTGAACTGCTAACGAAATCCATATTATGATCCTGGAAAATATAGAATGTGACCTTGAAGTTTTCGTTTATACCCAATCAACAATATACCAAGCCTGGTATATTTTGGCCATTTTTTTCATATTCTACACCATTTCTGTTCAATTCTCTAAAAGGGTTTAGATGCAGGGTTCCTGAGTGACTCTATTTTTTAACACTTGCTCCATCTTGTGTCAAAAATTTGGTCTTTTACTAATCTGTCATTCCAAAGATAATCAGTTGAAGAACTTTTGTTTCCAAAATTTCTCCAAACGCTTTTTTTTTCTATTTCAACCCAACGTTGAGACATTCTGCCATTTTCAAGCTAGTCTTTATTACTTTAAGATATTATGTCCT
This sequence comes from Galerucella nymphaeae, assembly GCA_963978555.1. Classification (NCBI taxonomy): domain Eukaryota; kingdom Metazoa; phylum Arthropoda; class Insecta; order Coleoptera; family Chrysomelidae; genus Galerucella; species Galerucella nymphaeae. The sequence goes on from OZ021706.1 coordinate 21,298,897, forward strand.
CCTCGTTCTGCATTACCTCCTAGTACTGGCTTCAAAAGGTTCTGCTTAGCAGTCTTGGCAGCAGTGTCATCTTCTAACTCAGGTAAATTCCATTTGTTCCGAGCTGCAGAGGTTCTTCTTGTCCCTCTATTGAAAGAAAGTACCTAAATGCCGATCGTAGCTTCTTCTAGAAACAAATTATTATATTTTTTTTAGAAACGCCATTAACTATAGCAACAGGCATTAAAAAACCATCAAAAGTATTAATGGCTTTAGTAAATGGCGGTGCCTTATTGGACTACAGGAAAAAAGACGGTTCGACAGCCTTACATCGAGCCGTAGAACATCGAAGCTTGGAAGCTTTAAAAACCTTGTTAGAATTAGGGGCTTCTCCTAACTATAAAGACAACAAAGGACTCACTCCTCTTTACTACACAATTAGTTCCAACGTAGAACCCACTTTTAGTGAAACTCTATTACACGATCATGCTACGACAGGAGCACAAGATGCGCAAGGCTGGCAAGAAGTGCACCAGGTAACAAAATTTTTAAATAAAATTTTTTCTATTTTATTAAATTCTTTTTTTATATAATAGGCTTGTAGAACGGGTCTTCAAGTTCATTTAGAGCACCTTCTGTTCTACGGAGCGGATATGAATGCTAAAAACGCATCTGGTAACACTCCTCTTCATGTATGTGCAGTTAATTGTCAAGAATCCTGCGCGAGATTGTTACTGTTTCGTGGCGCTGATAGACAATCCTTGAATTTCGCCAATCAAACTCCATGTCAAGTTGCTGTTATTGCCGGTAATATGGAATTGGCAGATATTATTCAAAATTATAGACAAGAAGATGTCGGTGAGTTTAAAATTTTTGTTGTTGGATTTGAAATAGATCTTGCCTTATTTATGTATGATTGTATTGACGTATAGGCATGGAATCTATCAGGTTAAAACGCTTTTTGTGTTTTTTAAAAGCGTTTTAATTGTGTCATTAAAAATACAACACAAATCATACAAGTTTTAATATTTTTATAACAGCATGAAATCTTTGATTTCCACATTCATCACATTCTAGGTTTAATTGAATCTTTGCATGATACAAAATATAAAATAAGAAACTCTAAATATTGTCTGCTGTATTAGAAGTGGAAAGTTGATGTCACTTGGGAGATAATTGATGCTTCAGGAATAGTCCTTGAAAAGAAAAGACATTAAAGCTTTTGTGGGACAAAAACCTACCAAAGAAAATATACAACCTTTTCTTTAAATCAATATATATGGAATTATTATGTAATAGATGAAAATATAATTGTAAGATCGTCAATTTTCCACACTCTTGATGTCGAACGTGTTACTTTCAGTCCCTTTTCGTGGTCCGCCCAGTTATAATCCAAAGCGTAGATCTGCCATAGGATGGCTGAACAGGGCACCGTCCATGAGCACCCTTGCCTTACCTCCAAGTCCTTGTCCTAGTGACAGATCCTCAGCACCTTTTAGTTCGGCCAGTTCCAGTCTTTCAGAAGGCAGCGCTCTACCTGGACACGAAACAGACACAGCAAGCATTGTTACAGGTATTTTTTTTAATTTTTTTTTTATAAAAAATTGCAATGGAAACATTTATGTCAAATAAAATGTTAAATAGAAAGTTTGTATTGCAATTTTTGTTGATATGGTTACAGCATGTGCATAAGTGAATGTATCCTTTGTATGTTAATATTTTTAACAAGAGCATTGCTCTAATTTAGGAATGGCTCAATTAGATCTTCTTCTCTTGTCCCTATATTACCTATATATTCAAGTTTTTGTTATTTTTATCATTTACATTCATATTATTCAAGTCATACATATTACACAACAATCTTACCACCTTTCAAAATAATGAAATTTTTTATTATAGTGTTGACTTTACTTAAAATTATTCATATAACTGTTTTTTTGAGGTTATTCATTTGAGCTCCTCTCTCTAAATCCAGAAAATGAACTTCAGATTCAGATGGTGATTGATGGTTGAGTGTTCAATGCAGACACACTCGTTAACTCACTATATTTCACTCCCCAGTTTGAAAAATAAACAGCTGTCAACTTTTCTTTCTGTTTCCATAAAAAATATGTATCTATTTGATTTAGAACATTAAACAGCGAAAAGATCTAAGAACTAGCAAACAACATGACACTGGAAATAGTCTTGTGAGTATGCGGGACCTATGGATAGGTATGAAAATGTTTAGGCTTGATTTAGACAAACTTATGTCAGGCAAAAAGAAGATTTTCACATGTTTCTTCTTTCTCAAGCCTAGCAAGACAATAGCTAAAAATCACTCTAGGTTGTTAGATGTAATTTCAACAAAGCAACCAAATAATCTCCATCCCACTTTTTCGGATACATCTATTTAATTCACTTGACATTAACCTTGTGCCTTTACCAATGATTTGATGTTACTCAGTGTTCGCACTGGGTGTTGCAGATAAGAGTCTCGGAGATACCAGTGACATCATCAGCGATAGTTCCGGAGTAGGTACCGCTAACTCAGACACCACCAACTGCACCATATGGATGCCGGGAAGTACCGTGGTTTGCATCGAATCGTATTCGTCAAAAGAAGAAGGTCATATTAGTATAAGGGAAGGTGATATTATCGAAGGTAAGTGTTTTGTTACCATTTAGTCTTAGTATAACTACATTATAAAGTCTAATTTTCGTATTTCAGTTCTTGCTGCAACAGATGATGGTTATTTAGAAGGAAAAACGAAAAGTGGCGGAGGTCGTACAGGTTATTTTCCGGCAGTTTGCGTTCAAGAAGTGCGGTTACGTCACCATAATATTCAAGCTCCCATGATAGTTGCAAAAGATCCGAGACCATCGAGTAGAGTACTTGGTAGAAGAGAAAGTACCTCCAAACATTTTGCTACTGCTCCAAGAACAACAAAAAAGACGTGAGTGTTAACATAGTCCATAAGATTGTAGTGAAAGTTGATAATTTTTGCTTCTAGATATTCAAATCTACCTGCTGAGCCGCGTACAGTGGTACTACATAAAGGTAGAAAAGGTTTTGGTTTTATTTTGAGAGGAGCTAAAGCTACTTCAACTTTAATGGAACTAACTCCTTCGGAAACATGCCCTGCTTTACAATATCTCGATGATGTTGATCCTGGTGGTGTTGCAGACATAGCAGGATTGAAAAAGGGAGATTTTCTACTGGAAATAAATAACGAAGATGTGTCTTCTGCTTCACACGAACACGTAGTTGATATGATAAGGTATTTTTAATTTTTATTTTAATTAATTTAATCATTATTTTCACGTATATATATTTTGTTTAAGAAAATCTGGAGATTTGGTTCAAATGACCGTAATGTCTCTAGGACCTCCTACATGTGGGGTTATACCTATGAGCAAATCGACCATTTTAACAAGTGGATCTGGCACAATACCTTTGGGTAGACAATTTGCTACTTTACCAAGAAAAACAATTAATTATTCTGGTACGCTGGGTAGATCAACGCAGGCACCGTTGCCCCCTAGAAGAGATCCCAAAACTACACTAAGTGTTGGAAGAGCAAGAGCAAAAAGCATGGTTGCCGGTTTAGGTAAACCTCAACTACTCTTTACATCCAACAATTTTTAATTCTAATTGTTTTTTTCAAGGAGGAGAAAAAGACGAGACTGATGATATAACTAAATCAAGTTCCGCTGAGTCGATTCACCAATCAACTACAGGAGGAACTTGTTCTTCAACGCCAATTCCACCCCGAACAGCGTCCATAAGACAACGACCTTCTACAGTCGGTCTTAACAATTCTGTATTGGAGGAACTGTTTCAGAAACAAAGAGAAAGCGACACCATGAGTCAAAGCTCTTTGATGAGCAGCTCAAGATTTTTGAGTTCCAACCCATCTGGATCGCCCAGTAAGGGAAGGGTGTACGCTAGCGTTGCAGAAATGAAGAGGAGTAAAAGCAAAGTAAGATCATTTTTATATTTCTTTGTATTAAAAGAGTTTGCACACATTTTCATATGTTTAATAATCCTTTTTATTATTTTAGAACCCCAAAATGAAGTTTACAGATCTATTCACTGGAGGAAAAGAACTGAAACGAACTTTCCACAGTACTCCAGATTTGGTGCAGGAGATGGCTTATAACTCGCAAACTTTACCAAGTAAATTCCATCGTAGTCAAGAAGATATTTCCATGTTATTGGGAAATAGAAGTTTACCACCCAGTCATCCTCCGCCACCCATCCCATCACAAGTGCAATTAGTCAAAGTGGATATCTCCAGAGGGAAGCACTCTGAATATGATCATTTAAATAAAGACGTCCCTGATGAAGGTATGTGTTTAAATTTTGATAAAAAAAAGTCTAAATAAACAGAAATACAATTCATTTGAAGGCATTGTTTCTTCATTCAACCCCACGGCTAGTGCAAAGCTGTATGCTTCGCCCGAAGATATGAAAACAGTAGGCTACAGATCCAAAAGTTTACCTTCCCATGCTTCCAAGACGCAGTTAAGGAAATCGCAGAGTATGAGAGCGAACAACACTTTTAAGCCAACCAATAACAATTTTTCGAATGAAACACAACAGAATAACAATCCATACGCTCAGCCGATTAGAGCATCAAGATCACATTCAACTGGTAAGTACAAATTTAACTACTGGAAGAGGTGATCAAGCTGATGTATCTAATATTTTAGGATCTAGAGAACGTAGAAAAAAGATAGTATCCAGCAAATCGAATCCTAAGCTGTCTCAAATACCTGGAGCTCCTCCTATACCAGAACCGGATTATAGTTGTAGTGATTCTGAGATAGAAAGTGAAAGTATACCAAGAAAATGCGACAGCCTCGCAAGTCGAATCAATAGTATACAATTACAACCAACTGAAAATAGCGGTAACAGTAGCGCAAGGTAAATCACAAAACGACAATAGTTTTTTCAAATAAATATTAATTATTTATGATAATTTTAGTGGTAGTTCTTCTGGCAGTAGTTCAGTACCGCACAGTTTCAGCGTCGAGGAAATTCAGCGAGGAAGATCACAGTTGAAATCTTCCAAATCCTTCCCGGACGATTTGCTGAAGAAACAAAAAGAAGCTGAAGCTGCCGATGCAGACGGTGATAATAGTTCTTCGGGTGTTAGTTCTGATCAAGAAATTACGCCTTGCGGAAATGCAGATATCACTGAACAGAATAGTATAATGCCTGCACCGAAGAATCAGCGACCTCAAATAGGTAAAACAATTTTAAATTCCTAATATATTTTGTGAAAAAAATATTATTGTTATAGGAATGTTGAAACGCCATGCGGTGTCTTTAGCTCAACTTCCTCCACCTATAGAAAACGAAACTGACGAAAAGGAGGAATTCTGCCTACCTCCACCACCGGAATTTGGAGAAAACAATCCCAACTTTAGTGAAGTCGTAGTGGCACCACCACCGCAATTCAGTGATAATCGACAAGTAACTAGAGTTAGAATAGTAGGCGCTGTACCAAAGGGCACATTAGCTGTTAATACACAACAAAAATTGAAACAGAATCGACTTCATAGTCAGTGAACGATTAAGGCTGACCACTTCTACACATCAATGTCGTTTTTTTACATTACATACACTTTTTTACTAGTATTTAATACTCAATTTTTGATATTAGATAACGGAACAAATTTTTCGTGGACTTTATATAAAATTTATGTTGGATAATATACATACCTCAGAAACAAATACAGGATGAGAAGAATAGTCGAGGCAATTGTCCAGTAATTTTGGGCTTTTTCTACTGGGTAAACAGGTTATACTGATACCGAATATATTTCCAACATGATCAAATTTTCTTGAGACAGTAGTTTTTAAGAAATTTTCTATAGAGTCTGCAATGCTTAGTTATTACCTAGGTAAATTATTCATCTTATAAAAAGTAGTACCTAATACTTGATTTAGTAGCGGTAGACACTATTCCGTGTTCACTGCATAACCAGCTTCAAAATATTGTTTCAGTATTTTTTGGGTATACAGCTAGAATTTGAAAGAAATAAGTCAAACGTTTTTAAAGTTTCTTACCGTTACGTCAGTATTAAATAGTGAAATGTTGGTTGGGAGTGAAAAATGGAACGTCAAAATTACAAAATTGAAATTGCACAAGCTTTTTTTCAGACAGTGGAACCAAGATTCATATCTTTCATCTTCATCGGAGTCTATCCTTACCCAATTTTACCTATTCTGGATAGTTTATTATTTTATTTGCTTTCTTACACTTTTGTTATGGTATAAATCAGTATTTGAAAATTCCAGTTTCACTCCCAACTTGATATTTCACCCAAAACTCAACCAACTAAGTTGTAAGATAATTCTGATTATGTCTAATTAAGTCTATATTTAAAAACATTCCGTCATTTATATTATATTCTTCATCCTGCCAAAATAAATATTATTAGAAACGATATTTTTGGAATAATCGAGGTATTCATATATATTATTGTTGTTGGTTATTGTAATCATTGTGATTGTATTTGATTTTTAAAAAATTGATTAGCACTGTCCTAATAGATACTCGGTACAATATGAAAAACATGTTTCCTGACGCCCCGGTGGCGCAGTTCTTAACGATCTTTATTGATCTTCCTTTTTATCACAAAGTTCATCATCCATCTTATTCTTTTTGTCGTGCATTATGATACTACTTTTTCTCCCTCTATTAGTAGAAGGAGATCTAAGTGGACATGTATAAAAAGAAATACCAAACCTGTGTTTGTGACAAACATTTTTCTTTGGATGTTAAATTGTCACTTTTTTTATATAAACACAAAATTCAGGCGTATGACTAAGCTGCCAGTATTTTTAAATGTTATAAACATGAACTTTGCTAAATAATTAATCCAATCAGTGTTCATATTGAACTTTATAGTAATCAGTTAACTCTTTTTATGAATTATACTGTACCGATTATACATTTGTAACATTTTAAAGCGCTACTCGAAACGAATTCCCTCTATTTTGTTTATAACGGTGTATTTTATCTACTATTTGTAACATTGTGTTATTTGTTTTTGTAAGATATGCTCAAATATTGCCTATTCATCGATTTATATAAAAAAAAATTAGGTTAAATTGTAAATATATTGATGGGGTTTACAGTTACTGTATGACTGTTTTTGTGCAGTAACTAAAAAACATTTCTGTTAGAACTAGTGTCGAATTCGACTCTGGAATTTTTTAAATTAGAAACAGGTTAATTATCACTTAATTATTGTACTTCTTATTTCAATTAAATCACTCAAAATATCCCATAATAGTCAGTATAACAAAAGTACTAGCTCCATTCTTTGATATTTGTTCGCACACATACATTTTTATTGATTTTTAGGTAGATTGAATAAAAACGAGTCTACCTAATATAATTAACACCAGCTAGATCTATCAGAAATATTGAGGTTAATAGAGTTTTTTATGTATATATTATTTTCAAGCCTATTTATTTCACATTTATCAGTATAATAAAAAGTGCACATATTGGAATAGATACACTAATTGTTGAAACAATTCACAGAATCTCATATGGTTGTTTTTTTTATTAATAAACGCTATGCTCTAAGCTAAATTTAAATTATTTGTTTTATTTCCAAAATGCTGATTTGTTCATAACTTTAATCAGCTTTCTTTTCTTGTTACACCATGACCCCCCAATTTAAAATACATGCAATGGTAGGAATTAAAAGTCCGCTGCTTTTGTAGAATTGTATTTTATTTAAAACTTCCCTCGTTTTCTTTAAAATTGTAAGAATATTTTCAAAAATAAAATACTAAAATAATGTTTTTTTTGTATATAAACTTAATTCAATAATAAATAAGATGCTCATATTTATTAACGATTTTTCTTAATTCAATTACCTTCCTGTAGGAAAGGACAAGGACTAGTGAAGATCCACAAACCCAAATGGAAAGGAAACTGAAAGAACTAAATATGTAAAAGGCAAGGAAATTTTCGATCACTATAAATAAAGGAGAAAATTTAAGAACAAATATAATTTTTAATATAAATAAAGCTTAGCTGAATTTTTTTAACAATTTTAATATCAGGTACAAGCACTATTATATAATAAATATACTATAAACTAGTTTCAAGTTTGGGATTTTGTCGAATTTTAATATCGAGAAACAAAGTGTCATTTTTAACGTGGTTACTTTTCAAAAGCGTTGAATGTGGTATAAATATATAGCAAGATGATGATTCTTGAGGTTCTTCGCATTCTTCGTTACCTGTTTGTCGTTTTGCTGTTATCACTTTACTAAAAGGTTTTGCCTAGAATTGAAAACAAACAGGATTACAGTTGAAAATATTTTGTTTTCTAGCCTCTCCAGAAATATATGGAGAAAAAGTGGTTAGATAATTTCTTTTTTTAAATACAAACCTTATCTAAATCATCGAGATCTCGTAGCACTACAGTTCCTTCAATATTACATGGCCATTTTAAAATCATGTCATAGTCACCTTTTAGTATGTCTAGGCATAATAGAGCATATCTGTCTTTCCACTTTTTCAATCCATTCATATACATTAAAACCTGAAAAGTTTATAAAAAAGCTCATATTTAAGACCCATTCCTTTCATAATATTCAATCTCAGGAAATGGAGGTATTCTCAAAACATTAACTACTTCAAAGAATATGTACCTACCCTAATTCTATAACCATATTCATGAGTGAAAAATATGGGACTCTTAATAACAGTTTCACTGTGCTTTGCTTGAGTCATCTTTGTATCAACATCAGTTATCCTCCATAACAGTCTTCCAGGATCTGGTCTAAAATCACTAGATCCACTTAAACCTTCTAAAATTTCCATATCTAACTTCATTTGTCCCAACTCCTTTTTCAAATTCTCGTTTTCTTTCTCAACATCTTCAATTTTTTGAAAAGCTTCTTTGGTACTTTGACTCACTCCTCTTAAATCGTAGATAATGTTGGTAAATTTAATACCTTGGTCCTCTAGTCTGATTTTTGCGTCTTCCATATCCTGTTTCGTGGTCTCTAAAGAATCTTTAACGTCTCCAAGTATTGCTAAGCTTTTCGCGTTCTCTTGTGCTAGTAACTTTTTAATTTCGTCAAAATTTTCTCCGAAACTCATATCTACTTGCCTGTTATAGGCTTGTTCTCTTAGAAAACTGTCTTTAAGTGCGTTTATTTGATCTTGTAATTTTTCCATTAGCATAATTCTAGTCTGTAAGCCGTTTATATTAACATCAAATTCTCTTTTAGCATTGTCCACGCTAGATATATTTAGTTTTAAAGAGTTCAAAACTGAATCAGTCTTGATCCTCCAATCATAGACAAGTTTATTTTGGTATTTGATCTTTTCTAGGTCTAAATTTAATTGAAGTTGTGCCGTTTTCAATTTCTCATAGTTTTGCAGAGTGGCTGATAGTTGATTGTGGTTTTGCTGTTGAAATTGGAATCTACTTTCGAGATCGGCGATTTTTCTAGAGAGCTTGTAAAATTCGTTTTGGGTGTCATCTTTCAATAATCCATTTGTAGCTACAGAAAATTATTAAAATTACATCCAAAGGCTGTTCTTGTTCAACTATTGTGAAAAAAAGGTAGGTATACTTACGTCTAGTTAAAGTATTTGGTATATTCCTGCCATCTTGTAGTGTTGCATAGTTCACATTATTTGGTACCCTGAATTTTTGTTGTTTTGGTAAAGAATTAGTGGTTCTATTGATGCACTCTTGATTGTGCTTCTTCAATCCAATTCTTGGTACATAAGCTCCACATTTATTAGGACAAGGAACCAAAACATTTCCACAGACTGCTGTATGCCCCTTTAAATAAATCAATACTCTAAGAGTGGAGTAAGAAGAATATAGATTCTGTGGTATGGAAGTAGAAGGCATATGGCACAGTACCTAGGTGACTACTAGATAGAAGGAGGAAGTCTGTAGGCATCCTAAACTATTGTCATAGTTTCTGATACCAAGAAGATTACTCATGAAGGGCTTACGAAAATTTTGGGCTACGTCTTAGTCGTGGTTTTAGTATTGAACAAACAAAATAATAATAACAAAACTGTACTTACCACTTCCGTGTCATTCTCGATAACTTTATTACAAAAGTAGCAGGTGAATTTTGACATAGACCTGGGAATGCTTTCCATATTTTTTATACGCTGTTATCATTTCGTATAATAGCGGTGTATAAAAATAAAACAATGTCTGTCTCATTTATTACTAACAAAAGATTAGATTAAAATGTGGCGCACGCATATACGTACAGTAAATTTTTTTAAAACTAAATACTGAGTATTTTGTACATAGAGAATTCTGTCGATGACGGATGCTATATCCATTTTCGTGTTTGAATAAATATCACTTTCTGATAATTTATATAAAGGATGTCCAAATAATGATAACTATATTGTTGGTTGATATTATAGAATAGAATAATCTGCCTCTAGACTGAATATTTCATGTCATTTCTTGCCGGTGACTTCTCATCACCTAGCTAGTTCAGGAAGTCGCTCATTATTTATTTCCATATCCAGTGGCGTAGCTATACCATCTGGGGCTCGTGGCCAATTCTTTATTTGATGGGGCCCATCTTAAGTAACATATGGCGAAGATACAATATTGTTCATGCTAAAATATTATAATTCTTGCTGATAGTCACTGATGGTGTTGGGTGCTGAATTTGATAACTCTGTGAGTTCTAATTCTTCACTTTTGGGGACCTGTTCACTTGACTTTTCATTATTAAGTCACCATTTTTCAAGTACTGACTGATTTTGGGTCGATTTTTATTTTTTTCTTTAGTCTCCCTCTTTCTCTTTCCTTTTTTGCACCCATGGCACTTAAATATTTTCTGGAGCTAGACATTTTAAAATCCAGCTTCCACAATCAACTTTACTTTGCCACCATTTCCATATTCAAAGAACAAATACGAAAAATCAAAGATACAAACTTGGGTAGGGGCCCTCTTAGGTCGGGGACCCGTGGCATTTTGTCAGCTCTGCTACCCTATTGTTACGCCACTGTCCATATCTAATTTCGTTTACCAGATACCTTCAATTTGTGTAACGGATATGTTTATTTGACGCCCAGTTAATTGTTTACTCTCAATTTTCATTTATCCTTATCTTTTATTCGAGATTATTAAATATGATGTCATTTTTCAAATATTCCACCTTATTATAATGATTCCCACGTCACTGTTTGAAATGATATAATGAAATAAAATTAGATTTCTATTTAAAATAATTACTTACTTTCATTCTAAACCAGGACAAGCCCCAAATAAAAATTTTAGATGGACAAAAAATGGAATTTGTCTGGATAAAAAAACAACAACAAATATTATTAATAATTCATTTATTATTTATACTTTACATTTTTACAGCCCGATTTACAATCAGAAGGTTCTCAGTCGATTAGGTACGTATGCAAAAATAATTTCTTTTACATTTGACTAAAAGTTTGTTTATATTTTCGATGAACAGAAAATAATACAAAAGAAAATAACTAATTTACAATATTTATACAAAGGTAATAATTTAAATCCTACATACAACTTTTTACAATGAAAATATTGTTTGATAAAATGAAAGACAAGAGTCAGGATAAGATTTTGCATGAAGAAAATGGTATTGATAGTTATGAGGGAAATCAAAAAAATATTTTCATTGCTAGGAAAATAAAAAGAGTGAAACTGTTAGTTGTCTGTATGGCTAAGAATGGCAGGCAGCACAACTACCAATATGAGCATTTATTTATTTTGAACTTTTGTTATTTACAAACATTTACATATTTAAAAAAATGGACTACCTAACTAAAAAAAAAATTCTGGTATTTTCTAAAATAGCAATTTTCAATAAAAAAACACATTTGAGTTCCTTGGACATAGGATGATTCAAAAGATGAGTTTTGGTGAGTGTGAAACGGTCTTTGATCTGAGTTGGGGCAAACCTATAGCATCCAAGCCTCGATGGGGCATTTGTGCATCCCCTCTTAGGATATGGCTCTAATGTCTGATCTTTTTTTTACTGCCTCGACCTAAGCCTCATTCTATGAAGATGTTTGTCTATTTGTATCTGTAGAGTAGAGAGGGTGTGAGTGCAAGCTTACAGCACTTAGGCCACATGTACTTCCTCCCGAGGAGTTGTCCTCCTAGGTCATCGTAAATCCTGTTCTTCCCAAGAAGGTGGAGAGGTCACTAGGAGACGTCTCCTTTATATCGGCAGGTGTAAGCCAAGACTCACCGAACTCACACTGTTTTGACGATAACTCCGGACACTCGCATAAGACATGCCTGACTGATGTTTGTCTAGCTGTCAAGTGTCAATGTATACAGTCAGGGCTCGTATTGTAAAATTTTCAAAGTGTGAAGATGTATTGGAATGGTACAAATATATAGAGTCAACTAGTAGGACAAGCATTAGAGCATGCACGGAATTTGTTTGGGGAAATATGAAGCCACTCACTCAGACACTCCTAACCTACATTGGCTGGAGTATTCTTTTGAATCGGATCCTTTGTCAAGGAAACTCTTTTTCGAACAATCAAAAATATTTTTTATGTATAAAATCTTATTGCAAATTTGTCTTTCAACATTCACGGAATGTAAGTAATAAAAATAATGAAAATGCTATTTAGAGACACTGAAATTACTTTATAAAAAAAATTCGATCAGTCTGTTAAACGCAGCACAGCCAAAACGCGATATACATACATAATAACGATCTATCAAATCCTAAGTTCCGCATCCACAACCGATTTATTCCTAGACGCACTTTGCCTGGCCATAACATGGTGAGCCGCCGGCAGTCCTGGCGCTACCAAAGGCGACACCGAAGGAGATTTGGTAGCTAAAGGTGATAAACTAGGAGAAAAACTAGGTGACATAGCAGTCGAAGTAGCTCCCCCCACGTCGTGATTGATAGGCGATCTGGGTAGCATCATCATTTGGTTATGATGCACGGCGCCTCTAGCGTTTAAAACCGGCATTGCTATCGATCGCGGAGCTATACTAGTTATTAAAGGAGGAGGAACAGTCTTCGAATGAGCAACTGAATTTTTACTTTTAACACTAGAAGTTGCACTGGCCCCGCTGTGAACCGAAGCGGTATCGTCTTTCAGCCTCGCTATTTCCGAAAATACATGGGCTAGAGGCTGATACTGGGGTCCCCAGTCTAATAAATAATCCCAATTGTAACTACCCGCTAGTTCTTCTTCACTGTGCACTATCGAACTTAACGAACCGTTCATAGATGGTTGATGAGTCACCGCGGGTACGTCACCATAACCGCTGATCATGTGATCCATTGTAGTACTTAAATTAGAACCGCCTACCGTAGCTCCCTCGTTGGTCGAACTAACGCGATCGCTTCCCGCTACGTCGTTCAACTTGGCGTATATTAAATTTGTTATATCGTTTTCGTTACCAACTTCTTCGTTGAATATATCGATCGGAACTGCTTTGCTACCGCGAGGATCGGCGTGCAGCCTATTGGTACTTTGTTGATGACTAGGAAGGTTATTATTTATAATACCTAGTCGAGCTAAGTATTCTTGGGTGTTTCTTACGGAAGTGTTCGATAAAGTATCCGCTTCCTCGCCTTTTCTGTGTACGCCGGGATCTCTTTGCAAAGGTCCTTCGTTGATCATTCGGATCTCCTCGTCTTCTCCATCATCTTCGGCTGATCCTCGACCACTTGAACCAGACTGTTCCGATCCGGATAATTCTGATGTTGTTGCTGCTCCCGAATTGGAACTAGCTGGATGTGCTGCGCCGTAAGGAGGGATTTCATCGTATTTGGGAGGAGCGAATTGATTATTACTACTTTGTAAAGAACCAACGTTACTTCTTATAGGTATAGTATCAAACGCGCTGGGATCTACGTAGTTATTCGAAGTTGAAACTGCGTCGTTACCTAAAGTCGGTTTGTTAATCTTCTTATTCCTTTTATTTTTTATATGTAAAAAAATAAAAACACCTCCAAAGGTTATTATAAGCAGTATTAAAGCTATGAGTAGTCCTAGAGCCCAGTCAGCTATACCACCACTAGCAGCTGATACTGCTGTATCATGATCTCTATTAATAGCTAGGTTTGTACCAGGATCAGCTAACGGGTCCAAAATGATTTCGACCACGGTCATATTCGTTAAAGAACCTTGTCTTCCGGAGCCTGCTGTTATCACTAAACTTATTTCTCGACCAGATGACGGTAGCTCTGAGTAATCAAGTTTCTTTTTTATAAGTATATCACCGGTGGTTCTGTTAACTTTAAAATAAGAATGCTGGGTCGTTAATTGGTAAACTACTCTTCCATCCGGTCCTTTATCTCGGTCTGTAGCGGTAACGTGACCTACTATATACCCAACAGGGAGCGCAGAAGAAGTAGCGAGAGTCAGCTTGTAAGTTCTTTCAGTGAATTGTGGATGGAATTCATCTTTGCCTTCAATTTCTACTCTGACTTTAACGGAAGTTGTTTTACCCCCAGTATCTTCAGCTTGTATGGCGAAGTTATACCTACTCCTTTGTTCGAAATCGAATACTGTAGAAGTCGTAACAAGACCGGTAGATTGGTCGATGTGGAATAGTTTCCAAGAGTTATCTAGTTGACCGTAAGATGGTATTATGGAATATTTTAGTTGTCCGAAAGGTCCTTTATCAGCATCGGTTGCATGAGCTGTGAATACGGCGGTACCAACAACTTCGTTCTCTCTAACGAATTCGAAATATTCAGATACTGGGAATTTTGGTTCGTTGTCGTTTTCATCCCGCAAAGTTATTTGGAATGTATTTAAAGAGCATAACGTAGGAATGCCTTTGTCGCAAGCTCTGATAACAAAATTGTACTCGGTGTTGCCTTTATCGAAGTCCAAGGTTTTGTTGACGTACAGTATTCCAGTTCGATCGTTCAATCGGAAGCTTCCTTCGTCATTTCCTGAAGTTATGTCATACACCACATCCGAATTCGGTGAACCAGGCAAATCTGCATCCGTAGCTACTATAGTTTCTACTGTAGAACCAACTGGGAGATTTTCACTGATAGTTTTTTCGTAATCAGTAGTTTGGAAAATAGGCGGATTGTCGTTAGAGTCTTCAACTTCGATTTTGACGTTGATCGTTAATATGGAAGAGCTGTCGGTGGCTATTTTTAGATTGTAGGCATCTTGGAGCTCGCGGTTTAGAGATTTAATGAGAACAACCGATCCAGACGGGTTCATAACCTCGAATAATCCATCTTCATTACCGTCTACGATTTTCAAGAGAGCTGTTGGCGCGCTAATTGGTTTGACTAAATGAAGAATAACAGATCCAATCGTTGTATTTTCTGGTACGTTAATCCTAGAAATAAAAATTAACATTACATAATAGATTTTGCCACAAGTACGAAGAATTTATTTATTTCCCATCCTTATAAAGATAGGAAACTGTAATAATACTTTCAATTGGATGAAAAACTCACTTGTAATCCATTTTGTTCAATGATTTAACTCCAGTAGCAGAGCCTCCATTAGTTCTAACTTTAACAGGTACCAAAGTATGCAGAGGGGGGTTGCCTGAGTCGGTGGCTTTTATAGTTAACAAAATGTCTTCGTTGAATTGGGAAACCATTGAAAGATTAACTCTGAGAATTCCATCTTCTGCATCTATGGAGAAACCCGGTGCTGGATTTACTAGGGAGTAGATAAGTCTAGCGTTGTCGCCATAGTCTGCATCGCTTGCGTTTAGCGCGAGAATGTCAGTTATAGATGGAGCGATAGCATCTGAAAAAAAAACAGCATAATAAGATAACATCTAAACAAATTACCAAAAGAAACACCACAATCCTTACGGATAGTAAACAAGCACTACTAGCCCTGAACAGACCACGTATCACATCAGGCCTAGTACTGGAGTGTTACCAGTCCCTTATCGAAGCCTGTAGCAACAACGAAGTTGCTCTAGGCTGGATCAAGGGTCACAGTAAATCGAAACTCACTAGCCAGGAAAGCAGCTTCCCAAAAGCTCTGGGACCTGGCACTTCCATTGGTCTATCGGCGTCAGATGTGATTGACCTAATAAAGGAACACTCCCTTGAAAAGTTTAAGGGTAGATGGGACGATACAAAAGGTTGCAGGCTTGCCAATGAACTAACTGCTGCACTATCCGGACAGAAAGGTAGCCAAAAAATACGTGACTTTGAACAGACAGAACCTTTGGACAGCAACGGGTATTCTAACCGGTCACTGCAACCTACAAAAACGCCTCTACAGGAAGATGAGACTGTGGAATACATTCTTTGTGACTCAACTTAGGTTTTCTGTATTCGGCGAGTATAGGCTAACACAAGCCAGCTTACTCCCGGCGACGTTATCGCCAACTAGAAGGAAGTCTGAACCTTAGAAGGATGCACAATGGGTCAATTGTGACATAAGTGCTGTGGGGTCACCCACCCTTCTTTTAGATAGATAGACAGATAACCTCTAAATGGGTATGAACTGGACCTAGAGAGAATAGTTTTTAGCAATGGTACTAACCTGGTAAGCTGGCGACGTAAGATGATTGTGAGAACACTGGAGCATTGTCGTTGACATCAATAACCTTTATGGTAAGGGTTGTTTGAGCCGAATGAGCCATATCCGAAGCAACAATATCAATTCTGCATTCTTGCCAAAGTTCAAAGTCCAAATTTTTCATCAAAACCACTTTTCCACTATATCTATCAATGCTGAAATACTTTAGGTCATTTTTAAAGTTATCCTTGGCAAAATTATAAGTCAAAGGTGGATACGTATCTACATCGTTAGCTGTAACGATAGTTAGAACGGTTCCTACTGAAGTATCTTCCTTAACAGTAATAATGCTGTGCGGTGGAAAAGTTGGCTGATTGTCGTTGATGTCTACGACGTTGATACGTATTCTAGTGGTACCGGTCATTTGGGGAACCCCCTCGTCTGTAGCTATAACAGTCAATCTATATAAATCTCGGATTTCTCGGTCCAGAACGATGTTGGTTTTTAAAATACCGCTAAACGCTGGTTCTATTTTAAACGCATTGTCGTGGTTCCCGTCTACTATATGGTAAAGGATACGGGAGTTGGCTCCTTCATCCGCTTCCGAAGCAACAACTTGCAAAACAAATTCCCCTTTCTTATTACCTTCCCAAACGCTAGCTGTGTACTGCTGTTGGGTAAACTTTGGAGAGTTATCGTTCTCGTCGGTCAACTGAACAACAACTTTGCAGTACCCGTGTAGGACTGGAGAACCTTCAGTTTTAGCTTCCACTACTAATTCTATGCTTTTATGAAGTTCGTAGTCGAGATTTTTCGGATCGCGGACTTGTACGATACCGCTGTCAGAGTTTATGACGAAAATGTTGTCTTCGTTACCGCTACCTATGTTGTATGATATCTTTTGTCGTCTACCGTCGGTTCTTATAGCTGATACTTGGATAATATCCGTGAATTGCTCCGAGTTTTCCGCTACGCTTATTATATAAGTATCGTTTTGGAATTTTAATTCGGGAGAGCCTTCCTGCATTTCTCCAACTGTTATTTCCACCAAACCGGTAGAGCTTTTAGAAGGATTTCCTTTATCTGTAGCTTGTATGTTTAAGTAGATAACTTTTCCCTTGTGACTTGCTAAACTTTGGGTTGTTGTAAGGATTCCTGTATTGGGATTTATTCTAAATTTTCCGTAAGAATCGCCTCTGGATATGCTATAAACAATATCAGCATTAGTTCCTTCATCTAAATCGTTGGCTGTAACTTTGAGGATTATTTGTCCTGGTTGAATGTAAGGAGCTACTTTTTGTTTGAACGGATATTGGGTGAAAATGGGTTTGTTATCGTTGACGTCTAGAATTTTCACTGTAACTGGAACACTCTGTGATCTTGCGTTGTATTTTCCTCCATCGGTTGCCACTATGTGGAAGCTGTAAATGCTCTGTTGTTCTCTATCGAAGGATCTGGAATTAAAAAGAAAAATTAATATGATATTAACATTTTTGTGATCCTCCTGTTTAGGGGAATCCATCAGCAACTCACCCTGCTGTAGTAATAACTCCCGTTTTATTGTCTACTCGAAATAACCAGTGGCTTTCGTTAGCTAAAGAATAGATAATTCTAGCATTTACTCCTTGGTCGGCATCTGAAGCATGAACTTTAAGAACAGAAGTGTCGATCGGGATGTCTTCCAATATAGCAATAGAATATTTTGACAAGTCGAATTTAGGATCGTTATCGTTTTGATCTTCCACAGAAATTGTTAAGTTACAATCGCTTTGTAAAGAAGGATTGCCTCTATCTCTTGCTACTGCCGTTAAAAAATATCTCGATTGACTTTCTCTATCCAAAGATCTCGAAGAAATCTCCCCAGTTTTAACATCGATGCTAAATTTATTTCCAATGTTGCCGCTAGTTATGCTGTAATACACTTCTCCATTCGCTCCATCGTCTCCATCTTCAGCAACTATTGTATGAATAACGGCGGTTTCGGAATTCTCTGGAACGGATAGTCTGTAGCAAGAACCAGGTTGAAATTTTGGAAAATTATCATTGACATCTGCTACTTTAACAACCAACGTTGTTGTATCGAAGAGCGTCGTTTTTAAAGAGGATTCACTGACGTAAATTGTTACCAAGTATGTTTCTACTTGCTCTCTGTCCAAAGGTTTCTTTAGGATCACTTCTCCTGTCGAGGATATGATATCGAATGTCTCGTCTGATGGTAGCACAAAAGTGAGGTTATGACCTGGGAACAAAATTAAAAAATTAGTACATTATACTTCACTACTACTACAACTAAATGTGCAGGCGAGCCTTGTCCTGGACAAACTCCATCCAATGTTCCGGCTCTGCGGCCACTGGCGGGCCCATTGTGCCATTCCTGCTACCTAGACATCCATAAAGCCGAGCCATTCAATAAATGCCACAACCTTTTTCAATGGATGCCTGCTGGGGTCTCTAGACTCCGAAGATTTGCCTGCGTAGTACAGCCCAGTGTGGACACTCTAAGAGAACATGGACTGATGTTTCGTCAGTCATGCCTCAACCCCTAGATAGGAAACTTTCCTCTACTCCTAACTTGTGGAATACAGCAGTACCCTGTTAGGAGTCCTGCTATCTTCCGTCGACCATCCCGTCAGTGAAAGTTTACGAAGCTATTTTTTACTAGAAGCTTAAAGGCACTAGCATGGTAGTTGTGCTTACCTTCTCTCGTGAATCCAGTTTTAGCAGACATTCTTGTAATAACAGATCCAACAGCAACATCTTCTGATACCTCAATCATGTACTGGACTTCCAAAAATTTAGGAGCGCTATCCGCGGAACCTTGAACGACCAATTTTAATTCCATGGTAGCTTTTCTGGTAGGACTACCGTGATCATTTGCTGTTATATTTAAAACAAAATTTTTCTGGTCACTATTTAAAGGTTTGGCTAAAGTTAAACTTCCTGTATCGTATCCTAATGAAAATATTCCTTCTTCGTTGCCGCTGGTGATGACATAAGTTACTCTACCGTTATCACCAGTGTCCATGTCGATAGCTACAATGTGAGTGATGGTCATACCAACGATTATTGAATCGGACATGTAAACAGCGGATGTAGGTGTAACAAATTTTGGTGAATTATCATTGAAGTCCACTATTAGTACTCTTGCTGTAACCGAAGTACTCAACCTCTCTGATATGTTGTAGGATTGATCAGTAGCCGAGACCACTAAAGTATATTCTTGCGTAGATTCGAAATCAAGTTTGGATATTAAACTCAAAGTACCGGTTAATGAATCCACTGCAAAATTGTTATCAGCTGGAAATTGTTTTACCAAACTGTATCTAAGATCACTGTTACTACCAGAATCTAAATCAGAAGCTGTGAAATTGTAAACGGGAGTACCAATATCCGTGTTTTCGTTAACTTGGATAGTGATAGGATCTTGCGACCATTTGGGCGGATTGTCGTTAACATCAGCTATATCTATTCTGACTGTAACTGCGCTACTTTGAGGATTGTTCATAGCGCTGGTATCTAAAGCTCTTACTTCTAATCTATACTCTGATTGAGTTTCTCTATCCAATTGCCTTGAAACTACTAACGAAGAAGTGCTTCTATCGATATCGAAGGCATCGCTTAAAGTATCCGTTGAAAGGGAAGCTAAAGTGTAGGTAACGTATCCACCGGCTCCGTTTAGGGAATTTTCGTGTGTTGGTTCAGTTACAGAAATGGATCCAACGACGAATCCAACTGCCGCATCTTCCTTAACTCTAAATACTAAACTAGAACTGGTAAAAGTAGGTCTGTTGTCGTTTAGATCCAAGACTTCGATTCGTAAAACTCGAATGCTCTCTTTAGGAGGTATACCGCTATCTGTTGCCGCAACACCTAATCGATATATAGTTTTCTCTTCGTGATCTAAAACTGCTTTTGTTTTGATAATCCCGCTTAAAGGATCGATGGAAAAGACGTTGTGTCCATCGTAATCTCTATTTTTTACTACCGAGTAGGTTATAGAAGCGTTCGAGCCGTTGTCCACGTCTACGGCTCTTATTCTGACCACTTCGGTGCCAACTGGTTGCTCTTCTCGAACACTAATCACATCTTCTTGCGGATCGACTATCTCTGGAGCGTTATCGTTCACGTCAAGCACTGTTATCCCTACTAGTATTCTAGAGCTTCTTGCAGGTACTCCTTGGTCTTTGGCTTCTACAACGATGTCATGAGATTGTTTTTGTTCTCTGTCTAACGATTCTTTTGTTGTTATTTCACCTGTAACAAAAAATATAGCATGATAAAGTTCTATAGCAACAGTTTTATTTTTATTCTTGACTGATTCCACATAAATATCAGTTTCATGGTAAAGTAGACCGCAAATATTTCTCGATGGTTGATTAATTTCAACACCTCGACATAAATCGGTTAAGAAACCAGATTTTATTTAATAAACTATAAAATAACAATAATTAAAGAGTATCTCATAAGATTATGTATCAACAGTCTTAAGCCGAGATCACATTGTTTTAATGCCACGCCACGCCATCCGACACTACGTTAGAGATGTTTATTTAGACAATAATATGGCGAGTAGTAGTTCCTTAGATGAGTGGGAAGAAAAACTAGAATGTGCATTGTACAGCTTCAGCTTTTACTTTACATATGATGAAAATCGGGCCAGAGGGGATTCGTACCATGTCGGATAGCGTCGAGTCACGTGGGATGGGATTGCATCATAACAGTGTACACACAATATATAAATATGTGTGTCAGATACTTCTGACGTTGCGTCGGATAGCGTGGCTGGGGTGCAGCATCAGAGCAATGTATTCCCAGCTTTAGTATACAATATAATATTTTTTATACGTACAAAAATTAAAACATGCTAAGTTTATAATGTTTGGATGGGCAATAACCCGACTGTGAAAGAATGTGTTTTAACGGTTGGAAGCAAAAACGTTTTTCAAGGATTTTGCTTCATTTCTTTATACTTGACTTTATATATCTTTCTTCTTCTCTTCAAAATTAACTACAATTAAATCACGTTTAAAATGCAGGTCCTGATTAACTGCATAATAAGGAAAATAACAACAAATTGGTTAAAAAAGATTCTTCAAATGTAAAAAATCCTGACAAACTGTCGCCCGTAATGGGTGTCTTATAAATACTCAAACTAGTGAAGCAAGCAGAATGTAGATCGAGTGGAATGGAAGAAGAAATGTTTATTCATATACTTTGTGGATTGTATAGCAATACAGAGTTGTGAAACTGAAACCTAGCTCGAAAATTTTGATCTTAGGATATCTCAAAAGTTACATTCTTTTCGCCAATGTTTGAATTGAATTAATTTTGAAGCTGTATCGTTAAATATTGTTAAATCCGGTTCTGTTAAGGTAGTAAGGCCAATCGATTAGATACACATCATGGATAGTTTATTAATACTTACCAGACAATAGCACTGCGGTCAATCAAAACAGTTCATAGAATGCGATCTAACAGTTTTTTTTTCTCTTCGTCCTTAGTTGACGACAAAAAACCTCAAGTATAAAAATCGGTGTAATCCTTTTTGTTAGTAAGCAAAAAATTTGAATTTGACGTTCCTTTCCAATTCACAGATAATTTTCAAGTAAAATCATTGTTTTTTTGAGATATTATTTCGTAATTGATGCTACTGTTTTCTTTCTGTTAACCTTTTTTAATTTTTTTCAATATTTCAGGGTTAGATAGTAATATTTCTCTCATTTAGTGTTATAGTAAAAGAAAAATTGAGGTTATTAAACTTAGCAGTGGGTACATTGCGGATAGATTTCGAAAACACACAGAAATATGAAATAACAACTGTACTAAAAACATTCAAATGTAAAAAGTGGGACCGAAAGCTTTTAAGTTTATTTGTAATTCATTTAGTCGACATCTTGTGAAATCATAATGCTTTCTAAGCAAAGTTTACACAGGAAAGAAATACATGGGTATACAATTAACTGAAATAAGGAAAAATATGTTGAATATTCTTAAAGTGTTCGGTCTATTTGAAGAGGATGTATTCGAATAACTCGAATTTTCGAACGGTCATGAAATGTTTCTCATAAAGTCCGTAAAAAAATTAACAAAATGGAAATTCAACTTTAACCTTGAATAAATTTGGAAGGAGTAAAGTTGTCGAAAAGTTATAAGAGTCCATTTTTGTAGAACGTCAAATTTCCTATATGAAAATGTTACTGTCATTTCTCAGTATTTTTCCCTACGGGAGTTAAAGACTTCCATAGTATAAGACAATTTTATTTAAATAGAAATTATCAATGCGGCACCTCTTGATTATTAATACATATTTTAAGGAAGAAAAAATAATAGATCTTTTTTGAAACTGTCTAGTGTGACTGGTCATCAAAATATTACATTATTTTTCTGTATCTGCTTGGGTAAACTGCTATTTTTTGGAAATACCGTTAATCTTCAAGAAATCACGATATCGATTATATTATAACTGTAGAATAATTAGAAGTTTCGATTATCGAAAACCACAAAAATAATTATTTTTTGATTCGGATATAAAAAAAAAATCTAACGTACTGTACAAACTATCTTTTTCTATCAACAAAATAACAAGCAAAAGAGTAACTGTACTGAACCAAAGAAAGGTTTAAAGTTACAAGTTTAATTTCTGTTATTCAGTCAATATTTATGTCAAATGTCAGTGAAAAAAGTAATTAGAAGAATAGAGATATAGCTAATTAGAAATGCTACAAAAATCTAATCGAAAATGGACGAACACAATTAAAAGAATATCAACAAAAATAAATATAGCTGACATTTGACATAACTAGTGACTGAATAACAGAAGTAAAATGGTGACATGCCTAGAATCATTGGCCACCGATATATTGAGTATTCAGCTAAAAAGTCATGTTAAATTTCAAGATTTACTCTTCGGGGGTGTATTAATTATTTTAATAAAACAATATAGATGTTCGCAATGCAAAAATCTTATGTTTTGAATGGTAGACCTTAACTGTCATTCTTGTCAGAAAAACCCACTTTTTGTTGGCCATACTGACCTTAAACTGAACTCCTCTATTAAAACTCGCTGTACCTAACCTCAAAATAACTGCAATACCAGAAAACAACTATTTTTAAATTTTGTACATTTTTATGAAAAACGCATGATTGGGTTCATGGACGTAGAAATAAGTTTGTAGGCTACTTGTCCACAAGTTTTTAACTACGATTCTAATTTACGATAGTTTTGCATGAATATTATTGTAAATACCTTCCAGTTGAACTTATTTATGAGTGTTTACGCTCCATTGCTCACCAACACTTCAATATCATCAGTTAATTGCAAGAGATATCTTTCTCTATTACGTCAGTAGTGTAGTTTAGGGGTAACTTAAATAAGAATAACTATATCCAATACTCTAAGATCATATATGGATAATAATAATAATAAAAAAAACTTTTTATTCAATTTTTTTGGTAAATTGTACCTATTAGAAGAAATTTTTTTCTTCAATACATATAAATATCCTTTTTTTTAATTACCTATGTACGCACATGTTTTTCAACCAATGAATATCAACACTGCTTGAAAATATTTAAATATCGTATATGTAAAGCATAAAATTTGTCTGTTCGAAAGGTTTATGTGTTTCTGAAAGCATTCAAGCTTGAAAAACATGACAACTTAAGTTCTAAATATTTCATATACATAGAACACACTACTACAAGTCGAGCAGTCTAGCAATATACCTTCCAATTTTTCATTTTTATTGCTTTTTCTATTTCTTTTAACTATCTCTTTTCTTTGTTGCAAATGCGATCTGCCATCTTCCAGAAGAGAAAAATGTCAAAAAACGCAAGAAAGAAGCACAAAAAGCTAAGAAAGAACTAAAGCACCATTTTTTAATAACAGTTCAAGATTAAACCCTTATTTAAGGGTTAAAGTTGCAACAGAAACTTGTGGAATATGCTTATCGTAATTTTTTACAAAAAAATATCTTACCGGTGATCTGGTTGATAAGAAAACTGCTATTTCCAGGTATCAAACTGTATCTGATGGCAGCATTTTGTCCAATATCCGCATCAGTTGCAGCAACTTTTCCTACTAATGTACCTCTTCTCAAATTTTCTTCTATACTGAAGTTATAGGAATCGTTCACGAAGATTGGATCGTTATCATTAGCATCCAAAATTTCTACAAGTACCCTAGTAGTAGTTGTTTCCGATGGAGTACCATTATCAGTAGCAGCAACTGTAATAAAAAATAATTTTGTTTTAAAATGTCGAAATTATTTACTGTGAGTGTGTATCTTATAAGAATTTTTCCATTATTCATTATTACCTGTCAAGATGTATTTATCTTTCGTTTCTCTGTCTAAAGGAGCGCGTAGATAAATCCAACCGTTGTTGGGAAAAATGCCGAAAATTTCTTGATTGTCAGTATCATCAGATGAATTCGTAGATAGCATTCGATATGTTATACGAGCATTGTTGCCGCTGTCTGCGTCTATAGCTGTTAGCTGAAGTATCTGCAACAAAATTTTAATTTTATATTGAAATTTTTCATAACATTATTCAGTTTGGCTGGACCTGTATAGAGATATCAAGATAGTACAGTTCCACCAAACGGCTATCACCCAGGAAGTTACCTTACTATGGATTCCAGGACACACTGGAATAGAAGGAAATGAAATAGCAGATGAACTAGCAAAGAGGGAAACTAAAATACCTTTCTGGAGGCCAGAACCCTTTTGCGGAATCAGTCCCAATGTAATATTGGAAGAAATAAGTGGAGCAGAAAGATAGAGAAGATCCAACTATTGGAAAGATCTAGTTGGGCTTAGACAATCAAAGATTCTTCTGGGTGACTACAGCCTGTTGAGATAGAAGAATAGAAGATTCATTGAATTGAGGTTAGATTTTCGCCTTTTCGATCGGCACAGTCTACACACCGGGGATTTACGGGAGCGGTACATATATACTAAATGTCATTCCGTATGTCAAAATTGTCAAATATAACGTTTATCAGAGTGCTTTTTGAGAAGTTTCGAAAAGTATCTATTATCTTTTTAGTAGTATTTGCCTCGATGGAAGCTAAAAACCGTTACGTAAGCACTTATAGAAAAAAGGTTCTGTAAAATGATACTCTTCTATGTTACTCTTCTATGTTAGTCCCATTTGCACTGTACTCTCAATTTATTCGCCATTCTGATTTATTAAAACTTATAATAATTGAGAAAAAACCCAAAGCTACGCCCTACAACAACACTAAAAGCAGTTATATGCGATTAGGCACGTTGCGTGCATTGAACTTAAATAAAATAAAGCTAACGAAAAGAAAAAAAGTTTCATATGACTAATAAATAACGTGTATCCAGTTGTAATCAGAACCAATTACGATCATAAATGTTTTACGTTTTTCAAATTGATGAAAATTAGACGGTATTTTGAAACCTCGTGGTAAGATATCTACCTCCGACCAAGTTCTCTAATTAGAGATAATTTTTTTAGTGATTTCATGTACTTAGGAATAATTATTTCCGTCATAAAATATTGAAATTATGTTAATACTAGATTCGATAATTTGTTAATGTTTATACAACGTCTTATTTATATAAAAAATGATAATTTATTTTAAAGAAAAATCTCCTAAATCTTTTGTTCAATACTTCTTTTGTAATACCCAAGCACAGAGCCGTAAACCAGGCGAGAAATAGTGAGGTTAAGTCAACACTTAGTCAATTTATATCATCAGATTTTAAGATAATTGTATTATATTATTATAACGCCTTAAAAATTTGAAAATTACTCTTAAATAAAAAGAAACATCTACTTCTCGGGCTACATAACCATTTTGGTTTGTAATTTTCAGTATATTAACGTTTGTAGTGAGCAAAGTGTCAAGCGTCATCGAAAGAAATTTTGCTTGACTATATTTTGAAAAGAGAGTAAATATTGATTCCCATAGAAATACAGGAAATTCTTTGCTAAACCTCTCATTATAAGAAAATAAAAATTGGAAAAAATTATGAAAAAAAAAGATCAGTAACAATAAGCGTTAAGGAACAATAGGCCATTGTTTCTTTTGCGGGATTTTAGTAGACTTATGCAAATTCATGAAGTATAAGAGGGTATTTGCCTTATTATCAGTGGATTTTTCGATACGCCATTCTCTACCTACCTAAATATTAAATAATGGCTTTGTCATGAAAGTTAAAGCGCTTATCAAGCTAGGGACAATATTTGTAGATAATCAAAGAATAAATAAATATAAGTAAAACCTAATTACAGTTCCCCTTAGCTTAATTTTTTTTTGGAAGAGTACACCGTTCACTAGAAAGCAACATCCACTTCGACAGACAATGAATGGAGTAGTTCAGTCTAAGGTCAGTATGGCCAACAAAAAGTGGTTAAAGTCTGACAGTTAAAGTCTACTGTTCAAATATAACTGACATTTGACATAAATAGTGACTAAATAACAGAAATAAAATGGTGACAAGCCGAGAGTTCCTAGAATTATAGGCCACCGTTATGTAGAGTATTCAGCTAAAAAGTCAATTTAAATTTCAAGACTTACTCTCGGTGGTGTATTCATTATTTTAACAAAGCAATAGAGATGTTCGCAATGATGAAAAAACATGCAAATATTAAGTTTTGAACGGGAGACCTAAACTGTCATTCTTGTCAAAAAAAGCCAATTTTTGTTGGCCATACTGACCATAGACTGAACTCCTTCACTACACTTCCAAGTTGAACGGGACAAGAAGCAAATTTTTAGAATCTTTGTGCCAATAGGAGCTTGTTGATAATACAATCTCCATTTTAAACTGTCATTTTCATGAATCCTTAAAGCCCATTACAATATCATACCGAGTCATAAATTGTATAGAATTTTTCGAAAAAAAACCATGTCATGATTTGACGCAAAACATTATATAACCACCATTCTACCATCGTTTCTAATGAGTAATTGATTTAAAAATTAAAAAAAAACTGTAACAAATCGAACCTATGATACTTTATCTAAGTTCGTTACGGTCGGATTCTTTCTCTGGCGGACCGTGAACGTAGAATTTTTTTTGCAATTCATTTCGAAAAGATTCCACCTATTTAGAATTATTTCCCATAAAGAAAAATACTCTTTTTTCTATGGATACCATAAGACAAAACATAAAAATGCGGAATGATTGATGTGATGAGAATAAGGTCAGTAAATGAATGAGAATTATTTAGTGTTTCAATTGTTAAATTACCACAAGACGTTGGAAAAACTATTTAGGAGGACTATTTAATTAGTCCTTTTGTTTTCTATAGCATCTTTTTAGTCTGAAGCATTTCCTCTTTCTTAACAAGTCCACAATACTGTCTTGGATTAAAACGTCACAATTTACCAACTCAGGATGCACTGATTTGATTCCAGAGAAGATTCAAAGTAATGGTTTTCCAGGATTCAAGAGCCATAAGAACAATGTGAAAGTGCTAAAACGGCAGGACAAGACTCATCAATACCATCTCTATCTGTAGAGTAGGGAGGGTGAGTGTAGGCTTGCAGCACTTAGGTCTATTGTACATCCTCCCGAGGAGTTGTCCTTCTAGGTCATCGTCCATCTTGTCCTTCCCAGGAAGGTGGACAGGTCACTAGAAGACATCTCCTTTATATCGGCAGGTGTAGACCAAGACCCACCGAACACACTCTCTTATTGACGATAACTCCAGACACTCGCATAAGACATGACTGACAGTTTCTTCTGTTCACATATCCTTCATAGAGGTGTGGCCAGTCAGAAATCCTACTGTCGATGTAGATTTTTCCTGGTCATCGCCAAATATTTCTTTGGTGCCAGCTTCTCAGGGTCGCTCAGGGTGCAGATCTTAGACCTTAACCTAATCCATTGATTCCATCCCATCTCTTGAAGAATTGAACGTTTGGCAGTGCAGGCTGTTATGTTTTTGCCAGAAATTCCTTTTCTGGAATTGCTGGTATTGTTTCCCATTCCCCATTTCATCCTTAGGCTTAGTGCTCTGGAGCAAACTCCACATCCTGAGCCTGTTGTTCTGTTTTATTTGTATTTTGTAGAGTTTATAAAACACAAACCTGGGTTCATCAATACCATTTATTGAGACGAAACTTTTCTGTGTCGTGCGTTCACATCAAGAACACCAAATGAATCTGGATTGATACATGGAAAATTGGAAAAACAAACAGCCTTAGGAGAAGAGGAATGAAAGCAAGACTTTCAAACAGAAGCAATAATGGGATATTTAACATCAACTCACCTGTGTGTTAATAGAAAGTGATTCTAGCACACTCAAAGAATACTCATTCCTCTCAAAAACTGGAGCGTTATCGTTAACATCCTGCACTTCTACCAGGACAGTTAGATTAGCAGATAAAGGTGGTACACCTGCATCAGTAGCTGTGATAACCAAACTATGTCTTTGCGACGTTTCGTAATCCAATTTTCTGGTAATCGTTAAATCTCCCACTTTAGAATCGACTTTGAACAGACCTCCATAAGGGTTGTTTATGATTTTGTAGCTGATTATGCCGTTAGGACCGGAATCTTTGTCTTTGGCATGAGCTGAGTACAGAGGAGAACCGATTTCGACATTTTCTGGTACCGATATACGAACAATCGACGAATCGAATTCTGGTGCGTTGTCGTTCACGTCTTCGATTTCTATATTCACCTGAAACAAAATGAATTTTAATAAAAAATTATAAATATTTATTATTTGAATATAATTACTTGAGTGTGTCCGTATACAGGAGGTTCTCCGCTGGTGGCTTGGACGTTCAAAAGCACACTTGATTTACTTTCGTGGTCTAAATTTGACGCTGTAGCTATGACACCTGTCAAACTGTCTATGCTGAACAAACCGTCCGGATCTCCCGAGTAAATGGAATATCTTGTGTTGGATCTGCCAGCTGGAATGAAAAAATTGGATCTATTATTAAAAACATTAATAGCTTTGAATACGTTTTCTGTTTGTTCCGTTTATCATAGTTTTTGTCGGGCTTTCATGTTCGACATCATTAATTTAAATTAATTATATTCAACATTCTCGACAACACAAAAAAATACAATAAGCTTTTAAATATAAACACGTTGATAAGAGATAATGGAGCCATCATACGTTACGCGATGACATTGATTCCTTCAATTAACGACGATTGTTTCCCACACAATTTTAAAACTTTTGTCGTTTGAATCCAATGCTCATTGGCATCGTCACCTTTGTTTGTCCAGCCCGTAAATCTGCTTCTCTTCTTCTTTCTTGTCAATTCGACCTTGCCTTAATTAACTAGACTATGCAGAATGGAGGCCAAGACTTGTTTTTTTTTATTTTTTAAATTAAGACTACACACGAGCAAATGGTAGATGTAACGGATAAAATTTGAATAAAAGTTATTGTTATTAACATTAGAAACCTCCTTAAAAGGTACATAAACATGTTGAACATGCATTAAAAATATATAAAGCTGGAGATAAATCAAAATTTTAGAATTCCGTACGAGATCTAAAATAAACTAAAATTAAGAAATTTCAATCGGTCAATCGAGGCTATAAACTGGGTCTAGCTTCCTTTGCTGGTTGTTGGACTACTACTATGGCAAGCAAAATGTTACACCCCCTTGGTTTGGGAGCTCCCTACTCTTCTACACCAGATTTAAGTTAGAGCTGTTAAGAGTTCAATCTTGGTATTATTCTGTAGGACCACCCAAAGGATAGATTAATGGCGAAAGATAAAATGGACAAAGCTTTACCTAACTGTCAACTGTCGAATTAAAAAAGAAGAGTTTGTGATATTTGAGTAGGTAGAATTAGGGATAGTGACTAGAAATCCGGTCACCTATTACCCCCGAATATACTACTATTTATCTAAAATTGTCAAAAAACTTTTTTCTTAAATGAGTTTGTATTTTTTCGTTTAAATGATGACCTATTAACATTTCAACAAGTTTATGTAAATTCCTTAATGCTTATTTAGTACACTATTAACCTTGCTTTAATTAACGACAAAACTAAAAATAAAAATTGGACGCATATATATCCGATCGTGGTTAAACAAATAAAAAACCTGTAATTAAACCATTTTTTCGACATTCACTTACCCTGTATATCCAGACCGAACATACTAATTAAATCAAATAATGTGGTAATAAATACCATGATAGTTTTTTGTGTTGCCAATTGTATAGGGCCTTATTAGCATTTAGGCAAAACGGATTCAAGTTCGCTGTATGACAGGTTAAGAAAGAAAGAACAACTGGGAAAGGAAACACAGAGACGGATTTTTTATCAAAGACAGGTTATAAATTTTTTTAACCATTTCATCGTTAAATATATCTCATGTCAATAAAACGTGAATTCACTCTGTATAACACGAGAATAAAGAATGATTTAGTACTAAATCAGGGATATTTGTGAATTTATTAAAATTTTCAGCATGTCATGAATTTTCAGATTGAATTGTCAATTGTATAGTGCTCCGTTTAAATATTGAAACTGTCAATTGTACATAGCTTCGTTCAAATATACAGTTGAAACTGTCAATTGTATATGGGTCAGTTGAAATATACATTTGAAACTGTCAATTGTATATGGCTCAGTTAAAATATTTATTTGAAACTGTCAATTGTATATGGCTCCGTTAAAATATACAGTTGAAACTGTCAATTGTATATGGTTCCAATTAAATATTCAGTTGAAACTGTCAATTGTATATGGCTCCATTTAAATATACAGTTGAATCTGTCAATTGTTAAAATATACAGTTGAAACTGTCAATTATATATGGCTCCAATTAAATATACAGTTGAAACTGTCAATTGTATATGGCTCCATTTAAATATACAGTTGAATCTGTCAATTGTTGAAATATACAGTTGAAACTGTTAATTATATATGGCTCCAATTAAATATACAGTTGAAACTGTCAATTGTATATGGCTCCGTTTAAATATACAGTTGAAACTGTCAATTGTATATGGCTCCGTTAAAATATACAGTTGAAACTGTCAATTATATATGGCTCCAATTAAATATTCAGTTGAAACTGTCAATTGTATATGGCTCCGTTTAAATATACAGTTGAAACTGTCAATTGTATAACATAGTTCCGATAAAATATAATGTTTGAACTGTCAATTGTATATTATGAATCCGTTGAGATATACGTTTTGAATTGTCAATTTTGTCAAATCACCAGTTTCTACTGTACGTTTAGTTGAACTTTTATCTTAAGATGTATTTTCAGTATGATGTGTCAATTGTAAAAAAGGTTTCGTTAATATATAAAGTTGCAAATGTCAATTGGTAAATATGGTTCGGTTTAAATAAACAGTTTGAACTGTCAATTGTATAATATAACTTTTCAAAAAAGTGTTATGGAATGAAAGATTTCAAAAAGATTTCAATATTTTACAAAATTTCTAATCCGTTCCTGCTAGAAGCAGTAAGGGGCAATTATTTTCGCCGATGGATGTGTATGTGTACATGTCGCAGACGACATTTCGGTAGTAAGTGAAGAGTTGGCCATTGTATTCGAGAAGGCCCTTCACAGCGTCCGGTAAACACAATTCAATAGGATCGAATTTTTGGTAGACGATCGCGAAATTCAGTGGCTCTCAACATCTTCAACTATTTTTATTTTTAATCAATACTCTAAGAGGTCGTACAGTTAACGAAGACACGGAACTAATTTATTCAATTTAATAGACCCAGGGTCTTTTGATATATTTCTGAAAAGCAATGCCAAAGATGAGAAAAAGCTATAATTACACATCCTTCAGAATTTTATGTTAGTTATCGCTATTTATAAAATCCATTGAAGCTTGAGTGGAATAAAATGGTTTTTAAGACCTGTTCAAAGGAAATGATTTTATAGCAAAATAAAATAGTAGAAATGCAATTACTTTTCGTCGTTTGGTAGTAAAATTGTACATAAAACGTACCAACAAGGATTCAACTACTTGAAAATAATGGTGCCGGATATTGTTCTAGTTAGAATTTAATTTTCTCAATTAATTTTGGTCTTCACTTGATTGTAGAATGAAAAAGTTATAATGGATAATTGTAACAATTAAAAAATACTTGGAGACTCTGCACGGCCTTTTGCGATTAAACCAATAACCTATTGAAAATCACAGACTTGGTTGTCACCGAACAAAGATTTATAGCTATGGTGAAAAGTTGGTTTGTTGTTTCAAACCCCCAAAAGCTGACCGAACGGGTCGTCAGTGCTTGTCAAGCTTCGTCGAAGAAGACGAGGAGGGGAGCGGAAGAAACGGGGGGGAAGTTGACATGCGGCAAGTCACATTAAAAGCAATGCCGTTGTCTGCGAACAACTAACTTGCGTATTTTTGAGGACTACCGAAGAAATGTAGCCCGGTCTTCGCGTATTTTTAAGATCGTTATCGATTATTTCGGAATACCTAATGTTATTTTAGAATATACTTATATCATATTTATCTTTTTTTATTTATTTATTGCTACAGAATAATGAAAAAATAGTATGCAATTTCAAAGTCAATCAATTGTCATTGCCAATTACTATTTCAGCTGTAAAAGCCCACCACTGTTTTTTATCGACTTTAATACATTTTATGGATATTAAAGCTGCAAATGAGCTATAAAATCGTCGTAAAATTCGACCTTCGATTACGTAGATATCGTATACGTCTCATATGTACGGGAAATGGGCACGCGAAACTTAATTTAATAAATTTTTTTTCCAAAAAACGTAAAAAATATCCTGTTTATGAACGAATGATTTTTGAAATCATTTTCTCTTTGAAACGTTTCAATTAGCAACAATATTATTTAATAGGCAATATATTTACTATAAAAAAAACTTACCATTGTTAAAAACAGTCGCTTTGACACTTCCAATCACAGTATTTTTTCTAACGCTCTCGCTCACGGAGTAGGTGTATCGTGGGTGTTCGAAAATCGGTGGTCTTTGCGCAGAATCTATAACGCTAATATAAACTTCGGCGTCTTTCAGAGATTTCAAATTTCCTCCATCGTAGGCGCTTATGTTCAATCTATGATAAGGTTGTCCTCTGGCGGATAGCAGCGTGGGTCTGTTAATGAATATCTCACCGGTAGATTTTTCGATTCGAAAAGCTCCGGCGTCATTTCCGGATACTATTTTGTAGGTTATGGTGCCGAATTTACCCGAATCTAAGTCAGTAGCTGCTACTATTACTACTGGCATTGAAGTGGATGAAGATACTCCGCTTTCTCGGAGAGAAACGTTGTATTCTGAAGGGTAGAATATTGGATGGTTGTCGTTGACGTCGGTTATTTGAATTTTTACCATTGCAGTGGTACTTAATCCACCTGGAATGAAGAAGAAGCAAATTAGTGACAAGAGAAAAAAGCAAGGCTGTTTTTTATAGAAGTGAAAAAATAACTGATAACCATAACAACTCAATCTCTATTTTAGTTATGTAAAAATGACACAGCTGCCGGCCTTTGGGCAACATGAAGATGCACGTTATCGTGGGTATATCGATAGTGAAGAATGACATCGTGATCTATACCTTTTGTTTTGTTTTGTTTACACATCATAAATAAGTAGCTGATAGGTTATGCTTCAGAACCGTCTATATAATGCTTTAAATACGTGTTCGGAAATGATGTATTGATGTCTCGTACCTTTAGTGTGTACATTATTGATTGTTGTCGATTTTTGATTAGTTAAATCATCAGCATTTGATGATATTTGATAGTTTGTATTGAAGATGCTTCTAAAAATGAAAATACCAATTAATTCTAGCATCTTTCCATCATTGATATGCATTCTGAGTCCTCTAAATGTTATTGTTATATAGATTATAATATACAGAGTGTCTCATTAAATCCTGTGTTTAGTATTCTTAGCTTTCTATAACTTACCTGTGTCAGTGGCTATAACTGGAAATTCGTAAATGTTTCTGGTTTCATAATCTAAAGCTGAGCTAATACATATTTCTCCAGTATCAGAACGGACTTTGAATTCTTTAATATTCGTATTACCATCACCCAAAGTGTAGTTAACTATTGCATTCACGCCGCAGTCTGGATCAGTAGCAGAAACCTGGAATGAGAGAAAAACCGATTAATGTTGTTGAAAATTTATTGCTTTAAACTGAAACCCAATATTATTTAAAAGAGCTACATTTTGACAAGACGCTAGAACAAATTCCGTGTTTTTAACATCTTGTCTTTCACACAAATAATATATCAAAGTCTCATCCCAAAGATTTTTAAAAGTGTTTTCTTAGACATGACTGATTATACCTGTGGTATGAGGTGGGAGGTACGTCATTACCAAGGAATATGCAAGATGAAAAAAAAAATTCCAACACCGTATAAGAATTAGGAGAGAGTTGGGCAAGCACAAGGTAGATTTAATGTTACTGTTTTATCTCGCCCTGTATATTTTAAAAGTGAAGATTAACAATAATGGAACACTCTATAATTTCACTACTATATTGTATTGTCTTCAAGGTCTACAAGTCTACAAAGTTTGAATTAATTTTTTGCCTTCAAAGTGAGTCAAAATCTAAAATTTACAACCCATCATTGAAGGAGAAGACTTGATTGACAAAAAATGAGAAATATTATTAACCGGTAGGGGATATAAATGAATATAAAACATTTATCAGTTTACCCTACTTTCCCCTATTAGACTAAGACGATCTCAAGTCGTTAACGGACAAGAAGGTTGAATATTACCATAATTATTAGTTAGGGGATAGAACAACTAGTTTATTTTCCATATTTTTTAAAAACATTGGTAATTTGAAAAAATGTATCTATAGGGTGTTTCAATTATATAGTTCTGTGGTATAATTTAGTCGAAAATATATTAAAGCGCTTTATTAAAACAATATTATGTTTGTTAGCTGAAGAAAAATTATTTAAAGCACAAATATTGAAATGCAACTTATTAAACAAATATACATTTGCGTGAACCAAGAATTTTTCTAGAAGACAGGAGTATATTGACCCATGAGATGGCGCTGATAGACAGAACGGCGTGGGCTAGCTTCGATGTCACAGAGTATAATATACGAACAGCCATGATTATCGAATATACACGGTGGCAGAATAAAAATTAGTTGTTAATTATAATCTATATCTACAATGAAATCCAAAGTTATATGTTTTTACAAGTGAAAAAACGACCTGCAATTGAAAAAACAACTGTCAATTGTCAAAATCATGCTTGCCAATTGGTTAGTATAATTAAGATTTTGTTTAAAAACTGGAGAAATAATAAAAATAGCACTGACAAATGTCAAATGTCATTTGTGCTGTGTGAAACTGGCGACATTTTGGCCATTCCCTAGGCTGCAGAAATGCCAACTTAAATTTAAATAGCTCTTTATAGTCTAAAAACAAGGTATAGTGACGACAGCTGAGAAAATATAAGATAATCATATTATTATATAAGTTAAATATCTTTTTATGAATTTTTTCGTTTAAAATTCAACCACGCTGTATGCTAAAAGCTCTGGTTGACCAATACATCTTGTGCTGACGATGGCCCTGTGCGGGTTTATGTATTAACATAACGGTGAGTAGCACAGCACACCAGTAATCGACTCATGACACATTGATATGGAGCAAGAGAGAAGAATCTAACAGAGAATTCACGTTTTGAAACTCTATTGCTACCTATTCTGATTCTTTTTTATGCTATAATCGTTTTTGATATCTTCATCATTCACGCGTGCTTCAGGAGAAACGATAAATACACGGAAAAGTTGATTTTAATTTCAACGTTTAACTTTTTAATGTCATATTTAATGTCAAAATGTTTGTATTCAAGGTGGGGCCAATGTATGTTGTAGTATAGCGGGTTATTCTTCTTTCTAGTCTGTTAAATAATCGAAGGAAGAAAGAAACAGAAATTATTAGAAAAGATTTTATTAAAAATATCAAATAATAAAATTTTTATAAAAGTTATAATGACAAGTATTTAATTGTTGTTAGTTAGTTAGAAATAATGTAACACTTCATCTACATCTTAATCTATCTTCCACGCAATCCTACAAACGTTTGAAATACGAATAAACAAAATATCAAACAACTATAATATCAGCCATTTTTAGTCCAAATTCCTAACCTTTTTGATTTTTATACAGTTAGCTCAAGATAAAACTAGCATTTAATAGTTATTTATGCATCAAGTTCTCAACATTTTAAGTACAATAAACACTTTTTGCACGAGTTGTATACAATATTTTCCTTACGTTCATGCAAAAACTAAAAAATGATGAGCAATAAAGAACTAAATAGATTCTGCTAAATAGATGAAGTTTTCTATTTACATTATATGGAAATTTATTACATTAAAAACAAAATGTAAGTTTACTTCGTGCATTTACAATGTATATAAGGAATAATTCTTTTTAAAACATTCTTTTGAATTATCACACTCTAAAATTAGTATCTTTAATAAACAGATGTATTATGGAATTATACGACAAAGTAAAATGCAAATAGTTACTTAGAGATAAAAACGTCTAAGATGTTCAAGATCAAATTATAACCTTCAATATGAATTTAAATTATATCCTCTACGAAATTCTGTTACAATTCTTCATTTCCAAAGAAGCAGTATTATCACCAATCAAATATTGTTGAATTTCTTCCAAGGTTTTACCTTTAGTTTCAGGAACATATTTAACAACAAAAAACAGACCTACTACGCAACAGAAAGCAAAGAATAAAAACGGTACTGACATGGTACCGAACTCGTCCATAGTAATTTGAAACAACTTTGACACCAAAGCACCAACTAAAACGCTAAAGGTATCCGCTATACCCAAAGCTTTAGCTTTGACGCTAGTAGGAAAGAGCTCGCTCAAAACGGAAACTGGTCCAAAAGCTAATCCCATGCTAAATAAGATATTGTAAGATACAAGTGCTGTTATCGGTAACCAGTCGACGTCTTCCACAATCTCTAGGTGGTAATCTTTAAGATAAAAATACAATCCCAAGCAAAATACTGATACAGCGCAGCCAGCTGTAGAAGTAATCATCAGTACTCTTTTACCCATTCTATCGACTATAAAATAAGTACTCAAAACAACTGCTGCTAGCTCAACGCTACAATAGATGATGACAGATAGCGTGGGATCGATACTGCTACCAGATTCTTTAAAAATCGTCTCCGTATAGAACAAACAAGGATTTTTCCCACTGAATTTATTTGTTAAATTGAGTATTAGGAAAATGTAGCAGGCTTTCCTGGTACTTGGTGAACTGAATATATCAATAATACCAGTTTGCATGGATCGTTCTTGTCGAGTAACTGCTTTATGAAGACTTTCCATTTCTTCAAGAACATCAGATTTACCTCTGAATATTTCCAAAGACTCTTTAGCTGCTAGATGGTTATTTTTCTTGATGTGATAGTACGGAGATTCCGGCATAAACACGAATATAACAAAATGTACCAGCGGTATTCCAGCGCAAACAAAACTAGAAGTAGATATATCCATAAAAGATCCTATAATGTTTATAAACAATGTTCCGCTGATAGCAAATATAGCTATGGTAGCTGTAAGAAAACCTCTTATTTTCGGGTCTGATATTTCTCCTATATACATCGGTAAAGCTGTGTACGAAGCTCCTTCAGTTGCTCCAATTATGAATCTATAAGCTGTTATTTCCCATATTGACGTCGAAAATGCTATTAGAATAAAACAAATTGCTACGATTGGAGCCATTAACAGAGTGGTCACTTTTCTTCCGAGAATATCTGATAAGTACATTGCTGATAAAGCTCCAAAAGGAGATCCAAGCAAAGGAGCAATAGCACACCAGGAGCCTTGTTCGTTTGTTGTTGGAATAAGTGATGAAGTTGAAGTTAGTTTTGGTAAGTATGGCGAAGTCCATCCGAGGTTCACTCCGGAGCTCATGATAGAAAATGCTCCTGAAATTATATGAAATGGATAGATTAGTAGAAGGTACCCTTGAAAGATGTACTAGGAAAAGCCTAGCATTACTGGAGTACTGTAAAGATTGTTAAATCTTTGCTACACGATGTAGAAGATCGATTTTTTTCAAATATCAAAGCGGAAAGGGTTGTGGACAAGTGCTGGGAATTCATAAATTTGGAAAAATGCCTAAAATAGCTGCCTGGAATGTCAAAATTTGCTAGCGTTTTGTGGAAAAAGCTTTTGCCTAGAAAAAATGACTTCAAAAATCAGATTGAAGGATTTGGAAGAAGTGAGAACGCACATGAAGAAAAATGAAGAAGTTTTACTGCATTTCTGGACCACTCAAAAGTTTTTGACGCATTCTCAAGACCGAAACTATGGAAAGTACTTATCGACGGAGTAAATATGTAATATTAGTACAAATAATCTATAAGAATATTCGCTACAGAAAATAAGAAATTTATTTTTCAGAAATTTCGAAATAAGTTGGTGGAAAACTATGGAAAAACATGTAGAGTGGTGGATTTAGTGTTATTTTTGTTATAAAAATATTTTTTTTTACCTGCAATTGACGCAATATATTGAAACTTGTTTTTTCTATTCGAAAACACATATTTTTTAAGATCCAAAATCATTTTTAACGAATCAGTATTATCAGAATGAGCCTAACAACTAGCACTACTGATATCAACGTTGATATAACGTTAATGCGTAGGACAACATTTATTGTTTTTTGCATTATTTGTGAACGTTAGAATTAAAAAGAAATAAAAGTATAAACACAGTTTCCTATAAAGTTTTAGTATTTAGATAAGAGTATTACCAATAAGTATAGAGCAAAATATTTATTCTAACTAACTCTTCACAAAGTCATTGTTGATCATTTCGACTCCATTTCAAAAAAAGAAAGACTTTACACTGGATGATCTCAACAAATTACAACAACATCTTCAGAAGACAAAGAGATAGTCCTGCCAACATTTTTAGACATGGAGGGTGCTTTTAATAATGCAACTACAACGTACGTTACAAAATATAGAAACAAAAGGAATCCCACCACTTCTGTGTCAGTGTAGAAAAGAGTCATCGTCATATTATCCATTGACGAAGCCATAGTCACAGCCAGAGCTTGTTCTGTGGGCTATCATCATTAGCCTGGGCACTAGGTGACTCAAGGAGATCACAAGGGCAATTAAGAGGCAGACTAACCATGCAGGTTTCGCTAAGAAGATGATCCTTAGCATACAAACTCCGCTTCTTTAAAGATCTGATCATCCTGTGATCTACTGAGTCTGGTAATGAGGAATGATCTAGATGTGGAGACAGAGCAATTCAATTTATG
The DNA here is from genome assembly GCA_963978555.1 of Galerucella nymphaeae. Taxonomy (NCBI): domain Eukaryota; kingdom Metazoa; phylum Arthropoda; class Insecta; order Coleoptera; family Chrysomelidae; genus Galerucella; species Galerucella nymphaeae. The sequence goes on from OZ021706.1 coordinate 21,338,628, forward strand.
TGATAGTGATTAAATTTAATCATTTTATATCTATAACGAGTGTAAAAGTGCAAATTTATTCCAATTTCTTGAAACTTGTAGGTACTTTAAGATTCCAAACATAAAAACCATTTTTCTTCTTCCAATGCTTTCATGTATCTTCAAATTATAATACTTCTCCCGGGAGTATATAAAATCGCTATTTTTAATCCATCTTATTGATAATCAGCTGTTTTTTTCCGATAAAGTGATTATAATTAAAGACATCGATTACTTTTTACATAGCAAAACTCATTTAATTGAATAGGCGTGTTTAGAATATTAATTAGTTAAAATGCATTATTAACTTTATGTACATAACATATACTGGTAGTTCTCATTGCTAATGTACAGCTTCTTAACTAACCAGCACTTATATATAATTTTTTTTATAAAAAGTTAAGACAATTTTCAGTATTAGAACTTAATAAATATATAATAAAGAAACTACATTTTCCAAACTTTAGTGCGCTGTCGCATATTTTCTTGATTATATACTTTTGGACAACCCTATATAATTCTAAACTAATTTCTGTTATAATACCCTTGTCGTTATTTATTAGAGAATATATCACTTAAATATGGTATTAAGAAAAAATGTATGGTACGTCTCTGTAAGCATTCAACTACAGAACATATTTCGCAATGGTATTTTATTATCTATAATCATTAAATAATAGTAAATACACGTTTTATCTTGTAATAAATCAGTAGAATAGACCACACTGGTAAAATCATGTGAATCAACTAGTTTTGTCGAGGAAAAACCTTGTTCTTCAACAGATACAATTCGCTTTAAATTTTTAGGCAAATCGAACAACGTTACATACGTTAAATGAGTTGCCTAAGATTATTTTGATTCAGCTAACCGTCACTGTTTTCTCACTAATATCAAATATGATTCAAAGTTAAGTAATGAAATACGTTAACACTGTTTAGGATTTATAAAAGCATATTTAATACACCAAGAACAATATTAGAATTTCATGCGCGCTTTGCTTCAAAGTGTGAAGCCACTACACACCTTCCATTGTCTACCATTCCATTTACTGACAATGGATTCGCACCAATATCGCAAATATTATGGTAAAACCGTGATGATGGTAATACCGAATCTGCATACAAAACGTTTCGAAAAGGTACACATTCAGAAGAAGAAAGGCGACCATTTGCATGTACCAAAATTGTATTTAAATTTCGAACAGATTTTAGATTAAAAAATAAAATAAAAGTGGATATTTACAAACAGGTAGAACATCGAAGTTATAGTCTTGAAGAAGTTGTAATCATTTGCTTTTAAGAGATAATAGTCAAAAGGAATTACATATTTATAAGGTATTGGGATGCTTAATAACAATGTAAGTTTAGTTGCCTATATTGAACACTGATTTAAATGATACTTTGCAGAGTGCGCTGACTCATTTTGTGCGGACCTCGAGAAGTAGGGGGCGCCAAAATAAGTGTCAAAACTAATGTATCCCAAACACGTTGGCTAGATTGAATTTTGAAGCTTCAGATTTGACAATTGATGTTTGAAATTGTTTTTTACCCACAAGGTAGCACCTTTTGCCCAGTAGTTTTTATCCATTTTATTCACACAACAAAAACTCGATCCTCAACTTCAAAGATTCGCTATTTCCTATAGAACAGTTAATATGAGAGCATTTTTTCAGCAGCTCTCTGTCTCGTAACCGGCCACAGAGCTATTTACCCGTTTAAGTCTTCAACTACGAACTGTTAGATGTGCGAATCGATCGCATTTTCCGATGTATTTACTTCTTGGTAATTGTTATGTGTGTATGTATTACAAAAACTAGTCGAGGACATGTTGATCTTCCTTGTCGCTATTCCTCAGATTAATCACAATCGTGTAAAAGAGAAGGAACTGAGAAGCTTTTGCGAGATGAACAAAGCCACGCAAATGACTTAATCTCGGTATTTTGCGCGCCGCAGAGACGCTTCCCCGAAATCAAACGTTATACGTTTCTTACATTTTTATTGTTTACCATCAGTGACGTACAAAGAAATTTATATTTTTAAATTTGTTATTGTATAAATCGTATAGAATAGATTTTTTTATATGTACTGTCTATATTTCATATAGTGGTGAGTTTTTGGTTTGTAATTTGAAGTGAAGATGGCAGTACTAACGGGATTTCAGTGTAGTCTTAGCAAACAATACCTTACATCCTACTGCAAAATTGTATCCTTAAGTCCAGCACAGTATAGCCTGGGTAGTAGTTGTTTATCATTAAAAGTGGTGAAGTTTTATCGTTTTCTGACCTCTATTGTTAATTTTTACTTCCTCGCTTACCTATTTCTTCTATTTATACTGACCAGTATATCCGAATTTGACGATACTGACAGAAGTGTTGTTAATGTTGCAGAAAATTCGACAAATATGTTTACAAGATGTCTGTTCAAAGATAAAAGTGGAAGGAATAATAATTTCTTGCTTTTTGTGTGGTTTTTTAAGCAAAGTAGGTATTTTTCCCAAAGTATAGTTACAGACTATGATTATAATCCATAATTTTAAATTCGTTGAGAATATTTTTTATCATTACATACGACGTAAATGAAGAGAGGTGATTTCTAATAAAATTTAAGGTAGGTATAGTTTGAGCAATAATAGCATAATATTATCTGACTTTAAACGTTTTTGTTCTGTCAATGGTACAGAGGAAGAGTTTGCATAAACAAGCAAGTTCTTCTTAATTGATTACCCACAACCGGTTGATCTCATCCTCTAGCTCAGAACAAAGCCTATAGTAATTGCTAAACATATAATGAATTAGTTTCACATTACACTTTTATTTTTTTTCATTTTTTTCACTATATATATATATAGGACTTGAAGTATTTTTAAAAAAGTACAACCTTTTTTCCACTGACGTTCGAATAAGAGCACTGGTCAAGATGGAGTTTAATTACTTTTTAACGAGTTTTGCATCTTATTTTAATCGAAATTAAATATTTATGCTTTTTTTTCACTTTGTTTATTACATACGCAGATAAAGTGTAGAACATGACTTGTATTCTAGATTAATATACCCAGGAAAAACTGGATATTAAGAATTTCCTAAATGTTCGCAACTCTCACTACAATTACGTCACATACCTAGAAATGAAGTTTGCCACTTTGATTTTTCATGAACTAATAGTCACTTTCAAGAAGGCCAATCGAATTTGAAGTTTGAACTGTCAAAATCTATAATATATAAGATTATTTTGTATTTGTTTACATCTTATACAAGATAGACGTTTAAATATTATGAAAAAAGTTGCAATAATGTCAATGTCAATCTTGTCTTAATCTGTATATTCATATTTACGTAAAATGTGACAGAATGTGGACAAAGACACCGCCAAAACACTTACCATCAGCAAGTTTAAACATTGAACGCATAATTGCTTGATTGATTTATTAAAAAAAAGAGAGAGCAAGCCTTAAGTAGCTGGAGGCGTTAATATTTTACAATCCGGTCCTGAATTTCAGTACCTAATTCAATTATCTGGCGCAAATCAGTGGCTTCCGCACAAAATTTTTACTAAATCGCCAAATCAGTCGGCTTTACGTAAGGCCCAATTTGCATGTCTTCGCCTAGGGCCGGTGCTACCGTAGCGCCACTCGGTGGTGGAACAAGAGATAGAGAACGAGCGATCGATAGGTGCGAAAAGGAGATGGAGAAGATCTGAGATCGGATACTACGATCGACAAACTCTGTAATTGGGCACTTATTAAACATTATTACGATTTAAGCCCCGGGTGAAAATTTTATATAACCAGATTCACCCGTGTTCGTTGTACAACAATTTTGACGAAGGTGTACAAATTGGAAAATGGAAAACCTGCTGGAGATCACTCACTATATCAGAAATAAGAGACAACAAGAAAATCGGAGAGGAAAATATACTGGAGCAGGCTTTCTTAGTTATCTTATGCTCCAGATTTAGTCCCGTTCGAATGCAATTCATGCTCATGTGTTCTTCTCACTATATTCAATAAATTATTACCGAGTTCTTGAAGCAACCAAACTCTTAAACATCGTCGGCATTCTCAGAGAAAACTTTCACATGTGAGAGCTTTGTAGTGTATAAAAAAACTTGCTAGTTATGTAGTATGAGTCAGCTGAAATTTCATTTATATTCTTCACTGAAATCGTTAAAATTATTGTTAGCCTGTACCATTTTTAATTGTAGAAAAATTAGCTCATTTCAACTGCAATTACAAATTTTAATGCTGCGATTGTAGTGATATTAAAAGAAGAGTTGATCTTTGAGCACCAAGTAACAATCTATTAAAAAATATGTAGATGTCGCTTTTGTAACTACCATGTATTACTTCTTTTCTATCAACTATCGGTTCCGTGAACGAGATAAGCTTAAAAAGAAACTCGAAAACGTAATAAAATCAGAAGACATTAAAACAAGATTCATTACCATCATTAGATTTGTGTCTGAAGGTTTCAAATCCCCTATCAACTCAGCGGCATTACATTTTTTTTTTCTTAAGGAAATAGTTATATTAATTAAGATCGACAATGCTACAACATTTTGGTATAATATAATGTTATTTAAATTATTTTATTTCTAGAAATAAATCCTTTGTGTGTGGACGCTTATGATTGGAATCAGTTTTCCCAGTTCGATTCGGAAGAATTCCTTCATGAAAAGAAGAAGAAGAACATGATGGAAGGCATACAGGATCTGTTATCTAAACAAGCCGGGGCACTTAGAAATTTTTAGTGTTGCCGTTATTTGTGTGTTGGTGACAGAGATAGCGCTAATAGAACCCGAACCGACTCAAGAAATTGAGATGTGACCAATTTCTTTATGGACATTATCAATCAGAAGAAACACCTCTTCTGGTGTTCTTCATTATCTACCTAATCAAGAAAGAAAGAAAAGGCATTACCGACTGAAGTCAGTTAAACAATTTTGTTGGTAGAAAGAGTGTTATTTTAACCAAGATTATATCGAAAATAATAATTAAAATAAATATTTTTTACCGAGTGGGAAAAGACTAACATCCCTGGACGTCGCAAGCTTACTAGGTTAATATAGTTCATATAATACCAAGTCGTTTATTTTATTTGCTATTGTAACGTTTATTTTAATTTATATTTACAACTACTTAATTTATATTCACAAATTTATATGTACTGTCCTTAATTTACTAATTTATATTAAACACTAAACTAACTAACTACACTAATTTATATGAACGTCATTGAACCACTTTATCAATCGCTTTTCTTCAGTATAAGCACTAGCTGTCCATCTATGTGACTATGTCTCAACTACCTGATGACTGACTTACTGTGCAGCGATGCTCATATTTATATGGCAAAGGGTAGATTACTAGAAAACTCTCGGTGTTCGGTCGCCGGCGAATGGAATGTGCTCGTCGGCTAGTAGCGTAGTCTGAACATTCTCGATTACAGTCATAGTCGTCTCATACAGGAATTTCGCTGGGGCACTCGCGTAACACTATTTTAACATATAGCTAACCTCAAATTTAACAAATAAAAGTTTCACTTTATCAACGTTCATAAATATTAATGTCCACTTTTTGTCTCTGTATTAAAACAAAAAAATAGTCAACCCGTATATACTGAAAGTATTTATCGTCTTATAATCTAGAATAAGAGCAAAATGTGAACCTGCTAATATCAAGTAAGCAGGATATACGTTCAAATTCATATTTAAATAGCTTATAGTTCCATTGAATAAGATCGGAGAGTCTTCTTTGAAGAAACCTCTTGTAAATATCAACAATTTATCAAAGTAGTAATCGCACTGGGAAATTATAGAAAACTTTCAAATTCAGTAAATTAATGGCGAGAAGCTGGTGTCGAGGTTAGTTGGTATTCTGCGAGGTTTATGAGAGTTAAGGTAGCGGCGAGCACTACCACGTTTTTATTTTGAAGTTTCTTCAAATAAATATTCTGAAATTTGAGCGAAATGGTAAAAAAGTTTATGGGATTGAATAGTCAAACATGAACTATAATGTTAAAGAGAGAATATGTTACATAATAGTTTGCAAGAAATTCAAAAATTCTGTTAAAAAAATTCGAAAAGAAGCAACTACTTCTCAGTCTACATGAGCACATGGCATTTATTCGACAAATTATTTATGCAACAAGTACATAAAGTGAGTGTTTTTTGCACGAGTTGCATGCAATGTTTTTTCTACATTCATGCAAAAACTGGAAATTATGAAATAATAGTTATTTATGCAACAAGTGCAAAAAGTGAGTGTTTTTTGCACGCGACGTGAAATTGTCCAACGAGGTCTTTAGGCCGAGTTGGAAAACACGTCGAGTGCAAAAAACACGTTTTGCAAGAGTTGCATACAATATTTTTTCTAAATTCATGCAAAAACTGGAAAATTAGAATATAAATATGTTAAGAACTTAACCTAACCTAATCAAACTCAACCCGTTCTTCTTTTTTTGTATCTTTATGGCCTCCACCTTGTCAGTACTCAATCATAGCTGGTTTTTGCCTTGACCATTTAAATTTTAAATAATTAAAGATTTTTGCAATAATTGTAACTTGTTGAGACTAAGTAGTAAGATATACATATATTATTGTTGTATTAAAGCAGGATCAGATACTTGCTATGGATATTTATTTAATTTAAATGTTTATGTTTGTCATTAATCATCACAAAACTGACACAAGGATGACAGATGAGTGCAATAAAGATTTTATTGAACTAGTGCAATAAAGTACCACTTTTTCCATTAAATGTGGTTCACAAAAGTGTTGTTTTTTGCATGAATATAGAAAAAACAATTTTAATTTGTTAAAATCTACATTATATTAAACTTGAAGTTGTGACGCGTTTCGCCTAACACGCTTTGTCAAACGAATGAAGATATAATGAGAAATTTTCAATTTATACTAATACTAAATTATACGAATATTAACAATAAAATTATGATCTATTCACAAGGAAATGAAATGAAAAAAAGGAAAAAGAATTTGTCTAAATATGGAATTAACTAAAGTATTCAACAAGTTTACCTGGAAACTCATTCACAACAATCCTACAGGAACCTTTCTAGGTAAAAAGGTTTAATAAGGGAGAATTGTTAATATCTATTTGGTCGTTAAGAAGATTATCTGAATATTTGTTTTTATTTATCTCAAGGGCTTCTAAAAGATTTCATTTGAAGGATTTAGGTTCTATATGCAAAATTTCAAAATTTGAATCGAAAGAGTGTTGGTTTGCTAATAAATGATTTGAGTAGTTGGAATCTGGTTTTTGATTGTCATATAGTATGTGTTTTAAAATTCTAGTTTTAAAATTCCTAAAAGTTCTACCTATATAAATTTTATCACAGTTGTCATTACCACATTTTAATTTATGAACTCCTGATTTATTCAGTTATGAAGATTTGGATTTGTTGTTTTTAATGAATTTGGATAAATTGTTATCGGTTTTGAAGCAAATATTCAAGTCTAAAGTTTCTAAAAATGATTTGATTTTCAAGGATGGTATTCCAAAGTATGTTAAGCTTCTAAATTGGTTATTTTTGTTTTTATCAGAAGGAAATACTTGTTCTAGACTTCTAGAGTATGTTTTTGTATCTTCTTATTAATGATATTGTCAATTAAATTTGGATCGTAATTATTATTAACAGCTATTTGTTTTATTTCATAATTTAGTATGGATCTACATCAAGTCGTATCCCGTTTCAAGTACACATCTTGAACGTATTTTTCGTAGTGTCGGCTTCGCGCATTCCACAATAGCAGATTTATGATTCCATATTCATAATGAGACTAGATATGACGGAAATCTGTAGAATATAATTTTGATTCAGTCTTGGATTTATCGTGTTGGATTCTTTTTGCATTACCACTGGCATTTTAGGTGAAATATGATAAATAACTTCAAAAAGGAATATATATTCTAACGGTATATCTAGATAATAAAATTGTTTTATGAAAGTTATCGTCCTTGTTTGTTGTTCGAGAACTGTTTGTTGTTTTCCTCGTTTCTTTTGTCAAGATCGATAGCCGAACATGAAAGTTTGTTTTGTTCAATATTATAAGTTGATAGCGATGAGATTAATGTGGGCGGTGGATAGATATGAAACTTTCCTCTCGTGTAGTTAAATTGATTTATATGGCAAAGGGTAGATTACTAGAAAACTCTCGGTGTTCGGTCGCCGGCGAATGGAATGTGCTCGTCGGCTAGTAGCGTAGTCTGAACATTCTCGATTACAGTCATAGTCGTCTCATACAGGAATTTCGCTGGGGCACTCGCGTAACACTATTTTAACATATAGCTAACCTCAAATTTAACAAATAAAAGTTTCACTTTATCAACGTTCATAAATATTAATGTCCACTTTTTGTCTCTGTATTAAAACAAAAAAATAGTCAACCCGTATATACTGAAAGTATTTATCGTCTTATAATCTAGAATAAGAGCAAAATGTGAACCTGCTAATATCAAGTAAGCAGGATATACGTTCAAATTCATATTTAAATAGCTTATAGTTCCATTGAATAAGATCGGAGAGTCTTCTTTGAAGAAACCTCTTGTAAATATCAACAATTTATCAAAGTAGTAATCGCACTGGGAAATTATAGAAAACTTTCAAATTCAGTAAATTAATGGCGAGAAGCTGGTGTCGAGGTTAGTTGGTATTCTGCGAGGTTTATGAGAGTTAAGGTAGCGGCGAGCACTACCACGTTTTTATTTTGAAGTTTCTTCAAATAAATATTCTGAAATTTGAGCGAAATGGTAAAAAAGTTTATGGGATTGAATAGTCAAACATGAACTATAATGTTAAAGAGAGAATATGTTACATAATAGTTTGCAAGAAATTCAAAAATTCTGTTAAAAAAATTCGAAAAGAAGCAACTACTTCTCAGTCTACATGAGCACATGGCATTTATTCGACAAATTATTTATGCAACAAGTACATAAAGTGAGTGTTTTTTGCACGAGTTGCATGCAATGTTTTTTCTACATTCATGCAAAAACTGGAAATTATGAAATAATAGTTATTTATGCAACAAGTGCAAAAAGTGAGTGTTTTTTGCACGCGACGTGAAATTGTCCAACGAGGTCTTTAGGCCGAGTTGGAAAACACGTCGAGTGCAAAAAACACGTTTTGCAAGAGTTGCATACAATATTTTTTCTAAATTCATGCAAAAACTGGAAAATTAGAATATAAATATGTTAAGAACTTAACCTAACCTAATCAAACTCAACCCGTTCTTCTTTTTTTGTATCTTTATGGCCTCCACCTTGTCAGTACTCAATCATAGCTGGTTTTTGCCTTGACCATTTAAATTTTAAATAATTAAAGATTTTTGCAATAATTGTAACTTGTTGAGACTAAGTAGTAAGATATACATATATTATTGTTGTATTAAAGCAGGATCAGATACTTGCTATGGATATTTATTTAATTTAAATGTTTATGTTTGTCATTAATCATCACAAAACTGACACAAGGATGACAGATGAGTGCAATAAAGATTTTATTGAACTAGTGCAATAAAGTACCACTTTTTCCATTAAATGTGGTTCACAAAAGTGTTGTTTTTTGCATGAATATAGAAAAAACAATTTTAATTTGTTAAAATCTACATTATATTAAACTTGAAGTTGTGACGCGTTTCGCCTAACACGCTTTGTCAAACGAATGAAGATATAATGAGAAATTTTCAATTTATACTAATACTAAATTATACGAATATTAACAATAAAATTATGATCTATTCACAAGGAAATGAAATGAAAAAAAGGAAAAAGAATTTGTCTAAATATGGAATTAACTAAAGTATTCAACAAGTTTACCTGGAAACTCATTCACAACAATCCTACAGGAACCTTTCTAGGTAAAAAGGTTTAATAAGGGAGAATTGTTAATATCTATTTGGTCGTTAAGAAGATTATCTGAATATTTGTTTTTATTTATCTCAAGGGCTTCTAAAAGATTTCATTTGAAGGATTTAGGTTCTATATGCAAAATTTCAAAATTTGAATCGAAAGAGTGTTGGTTTGCTAATAAATGATTTGAGTAGTTGGAATCTGGTTTTTGATTGTCATATAGTATGTGTTTTAAAATTCTAGTTTTAAAATTCCTAAAAGTTCTACCTATATAAATTTTATCACAGTTGTCATTACCACATTTTAATTTATGAACTCCTGATTTATTCAGTTATGAAGATTTGGATTTGTTGTTTTTAATGAATTTGGATAAATTGTTATCGGTTTTGAAGCAAATATTCAAGTCTAAAGTTTCTAAAAATGATTTGATTTTCAAGGATGGTATTCCAAAGTATGTTAAGCTTCTAAATTGGTTATTTTTGTTTTTATCAGAAGGAAATACTTGTTCTAGACTTCTAGAGTATGTTTTTGTATCTTCTTATTAATGATATTGTCAATTAAATTTGGATCGTAATTATTATTAACAGCTATTTGTTTTATTTCATAATTTAGTATGGATCTACATCAAGTCGTATCCCGTTTCAAGTACACATCTTGAACGTATTTTTCGTAGTGTCGGCTTCGCGCATTCCACAATAGCAGATTTATGATTCCATATTCATAATGAGACTAGATATGACGGAAATCTGTAGAATATAATTTTGATTCAGTCTTGGATTTATCGTGTTGGATTCTTTTTGCATTACCACTGGCATTTTAGGTGAAATATGATAAATAACTTCAAAAAGGAATATATATTCTAACGGTATATCTAGATAATAAAATTGTTTTATGAAAGTTATCGTCCTTGTTTGTTGTTCGAGAACTGTTTGTTGTTTTCCTCGTTTCTTTTGTCAAGATCGATAGCCGAACATGAAAGTTTGTTTTGTTCAATATTATAAGTTGATAGCGATGAGATTAATGTGGGCGGTGGATAGATATGAAACTTTCCTCTCGTGTAGTTAAATTGATTTGTTACCCAGTGAAATATTTTATTTTATTGTCTCCTTTTTCATTTTTTTTACTTACTTTTCTCTATTGGAATGTTTCTCTACTTCTTTTAACCACTTATATCTTCTCTGTAGTTCATAGAATACCCTTCTTGGTGAGAGTCATCGATTGTTGATGTCCTTCTAACACATTACTTTGGAAGAAATGGAAAAAAGGCTTATAATTTGGCTGAATACGATCCTGATGATTTTATTTATTAAATTTAAGGTTAGCTATATGTCAAAATAGTAAATAAAATGTTACAAACGATGACGCACACTAAAGTGAACTTTTTTGTGATATTTTTTCGATATTTTTCGATTATTTTCATTCTTAGAGCTTGTGCGGAAATCAGTGAATTGGCTGGATTCATCTCTGTATGTTTGAAGGACCATCAGTATCGCATTAAATGGCCTCAGTGAAAACGTTTTCGGTTTTATCAGTGAAGAGTATCTGGCACCTTCATTGTCACGATTCATTCGGATACAAAACACGACTTTGCGCGACCATCAGCACCCAAGAATGCCACTATTGCAGAACATCATTAAGATTTCAGATTTCTTCGATCACTAGTCTTCTTCACTCTTCACTTTTGCTACCTCAGACGTCGTTTTAGATTTACTTATTTGACAGATAGGCGAGGAATTGTTGGTAGTATGCGATTAAAAATTTCCTTTAGCTTCAAAAAGGTATTTTAATAGACAACAAGGTGTCTAGTCATAGCAGTGCAATAGTTTACAGAAAAGAGATATGATATTTATTAAAATGCGAATATTTTTCGTGACTTTTAGTTTGAAAAGTTGGTTTATAAACAACGAATATAAAATTGGTAAAGTATTATTCATTTTTCTTTAAATAAATCGTCGAACAATATCTTTTTCCGCAAATCGCTAGGAAATTTTGACATTCCTGTCAAAATTTCTTGAAGAAAAAGTCAGGACTTCCTTACTGTAAGGAAATGATATTTCCGTACAGCTGTTAGTGTTCTACATAATCCATAAAACGTCTGTATGCATTTTCGTACTTTTCTCTTGATTTCTTTGGCAATAATTCTAATGAAGCAGTATTCACTGCCTCAACCAGCTCTGGAGGAGTCCCAGGAATGGAAATTTCATCATCACTTATCATTTTACTTTCGAGAACACCAGCAATTAAATTTATAAGCGTCAAGTTTGACAATTCAACCTCAATACGTTTCCATAGTAACCCAAGTAATTTTATTAGGAATTTCAAAGCACTATTTATTTGGGAATAAAATTATCGCGTTTTTTTTAAATCAATCAATATCTGTCGAATTTTAAACGATTTGCGGAAAAATAGTATGTTTACCTCGTAGGAAAAGCCACATTCCTGGACTCTGTGTTGCTAAGTCTCGGCTTGCGCCTCGACTTAGCAATCTTCACAGTCGTCCAGGAATGTTAAGCTTTTCCTACCCGGTAAACAATCTACTATTATCTAACGAAACCTTAATATAGAGTATCTAAGGTAGCCGTATCAATAAACCAAACTGATGTATTGAGAAACGAGAAAAGTTTATTTCTACATATCTAACAATGCCCATTGTAGCTTCAAGATCGAAATGATCTTAGTTGCCACGTCAAAGTTTTCACATATCATTTAGAATTTCTCGGTACAAAAAAAAAGGTACTTTCTTTGTGGTACGTTATTTAGTTTGCATATTTGTAGATTGACGTTACAATGCTCGGGTGTTACTAAATCTTCTTTCAACAGTAAAATCATCTATTAGTTTGTTATGTATATGATAAAACATGTGACGAATTACGTACGTTATGGAGATTATGATTGTATTGAGATACCGCATCATACAAAATGTTATTTTTGAAACTCGTGGAAAAAATTTATTAACCAACATGTGGGGATAAATAAAATAAAAAAAATGTCCAGCTAGATTGCAGAATGGTTTGGAAAAGACGTGTAGAAGGTCGCTGTTTTAGGAGAAGCTCTGTATATCTTCTGGCCCACGCAGGGGGTAACGTTTTTGACAGTTGTACAAGTATTGCTTGATCCAAAAGTGAAAAATTCGATTTTTGAAGTTTTTCACCATCTGTCACTTGAGATCTTTGACGTTTCACTTGAATTTCGTAATTATATATCAAGTATGTCAAGTTTTTTTTTATGATTTCCTAACTAGATCAAAATGTCAATAACTGAAAATTTCCGTCTCAGTAAGTTGGAACCATATGGGAAACTTTTTTATTATTAATTTTAGGGAAAAAATGTATTCTTCATAAAAAGTTCTGCATGTTCTTAAATCTAAAATACAATCAACAGATATCAATTTTTTTCAGTCGTGTACGAGGTATGCCAAAAAATATGAATTTCACTCAAGAGTAAAGTACCTTTATTTTCCAGAATATTGACAATTGTTATTATAAAAAGTTGATTGTAATTGAAAGCTATTGTCAGATATTTAATATTATCCATCTGCCATGAAAAAATAATTTCTGTTATTTTAACTCACTCTTCTCTGTATTAGCAATGATAATTCTGTATATTAGCAATTTGCGTACGTTACAATTTTTAATCTAGGATGCACTGACGACAAACATCAAATCGCTAGTTGGTTCTTATAAAATACAAGAAATGGCGGTTCTGTTAAATAGTGAAGAAAAAAAGAAATTATAGTAAACAAGCACAAAACCTATTTTTTCAAAATAAATGAATGTGATTGCATATTTGAACATAGTTTTTGGTACTGATAACTTTTTTTTTATAACGTTTTTCGATATTGTCAAATTTAAAGGTAGTTTATTGTATTTTAGATTTTAGAACATGCAGAACTTTTTATGAAGAATAAATTTTTTTCCTAAAATCAATAATAAAAAAGTTTCCCATATGGTTCCATAGACATCTTGTATAAGCCGCCATTTTATAACTAAATTATATCTTCCTTTCATTCACTCATAACATAATTTGGAATCTGGCCAATTTTAAAAGTCTTCGTGTTTGTCATTGTTTCAGGTATGATAAGAATAAAAATTGTCACCTCGATCAAAATTGATCGAGTCACCTGAACCAGATAACCCATCTACGTATAATGGATGATGTCTGGAAATTTGTCCACGCATTATCTCCAAACTGATTATCATCGATCATTTTTAAATATGTTCCGACAAATTATCTATTTTAAAAGAGGTCGGTGTTTCTTGCTTTTGTTAAATCATTCACAATTTTGATTTAAAATAAAAGTTTCACAAGAAATGTAACTTTTTTTATTTTAATTAACAATATATAACATGTAATTAGTCAAAAAAAGGTTATGAAGCATGTCCAATGACATTGACAACTACTTTTCTGTAGATGGTATCATACGAAGGGGTCGTTTTACGATCAATTTTAATTTTTAAACATAGAAATAAACAAAATATTTGTATTAAAATATGAATTAACTAAATAGAACGAAACTACATGCAGGTATGGTGTTTTGTTGAAAATAAGAGCATAAATATAATATTCTTTCAAGAGATAGAGAGAATAATCAAAAATTGAAACCAATAGTATGGTGAAGTTTAAAATTCGCGCTCAACGGAAAGTGACTGATGACATATGGAGTGCGTTCATAATATATCGAAAGCTGACAGTTTCATTTTGTTTTTGTTGTTCTTTAGTTGAATTTTCTCGTCAAATCGCAAGTCGAAAAACAAGATAAGAAAGGAATTCACGATTGTTAAGATAAGTAGCATATATAGGAACGGCGGAAAACGAAGAAACGGTAGCTAGTGACTAGATTACAGCCATCTTTACGATTTTGTGAGAACAGTCCTTCGTCGTCGCCACTTTGCATTTCAAATCGACATGTTTTTACGCCAACTTCGTGCCAGATCGAACTCAGATATTTTGCATAGAGATATGTACCGAGTATTATCCACAGTGTCCTCTTGTTTATACACGTTTTAACCTACGCTTAGGAGTTAGGACTCTCGTTTTCAAATGAAGATCTATTGAAATTCTCGATGGTAACGGTAGAAATGAATTCTCTATTTGGTTTTCTACCGACATTATTTGGCTTACTGTTTTAAAATCGTGTTCTATTCGATGCTGCAGGTTCACTGAGCTACAAACATCGGTTAACAATGCGGAACAATGACTTTAAATTGTAACTTCTACAAAAACCTCAATATTCACTATTTCCTTTCACTATTTCATTTATATTTAATGTTAATTGTATATTTTTTATTAAAATTATACATTTAAAGCCCGGAGGGAGCTAAATATGTTCAAAATTTGGTTAGAATTATTGGTACTATAGTTGATTTCAAAAAGGTATAGAGTACAGAGTGACCCTACAATAAGTTGTGACTCCAGGAGGGGACCTGGGAACCTATATGACCTAGGAGAGGATTGTAGTTCATGGAATGACGAACCAGTTATCTAAAGTAGGTTCTAAGTCAGATTTTTTAATAGTTTACGTCCTGAGAGTGAATATTTTTTCGCACATCAACTCCTTAGCCCGTAACTGGAATCAATAAGGAATTATGATACTCTCAGTATATATTTATAATCGTTTTGCGGTACCTCTTTGTTCGTTTTGCTTGTAAATTATATCCACATGAATTAGTCCTTTTATTTCGTAAATATTTGTGTATCATCTTTATTTATATGAGTGTGCCGACATAATTTTTAAGTTTGCACGCATGCTCATGTCAAGGACTTAGCGGGAGGTAAGGGGTTAGGTTTTTATAGGTGTTGTTTCGAGTTAGGTGGTTATCAAAATTTAATGGATGAGTAATTCGAAACGATATTTTAATTTTTTCTTAATTTATGCTAGCTAATTCCAGTTTGGGCTGGTATACGTATAGGTACCGACAGAAAAAAAAATGCTATAATCTACGACTACAAGATAATTATTTCTATATACAGAGTGATTTTTAAGTATTGGGAAGAGTAGAATTCGATAGATGGCGCTCTGAAATGTCAATGTCATCCTTAGCAGCGAGTAAAACAAATCAGCTGCCGTATAAGCCCTTTGGTATTTAAGTGGTTTTATTTCGCTGTTTTAGTTATTTTCAGTGTGTATTTTGTGAAACTTTTACTTTTTCTTTGATTGTGCTTTAGTATTTTGTGTTGTTAAACTAAATTTTGACTCCTAATATTTTTATTTTTGGAGTAATAGGTATGGTTGATTTTTGTCAAAAATAAAACAAGTTTAGGTCTGATTTCTTTTTTTTATTTTATTTTTGATATAGTCATATCTACAAAAATTACAGAGAAGATACTTGTATTGAGTTATCTTTCAAATCTTTAACACCGACTTATTTTCTCTTTGTTTTTGTAACTATGGATTAGGTATACACTGACTATTCAAAGTTTATTTGAATTTGTAAATGCTGAGCCTACTTCTAGGTGCCTAAATGAGGGACAGGCAGTTTCAAATGCTGGCCATATATTTTTGCATGGTACCTATAGAGTAAATAAGTGACTCTTTCATAAAAGTGCAATGAAAACAAAAAATAGAATAACATAACCTCTTCCATAATATCTCTGATTATATAAGAATACAACCAAAGAAATAATGACAGTTGAGTTGAATGGAAAACCACAGTTTTAAGCTTGTCACTGACACAAAATTAAACAAATAAAGTACGAATGTACGGTAATTACGTTGACTTGCATATAATACAAAAACAATGCGAAAAGAATTGTTTTACTCGTTGCGACAATTACAATTTTTTCCGCCAGAGGTCTCAATGAATTCTACTCCACCCAATAAGATGCCTCAATTGTGTTGAAACATCAAAAACTGACTTTTTTTCACACAAAACAAGTTTTTTTGTGCCTCCCTAGCACATACAGCAGATGCTAGTCGTTTACTTCAATACAACATTTTTAAAACCATGCAATATACTTTGCAGCATGCCTAACTGCTCAATTCTTCTTATCTCTGTGGTTATCCTATCTTTTAATAGATAATTTTTACATTGTAATATTTAAAAAAGCACTGAACGCGAAATTTTAATACATTCCAAGATAAACATAATTAAAACGTCCAATGGAACTACTTTTGATGAAAATATTCACGTCTGCTAATACCATTAAACGTCAAATTCTTCCAGAATTGCTATATACATTCTTGTATAAACCTTATGATCGGTGTTTGTTACACACTCGATGTGACTGGTATAGCACTAATTGTACATAAAGTTTTTAAATAATATCAGTACCTTACTTATTTTTTTCAATCGAGGTGTGTACAACTATTTTTACGATGTTTCACAAATTATTGTTATTTCGATCAAAAAAGACGCAAGGAAATTCAAGTCCGATGAAAAATGGCTCAAAGAATCACGTTAACAAGTTTTTATTGCCCATCTCTCTGTATCTGTAGAGTAGGGAGGATTAGCAGCAATTAGGCCACATGTGATCCATTGTACATACTTCCGAGGAGTTGTCCTTCTAGGTTATCGACCATCTTGTCCTTCCCAGGAAGGTTGACAGGTCACTGGGAGTCATCTCCTTTATATCGGCAGGTGTAGGCCAAGACTCACCGAACACCCACTCTCTTATTGACGATAACTCCGGACACTCGTATAAGACATGCCTGACAGTTTCATCTTGCATAGAGGTGTGTCCACTAGCTCCATAGTATGGAAGTGTTTCCTTAGTTGACAGTGGCCAGTCAAAAATCCTACTGGTAAACGCAGGTTTTTCCTGGTCATCGCCAAATATATCTTCGGCGCCAGCTTCCCAGAGTCACTCAGGATGATCCTGGCAAGACTGCATCTTTAGATTCCATTCCATCTCTTAAGGGATTGAGCGATTACCTTTACTCCTGTGGTGCCCTTCAACCCACCTCAGGATAAAATTATTATCTGTCGAGGCGTTAGCTAAATCTTGATGGCACTTCAGTTCTAGCCCCGATATAAGACGTTCTTCTTGTTGTTAATTGCGTAAGAAAAACAAGTACTAGTGCCGAACGTATTTAAAATAGATAATGATACGTCTCTGTCTTAACAAATATAGAAATTAGCCAGTCAATTTCAAAACAAGAGTTAATACATCTTGAAATGCATTCCTTTCAACAATTAGATCTACCGCATGTGAAAATCCGATCGTTTTTTACATCTGCCATTCTCGTTGACTATACTTGTTTAACTTGTATGTACAGGGTGTTGCAGCTAGCTGTCATAGCAGTTTAAAAGAATTTACATAACTTTTAAAAACAAATAATTTGTCATCTCTTTATTTAGCAAAAATCTAGAAATTTCAGTCGGAAAGAATGTGATGTATTTGTATATTTCAGGAAAAATTCAAATTTCTAAGTGTTTAAAAACAAATTATAGCTGTCTTTTAAACATTTTCTTCTTCCAATTCAATTAAAGGTTGTGTGAGAACGGAGCATTTACACCTAATTGACAATAAACAGTTTTAACTTGAATGCTGACTGAAATTAACTCCTTGTATTCTGTAAAAGGTATCACCCTGTGCCTATGTCTGTAATATGTTGAACAAGTAGTGAGGCAATGTAAAAGAAACTTGGAATCATCTAATAGAAACAACTTTATATATGACCTTAATTGAGAACCAGTCATATAGAAAATTATCAGTTCTTGTGAGTTTTTTGCGTATAGAAATTATAAATCAACCTTCTGGTAAGCAAGTTATTTCCATTATGAAGGGAACACAACTGAGGTTATTGAAAAAAGATGTCGTCGGCAAAGACTATTTTTTTTCTTTATTATTAACTTATATGGGTATAAGACGTCGTTTATATGGACCAGCAATATTTTATAAACATTGCTATTCCATTCAAAATCATTATAATTGCAATTAGTTATATACAGTATGGCTCAACAATAAAAAAAATAGACTTTGTAGACTAGTAACGGTGTAGGCCTGCACAGGGCTTGCGGCGCCATCACTATTTGTGCGAGGCCTACACTTTTGCTTGGCAAAAATTGACCTTACAAAAGTTTTCTTGAATTTTTTGTCAACTTCGCGTTTTTCCATTTGTAAATTCTCTTCAAAAGTTGACTGTCAATTTTCAGGCAAACTTTCATATCAATTTATTGATGATTTTACTTGAAAAATTGTAAAGTTTGATAACTTTGACAACCTAATAAAGGAGTTCGCTGATAGAAAGGCTAGAAAAGTGAAATCTTATCATTTTTTTTTGATAAAAGGTTATTTCTTTTACTAAATGTTTGTTTCATTATATCCTTTCCCTTTCTAAGTCTAGCCCAAACTTTCATATCAATTTATTGATGATTTTACTTGAAAAATTGTAAAGTTTGATAACTTTGACAACCTAATAAAGGAGTTCGCTGATAGAAAGGCTAGAAAAGTGAGATTTTATCAGTTTTTTTTTGATAAAAGGTTATTTCTTTTACTAAATGTTTGTTTCATTATATCCTTTCCCTTTCTAAGTCTAGCCCTGCAAGTGACAGTGGCAACAATCGTATTGAATAGATTTGTCATTAATGTCAACCTGTCAGTTACTTTTAGATTACTCGGGGGAAAAATAACCTATTTCTGACGTTAACTCAATTATTTAGTTGCTGTCAACTGTCAATGTCAATATATATTTCTTACTTA
The DNA here is from genome assembly GCA_963978555.1 of Galerucella nymphaeae. NCBI lineage: Eukaryota > Metazoa > Arthropoda > Insecta > Coleoptera > Chrysomelidae > Galerucella > Galerucella nymphaeae. The sequence goes on from OZ021706.1 coordinate 21,358,150, forward strand.
CGTACAAACTTTCGAAGATTTTCTTGAACTGTGTTATTACCTGGAAAAAATAAAAAAAATACTATTAGTAACTGAAAAATATCGACAAAAAATGTTACAAGTAAAGCAAAATGTTTCCCGGAAGGACATTAATTTGATAGAACGTCGTAAAAAACTGTCTAAATTACTGAGATTACAAGAGGAAGTGGAACTCAACTTAGTGTTAAAGACTTCGGTAGGTTTTTGCGGAATTTGGCAAAGTCCATTTTCTGTTAGAGAATTGTTACGTCTCAATTTTACATATGCACTCGGTAAAGCTTGATTTCAACAGTTAGATATTTTGCAACAAAATCTATCTACTTAAGAAGCTGTGAAATTTCATAATTTATAATCATTTTCTATCAATATAATCACTATAATTATTTGTGATGTCTAATAAAAGTTACCGTTTTTATTTATAACCGAAACGCACCCAATCCATTTATTATCTCATCGATTGAATTGAAATTTTCGGCTTTTAACTGATTTAATTACAGGTGGGATAGGTTATGATATTTCTTACGATATTTTGTCGAAGATATAACGAATAATGAAATCATTGGCGATAATTCAGGGTTATTGATTTACTAATAACGTGGTCGTCCTACATTAAGATTCCTCTAGTTGGCCTCTGGTAATATACTGAATATTCAATACATCACTTTCTCTAAGCAAGCATAATACCCTCAATTGAAATTACTTTGCTTCGAATACCACTCCTTGGCTAATTTTTTTACTTCGTTACCAACATTTCTGAACATTGTTTGAATCAGTTGAGAAAGTAAAATAATCATTAGAAACTGTTTCTTCCTTGTGAATACCTGAATGAATTCACTCAGATTCTTCTTTTTTAACAACTTTACTGTCAGTTCAACTAATAACAAAAATCGTGATGTGACTTTTTAAATCTACCATAAAATTTGTAATTAAAAATTCTTCAATAAAACTGTTTTCTTTTTTATTTTATTACATCCTGAGTGTATTTATTGAACAAAATGTATGTTTACGATTATTGAAACCTCATAAATAACGTGTAGGTTGTGTTGCATAGCTTACAGCAATTTTCTGTGTTAAAATACTTAATTGATTTATATAAATTGACTATTATTTTATCTGCATTTAAAATAATGTTGCTCCTTTTTACTTTTTTTAACAGTTCAGAAATGTAGCATTGAAGAAAATATTTGTTATCGAATGAAATGAACATGATATTGAAATTTCTTTAATTTATTTATTATAGCGAGGGTTTCGAATGTGTGGTTATTTCATATTATATTGTTGAATAATGTAAATTAGATTAACTGAAAATTAACGTATATATCAATTTTACATAATTTTTCCAGATATACTTACTGCAGTCACGCTATATATATACAGGATGAATTTTATACATAGATCTAAGGATTTATCACTAGAAAAAACAGTTTTTAATGATTTCAGAATATTTGTTATTAAAATAACTATGATGGGATGTGGAGAAAAACATGTTAGCTATTAAGAACCAGTTTTTTTCTTTTTGCTGATGTACAAGTTTTAGATGTAAATGAAATTATCAAGTTATCCATTAATATACATTGTTATTCATTTAAAATTGAAGATTTTTTTATTTTCCAATCGATTTTAAGTGTTTAATTGAATAAATATTGTAATATTCACCAGTAAGTTGGAATATTATGTGAAAATATTGAATTTTAAGGATCCTAAAACAGAATTTTTTTAATATATTTTCAAATACCGACCCTGGCGGACATGCTTAGCTAAATCTCCCCGTCATGTACTGAAGTGGAACAGATATTCAATGGTTAAACTTTCTCAGACACATAATGAAACATAATAAATAAAAAACTATTTCTTGTTTTGTTTTAAATCGAATGCAGCAATTCACGTTTCTGTGCGGTCAAGAAAGAAATCCTTGCTTTGTTTTATCATCCTCAATATCGAAGATAAAACGATTTTTTGTTACTACTTATTTACAAAAATATGCGATTATATTTTTTTCAAGACTGTTGGTTTTTGGCGATCTATGTAAATACCGCAACGAAAACTATTGTCTGAACACGGTATTAAATATTTATTCCATTCACCATCTGTCAATAGTGTCAACTTTTTAAATAAACGTACTGTAGATCTCCAAATAATTTCCTCTAAAAGTTTTCTCTTGTCGAAAATAACTTTGTAGTTCTTGTTTTTACTTATTTTCCAATAGCCAAAACGAAAACAGCTTGACATACAAACCAAAGTGTCAAAATCGTATTTGATAGACTTCCTGGCGATTTCGTTGTGAAATTGACGAAAACAAAGATTCAAACCCATACGAATAGTTTTGTGGATAATTTTGTTAAAAAATCTTCATTCGAGGTTTTATTGCGTCAAAACTCAAAACTCTGATACTTCAATAGGTCACTTACTGGACTAAAAATGGAGTCAACAAGCTATATCTATCAGACAGTGTGAAATAAAAATTGTAATGTCCACTGTAGCGTAGATTATCCAATTGTTATTAAACTCGATGGGGAAAATGGTATCAATTTGAGAAAATGAAGCCTACATGTGTAATGAACAACATTTCATAACTTAAAAGATGATATTTCGTAACTGAATATTTATGTCATAAAATTAACTTGAACGAGGAAATTATTGAATAAAGTTAATTTGTTTTGTGATTTGTACTTTAAAAACTTCAACATCGCAAACAAAAGCTTCATAAATTGACATTTGACTCATAAAACTCACTTGTCACTCTCCCTATCGATTTAAACAAGTATTTAATGCTAATTTCTTATTTTATTTTTGTCAGAAGATAGGGTGACGATTTATGGTTTCTCGACTTGTCATTTAAATGAACTACTTACTTCAGTTTAATACCGTGAGATCATAAAATACTACCAATGATTTATTTCACCAAGTACCAAGTATTGACACGCGAAACATCATTTTTAAGGTCATATTTGAACACTATGTTTCAACTCTCGTGGATAATCAATCATAAAAAAATATTATTACGCAATGGAAGGTGTAGTGCACAGTGTAGAAAACTGTAAATGCTTCGAAGGCCTCAATTGTCACGAAGGCTTAAATAGGTTATGGTTTTTTTAAAGTTGCCAGCAGCTAAGATCATTTGCACCAGAACTTTTAATCTTTAGCAATGTAATTTTATTTATATTCATATTTTTTGCACGCCACTGGACAACCATTAATTGCTAGTCTCTAGGAAATTAGTGAGTAAGACTGACTGAATTTTTACAATAACAACTGGCTGCTGGGAATTCTTTTTACAGTGGACGAGATCATTTTTGAAATTCACTCTGTATGTAACAGTGATTGCGATAACACAACAGACTTCCATAGAAACTATAACGGACATGTCAAATAAACCTCATATCTATCAAAATTATGTATACTGTTATAGTATATATAATACTATCGTGGTTTGAAAGACATAATCAAAATACAAATTATATCTCGATGAATCGCGAGCTTTCTATATACCATTCCATTATTGTGGTTCAAAATATATTGCCAATATATAAGTAGATTATTTATTTATAAATAGGATTGGTTAAGAAGAGTTATGTATAGGTTTCAAGTTTGTTAAACTCGTGAACGTCGTAAAGTTATTTTAAGTATGTATTGTTAATAAAAAATGTGTTATTTAGAGAGAATTCAATGAAGTGCAAGTCAGATTTAGACAGGTCTGGAATCTGGAATTATTTACAGAAGCTCTTCCCTGACTAACCCCAAAAGGGTAACACTTCACCAGCTTATAGTATATGAAAAACTGCTGCATTATGGGAATATCTCGGAGCAAGGAACACTCTATAATTGTGTACAACGTTGGAATTGAATCTGTTTGTTAAAGTGGGTCAAAATCGAGTCAAAAGGATTCGGTTACAAAAAATAGAATACATCAAGTTGCAGATTATGTTAAAAATTGATTTTTACCATAGACAATTAATAATTTCTCATTTTGTTGTTAACAAATTGCAAGATAATCTAATTACACAAAAACAAATTGGAAAATTAACGAGCTAATGAACGTTTCATACAACACGTGAGGTTCTTTGACCTTTGGATACCTCAGAGGCATCATGTGTGTTGTAGAACATCGGTTTTGGTAATTATTTTGTTGGATTTCAACATCTCAGCAACTCTCAAGGATAGTCGATTCAAAAGTACAAATTATTTATTAATTTTTGGCCGTGATTCGATCTTTGTGAGATTGTTTTTTTTTTAATTTTCAACCGACAATTTTTCTGGTACATTTAAGTCGATGAAATCGTAGCAAGAAGTGAAAAATTACTAATTAATATGCTCCAAAGGTATCATCAACTTCAAGACTTCATAAATACAGTAGTACCACAATGTGACACCTTATAATGAGTCAGATAATGTCAGACTATATGTACGAAATAAATAAAATAAGAACAGCCAGAACTACCAATGGAATTGCATTCTAACTATCACCATCAGCCTCTATCTTTTGGGTTCCTGATTGAAGACACCTTCAAGCACTTCTCATGCTCTCACGGAAATTATTTAACTTGTACTTGAGGTCTCTTCCCGTAGCACAGGTTCAAGAACAATGATTACAGTTCCAGACCCATGCTTTGCAAGTGTATGTGCCGTTTTTGAAGGCTCAATAAACGAGGTGAGAACAATAGTTACCTTACTATGGATTCCAGGACACACTGGTATAGAAGGAAATGGAATAGCAGATGAGCAAGCAAAGTGGGGGACTAAAATACCCTTTCTGGGGGCCTGAACCCTTTTGCGAAATCAGCTCCAATGTAATATTGGAAGAAATAGGTGAAGCAGAAAGAAAGAGAAGATCTAACTATTGGAAAGATCTTGTTGAGATCAAATGAATGCATAAGTCAAAGTAAAACTGCGCTGAGAGTTTTAACAGGGATCCTAACGGACCATTGTCGCCTGAATGGGCGCCTGAAGAAGCTCAAAATAGTGGAAGAAGAAGAATGTAGAGTTTGTGGCATGGAAGAAGAAACCTCCATCCATATACTTTCCAACTGCACAGCACCTGGGAGATTACTGGAACATTTACCTAAGTTGAAGCCTGCAGATATCCTGAAATTCCTCCGAAAAATAGGACTAGGAGCTCGTAGTTTCTTAGACTCTCTTAAGAAACATATTAATAAGTAGAATTTGCATTCAACGAAACATTATTGACTGACGAAAAATTATATATTATTCACGTACGTCTATAGGGAGTGCTTATCAAAAAATCTCCATACAGAAATATCAAGTAGGTATTAATTCAAACGAGCAGTCATATATTTTAATTGTTGCTACTATTCACTTATTAATCATATCCTTATCGTTTTATGTTGATTATTAAATTATGATGCTTGTTAGAATTTCTAGACGTCTCGAGTTATTCGCAAAGCGACAATGATTTAATATAACAAATGTGCAATTTTCGGTTTAGTTGATGTGGATTATTCAGTCCTGACAGAGGATATTTATCACGAACGTAGATATAAAAGGAGCGGCAAAGGACTATTAAGTCAACAATTTCAATTAAACAACGTCCTGTACATCAAAATATCTATCAAAAATGAGCGGTGGAACAGAGAGAGCACAAACTAAGTACTTGAATATGGTTACTGAACGTTTCATTATATTTAGTTGACCAAACATTTGACTTAAATATAAATTGCGAAAAAGCTTATAGAACCATACAATTTACACAAGTACGACAAGGAAAATATGGAAATAATAGCTTGAAAGAGAGAGAAAGTATAATTGGGCGTGGTCAGCGAGGGTGTATACTTATTTCCCGAGGCTAGCCGAATGTTCATTGCCCTCCTATTTTCCTTGTTGTACTTGTGTAAATTGCATGGTTCGATAAGGTTTTTCGCAATCTGTATGTACAGGAACGGCGTACATAATATACAAACTGCATAAATTCATACATCAAATATTACGTTCCATACAAGTTTGACGTTATGTTTGCGATAATCAACTTGTACTTTTGACGTTTTAACGACTCTATTTCGGAACTGAACTACTTTCTTGGCAAAAACCAATTTTCATTTTCCGCAAGAGTAATGGCAGTAATTTCTTTAACAAAACAAAAAAAAATTACTATTGAATATATATTTATTGGAAATTACAAACAATCACGAACAACATGTATCACAGAGCGCCTTGACTCGCGCGCAGCCTACTAGATATATTGCTAGAGTAAATTGGACGTCAAGTTGGAAAAGGTGTTTTGATTTTTCTTAATCAGCTCGCCGATTTGAAAAGTTTGTTCATGCGTGGGACGAGAGCGTTTTTAATGCATTGTCAGTTTAATAGACGGTTTATTAGTACACGTGTAATGTGTATAATGGAACAGAACAAACAACAAACATAACATATACCGGGGTTGATTCGAAACTTCTTTTAGTTCTCAGTAAAGGTTGATACATCACGTTGTCTGTTCAAGGTTAATAATGCTTGTCTGATGTTAGTGCAGATTATTCCTTTTCTGGTTAGCTCTTTTGCTGCAGCTGCACCAGCCCTGATATTTGAGTAGCGTTTTGTGGCACAAAGTTACCACTAGCGCCTACCGTGGCTACTGGTATGACTAGCATTCAAGACGCGCGCTTTTTGAAATTGGAAGTTTTCAGCATACACTTAATATTGTATTAGTAGGAGTAGGAGAAAAAAAACTCTGCTAGTGAGAAATTACTATTAAAACAACATTTTTCATACAATAAAATATCGAAAAACAGTCAATAAAAATAAAATAAGAACAGACAAACAAATAATCCACACTTATACACCAATCTACCTGGAGACATCTTGAAGCACACACCAATATCACACGAACAATGTTCGAAATACCATTTTTTCACATAACTAGAACTTTTAGCACATCTTCCTTATTGTCTGCAAAAAAAACGATAAAATGAAAAGTATTGTTTCCATTATTTTACTTTTTTTAACTTACCTATGATGAGTTATAATAAATCCTATGATAATAATAGGTGCCCATGCTAAAGATAATTAATTTAAATAGAGAAAAGCCAATAAGAATTAAATAAAAATAGATATCATAATATAAATATTTTCAAAAGTGACTAACCTCAAATTAAAATAATATTGACAATTTTCGTGTGGTTAGAGGCGGGGTTTGTTAGTTCAATTAGTCGCTGTGATGCGCCATACTCAACTGGCTGCGCACAAACTTTGTGCCAGTTTCTTCCATATATTTCAAAACCTCTCTTTTATTTATTACTCTATGGGGTAATCCCAGTCGCCTATAAACAGAAAGGGATGTATGTCTAATAAAATGTATGAATTGGAAGAAAAAAATAAGAAGTAAGTTGACAGAATGACAAAATGGCATTATTTTCTACTACATACTTATTCAGGACACAGAAAGACATTTACTATAGAACATTACAAAGGAAACTAAACTATTTATCTAAACATTGGTATCAGCTGACATTTTATTTCGTTTTCTTTATTCATCATCCTATTTTTCTTTGGTTATACTGATTGATTTACTACTGAGAGGTATATTGGAATTACACACGAACGAACCTTGATAAATAATTAAATGCGAAATTGAAAAATTTATATGCTTTTAACAGTTAAAACAATAGAATGTTTTTCAACGTTAATAGGCTACGAAAGGATTTAATATTATACCTCGACGTATACGTCGGTAACGACATCTAGACTTGTTATTTATGTGAAATGTTGGCCAAAAATGTCCACAAAATAATTTTAGCTTATTAATGTGAATAAGTTTAATTAAAAATGTAAACAAATAAATTACAGAAATAAGTCTGTATTTATCTCGACAAGTATCAATTAAAATAGTGAATTTTTCACATATTTGTCAAACTTTTTTGCCGTTAAAAGGAACGCGCCAGACATTTGGAAGCTGATGAAAGGTTTAAATACCGCAAATTATACAAGGACAGAACGAAAAATTCATTTATATCGTACTGTTAATAACAAACTCCCAACGAAACGTTACAATCTTGTTTCGATATTCTTTTGTTGGAAAACAATCCACATTTTCTTCTTTTCCCATTCCTCTGTGAATGGTTTTTATGTAGATCAACTTCCTTGATGTAATCTTGATTGGTGTAATCATAATAGATTGTTGGGTTATCGATTTAACGGTAGTACAAAATAACTACTAGTTATATCTGTATTATACGTGATGATGAATCGAAATAAAAATAAAAAGGATTCCAGCGAAAGTTTTTTCCCGAGGAAATTCAAAAAAGTTGACGGCTATTCGTTTCTAATAGTAGGGCAATTGATGTTTTTATATGACGCCATTTTGCGGTGGATCGATTGTAGTGCTATCTAGCGGCATGTGTTGAAAGTAGGTATAAGGTAGAAAACTGGGAAATCAGAAACTGTAATTAGTGTACAGCTATCTACTTTTAACTCACTTAATAATGTCAATGTTGCCATATTGCAATTATTTAAAGTATAAACTAACTAAATATTTCAGAGTTCCTGTAAAAAACCAAGACGCACACATGTATTTTTGGTATTATGAATATTATGTTTTCGTGTA